>JANUWF010002002.1:0-1315428 GCA_026120185.1 Voacanga thouarsii
TGTTCTTATTTTTCCTAAAAAAAAATATTTTCTTATTCAATCCTCAAGTTGTCTCCCTTTTTCCACCTCAAGCAAAAATTACTATTTTGCCCTTCTCAAGCAATACTCACAACCAAGCCTTCGAGACAATAAAACTCAAATCCAAAGTATAGAAAATCATTTAAAAATATATTTAAACATGCAATAAATTATGATATGCATCCTAACCCCCTCACTCTAAGGTTGGTTTTGATTGGGGTTTCACATATATCCACATGCAAGTCCCGCAGCCTTGCCTTCAGCGCCACGTGTCATTGTATTAAGACTGTAGCCTCTAGTACTCAACTGTGCATAACCGGAATAAGTACAACGCAGCGTACTTCTACTCAGGTATACTGCAGGACACAATCTTTTACTTGCCACCATAAACCAAAGGTCCCAATCCTGACGTCAATCACCATTGAGGCGGTAATGAATTAAACGCACCAAGTGTCCTTGCCCGGCATCCAGCGAATGACTCAAAATCAAGAAGCGCCCGCAGACGCAGCAATTACCAGGTGCTAAATGGATAGCTAGGACAACTCATCTCAATGTCCTGTCACCCTGTTTGGAATAAGACAATCCCCAGAACTGATTGGGTTACTTGGGTCGTCTATCTCTAACATGAGCTAGTACAAATATCAAAGTCGTTACTGAGTACTCAACATTAACAATACCAATCTCGTCTGACTGATCAGGCCAGAGGGTCATCTGATCCCGCAAGATTTCAAATCAAAATATTTTTGGGGAAAAACAACACTTTCTAGAATTTGATCCCATTGACTCGCAAGTCAGATCATCATTCATATAGGTTCCACAGAGCCAATCAATTCATTCCATAGCGTATCAAGCCAATAAAATAATTTCAAGAATCAAAAGATCGTTTTCAAAGAGTCAATCTTATCACTAAAGATCATTTTCAAAATCGTTGAAATAGGATAAAGAGTTCTGTTCACACATCAAAATATGTTTCCAAGAGTATTCGGGTCATTTTTCTTGTACTCGATCACAAAAGTCATTTCCAAGGGTATTCAGGTCATTTTACCCATACTTGATTCCAACAGACTTTCTGAGAGTATTTGGGTTATTTTACCTTTACCTGATTTGAAAAGTATTCACAAGAGTTCCAATAAAGATATTTTGGTCATTTACCGAATACCCGATTCCAAAGGTTTTCGTAGAACATTTTAATACGGACATTTGGATAATTTTCTAAATACCCGATTTCAAAAGGAACTTATTTTAAGAAATGCCAAAATTTTAATACCAAAAGAGGATTAAATTTAATGTTTCCAAACACATTTCCATAAAATGTTTTAATAAGGGCATTCTGGTCAATTTACAAATACTCAATTCCAAAATTAATCATTTTTAGAAAATCTAAAGTATTCAATCCAAATGGACTGAATTCACAAATTCATACTTTAATCATCCGTTAAGGTTTCCAAGCCAACTATGAAATTCATTTAAGCCCAAAATGGCATAAAAACAAATCTTGCTTAGAGAAACCTTAAACATATTCAGGGATTTCCAAAACGGTATACAACATAGCATTTCATGGTGAAACAAAGCACAGTAGCTTTCCAAAGGTTTTAAAAATCAAAGAGACTCACCTCGTGTCCTAACTAAACTCTTCCCGTTTATGGCTTTTCAACCATCGTTTCCACCATTTTCAACGTTCCATTGGCCGTTTACCGACAAACCTACACTGAACATTAGTTTTAGGTAAAATCGTGTTCGGCCTCGAAAAAAAGTCGATGGTTAGCCGACATGCCCGACGGGTAGCCAGTGTCTAACCGACGTGCCCGACGGTTAGCCGGCATTCAACCGATGTTTAGTCGACGAGGCCAATGGTTAGTCGACAGTTAAGGAAAACATTCAACTTTCGTTCATATAATTTTTTTGTCGTTTGATCAATTATTTCATTTTCCTTTTCCCACATCTTTCCTCCCTTCATAAACAAGGGACTCACTTCATATTTCCCATTTATTTCATCCAAAATCACACAATTAATCATCCTTAAGTTCATCCATTTTCGGACTCATTTTTCTAGAATTTCATAGATTGACACATGATTTTGTTTTGCACATAACTTTCAATTCACAACTCCAATTTGGCTCTATGATATACAAAAATGACTGTAAGACTCTTAACTTTGATTTTGTATTGGCCATTTTCAAAGTCCTGGTTCTCGTGACATTTTACTGGGCAAAAACAGCCCCAGTAGTTTTGTCTTAATTTTACTATTCATGCTTTCCTTTATTTTCCTTTAGCCTTTAGCACCTTAGAACCATTAATTCATTCAATCCTCCTTCATCTTTATTCCTGAATTTCCATATTTCCAGTAGTTCACAAAAGTCACACTTATTCAACACAAGTTCATCTCTTTTAATCAAAAGTTAGTTTGAACCATTTTTCCAGCCAAGTAAATTTCATTTTTACTCTACTTTGATCATCACCTCTTCAACCGAAAATAACCCTTCAAACTACCATAATTATTCAGCTCTTCCTCACACAAAATGTCATTCAAAGGCCCTTAGGTAGCCGGCACATATACAAGCATATATAAAGTTCATACACAAAAGTTCACAAACCCTAGCTTTTATCCGAAATCAATACATGAAAGTTATGTTTTTATGTTAAAATTCACATCATCATAATCATCATTCACCCAAAAACAACTTTAATTCAAACAAGGTAGGGTTTTACCTTGTATTTGAGGCTATTTGGTGTGATTTGCTTCAAGAACACCAAGGCTTCACCTAGTACACCAAGAACACATACTAGCTAGCCCTTTTGTTTTCTCCTATTTGATCTCTTTTTCTCTTGGGTTTTCCTTCTCTTGGCTGCCAAAATTCAAGCTATTTAACAGCCCTTTTCCACCACCATTCACCCCTCAAACTTTGGCCCTTCATTTCTTGTTTTAGTTTATTTGAATTGTGGATATATTTAAGTGTGTTCCAATAGGATTTTTACACACCAACCACTTTTCCTCCACAAAATTTTCCTTTATTTTTTCTTGCATGGCTGCCGACTTCTTGGCCTAATTTCAGCCATTTAATCACCTTTTCTTGGTCTATGTATTAACCAATCAAAGTTCACAAGACTTTGATCAAATGGGCCCACAAAATGATGTGTTCCAATTACAAATTTACATATCATTCTTCATTTATTTTGTATTTCTTTAATTCCATATGTCTTGCATGAAATCTTCATGCAAACTCTCTTAAATTGACACATTTTCATGGGCTACCACTCACAAAATGCCACATGCACAATTTTTAATCGCGATTTTCCATTTTCTTCAGAAATGATCAAAATCGGGTTCGTAATGAAAAATATTTTATTTCATCATTCAACTCCAAAAATTCCATTGAATTCATCGATAACACTTAAATTCTTCAATTCCTTCTCTACTTGGTCAAATTTACGATCAAAGTTGCGGGCGCGGTCAAAATGACAAAAATGCCCTCGATACCCCGGATAGCATAATTTACACCAAAATGTGCGTTTCATCGCACTGATCAATTTCTCTTTTCAGAGTACCCTAAAATTATTTTGTTAATAATAATAGCCTTCTGAAAATTTAGGATACGGGTAGAACAAATCCAATAATTATATCCTGGTTTTGACAAGATATTATTATACCAAAATATTCATCTCATTATACCGATAATATTTTGTTCTAGCCATTGATATAAATTCTTATCCTATGACAAATAGTAGTCAATTGAAAGTAAAAGGTGGGGTGTTACAAAATGGGTGTTGGAAGACATAGCAGTTTGAGCAGTTTTAGTTGAAGTTTTTATTACTTTAAAATCAATTGTAGACAAGCAAAGGTCTCTAGGCAATAATGAGATAGCGTTTTAGTTGGGAATATAGAGCAGATTATACTGGCATTTTATGCTTTTTAACACAGTGATAAATCAGAATTTATCACTACCACATACTAGAGGACATCATGAATCTATTAGTTACATAGGATATGCATTTTCCACGAATCAGAAGATTAGTGTTTTTAGCTATTTTTCAATATTCCAAGTCAAAAGTCATCTACAGGTACTGATCTACAGTAAGATTAGTGTATGTAGCTATTTTTCAGTCCTGCACCCTTTGTGTAACAATGATTTCTATAGAAATACAAAAATGCTAAGTAGATCCCAGATTCTGCAGAAGGTATATATAGTTATCTTACCCACAGTATGTCAGGATGACTGACCAAAACTTGATTCTAGTACATCCATAGTAAAGAATAACAGTTTAGTTTTATATCTTTTGCACAGTCTGCAAACTTTTATAGCACCAGTTATGAGTACATCCTAATCTCAAAATATTCTATGCCTATCACAGGAAAATCTGATAAAAGGCTTGGCACAACTGGAGTGCCCATCGACATCAAAATGTAAACATTGCTAGATTTAATAATATTCTTTCCTAGCTATATATATGATTAAGTCCTAGACACACTTTTTACATAGATTGATAATTAATTTCTAAGAAAGGCCTTTCCAATTCACTCAAGCAATATTATTGCTCCTTTCTAACTTGATACCATTTGCCTAACTACACTAGTCCTCTAAGAAATTCATCCATCCTCCAAATTGCAAGTGACCAGTAGTTCCTATATGTTCTTCCTCACCCTAGAAATGTGGAGTGACTAACTAAACTTGGAAATGGAAACTCTAGAAATTCAGAATGTCACCGTTTCATTCAATATTTATTCTTCTATTCCAGAATTCCATGGACACTGACCTACAACCTTTATCATTTGCAACTCCATTTTTTGTGTTCTGCAAAAGGAAAAGAGGTGGAGAGATAAAAGGGGAAAAGGGAAGGAAAGCAAATGTAAATGAAACTAGAGAATAGATCTGGAAGAGAGGAGAAAAGTAAAGAAAGGAGGAGAACACTATGGCTACTACCAACGGTGGAGGGTGTGCCATCTGTGTTCTACAAAAGGAAAATACATAGAAATGAAGAGCGAGGAAGGGCAAGGAGGGGCGGCTAAAGGAAGTTAGAGAATAGATCTAGAGAAGAGAGGAGAAGAGTGAGGGAGGATTAACAAAACTACAGCTACCAACATAGGTGGTGTGATGGTGGGCCATCTTTCCCATGTGAAAGAAGGGAGACGAAGGAGATGAAGAGAGAAAAGAGAAGGAAGGAGAGAAGGAAAAAAATAGAAGAAGAAGAAGAAATGAAATGATGATTAGAGATTAAGATGATCTGTATTAGGGGGGAAATAGAAAAGAAAAACCTACATTAACAAGAATAGCCATGAAAAATGTCATTTGCAAGACACATGACAAACTTCTGCTAGTTTCAAAAGATAAAATCTAACAGAGGGGCAAAATCTGTTCTTTTAATAATTAGAGGGAAACCCTTCACCATTTTTCAGTTAAGGGAGAGATGATGACAAAAGAAAAGTTTGAGGGTCTCTTACATTTTTTTGCCTTTTTCAGAAGCACCTCTATGGCTGTTTTGTAGAAGTAACAATTATAGCTTTTTTAAGTTATAACTAGAAGTGAAAAGCTAAACAAAAACATTTCAAAACTACTTGTGGCTTTACAATGCTAAAAGCAACTAAGATTCTATCTATTATTGATAATTTTGTAGGGTTCTATTTTCTAAGTAATCAGTGGAAAATTAGTAACTGTGGCTCATGGACAATACCAATCCAGTTATATTTTCAAAGGTAGCTTATATAATATAAGTTTCCATGATGTGATAACATTGTGGATATCTTACCCTAATTGTAAGGGGTTTTGCTTCTGTTGTGCTGATCATGTTGGAGAGGCCTAATGGCTGGATACATCATACATTGAGGTTGCATTGATATGATTTCTGAATGCATGAGTGTTGCAATTTAAAGTTGGGCTAATGTAAGTAGGATATGGATGTCCATATGGATTTGCTACATGCAGACATATTGAAAAAGTATATGCCATATTAGTATGTGAGTATCTCCAACTATTACTTCTTTCCAAAATGACTTTCTTCTATTCTTTCATGATCTAGAAATAGTTAGGTATCATTAGAAGAAACTATTAACTTCAAAATATTAACTCGTTTCTATTATTCTCACAGATGGAATGGTTATGGATATTGAAGTTCCTCAGTTCTTAAAAATTAATAAACCATTAAAAAAGCCCTAACATTCTCTTTCTCTTTAATCTTTTGTATGTTTTTAACTTTCCTTTATACCTATGTCCACCTATAGTATTACATTCTGTTGAAAATAGTGGGATAGTTTTTTGAGTTCCTTTGTTTTGATACCATTTGGCAGTAGTATACAACTCAAAAAAGTATTGCAATTGCAACTACATGTATAGAGGCGTGTTCATGAGCAATTAGAGGTATCAAAAGTTCTTATTCAGATGTAGAGTAACCATCTAGATTGAATATCATTCTCTTACCTAACAACACTAGTCCTCTAAGAAATTCATCCACCCTCCAGATTGCAAGTGACTAGTACTTCCCATATGTTCTTCCTCACCTTATAAATGTGGAATGACTAAGTGAACTTTGAAATGGAAACTCTAGCAATTCAGAATGTTGCAGTTTCATTCAATATTTATTCTTCTGTTCCAGAATTCATTGTTGAACCATAAACATTTAACATGTGATTGTCTTTGGCGTTGTTAGGTTCAGAGGAAGTTATAGTTGAGCATTGAAGAACAAGGGAGATAACTGAAGATGATGATTGATCAGCAGCAGAAAACTATTGCTTACGGTGGTTGCAATAAGAGTTATTCATCATAAATATGCTCTTTTGTTGTGACACCTAGAGGTTTGTTGTCTTCTTTGAGGATGGTTTGTAACTAATAGCTACTTAGTTACTACCGTAGATGATTAAGTACTAATATGCAGGCATATATAAGAACATCTAGCCCTGCAATTTTATTCACTCAGTGGTTCGATGGTTTTGCGTGTTTTACCTACTTGCACTCTTTTAGTACTAAAAAATTCTGACATGAACGCCTAGTGTAGTTGACAAGATTTTCAGGATATTAAGAATGCTTCCATCTATTAATATATGAATTAGAACACCCAATCAATCCAGCAAGATTATAGTCTCTTAAATGAAGATTATACTCAATCCATTAGTTTTAGATGACAATCGGGGCAGCAATTCTGCTGTGATATAACCCAACTTCATACATCTCACATTCAGCCTAAAAATAGTCATCCAGCTTGCTTTATGAAGTAGACCTATGAGCTCCACAAATGGATGCTTTTCTATGTTAAATGAGTTACGTTTAATATATCAATTCCAATAATATTTGTAATCAAAATTCAAATGCTTAACCTTCTAGAAAGCATGTTGGCAAAATAAATATCAGCATCGAACAAAAGTCACTAAGTTCATGCATATTGTCCCACATTTAGAAGTATTAATTCTCCATGATCCTTCTAATTCTTCACATAATAATCTTACCAAACTATATAAATTGAACTAAAACTTACTTTTGTCCATAGACAGTACCAAGAAAAAATTAGTAAATTTATAAGCAATTGAAGAGTCATCCTACTTATCTAAAAGCTAAACTAAAATTGAATAAAACATATTCTTAAGTACGTATTCTCCTAGCTTTAATACTTTCAAAGATTTAAAACATCAAAGCAAACATGGATTAGAAAGCAGAAGAATATAGACATTACAGTTTAAGTGGATATCCTCTCTATCTATGCAGTATAATTTTTTCATTTGTTTTTTTCGATGGGTTTTCATTCAAACTTCACCTAGAGAAGATAATAGAAAATGTTGTAGATTCAACCAATGATAAAACCAAGAACTTGGAGTTGCAGGGCAAGTCAAAGGAAATAATATGGTGAAGTTCTACTTGAATTCTCCATCCCAGTTTGCCAGATTTGTATAGCAATAAATCGAGGTTGCATAAAGGTTAAACTTTCAAAAGAGAAAGTGCAAAAAACTCCATCTTCAGTCACCTATTTGGTTGCTTTTGTAATATGGGTAGGGACATTTATTTGGTTGCTTTTGTAATATGGCTAAGGACATTTATTTAAAGCATCTCCAGTGCTTAGGGTTTTGAAGTTTTGCCTATATTAGTTTAGGATCTTAAGTCCTACCCCAAAATTTTCTGCAGCTTTGATTTACAGGAGCAAAAATTACTATTAGCACTTGCATAATAAAGCCATATTTCTGGCAACATGTGAAATCTAGCTCAAACTTGATCTATTCTCCATGCTAGGATTGCAATCAATATAAAAATGAAATGCCAGAGAAGAGAAACAGGAAACATCAAGAAGTCTCCTGTACAGTGCCTCCAATTAAATGCAGAAGAATATCACGAACAAACATAATTAAACTAATAGGTACTCAACATTACCAAAATTCTTGAATCAAACGGTGGAATTCAAAACTCATATACACAAAAAGAGGGGGACACCATCTACTTTCAGAACAAGGAAATCAAACTAAATAAAGAGGGTTGAAAGTAAATACCTTCGACATAGAAATGCCGGTCTCTGCCAAACAACTCAGCACCAACGAATAGAGGTAAACACCAGGGGCACTGGGAAGAAGAATCATCATGGAGTTAGGACATTCGATTTCCCCTGTAGAAACCTAAAAAAAAAAAAAAAAATTGCCGCGAATTAGTGAAAGCTATAGAAGCGAATGTGTTTTGGAAGACACCGGTAGCCATGGTCAAGGGTGGTTGAAGCATGGCCCTGAACCTCAGTCTAAGAGGATAAGGGTTGGGACTGGTGTTGATTCAGCCTACAAGAGCGACCGAGTAAGGGACAATACGATTTTGGACTGCAAGCGTGACCCGATGCAAACAACTAGTTCTTGGTTCTTTTTTTTTTTTTTGGTTTATTTACTCATTGAATTGAGGAATTTTTTTTATACAATTGTTGGGTATTTCACAGCATCTTTGCAAATGTGTAAACATTCCACAAATAAAATTTTTAAAAAATTAATAATTTTTTACATTTTATGAGTGCAAAAATTTCTTTGAAACCTTTTTAATATATATTCTTATGGTACTCTTTTTTCCCCACAAATAAATGGATAATTACACGGCTTAATTAATATTTATTTTTAAATCATTGAGTTAATAAACATTATTAATTATAAACTTGTTTTCAAATTCTCTTAACATTTATTTTTAAAAGTCCTTTAAATTAAATTATGAATATCAATATTCAAAATTATAATACCCACCATTTTCTTCATTGCAAAAGGTTATCATTTTGGTTGTAAATAAAGATGGTTTATGCAGCCACATATTTCGGTTGCAATAGGTTAATTTTCATTGCATGAAATTAAATGTTCATGATATTTGCAATGGATATTTTTTCCGACGTAATTGAGTGCTCATTAGCAACCAAAATTCATCCGATATAAATAATATGGTTGCAAAAGCCTCTTTTTCTTGTAGTGGCCCTATCCATAGTAGAGAATAGAAGTATTGGAGTAAGAGAGGATTAAAAAGAAACCATTTCCCCCCAAATTTCTTCTCAAACAAAATCCACAAAACCATTTTCCCCCAAATCCTTCAACGCACATTCTTCTTACTTCTCTTCAACTCTCCATTTTCCCAAATCCTTCAATACTGGTTCTTCTTATTCCTCTTCAAATTTTCATTTTTTTTTTCTTAAATCCCACTTTACATCCATTGCACCTACTAGATTGGAGTTTGAATTCTTTGTACCCACTCAGAATCCACTTGCAATCATTGCATTTCAATGCCCTAGGCAGCTGAGTTTGTATCATTGTTGTTTAGGTAGAAGAGGACATTTTAGGTGCACCGATTCAACTTTAGTAATTGTTTTTCCTTAGGTTCTTTCTTTTTATTTTGAGTAATCTACATTGAGAAGTGATTTTTTTTTTTGTTTAAATATCCAATTTTTTAGTCTGAATAATATAGAACAAGTTTTTATTTTGGGTTTGTGTAGATTTACATTAAGTAGGTGACTTTGCTTTGATAGTGCATTATAAATTTACAGTATTTTTGTTCAATGTAATCTATGTAATTTTGTAATACCCAGTATTTTTTGCAGTTCAATTAGTGGCTACTTTTGATAGAATGAGAATTTGTATTAGTGGCCAGAACAAGAAATGATCAGTGTACTGAGGTGAATATTTTGGTATGATAAAAAATTTTAGAGACAGATGGAATTTTGAGATTGTTCTACTCGTACTTTTGCATTTCAATTGGTGACTACTTTATACAGAGTGAGAATTTGGGTATAAGCCCAGATCAAAAGTTGATGTTGTGCGACGAGGGGGACGTTTTGGTATAACTTGAGCTTCGGGGGTATTGCCGTAATTTTGATTGCGATTGGGATTTTGACCACAAATTAGAAAGAATTGAGGATTTTGATTTGAATTCAATAAAATTCATAAATTCTATTGATGGAATAAAATATTTTCTCGATACGGACCGTAATTATAGTTCTTTTCTAAGGAAATTCTAAAATGCAGTCAAAATTGAAACAAGTAGCCAAACATGATTGGTGGATGAAAACAAGTGGTTAAATTTGATTGGTTACATGAGATATTCATCCAAATGAAGCTTATCAAATAAATTTAAGAAATAAATAAGGATAATGGTGGAAAAAAATGGAAAATCGACATGTGGAATGGATAGCCCACAATAGCCCGCAACACCATTAATAAGAATTTGACATTTGGTCATAAGAATGGTGGTGAGAAGGCTGAAAAACAGCCTAAAATTCATTCATAAGAGGAGGAGAAAGAAGAGAGAAAGAAAAGAAAGAGATAAGAGAGAAAAATGAAGAAAATGGAGGAAAAAATAAGAGAAAAGAGGAAGAAGAAGCTTGAGGCTTTGCAAGCTTGGAGATCACCATACACAAGGTAAAACATCCTACTTCTTGAATTAACGTTCAAGAATGGATCACAAGGATTATTTTGGTATAAATTTTATTGTGAGATTCACGGAATTTATAACTTTGCTTAGAGAAATTGCCATGTTTTGTGGGAATATATGTGTTGTGTGTGTACCGGTTGATTAGGGGAGCTATATGCTATGTTTCACTTGGTGGATGGAAGTGTTAATGGTGGCTTGAATGGTTATTTATGGCTGAAAAAGAAAAAGGAAGAAATGAAATGGAAAGGAGGTTTAATTGTTAAGAAAAATAGATTATTGATGTTATTGGTTTTGATTGATGATTTTATGTTGTGA
Organism: Voacanga thouarsii; assembly: GCA_026120185.1. Taxonomy (NCBI): domain Eukaryota; kingdom Viridiplantae; phylum Streptophyta; class Magnoliopsida; order Gentianales; family Apocynaceae; genus Voacanga; species Voacanga thouarsii. The sequence continues at coordinate 11,187 of JANUWF010002002.1, forward strand.
AAATGTGAAATTGCTAAGTTAGTTATTTCTGAAAACCAGAGGATTGAAGGTGTTTTGATGGAATATGAAGTGGATTAAGTATTATATAATTACTGCAAACAAAGAAGAACAGAAGGATAATGTTATTTTGTAAGAAAAATACTTGAAACAATACTGTTTTGCCTCAGCAGTTCTGTAACAGTTTTGAGCCTATACAATTGGAATTCATAAGCTTATAGTTGAATGTCTTAAGAGAATTTTGGCACAAATTTGAGGTTAATCGGAGTTGTATGTGAAAAGTTATGCAAAAATCAATATTGTGTGATAAAGCTGAAAAATGCATAAATTGATTTCAAGAAAATGGAATTTTTGGAAGATATAAGCAGTAGTTGTATATATTCATCATTTATCGTGCACAGGATTGCCGTTAGAGTCAAGGTAGCTTTTTGTTTGTTTGTTTGTTTGTTTTTTTGTGGTTTTGGTGTACTCAAAAAGTAAGTAAACAAGCAAAAGAGACTAATGACAATGATATACCTAGACCCTTATGTTTGAGAATGTTCTTAACATGTTCCAATTATTGTTTAAAGCGGAATAGATTTGGCCTTCAGCATTAACTAGCATAAGATAAGTGTATTTCTGCATAGACGAGGACAATTTGATCTGCTTTGCTACTACACTGCTATCATTTGTTGCTTATATAAGGCATGGGGGGTTTTTTTTTTTTCTTGTTGGGGGAGGGGGTAAGAGTGAAAGAGAATGGTTAGTAATAGGATGGTTATATGTATGATGACAAACCATGTAATCTTTTAGTAGATGCTGATGACCTGTAGTTGTAATCCTTTCAAGTTGTTGTAGGGAATAGTCTTTTGATGCCAATAGCTACAGTTAGGGTAGATATCTTTTGCTATTTTGCATGAAAATATTCAATTCTTCATAATGTATATTTTGAGGATGAACCGAGACATGCATTGAGAAAAATTGACATTTAGAAGTTATCGTGTTAATTATGTTATTGTTGTAATTCATTTCTAATTGTAGATGGGGAGAGAGGCTCACTTATATATACTTACGAACCAAAAACTCTTTGTGTTTTACCTTCTCTTTTGGTAGCCTTCCATATAATTTGAAAATTGTATGTGTTGAGATTGATAAGCTATGACAAAGTGAAGTAAAACTACTGTGTAACAATGATTCTGTAGTCAAGACTGAGATTTGAACAATTCTTCTTTCTTTGAGATTGATAAGGTATTATGCGATGTGAACAGTATTTTGTTAGATACTAAGGGAGAGAAAAGAGAGAGAAAGAAGAGGAAGAAGAAGATAGGTACTGCCTAGCCAAAGTTACAACAATTAACTCTTAAAATTTTATTACTCATTGAAATATTACATACTATTTATAAGGTAAAACATCCTAATAATCCAAATTCTAATGAATTTAGAATTCGTAAAGACATGGTAGTCTGGAATTCCTTGAAACTATTTATAATAATTATTATGGCATGATCATTTTATGGCATTTTCAGTTTTAAGTGATGTTACTTAATGGTTGTCATGTTTGGTGATTATAGGCATCTTATTTGCTTCTTATCTTTTCAAGATGCCAAAATATTTTGTAAGAATGCAATATCCGTTGCATATAAAAAATATACTAATGTTGTTTAATTGTGTAATCAACAGGTATGATGATTGGGGAAAAACAGGGCAAATGAATGGTAAAAGTAATCAACAGGTATGATGAATGGGGGAAAGCGAGTGCAAACGAATGGTAAAGATAAGGGGTATGACATTAATTCAATGCCACACATAGATGCAACTCTTGTGGCAGAATTTGGGACAAAATCAATTCAAGAAAACAATGGCTATGAAAAAGGTAGAACCCCGAGTATGTAGGAAGCATCTAATGCTGAATGGGTGGCCAGCAATCCTACTCTAGAGAACATGGTTAGTGATAATGCAATAGCCCCTAACTCTATACAATGTAACAACCAAAGTGTTGAGTTGATTTCTTCACAAACACATGAGCCTAACAAATTGTTTTTTGCTCCAAATGGAATATAAGTTAAAACTTAATTCCTTTTTTTCTTTTTCTTTTTTTCCTTTTACTGGTGAATTATTTTACTAAACTTGTAGCTTTCCTTTGTTAATGAATTGAATCAATGTAGAACCCTTACATATGATAAAAAAGGTAAAGATATTAATGTCACTAGAGAAGTTATCAAGGCATGGAGGTTAGATTATGATGATTTTTATCCTTAATGGAGTAAGGTCTTTTTGTCGACAAGAGACATTTGGTTCTTTGTTTTTTTGGTAAGTTAAAAATTCTGATTTGCTAATTATACACAGCTAATTCTTGATTAATTGAGAAATAGATAGTAAAACCCAGTTCTGGTTCTACTTTCTTTGGATCATTTCCTCTGATTTCTTTATTGAGATTGATGTAATCTGCTTCTAATTTAGGGGTATCACTAGCCTCAAAATCTGTTGACTATATGTATGAAGAGGAAGAAAGAGTAATTGGACTGACCTGATCGTTGTTGTAAACTACTTTTGCTTTTGCTTTGGTTTCTTTATGATCATTGCTGCAAACTACTTCTCATTTATGGACATAATTAGCTTCAGGACTTGTTGCCTATTTGTGGAAAGAAAATGAAAATTTGTTGGACTACCAACAATTTTTTTAACTAAAACAAAAAATCCTTTTGAGATGAGCTAAGTAGTTTTAAGAGTTGATCAATCAACCTTTGTTTTAACCTAATGACGGTACTTGTTTTCTTCTGAAATAGAGGATTCTACAAAGTGTTCCATAGCTACCTCCTCATTATCTATTATCGTTTCTTTTTCTTTTTCCTGTTAGTGTTATGCCCTAGAGGAAATCACTTGTACTATGCATATTGCATAGTATTAATAAAAGAGGTATTCTTTATCTTTTAATTTGATTGTTATATCTAAATATGCGTATAAACTGTTTGATAAAGTCCCTAGTACAACACAGTGTTAAGGAAATCATGATAGAGATCATGATGTGAGATTCCTACTACACTATGTAGTGTTTGTGCTTGAATAATCCCTAGTCATAGTATTAATGGGATAGGACATTATTAATACGCCAAGACTAGCACATGTTATATCTCTTGATTAGATCAAGCGATGGTTCTTATAACCGTGAGTATTGTGATACTCAGGATTAATATGTGGATGCTTGTTATATGAATAAGTTCATTAGATGACCTAGTTATTAGATAATCACTTGGCTAAGCTATTGAATGTCAGTGATAGAATCTTATTATAGCAAGTGTGCAAGTATCCTTAGACTTGAGATTTTCAAGGTATTTTGTTTATCGAGTGTTGTACTTTGATTCTAATCTTTATAGTCTTACAAAGACTGCCTATGGAATGGATATTAAGTACAATGTAAAGTAAATGAAAATAGCTAAAAGGGTTAATAAAGGATTCACCACTCATAATAGTAGGAGAGTATATCTTAGGGTTACTTGTAGAAATCATTACTCATGAAGTCCTTGACTAAGGCGACTATATGTTGGAAATAATTTCAAATTTGATATACATATTGAGTAATGCATTTTTTGAACAACTACTAAAATATTCGGGCAAGAATTAATAATATTCTGGATAGAGTTGGTACTAATTCAATTATCTAGACTGAATAAGATATAGTATGGTGAAAGGAGTTTATTGCATTGGTTATTTGCTATTGAAAGGTTCACGCCAAGCCACTTGACTTTCTGGACTTTTGGGTGATGAAGAGTCATTGCTAGGTGTCACTCTTGATCTGCTAAATATAAATTTATTAATTAGAAAATTAATAAATTAATCCTATATTTTATTTAGGATTATTAATTCTAAAGCTGTTAGAATTAATTCATATTATGCTACCAATAAGACCAAGAAACCTAATAGGTCACACACAATAAATGTTTGAATACTCAATATATATTATTTAATAATATTGTGGGGTTAATTAAGAGAAAAAATATATTTATAGGTGAATTATAAGTTTGTTATAATTCATTGGACTTGGTTGCAATTATATATAAGCTTTAAGGGCCCAATTATAGACATTGGATCTTTTAGGACTTAATTGCAATTAACACAAATCCTAAAAACTATAAACATGGGAATTGTTCCCTTGTGCAGACGTTGGAAAAACAAGAGAGGCGGACGTTCCTCTTCTTCATTATTTTCTTCTCCAATTAAAACCTAGCTGCTTTTTTTCTACTAGCATAGATTTGAGTGGGCTTTATGAGCAATTCAACCTTATTTGGATTACTGCTAGAGGGAATCCTACTCTTGCATTGTAGTGGCACCGGGTGGACGATCAAAATAGAGGAATTGGTTCCTTGGTTGGCGCAAGAATTTTTTTTTTTCTGCTATAGAAGGTAATATCCGTTTCCTTCCTCTATTCCCATTTTAATTGTAAACACGTGATCCTTGGGCATGGATTTCATAGGTATTTCCATTACGTTCTTATTTGATAAGCATGATGAAATCCTAACTGTGTTATTAGAGCCTTCGTGTTAGTGTTTTAATGGGTCTTTAATCGCTTTGGAATCGTTTTTGAGCATGTAACTATATGATCGTGGTGATTGTATGCCTACTACTTTGTATGGTGTGTTTGGGTTTTCTAGTGTGAAGAGTATCTGGGTCGTTGAAAAATGGTTGGGAAGTTGTTTCCATGTGGGTCTATTTTGGCATTAGATTTTTCTACAATCAAGCTTTTGATTCAACAATTTTAGATTGTTTTTAAATTGTGATGTAGATTACAGTTGATTGTTAATATTGATTAACAATGTTTGATATCAAAATTGTTTTGAACGGTCTGAAAATCTCATTGTTGTTTATAAAAAATTTGCAGAAAAATTCGGAGAAGAAGATGAACAGTGGTATTTTTTTGCCTCCAGAGCATGCCTGGTGCCAGGTGTGTTTGACCCACCTAGCGCCAGGTACACTTTGTTCTTTCCCTGTGCGTGCCTCTAGAGCAAACCAAGCGCCGGGTACCTTCGACCCACCTGGCACCTAGTGCACTTAATTTTTGCACCGTTTTATTAAAAAAAAGGTTTTATTTTTTATAAAAATTTTGAGAATAGGTTCTAATAATGATTAGAATTTATTTGAAACCCATGATTTTGGATAAAAATATTTTTAAAATTAGATGTAGGACCGATAATTTTCTAAAAAAATTGATTTCGATCCAGAACTTTTCAAAATTTGATTTTGGACCTAGATTTATCCAAAATACTGATTTTGGATGATCGTGCATTGGCTGTTTTATGCTATATTTTGAGCACATTTTATTGGCATGGTGGATGGTTATGGACTAAGACCAAACATATCTATTCATGCATTTTTATCGCTTTGTTTTAATTAAATAGGGCTTGTGCATCTGCCTTATCTCAAATTCTTGTGTAAATTTCTTCTCATCTAACTCCCCTCGACTGTAACTCGAGGTTTCTTCCTTTAGGAAATTATGTAATTAGTTTATATAAATAGAGGTAGAATTTTATTTACAAGATTTTGAAGACGGCAATCAAAACAAAGCGAGATAGTAAGACATTCTATTTAAATTATGCATGAACACATAGGGTTTACCATATTAATTTCCTTGATGGCTGGAGGAAATTAATTTAGAGAGTCCATAACCATGTCACATAATTGTTTATTACCATGTTTATCAATTTATGCTGATTATGGATAAATTGTATGCATGCTAGATGATGAGACAACTAAAATGAATAAATTCCTCAAATAATATTAAATCTAATGTCTTCCATTAATATAGTAAGAATGAGAGATCTTTTTCGAGACCAGGTTGTTGGGCATACCCAAGCCTACTTGACATTGAGTATGTTCAAGCTATTGAATTTAATTCTTGATTAATGGGTTGGGTTTAACTAATTTCTTTATCCCGGTTGGGCTAACCCAAGCATAAAGAATATTAGAGGCAAGGTTGGGATAGTATTAAATACTTTAATAATTAAAAGATATTAATCACCCAATGATACAGTAGTTACATTTGATGTAATTAGTATTAGATACCTACTACTGAACTTAAGAGTGGCTTGTTAGGCTAACCCAAAGTCATTTTTAAGGAATTTGGATACTGGTCCACTAAGAAAGCTTCCAATGGGCTTTCTCGAGTCAATAGTGGGGGCTATTAATTTGAGTAAAATAATGGAATAAAAATGCATTTAATTGAAGATCTAATTACGTGCATATCATGAGCATATACCTGTTCTAATTACTCTATCTTTACATCTAGGTCATTTGCATGATGTCGACAAACCTAAACCTAGGTAGCATCTTGGAAATAAATAAGCTCACCGAATTAAACTATTTGGACTGGTATAGAAACTTGAGAATCATTCTCAAGTAGGAAAAGTTATTCTACGAGCTAGATGCTCCTATTTTGCCACCTCCAGCCTAAGATGCTCCTTGTGAAACCCTACCTAAAGCCAACCCTAGAGTAAGGGGGTCGGGATGCATATCATATTTTCTTGCATGCATAAATATATTTTTGAATGATTTTAGGTTCTTTAGAATTATAATTTATAGTCTAGAAGACTTAGTTGTGTTGTGCTTATTGAGTTGGAAGGGTAACATGGTAATTTTGCTTGAGGTCAAATAGGGAGATAGCTTGATGATTAAATAGGAAGAATATTTAGGAGAGAAAATAAGAACTAGAGTTATTGTTGTTTAGTGGTTAGAGTTTTGGAATTAATCTCTAAGGTCTTGAGTTCAAATCCCACCAATTAAGTTTTATTTTTATATAAGGTAGAATATTTTCGGCCCTTGCATGCCATAAGAAGAAGTAGGAGTGTTGTCCTAAGGGAGACATGAAGGGAATGTCTTAATCCTATTCTTATGTCCTACAAGAATTCTTAAGGGATTCATGCCCATTTGTTCCCTAGCTTACCTTAAATTTTTCATCAATTAAGCTTGTTTAGTTTATCCAAATCCATATCTTAATTCCATAAAATTCAGCAAGGTTTATTGACCTTGGAATTTTGAAAAAGGCTCTTAGAGGATAGAGTTTTGGTTGAAAATTGGGAAGGAGTTAAGGAAGGTTCCCAAGAGAATTAATCTCCATGGTTGAACCTTCAAACTCCACTACATAAGTTTTCATCTTCTTCATAGTAGCAAACTGGAAATTTTTCTAGATTCTTGGACAGTCCAGCTTTCAAAAACTTCAGCCCTTTTTCTTACTCAAATGTTGCCAGAAAAATGACCAACTTACACAGCTTGAAGACTGGAATTTCTTTGCCTAAACCAGACTGCACAAAGCTGTGCAAACTAGGAAAAATTTCTGGACAATTTCGCAGCATGGCAGGCCAACAATCAAAGTTGTTTCTTTAGCCTTCAAACTAGTAATTCAACTATGGCTTTCCTCCATAAAGAAGGCTGGAAAATAGCCTTAAAGGACCCTCCAATACCTCTCCAAACTCTCTGCAAATCAGTTAGATCATTGCAGAAAAAACTGCACAAAAATTCCAGCAAACCATTCGAATGACCAACCAGAAAAATTCCAGCCATGCTCTCCCTTCAAGCCTTGTCCGAAAATCACTTCAAACTTTTGTAAAACTAATCTTAGTCAACTATGAACTGAACTCCATCACCCTCCTCCACTGACCTACACGATTGGACTCCATAGCCACCCCCTGAATCCCTCATTCAATTACTCTAATCAAGCTTCTAATTAAAGTTTAAAAATTCCAGCAATTGCTCCATGAAAACTCCCTTAGATTAAGCTTCGAACAACTAGAAATCCTCCCACCATTGCACTCCCAATTTCAGCCAACCTATAGCTCCTTCAACCCTCATACATTTCAGTAAAATCACAGCAAAAGTAGTCGTCCATTGTAGCTTCCAAGAGCTTCCATCAATCAAACAACATTACCATATATTCTACCTTGAAACACTCCATGAGTTACTCCATTTGAATTTCAAACAACTAGTTTTCCCTCTTCTCTCTAATCTAAAAATCAAATCAGAAGAATTTTTCAATCATTTGGCCAACATTTCAGCCTTTTATCCAGCTCTCTCTCCAATTCTCTCCATTTCTCCAAGAACACACACTACCCTCCTTCAAGTCTAAGACCACTCAGAACACCTCCAAACCCTTCCATTAACTCCAGATCATGCCTACTCACTCCCTAGAGTCCATTTCTGGATTTTATAACATCAAATATTGAAAACAAAAATTTGCTAACGGATCAAAAACCAGATTTTTCTTGAAGTCTCAAGAACACTATCAAGGTAATCAAGAATAATTTTGTTCATCTTCTTTCCCTTCAATCTTTAACATAATATACTAATACTCTCTCTCTCTCTCTCTCTCTCTCTCTCTCGGCTGAAATGGATGCTACAACCGTGGCTGTTTTTCTTCTTCCTTCTGATTCAAGCCTTTCAAGCGTGTGGATCTCCTTGAATCTTCATGGAGATAGTCATCAACGAAGTATTTCTTTTTAACCTTCTCTTTAATTCTAAAATCATGTCTCTTAGATGTTGTTAGAAAAGGATGGAATATGATTGGGGTTTGAGTATGTGTTTGTATGAAGGAGTTGAGATTGGAGCATGAGGATGTTTTGTCATGGTTAAGTTTTATGATATTTCTTGTAGATCGATGCATGCTTTTCATATCGCGAGTGAGTATGGATGGTTAAGCATGCTAGATATTATGTTACCTTTGGTGAATAGGGTATTATACTCTTGTTTTCATTGAAGCCATGAATATGATTATGCTTAGTAGAGATTTGACAATGTGATAGAAGGTTTCGATTTAATCCTTTATTCATGAATAGAATTGTTTGTTGATTGATGTTGGATTTTAAGTTCATGATTCTTGTTAGCAATAGGAAAATAATAATCATGACATTGTTGATCCTAAGCCATTTTAATTGACCAATTTGATTACGTTAATTTAAATTAATATTATGATTTCCTCCAAAAATTTCGAAAACCTTAGGAAGTTGGATTTGGAATATTAAATGGGATAGTAATATTTTAGCCAAATAAATGATACCTTTTATTAAAGGATATATATATAATAAATCAAGCCTTTTTTATATATAATAATAGTAGTTTAAATATTACTCTTGTAGGCTATATATTCATAAATACTATTGAAATTTATTTATTATCTATTGATCAAAATTTAATAAAATTTATTTATTAATTATTTTCTAAGTATTAATTTTTAATTAAGAGATTAGTAGTAAGTTATTATTTATTTTAATATTATCATCTTGGACTAAGGATTCTTCATCAATTAAACCCTTGTTTATTTATAACAACACTAAAGATTTGTATTTGAACTCATAACTTATTAGTAATTATTTTACAGCTCTAATTATTTTCGTTTATCAAACTAGACTTATTTTATAAAAACCTTTATCATCTAGCCTTAAAGTTTAGGACATTAGGGTCATGATTGTAATAAGTTGAATTAGGATTATTTATGGAAGCAAATATAGCTTGAGTATAACCATATGCCTTGTGTTTACCTCAGGCGGGTTAGGTCAGCTTTGGAAGACTTGTGAATTTGCAAGCAAAGGTTCAGGTAAGCTCCTACATAAAACTTATTTGATGTCAAAAGGTTATTATGGCAAGCTAAATGCAGAGTGTATGGATACTCATTTTGTAAAGGCAATTAATGACTGTTTCCTTTCTTGTTCAGTCAAACAAATCTTTTGAAAACTAAACAAGTAGTTTTGCACAAAGACTAAATTCTTTCTAAAAACTCAACATTGACACGAATTTTAGTAATCCTCAATTGCTATTTCCAAGTAAAGCAATGTTTTATCAGTTTTATCCAAAGTGGGACAATTAACGTTGAGTACTCAATAAGAATAGGCTAGTAGTACTAGTTTTGAAGAGCAAGCGCGAGTCTTCTGGCAGGAGGCCACCTCCAGAAGATGAACTCAACTTGGAAAAGCGACAGTACTACTTAGTTATGCCGGTCCGAGCTAGCAAGTTTGTGGACTGTGTGTTTTCGGAGTGGACAACCGGTATGTTTGGGTGTAGAGAAGGAGGAGTATCTTACCCGGTAGGCCGTACACTTACCTTTTGTTAGTCTGCACAAAGTGTGGTATTCTGACCGTTATATGGTTATGGGGCTCAACGTGTGGTAACCCATGGCCGCCCATTTGAGTGGTTGTTTTTATTGTGCACATGTATGGTTGGAAAAGCAAAATGTCATTCTTTATTTTTAACATTATTTAATGCTTGCCAGCACCTTCTTTTATGCAACTTTTACAACTTGCATACATGAACTGTTTTACCTGAAATACTCAAAACACAGACGAGCTTATTGAGATTTTCATCTTATCACCTTTTATGCCATGTTTTCAGGTCGATCCTGCTATGGGGATGAGTAGCTAGATTGTTGTCTGCTTGAAGACTCTATGCCATTTATTTTATATGTTGCTTTGAGAGATGACAGTGAACAATTTATTTTGGATTTGTTCTTGAATTTTTGGGTTGTAATAAGTTTAAATGTTAATGTATTGTTTATTTTCATTTGTGTGACCTAGTTATAAAGATCCCTTATCCTTTGGACGGGATGACATCCCCGACCCTGTTAGGCCTAGGTAGTGGGGTGTTACACTCCTGCTGATGAACATGCTGTCTACAAGAAGAACATGGAGGACAGTGATACTGCATCATGTATTATGCTGATGGCAATGACTCATAAGTTACAAAAACTGCATGAGCATATGGATGCTCAAGTCATTTTCTTCCATCTTAAAGAGCTGTTTGATAGCAAGCTAGAACTGAGAGATATGAGATCTCTAAGCAACTATTCCATTCTAAGATGGTTGAGGGTGCTTCAGTGGCCATTCATGGGCTGCAGATGTTGGGCTTTATTGAAAAGCTTGGGTCTCTTGGTTTCGTAATAGATCACGATTTAAGTGTTGACTTAATTCTACAATCATTACCAAGTAATTTTTCACAATTTGTGATTAACTACCACATGAAAAATATTGAGACCACTATACTTGAGCTTATCAATTTGTTTAAGACTACTGAATCATCCATGAAGAAGGATGATAAGGTGATCTTGCTAGTAGGTACTTCGGCTTCTAAGAAGCTAATTCCTAAGAAGAAGAAGAAAAATCTTACCAAGCCTAAAGGAGGTGTGAAGAAGAAGGAAGCAGCCACTAAAGGCCTATGTCATTATTTTGGTAAGATGGGCCATTGGAGGCACAACTGCAAAGCCTACTTGGAGTCCGTGAAGGAAAAGAAGGAGAAGGAAAAGCTTGCAAGCACTTCTATTTTTACTCCTGGTATATTTATGTTTAAGATTAATATTGCCTTTAGTAATAAGATATATGTATTAGATACCGGTTATAGATCTCATTTATGCAATAATTTGCAGGGACTAAAGGGCAGTAGAAGGCTGGAAAAGGTTGATGTGGACCTGTGAGCTGCAAGTGGAGCAAAGGTTGCTGCATTAGCTGTAGGGACTTATCATCTTAATCTACCTTCTGGATTAATTTTAGAACTTCAAAACTGCTATTTTGTACCAGTTTTATTAAAAAACATTATCTCAATTGCTTGTTTAAACATTGTTCTTTTTTATTAAATGATATCCATTATGGTTCTGTAACTTTGATTAATGATTTGTATGTTCTAGACATAGATAATCCAATTCTTAATATAAATGTAAAGAAACAAAGAAAAGATAACTTAATCTCATTTTACTTATGGCATTGTCGTTTAGGCCATGTAAATGAAAAACGCGTGTCTAAGTTATACAAGTTGGGTGACTTGGGGTCATTTGATTATGAATTATGAGACACATGCAAATATTTTTTACTTGGTAAAATGGCTAAAACTCTATTTTCTAGAAAAGGAGAAAGGGCTAAAGAGTTATTAGAACTAATACATACTGATAAATGTAGCCTAATAGCCTATACAAGCAAGAGGAGGTTATCACTACTTTATAACCTTTATCGATGACTATTTACGATATGGGTATTTTTATTTAATAAAATACAAGTCTGAAGCATTTGACAAGTTCAAAGACTTCAAGAATGAAGTAGAGAAATAACTTAGCAAGAGTATTAAAACTCTTTGATCCGATCGAGGAGGTGAATACTTAAGCTAAGAGTTTCAAAGTTATCTTAGAGATAATGGGATTTATTTCAATGGCTTCCACCACATACACCTCAACATAATGGTGTAGCTAAGAGAAAGAATCGAACCCTTCTAGACATGGTAAGGACCATGATGGCTTTTGCAGAGTTACCAAAATCGTTTTGGGGATATGCAGTGGAGACTGCTGTTTATATATTAAACTAAGTTCCATAAAAAATAGTTAATACCACTCCTTATGAGCTGTTATTTAGTAAGAGACCTTTAAGGATTTGGGGTTGCCCTACTTTTGTGAAAAGGGCAATGTCAGATAAACTTGAAAATAAGTTTGACAAATATTTGTTTATTAGATATCCGAAAGAATCCTTTGGATATTATTTCTATCTTCTTTCTGAAAATAAAGTTTTTATTTTGAAACATGTTGTTTTCTTAGAGAAGGAGCACATGTTTGAAGGAGATAGTGGGAGCAAGCTTGAACTTAGTGAAGTTCAAGAAGAATAAACAAATATTGATCAACTATCTGAACCTACACCTATTGATGAATCTTCTAACACAGAAGAGCCTTGTAGGTCGAGTAGGATACGAGTGGCGCTTGAGAGATATAAATTTCTCATAATTGACCACAATGACATATTGCTCATAGAAGAAGATAAGCCTACTACTTATAAGAACGTTCTAATAGTTCAGAATTTGACAAATGGCTTGAAGCCATAAAGTCAGAAATGGATTCCATGTATGACAACCAAGTATAGACTTTGGTTGATCCACTTGATGGAATAAAGCTTATAGGGTGCAAACCGGATTTCAAGAAGAAAATTGACATGGATGGTAATGTGGTTACCTATAAAGCACGTCTGGTTGCCAAAGGTTATTGATAACAACAATGTATTGACTATGACGAAACTTTTTCACCAATCGTAATGCTAAAATCCAAAAGAATACTCCTACCACTTGTCACTCATTACAACTATGAGGTTTGGTAAAGTGATGTGAAAATAGCTTTCCTTAATAAAAACTTGATCAAGAAAGTGTATATGACACAACCTGAAGGTTTCACATCCAAAGATGCCACAAAAGTATGTAAGTTGCAAAGGTCCATCTATGGACTTAAGCAACTATCTAAGAGTTGGAACATCTGTTTTGATAGGACAATTAAAGAATTTGGTTTCATTCAAAACATGGACGAACCTTGTGTGTATAAGAAGGTTAGTAGGAGTGCAGTTGTTTTCTTATTTCTTTATGTAGATAACATATTACTAATAGGAAATGATGTTTCCATTCTTTAATCTGTAAAGATTTGGTTATCTAAGATGTTCTCTATGAAAGATCTTGGAGAAGCAACCTATATTATGAGAATAAGGATTTATAGAAATAGATCAAGGAGGTTGCTAGGTCTTTCACAGTTTATATACATAGATAAAGTGCTGAAGATGTTTAGTTTAGATCAATCTAAAAGAGGATTCTTACCTATGACACATGGAGTAAGCTTTTCAAAGTTGATATCTCTAAAGACACAAGTTGAAAGGGATCATATGAGTAGAATTCCGTATGCTTCAACAATTGGGTCTATCATGTATGTTATGATATGTACTAGGCCTGATGTATCTTGTGCTCTTAGCTTGAGGAGCAGATACCAATATGACCGTAGAGAGAGTCATTGGGTAGCTACAAAGAATATCCTCAAGCACTTATGAATGACTAATGATGTATTCTTGGTATATAGAGATAGTGATTTGCAAGTAAGAGGGTATACTAATGCCAGCTTTTAGTCTGATAAGGACGACTACAAATCACAATCTGGCTACGTGTTCACGTTAGGTGGTGGGGCAGTAAGTTGGAAAAGTTCCAAACAAGAAACTAGTGCCAATTTGACAACTGAAGTAGAGTACATAGCTACTTTCGAAGTAGCTAAAGAAGCAGTGTATATCAAGAAGCTCGTCACTGAACTTGGAGTGTTGCCTAGTATTGTCGATTCTATACTTTTGTATTGTGACAACAATGGAGCCATTGCACAAGTAAAGGAACCATGGTCTCATCAATGATCCAAGCATGTACTTAAACACTATCATCTGATTAGAGAGATCATATATAGGCGAGATGTAAAGATAGAGAGGATTCCCACGGATCAGAACATAGCTGATCTACTCACTAAAACACTTTCCCAGAAGAAACATAATAAACACGTTGAGTTATTGGATATTCGATATACGAATGATTAGCTCTAGTGCAAGTGGGAGATTGTTAGTGTTGTACCTTATAGACAATCACTTGTACCATATATATTGCATAGTAATTAATAAAAGAGGCATTGTTTATCTTTCAATTTGATTGTTATATATGAATATGCGTATAAAATGTTTGATAAAGTTCCTAGTACCACACAGTGTTAAGAAAATCATGATAGAAATCATGATATAAGATTTCTACTATACTATATAGTGTTTGTGCTTGAATAATCCCTAGTCATAGTATTAATAACATGGGATATTATTAATATGACAACACTTGCACATGTTATATCCCTTGATTGGATCAAACGGTGGTTTTCATAACCGTGAGTATTGTGATACTCAGGATTAATATGTGGATGCTTGTTATATGAACAAGTTCATTAGATGACCTAACTATGAGATAATCACTTAGATAAGCTATAGAGTATCAGTGATAGAATCTCATTATAACAAGTGTGCAAGTATCCTTAGACTTGAGATTTCCAAGGTATTTTGTTTATCAAGCGTTGTACTTTGATTCTAATCTTTGGAGTCTTATAAGGACCGCCTATGGGATGGATATTGGGCACAATATAAAGTAAATGAAAATAGCTGAGAGGGTCAATAAAGGGTTCACCACTCCTAATAGTAGGGGAGTATATCTTAGGGCCACATGTAGAAATAATTACTCATGAAGTCCTTGGCCAAGGCGACTATGTGTTGGAAATAGTTCCAAATTTGATACACATATCGAGTAATGGATTTCTTGAACAAGTACTAAAATATTCAGGCCAGAATTAATAATATTCTGGATGGAGTTGGCACTAATTTCATACTCTAGATCGAATGAGATATAGTATGGTAAAAGGAGTTTATTGCACTGGTTATTTGCTATTGAAAGGTTCACGTTAAACCATTTGACTTTCTGGACTTTTAGGTGATCAAGAGTCATTGCTAAATGTCGCTCTTGATCTGTTAAATATGAATTTATTAATTAAAAAATTAAAAAATTAATTCTATATTTTATTTAAGATTATTAATTCTAAAGCTGTTAGAATTAATTTATATTATGCTACCAATAAGACCAGGAAACCTAATGGGTCACACATAATAAATGTTTGAATACTCATTATATATTATTTGATAATATTATGGGGTTAATTAAGAGAAGAAAATATATTTATAGGTGAATTATAAGTTTGTTATAATTCATGGGACTTGGTTGCAATTATATATAAACTTTAATGGCCCAATTATAGGCATTGGATCTTTTAGGACTTAATTGCAATTAGCACAAATCCTAAAAACTATAAACATGGGAATTGTTCCCTTGTGCAGACGTTGGAAAAATAAGAGAGGCAGACGTTCCTCTTCTTCATCCTTTTCTTCTCCAATTAAAACTTAGCTGCTCCTCTTCTGCTAGCATAGATTTGAGTGAGCTTTGTGAGCAATTCAACCTTGTATGGATTACTGCTAGAGACAATCCTACTCTTAGATTGTAGTGGTGCCGAGTGAATCATCAAAATAGAGAAATTGGTTCCTTGGTTAGTGCAAGAATTTTTTTTTTCTGCTATAGAAAGTAATCTCCGTTTCCTTCCTCTATTCCCGTTTTAATTGCAAACGTATGATCCTTGGGCATAGATTTCATAGTTATTTCCACTGCATTCTTATTTGATAAATATGATGAAATCCCAACATATCCTTGATGAATATATCCTTGTGTACCCATATTACGAGTTGGAATCCAATTAGTTTAACCAACAAGAAAGACAAATTTTGAATATAAACAAGAAACTGATTGAGCTGAAGTGCTGATGAAGTAAACAAACCTCTTCTGCTGTAATCTGATCTTCTTTTGGTTCTAATAATACTTTTGCTGGATCATTGCCTTTGATTACATCAGCAGTATCACTGATGTGATCTTCTTTTCCTCTATGTATACCATTAGTTTCTAGTTTTGCTGCTTGTTTGTTGAAGAATAGTTAAGTTCTAGGGCCTGTCAACTTCTTTTCTTTTTTTAATCTTTTTGAGAGAGGCTAAGTAGTTTTGAGGGCCAATCACTCTACCACTTCTAGTAATTTTTATGACTCAAGTTTTTCTAATCCAAGCAAACATTTTCTACTAAAATTTGAACTTGGTGATAGGAGCAAAGTTTCTAGAAAAGGAGCTAAGTAGTCTTGATAGGAGAAATGTTTCATCTTATGTTTGTAAATTTGTTGAAAGAATAAATAAAGCTAGCTGGTTTCCTAATCCTGGAAGCTGCTTCTAGAGCTGGATTCCATATGAATTAATTTTCCCTATTCTATTAAGTTCTAACCAAACAACTCATAATATCTTTTCTTCTGCTTTAATACATAATTTCTATGCATTAGTTAGGAACTTTTTGGAAACAATTAGAAGTACCAACTTGAAAAACAATTTGAATAAGGTAAAGACTGATGGAAAAATACCAAATTATATGAATGACAATGCTTATGCAAAAGCAAAATAGTATTAGGCATTAGAAGCTTTCAAATGTCAGTTTGCAAGTTAAATTGATTAAATAAGTAAGAAGGCCCTGGACCATCTACTCACTATGGTGGTTCAAGATCTATAGCCAAGTACATCATACATCTTGTTTGTGTTTTTTGTAATTCTATTTAAGTATCTATGTGCTATTTAATTTGTGAATCTTTGTCTAACTTCAAGCAACTATTCTTATAATTTATGATTTCAAATGGGATAGGAAAAATAGTTAAAAAAGAATCAAAATTGCTTTGAGATATACTTTTTAGGGAACTACTCAAAAAAGAAATCCAAGTTTGTTGCTAAGAAAGCTGAGCATATTTGGGTTACGTTGAGAAATTTCTTTGAATGTACATTATATTTATATATGTATGTGAAGTATTTGACCATTTATAAAAACTTTACCAGTTTGAAAGAAGAAAGTTCCTTTACTACTTTTTGACAGTTAAGTCGTTGCTTGCTTGTGTTCAAGTGTAGTCCTGCAATTGCCCAAAAGTCTTGTTTGCGTTTGTGTGGTATTTTAATATAGAGGTCGTCAATTAGATAAAAAATATGATGAGGTACAAAATGCAGTATGAGGATACTTTGCAATTTTTTATTTAGTTTTTCCTTACAATTTTGAGGATGATACGCAATTTAGAGTTTTTTTTTTTAATGGAGAAATTGTTTAAATAAAATAGAATCTATTTTTTTTAATGGAGAAATTGTTTTTGATGTTTTCAAGTGGATAGTTTATTGGGAACAATATTTTGTAAAGATTAGTTTTATTTTTTTTTGATTTTTTTTGGGGGAAAAAAGTGGGTTCAATGATAGAATCTTTTTCTTAGTGAAAGATAGTTATTTGGAAATGTTGAATCATTTGGATAGGTTTGTTTTCTTTTGGAGAATGAAAGCTTTTCCACTTTTTTTCATTCTTAAATTCAATAAAAATGAATCTTTATGGTTTTCTTTTTCTCAGTTTTGCTCTATTTTGATGTTAACAATTTGGATAGTTCACTGTTTTCTCATTTTGCTCTTTTTCTTAGTTTTTTAATTCTTAGGTTTGCTCTTTTTCTCAGTTCTATGATTTGGCATTAAATACAGCTTTAAAGATATTTAAGGTCTATTAAATCTATTCCATTATTTGTGTTGCTGGGATGAAACCGTTTAATTGTTGATTCTTTTTGAAGCTCTATATGTTAAGTTTTAGCAGTAGTTGGATCTTTTCATTACTAATATGCATTGTGGTACTTGTTAGTACAGTCATAACATTGTAGTTTCTTAGTTTCCATTGCATTTATGTTAGGTGTGAAATAATTACAGTTTTGTAGAACTTTTCTTTAGCTTTTTGGCATGCTTTTATGAGATAAACAATGATTTTCTACTCAAAATATGTTTTCATAGATCTTAAGGACTCTTGATAAAAAAAAATGAGTAGAATTAGAACTTAAATGATGTATTTTTAGGATGTGAATGAGCACATGAGCATTTGAGGTCTCGAAACACATATTTCACAACTTCTTTAAGTGTTTCTCAGAGACACAGCTTAATGCACGATCATGCATCATGCCCTACAAAACAAAATAGGCCTCAGAAACCCTGCACGGCCTAGTGCTAGGCCGTGCATGAACCTGTGCACAAAGGAGGACCAAAACAGCTCCCAGAAGTTTGCAGAAAAATAAGAAAAAACAACCCTGCTATCTGTATGGCCAGAGGCATAGCTGTGCAGATGGTTGTGCACTATGCATGACCACAAGGCACGACCGTGCAAGGAGGCCGTGTCAGCTTTGGGGATTTTTTGGAAGTTATTTATACATAACCATCAGGCATATCCGTGCATACATACTGTGCAAATATCTTGAAGAGCTTTTAGGAGTTCCTAAATGGATCCAAAGGTAGTTTTAAATTTCCAAATTCAAGTAAGAATGGTTTAAAAGGCCTCTATAAAAGTAAAGGATGTCCAAGAATATATATGCTTGATATTCTTGAAGATATTTCTTCAAGAAATATAATTCTTTGAGGGAAAAGCATCAAAAAAGGTTAAGGAAGGAAAGAAAAGGCTAGAATCTAAGAAGACTTGAGATTGTGGGCTTTTCAAGTTTAAATCTTTCACTTTTTGTTTTGTTCTTTCTTATTTCCAAGATTGCTTGTTCTTAAGATTTTTTTGTAATTCAAACGATTCAAGTTTTATCTATGTTTTTAAGGATATACCTTGTAATTAGATTTTGTTACTACGAGATTTATATGTTAAAGATTCTATCTTTAACTTTATAAAGATTGCCTCTTGAGTATTTGTGTTATTCCGAAATTCTTTTCCTATCAATTATGTTGAGTTGTTATGATTGATCACCATATTTGACTCACGTGATTTAATAGTTAGGAACGGTGAATTATGTGATTTACTTGTCATGGTTTATCATTAGGGTAATGTTCTAGTGGCAACTATTTATCTTGATTAAGTTGTATGCTTTTGGACTTGATTAGGATGAATAGGGAATGAAATGATTCATGTTTTTTATGTTGGCAACCTTTTGGAACATATTCTAACTTGATGTTAGTGATGCCTTGATATGCTTATCAGTCTTGTGATTAATCTATAACAATTGATTAATTGAAGTATTAATGTCTGTAAGAAAAAGTTAATCGAATTGAAGTATATTAAGAAGAATGTTAGAGGTTAATCAAGAGAGCTTGACGAAGATTAAGCCATTTATGCAAGGATAGGCATTTTTGGTAGCTTTAGAAGAATTCTAAAATCAATTACTCAGTGTGTCACATCAATGAGAAGTTACTTAATCGAATTTCATAACATAGGCCTAAGAACTTAGTAATTGCTTATTTTGTTTGGAAGTTTCCCATTTTGATCTTGTTTCCAATTTGATTTTGGCTTCCTAATTTACTTAAGATTAATTTTAAGTAGTTTCTTAATTTAATTTCCCCCTATTTGTACATACATAGGTCATCATTTGAATTTATTTAATTAAGTGGTCATAAAATGATTTTATATGCATAAAGTGATTGATGTTTTTTTATAGAGTATATTTTTCTTGTTCTTTATGGGATTCGATACCTTACTTTCCACTATCTAATTTGTATCTTAAGGAGTAGGATTTAAAATTTGTTGGTGTATGACGACTGTATTTTTTTTATAAACTTATGTTTTTATGTTGTGATTCTCTTCTCAAACAAATTTTTGGTGCCATTGCTGGGGAACAAAAGAAATATTTTGATCATCTTTATCATTGAGTGATTCTTGGTTGAAGTAATTCTCTTAGTGCCAAAGTTGTCTTTTTACTCTTTATTCTTTGATTTGGTTTTTATTTTTATCTTATAGGTTGGAGGACACATTAAAGAGCTTATAATGGGATTGCAAAAAGTTGCTCTATTAGAGGGTAATTCTTATTTTTTGAGCTAACTCTAAGTGTTGCAATTGGTAAATTCTCTCCTACTCTTTTTTCTACAATGAATGCCAACTTATCTCTTAAAGAACTTGTTGTTCCTACTCTGGATAATCATCCCTTATGCATTGTTTTTCTGGAAGTTAATCATGCTTTTAAATTGCATTCGGGTATCATTCAACTTTTTCCATCTTTTCATGGGTTACCGGGTGTAGATCCACATATACATTTTTTTTAAAAAAAAAATTCTATGTTGTATGCTCTACTATGAAATTGGATAAAGTCCATGATGAAGTTGTTAAATTGCGTGCATTCCTATTTAGTTTATATAGACATGCTAAAGATGGGTTGTATGATTTGCTTATGGGATCCATTACTAATTGGTTGTGTATGCAAAAGCTTTTTCTTGAAAAATATTTTCCAACATCTAAAGTTGCATTAATTAGAAAGGAAATATATGGAATTAAGCAATTGCATTAGGAATCACTGTGTAATTATTGGGAGAGATTCAAAAGACTTTGTACTAGCTGCCCATATCATGAAATTAATGACTAATTACTTGTGCAATATTTCTTTGAGGGGTTGCATTCAAATGATAGGTCATTAATTGATGCAGCTAGTGGAGGTGCCTTGTGGATAAAACCCTACAAGCCACTAAGAATTTAATTGAAAACATAGCATCTAACACATAAGCTTTTGAAAATAGGACGATAAGAGAGGTAGGCACAAGCCCTTTAGAAGAAAAAGTGGATAATCTCACAAATTTGATAGGAAGGATTTAGAAAACAAGCTCACAAGTTAGGATATTCTATTATTGCAATTATTTTGATTATACTAATCATTTTTGTCATCCTTATGATTTTCATGAACATACCAATGCTATAATTTTTTCTTCTTAATCTCTTGGAAAGACCCATGTTATTCATAAGTCTTCCACCTATGAATCTCTTTCTTCAAGACTGTTTCAAAACATGACCCTAGAAGACATAGTTAAGTCTCTTGCATCTAGTTCCCTCACTTTTTAAAATGAGACCAAGACTAACAGTCAGCATTTCGAGAACTAACTACGAAAATTAACCTTAGAAATGAGTCACATCAAAACACATTTTCCTAATAACTTTCCATTTCCATCCCTTAACCTTCACAAGAATGCTCATGCCATTACCCTTAGGAGTGGTAAGGAATTGAATGGACCTAGGATGCAGACTTTAGAGAGGAGGATAAGCTAGAGGTAGCACCAATATCCAAGCCAAATAATGAGTCTAATGTAGGGGAGCCTAAGTTAGGAAAGTTGACACCTAACATTGTGCAACCATCTTTCTCTAATATGTTGGTTAAAAATAGGAAGGAAGACTTGGAAAAAGATATTCTAGAGATTTTTAAGAAAGTAGAGATAAATCTTCTCTTTCTAGATGCAATTAGGAAAATTCCCCATTATGCCAAATTCCTAAAAGAAATATGCACTAATAAAAGGAGGCTTAATGGAGATGAAAGGGTAACCATTGGGGAAAATGTCTATACGATTCTTTAAAGAAAACTTCCACAAAAACAAAAGGATCCCAGCATATTTACTATTCCTTGGATCGAGGTAACACCTTTATTCCCAATTGCATATTAGATTTAGGGGCATACATTAATGTCATGCCATATTCCTTATATGCCTTCCCAGATCTAGGCCTTCGTATCCTACAAGAATTGTTATCCAATTAGTAGATATGTCCGAAATATATCCGGAGGGAGTGGTAAAAGATGTGTTAGTTAAAGTTAATGAATTGATTTTCCCTACAGATTTCTATGTTCTTAAAATGGAGGATAGATCAAGCTGTCTACTTCATCCCATATTCTTCTAGGGAGACCATTCTTGGAAACAGCTTAGACACAAATTGATGTTCACAATGGCACACTCTCTATGGAATTTGATGGGGAGAAAATTAGTTTTAATATATTTAATGCCATGAAATTTCCATGTGATGAGCTTTTTAATGTTTTCTTAATTGATATTATTAATCCTCTTATTAATGATATGCTTGAGCAAACGTACAAGAACATGATGTAATCTAGCTTGGATTGGAACTTTAATGAGTACTTGCTAAACTCTCTGCCTTTGGATTTTAATGTGGGTACAATTAACATGGTAAAAAAAGAGGTTGCATGTCATATTTTTGAGCATAAAATTGAGTTGCCTAGTTCCTATGAAAGTATGTTGCCATCTATTGTGAGTTCCCTTTCACTTGAATTAAAATCATTGCCATCTCATCTTAAATATGCATATTTAGGTGAAGGAGAAATATTACTTGTGATTATTTGATATGAATTCTTGGGGATGATTTCCAAAGGAATTTCGTGGCTCAATTCATCGCACAAAACAAGAACACTTTATATAGTCAAAATAGGGCACAATTGGTTAAAATTGTTACCCAAGCTAATACCTAACCTAAAACCAAGATCCCGAGAAAAAATTAACACCTAGAACCCTTTAGTTTCAATGGATTTTTTTTTTAATTCAACACTCACAACCCCTAATCTATAAGAGGTTAGAAACTAATAAGATAAGAACAAATAGGCAATCAATTGTTAGAACCAAGAACCTTGATTGATCTAGGAAAAACCAATACCCAAGTAAGAGCTAACAACTAACCTATCATTAATGGAATGTAGAGACTCATTCTAGAGGAAAGGACTAGACCCTTAAGAGTTAGTCTTGGTTTTTAGGGAAGAACCGAAAGAGAATTTAACCTCACCAGAAAATTGATCTCCAAAATCAAAATTCTCAATTCCAAAGTTATTTACAATGAAATAAAATCATGTATATATAGGTATCTTCCAACCTCTTCTAATTGAGATTAAATCTCAGCCTTTAGATGCCAAATACATTATAAAAGTAGTGAGAATTAATATAGAAGTCAACTAAGCTATTACATAGAAACATTTAGCTGGAATTCAAAGCCTTGAAGTGAGCAGACACCAGTCCAATGCCTATAGCTAGCACCGATTGTTCTTTGTCTACCAAATAAAACTTGATTTAGGACCAAGCTGGCACCGTTTGCCCCACTATAGCCGTCACTGGTTGGACAATTCTTCTTTGTTCAGAAATGAGCCGGCATTGGTTTCTGCACCCAAGACAACGTCGATGTAACACTGGTAAACGGCTTTTGGTCTTTCTTTGATCCCTTGACTTGTATAGACATCTAAACATGTTTTTTGAATCTCTCAATTAATGAACAAGGACCTTCTAAGCTCAGTTGGGTCTTTTTGTAGCCTTGGAGTCCTTTTGGGATCTACTTCATCCTAATTTTTACCTTAGGACTTTGAGGTCTTGGTTGATTGTCTTCCTTAACCTTCCATAGGGTGTGTTGTTTCAATTGATCACCATCCATTCTTCTCTTTGGCAACCATTCTCTTAATTCTTGACTTGAAACCTTTGTTTGCTTGAATTCTCCATTGACCAACCTTAAATTGTAGATTTTTCCATGGCATTAGGTGTTGTAGTTTTAATCCTCTTCCCCTTTCTTTGAAGGCTTCTTGTGGCTTGGGGATATTCTTATCATATCATCATTCTTTTAGATGGTTCGTTCTCGAATCAACACTTATGTAAGAATGCAAAAAATATTTGTGATGTGAAGACAAAAATATAAGTTTATGGTCCCAACATAGACCTCTTTATATTTCTCATATCCATTCTATTTTTTATCTCACCCTCTTGGCTTCTATTCTTCATGCTCTAAAGATTCACTCTCATTTTTGCACACATTCATTGTTTTCATTCCCCAACACCAAAGAAAGGTCACTCATTTTCCCCTTGTTATCTTTCTTTCCTCTAATCTTCCCTTCGAAACTCTCTTATTTTTCACTCTCTTGAAGCTTTCTTTCTTTCTTTCTTTTTTCTCACTTTCTTTTGTCTCATGATTTTGTTTTACTTTTTCTCATTTTTCTTTCTCCTTTTGCTCTCTTCTCTTTTATTTTTGTACTTCAAAATGTTTTGATCTTTTATAGCATCATGAGGAGGTAATGGACATAGAGTGAATTTCCTCCCATTCTTGTGCAATGACACTACTGGAAATTAGCGTATCAGCCACGAAATTCAGCCATGAAATTCATGTGTGGCTGATTCGTGGTTGATCTATGGGAGAATCCGATCAACCACGCATAAGACTTATCAAGAATAAATCCCTGGCTGATCCATATCTAATCATATACGGATCAATCATGGATATATTTAAAAATTTTAATTAAAATTATGACAATTATTCATGGTTAATCCATGGCTGATTTGCTACGAATCCACCTCGAAAATTTTCCAAGAGCTAGCAAAATTATTCGTGTTTGATCCGTGTGAGATCGGCTACGATTCAACCACTGAAAAATTTTAAAACTAAGATAAGAATTAACAAATCAGCAACAGATCAGCCACGACATATATTCGGAAAAATCTCCATATTTATTAAAATTAATCGTGGTTGATTCACATCTGATTTGCTACGAATCAACCATGAAATATTTTTTACAAATTTAAATATTTTTGTAAAAATATCCGTGGTTGTTTCCTAGCAACTCAACTGCGAATTAGCAATGACATATTTTTTGGAAAATTTTTGAATTGTGCCGCGGTTGATCCATGGCTATATAGGTATAAAATAATCACAGATTGTTCCCTTCTAGACAGTACATTTTATATCCGACAAATCAAATTCCAGCAAACCATTTCCTTTGTTCAATTCCACTAGCTTTTCTTCTTCTAGCTGCCATACCAATTTCCCTTTGTTTGCTCTGTCACCATTGCCGTCACCATCCCCGTTAAGCGATTTGCCGCTGCAGAGGTAGCGCACTGTCCTGTTAGCCGATACTTCTGCTTAGCTCGAAGGTTTCTTCTTTTCTGCTTTGAATCGGTATTTGGGTGCTACTTTATGTGTGTTACACTATTTTGGTTCATGAGTAGTGTGTGTAATATATGTTCAAAGTGTGCATTTTGGAGCGTGTAATGTGGATAGATGGAGAATAAGTAGAATATGTGGATAGATGGGGATCTGACTGAATGGGAGCATTGTAATACATTTCATTGAATTTTTTTTCTTTATTTCTTTGACTCCGTATTTAGGTTTGTGAACTGTGTGTTCAATTGTGTGGAAGAAAGAAGCACTTTGTTGTTTGCCTATTTTTTTGAAGGGCGCATTTGAGTGTGATTCAGTGTCGATAGAGAGTACTATGTAAATCATGAATTTCTTGATTTTTTTTTTTAATTCTATCCATTTCTGTATATGGAGAAAATATAGTATGCTTGAGGTCGGTGAATCTTACCATGTTTAGATGGTGGCTTTTGCTAATTTATTACATAATTGTAGTAGGTTAAGACTATACCCTATTATTAGCATAACATATTATGCTGACTAAAAGAAAATCTGTGTGAGAAATAGGACTTTGCCTGAAGGCTGTTTATCTCTTTTTTTCTTGCTTCTTGTAGTAGAAAGATTTTATGAATTTCACAAGCCCTTTTCTTTGTTTCTTTTGCTTTGATGTTGTGAAATTCATCAAAGTTTTTGCTATAGGGAGCTGTGTGAAACCCCAACTAAAGCCAACCCTAGAGTAAAGGGGTTGGAATGCATATCATATATTTTTTCATGCATAAATATATTTTTGAATGATTTTATGTGCTTTAGAATTATAATTTATAGTCTAGAAATCTTAGTTGTGCATATTGAGTAGGAAGGGTAAAATAGTAATTTTGCTTAAGGTCAAAATAGGGAGATAGCTTGAGGATTAAATAGGAAGAATATTTAGGAGAGAAAATAAGAACAAGAGTTGTTGTGGTTTAGTGGTTAGAGCTTTGGAATTAATTTCTAAGATCTAGAGTTCAAATCTCACCAATTAAGTTTTATCATGATTAAATTTTATTTTATATAAGTTGGAATATTTTTGGCCTTTGCATGCCATAAAAAGAAGTAAGAGTGTTGTCCTAGGGGAGATGTGAATGGAATGTCTTAATCCTATTCTTGTGCCCTACAAGAATTCTTAAGGGATTCATGCCATTTTTGTTCCCTAACTTACCTTAAATTCTTCACCAATTAAGCTTGTTCAATTTATCCAAATCCACATTTTAATTCTAGAAAATTCAGGGAGGTTTATTGACCTTGGAATTTTGAAAATGGCTCTTAGAGGATAGAGTTTTAGCTAAAAATAGGGAAGGAGTTAAGGAAGGTTCCCAAGAGAATTAATCTCCATGGTTGAACCTTCAAACTCCACTCCATAAGTATTCATTTTCTTCATGGTAGCAATCTAGAAATTTTCCAGGTTCTTGGTCAGTCCAACTTTCAAAAACTTCAGATATTTTTCTCACTCAAATGCTGTCAAAAAAAATGACCAAGTTATTCAGCTTGAAGGTTGAAATTTCTTTGCCAAAACCAGACTACACAAGCTGTGCAAATTAGGAAAAAAAATCCTGTACAATTTCGTAGCATTGCAGGCCAACAATCAAAGCTGTTTTTTTAGCCTTCAAACCAGTAATTTACCTCTACCTTTCCTCCACAAAGAAGGCTAGAAACTAGCCTTAAAGGACACTCCAATACCTCTTCAAACTCATTGCAAGTCGACTGGAACATTGAAGAAAAAATGCACAAAAATCCCAGCGAGCCATTCGAAAATTAAACCAGAAAATTCCAGTCTTGCTCTCTCTTCAAGCCTTGTCGGAACGTCACCTCTAACATCAGTGAAGTTAACCTTAATCAGCCATGAACTTAACTTCATCACCCTCCTCCACTGACCTGCACTATGGAACTCTATAGCCACTCCTTAAATTCCTCCTTCAATTACTCTAATCAAGCTTCCAATTAAAGTTCAAAATTTCAGCAATTGCTCTATGAAAAGTTCCATGGATTAAGTTTCAAATAACCAGAAATTCTCCCACCATTATACTCAAAATTTTGGCCACCCCATAGCTCCTTCAAACCTCATTCATCTCAGTAAAACCTCAGCAAAACTAGTCGGCCATACCAGCTCCCAAGAACCTCTATCAATCAAACCACTCTACCATATTTTCTACCTTAATTCACTCCATGAAATACTCCCTTTGAAATTCAAATGATCAAATTTCCCTCTTCTCCCTAATCTGAAAATCAAATCACAAGAATTCCTAAACCATTTGACCAACACCTTCCAGCAATTTCGTCCAGCTTCTCTCCAATTCTCTCCATTTCTCCAAGAACACCAAGAACGCACATCACTATTCTCCAAGCCTAAAACCACTCTAAATATCTCCAATCCCTTCCAAAAACTCCAGATCATGTCTACTCACTCCCTAGAGTCCATTTCTGGATTTTTTAACATCAAACATTGAACACAAAAATCTGCTATCGGATAAAAAACCATAATTTTTCTTGAAGCCTCAAGAACTCAATCAAGGTAACCAAGAACGATTTTACTCATCTTCTTTTCCTTCAACCTTTAACATGATGTACTAATACTCTCTCTCTCTCTCTCTCTCTCTCTCTCTCTCTCTCGTCCAAAATAGTTGTTTCAACCATGGCCATTTTTCTTCTTCCTCGGACGAATCAAGCCTCCTAAGCGTGTGGATCTCCTTGAATCTTCATCAACCAAGTATTTCTCTTTAACCTTCTCTTAATTCTAAAATCATCTCTCTTAGATATTGATGGAAAGGATGGAGTATGATTGGGGTTTGAGTATTTGCTTGTGTATGAAGAAGTTGAGATTGGAGCATGAGGATGATTTGTCATGGTTAAGTTTTATAATATTTCTTGTGGATCGATGTATATTCTTCATGTCTTGAGTGAGTTTGGATGTTTAAGTATGATAGATATTATGTCACCTTTGGTGAATAGAGTATTATGTTCTTGTTTTCATTGAAGCCATGCATATGATTATGCTTAGTAGAGATTTAGCCATATGATAGTAGGTATGGATTTAAGCCTTTATTCATGAATAGAATGGTTTGTCGATTGATGTTGGATTTTATGTTCATGATTATTGTTAGCAATAGGAGAATTATGATCATGACCTTGTTGATCCGAAGCTATTTTAATTGACCAACTTTATTACGTTAATTAAAATTGATAGCATGATTTCCTTTAAAGATTTCGAAACCCTTGGAAGTTGGATTTGGAATAGTAATATTTTTGCCAAATAAATTATATCTTTTATAATATATAAATAATTATAATAATGATAATAAATAAAAGCCTTTTATATAAATAGTAATGGTAGGGAAAATATTACTCTTATAGGCTATATATTCAAAAATACTATTGAACTTTATTTATTTTCTTTTTCTATTGATCAAAATTTAATTTATTTATTATTAATTTTATTTATTAATTATTTTTTAACTATTAATTATTAATCAAGAGATCAGTGATAATTTATTATTTATTTTAATAAAATAATCTAGGACTTAGGATTCTTCACCAATTAAACCCTAATTTATTTATTAATAACAACACTCAAGATTTATAAATAATAAAAGTTATTTGTAAATACAATTAAGGACTGTTTCCTACATAAAACTTTGTAAATGCTCCTACATAAAACTTATTTGATGACAAAAGGTTACTATGGCAAGCCAAACGCGAAGGGTTTGGACACTCATTTTGTAAATGCAATTAAGGACTGTTTCCTTTCTTGTTTTAGTCAAACAAATTATTTGAAAATCAACAAGTAGTTTTGCATAAACACCAAACTCTTTCTAAAACCAACTTTGAC
The DNA here is from genome assembly GCA_026120185.1 of Voacanga thouarsii. NCBI lineage: Eukaryota > Viridiplantae > Streptophyta > Magnoliopsida > Gentianales > Apocynaceae > Voacanga > Voacanga thouarsii. Next base: position 40,075 of record JANUWF010002002.1, read on the forward strand.
ACAGACTTTAGAAACCTTTAATTGCTATTTCCAAATAAAGCAATGTTTTATCAGTTTTCTCCTAAGTGAGACTATCAATGTTGAGTACTCAATAAGGGTAGGCTAGTAGTACTAGTTTTGAAGAGCAAGAGCGAGTTTTCTGGCAGGAGGCCACCTCCAGAAGATCAACTCAACTTGGAGAAGCGACAGTACTACTTGGTCATGCCGGTCCGAGCTAGCAAGTTTCAGTTATATGGACTGTGTGTTTCCGGAGTGGACAACCGGTATGTTTGGGTGTAGAGAATGAGGAGTATCTTACCCGGTAGGCCGTACACCTACCTTTTGTCAGTCTGCATAAAGTGTGGTATTCTAACAGTTATATGGTCATGGGGCCCAACGTGTGGTAACCTATGGCTACCCTTTGAGTGGTTGTATTTATTGTATACTTGTATGGTTTGAAAAGAGGAAAACACCATTCTTTATTTTAAACCTTTTTTCTTACTTACCAGCACTCTCTTTTATGCAAAATTTTTTTTACAACCTGCATTCATGAACTGTTTTACCTGAAACACTCAAAGCACACACAGGCTTGCTGAGATTTTTATCTCATCACCTTTTATGCCATATTTTCAGGTTGATCCTGCTGTGGAGATGAGTAGCTAGTTTGTTGCCTGCTTTGAAGACATTGTGTTATTTATTTTATGTATTGTTTTGATAGAGGGTTGTAAACAATTTATTTTGGGTTTGTTCTTGAATTTTGGGTTGTAATAAGTTAAAATTTTAAGGTATTTTTTTATTTTCATTTGTGTGACCTAGTTATAAAGACCCCTTATCCTTTGGACGGGGCGACATCCCCGGCCCTGATGGGCCTAGGTGGTGGGGTGTTACAAGCTGTGACTGAAAAGTGAAGAAGTGGAAATAAAGATAGAAAAGTGTGTGTCTTACATTGTGTTGATAAAAGTTGTGCAGTTTTAATGATCATTTTTGAGAAATTTTCTTTGTTTTGTTGTTATAAAGAGAGGAAAAATGGGAGAAGAACTGAGAGGAAAGGTAGAAGTCTAGAAGCACTCCTCAGATTGGTTGCATTTTTTTTTTTTTTTTTTTTTACTGTTTGGGCTTTTATGCCAAAAGGGCCTATACCTAACATGTGTTGTCTTAAGTTTTTTAGAAAGTATAGGCACTTGGGAATGTTGAACCAAGTGCTTTTAGGAAGACTTTGGTAGGATATGTGAAGTTATCTTTAAGGAAGCCAACTTCCTAAAAGACTTTTGAGGATGTATGTCAGGTGTAGGCCTTCGGCCAAAGAATGGAGAGGCTTACTAGAAAAACTAAAATTGCTAAGGAGCGTGAATTAACACGCCGGTCTTAACTTTTTTTTGTGGGGGTCGGGGAGGGGGGAGGAGGAAACGAGGGAGACATTTGCCCAAGCAGCATAGAATCAATGTTAAACCATTAACTCCTGTATTCCACTGCTAGATTATTACATTTGCCCAACTGTATTTGATTTTTTTTTTTAAGCTCTCCTAAACTAATGAGTCCTGCATTCCACTGCTAGATTATTACATAAAATATGAATATAGTATATTTTATAAGAGAAGAATTGGAAAGCAAGGACAAATATGAGATGTAGGTGTCGAATAATTGCTCTTCAATTCAAATAAAAAGCTTTAATTTAATTAAAATTCAAATAAATATATAGATAAGTTGAGCTAACATCCTTAAATAAATGTGCTAATGACTTGTAATAATTTAGATAAAATAAATTCATTTAAAAAAAATGGCATGCACTTTTGAATATCTTAAAATATTGAAAAAAGAAGAGGTAGATCAATTTTTAATTGAAGGAGTATATTATTAATCTCTTGTCTTCAATAATTTTTTCGTGGGAGTGACAGTTGATCATGGAATCACACAAACTCATGTATTAGTGAAACCTCTCTAAAATTGTGAAGCTTAGATAATTTTTTCACTTTTAAATAGACATAAATGAATTAAAATGAATATCCATTTAAATCCATTAAGTTTGTTTAATTTAGATGAACATTTACTTAAATACAAATACTTTATTTTAATAGTCTATATTCATGAATAAATTGAACTAGACTAAGAATAAAATGAATAGGTAGATGAAATAGATTTGTTTATTTAATGGATCTTAAATTGTTGGAAATTATCTTAAATGGCTAGAGATGCTATTTTTTCGTTCTTCCTATGTCTAAAAACACTGCTCGGTTTTATAGTCAATGCTTTTTTGTGTTTACATGTCTTCATGTTTTCTATTCCAGGAAGTCAGGATCTAATCATTGTGATATTTTTTAAAGGTTTTTCATTCTGATAACTATTTAATATGTTTAATTTTCATTGTTTCTTTGTGTGTATATGAATGAATTTTTTGGAAATTTGTTACAATATTTCTGAGTATCTTAAAATTATTGTCATGTTCGAAAACTAGTTTAAGGTTTCCTGTTAAACTACTAAACTTATGGCTATGAAATTTATAAATCATAATCGAAAAGGTGGCATATAGTCAGTTAAAATGAATGAAAATAGAAGTTGGATATATAACCTGGGTCATCGAGGCATAACAAAGGAGTTTACACAAGGACTCGACGAGTTCATTCGGGTTATATGTGCGCAACCACAATTCATTCATAGTGCAATGATAAGGTGTGCTTGTTCTCGATGCAAGTTTCTAAAATTCCAAAGTCGTAAAACTTGTCATGTTCACCTTCTAGACAAAGGTTTTATGCCGAATTATTTTATTTGGACATCCCATGGAGAAGAGTATCAAACCCATGGAGAGGAACAGTCCCATGTAGTATCGAACTATCATGAAACCACAAATAGGTATCAAGAAATGGTATATGATGCCGCAGGTCATTCCTTCAAGGATAATTAGGCCGCGGGTCCTTCTAATATCGAGGAGGAAGCATGGAATCCCAATGCACAATAATTCTATGATCTATTGTATGTGGCAAATGAGCCACTATTTCAAGGTTGTACATGACATTCAAAGTTGTCAGTTATGTCATGGATGTTGCATTTGAAGTCGGAGTAGAATATGTCGGATATTCATTTCGACAATTGGCCCGATCTTATTAATGAAATTATACCAAATGATGGAAACAAAGTCCCGGACGATTTCTACAAGACTAAGAAGTTTGTGAAAGCTCTTGGGTTGCCAGTTGAGAAGATTCATGTATGTGTTAATAGATGTATACTTTTTTGGAAAGATGATAAGGAATTAATGAATTGCATATTCTGCAATCATCCTCAATACAAGCTAAGAATTTTGGAAAAATTCAAACCCATTCCATATCAGAGGATGCATTACCTACCCATTACTTTGATGCTTCAGAGGCTTTATACGTCAAAAGAAACAGCCGAGTGTATGATATGGCACAATGACCATATGCAATAGGGTGATGAAATGAATCACCCATTAGATGCCGAAGCATGGAAGGATTTTGGCACAAAACATTCAGACTTTGCACATGAGCTACATAATGTAAGATTGGCACTATGTGCAGACAGGTTTGCACATTTTGGTATATCTGGCAAGTAATATTCTTATTGGCCTGTCATTATCACCCCTTATAATTTGTCACCTTGGATATGCATGAAGACGCTTTACATGTTTCTAGCAGTGGTAATCCCGAGACCAAGAGACCCTAGGAAGATGATTGATGTGTATATCCAACTACTTATTGAGAAGCTTAAATCACTTTGGCGTGTTGGTATTCAGATGTATGATATTTCTAGGAAGCGTAATTTTAATATGCAGGCTGTGCTTATATGGACAATAGGAGACTTTCCTGCATATGGGATGCTATCCGGGTGGACAACTTTCGGGCACATGGTGTGCCCAATTTGTATGGAAAAGAGTAAGGCATTTCAGCATCGACATGGAAGAAAAACATGTTTCTTTGATGTTCACCGCCAATTTCTCCCACGAGATCACCCGTATAGAAGAAACAAGACCATTTTTTTTTGAAAAATCATGTCAAAAATTCTCCGCCACCACCTAGGCTCACGTGTGAAGAAATTTGTCCACGAGTTCAAAATATTCCCAAGGTTACTGATACCGGTGGTGAAGGCACTCCAGAAGGGTATCTCAGTAGTCACAATTGGATAAAACAAAGCATATTTTGGGGACTTCCTTATTAGTCTTCTTTGCTTGTCTGACCCAACTTAGATGTCATGCACATAGTTAAAAATTATTTTGATAATGTTTTCAACATAGTAATGGATGTAAAAGGTAAAACAAAAAATACCCTAAATGCTCATTATGACATCAAAGAACTATGCCAGTGAAAAGAACTAGCATCGAACCCCAGAGACTGCATTAGATCAAAGGCTACTTACTATCTTTCCAAACAAGAACAACACATTTTGTTTGAGTGGATGAAGGATCTAAAATTTCCTAATGGCTATGCATCGAATCTATCTAGATATATTGATATCCGGGAGTCTAAGTTGATATACACCAAGAGTCATGATTGCCATGCTTTTCCTATTGCGCTTGTTACCCATTACTTTTAGACAAATGCTGCCAGAGTCGATTTTGAATGCCTTAAATGAGTTTAGCATGTTTTTTAATGACTTATGTGCCACTAAGTTAACTGTGGGTAAGGTGAGAAAGTTGGAGGAAAATATTTCTATTATATTATGTAAGTTGGAGAGAATATTTTCACCCGCATTCTTCAACTCAATTGAGCATATTCTAGTTCATTTGACATATGAAGCTCGTGCGTGCAGTCTAGTTCAATATCATTGGATGTTTCCTTTTGAAAGGTAGTTCATAAAGCGTTGCAATGTCTAGAAAGTTCATTTTCCAATTCTATCTCTTCCTATTATTCTTCCAAAGCTTAAATTGTTTTTACCATATGTAGATATCTCTATCATTTGAAAAAGAAGATTAGAAATAAGGGAGAGTTGAAGTGTCTATAGTTAAAGCTTACTTGGTTGAAGAGGCTACTAACTTTACAACATACTATTTTGAGCTGCATGTGGTAACAAGAAGTAGGTGTCCAAGTCGACATGACGATGGCAATGACATCAGCCATTCTACAAACAATTTAGCAATTTTTAGTTTACCAGGATGGTTAGTAGGTAGATCTTATATGTAATGGCTTACTGACGGGGAATACAAAGCTGCCCATCTTTTTGTGTTGCTAAACTATTCAAAGGTGGAACCATTTATCAAGTTATTAAAAGCTGATTTTACAGATGAATTCTCTAATTTAACAGTGACTAACTCTTTTGTGGGATAATAATATATACTAAGTTATTTTTATGCTATCACTTTAGTATACTTATTGGTCAATTGCGCACCCATCATTCACAAATCGGACATCGTGACATTGACAAAGAGATCGAGATCCACTTTGCTAGTTGGTTCTATAGCCATGTATGAAATGTCACGTTTGTGCAAATTACCACGTCTCTACTCTTTATAATACTAATACTGCATTATTTGACTAGGTTTTGTGTACTGAGAATAATATTCACAATCAGCTTTTAAAGGACCACTCAAGAGGCCCTTTAATGGCAGTTGAAGCATACTCCATTTACTATATTAATTGATATTATTTTCACACCGTGAGCCATGGAGAAGGAAGATCAACAATGAATTGTGGGGTGTACATTCAAGGCACGACTTATGCTCAATCAACAACTATAGAAGATTATTATGGATTGATACAAGAAATACTCCGTGTGTAATATCCTAGCTTACCAAAGAAGAACACTGAATGGTTTGATCCACGATCTCATGACAGTATGAAAGTTCATCAAAGATATAATTTGGTGGAAATAAATCATAGAAAAAGGTGGCCAAAATACGAACCATTTGTGCTAGCCCATCAAGCAATTCTGGTATACTACATTCCATTTTTTGGTACAAGACATGATATGCATGACTGGTGGGCTGTTTTTCACGTTAAAGTGAGAGAGATTTTTTATGTTTCACAATTTGAGCACGCTTATCAGAATGACCATTCCATTAGCATACTATTACAAATTCAAGATGATCAACTTGATCCTCTGCGTGATTAGGATGCTACAGGATAAAAGGATGTCATTAGGAGTGATGGTAATGATGAAACTACCGATGAAGAGATTGAATATGAGTCTAAAAATAAGGAAGATGATGCCGAAGAATCTATTGAAATTGAGGACGAGTAAAATATTCTTTTTACATATTCGTATCTTTTACTTTTCTTGCATATATTATTGCATATTATTTTTTAATTTGCAAACTAACAAAACATTTTCTTTATAGATATGCCTCGGATTAGTTCATATTTTCATTCTGAGCACCCCACCCAATCTACCTCCATTGTTCCAGCATCACAAACTCTAGAGAATCCTTCATCAGATGAGAGCATTGCTGCTGGTGATAATACTACTACTTTTGTTGTCCCTTGCTCCATTCCTTCTTCGTCGTAGCGACCCATGATACACATTCTTCTGAGGAGTGCTAATATGTAAGTATACCATATATGTTTATAGAGAATATAAATTTTTACCCACAATTAAAACTATATTTTCAATAATTTTTTGTTGAATTACTCTAAGTTTTAATCAAAGTCTTTATGTTAGGTTTAGACCCATAGAAATTCAGTATAAAATTCATAACTGCATCTCATGCTGCATCAAGCTGAAATTTGATGCCCTGCATAAAAGTTAGTTGAATGTGGATTTTGACACGAAGAATACTTGGTTTCAAGAATTCAAGGCAAGTGTTTAATAATTAAATGTTATGTGATCTTGTTGTTCTCCTATAAAGTTTTGAGTTGAAGTATTTGACATTATTTCTTTTTATTGTAGAAACGATATAGATGGAGGGCAAATGATAGTGAAATGATCCAAAAATGCTTGGAACTCCAAAGCGAGGAAGATATTTTGAAAGATTATTGCTTTAGCCAAAAAAGTATGGTTAAAAGATAGAGTTAAACTTCCATGGATGCCTAAGGATGTATTTGCTGCTATGGTATATATTGGGAGAGTCCAGAGACACTGGCATGATCAGAGCATAATTCTCGTAATCGCCAAAATCAGGGAGAGAATGCCTTATGCATGCACACAGGTGTGCCCATTCCACATCTCGCACATGCATATTGCATTGTAAGTGTTTTCATAAATTTTAGGTATATGAATACTTAGTAAGTTAAATCATAAAGATAAATACCATACAAATTATTGCAGGTAGCAAAGAATGGTGGTGTTCTACCGAATACTCTTGAACTTCACAGAGAGTTGCATCAACACGAGGATGAAGAGAGGATGGAATTCATCACACAATATTATCGAGGTATTCATGTAAGTTATTATTATAGTATATTTGACTTAATATTTTTTATTGAATTATTATTGATTCCTTCTAAAATCTTGACTCAATTTTTAGGAACGAGCTATTAGGATGGTTGAGGAGGCAGAGACATAAGTCTCCTCTACAACCTCGATATTTGTTGAACTTGGTACTGCTACTGAGTGTCCAATGGTTGATTATGGTAGAATTATACTTACAGCAGCCAGGGGTATAAGGAAAGGATGTGTCTCTGGTCTTGGTTCAGCAAGTCAGCCTATCTTGAGTTCAAGGTCTGGAAGTAGCATATCTACGGGGACTAGCTATGTTGATCGACAAGTCATTCACGAGCTGCATGAGGATTATGGTTGCAAAATACAGGAGGTGCAAGTAAATCATATTGAGGAGATGTCGCGTCAAGAGCAACTCATACTTGAGACTCGTCGTCAGATGGATGAGATGATGGCCACAATGTGGGTGCACTTAGAATTGTGCTTATCTCGAGGAACATGCTTATCTAGAGAAGCCACAGGCATGAGAGGACTCACGGTGATGCATGATTGTAGGTTTGGAAAACTCATTTATGTAATAGATTAATTTTTATTGACTGTCACAACATACTTATTACTATTTTGTGGTGGAAACCATTTTGTGTTGCCCTATTTTCTTGTGGGAGTTGGATATTATTGGAATTTATTTTGTTTTTAATCTATTCTATGTCATATCTTGATGCCTGGGTGTTTGTTGATATGCTGGGTGTTTGGTTACAGGAGTTTGGTTGTTGATATGTTGGGTGTATGTTTATAGGATGTTGGTAAGGCCTTGATATGTGTATATCCAATAAGTAAGTTGAAAAAGTCAAATAGAGAACAGTCACAAAAATTCCATGGCCAAATTTTTGCTAGCTTTGCCACATAAACAGCTATGAGATTCCGCGACTGATTACCAAATTTAGCCACGAAATATTTCATGGCTGATTGAATCAACCACAAATGTGATATTCAGCCACAAAATATTCCATAGCTGATCAACCACCACTTTCTTTCCGTGGCTGAGTTATTTTCCAATTAAAGAAACTTTCATTATATGAAATTAAATCAGTCACAAAATTATATATTCAGCTACGAAAACTTCCGTGGCCGATCACCCACGACAACTATTTTCATGGCTGATTACCCTTTTAAATTATATAAAATATTATTTATTAAATCAGCCATGGTATTTTATTGTCAAATACGAAAATTTTCATGGCTAATCACCCCACGAAATAGAATTCCATGACCGATTCCTTATTTTTAAATAAAATAATTTTTAATTATTTTGAATTAATTAGCTATAGAATTTAATTTATTAGCCATGAAATATTCCGTGGCTAATTGCACACGAAAATATTTTCCATGGCTGATTAATCAGTCATGCTGATTTTTGCCATGGAAAATTACCCTTGGCTGTTCTATGGGTGAGATCAATCAGCTATGAATTTCAACCAATTAGCCACAGAATTTGACGTGGGTGATTGGTTAGTTTCCAATAGTATGAGTAAGTATTCCTCCTTCCATTTAACTTCACCTCTCTATCAAATTGTCAAGGTTTCCCAAGCAACAAATGACCAACATGCATAGGAAACACATCACACACCACTTCATTTTTACATTCTTCCATGTCAACTTCAATCTTGACTTGTTTGTGCACATTTATCTCTCCACAATTATTCATCTACTATAGTTTGTAAGGCTTAAGTAGTTTTAAGCTTTCCATTCCTAATTCTTCCACTAAGGTAGCACTAATTACATTTTTGCAACTCCCTCCATCAATAATCAAACTACACGGTCTTTGTTTGATATAGCACATTGAATAGAAGATGTTTTCTCTTTGTAGTTCCTTTTCTTCTTCAGTCACACAAGCGTTCCCAACTTTTGTCATGACATAAATCAATAAACATGGTTGTCCATCCTCAATCAAATCTTCACTATCCAATTCTCTTCCAACTTAAACTTTCTTCTTTTCTTTACTAGACTTGGTACCCTGTTGAGTTGGTGAGTTAGATTACTCACCTTCTCTAACTTCACTCTTTCTCATTTACTCTTGTACCATTTCTAGCCAACTCTTCATTTTCTCCTCTTGTTCATGTGAGCTTTCTCCTACTTCATAAGTACTTGAAGTGTTTTTGGGACCTTCATCCATAGCTTGCATTTGATCCTTCTCCATCTCATTCCTTGAACACATAGGCTCTTCAACAATTTTTACACTATTTTGTTCAAGATCTTTTTGATCATTCTCTTTCTTTACTCTTAAAAGGTGTGGTTTATTTTCTAGGAAGAATAGTATGTTAGTGTACTCCTTAGTTGCTCTATGAAATGAACACAATGGTTCTACATTAGCCTCCACAACATCTCTAAACTTCTCTTCTTCTTCTAACTGATGTGTTCAGACTTAGGTATAAAAATCATACAAAATTAAGCACATTCCCAATCAAGTTCAAATTAAAATATTAAACCCAAATCACACATATGAGCAAGCGTACTCATCATTAACTGGGCATAAGGTTATAACAAGTGTCGATCCTCAAGGAACAAGTAGACATTAATTACCCTTCTTTCATTGTTTAACCGACTTGACAAAGTGAAAAACAAATCAAAAGAAAATTAAAAAGAAAATAAAAAAATAAAAACATGTATATGTCAAGGATGTAGATTTATGTAACTCAGCCCATTGTTTAGACAAACATGATCTTAAAGAACTTAACCATTATCATAACCAATTATTCTCTTAGCACCATGAAGGATGAAGGTATACTCACTTTGATGGTCAATCTATGAAATCACTATCTTCTAAATAAATTAGAATCACTTGGTCCATCTCAACTAATTCATCCAAAAGACGTATTAAACACAATCCTTAATTAAATTCCCTTGGTCTCGGTGAATTTAGAGCATGAAATTAATCAATGAACCATTGGTCTCGGAAGACATCAATTAATCTTTAATTACCAGTTCTTAAACAATCAACCCCCTTTGGTCCAGCAAGTCAATTGCCAATAGAATATGAAACTAATAAATCGAAACACCTATCAACCCCTTTTGGTCCAGCAAATCAATGGATAGAATCAACTAACTAATCTCGTAATAAGCATAAGTAATTGAATACCAAGAATAATAACCAATTAATCAAAAGATCAAATAACTCTAGAAATCATGAATATCTAAAACAATGTCGAATTACAATAAAATAATTAACATATCATTGTTCAAGAAAAAGAAAATAAAGTAAAAGAAAGAACTCATAGACAAGCCTCCTTCTTCTTCTTTCGAAAACCTTCTTGTACAACCCTCCTTGAACTTTGAAGAATTCTCATTGGACTGAGTGATTTTCTATGATAATTAATGAATTCTCCCATTTTCCCTTGTGTTTTCCATCTATTTATAGGCTTAAGAGGTGCCTAAACTCGTGGGTACAAAGTTCTTGGTCGAGTAGAAGTTGGAAGCTGCTAAAACTCTTCAGATTTCTAAAAATGCGTAGAAAGATTGCAGCACCGCCTCAGAGAAAGACCACAGCCAGCGTCGTCTTGGTCGTTCGGAGCCGGCACCGCCTTGGTTCTATTTCTCCACTTGTCTGTCGATTTTTTCCCGAATTGTGCCTATACGTTCCAGAGTGCAGCCGGCGCCGGTTCCAACCTTGCAACCGGCGCCGCCTCTACTCTGTTTCGCGACAGTTTTGCTTCGTTTTACCCAAAATCCTGAGATAATAACCAAAATACCTTTCCAAGGGTAAAATCTCAAATATGAAAGAATATGACTAGTTATTTCATAAAATGTATTATAAAAGAGCCTCAAATAACTAAGTAAAGTATAACCAATTTAGCTCCTATCACTAACCCAATGGATTCTCCTTGTTTATTCTCTCGATTCTTTTCTTCTTGAACTTTTTCAGACTCAAGGTATCCATATTGCATCACTTCTTTCTCAACCTCCACATTTTCTTTCTTACCATTTTCTACAAGTATCATACTTAGTTGTTTTATGATATGCTTTATCATACTACAAAGAGTCTTACTCATCTTCTCAATTTCAAGCCCAAGCTTGTCATATATCTTAGGACATAGGACATTGGAGTGGTATATGTCTATACTCTCCACAATAATCACATATAACTTCTCCACTACTCTTTAGCTACACTTTACTTGTAGAAGTTTAAGGTTCCCAACTCCTACTTTGGTCATACATTCTAGGGCATTCACTTAAAGCATGATCTTTTCTATAGCAATAAGAACATCCGTAATATTGTTTCTTCCTCAAGACATTCTTTGAAAAATGTTGTGCTTCACTTCCCCTTCTTTGACTAAACCTTCTTGGACATTCAAAAGAAGGGTGCTTAAAACTCACACATAGTTCGCAATCATACCTCTTAGTTTCTTTTGTACTACATGCTTAAAAGGCTTTTGTGCTCTTTCAACATAGGATTCCTCTTCATGGCTCTAATACCATATCCTCTCTCATTTGTACAAGGATCATTATAGGAATTATTATTTCGATCTCTCTCTCTTCTTTAAAGCTCAAATTCTCATGTTCTCTATTGTACTCTCAATTTTTTTTTCTCATTTCTACCATTCCTTCCTCCACTTGTATTTGACCCTTCACATAGCTATTTCTATAGGACTCATCTTCATATTTAAGCAAGTTCTCATAAGCATCTTTATTTTCCCAAGAATCTCCCTTATGCATATAATCATATTCACCATGCTGCTCATAACTACTACTATTTGAATAAGACTCCTCATCAAAGTCCTACCCTTCGTTTTCAGTCATACTAGCCATTGTGAATTTTCTTTCAAAGAAATACCTGCAAAAAAATTGGTTAGAATGATAAGAATATTCCTCACAACACTCCCTTATGTGTATCACTCAATTCAAATGTTACTCCTTTACTCGTATTTACAATCTTTTGGCTTTCTCAAATCACTCAATTCCTCAATGTCCTCTTCCTAAAAAACTTCCCTAATTTCCTTAGAGAATTAGTCTAACTAGATAAGTCAACAATTCCCCCAAAGGGAATTAATTGGTGGTCTTAGCTAGAGGTTAACAAAAATAGTAGATTGGTAACAAGATAAGCAATTCACAAAAGAATAAGGTAATAGAGATCAACAACCTAGTTTGACGAGTAAAGGGTGAATCAAGACGACAATAAAGCAAGACTAAGCAAGAGTGATAGGGATTTAAAAATAGACAACATTATCAACTACTAGGTAACTAGTTGAGCTTGGTTACAATGAATGTAGGAAGGACTTAACAAAATGAGTCAAAGAAATCAAACATTCAAAGATCATTCATGCTATAGCAAGAACGAGATGTTTAAAGACTTCAATGAGCAATAACAATAGAGTCAACTATGAAGCCTTTAATAAGATAGAGAACAAAACAATGTCAATTTTCTCAAGTGGATTGAGTAATTAAAAGGTGACTAAACAAGACTTAGACAAAGACAAGCATGAATCTTCAAAGCACTTATCATTCTAGAATAAGTAACATGGTACTCATGATTTTCAATGAACTAGAGCAAGATAGTCAACATCTAAGATAGCTAAATAGGTTATGTAATTCCCCAATGATACTTAAAATCAAGAGCTAAACAATAATAGGAAGTGGTCACAAGAAGATTGGTCACAATTCAAAGCCTTAATTCAACTCAAATCATTCATCAAACACATGGTGTTCCAAATTAGGAGTTCAAAATATCTCACAATTTTCAATCAATTTAAGCCACCAGTAAGCACAAATCACAAGAAATTTTGTTCCCCAAGGTCATATACACAATATAGAGTAGTTTCCCCAAAGAAAATTCAAGTGAATTGAAGTTTTTGACGACCTTTTTGTAGCCACAAATTGAGTTACGGGATTGCTTTATTTTTGGAGCCTTTTTGCATGAAATTTTCTTGATCAACAAGTATTGATAAGAATCAAAACTTTCCAAAGCTCTAATACCAAATTTGATATGAATTTTTGTGGATGATTTCTAATAGAATTTCGTGGATCAATTTATCGCACAAAACAAGAGCATTTTAGATAGTAAAAACGTGGCATAATTGGTTAAGATTGTTACCTAAGCCAATACCTAACCTAAAACCAAGATCAATAGAAAATATTAACATCTAGAACCCTTTAGTTTCAATGGATTTGGTCTTCTCAATACTAAAGGTATTTACAATGAAATAAAACCATGTATATATAGGCATCTTCTAACCTATTCTAATTGGGATTAAATTTTAGCCTTTGGATGGCTTTTAATAGCCTAAAATTGGCCAAATACATCATAAAAATCGTGGAAATTTAAATAGAAGTTAACTAAGCTATTACATTGAAACATTCAGCTGAAATTCAAAGTCTTGAAGTGAGATGATGTCGGTCCAATACCTATAGCCAGCGGTGGTTATTTTTTGTCTACCAAATAAAACTCAGTTTAGGACTGAGCTGATGTCGTTTGCCCCACCATAGCCGATGCCGGTTGTTCTCTAATTGGGCAATTCTTCTTTGTCCAGAAATGAGCTGGCGTCGGTTTCTTCACCTAAAGTGGCACTAGTGTAACATTGGTAAACGACTTTTGGTTTCCTTTTGATCCTTTAACTTGTATAGACGTATGAACATGTTTTTTGAAACTCTCAATTAATGAATAAGGGCCTTCTAAGTTCAATTGGGTCTTCTTGTAGCATTGGAGTCCTTTTAGGATCTACTTCATTCTAGCCTTTGCCTTAGGACTTTGAGGTCTTGGTTGATTGGCTGCTTTGACTCTCCATAAGGTGTGCTGTTTCAATTGATCAGCATCCATTCTTCTCTTTTGCAACCATTTCTTCACACTATTCTCTTAACTCTTGGCTTGGAACCTTTGTTTGCTTGAATTCTCCATTGACCACCCTTGAATTGTGGAGTTTTCCATAGCATTAGGTGTTGTAGTTTTAATCCCCTTCCCTCTTCTTTGAAGGCTCTTCGCAGCTTGGGTAGATTTCTATCATTGCTAACACTCTTTCCTCTTCCCAAGAAGAAAGGTTAATTTCCGTACTTAGGAACCACAAAACTGGACTTTGTTGGATCTTAGCCAACATTAAGGGGATTAGTCCATTTACTTATATGCATTGTATTATTTTAAAAGATGAGACTAAAACATCTAGGGAACCCTAAAGAAGATTGAACCCTCTAATGATGGAAGTAGTGAAAAATGAGGTTTTAAAATTAGTAAAAGTTGGTATCATTTGTTCTATCATTGATTCTAGGTGGGTAAGTCCAATTCATATAGTTCCTAAGAAAATCAGATCACCATCTTTGAGAAAAATGATGGAGAAAAGGTCTTTACTAGACTTCAAAATAATTGGAGAGTTTGCATCGACTATAGGACACTAAATGCTAACACTAGGAAAGGCCCTTTCCCCTTGCCTTTTATAGACCAAATGTTAGAGCATCATATTTTTGGTTTTTAGATGGGTTCTCTGGATATTCCTAAATTGCTATTGCACCCGAAGACCATGAAAACACCACTTTAATATATCCTTTTGGAACTTTTGCACATAAGAGAATGTCTTCTGGTCTTTGTAATAGTCCCAATACTTTCCAAAGATCATGCTTTTCATTTTTCTGAGTATGTAACACATATTATTGAAGTTTTCATAGATGATTTCACTGTGTATGGAGATTCCTTTGATACATGATTGGAAAATTTGAATTGAGACAAACCTTGTGTTGAATTATGAAAAATATCACTTCCTGGTTACTTAAAGGAAAGTTTTAGGGCATATTATTTCGGCTAAGGGAATTGAAGTTGATAAAGCAAAAATTGGTGTCATCCAATCTCTTCCTTACCCTTCTAATGTGTGTGGAATAAGAGCATTGTAAGGTCATGTTGGGTTTTATAGAAGTTTCATCAAAGATTTTTCAAATATTCCACAACTTTTGTGTCACTTGTTGCAAAAGGAAATAACTTTTGATTTTGATGAAAAATGTCAAACAACTTTTGATTTACTTAGGGAAAAATTAATTTTTGCACCTATTATCCAATCACCAATTAGGATTTTCCTTTTGAAATTATATGTGATGCAAGTGATAAGGCAATAGGTGAAGTTTTAGGGCAAAGGGTAGGTAAGGTTCCTCATGCGATTTATTAGGCTTGTCACATGTTAAATCTTGCACAATGCAATTATACCACCACCGAAAAAGAACTTTATGCTATTTTTTTTTCATTGAAAAAATTCCGTTCATACTTATTGAGAAACTAAGGTAATTACCTTCTCTGATCATACAGCTTTAAGGTACTTGCTTAGGAAAAAAGAGTCTAAGCCTAGACTTTTAAGATGGAGTCGTTTGCTCCAAGAATTGAATATTGAAATTCGGGATGAAAGAGGGGCTGATAATTACGTAGCGGACTATATGAGTAGACTTACTTATGAAGAGGAAGTATTACCTATCTCTAATTTATTTCCTAGAGAGCATCTATATTTGTTTCATGATAGTTCTCCTTGGTATGCTGAAATTGTTAATTACTTGCTCACTGAAGAACTACCAATGGATTTTACTAGGGCTCAAAGGGAACGAATCAAACATGATGCTAGGCTCTATATTTGGGATGATTCTTATTTGTTTAACATTTGTACTGATAATGTTACAAGAAAATGTATGCCTGAAAAAGAATTTCAATCCATTCATGCCTTTTTGTCATACATTCGAGTCTAAGGGTCATTTTAGTCCACAATGCACTACACACAAAGTTCTTGAATGTAGGTTCTTTTAGCCTAGCTTGCATAACGATGCATATTTATTTGTAAAGATGTGCAATGAATGCCAACGATTTAAGAGATTGTCTCAGAAGAAGAGATGCCTCTTCAATATATTTTACTTATTGAGCTTTTTAATCTTTGGAGAATTGATTTCATGGGATCTTTTCCTAAATCTTTTGGGAATATGTATATCTTGTTTGTAGCAGACTATGTTTCTAAATGGGTTGAGGCGAGAGCTATAAAAACTAATGATGCAAAAATAGTAGTAGACTTTGTTAAGGATCAAATTTTCAATCGCTTTGGAGTTCCTAAGGCCATCATTAGTGATAGGGGATCACACTTTTGTAATAAAATCATTGAGGCCTTGTTCAAGAAAAGTAAAGTGCATCATAAGATTTCCACTGCATATCATCTCCAAATAAATGACCAAGCCAAGATCTCCAATAGGGAAATTAAGACTATTCTTGAGAAGGTTATGAATCCTACTAGAAAGGATTCGAGTACTTGGTTAGGAAATGCATTATGGCATATCGAATCATATTTAAGACACCAATAGGGATGTCCCTATATAGACTTGTGTTTGGTAAAGCATGTCACCTTCTGGTAGAGTTAGAATATAAGGCATTTTAGGCTATAAAATAATGTAACTTTAATCTTCAAGATGCTCTTGGTCATCAAAAGTTGCAAATTCAATAATTGGAGGAAATTAGGAATGATTCTTAAGCAAAAGCCTTAATTTATAAGGAGAAAACTAAGCTATATCATGATAACTTCGTCTCAAGAAAGACTTTTAATATAGGTGACAAATCTTGCTCTACAATTCTCATCTCCGACTTTTTCCCAGTTGATATGACCTTGAGGGAGAAAAGTCTTTTTAGATCTAAAAAGTGGTTTTTGTTTGGACTTTAACAAAGTAGAAGGACTTCAAGACAAGTATAACAAACAAGAAAAGGACATAAAGACATCAAGAAGAGTAACAAGTAACACCTTTTTCCATAAACAAAGAACCTTAAAAGAATTAGCTTTTAGAATCCCAAATTTAGTAGATCGGGTCTACCACAACAACACCTTAGAACCCTTGACTTAGCAAGAAATCAAGAACTAAGAAGATAAAGAATTGTGGGTATTCAAATAAGAAACAACAAGAACCCTAAATGACATACAAGAAGAACCCTTGTTGATTTCCTAGTTGAATTATCCTTAAAGTTTATAGACACTTACTCAAGGGTGGACTAAGCCCTTAGGTTGGTCGTGGATTGAAATTGAACAAGGAATCTCTCCATGCTTCAAGCCTTCAAGATGAATACTTCATTTATGTTTAAAATGTGATATATGTTGTTAATGTGCTTACAATACAATAGCCTTCTATAAAGGTGTTTTGTTCCCAAACTAAACACTTTTAAATATTACAAAATGACTCAAAAATAGCAAAAAAACATTAAGAATTTGGGTTCCAAAGCACTGCCGGCACCGAGAAGGTCTCCTAGAGGCAGTGCCGGGTCCATTATGGAAGAACAATACTCCATTGACAAAGAAATGGAAAATTCACAGGCTACAACCGGCGCTGGGTCTCTGGCTGGTGCCGGGTCTATTCTAGGTGAACAGTAATTGCGACAAAAATATGAGAAAGTCTATAAACCACAACCGATGCCTGGTTGGGCTATTTGGGCCGATTCCGGGCACACTCTATTAGGCGATGTTTCTGCATGAATAACTTTCGGTTGACGTCCTTTGTACACTAGCAGCATGGCCCATTCTTGATCCTCTTTCGAAAATGGCCATATGCTATTCCACTTAAAATGTGCTTGTAAACGTGCTTGAAACTTATGTTGGAATTGTTTCGATTTCGTCCTCTCCCTCTTCTTGAGCTCAATCCTCATAGCCGGATTAATTCCTATCAATTCTCCCTTCCTGGAATGGATTCATCCTCGAATCATAACTTACATCACAAGGAGAAAGATCGGCTACATTAAAAGTAACACTTACATTATACTCACCTAGTAGATCAATCTTATAGGCATTATCTCCATATCGCTCAAGAACTTGAAATGGACTATCTCTTCTAGGTTCGAGCTTTGATTTGCGTTGAGTGGAAAATCTCTCCTTACACAAATGCACCCAAACCAAGTCTCCTGGTTCGAATATCACCTGCTTTCATCCTTTGTTGCACTTGCATGCAATGGCCTTATTCTGTTTTTTTATTAGAGTCTTAACCTTCTTGTGCATGGACTTAACCAACTCGGCCATCTTTTTTCCATGAAGACTCAATCATTCATCTACATGCAAAGAAGATAAATCTAAATGGGTTAATGGATTAAACCTATAAACAACTTGAAATGGAGAAAATGTAGTAGTAGAATGGACAGTTCTATTATAGGCAAACTCTATACATGGAAGACATTCTTCCTAGTTCTTCAAGTTTCTCTTGATGATTGTTCGTAGTAGTTGCGTGAGGGTCCAGTTGACAACCTCCGTTTGTCCATCTGTTTGTGGGTGACAAGCTGTAAAAAAAAAAAAAACAAGTTAGTTCCAAGTTTTGCACACAATATTATCCAAAAATGACTTAAAAATTTAGTATCCCTATCTAATACTATGCGTTGCGGTAACCCATGTAATCGTACCACTTTCTTGAAGAATAAACCTGTAATGTGAGTAGCATCATTAGTTTTTTTCACAAGAAGTAAAATGAGCTATCTTAGAAAATTGATCAACAACTACAAAGATGGAATCCTTTCCCTCCTTTGTCCGTAGCAATCCTAATATGAAATCCATTGAAATATCTAACCAACATGCATTAGGGACGGTAAAGGAGTATATAAACCCTGGTGTAGTGCTTTAAACTTAGCCCTTTTACATGTTATGCATGAATTACAATGCCTCTCTACATCTCCCCTCAATTTTTGCCAATAAAAATGCTCTTGCAAAATACCTAATGTTTATGAATTCTGAAAATGTCCCATTAAACCTCCTCCATGAGCTTTCTTTACTAACAATTCCCTTAATGGTCCTTTTGATATACATAGTCTACCCTCTTTAAACAAAAACCCATCATGTCTATAAAATTTTTGGAAAGAATATTTTTTACTAGCATGATAAATGATATAGTTTAAAATCACCATTCTTTTCCTAGTTATTTTAGGGTATTTTAAGATATATTTGTTGTAATAACTAGGTATATTCCTTCTTATTTAACATTTTGTTTGTAAAAGGTGTTTTTGGCAAATATGCGCAGATTTAAGTTAAATTCGAGTAGAAAGTGCATAATTCCAGAATGTACCTAGCGCTAGGCCCAGCCAATGGACCTGGTGCCAGGTCCACTATGCTCCAGCAAAAGAAGTTGAGCCAACGACAGGGGAATTCCAGAACAGACCTGGCACCAGGTTTGGCAAGTGCACCTGGCATCGAGTCCAGTCTATCTGCCAAGGAAAAGTAGCAAAAAACAGAGCAAAAATAGGGGAAGAACAGAGTGCACCTAGTGCCAGGTGGGTCGAAGGTACCAGACGACAGGTACGCTCTTGAGGCGAAAATTCTGTACGTGGAATTAGGGCTTATCCAATGATTTTGGTATTTTCCTACTCCTACTCGGCTAAGACTTCCTCAGCCATGAAATTGGCATCCAAGAGGCCTATAAAAGCACAAGATAATACAAGGGTTGGATGTACAATAGAGAGAGGTGAATTAAAGAACAGAAATTCTCAATCTCGCATTGAAGGAGGAGTTCACCCAAATTAATGAGAGTTGTTCAAGAGAGTCTTCAAGGGGGAAGAAAGAGGCTTGTCTATGAGTGCTTTCTTTTACCTTTATTTTCTTTTCCTTAAAAATAATCATGCAGTCAATATGTCCATTGTAATTTGACATTGTTCTTGTGATTCATGATTTATTGATTAACTTGGTCGTTTGATCAATTAATTAATGTTCTTGGTATTTGATTACTTATTTTCCTTACGGAGTTGGTTGATTATGTTTTGTTATTAACTTGCTTGAAAAAAAGGTTGGTAATGACTATTTTTTATCTCTTAACTTGCTTTAAAAAGAGGTTAATTGTTTAGAACATTGGTAATTAAAGGTTAGTTGATGATTGCTAGAATATAGATTGGTTGACTAATTTCAGGTTTTAAATTACCTAGAATATAGGGGTTTATATAAGGATTGATTTTATGCATCTTTTGGATAAGTTAGTCAAGACAGAATATGTTCACTAATTTAACTAGAAGATAGTGATTCCATGGATTACAAATAAAGTGGGTCTATATTAAATCCTTCATAAGACCAAGATAATAATTGATTATGATAATTACTAAATGGTTCATAGTCATGTTTTCAAGAATATTTGTCTAAATTACATGCTTTTCCATCCTTGAGCTGTATATATTTATTTATTTTTCTTTTTATTATTTTCTCATTTTATTTAGGTTGGTTAAACAATGAATGAAAAATGATTATTGTATACTTGTTCCTTTGAGGATCGATAATCGTTAATTGCCTATACTATGCTTGCGATGAGTATACTTGCTCACATGTGTATTTTAGGATTAATGTTTTAATTAAAACTTGACTAAGGGATGAATTTAAACTTGATGAATTTATGCACCCAAAATTTAAGCATCAAGTTTTTGGCGTCGTTGCCGGGGAACAATATAATGAATGTTTGGATTTTGTTGATTTAACTATGTTTATATATTTATATATTTATATGTGAATATATATATATATATATATATATATGTTCCTTGTTTGACTAGGTTCTATACTTTGCTTTCTTGTATACTTGTACTTTAATGTCTCTGTATGTTGTAATTCCTTGTAAGTTAATTGTTAAATATAGCCTAACTGCCTAACTTGTAAATTCTATAATCTCAAAAAATTTCTGCCTGATGTAGACCTTGCTCTTAGTTTATGACCAAACGATCTAAAGCCGAGATACTCGAACTTGATCTGGAAATCAAGAGAACTCTCACTAAGGTCCGGAGGGTTATAAGCGAAAGGGTAAGGAAAGTGATGGAGGTAAATCAGCCTAAAGATGGTGGTAATAGTGGAGCTAACAGGCAGGTTATGAATGACTTTGTAAAACCCGTAATTTCTTGTATGGGCTGTAGTATCGCATAGCCTAGAATATAGGCCAATAATTTTGACATAAAACCCAATGCTATCCAAATGATCTAGATTATGGTCCAATTTGATTGGTTATCTAAGGAAGATACCAATGCCCACCTTGCAAGCTTTCTAGAAATATATGACACATTTAAGATGAATGGTATTTCTGAGGATGCCATCAAGCTAAGACTCTTCCCCTTTTCCTTGAGAGGTCGAGCAAAATCATGGTTAAAATCTTTACCCACCGGATCCATAACTACTTAGAATGTGTTAGCTGAAAAGTTCTTGGCCAAATATTTTTCACTAGTTAGAACTTCCAAACTTTGTACTGACATTTTTAGTTTCCAACAATTAGAGGTCAAAAACCTTTATGAGTGTTGAGAGAGGTATAAAGAGATGTTGAGAAAATGTCCTCACCATAGATTCAAGTTGGGAACGCAAATGTAGATCTTTCATAGTGGGTTGAGTTTTTCTACGAGGCAACTAGTTGATGCATTGGTAGGAGGCTCCATCAATTCCAAAATCCTGGAAGAGGTATTTGATTTAATTGCAAATCTGGCTACAAATAACTATGCCTGGGGCAGTTCACGGTCTAGAGCTCGTGTACATGGAATGCATAAGGTGGATGCAATGGCGGCGTTAGAGGCGAAGAGGGAAGCACTCACCCATAAAATGGATTAATTGGTAATGCCTTATTCTCAAGGGTAGGTAATGAGTGTGACTTGTGATTTTTTTGGGGAAAGGCATTCGAACCATGAGTGTTAAAATATGGGATCTTCACAAGAAGCATTGGAACAAGTGGCATTTCTAGGTAATGGTCGACAATGTAATAATCTTTATAGCAATACTTATAACCCAAGTTAGAGGAATCACCCTAACTTTTCTTAGAACAATCAAAACCAACCTCGGCAAGCTTCTTCAAACTTTAGGATGCAAAGGACTCAACCACCTCTGTCGTACAATGCCTTACCAACTAAACCATCCTTTGAGGAAATGGTCATCAAACAAGTAAGTGAAACGGAAACACGGTTCCAAGGAATAGATGCGACCACAAGAAACTTAGAGGCGTCCATGCACTACCTTGAGGGACAAATTGGATAGTTAGCTAAACTTCTTAGTGATTGTCAATCGGGATCACTTCCAGGCAACACACAGACCAACCCACGGGACCAAGACCATAGGAAACGCTGATTTTTGAACTGCTTTAGGTTTTGCTAAACAATCTTTTTAATTCTCGCCTGTTTTCATTTATTTAGCTATGAGACTACATGCTTCGCATGATTTCGTGTTCTTTTGCCTTTATTTTCATTGAAAAGCATCTTTGAAAAAAAAAATGTGTGATTTTTCTGGCCAAAGCTGACCTGGTGTTGGGCCCAACATGTGGCCCGGGTACCGGGTCGGCAAGGTCCGATAGTGAAGTGCGGGCAGAACAGGTCTGGCACCAGGCTTGTTTGGCTGCAACACTTAAAGCCGGCCTTCTTGGCCATTTGTGTTAAAAAAACTCTCATCCCTCTCAAATTTTCTCTCAGCCCATCGCCGGATTCATCTTCAAAACACCGCTGGATCACTTTCTATACCTCCAAAGCACTTCCAAAACATAAAATCTTCACTTAGTTTTTGAAAGTTTTGATCAAAATAAGAAAAAAATCCAATCTTATCACCTAAAACCCATTTTTCAATCCTTCCATTGGGAGTATGATTTCTTCAAACTTTTTGCATAGAACTATTGCCCATACATTGGAGATCATTATGGTATGAATTTTCTACACTTTCTATGGTTAAATTTTTTCTTATAAATTTTGGGTAGTTTTTTATGCATTTTTGGGCGAAAATTCTTGAATAGTTTCTAGTGAAGGACTTGATTGTTAAGATTGCTTACTTTAAGCTTTCTTTAGCATGAGAATACTATTAGTACAGCTTTATGATTAATGCAATTGATATTTTACACCTTTTTGGAAGTGATTGACCATGCATGCTTTGTGATTAATTTTTAGGGGAAAGACTACTTGTTCAATGTTTCACTTAGCCTTATGCTGATAAACTTTGCATTATGATATAAATAGTATGGCTGATTGAGCATTGTGATTCTATGCTGAATATGGTTTCATTAAGTAATATTAAACATTATAGATTTGATCAAGTTTGTTGATATGGTGTTTGGATTGGCATATATCTTATTTTCTTATAGGTTTGTTGGAGGACATTGAGTGGTGTTTATTAATTATTTTGTGGTATTTTGTGTTGAGTGGTGGTGGTGTTGTATGGTGTTATGATTGTGAGATAGTTGAGAGTTGCGCATTTGTTGTAAAAAGTGAGTTAAGAGCCTCATATTTTTTTGTTCTACCATTTTTCTTCAGCCTCCCATCATGTCTAGATGATCTTGAGGGTTAGCATCGGGGGCTAGGAGAGCTCAAGAGGCATTTTCATCCACACCTTCCTTCGAGCCTCTACCTACCCAAACTATCCAATTTGCTGATCTTGTGTGCCAAATTTGGTATGATAGGCACCAGCACAATAAGATTAGAGTAGAAAAGTGGTACAAGCCGTCTTTAGATAATTCCTATAGCTTTCTACTATATTTAGGCGCCTGGGGTGAGAGCCCATCATTAGAATGGAAGGTCGTTATTATCCTGTGCGCATGAGAGAGTTTTATGGCAACAAGCAGGACAAAAAAAAAAAATACTCTCCAAGTTATGTCCACCATAGTTAAAGGGATTCCCCTTGAGTTTGACAGGGCTAGACCAGCAAGAATTTTGGGAGTCACGGATGAGGGACAGTGGATAGCTGTAGACCATAATAACCAAAACATCATCTTAGAACTTACTTGGGATGTGGGATTGTGAGGGCTAGTTTTTGTATGAGGAAAAAAGGAAAAATAAGTTAATATCAATATTACTCCAATAATGACCTTAAGGCTCAGTGGTGTGCCTTAGTCTATTATTGCATTCAATGTCTATCCCAAGGCTAGTAGCTTCAATAAGTCTAAGATCCTTGACCTTTATATTCTGGATAAGATAAGGAACCGTATGCCTATTCCCTTGCTCCCGTCATCATTCACTCTATGTGAGAGGTTGTTTCCTCTAGCATAGCAGCCAAAACCCTTAAATTCTCTTTGGTTATTATGCGTATTCTGAGAGACTTTGGAGTACGGTTGGATGGAGAGTTGAGTGAGCCCATTACTGACCGCGACCTAGTGATGGAGCATACTTTAGTTCAGTGTGGTATTACTATAATAAGAAGGTGAAGAGGTGGAAGAGGTTGTATGAGGTGTAGTACCCCAGAAGGGAGAAGCTTCCCCCTGATGAGGAGAAGGAAGCAGCGCCACCTACTAGACCGGCCCCTTGTGCCACTAGCTCCCATTCATGCAATGATTTTGAGGCACGAATAGAGGCACAGATAGAGAGACAAATAACTATCCCCCTCCAGCTCCGCAATACCATTGTCGACATTCATCACTGCCAGGATGTTCAAGATCATAAGTGGACTATTTTGATCCAACACGTTACTGGTGTATCTTCCAGTCGTGGAGCTAACAATGATGACAATGATGATGATGAGGATGACTCTTGACGCACTCTTTTGTATTTTATTTTATTTTCTATTATTTGTTTTTCTTTTAAATTTTAATGACCTTTATTGGTTGTAGTTATTTTTTCTTTTCTTTTTCTTTTATTTTATTTTCTACTTTCTTTTTCTAGATTTATGTTTTTTTTCTTTTTTTTTTTGTTTCTTTTCTTTTAGTAGGTACTCTTGTAATAACCCTTCCTTGAGGTGGATTCAAACATGGTGGTACTACGATGTAATAGAAGTATCTTCTACACTTATTCTTCTCCTTCTTTATTCATTATTGGTATTTTTTGTTGTACTTTTATTATTATATCTTTGGCCATCGAGGGTAATGTCCAGTTTAAGTGTGGGAAAAAATAAGGTTGAAGTAATATTTTTCCATATTCCATATCATGTTTGCGAAAAGTTTTTCAAAATTTCAGTGGTTTTCATTGTTAAGCAAGGTTGTAATTCTTTTTCTTACTTGGATATGAGTTTTGTCATTCATTAGGTGGATTTTGATCAAATTGGTTTTATTGGATAAGATATTTGTCAAGACTTGAGAATTTTGATTAATCTTGTTTATGCAATGGTGTTTGAATATTATTTGACTTATCTAGTTTGAATATAGAGGATATAAGGAATATGTGAAGAGTTTATTGGTTAACTCTTGTATTATAAGTTTAAATTTTGTTAGTTTTGAGTTATGATTAACAATGTGAGTTGTAAAAAGATCTTTGAGAGGAAAGATTGTAGAGAATGCTGAAAAAAAAAATTAGTTGAGTTGAAAAAAATAATGTGTAGAAGTAACACTGTTGTTGGTGTGAATTAAAAAAAATACTCTTATTGATGATCGTTGAAGACCTTTAACTGAAAATGGGGTCAATATGGGGAGAAGTAGAAAGTGAATTTAGTGCACTCTCTTGAGGCTATCTCGAAGGCAAAAAGGCAAGAAAGTACAAAAAAAGAAAGAAAGAATTGGTGGGAAAAAATGATGAGCGGTGACTATAAAGGGGGTCAATACGGTGTGTGAAGAGAAATCCATGCACTTGAGGCTATCAATTCCCTAAGTTATTAAAAAATTTGGAGAGAGAAAAAAAATTAGAGTGCTTTCCTTACATTATAACTTAAGTTGTGCAACTTTTAGATTTATAATATTTGAGTTGGTAGATGGCTTGACTTATGTGATTCATATTATATATATTTTTACTTGAAGAGTGAAATAATTTTCTTAGACTAAGGTATACACTTGATTAATTTGACTTCAAGAGTTTTGTGATGTCTTGTCCTATGTTTCAAAGTTTGTATTATTTTCAAAGGGTTCGAATGGCAAAGAGTTGTATCTAAAGTTTGAAGGGAAGACATAATCTTTGCTATGGTAAAAAAAAAATTTGAATGAGAAAGACCTTGTGTTTTCTTGATAATTTTTCTTGGATTAAAGTGTTTTTCTTGAGGACAAGTAAATGTTCAAGTGTGGGGTATGCGATAGGGGTTAAAATCACCATTCTTTTCCTAGTTATTTGAGGGTGTTTTAATATACATTTGTTGTAATAACTAGGTACATTCCTTCCTATTTGACATTTTACTTGTAAAAGGTATTTTTAAAAAATATGTGCAGATTTAAGTTAAAATCGAGAAGAAAGTGCACAATTCCAGAATGAACTTGGCGTCGGGTCCATTCTACTCCAACTGAAGAAGTTGAGCCAACGACAGGGGAATTCCATAACAGACCTGGCGCCAGGTCTAACAAGTGCACCTGGTGTTGGGTCCAGTCTGTCTGCCAAGGAGAAGCGGCCAAAAACAGAGCAAAAATAGGGGAAGAACAGAGTGTACCTAGCGCCAGGTGGGTCGAAGGTACCTGACACAAGGTACACTTTAGAGGCAAAAATTCTGTACGCGGAATTATGGCTTATCCAATGATTTTGATATTTTCCTATTCCTACTTGACCAAGACTTCCTTAGCCATGAAATTGGCATCCAAGAGGCCTATAAAAGTACAAGAGAACACAAGGGTTGGATGTACAATAGAGAGAGGTGAATTAAAGAGCAGGAATTCTCAATCTCTCATTGAAGGAGGAGTTCACCCAAATCAAGGAGAGTTGTTCAAGAAAGTCTTTAAGGAGGAAGAAAGAGGCTTGTCTATAAGTGCTTTCTTTTACCTTTGTTTTCTTTTCCTTAAACAATCATGTATTTAATATGTCCATTATAATTTGACATTATTCTTGTGATTCATGATTTAATGATTAACTTAGCCGTTTGATCAATTAATTAATGTTCCTGGTATTTGATTACTTGTTTTCCTTACAAAGTTGGTTGATTGAGTTTAGTTATTAACTTGCTTGAAAAAAAGATTGGTAATGACTTTAATTAATTAGTTTCATATTTATTATCTATTAGCTTGCTTAAAAAAGAGGTTAATTGTTTAGAATATTGGTAATCAAAGATTAGTTGATGATTGTTAGAATATGGATTCGTTGACTAATTTCATATTTTAAATCACCTAGAATATAGGGGTTTATATTAGGATTGATTTTAATACATCTTTTGGATAAGCTAGTCGAGACAGAATATGATCACTAATTTAACTAGAAGATAGTAATTCCATGGATTGCAAACAAAGTTGATCTATATTAAATCCTTCATGAGACTAAGATAATAATTGATTGTGATAATTACTGAAAGGTTCATAGTCATGTTTTCAAGAATATTTGTCTAAATTACATACTTTTCCATCCTTGCACTATATATATTTATATATTTTTTCTTTTATTATTTTCTCACTTTATTTAGACCAGTTAAACAATGAATGAAAAGTGACTAGTGTGTACTTATTCCCTTAAGGATCGATACTTGTTAATTCCCTATACTATGCTTGTGATGAATATACTTGCTTACATGTGTATTTTGAAATTAATATTTTAATTAAAACTTGACTAAGGGATGGATTTAAAATTGATGATTTTATACATCCAAAATTTACTCATTAATAAATCTCTCCCAACTCATCATCCTTTGCATATAAATCCTTAAAATGTTCAAAGCTAAGTAATTTTGCATCCAAGGAATTTAAAAGCACATACCTGAAGA
Organism: Voacanga thouarsii; assembly: GCA_026120185.1. Taxonomy (NCBI): domain Eukaryota; kingdom Viridiplantae; phylum Streptophyta; class Magnoliopsida; order Gentianales; family Apocynaceae; genus Voacanga; species Voacanga thouarsii. The sequence goes on from JANUWF010002002.1 coordinate 67,845, forward strand.
TAATGCGTCAACTACTACATTATCCTTACCTTTCTTGTATTTGATCACGTATGAAAATGTACCAATGAACTCCATCCATTTGGAATGCCTTTTCTTCAGCTTTTGCTGGCTTTTAAGATACTGTAATGTTTCATGATCAGTATGGATGATAAATTCCCTGGGTAACAAATAGTGTTGCCAATGGTGCAAGGTCCTCACTAATGCATACAATTCCTTGTCATAAGTGGAATAATTCAAAGGTGCTCCTGATAGCTTCTCACTAAAAAATGCAATAGGTTTTTAATCCTAAGTCAACACAGCACCTATTCATATTCTGCTAGCATCACATTCCACTTCAAAAGTTTTCTCAAAATTAGGCAAGGACAACAATGGGGCTTTACTCAATTTTGATTTCAAAGCAATAAAAGCCTTTTCTTGTTCTTTTTCCCACCTAAGCCCTACATTCTTTTTTATACCTTCAGTCAACGAGGCAGTTATTGTGCTGAAGTTTTAAGGAATCGCCAGTAAAAACTGGCCAACCCATGAAAACTTCTTACCTCATTCACAAATGTAGATGTTGGCCCCTCCTATATTACCTTGACCTTTTCTTCATCAACTTCTAAAAAACCTTAGAGGGGGGGTGAATAAGGTTTTTGGCAAGCAAAAATAACTTTTCCCGATTGTCTAAAATGCTGAACAAGGATAATCACCAAGATACTTGGATTGACTTTTTAGATGCATATAAAGTTATCCAAGTACTCGTAGATGTATATTCAGATTTAGACAGTGAAAGATCATAAAAACAAAATGCATGAACCACTGAAATAAAATGAGACAAGAGATGTATAGTGGTTCGATCAACAATGATCTACATCCACTACCTTAAGCCTCACACTTAAGGATTTTCAACTCTATTTCATTAACCTCATTTAATGAAACAGCCACATACAAGAGAGGATCACCACACTAGGTTTTACACAACCGCTCAAACACATCAAGGCTCACCCCTATGGGTTGTACACCATAACCTTGAACATGCACACAACAAGGCTCACCCCTATGGGTTTTACACCACAACCTTAAACATACACACAACAAGGATCACCCCTATGAGTTTTACCACACAACCTTACACTCAGAAACAGAGAATATGAAAATCAATAGAACAGAGATAAGCTCACTTACTTGAGCAGATATTCTCTCGGATACAAGCCACAAAATACTTTTATCTTTGATACACAATCAACTCACTTTGAAGCTTAAGATAAAAGGAGATTTTTGAAAATATTGAGCAATAGTGTTTCTAAGATGAATGTTTCAAAAATCTTACTTGTAATCTTACTTTAAGGGCTATTTATAGAGCCAAAAAGTGGAGTGCCAATGGTCATAAAAAAACGGCTATAAATTTTTCTGTTTAAACTCATCCGAGTTTTGGACTCGGGTTTTGGACGAAGATGCATCCAAAAGTTAAGTCCAAAATGGCACATCTGTGACAAACAATTTTCAACCCGGTTTACAGGATTTTGGAAGAACCTTTTGGATTTAAACTGTACCATCCAAAATTCTGCGAATTTTAAAAACTTTGAAAATCATCTCCTTTCAAGCTTCAAGGTAAAGTCAAATGAATCAAAAGATAAGAGGACATAGGAAATAATAAATATACCTTAATGAACACTTCCTAGTCTAATATTCTTCATAAAAAGTCTTCTTGATGTATAACTCCTTATACTTGATTTTCCATTTGATCTTCCATTCTTGAAATCAGTGATGAAGGAGTCGCCAACAATTCTTATCTGAAGACTTTAGAAGAACAAAGGTCAATCATGTCCTATCACAATAAATTGACATGTTAGTCCATATCCATGTTTGTCATAAATCAAAACATAAAAGAAAGCCCTTAGGGCTAACAATCTCCCCTTTTTGAGTGATGACAAACATGACACATTTGATATGTAGATAGAAATAACATGATGAGCAAAAAGTGCAAATAATTGTAACAAGTCTCATAGAGATCTTATAAGTAAACATATTTCAATAATCTTAAGGCATGTAATATCTCTATATAAATATTCAGAATAGTTTGATAGAGATAAAATGCTAAAATGCTCCCCCTAAATATATGCTTATGTGAAAATTTCGAACATAAGAGGAAATAGAAGAAGTAACGATTTATTCATCCAGAAAGTGTATCCAAAATAGTTTTGGATGAATGTGTGTTTTCAGAATATTTTTTGATGGGGCTTTTGGATGTCCAAAACATTTTTCAAAAACTGCTTATAAGAGTATTTGTTTTGGAAATGAAGTTTCTGAGTCCAAAACTCCCCTTGAGTCGATGCACCATAAAATTTATCACAGAATTTTGTTTCAAAGATCCAATCATCATTCAGAATTCTGTGTGCATAACTGTTCATGCCAGAAGTAATTTATGCAGCTCATAACAGTTTATGCAATTTTCATGAAATTTTGTAACTGTTCAACAACAGTTTCAGTTTCAGAACGGTTTCAGCAGTTACTTCGCATGTCAAAAAAAAAAAAACTCTGTATTAACAGTTCAAATTCAGTTCATCAGTTTCATATCAGATTATTATGCAGAACCCATAACATTTTCAGACTAGCATATTTCCTTCTTCCTAGTGAATGCCAACAGCATCATGTCGACAGTCATGCAGACAATAATATTTTCTCAGATCAACATTCAACATTTTCACAATAGTATTTTCACAAACTATCATTCAACATTTTCACAGCAAAATTTTCATAGATTAGCATTTAATATTTTCACAGCAGATTATAAAATTTTCGGACCAACATATGCAGACAACATTGTCTTCAGATCAACATATTTCATTCTCCCCCTGTCATAGATCATCAGACAATCCCATAATATTCTTACTACCTCAATAATATAACATTTCATAATATTTCTATTTCTCCCCATAGATCATCAGATAATCCTCAAATTTTCCCCATAATTCTTACTGCACTAGCTAATATCATAACAGTCTATGACATTCCTATTTCTCCCCCTTTGTCATCAATCAAAAAGAGGCATAGCAAACGGAGAAATAAGCAACAATTAGTAGATAGATAATTAAGCTTAAAAACAAACATCAGTAATTATCCAAAGACAGGAATATAAATGGCGGAAAATAAATTGTTCAACGGAGTGCAGAAAAGAAATTGTTCATCATCCTAGTTGCGATCCCAGAAAACAGTTTATCCAATATTGATTGTCTCAGATTTTGCTCCAGCACCTTTCTTGGAAAACTGACCAGCAATCCTGCTGGATTTTCGCTTCACAACTACATGTTTCTGCCTTTTTCCTTTGGGTTTGGGAGAAGGAGGAGGAGTTTCTGTTTTCTGAATGGGAGAAGGTGGAAGAGATGGTTTAGGAGAAGTTGCAGGAGAAGGTTCAGGAGAGGAATCCTTTTTGTCCACAGGCAGTTCAGATTTATCTTCAGCTTTTTCATGTTCAGAAGTTTTAGCAGATTGCTCAATGACAGATAGTCTGTTTCCTAACAGTTTGATTTCTGAGCTAAGAGATTCCAACTTCTCTGCAAAAGAACTGATTGCACTCAGAATATTCTCAGATAGACCGAAGTCCGGAATAGTTCCTACCTCATCAATCTTTCTTTTGGTTCCTGACTTTCCTTCTTCCTTGATCTTTATCAAGTTTTCCTTCTCTTTTCCAGTAGATTCTCTCAACAATTTCCATGAATTTCCTTCCCTAACATATCCCATCTTTTCAAAAGAGTCATAGCTGTAGACATTTGTTTTTGAGGGATCACATGGAATAGAATTTAAATCAACTTTAAAAACTCGAAAGACTTTTTGTCAACAGATTGCCAAAAGGAAGAGCTTTGCTTGAGGTGTTACTAGATTACAACATAAGCTTGGTGGCTAAAAAACCAAAATTTATCTGCCTCTGTTCAACCAACCCAAGCATTACCACCATTTGCAGAATACTGATAGAAGTTTTATGACTAGAACTGGGAATAATCATGGTTGATACCATGTGGTGCAAGATTCTACCCGTCCCATTCAGCCATTTTGAATTTCTATTTCCAGAACTTTCAAAGCTTTTCCCTCCAATGAATAGCTTTTTCAAAATTTTTCAGATAAAAAATTTCTTTCCCCTCAGGAAATTTATTCATCTCAAAGTACTCGAAGGCCGACATCTTTAACATCACAAATTCTATTAAACATACTCTATGATCAAATTCTATTTCTCTCGCCCTTAACTCGGATACATACCATCTAATCATAAAGCCTCCCTCAGTTTCTTCCAACTTTCCTTTTCTCAAATTAGCGTAGAATTCCCAGACCAGAGAAGTATATATTTTCTCATCGACTGACAACAAACTTCCCCACCCAATGTGATCAAACATGTCCAGTAATATTAGACAGATTTAAGAAGGCGTAATGATTAACCCGATAGCCGAGATCACAGCTCTGCTTTCTTGAAACCCAATCATTGTACTCAGATTCGCATTTAGAGTCAAGAAATCGGGGTACCTGATTTGCAGAACTTGGTTGTTCGGAAGATGATTCAGACGAATCATAGTGAGAAGCCGAGAAGTGAGGCTGTGGAGAGGCTTCTTTGGCTTTGCCTTTTGAACCCGAAACCTTTTTCTGTTTCATCGGAGTGGGCTTTTGCTCCTTTTTCGATTTTGGAATGGAAGATTTAGTTTTTGCCATTGAAAGATTCAAGCTTTTTCAGGGCTTTTTGGGTTTTCAAAGAGAAAGAACACGGAGAAGTTGTTTTGGAGGAATGACGGTTTCAAGAGTTTCGAGAAAGAGAAAATCAGATAGCCTTGAATGTCTAGAAGAATGAGAGAACAAAATGCCTTGGAAACATAAGTGTTTCTGAGATGTTTTGAAAAACGCGCAAACCAATTTTTTAAAACTCGGAATTTGGAATAAAGGAATATTAACCATTGATTTTGGAACAAGACAAGATCCGAAATCAATGTCCAAAAGAGTGTTTCCCTGAAATGCATTTTGGATGTAGAAATTGGATTCCAGCACTTCGTCCAAAACAGGAACAAGATATTTTGGATGTAGAGTTGTGTTTCCAAAATCTTTTTCTTCACAATTCCTGCACAAGAAGACCTTACACAAAAAGATTAGTTATCAAATTCTTGTAATGCCCAAACCTCTTCTCAAATTGTTGAACCTGTCCTCAGCTAGAGGTTTAGTAAAGATATCTGCAAGTTGTTCATCCGTTGAGATATATTCAACACACACATCTCCTTTGAGTACGTGATCTCGGATGAAGTGATGTTTAACTTCAATGTACTTTGTTCTCGAATGCTGCACTGGGTTTTTTGTTAGATTGATAGCACTTGTATTATCACACATTATAGGAACACAATTAAAATTTAAATTGAAATCTCGCAGAGTATTCTTCATCCATAAGATTTGAGCACAGCAGCTTCCTGCTACAATATATTCAGCCTCAGTGGTGGATAATGATACGCAAGCTTGTTTTTTACTGTGCCATGATACCAGTGAGTGTCCAAGAAATTGACAATGGCCACTAGTACTTTTTCTTTCAACTTTACACCCTACATAATCTGCATCAGTATATCCTATAAGATCAAAATTGTTAGTGCGTGAATACCATAATCCATAATCATATGTCCCAATAAGATATCAAAGTATGCGTTTGACTGCACTCAAATGAGATTCTTTCGGACAAGATTGAAATCGAGCACAGAGATATACTGAAAACATGATATCTGGTCGACTAGCAGTAAGATATAGTAGACTTCCAATCATACCTCTATATTTTCGTTCATCTACCTTCTTACCCTTTTCATCTTGGTCAAGCTTTATGGATGTACTCATGGGTGTGCTGATTTATTTTGCTTCATTCATTCCAAACCTTTTGAGCAACTCTTTGGCATACTTTGCTTGGTTAATGAAGATTCCATCTTTAGTTTGCTTAATTTGCAGTCTGAGAAAGAAGTTCAATTCTCCCATCATACTCATTTCAAATTCTTGCTGCATAGTCTTAGCAAACATCTTGCACAAGGAGTCATTAGTAGCACAAAAAATAATATCATCAACATAGATTTGGACGATTAGTAAATCATCAGAGCAATTAGATTTGATGAACAAGGTATTATCAATTAAGCCTCTAGAAAATCCTTTTGAGATTAGGAAACCACTAAGCCTTTCATACCAAGCTCTAGGAGCTTGCTTTAATCCATAAAGAGCTTTAGATAGTTTGAAAACATGATTTGGATAGAGCTCATGAGAAAAACCAGGTGGCTGCTCAACGTACACTTCTTCTTCAATAAAGCCATTTAAGAAAGCACTTTTGACATCCATTTGATAGAGCATAAAATTTTTAAAGGATGCAAAAGCAAGTAACATTCGAATTGATTCTAGTCTAGCAACAGGAGCAAATGTTTCATCATAGTCAATGCCTTCCTCTTGATTAAATCCTTGAGCTACTAGTCTAGCTTTGTTTCTAATTACAACCCCATTTTCATCAAGCTTGTTTCTAAAAACCCATTTTGTTCCAATAACAGGATGATCATGCGGTCTAGGAACAAGTTTCCAAACCTGATTTCTTTCGAACTGATTCAACTCTTCTTGCATGGCAATAATCCAAAATTCATCATGTAATGCAATATCAATGCTATTAGGTTCAATATTTGAAAGAAGAGCAAAGTTGTCGATAAAATACCGTCGAGTTTTAACTCCTTGATTTGGATCTCCAATGATTTGCTCCTTTGGATGCCCTGATATGTATTTCCAATCTTTCGGCAATTGATGATTTGCAGAATCTTCAGTTTGATCTTTCTCTTGTTCATTCTGTAATTCTTCGATCTCCTCCTCTTTTGCATGAGTATCTAATGATGGAGCTTTAACCTGATCTAACTTAACTTCATTTGATTTTCCTACATCATCGTCATCTCTTTTTGAAGTATAAATGTTAGATTCATCAAATACGACATGCACAGATTCTTCCACACAAAGAGTTCTTTTATTGTACACCCTATAAGCTTTCTTGTTGGAAGAATATCCAAGAAATATAGCCTCATCGGACTTGCTATCAAATTTTCCAAGATTATCTCTTGTATTTAGAATAAAACATTTGCATCCAAAAACTTTAAAATAAGAGATAGAAGGAGTTTTATCAAACATAAGTTCAAAAGGAGTTTTTCTTAAAAATGGTCTTAACATGACTCGGTTTATTGTATAGCATGTTGTGTTAACAGCTTCAGCCCAAAAGTATTTTGGAAGAACATTTTCACAAAGCATTGATCTATCCATTTCTTACAAGGTACGATTTTTCCTTTCAACAACACCATTATGTTGAGGAGTTTTAGCAGCTGAAAAATTACGAAAGATTCCATTTTCATCACACAAGTGAGTAAAGTCACTGTTACAAAATTCTTTTCCATTATCATTTCTAATAGAAATCAGTTTGCATCCAATCGAGTTTTGGATGCGCTTAATCAGTTTTGAAAATTCAGTAAAGGCTTCATCTTTTTGTCCAAGAAATAATGTCCAGGTGAATCTAGAAAAATCATCAACAATTACATATGCATATTTTTTACCTCCAAGACTAGCAGTTCTCATAGGTCCAAATAAATCCATATGAACTAATTCAAGAGGTTTTGAGGTAGAAATCATTTTATTTGGTTTAAAAGAGGTTTTGATTTGCTTTCCAAATTGACATGCATTACAGATTTTGTGTTTATCAAATTTCATTTTTGGAAGCCCTCTAACAAGTTCTTTTGAGGATAGTTTATTTAACAAATCAAAGGATACATAACCTAGTCTCCTATGCCAAAAGTAACCATCATTATCATGAACAGATAGACATCTAATTCCATTAGCTACAAGGTCATTAAGATAAAACACATATACATTTCCCATGCGTTTGGCAGTAAAGATGATTTCGAGATTTCCACTGTCAAGTATAGAGCAAGAATTTTTTTCAAAAATAACTTTGCAACCATTGTCACAATGTTGGCTAATGCTGAGCAGGTTATATTTCAAATCATCAATAAGTAAGACTTGCTTTATAAATGTTAATGAACCTTTACCAATATTATTAATGCCGAGAATCTTCCCTTTCTTTTTGTCTCCAAATGTAACAAATCCTTCATTTGTTGTCTGAATATATTCTAGCAATGCTGCATTTCCAGTCATGTGTCTTGAACAACCGCTGTCCAAGAACCACTTGGTAAAGCTTAAAGACCATGCCTATACATGAGAGGAAAAGATGATTTTTGGTACCCACACTTTCTTGGGTCCATGAAGGTTAGTAACATTTTCTTTGATTTTCCAGAAAGTAGCTTCATCGGATTCCACTTTTCTTCTAATAAGACATCTTGAAATAATATGTCCATGTTTTTTACAATTTGTGCATGTGCTGTGAGAAGGAGTAGGTTTAGCATACTGAAAATTGTTCTTTTTGTATTTATTCTTATGTTCATATCCTAATCCACTTTGATTTTCTGCTAAGCTAAATCTGGGCATGCAAGTTTTGTCTTTATCCTCATGTTTATATTCTAAGCCACTTCGATTTCTAGCATAAATAAATCTGGGCATGCAAGGTTTGTCTTTGTCCTCCTGGTTATATTCTAAGCCACTTTGATTTCCAGCATAAACAAATCTGGGCATGCAAGTTTTGTTATTATCCTCATGGTTATATCCTAACCTACTTTGATTACCAAAATGATGTTGAGTTCCAAGAAGTTTTTCCAGATTACTTTTACCATATGTAAATTTTTCAATGTAATTGGTAAGATCATTTACTCTAATTTTCATATCATTGAAGGTGCTAACCATGCATTCAAGAATTCGAATTTTATCACACAAGTTTCTATTTTTCAAAGATGCATGATGTAATGCTGTCATGATCACATTTTTTTCAATTTCAGCACACATATGTATTTCAAGAGACATTTCGTAGCTATTCAACAAAGCTTCATTTTCTTTCATCAGACAATTTACCTTCAACCTTAAATCTTTATTTTTTTCTGGACAGTTTTTTTAATTCACAAAACATATCACATAACAACTCATTAGGATCAACATGCTTTTCAGTCATAGATGTATGTGAATTAGACATGCATTCTGATGTTGAAAAGTTTACCTCATTTTCCAAAGCCATGAAGCAGATGTTGGCAGTTTCTTCCTCAGATTCTTCATCTCCAGATTCTTCATTTAAGTTCCAAGCTCCCATTAATCCTTTACCTTTCTTGAATTTCTGATCTTTCCTCTTATTAGACATTTTTCCTTCCTTTCCTTTTGCAACTGGACAGTCTGCAATGAAGTGATCCGTGCTTTTGCATTCAAAGCATTGAGGTTTGAAGCCGGAGGTTTGTCCTTTCTTTCTTATAAGCTTCCTTCCTCGTTTGTAGTTTCCTTTGAACATCCTTCTGAATTTCTTTGCTATCATTGCTAAGTCATCACCATCCATTTCCATGCCTTCACTGCTTTCAGAAGAGCTTGTTTCTCCATATTCACTTTCAGCTTTTAGAGCAATCCTTTTTCTGCCTTTATCATGATCATCAGATTCATGAAACCTTTTAAGCTTCATTTCATGAGTTAAAAGAGATCCGATCAACTTTTCAGTAGGTAAGGATTTTAAATCATTGGATTCTTCTACAGCAAGAGTTTTAGGCTGCCAGCTCTTTGGTAAAGCATCAAGAATTTTTTAGTTTTATTCCCCAAGGGAATAAACCTTTCTGTGAGCTTTCATGTCAGTGATGCTTTCGTTTGGCTTCATAGTAAATAATTCATAATCATGACTAAGAAGCCCAAGTTTTGATTCTTTAACTTGATTAGTCCCCTCATGGGTGACTTCTAGCAATCTCCACATATCATGAGCTGAATTACAACCACTAACACGGTTGTATTCAATTGCATCTAGTGCACAACATAAAATGTTCATAGCTTGAAAGTTTAGAGTCATTTTTGCATTGTCTTCCACACTATACTCATCATTCTGTTTAGGTATTTTTATGCCATCAATCATCTTTGATGGAATGAAAGGATCATTCTCTATTAAGCTCCATAACTCGAAGTTAATAGAACACACATAAATCTTTCTTCTATTTTTCCAGAAAGTATAGTTGCTTCCATTAAACAAGGGTGGACGATTTGTTGAAGACCTTTCAACATATGGAAGAGAAGATGAACTTGCCATTAAGATCTTTTCTACAAGGCTGTTAAACCAAGAATATGTAGACCTCTCTTTGATACCAAATGAAAAACCTTAGAGGGGGGTGAATAAGGTTTTTGGCAAGCAAAAATAACTTTTCTCGATTGTCTAAAATGCTGAACAAGGATGATCACCAAGATACTTGGACTAACTTTATAGATGCATAGAAAGCTATCCAAGTACTCGTAGATGTATATTCAGATTTAGATAGTGAAAGATCATAAAAACAAAATGCATGAACCACTGAAATAAAATGAGACAAGAGATGTATAGTGGTTCGATCAACAATGATCTACGTCCACTACCTTAAGCCTCACACTTAAGGATTTTCAACTCTATTTCATTAACCTCACTTAATGAAACAGCCACATACAAGAGAGGATCACCACACTAGGTTTTACACAACCTCTCAAACACATCAAGGCTCACCCTTATGGGTTTTACTCCACAACCTTGAACATACACACAACAAGGATCACCCCTATGGGTTTTACCACACAACCTTATACTCACAAACAGAGAATATGAAAATCAATAGAACAGAGATAAGCTCACTTACTTGAGCAGATATTTTCTTGGATACAAGTCACAAAATACTTTTATCTTTGATACACAATCAACTCACTTTGAAGCTTAAGATAAAAGGAGATTTTTGAAAATATTGAGCAATAGTGTTTCCAAGATGAATGTTTCAAAAATCTTACTTGTAATATTGCTTTAAGGGCTATTTATAGAGCCAAAAAGTAGAGTGCCAACGGTCATAAAAAAACGGCTATAAATTTTTCTATTTAAACTCATCCGAGTTTTGGACGAAGATACATCCAAAAGTTAAGTCCAAAATAGCACATCCATGACAAACAATTTTTAACCCGGTTTACAGGATTTTGGATGAACCTTTTGGATTCAAACTGTACCATCCAAAATTCTGCGAATTTTAAAAACTTTGAAAATCATCTCCTTTCAAGCTTCAAGGTAAAGTTAAATGAATCAAAAGATAAGAGGACATAGGAAATAATAAATGTACCTTAATGAACACTTCCTAGTCTAATATTCTTCACAAAAAGTCTTCTTGATGTATAACTCCTTATACTTGATTTTTCATTTGATCTTCCATTCTTAAAATCAGTGATGAAGGAGTCCGCCAACAATTCTTATCTGAAGACTTTAGAAGGACAAAGGTCAATCATGTCCTATCACAATAAATTAACATGTTAGTCCATATCCATGTTTGTCATAAATCAAAATATAAAAGAAAGCCCTTAGGGCTAACAACTTCAATATCCTTCGAACTTACAACATAACTAAGAAAAGTTATCTTTTCCAAACAAAATGAACATTTTTCAAAGTTCGCATATAACCTTTCTTTTCTAAGGGTAATAAGCACACATTTAAGATGATGCAAATGATTTTCATAAATTTTGCTATAACTAAAAATATCATCAAAATACACCACAACAAATTTTACAATATATTCTCGCAACACATAATGCATCAACCTCATGAAAGTACTAGTGCATTTGATAACTAAAATGGCATCACAAGCCAATTATATAAACCATGTTTGGTCTTAAATGCAGTTTTTCATTCAACATCTTCCCTAATCCTGATTTGGTGATATCCGAATTTCAAATCAACTTTTGAAAATACACATGATATCCGGTATCCCTCTTCCCATTCAAATTCTCTCTCAACATTTTTTTCGACTCCCCATATAGTATTCTCGTCAAATCTCTCTCGGCATCTTCCTCTACCTCCTCTCAACCCATTTCTCCCTCCTCTCATAGGAACTTGTTGATATCCACTAACTAAGTATTCATCCCATTCTTCTCTAGGTTGTGTATTCAAGGGAGGCATGTTGTAGGCTTCTAGTTGTTCTTGTCCCCTTCTTTGACCGGCTGTAGATGTTTGGCCTTGTTGAGCTTGGAGTTCGGTCATCTCCCTCAAAATGACCTCCATATTCCTTTGCAATGAAATAAGGGTTTCACAAAGATCTCCAGGATCCTCTTGTGGTCTACTTGCTTCCACCAAGATTTAGCCTAGTCGGTTCCTGATATGTGTTTTTTAGTGTAGAAAATATTACCAACAAATTACACAATCAATCCATCTTTAATTAAAATTCCAACCACTAAAAGCACACATACGACAAGTATACCCATCGTATAGTATAGGGAATAGCAAGTATCGAATCCACGAAAACTTAAGCACCCACCTTACTTTACCTAAATCTTTATTGTTTAGCTAATAAAATAAGAAGAGACAAAAATGAAAAATAAATAAAGATAAAAATAGATATAACTCAAGGATGCAATTTCATGTAACTAGACAATTATCTTGAAAACACAATATTAAATCACTTAGCATTCATCACAATCAATTGTCGTCTTAGCATTATGAAGAAATATAAAGTAAAATTCAATCATTTCCCAAGTCATGAATCTACTTAGATAAATTTCACTTTGTTTTTCAATCTATGGAATCACTATCTTTTGATTAAATTAACAGATTTTTAATCAAGCTAACATAACCAAAACATGCATTAAGTCAATTCCTTATAAATACGAAATTAGTTAATAACCATTTGCTTTTAGTGAAATTAACTAATATTTGATTACTTAGTCCTATAATCTTAACTTCATCACTCAAGTCCATTAAGATTAAACAAATACAAAATCAATGCAATGAAACTCCTAATATCGTTTTTTCATGTCAATTAGAAGAACTCGCATCAATAACCAATTATAACAAGTAATCAAATAGCAAAGATGATAATAGATTAATAAAAAATTCCAATTAACTCAAAATCATAATCTCCAAAATAATATCCAATTACAATCAAAACATTAACCACATCATTATTCTAGAAAAGTAAACAAAGGATAAAAGATAAAACTCATAGACAAGCCCTTCTTCTTCTCTTGAAAACCTCCTTTGAACAATGTTCCTTTGAGAGGTGATTGAGTAGCTAGCTTGGATCCTTCAAATCACTCATTTCTCTTGAGTTTTTCTTGTATTTATAAGCCTTCTTGATACCAAAATTCGTTACTAGAGAAGTCTAGCCTGAGTAGAATTCAGAAAATTTCAAAATCCTTTGAAAAATACCAAATTCGTGCACAACTGCCTCTGGGAAAAGTAGACCTGGCACCAGGTCCAGTCGACCCTCCTAGTGCCAGGTCGGTTCTGTTCTTCTCTATTTTTTCTATTTAACCAAAATAGACCTAGCACCAGGTCTGTTCTAGAAATTTCACATTTTTACTTGAAATCAACTTAAATCTACACATATTTGTCAAAAATACATTTTACAAGAAAAATGTCAAATAGGAAGGAATATGTCTAGTTATTGTAACAAATGTACTCAAAATAATATCAAATAATTAGAAAAATAATGGTGATTTTAGCTCCTATCACATACCCCCACACTTGAATATTTACTTTTCCTCAAGCAAACAAGATTTAAAACACTAAGCATATAGCTTAAGACCAAACAAATTTTCAACTTATCCTTAGCAAATTCATCCATAATAAAGGAATAATCTTTTTCCTACCTCAAATACAAACTTTGTCATTCATTTAACCCTTTTAAAACTTTTCAAACTCATGTATCAAATTAAATAATCCTAAGGCTATCAAAGTTAAGTTAAACAAGCTTATATCTAGTACAAGAAAATTATCTTGCTCCTTAAGCAAAAATATAGATAACATAAATTATACAAGTTAAGCCATTTAACTAATTCCAGTATTATACATTCAAATTTACACAACTTAAGTTAATGAAATAAGGAAAACACTCCACTCTTTTTTTTCTTCTTTTTTTTCAATGACTCGGGGACTTGATAGCCTCAAGTGCATGGATTTCTCTTCATACACCATATTGGCCCCCTTTTAGTCATCATCTTTTTTCAACAATTTTCTTTTTATTTCTTCTTTCTTTCCTTGCCTTCTTGCCTTCGGGATAGCCTCAAGTGAGTGTGATGCTTCTTTGTTTCTTCTCTTCCACTCACCGTGTTGGCTCCCTTTTCAGCAAAAGGTCTCTTTCTTTTCTTTTTAAAGATAAAAGCATTTTTTTTCAACTCAATTTTTTTTTTTCCTCACATTCCTTACTCAAAACTCAAAGTCAAGAAAATTTTAAATCTACAATACAAGAATTAATCAACAACTCTTCCCATATTTCAATATATCATCCTTATTTAAACTCAAAGAATAAAATAAAACTCAATTACCAAATATAACCAAGGTTAACTTAAATTCTCAAGACTTAGCAAAATCTAACTTAATACACAAGTCTAATTTTTTAAATCAAAATCCAACCATAATGAATGACAAATCCATATCCAAAATTAGCAAGAAAATCATTACTCCATTATAGACAAATAAGCTCAATTTAGCTCCAAAATCTCCAAACTTTCAAATTTTCAAAATTTTAATTTTTCAACAAAATTGTTTGATAGCAAGAAAATGCCAAGATCATTGACAAAAACTTGGACAAAGAATATTACTAAATCATTCCCCTACACTTCAACTGGACAATGTCCTCATTGGCAAAAAATTAACACAAGAAAGCATCTCCAAAAGGATCAAGATAAAGGGAGTAGAAAGTTAAATAATACTCTCCAAGTGAAATAAGTTCCAATAGATATCAAAATTGGAAATAGAGAAAAGGGCATATCCAAAAGAACTTTATTCCGACCTACAAAAGAAAACACAAATAAAAGCACAAGGAAAATAATAAAAAATAAAGACATACCTAAATAAAAGAAAACAACTAAAAATCCTAAGAAAGCAAATAAAGACACGACTCACTCCCCCACACTTAAGATGGAAAATATTTTTCTTATTTGGGGGAAATAACACCTAACAACTCCCAACATCAAACAAAAATACAAACTCTTTCCATTCATCATGCCTTCTCATCAAACCCTTGTAAAAAACGTTTAAGCTCAAAGGAGAAAATAGGTAAGATGAATGTAGAAAGAAGGAAGGTTTTTGAAAAATGCCATGTTCATGAAAATAATTTTTCTCAGTAAAACAAAACACATGAACCTCATTCTTGAACATTCCTTTAGACCTACAAATAACTTTTTTAACATATACGTGCACATGGTATCTAAAGAGCATATCAAACATGAAATCACCATTTTTCCCTTCAAAAGATTTGTTACAATAAAAATTTTCCTTAAAACTTAGCATTTGAGTTTTCAAAGATGGAATCAAGAAATCCTTACTTTTCAATGCATGGTCTACAAAAACTAAGTTACCTCCCTAAAATTAGGGTGAACGGTAGAGATTATCTCTATCCTCCAAGGACTTCTTATGATGTAGCGTTAAAAGATACAACTCCTTGATGCATGGTAAATTCAACACCTCATCAATGGCATCATTAGGCCTCATGAGTGGATAGGTACCTAAAAATTCATATGTCAAAGAAAAATTAGAAATATGAGAGCATAGAATAAAATTAAAAATTTTTCCCATCACATTGGACAATTGTTCCTCATATTCTCTTTCCTTTCTTTGGGGGTCCTCTTGTGAAAGTGTACGAGCCTTTATGGCATCTTCAACCAACTTAGCTAGTTGTGTTCTTTGATGGCTCATTCGCTGGGAAGATTGTTTGTACCCCCTAATAGACATGTTTGTGTTGGCAACAAAGGATTTGATTGAAACTTCAAATTATGTCTCACAAAAAGCGTTAATCTGAGCTTGTAACCTTGCCAATCTATCATCATTATAACTCATTTGACATTATGCCCATGAATAATTGTCCATGATGATGGTTTGAACCTCACACTTAAAGAAAAAAAAAAATCAAATCGAAAATAAATAAAAATAAAGAATAAAGAAAAGAAGAATACAAAAATTAGAAATATTCACAAACTGCCTAAATACAAAAGTTAGTGATATATACAAATATAATAAAGGCTAAATCAACAAGACTCGAGTATTTCTGATAGTGCCCATCCCCGGCAACGATGCCAAAAACTTGATGCGTATTTTTTAGTGGTGAAAATATTACCAACAAATTATATAATCAATCAAGTTTTAATTAAAATGTTAACCACTAATACCACACATACGGGTAAGCATACCCATCATATAGTATAGGGAATAGCAACTATCGAATCTACGAGAACTTAGGCTCCCACCTTACTTCACCCAAATATTTATTGTTAAGCCAATAAAATAAGAAGAGACTAAAAATAAATAAATAAAGATAAAAATAGATATAACTCAATGATGCAATTTCATATAACTAGACAATTATCTAGAAAATTAAATATTGAATCACTTAGCATTCATCACAATCAATTGTCGTCTTGGCATCATGAAGGAATATAAAGTAAAATTTAATTGTTTCCCAAGTCATAAATCTACTTAGATAAATTCCACTTCATTTTTCAATCCATGGAATCACTATCTTTTGATTAAATTAACAAATTTGTCAATGAGGCTAACATAACCAAAACATACATTAAGCTCAATTCTTTATAAACATAAAATTAGCTAATAACCCTTGCTCGATGTGAAATTAACTAATCTTTAATTACTTAGTTCTATAATCTTAACTTTATCGTTCAAGTCTATTAAGATTTGACAAATACAAAATCAATGCAATGAAACTCCTAACATCATTTTTTTCAAGTCAATTAGAAGAACTTGCATCAATAACCAATGATAACAAATAATCAAATACCAAAGATAATAATAGATTGATAAAAAATTTCAATTAACTTAAAATCAAATCTCTAAAATAATATCCAATTACAATCAAAACATTAAGCACATCATTGTTCTAGAAAAGTAAATAAAGGATAAAAGATAAAACTCATAGACAAGCCCTTCTTCTTCTCTTAAAAACCTCATTTGAACAATGCTCCTTTAATTGGTGATTGAGTAGCTAGCTTGGATCTTTCAAATCACACATTTTTCTTGTATTTATATGCCTCCTTGATACCAAAATTCGTTACTTGAAAAGTCTAGTTTGAGTAGAATTTAGAAATTTCCAAAATTCTTTGGAAAAAATTCACACACAACTGCCTCTGGGCAAAGTGGACTTGGCGCCGGGTCTAGTCAACCCTCCTGGCACCAAGTTTATTCTGTTTTTCTCTATTTTTTCTATTTAACCAGAATGGACCCGGCACTAGGTCTATTCTAGAAATTTCACATTTTTACTTGCAATCAACTCAAATTTGCACAAATCTGTCAAAAACATTTTTTACAAGAAAAATGTCAAATAGGAATGAATATGCCAAGTTATTGTAACTAATGTATCTCAAAACTACCTCAAATAATTAGGAAAATAATGGTGATTTTAGCTCCTATTAGTTCCTCTCCTTGAGTCATCGTTGGAATTTAGATTGATATTTCTACAAAAAGAGTTAAGAGAACAAAAATAGAAGTTGGTTTCCTCACTCACTCCCTAAGTGTTTGCACTCCACTCTCGTGTTTGTGCTCCTTGGCTTTTCAAATAAGAATCTTTCCTTCTTACCTTTTTCATTCACTCAATGTCTCCTTGTTCAACCAAATTCCTCCCCAACTTCAAAGGGTTTAGTTTACCTTAGTCTATTTGCTCTTAGGACGCTTCGATACAAGGGTCCTAGGATAACTCAATTTAGTGAACATTTAGAAGGTCAAGAAACAAGTAGAGTATGAGGTGTTCACAATATACAACAAGAATAAAGGACATAATAGAGCATGTCAACAAACTCTACACCAATTCCATGGAATGACTACAAAGATACATCAATTAAGTAGGACAATATGATAAGAAGGAATCTAGGATTATGTTATAGGGATAACTCTAATGTTCAAGCCACATTCTTTCTTTGAGATATTTCATCAAACACATGGTGTTCATAGGGTATATGGTTATTGAGAACTTTTATCAAGCACCTTATGTGCAAGATTTTCCCATAGAACTTTGCAAGAAAATTTCTTCCCAAACAAGCCCAATATAGTCACAACATCAATAATCAATGTATTCCCATGGATCATTCTTCAACAAGTCATTTTCATTCTCCCTTTTTTTTTTTATCTAAGAAAAACTTAAGATCAAACAACACTCTAGGTTTGATAGATCCAAGCTAAGATAGGGATCTAAGCTTATCCTTGCTCTGATACCAAATTTGATATGAGCGTGAGAGAAAAAAGTCTTTCTAGATTTAAAAAGTGGTTTTTGTTTGGACTTTAACAAAGTAGAAGGGCTTCAAGACAAGTATAACAAACAAGAAAAGGACATAAAGAGATTAAGAAAAATAACAAAGTAACACATTTTTCCACAAACAAGGAACCCTAAAAGAACTAGCTTTTAGAATCTTAAATTTAGTAGATAAGGTCTACCACAATAACACTTTAGAACTCTTGGCTTAGCAAGAAATCAAGAACTAAAAGGATAGGGAATTGTGGGCATTCAAATAAGAAACAACAAGAACCCTGAATGACATACAAGAAGAACCCTTGTTGATTTCGTAGTTAAATTATCCTTAGAGTTTATAGACACTTTACTCAAGAATGGACTAAGCACTTAGGTTGGTCTTGGATTGAAGTTGAACAATGAATCTCTTCATGCTTCAAGCCTTTAAAATGACTACTTCATTCATGTTAAAATGTGATATATGTTGTTAATGATCTTACAATACAATAGTATTATATAAAGGTGTTCTATTCTTGAACTAAATACTTTTAAACATTATAAAATAACCAGAAAATAGTTGACAAACATTAGGAGTTTGGGTTCTAGAGCACGACTGGAGCCGGGAAGGTCTTCTAGAGGCGGCGCCGTGTCCATTCTGGAGGAACAGTACTCCGTTGACAAAGAAATGGAAACTTCACAGGCCATAGCTGGAGCCGAGTCCGTTCTAATTGAACAGTAATTGTGACAAAAATATGAGAAAGTCTACAAACCACAACCAGTGCCTGGTTGGGCTATTTGGGCCGGCGCTTGGCATGCTCTGCTAAGTAACATTTCTGCGCGAATAGCTTCCGGTTGACATCCTACGTACACTAGCAGCATAGTCCATTCTTGATCCTCTTTTCAGAAATGCCTATATACTGTCCCACTTGAAATGTTCTTGTAAATATGCTTGAAAGTTGTGTTGGAATTGTTTGGCACGGGTTCTCGTCAACGGATTGGGCAAGCTCGGCTTCGTTTTGGTTTCATCCTCTCCCCCTACTTGAAATCGATCCCCATGGCTGGATTGATTCCTATCACTAGTAAACTTACTTATTGATGGCATGGACCTTTTATAGTCACTCACATCCTTTCCTAAGGTACTGTGAAAATTCAAAATCAAGATAACGGTAGGACCTTTTGTTAGTGTTATGCCCTAGAGGCAATCACTTGTACATTGTATATGACACATTTTATTTTAATAAAAGACATTATTTATCTTACAGTTTCTTTTGTTTACTTTAAGTAATATAACTGTTCGATAAAGTCCCTAGTACAACACTGTGTTAAGAAAATTATGATATGAGATTCATACTACACTGGATGGTATTAGTACTTAAATAGTCCCTAGTCATAGTATTGATGAGACAGGACATCATTAATGCGTTAAGACTAGCATGTGTTAGACTTCCTGATTTGATTAGGCAGTGGTTCTCATAACCGTGATTATTGATATACTTAAAGTTAATACATGGATGCTTGTTAATGGAATAAGTTCATTGGATGACCTAACTTTGAGATAATCACATGGATAACTATTTAGTGTCAGTGATATAATCTCAATATAGCAAACTTGCAAGTATCCTTAGACTTGAGATCTCTAAGGTACTTTGTTTGCTGAACTTTGTACTTTGATTCCAATCTCCAGAGCTCGATCGAGGGCCGCCTATGTGATGGATATTGGGTACATTGTGAGGTAAACGAAAGTAGTTAAGAGGGTCAATAAAGGATTACCACTCCTAATAGTAGGGGCGAATATTTCACGGCCACTTGTAGGAATTACCACTCGAAAAGTCCTTGGCCAAGGCGATTTTGTATTGGAAATAGTTCCAATTGATACACATCTAGAGTAGTGGGTTCCTGGTACAAGTACAATTGTATTTGGGCCAGAATTATTTTTGGAGGGAGCTGGCACTAATTCCGTACTCCAAACCGAATGAGATGTTGTATGGTGAAAGGAGTTAATTGCACTGGAGTTTGTTATTGAAGGGTTCATGTCAAGCCACTTGACTTCCTGGACTTTTGGGTGGTCATGATGTGTTGCTAGATACCACTCATGATCTGGGAACATGGCTTTATTAATTGATGAATTAATAAACTAATCATGATTAGAATTAATATGATTAATTCTAATTAATTATGAATTATTAATCTCAAAGACATTTGAATTAATTTATGTTCTCTACCAATTGACTGGGAAACCTAATAGGTCACATACAATGGAGGATTATATACTCAAGATGTTATTTGATAACATAGTGAGGTTAATTGGGGGAAAGAGAAGTTGTTGTGGACAAATTATAATTAGTTATAATTTGTGGCCCAAGTTGTAATTGTGAGAACTTAATATTTCCAATTACAATTAGGGAATTCTAATAGGATTAGAATTCTCAATTTTGGGAAGGAAATTTCGTGTGATATATAGTAGCTATAACACACGAAAACCGTAGCTGATGAGGTACACTAAATCCCAGCTAAGTCACACGTTTTTCCCTTCTTCTCTCTCCCTCTCACTTTGTTGAAAACAAGAGAACCCTAGCCGCCATTATGATTTCTGCTAGCACAAGAAATTTTGGTGCGTAAGTGTATCCACTATGTACATTACTGTTAGAGATAATCACACACTATTTTTGTCACGTGGAGGTTGATCACGAGGATTGCTGGATTGCGTCACGACTTGAAGAAGAAAATTTTTATTCTTTGGACGATCACCCAAAGGTAAAAGCTGTTACATTTACTCACTCTATGTCTTGTTTTCCACACATAGACGGGTCCTAGGAGGGTATCTCGTTTTATTTTCCACAGCGCCGTATACAATATGAGCTTGAGATACCCAACAATGGTATCAGAGCCATGCTATGTGTGGCCTACGGACATTGTTTTGGCATGAAAAACTATTTTCGTGTTTGTCTTTGTTTATTGTAAAAATTGTTTTCACTCGAGTCAAAATTGTTTTGATCTTTATGGGTTGGGTCTGTAGCATAATATGATTGTGTAAAAGTCACAACGTATTTTGAAAAGATACTTTCTTTGGTGCTGAAAATTTCTACAGGAAAAACGTTTTCTTGCAACATGGATGTTGTCCTCCATT
The DNA here is from genome assembly GCA_026120185.1 of Voacanga thouarsii. Classification (NCBI taxonomy): domain Eukaryota; kingdom Viridiplantae; phylum Streptophyta; class Magnoliopsida; order Gentianales; family Apocynaceae; genus Voacanga; species Voacanga thouarsii. The sequence continues at coordinate 89,268 of JANUWF010002002.1, forward strand.
ACATCTTAATTTTTCATTTTGATTTTGTTTAAACTTACAAATTGGTTGTTGTTTATAGCTTCAAAACAGAAAATACAGCTGAGAATTATTCTCACTAAAAATTTGCAGAAGAAGAAAACACCAGAAATTGTTTCTGGAAGTTTTTGAAAAATCGCTGCCATTGTTGCAGAACACAGGCGGCGCCGGCTCTGGCTTCCAAGCCGGCGCTGTTTCCATTCTGTTCGCGATGTCTGAAAATTGTTTTTGGAAAAGAAAAATTTTTGAAAACCAGAACAGAGCCGGAGTAGGCTCCGGTTTCCAAACCGGCGCCGGTTCTGCTCTGTTTGCAACCTCCAGGTATTTTTTTAAAAAAATTTCGGAACAGAATTTTGGAAGAGAAAATCTCATTTGATGAGAAACGGGACCTAAAAGTATTTTCCCAAAATTAGTTTTGAGACCAAAAAAATTTGTTTTTCAAAATAATGATTTTGAAAATCTAAAATTAGTGTATCTTTCTAAAATGGTGATTTTAGAATTCTGTTTTGTCTTTCCAAAATAGTGATTTTGGAATGATAAAAGTATATGTTTATTTTGTTTAAGCATAGTCAATGGCATGGTGGATGGTTACGGACTAAAACCAATTATATCTGTTCATGCATTTTATAGTTTTGCTTTTATGAAATAGGGCCTGCGTGTCCTGTCTTCTCTAGAATTCTTGTGTAATTCTCTTCTCATCTAACTCCCCTTGAATGTAACTCTAGGTTTCTCTCTTTAGAAAATTATGTAATTAGTTTACATAGGTTAGATAGAAGTAGAATTATTCCATTCTGGAGATGGCAACCAAAACAAGGCGAGGAGGTAAGACCTTCTACTTAAATCATGCATGAACACATAGGATTAACTATATTAATTTTTTTTATGGCTCAAAAAAATTAATTTAGGGTAAAAGTCCATTACCATACCACGTAATTGCTTTATTACCATGATTATCAATTATATGATTTATTGATTTTTATGCATGTCATTCAACGAAATCACTAAAAGGAACAAATCCCTCAATTAATATTCAATATAATTCCTTCTGTTAATATAGTAAGAACGAAAATCCTTTTTCAAGACCAAGTTGTTGGACAAACACAAGCCTACTTGACATTGGGCATGTTCAAGCTATGGAATTAAATTCCTGATTAATGTGTCGGGTTTAACTAAATTGTTTATCCCGGTTGGGCAAATTCAAGCATAAAGAAATTTAGAGGAAAAGTTAGGGTAGCCCAAAAGCCATTAAGATTAAAAGCTGTTAATCACTCAATGATCCGGTAGTTACATACGATGTAATTGGTATTGGATACCTACCAATGAATTTAAGATGGCTTGTTGGACAAACCCAAGGTTATTCTTAAGGAATTTGGATACCGGTCCACTAGGAAAGCTTCCAACGGGCTTTCTCGAATCAATAGTGGGGGCTATTGGTTTGAGTAAAATAGTGGAGTAAAAATGTGTTTAATTAAAGTCCTAATTATTTTCATATCATGTGCGTATACAAGTAGCTAATGTTCTCTATCTTTACATCTAGGTCACTTGCATCATGTCAACGAACTTGAACTTACGTAGCATCTTGGAAACCAACAAGTTAACCGAATCAAACTATCTTGACTGCTATAGAAATTTGAGAATCGTTCTCAAATCGGAAAAGTTACTCTACGTGCTAGATGCTCATATTCCACCACCACCAGCCCAAGATGCTCATACTGATGAGCATGTTGTCCATAGAAGGCATAAGGAGGATAGTGATAAAGCATCATGTATTATGCTGGCATCCATGACTCCTGAGTTGCAAAAACAGCACGAGCATATGGATGCTCAATCGATCATTTTACATCTTCGAGAGTTGTTTGATGCCTAAGCCAGAACTGAGAGATATGAGATCTCGAAGAAACTATTTCATTGCAAAATGGTAGAGGGTTCTTTTGTAGCCACTTATGGGCTGAAGATGTTGGGCTGGATCGAGAAGCTTGGATTTCTTAGGTTTGCAAAGGATCATGACTTAAGTGTTGACTTAATTCTACAATCTTTGCCTAATAGTTTCTCACAATTTGTGATTAACTATCAGATGAACAAGATTGAGTCTACCATTCCTGAGTTTATCAATCTTCTCAAAACTGCGGAGTCCTCCATGAAGAAGGATTTCAATGTGGTTTTAATGGTAGAATCTTCCTCTTCTATAAAGAAAGTTCAAAAGAAGAAAAAGAAAGCTCCCATGAAGCCCAAAGGTAGTGTGAACAAGAAGGACGCAGCTACCAAAGGCCTATGCCATCATTGTGGAAAGATGGGCCACTGGAGGCGCAACTGCAAAGCCTACTTGGAGACCATTAAGGATAAGAAGCAGAAGGAGAAGCTTACAAGCACTTCTACTTCTTCACCAGGTATGTTTATGATTGAGATAAATACTGCCTTTAAAAATGAGATATGGGTATTAGATACCAAATGTGGATCTCATTTGTGCAATAACTTGTAGGGGCTAATGTGTAGTAGCAGGCTAGAGAAAGGTGACGTGGACCTACGTCCTGCAAATAGGGCAAAGGTTGCTGCACTTGCTGTGGGGACATACGAGCTAAACCTGCCTTTGGGATTAATTCTAGAACTAGAAAACTGTTATTATGTACCAGTTTTAATGAAAAATATTATCTCAATTGCGTGTTTAGACTTATGTGGATATCATTTAATATTTAAGAATAAAAGTTGTTCTTTTTCTTTGAATGATATTCATTACGGTTCAGCAACTTTGGTTAATGGTTTATATATTCTAGACTTGGATAATCCAATTCTCAATATAAATAATAATAAACCTAAAATAGATAACTCTAACACCTCTTACTTATGGCATTGTCGTTTGGGCTATGTAAACGAAAATCGTATTTCTAAGTTACACAAGTTTGGTGACTTAGGGTCATTTGATTATGAATCATATGGCACATGCGAGTCTTGTTTACTAGGCAAAATGACTAAAACTTCTTTTCCAGGAAAAAGAGAATGGGCTAAGGAGCTTTTAGAACTTATATATTCTAATGTATGTGGCCTAATGTCAATATAAGAAAGAGGTGGTTATAACTATTTCATAACCTTTTATCGATGATTTCTCACGATACGGGTATTTGTATTTAATGAAATACAAATGTCAGGCCTTTGAAAGGTTTAAAGGCTTCAAGAATGAAATAGAGAAACAACTTGGCAAAAGTATTAAGATTCTAAGATCTGATCGAGGAGGAGAATACTTGAGCCAAGAGTTTCTGAGTTATCTTAGAGATAATGGGATATTATCTCAATGGACTCCACCACATACACCTCAACATAACGGTATATTTGAGAGAAGGAATCAAACCATTCTAGACATGGTATGGACCATGATGGCTTTTGCAGATCTACCAAAATTATTTTGAGGGCATGCACTAGAGACTTCTATTTATATACTGAACAAAGTTCTGACAAAATCGGTTGATACTACCCCATTTGAGATGTTCTTTGGTAAGAGACCAAAGTTATCTCACTTGCGAGTATGGGGTTGTCCTGCCTTTGTTAAAAGGCCACAGTCAAACAAACTTAATAGTAAGTCTGACAAGTGTTTGTTTATGGGATATCCAAAAGAATATTTCGGATATTACTTCTATCTACCCTCCGAAAACAAATTATTTGTTTCAAAGCATGTCGTCTTCTTAGAGAAGGAGAACATGCTTAAAGGGAACAGTTGGAGTAAGATTGAACTTTGTGAAGTTCATGAAGATCAAACAAACGAGGATCAACCGTCTAACTCCACATCTATTGAGAGAATAGATGAACCTTCTAATACACAAGAACCTCGTAGATCTAGTAGGATACGTGTGGCATTTGAGAGATATGGATTTCTCATTAGTGACCACAATGACGTATTGCTCATAGATGAAGATGAGCCTACTACCTACAAAAATGTTCTGAATAGTTCAGAATCTGGCAAATGGCTTGAGGTCATGAAGTCAGAGATAGATTCCATGTACGACAACTAAGTATAGACTTTGGTTGATCCACCTAAAAGAATTAAACCTATTGGGTGCAAGTGGGTTTTCAAGAAGAAAACAGACATAGATGGTAACTTAGTTACCTATAAAGCACGACTTGTGGTGAAAGGTTATTGTCAACAACATGGTATTGACTATGATGAAACCTTCTCGCCAGTAGCCATGTTGAAATCCATCAGGATACTCCTAGTCGTTGCTGTTCCTTATGATTATGAGATTTAGCAAATGGATGTGAAAACAACTTTTCTAAATGGAAATCTGACTGAGAAAGTATATATGACACAACCTAAGGGTTTCACATCCAATGATAGCACAAAGGTGTGCAAGCTGCAATGGTCCATTTATGGACCTTTAGCAGACTTTAGGAGTTGGAACATCCATTTTGATGAAACAATCAAAGAGTTTGGTTTTATTCAAAACATAGATGAGCCTTTTGTATACAAGAAGGTTAGTGGGAGTGTAATCATTTTTTTACTGCTTTATGTAGATGACATATTGCTAATAGGAAACGATATACATGTCTTGCGAACGGTTAAAACTTTGGTTGTCCAAATAATTCTCCATGAAAGACCTTGGAGAAGCAACCTATATTATTGGAATAAGGATCTATAGAGATAGATCCAAAAGGTTGCTAGGTCTTTCACAGTCTACATACATAGATAAAGTGTTAAAGTGGTTTAGCATAGATTAATCCAAAAATAGATTCTTACCCATGTCACATGGTGTAAGCTTTCAAAGTTGATGTTTCCCAAGACATAAGTTAAAAGGGATCACATGGGTAAGATTTCATATGCTTAGACAATTGGATCTCTCATGTATGCTATGATATGTATTAGGCTCGATTTATCTTGTACTCTCAGTTTGACGAGCAGATACTAATCTGACCCTGGTGAGGGTTATTGGGCGGCTGTAAAGAATATCCTTAAATACTTACGAAGGACTAAGGATATGTTCTTAGTATATGGAGAAGGTGATTTGAAAATAAATGGGTATACTGATGCCAGTTTTCAATCTGACAAAGATGATTTTAAATCATAATCTAGCTATGTATTCACGTTGTGCGGAGGGGCAATAAGTTGGAAAAGCTCCAAACAAGAGACTGTTGACAACTCTACGACAGAAGCTAAGTACATAGCTACTTCTGAAGCAGCTAAGGAAGCTGTTTAGATCAAGAAGTTCATGATGGAACTGGGTGTGGTTCGTAGTATTGTTGGTCCAATAACTTTGTATTGTGGCAACAACGGAGTCATTGCACAAGTAAAGGAGCTACGGTCTCACCAACAATCCAAACACATACTGCAACGTTATCATCTGATCCGGGAGATCATAGATAGGAATGATGTAAAGATAGAGAGAGCTCCTACGGATGAGAACATAGCTGACCCGCTTACCAAGACACTATCCCAAAAGAAACATGATTGTCATGTTGAGTCATTCGGTATTAGATACATGAATGATTGGCTCTAGTGTAAGTGGGAGTTTGTTAGTGTTGTGCCCTATAGGTAATCACTTGTACATTGTGTAACACCCCACTGCCTAGGCCCAACAAGGCCGAGAATGTCACCCCGTCCAAAGGACAAGGGGTCTTTATAACTAGGACACACAATACAAGTAAAACAACACCTTAAAATTTAAAACTTATTACAACCCAAAAATTCATGAATAAATCTAAAATAAAAATTGTTCACTCTCAACTCCCAAAATATTACATAAAAATAAATAACAAGATATCTTCTAAGGCAGGCAACACTAGCTACTCATCCCCACAGCAGGATCAACCTGAAATCATAGTAATACGGGTGATGAGATAACAATCTCAGTAAGTCTGTGTGTGCTTTGAGTGCAACACCCCACTACCTAGGCCCGACAGGGCTAGGGATGTCGCCTCGTCCAAAGGACAATGGGTCTTTATAACTAAGTCACACAATCAAAATAATAGAATAAAACAATACTTTAAACTTAAAAATTATTATAATCTAAGAAATCATAACAAATCCATGATAAAAATTATTCACTCTCAACTTCCCTAAAGCATTACATAAAAACAGATAACAAACTCTCTTCCAAAGCAGACAACACTAGCTACTCATCCCCACAGCAGGATTGACCTGAAATTATGGTAAAAATGGATGATGAGATTAAATCTCAGTAAGTCCGTGTGTGCTTTGAGTGTCTAGTGAAAACAGTTCGTGAATGTATAGTGTAAAATCTTCATAAGAGAAATGCTGGCAAGCAATAAATAATAGTCAAAATCAAGAGTGGCATTTTGGCTTTTCCAACCATACATGTTCAATAAAATCAACCACTCAAAAGGTGGTCATGGGTTACCACACGTTGGGCCCCACAACCATACAACGGTCAGAATGCCACACTTTGTGCAGACTGACAAAAGGTAGGTGATCGGCCTACTAGGTAAGATTCTCCTCCTTCTCTACACCCAAACAAAACCGGTTGTCCACTCCGGTAACACACAATCCACATGATTGAAAACTGCTAGCTCGAACCGATATGATTGAGTAGTACTGACGTTTCTCTAAGTTGAGTTTATCTTCTGGAGGTGGCCTCCTGCCAGAAGACTCACTTTTGCTCTTCAAAACTAGTACTACTAGCCTACCCTTATTGAGTACTCAACGTAATATATATATCCCACTTGGGAAAATGAATAAAACATAGTACCACTTGTAGATGGCAATTAAGAATTTTCAAAGTCTTTATCAAAATCAGTTTAGAAACAGTTTAGTGTTTGAATAAAATTGCTGGTTGATTTTCAAATAATTTGTTTGATAGAAACAAGAAATGAAACAATCCCTAATTGCCTTTACCAAATCAGTGTTCACAACCTTCGGGTTTAGCTTGCCAGAATAACTTTTTGCAACAACAACTTTTATGCAGGAGCTTACCTGATCCTTAGCTCGAGATAAAACAAAGGTCTCCAACAGCTGACCTAACCCTACCTGGGGTAAATATAAGCTATAATCAAACTCAATCTGAAATTTACTTTCACAAATAAACCTAGCTCAACTTACTACAACCATGAGCCTAGTGTCCTAAGCTTTAAGGCTAGATAAATAAATAAAAAGGTTTCTAAAATAAATCTAGCTTGATATTAAAATAACTAGAGTTCGGGAAAATAGGTACAATAAGTGGGAAGTTTAAATCTTGCTAAAAATAAATTAGGGTTTATTTGATTAAGGGTCCTAGGTCCTAGATGGTATTATGTAAAATAATAATCTAGTAATAATTAATGGTTAGAAAGTAATTGGTAGCTAGAATTAGTTGTAAGTAAATTTTAATAGGTTTTGATTAAAAGCTAATAAATAAAATTTAATAGTATTTACGAATATATAAGACTTACCAAATTAATATTTTACCTATTATGATTATTTATGAAAAAGGCTTTATTTGATATTCTTATTTTACATAATGTCTAGAGATTTTATTTCTTTAATAAAAGTTACCATTTATTTGACTAAAATATCATTATTTTATATAAGAGACCAAATTCACCTTTTCCTAGGGTTTTCGACATTCACTAGAAGAAGATATAGCAATAATCATTTTAGTGATGAAATAAAATTAACTTAGGGACAACAAAGTCATGATCATATTTTTATTGCTAACCATAATCATGAACATACACTCTACACCAATTCATCAAATCATGAATAAAATCATAGATCTAAATTTACCAACAAATGATCTCAACTCCCCTAAACATAATCATATGCATGGCCTCAACAAGAATACAAGAACATAAACCCTATTCACCAAATGTGACATAATCTCTAACATGCTTGATTAATCATACTATTCACGACATAAGGCATGCAACAAACCCTAAAACATCATATAATCTAACCAAGACCAATCATCATCATGCATCAATCCTAACTCCATCATATAAACATATTCATTCATGCTTCAATCTCAACTCCATCATATAAACACATACTCAATCTCCAAATATATTCCATCCTCATCCAACTACACCTAAGACACATGATTCTAGGGTTTAAAGAGAAGAAGGAAACTTACTTGAATGATGACTACCTTGGGGACGTTTCTAGAGAATCCTCTCACTAGGAGACTTGATCCGTCCAATGGAAGAAGAAAGAAACATGGCCATGGTTGAAGTAACCATTCGGCCGAGAGAGAGAGAGAGAGAGAGAGAGAGAGAGAGAAAGAGAAAGAGAAAATGAGATTTCATTAGCATATACTCATCAAGGTCGAAGATGGAAGAAGATGAAGATGATTGTTAATGCTTACCTTGAAGGTGTTCTTAAGCCTTCAAGAAAATTCTGGTTTTTTATCTAAAAGTGAGACTTCAATTTTGGTGTTTTATGTTAAAATTTGTAGAAGTGGATTCAAGGGGTTGAATAGGTGTAATCTAGAGTTTTTGGAGAAGATTGGAGTGGTTTGGAGTGGTCTTAGGCATGAGAGGGTTAGTAGGTGTTCTTGGTGTTCTTAGTTTGGAGAGAATGGAGAGAATAGGGAGAGGGCTGGCCGAAATTCTATGTAGGAAGGAGTGGCCAACTGATTTGGAGGGTTTAGAAAGTTGAATTTTCTAATTTGAGAGGAAAAGGAAAGCTGGTTGTTTGAAATCCTAAAAGAATATTTTAGGGAATCAATTTTGGAAACAAATATGGTAAGAAGATTCTGGTTAATGGAGAGCTTTCGGAAGCTTCAATGGCCGACTAAATTGCTGTGATTTTTACTGAGATGAATGATGTTTAAAAGAGCCTTAGAGTGGCCGAAAATATGGTGCGCAATGGTGAAGGAATTTTCTGGTTGTTTGAGGGTTAATCTATGGAAGGTTGCTGGAAATTTTTGCTAAAATTTTGGACCTCAATGAATGGCTTGATTGAGGTGTTGATGGAGAGATTTTAGGAGCAGCCATGGAACTTTTTTTCGTGTAGAAAAATAGAGGAGATGATGGAGCTCAGTTCATGGCTGTTCAAGGTGAGTTTGCACAGAAAAATAGAGTAAGTTTCGGATAAGGGTGAAGAGGGAACAAGCTGGAATTTCTGTTCAGGATTTTCACAGGCTGGCTGGAATTTCTGGATATATTTTTCTGCCATATTTCAGTCAGCTTGTAGAAGGTTTGAAGGGCCATTAGAGGGTCCTTTAAGGCTAGTTTCTAGCCTTCTTTATGGAGGAAAAACAAGGCTGCATTGCTGGTTGAAAAGCTAGAAGAAACAGCTTTGTTTTTAGGCTCTCCAAGCTGCGAAACTGCCCAGGAAATTTTCCTGGTTTGCACAGCCTTTGGCAGTCCGGTTTTAAGCTGAAATTTTCAGTCTTCAAGCTAAGTGAAATGGTCATTTTTCTGGTAGCATTTGAGAAGGAATATTAGTTGAAAATTTTGACAATTGGACTAGTCAAGAAGCTGGAAAAATTTACAATTTACTACATGAATAAGATGAATATACTTAGGTTGGAGTTTGAATGTTCAACCATGGAGATTAATTCTCTTGGGAACCTTCCACTACTCCTCCCCATTTTCGGCCAACAAGATGACTTATTCACAGCCATTTTCGAAACCTAAATCTCACAGAACTTTGCTAGAATTTTCTGGAGTCAAAATTAGCTTGGACAAATTGAACATCCTAATTGATTAAAAATTAAGGAAAGCTAGAGATCAAAAAGGGTAGGAATCCCTTAGAAATTTTTGTAGGGCACAAGAGTGGAATTGGAACATTCCTATCATGTCTCCCCTAGGACAACACTCCTACTCTTCCCTAAAGCATGCAAAGGCCAAAACCTAGCTTTCCCAAACAAAAACAAAATTTAATCATGCTAAAATTCCAATAATGGAATTTGAACTCAAGACCTCAAGAATTAATTCCAAGGCTCTAACCACTAAACCACAACAACTCTTATTCTTATTTTCTCTCCCAAATATTTCTCCTGTTTAATCCTCAAGCTATCTCCCTATTTTCACCTCAAGCAAAAATTACCATTTTACCCTTCTTACTCAAAAACACATTTAAGCCTTCTAGACTATAAATCACATTTCTAAAGCACATAAAATCATATAAAAATATATTTATGCATGCAATAAAACATGATATGCATCACAACCCCCTTACTCTAAGGTTGGTTTCAACTGGGGTTTCACATTGAGTGTTCAGAGAAAATAGTCCATGAATGTAAGGTGTAAGAATTTCATAAGAAAAATACTGGCAAGCAATAGACAGTAGTCAAAATCAAGAGTGGCGTTTTAGCTTTTCCAACCAAACATGTACAAATAAATCAATCACTCAAAATGGTGGTCCTGGGTTATCACACGTTGGGCCCCATAACCATACAACGGTTAGAATGCCACACTTTGTGCAGACTAACAAAAATAGGTGATCGGCCTACCGGGTGAGATACCCCTCCATCTCTACACCCAAACAAAACTAGTTGTCTATTCCGGTAACAGACAGTCCACTTGACTAAAAACTGCTAGCTCAGACCAGCACGACCTACTGAACTGACATCTTATCCGGGAAGGACTTACCCCTTAGAGGTGGCCACCTACTGAGAGACTTACCCTAACCCTTCAAAGACTAGTCCTAGCAGTCCACCCTTATTGAGTACTCAACGTAATTTATCCCACTTGGGGAAAAATGAATAAAACATAGCTCCACTTGAAAATGGCAATTAAGGATTTCCAAAGTTTGGGACAAAGCTGGTTTTAGAAAGAGTTTAGAGTTTGAGTAAAACTGCTTATTGATTCTCAAATAATTTGTTTGACTGAAATGAGATAGAAGACAATCCTCAATTGCCTTTACAGAAGTGAGTGTCCACGCACTCCACATTTGCCTTACCATAATCACCATTTTGCATCAAACAAGTTTTATGCAGGAGCTTACCTGATCCTTGCTCAAAATAAAGGTCTCCAATAGCTGACCTAACCCCGCCTGGGTTAAACATGAGTCATAATTAAACTCAAGCCAAAATTCACTTTCACAAATAATCCTAGCTCAACTTGCTACAACCATGACCCTAGTGTCCCAAGATTTAAGGCCAGATAATAAATAAAAGGATTTATAAAATAATTATAGCTTGATATTAAAATAACTAGAGTTTGGGAAATGGGTACTAATAAGTTAAAGGTTTACATCTTGCTATAAATAAATTAGGGTTTATTTGATGAAGGGTCCTAAGACCTAGATGGAATTATGTAAAATACTAATCCATTAATAATTAGTTGTTAGAAAATAATTGGTAACTAAAATTAGTTGTAAGTAAATTTTAATGGGCTTTGATTGAAAGACAATAAATAAATTTTAATAATATTTATGAATATAAAACTTACAAAATTAATATTTTACCTATTATTAATATTTATATAAAAAAGCTTTATTCGATATTATTATTTTCTATACATTTTATTTTATATAAAATCTATATATTTTATTTCTTTAATAAAAGCCTTTATTTATTTGACTAAAATATTGTTATTTTATATAATAGTCCAAATCCACATTTCCCTAGGGTTTTCGAAATCACTAGAAGAAATTATAGTTTTAATCATTTTATTAATGAAATAAAATTAGCTAAGGGACAACAAGTTCATTTTCATATTTCCTATTGCTATCCATAATCATGAACATACACTCTACATCAATCAACAAAATATCCAAATCATGCATAAAACATAGATCCAAATCTACCAAAACATGATCCAAACTCTACTAACATAAACATATCCATGGCTTTAACAATCATACATAATCACAACCCTTATTCACCGAAGGTGACATAATCTCTAACATGCTTGATCATTTATACTACTCACGGCATAAAGACATGCAACAAAGCCTAAAAATGCCATACAATCAACCAGGACAAATCATCTCATGCATCAATCCTATCTCCATCATACAAACATATTTATTCATGCTTCAATCTCGACTCCAACACAACAACACATGCTCAAACCCTAATCATAATCCATCCCCTTCGAATATCATCCTAGAGACATGAATCTAGAATTTAAAGAGAAGGTTGAAGAGGCTTACTTGAAAGATGTCGACCTTGAAGGAGTTTCGAAAGAATTCTCTCGCGTGGACGAAGGAAGCATGGCCATGGTTGAAGTAACCATTCAGCCGAGAGAGAGAGAGAGAGAGTTCATTAGTATATATATATATATATATATATATATATATATATATACATTCATTAAGAGTTGAAGATAAGTGAAGATGGAGATAATTGATAATTGATCATGCTTACCTTGAAGATGTTATTGAGCCTTCAAGAAAATTCTGGTTTTTTATCCAAAAGAGAGACTTGGATTTTGGTATTTGATGTTAAAAATTGCAGAAGTGGTTTCAAGGGGTTGAGTAGGTGTGATCTGGAGTTTTTGGAGAAGATTGGAGAGGTTTGGAGTGCTCTTAGGCGTAAGGATGCTAGTAGGTGTTCTTGGTGTTCTTGAAGGTTGGAGAGAATTGAGAGAATTTGGATGAAGCTGGCCGAAATTCTGTGGGAATAGGGTGGCCGAATTGTTTGAATGGTTTTTGGTAATTGGATTTTCAGATTTGAAAGGAAAAGGAAAGCTGGTTGTTTGAAATTCAAAGAGAATAATTTAGGGAATCAATTTTGGAAACGAATATAGTAGGAAGATCTTAGTTGATGGAGAGCTTTTGGAAAGCTACAATGGCCGGCTGATTGGTTAGGGTTTTTGCTAGGATGAAAGCTGTTGGAAGGAGCTTAAGGGTGGCCGAAAGATGACGTGCAATGGTGAAGGGATTTTCTGGTTGTTGGAGGGTTGATTTATGATAGTTTACTGAATATGTTTGCTAGAATTTTAGTCTTCAATCAATGGCTTGATTGGAGTGATTGATGGAGATATTTTAGGAGCAGCCATGGGACTGGTTTTGAAGCAGAATCCTGGGGAAGATGATGAAGCTCAATTCATGGCTGTTCAAGGGGAGTTTGTACAGAAAAATAGTGGAAGTTTCGGACAAGGCTGAAGAAGAAGCAAAGCTGGAAAATCCTGAATAGATTTTTGCTAGGTTTGCTAGAAATTTCTCGGCAAATTTTGCTGTCATTTTTTAGTCAATTTGCAGAAGGTTTGAAGGGATATTCAAAGGTCCTTCAAGGCTAGTTTCCAACCTTCTTTATGGAGGAAAAATAAGGTTAAGTTGCTGGGTGAAAAACTGGAAGAAATAGCTTGGTTTTGGCTCACTAATGTTGCAAAAATTGTCCAGAAAATTTTCTAGTTTGCATAGTTTTTTTTAGCAGCTCGGTTTTGGCTAGAATGTTCAGTCCTCAAGCTAAGTGAATTGATCATTATTCTGGCAGAATTTGAGAGGAAAAGATAGCTGAAATTTTCGACTATTGGACTGATAAAGAAGCTGGAAAAATTTTCAGTTTACTACATAGAGAAGATGAACACAACTAGGTTGGAGTTTGAAGGTTCAACCATAGAGATTAATTCTCTTGGAAACCTTCCACAACTCCTCCCCATTTTTGGCCAACAAGATGTCTCACACTCAGACATTTTCGAACCTTCAAAGCCTCAGCACATTGCTGGAATTTTCTGGAAATAGAAATGGCTTAGATGAATTGAACAACTTAATGAATTGAGAAGCAAGGAAAGCTAAGGATCAAGAAGGGTATGAATCCCTTAGAAATTTTTGTAGGGAACAAGAGTAGGATTAGGACATCCCTATCATGTCTCCCCTAGGACAACACTCCTACTCTTTCCTAAAGCATGCAAAGGCCGAAATATAGCTTACCTAACCAAAAATAAAGTTTAATCATGATAAAACTCCAATGATGGAATTTGAACCCAATACCTCAAGAATTAATTCCAAAGCTCTAACCACCAAACCACAACAAATCTTGTTCTTATTTTCTCTCCCAAATATTTTTCCTATTTAATCCTCAAGCTATCTCCCCGTTTTTACCTCAAGCAAAAATTACTATTTTGCCCTTCTTACTCATTAAACACAATTAAGCCTTCTAAACAATAAATCACCCATCTAAAGCACATAAAATCATACAAAAATATATCTATGCATGCAAGAAAATATGATATGCATCCCAATCCCCTTACTCTAAGGTTAGTTTTAACTGGGGTTTCACACATTGTACATGACACATTTTATTTTAATAAAAGGCATTATTTATCTTACAGTTTCTTTTGTTTACTTTAAGTAATATAACTGTTCGATAAAGTCCCTAGTACAATATTGTGTTAAAGAAATCAAGATAGAGATCATGATATGAGATTTCTACTACACTGGATGGTGTTAGTACTTAAATAGTCCATAGTAATAGTATTGATGAGACAGGACATTATTAATGCGTTAAGACTAGCATGTGTTAGACTTCCTGATTTGATCAAGCAGTGGTTCTCATAACCGTGAGTATTGAGATACTTAAAGTTAACACATGGATGCTTGTTAATGAAATAAGTTCATTGGATGACCTAACTTTGAGATAATCACATGGATAACTATTTAGTGCCAGTGATATAATCTCAATATAGCAAACGTGCAAGTATCTTTAGATATGAGATCTCTAAGGTACTTTGTTTGCTGAGCTTTGTACTTTGATTCCAATCTCCAGAGCTCGATCGAGGGCCGCCTATGTGATGGATATTGGGTACATTGTGAGGTAAATGAAGTAGTTGAGAGGGTCAATAAAGGATTCACCACTCCTAATAGTAGGGGCGAATATCTCACGGCCACTTGTAGGAATTACTACTCGGAAAGTCCTTGGCCAAGGCAATTGTGTATTGGAAATAGTTCCAATTGATACACATCTAGAGTAGTGGGTTCTTGGTACAAGTACAATTGTATTCAGGCTAGAGTTATTTCTGGAGCGAGTTAGCACTAATTCCGTACTCCAAACCGAATGAGATATTGTATGGTGAAAGAAGTTAATTGCACTGAAGTTTGTTATTAAAGGGCTCATGTCAAGCCACTTGACTTCCTAGACTCTTGGGTTGTTATGATGTGTTGTTAGATACCGCTCATGATCCGGGAATATGAGTTTATTAGTTGATGAATTAATAAACTAATCTTGATTAGAATTAATAGGATTAATTCTAATTAATTATGGATTATTAATCTCAAATATGTTTGAATTAATTCATGTTCTCTACCAATTGACTGGGAAACCTAATAGGTCATACACAATGGAGGATTATATACTTAAAATGTTATTTGATAACATAGTGGGGTTAATTGTGAAAAAGAGAAGTTGTTGTGGACAAATTATAATTAGTTATAATTTGTGGCCCAAGTTGTAATTGTGAGAACTTGATGTTTCCAATTACAATTAGGAAATTCTAATAGGATTAGAATTCTCAATTTTGGGAAGGGAATTTTGTGTGATATATAGTAGATATAATACACGAAAACCCTAGCTGATGAGATACACGAAATCCCAGCCAAGTCACACGTTTTTCCTTTCTTCTCTCTTCCTCTTGTTTTGCTAAAAACAAGAGAACCCTAGCCGCCATTATTATTTCTGCTAGCATAGGAAATTTTTGTGCTTGAGTGTATCCTCTGTGTGGATTACTGTTAGAGATAATCACACACTGTGATTATAGTGATTAGACATTCAACTCACGTGGTGGTTAATCACGAGGATTGCTGGATCGTGCCTCGACTTGAAGAAGAAAATTTTTGTTCTTCGGACGATCACCCAAAGGTAAAAGCTGTTATCTTTACTCACTTTATGTCTTGTTTTCCACATATAGGCGGGTCCTGGGAGGGTATCTCGTTTTATTTTTAGCTGTGCCGTATACGATACAAGCCTGAGATACCCAATAGTGGTATCAGAGCCATGCTATGTGTGGTCTACGGACATTGTTTTGGCATGAAAAACTATTTTTGTGTTTGTCTTTGTTTGCTATGAAAATCGTTTTCACTCGAGTTGAAATCGTTTTGATCTTTATGGATTGGGTCCGCAGCACAATGTGATTGTGTAAAAGTCACAGCGTAATTCGAAAAGATGCTTTCTTTGGTGCTGAAAATTTCTGCAGGAAAAACGTTTTCTTGCAACGTGGATGTTGTTCTCCATTTCATCTTAATTTTTTGCTTTGATTTTGATTAAACTGACAAATTGGTTGTTGTTTATAGCTTCAAAACAAAAAATACAGCTGAAAATTATTCTCACTGAAAATTTACAGAAGAAGAAAGCACCAAAAATTGTTTCTGGAAGTTTTTGAAAAATCGCCGCCATTGTTACAGAACACAGGCGGCGCCGACTCCGGCTTCCAAGCCGACGCTGTTTCTATTCTGTTCACGATGTCCGAAAATCATTTTTGGAAAAGAAAAATTTTTGGAAACCAGAACAGAGCCGGCGTCGGCTCCGGCTTCCCAACCGGTGCCGGTTCTACTCTGTTTTTAACCTCTAGGTATTTTTTTTAAAAAATTCAGAACATAATTTTGGAAGGGAAAATCTCATTTGATGAGAAAGGGGACCAAAAAGTATTTTCCCAAAATTAGTTTTGAGACAAAAATTTTTGTTTTTCAAAATAATGATTTTGAAAATAAAAAATTAGTGTATCTTTCTAAAATGGTGATTTTAAAATTCTGTTTTGTCTTTCCAAAATAGTGATTTTGGAATGATAAAAGTATATGTTTATTTTGTTTAAGCATAGTCAATGGCATGGTGGATGGTTATGGACTAGAACCAAATACATCTATTCATGCATTTTATAATTTTGGTTTTATGAAATAGGGCCTGCGTGCCCTGCCTTCTCTAGAATTCTTATGCCCTCCCCTCGAATGTAACTCTATGTTTTCTCTCTTTAGAAAATTATGTAATTAGTTTACGTAGGTTAGATAGGAGTAGAATTATTCCATTCTGGAGATGGCAACCAAAACAATGCGATGAGGTAAGACCTTCTACTTAAATCATGCATGAACACATAAGGTTAACTATATTAATTTCTTTTATGGCTCAAAGAAATTAATTTAAGGTAAAAGTCCATTACCATACCACGTAATTGCTTTATTACCATGATTATCAATTATGTGATTTATTGATTTTTATACATGTCAATCAACAAAATCACTAAAAGGAACAAATCCCTCAATTAATATTCAACCTAATTTCTTCCATTAATATAGTAAGAATGAGAGTCCTTTTTCGAGACCATGTTATTGGGCAAACCCAAGCCTACTTGATATTGGGCATGTTCAAGCTAAGGAAATAAATTCTTGATTAATGGGTCGGGTTTAGCTAAATTCTTTATACCGGTTGGGCAAATTCAAGCAGAAAGAAATTCAGAGAAAAAGTTAGGGTTGCCTAAAAAGCTTTAAGATTAAAAGTTGTTAATCACTCAATAATCCGGTAGTTACATACGATGTAATTGGTATTGGATACTTACCAATGAACTTAAGGATGACTTGTTGGACAAACCCAAAGTTATTCTTAAGGAATTTGGATACCGATCCACTAGGAAAGCTTCCAGCGGGCTTTCCCGATCAATAGTGGGGGCTATTGGTTTAAGTAAAATAGTGGAGTAAAAATGTGTTTAATTAAAGTCCTAATTATTTGCATATCATGTGCATATACAAGTAGCTAATGTTCTCTATCTTTATATCTAGATCACTTGCATCATGTCAACGAACTTGAACTTACGTAGCATCTTGGAAACCAACAAGTTAACCGAATCAAACTATCTCGACTGGTATAGAAATTTGAGAATCGTTCTCAAATCAAAAAAGTTACTCTACGTGCTAGATGCTCCTATTCCACCACCACCAGCCCAAGATGCTCATGCTGATGAGCATGCTTTCCATAGAAAGCATAAGGAGGATAGTGATAGAGCATCATGTATTATGCTGGCATCCATGACTCCTGAGTTGCAAAAACAGCACGAGCATATGGATGCTCAAGCCAGAACTGAGAGATATGAGATCTCAAAGCAACTATTTCGTTGCAAAATGGCAGAGGGTTCTTCTGTGGCCACTCATGGGCAGAAGATGCTGGGCTTGATCGAGAAGTTGGGATCTCTTGGGTTTGCAATGGATCATGACTTAAGTGTTGACTTAATTTTACAATCTTTGCCGAATAGTTTCTCACAATTTGTTATTAACTATAAGATGAACAAAATTGAGTCCACCATTCTTGAGTTTATCAATCTTCTCAAAACTGTAGAGTGCTCCATGAAGAAGGATTCCAATGCAGTTTTAATGGTAAAATCTTCTTCTTCTAAGAAGAAAGTTTAAAAGAAGAAGAAGAAGGCTCCTATGAATCCCAAAGGTGGTGTGAACAAAAAGGACGCAGTTATCAAAGGCCCATGCCATCATTGTGGGAAGATAGGCCACTGGAGGCGCAACTGCAAAGCCTACTTGGAGTCCATTAAGGACAAGTTGCAGAAAGAGAAGATTACAAGCACTTCTACTTCTTCTCCAGGTATGTTTATGATTGAGATAAATACTGCCTTTAAAAATGAAATATGGGTATTAGATACCAGATGTGGATATCATTTGTGCAATAACTTGCAGGGGCTAAAGAGCAGTAGAAGGCTAGAGAAAGGCGACGTGGACCTACATACTGCAAATAGGGCAAAGGTTGCTGCACTTACTGTGGGGACATACGAGATAAACCTGCCTTCGGGATTAATTCTAGAACTGGAAAACTATTATTATGTACCATTTTTAATAAAAAACATTATCTCAGTTGCGTATTTAGACTTATGTGGATTTTATTTAATATTTAAGAATAAATATTGTTCTTTTTCTTTGAATGATATTCACTACGGTTCAGTAACTTTGGTTAATGGTTTATATGTTCTAGACTTGGATAATCCAATTCTCAATATAAACAATAATAAACCTAAAATAGATAACTCTAACACCTCTTACTTATGGCATTGTCGTTTGGGTCATGTAAACGAAAATTGTATTTCTAAGTTGTACAAGCTTGGTGACTTAAGGTCATTTGATTATAAATCATATGGCACATGCGAGTCTTGTTTACTAGGCAAAATGACTAAAACTTCTTTTCTAGGAAAAAGAGAACGGGCCAAGGAGTTATTAGAACTTATGCATTCTGATGTATGTGGCCTGAAGTCAATACAAGCAAGAGGAGGTTATAACTATTTCATAACCTTTATCGATGATTTCTCACGATACGGGTATTTGTATTTAATGAAATACAAATTTGAGGCCTTTCTAATATTTAAAGGCTTCAAGAATGAAATAGAGAAACAATTTGACAAAAGTATTAAGATTCTAAGATCTGATCGAGGAGGAGAATACTTGAGCCAAGAGTTTCTGAGTTATCTTAGAGATAATGGGATATTATTTTAATGGACTCCACCACATACACCTCAATATAATGGTGTATCTGAGAGAAGGAATCGAACTATTCTAGACATGGTACGGACCATGATGGCTTCTGTAGACCTACCAAAATCCTTTTGGGGGCATGCACTAGAGACTTCTGTTTATATACTGAACAGAGTTCCGACAAAAATCGGTTGATACTACCCCGTTTGAGATGTTCTTTGGTAAGAGACCAAAGTTATCTCACTTGCGAGTATGGGGTTACCCTACCTTTGTTAACAGGCCACAGTCAGATAAATTTGATAGTAAGTCTGACAAGTGTTTGTTTGTAGGATATCCGAAAGAATCTTTCGGATATTACTTCTATTTACCCTCCGAAAATAAATTATTTGTTTCGAAGCATGTCGTCTTCTTAGAGAAAGAGCACATGCTCAAAGGGGACAGTGAGAGTAAGATTGAACTTAGTGAAGTTCATGAAGATCAAACAAACGAGGATCAACCGTCTAACCCCACATCTATTGAGAGAATAGATGAACCTTCTAATACACAAGAACCTCTAGATCTAGTAGGATACGTGTGGCATCTGAGAGATATGGATTTCTCATTAGTGACCATAATGACGTATTACTCATAGATAAAGATGGGCCTACAACCTACAAAAATGTTCTGAATAGTTCAGAATCTGGCAAATAGCTTAAGGCCATGAAGTCAGAGATGGATTCCATGTACGACAACCAAGTATGGACTTTTGTTAATCCACCTAAAAGAATTAAACCTATTGGGTGCAAGTGGGTTTTCAAGAAGAAAACGGACATGGATATTAACTTAGTTACCTATAAAGCACGACTAGTAGCGAAAGGTTATCGTCAACAACATAGTATTGACTATGATGAAACCTTCTCGCCAGTGGCCATGTTGAAATCCATCAGGATACTCCTAGCTATTGCTGCTCATTATGATTATGAGATTTGGCAAATGGATGTGAAAACAGCTTTTCTAAAAGGAAATCTGACTGAGGAAGTGTATACGACACAACCTGAGAGTTTCACATCCAATGATAGCACAAAGGTGTGCAAACTGCAAAGGTCCATTTATGGACTTAAGCAGGCTTCTAGGAGTTGGAACATCTGTTTTGATAAAATAATCAAAGAGTTTAGTTTCATTCAAAACATGGACGAGCCTTATGTATATAAGAAGGTTAGTGGGAGTGAAATCGGTTTCTTACTGCTTTATGTAGATGACATATTGCTAATAGGAAACGATATACATGTCCTATAAATGGTTAAAGTTTGGTTGTCAAAACAATTCTCCTTGAAAGACCTTGGAGAAGCAACCTATATTCTCAGAATAAGGATCTATCAAGATAGATCCAAAAGGTTGCTAGGTCTTTCACAGTCAACATACATAGATAAAGTGTTAAAGAGGTTTAGCAATGATCAATCCAAAAAGAGATTCTTACCCATGTCATATGGTGTAAGCCTTTCAAAGTCGATGTCTCCCAAGACACAAGTTGAAAGGGATCACATGAGTAAGAGTCCATATGCTTCGGCAGTTGGATCTATCATGTATGCTATGATATGTACTAGGCCCGATTTATCTTGTACTCTCAATTTAACGAGTAGTTACCAATCTGATCCTGGTGAGGGTCATTGGGCGGTTGTCATTTTGATCCAAAGACAATATGCTTACATTTTGTCTATTCCCATTTTGTTTTGTTCATTTTTAGCTTAGGTCTCATTTATGCATTTATTTTATTTTACACTTTTCTTTTTTCTTTTAGCTATAGGTATCTCGTTTTATTTTCCGCTATACCGTATACAATACAACCCTGAGATACCCAACACCTTTATGGTAAATGGAAAGGTTAAAACCATTCTATGAAGGAGCTAACGTTCATTCTACATATGACTTATACCTTGAGGATTCTTCCTATATTTTTTGAGGATGGCATGGCTCTCAAGCTAAAAAACGTTAAACAAAAGCACCTGTAGGAGGCAACCCATGGGAGTTTTTGTTTACATAATATGCTTACATTTTGTCTATTCTCATTTTGTTTTGTTCATTTTTAGCTTAGGTCTCATTTATGCATTTATTTTATTTTACACTTTTCCTTTTTTCTTTTAGCTATGTACATAATGATCCAACTTTTCCTTTTTTCACTCCCACTAACCTTCTTATATACATAAGGCTCGTCCATGTTTTGAATGAAACTAAACTCTTTGATTATTTCATCAAAACAGATGTTCCAACTCCTAGAAACCTGCTTAAGTCCATAAATGGACCTTTGCAGCTTGCACACCTTTGTGCTATCATTGGATGTGAATTACTTCTCCATATACCCGTTTATCTTACAGTTTCTTAGTCCTTAGTCCTTAGTCCTCAAAGTACTTACGAAGGACTAAGGATATGTTCTTAGTATATAGAGAAGGTGATTTGAAAATAAATGGGTATACTGATGCCAGTTTTAAATTTGACAAAGATTATTTTAAATCATAATCTGGGTGTTTACATTGTGCAAGGGGCAATAAGTTGGAAAAGTTCCAAACAAGAGACTATTGCCGACTCTACGATAGAAGCTGAGTACATAGCTGCTTCTGAAGTAGCTAAGGAGGCTGTTTGGATGAAGAAATTTGTGACGGAACTGGGTGTGGTTCCTAGTGTTGTTGGTCTAATAACCTTGTATTGTGACAACAACGGAGCCATTGCACAAACAAAGGAGCCACGGTCTCACCAACGATCCAAACACGTACTGCGACGCTATCATCTGATCCAGGAGATCATAGATAGGAATAATGTAAAGATAAAGAGAGTTTCTACGGATGAGAACATAGTTGACCCGTTTACTAAGACACTATCCT
The DNA here is from genome assembly GCA_026120185.1 of Voacanga thouarsii. Classification (NCBI taxonomy): domain Eukaryota; kingdom Viridiplantae; phylum Streptophyta; class Magnoliopsida; order Gentianales; family Apocynaceae; genus Voacanga; species Voacanga thouarsii. Next base: position 111,399 of record JANUWF010002002.1, read on the forward strand.
AAAAGAAACATGATTGTTATGTTGAGTCATTCGGTATTAGATACATGAATGATTGGCTCTAACGCAAGTGGGAGTTTGTTAGTGTTGTGCCCTAGAGGCAATCACTTGTACATTGTATATGACACGTTTTATTTTAATAAAAGGCATTATTTATCTTACAGTTTCTTTTGTTTACTTTAAGTAATATAACTATTCGTTAAAGTCTCTAGTACAATACTGTGCTAAGGAAATCATGATAGAGATCATGATATGAGATTCCTACTACACTGGATTGTGTTAGTACTTAAATAGTCCCTAGTCATAGTATTGATGAGACAGGACACCATTAATACATTAAGGCTAGCATGTGTTAGACTTCCTGATTTGTTCAAGTGGTGGTTCTCATAACCATGAGTATTGAGATACTCAAAGTTAACACATGGATGCTTGTTAATGGAACAAGTTCATTGGATGACCTAACTTTGAGATAATCATATGGATAACTATTTAGTGTCAGTGATATAATCTCAATATAGCAAACGTGCAAGTATCATTAGACTTGAGATTTCCAAGGTACATTATTTGTTGAGCTTTGTACTTTGATTTCAATCTCCGGAGCTCGATCGAGGGCCGCCTGTGGGATGGATATTGGGTACATTGTGAGGTAAACGAAAGTAGTTGAGATGGTTAATAAAAGATTCACCACTCCGAATAGTAGGGGCGAATATCTCACGGCCACTTGTAGGAATTACTACTCGGAAAGTCCTTGGGCAAGGTAATTGTGTATTGGAAACAGTTCCAGTTGATACACATCTAGAATCATAGGTTCCTAGTACAAGTACAATTGTATTCGAGCCAGAATTATTTTTGGAGGGAGTTGGCACTAATTCCGTACTCCAAACTGAATGAGATATTATATGGTAAAAGGAGTTAATTGCACTGAAGTTTGTTATTGAAGGATTCATGTCAAGCCACTTGACTTCCTGGACTCTTAGGTGGTCATGATGTGTTGCTAGATACCGCTCATGATCTGGGAATATCGGTTTATTAGTTGATGAATTAATAAACTAATCTTGATTAGAATTAATAGGATTAATTCTAATTAATTATGGATTATTAATCTCAAAGATGTTTGAATTAATTCATGTTCTCTACCAATTGACTGGGAAACCTAATAGGTCATACACAATGGAGGATTATATACTCAAGATGTTATTTGATAACATAGTGGGGTTAATTGAGAAAAAGAGAAGTTGTTGTGGACAAATTATAATTAGTTATAATTTCTGGCCCAAGTTGTAATTGTGAGCACTTGATGTTTCTAATTACAATTTAGGAATTCTAATAGTTTTAGAGTTCTTTGTTTTGGGAAGGGAATTTTGTGTCATATATAGTAGATATAACACACGAAAACCTTAACTGATGAGATACACAAAATCCCAGCCAAGTCACACGTTTTTCCCTTTTTCTCTCTCCTTCTCGTTTTGCTGAAAACAAGAGAATCCTAGCTGCCCTTATTGTTTCTACTAGAACAGGAAATTTTGGTGCTTGAGTGTATCCTCTGTGCGGATTACTGTTAGAGATAATCACATGCTGTGATTATAGTGGTTAGACGTTCAACTCACGTGGAGGTTGATCACGAGGATTGCTGGATTGCGCCTCGGCTTGAAGAAGAAAATTTTTGTTCTTCGGATGATTACCCAAAGGTAAAAGTTGTTACCTTTACTCACTTTATGCCTTGTTTTCCACACATAGACGAGTCCTGGGTGGGTATCTCGTTTTATTTTCCGCTGTGCCGTATACAATACAACCCTGAGATACCCAACACCTTTATGGTAAATGGAAAGGTTGAAACCATTCTATGAAGGAGCTAATGTTCATTCTACATATGACTTATACCTTGAGGATTCTTCCTATATTTTTTGAGGATGGCATGGCTCTAGAGCTAAAAAACGTTAAACAAAAACACTTGTGGGAGGCAACCCATGGGAGTTTTTGTTTACATAATATGCTTACATTTTGTCTATTCTCATTTTGTTTTGTTCATTTTTAGCTTAGGTCTCATTTATGCATTTATTTTATTTTACACTTTTCCTTTTTTCTTTTAGCTATACACATAATGATCTAACTTTTTTTCTTTGATGCTTTGCTATGGACAATTTTTGCAGTTTCGGGGTTATTCTCTTGGCTACCTTGGAATATAAGTAGGGAAGTTCATTTTCTTTTCCCTATATATCTTTCACTCTCTCATTGATTATTATTTTAATTCTTTTCGTCCATTAAGGGTAATGCTCGGTTTAAGTGTGGGGGTAGAAAAAGAAAATTTTCCAATTTTCTTTTAAGGCCATATTTTTGAATTTTTTATTTAACTTAGGGCAATAACAATTTTTGGGTTTCTACAAAGCACAATTGGTAGAGTTTAAGTTTTTTCTTTTGAATTTGAAAAATAATTTTGATATTTATTTAATCACTTTGATTTTTGTTAAACTTTCATATTTTGTTGAACATAACTAAGTCTTGCAAATTTTGTTTAACCTTGTTATTTTCTTAGTAGATGAATGAAATTTTTAACCTTGTGAAATTTGTATAAGTTGATGTTAAAATATAAGTAGGTATATGAGCTAATTTTGGGTGAAATTTGTCTAAATTAGTCCTAAATTTTGGTTTAAGTAAATAGGATAACTGAGGAGAAAAAAGGTCCGAGAATGCAAAGCGCATGTCCTTTGAAGAAAAACAATGTGTGGAAAAATAGAAAACAAAAGAAAAACAAAAGATTGAAAAGAAAAAAAAAATTGAAAAGGGGGCCAATATGGTGATATGGAGTGAAACACAATCACTTGAGACTATTAATCCTAAGAAAAAAGTTTGCAAAAGAAAAATATTTGATTAGAAAGAGAGGTCCTAGTTTACTACCTAATTTGTAGTAGTTTTAGACATGTACAAAGTACACACAACTTGAAATTGGTTTTATAGACTTTACTTATATGATTTACATGACTTATATGTTTGGAGCAAGGAAAATAGTGAAATGCATTGAATAGAGATAAACTTGTTTAAACCAATTTCAACGGCCTTAGGTATATTTGACCTAATATGTTAGTTTGCTCAAATCTTCATAATCAAATAAATTGTAGAATGTTTTTTTTTTATTGCAAAACAAAAGTTAGCATCTCTTCCATATACTTTTTGAACTTTCAATGTCTTAATTCTTTTTTGAAAGATTATTTTGCCCGAGGTCATGCAAAAATTTAAGTGTGAGCGCGTTTGTTATGCTTGAAATAATCATACTATTGTAGCAATTTTCTTTAGATTTTTTGTATGCTTTTATGAGATAAATAATGATTTTCTACTCAAAATATGTTTTCATAGATCTTAAGGACTCTTTATAAAAAAAATGAGTAGAATTAGGACTTAAATGATATATTTTTATGAAGCGAATGAGTACATGTGCATTTGAGGTCCTGAAACACATATTTCATGACCTTTTTAAAGTGTTTTTCAAGGACACAGCTTGATGCACGACCATGCACCAACCCCTGCAAAATAGAACAAGTCTTAAAAGCCATGCACAGCCTAATGCATGGTTGTGCATGAACCCATGCACAATAGAGGACCAAAATAGCTCCTAGAAGTTTGCAGAAAAAACAAGAAAAATTAACCTTGCATATGCAAGACGGTGCAAGTGGAATGTATAGGCACGATAGTGCTAGCTCCAGGGATTTTTGGAAGTTATTTATGCACAACCATGAGGCACAACCGTGCATACATGCAGTGCCAGCATCTTGAAAAGCTTTTAGGAGTTCCTGAATTGATCCAAAGACGGTTTAAAATTTTCAAATTCAACTAAGGACCGTTTAGATGGCCTCTATAAAAGTAAGGGAACTCCAAGAGCATATATGTTTAACATTCTTGAAGATACGTCTTCAAGGAACATAATTCTTTGGGAGAAAAGCATCAAAGAAGGCTAAGAAGGAAAGGAAAGGCTAGGAGGAAGGAAGGCTTGAGATTGTGGACTTCTCAGGTTTAAATCTTTTACTTTTTCTCTTGTTCTTTCTTGTTTCCAAGAATATTTGTTCTTAAGTTCATTTGTAATTCAAACGGTTCAAGTTTTATATATGTTTTTTAGGTTATACCTTGTCATTTGATTTTGTTACTTCGAGATTTATATGTTAAAGATTCTATCTTTAAATTTATAAAGATTGCCTCTTGAGTATTTGTGTCGTTTCAGAATTCTTTTATTATCAATTATGTTGAGTTCTTATGATTGATCACCATATTTAACTTGCATGATTGAATATCTAGGAATATTGAACTATGTGATTTACTTATCATGGTTTATCATTAGGTTAATGTTCTAGTGGCAACTATATGTCTTGATTAAGTTGCAAGCTTTTGGACTTGGTTAGGATGAATAAGGAATGACATGATTCAAGTTGTTTTTGTTTGCAAGCTTTTAGAATATATTCTAACTTAATGTTGGTGATGCCTAGATATGCTTATCAATCTTGTGATTAATCTATGATAATTGATTAATTAAAGTATTAATGTCTTTAAGAAAAGGTTAATCAAATTGAAGCAGATTAAGAAGAAGGTTAGGGATTAATCGGGAGTGCTTGACAAAGATTAAGCCATTTATGCAAGGATCAGAACTTTTGGTGGCCTTAGAAGAATTCTAAAATCAACTACTCAACGTGATCATATCAATGAGAAGTTACTTAATCGAATTTCATAACATAGCCCTAAGAACTTGGTAATTGCTTAATTTGTTTGGAAGTTTCCTAATTTACTTTTGTTTCCTATTTTGATCTTGTTTCCTATTTGATTTTGGTCTCCTAATTTGCTTAAGATTATTTTAGGTAGTTTTTTAATTCAATTTCCCCCCTATTTGTACATACATAGATCATTGTTAGAATTGATTTATTAAGTGATCACAAAATGATTTTATATGCATAAAATGATTGATGTTTTCTTATAAAGTTTAATTATCTTCTTCCTTGCAGGATTTGATACCTTACTTTCCACTATGCTAATTTGTATCTTAAAGAGTAGGGTTTAAACTTTGTTGGTACATGATGACTGCATTTTTGATAAATTTATGTTTTTATGTCATGATTCTCCTCTCAAACAATTTGTCTTGTTCTTTGCCTTTAACTTGAATTTCTGTTGACTGATGAACTGTGTTTAATTTGTGATTGTTGCTGTGTAGTCTACTTTTTTAGAATATGATGGCCATATGTTAGGATGTTGTTGTTATAAAAATTGTAGTATGCTTAGGCTAATAGCTGGACTGGTGTTACCATCGTACTTGAGTTTTCTCTAATTTACTATTTATATAAGAACATTGTAAGCATGGCTACTTCTGAATCTCTTTAGTAATTTTGGTTGTATCTATATTCCTGTAATTAATGATCAGTTGATATTAGTTAAGATATTTCCTAAATAAATGATTTTATTTTGGAAGCGATTTGTATTGACCATGATGATCTGTATGTAGTATAAGACACAAGTTGAATCCTTTTGTGAAGTTACTCAAGTTTTGGCTTCGAGCTGGGAGACAAACAATGACTCTCTTATTGTTTGTAGTTTCACTTAAATTATTATAACCAGTATAAACCAATTACTTGATTTGTTGTTAAGCTACATATTTTTAACCATATTCAAGTAGTTAGTGAATTTGTACATTTTGGTTTTCTTAATTAAACTAGTTTGCTTGGGCCTTTTGGTTTTTCTATAAATGAAAAAGGGATGGCATGAAGCAATAACAATAGACTGGTTTTTCTATATTGGTTAATTTGTTTGCCTTTTGGTTGATTATAGGACAACGCATGTGACTGTTATATGTTTTGTCATATTCTGTATTAATTCCAAGATTGTCAAATATTGTTATGGATAGTTATTATGTACATCTGTTTTGTTTTGTTTTGTTTTTTTTGTTTGCTTTTATTTAAATAACATATCTTTCCTTTTATTGTACAATGTGCACTATACTTGGGATTTTTTGCTGGCTTTTAAAATCAATGAATACTTTAGCTCTTTTTAATGTATGTTTTTTTTTTTGTTTTTTTTTAAATTGCAAGGGATGATTTCTTGGTGATGTACATGAATAGAGAAAGGATTGTCAAGAGTCCCAAAATGAATACTTTGACATATGAGTCTTCTTCAACTCTTGGAAAATATAACAATTTGCGGGTAAATGTGGTGGGTAAGTTACAATATGGTTGAGTTTATGGCTTTAGTAGCACTGGTGGAAAACTCCTTGGATAGGATGATTGCAACATATCATCGCTTGTAGCCCTACCTTCACTCCTGCCTGCTGTGGTTGATCCTACTACTATTTTTCAATATGATGCCTTCAAAAAAAACCTCGAATGAACAATTAGAAAAGCTAAAAGTGCAGCAATTAGAAAAAGTGAAAACACTGTTAGAGGAAAATAACAAATTACGAGATGGTCAACAATGGCTTCGTAATTTATTGAGTTGAGAAGAGCGATGCATGATAGAGATGCTGCAAATTCAAAAATCATAATACCTTAAGTTGTGCACTAGGATAGAGGTTAATTCTATGTGCTTTTTTCACCAAAGAGATGATGGCCATTACACAATTAAAGCTAATGAGTAAACAAAGACTATAGTAATGTCTCTATAAATTTTTTTGCAGACCTTTTTAGTATTTTAATTTGTTTCAAATACTTTGAAATATACACAGTTTATTGTTTTTGGTCCTATATTTTGTTGGAAATATTTTCTAATATTTAATACTATAATGCAATTTTTATGTTTAGCATTCACATGGTGAATATAATATTAGGATTATTGAATATACTATTATATTTACAAAAAAATAGAGATAGTTTAGAGATTTCAAATCTATCTTAAAATAGAGTCACATATTTTTATCTCTAATTTTTGTCTGTATGTTCTATCAAGGTAGAGTCAGAATGGAGACGAAAAAATGGTCTCCAATATAGTGATAGATAAATTGGTTTCCAATTGTTGTTTCTAAATAGAGACAAAAAATTATTTTGGTTGGTCTAAAAAATTCATCTCGAAATTGAGTCAAAATAACAATAAAAAGTCCATCTCTATATTAAAGACAAAATAGTTCATGTCAATCTCTAAATTAGAAACGGCCTAGAGACAAAACTTGTGATTCTAATAAGGTGTTGACTTTTACATTTGACCTCATAAATTGGAGACATATACTAATATTTTAGAGACAAATTATTTCCATCTCTATAAGTTAGAGACTATTACTCTTATCCATCTCCAATTGGAGATGACAGGTTTAGAGACAAATCGATTTGTCTCCATTCTGTCTCCAAGGTCAATTTAGAGAAAATTTCATTATTTAGAGACGAATTCTATTCGTCTCTAAACAATACCTTTCTTGTAGTGAATACGAGGCCTAATCTCTTAACTCATCATTGATTCTCATAATTGATAATGGCCTTTACTTTTCTTGATAATAGGAATGGAAGAATTTAAGTCTACATCCATTTCTTTCATCTAACAGATCCTAGATTTTTCCCTCCAATAGGCCTCACTGGGTCTAGGATAGAAAACATACCATACCTTAGCACTATGTGATAGGGCCTAAATTTATATATATTTTTCTGGTTATTTGAGTATATTTTGTAATATTTTTAATACAATAACTAGTCATATTTCTTTTTATTTGATATTTCACTTATAAAAATTTTTTTCCTATAATTTTATTCAACAATAGGTGAATTTTAAGGAAATTGAAAATGTTACAATGAAGACACGGCACCAGGACACGAGAAGATCGACTCAGCATCGGTCCTAGACTGGGTGAACAAAACAAAGCAAAAAAAAAAAAAAAAAAGATGAAACAGAGGAAACTAAAATTGGGAAGTGGAAAAAGAAAAGAAAAGAAGGTAACCTTAGGAGGATTAATTGAATTCGTGTGCTGTTCCAAGAAGTGAAGACGCGGCTCAACAAGAAGACAAAAGGGAAACAAAAGAGAAATGGACATTAAACAGAAGAAAAGACAAAACAAAAGGAAAAAGTAGATATAGAATCCTCGGGAGGATGTTGTACATCCTAGGGATGATGCACAAGCCAAGCGGCAGCCTGGCTAAAACTGCGGATCGACAAAAGAGTAAAAGAAAAAAGAAGTAACTTGAGTGGCTCGGGAGCAGTTCGATTGGGCTCTTGCGGCTCGGTGAGCCGAATTCAAAGAAAAAGAAAGAATAGCTAGGAGGATTGGCTAGTTAGCTCGATAGGAAGAAGATGAAATGGCTTCGATCAGCTATGGCTCAGATGTGGTGGCTCTAGCATAAGAAAAAGAAGAACTTGCCTTCAGGCAAAAAAATAAAAAATAAAAAATAAAACGGCTTGTTCTTCAGCAACTTTGACAAAGCAAAATTCGACTTCAACAAATAATAGGGACTTTAGTGCAAAATGACGAAGCAAAGTGGCCAATTCTTTCACAAATTAAGTCGGTGGCCTTCTTTATTTTTCTTTGAAATTCTATTAGGAAATTACTCCTTCTTGGCGTATGATGTTTAGGAAATCTGAAGGCCTACAAATAAGACCATTCACGCAAGAAATTGAGGGTGCACAATATGGATCATTAGACATATATTTTAGAGTGTACCACTATTAATATTTTCTTTAGAAAAATAACTCAAGGAGGATTGGTTTTGAAGAAGTTTTCATTGTAAATTGAAGGACTTGTCTATGAGTATTTATCTCTTTCCAATATTTTCTTTTTCTTGAACAATCATGATTTTAATTCTTTACTTGTATTTATATATTTTTCTTGGATTTATGATTTCTTGAGTTAATCTAGACTTATTGATCAATTAATTATTTGTCTTGAAATTTGATTACTTGTTTTTATTACAAAGTTGATTAATTGATTCTTTTTATTAACTTACTTGAAAAAGGGGTTGATAATGACTTCAACTAATTAATGCATATTTGTTATCTCTTAACTTGTTTGAAAAAGAGGTTAATTGTTAAGAACTTAGGTAATCAAAGGTTAGTTGATGATTTCTAGAAGATGGATTCATTGAATAATTCCATTTTTAAATCAACTAGAATATAGGGGTTTATCCGAGGATTGATTTTAATGCATCTTTTGGTTAAATTGGTTGAGACAAAATATGTTCACTGATTTAATTAGAAGATAGTAATTCCATAGATTGCAAATGAAGTGGGTCTATTTTAAATCCTTCATGAGACCAAGATTATAATTGATTGTGATATTTACTAAGTGATTCATTGTCATGTTTTCATGAGTATTTGTCTAAATTGCATATTTTATATCCTTAAGTTGTATATATTTTTCTTTATTTTTCTTTTTATCATCTTATCATTTTATTAGGTCGGTTAAACAATGAATGAAAAGTGATTAGTGTGTACTTGTTCATTTGAGGATCGATACTCGTTATTTTCCTATATTATACTTGCGATGAGTATTCTTGCTTATATGTGTAATTTAGAATTAATATTTTAATTAAAACTTGGTTAGGGATGGATTTAAATTTGAATAATTTTTATACAGCTAAAATTTACTTATCAAGATTTTAGCGCCGTTATCGGGGAAAAATATCACGAAAATTTGGAGTTCATTGATTTAGCTATGTAAATATGTAAATATTTTTATTTGGCACCATGTAAATAATTTTCTTATTGTATTGTATATATTTATTTATTTCACAACAACAACAACAACAACAACAACAACATAATAATAATAATAATAATAATAATAATAATAATAATAATAATAATAATAATAATAATAATAATAATAATAATAATAATAATAATAATAATAATAATAATAGTTGTGAATAAACCATATCTTGTTATAATGCTTGTTGTTGTATTTTTCTTAGTGGCTAAATATTTTATATTTCTAATGCTAACAATATTTGTTTTTGTATTTCGCAATTAGACTATATTGTTGTATTTATTTTCCCAGTATTATTGTTGTGATTATTTAATTATTGCGTGTAACAATAACAATAGTAGTAATTGTAATAATAACTAGTTGTAATATATTTTTCTAACACAAGTTGTTGTAATATATAACTATTCTTATTGTTGTTGCATTTCTTTGTTTCTTTTTGAAAAAAAAAAAAGAATTTCCGGATTTTCAACAAGCCAACCTTGGCTTGGCTTGGCTTGGCTTAGCTTGGCTAACAATGGCTCGGTCAACATCTACCCCAACTGAGCCACTACAGTTTCAAACCTTCAATTTCTTTTTTACAAAGAAAACAAATATTCACATGTTCTCTAGCTTTTTGTCTCCACAACAAAACAAAACTTCACATGACCATGTTTGTATTTCTTGTTCTTTTCACCACATATATGTTTCATCTCTTCCAGAAGCATTGTTTTCTTGTTTTCTTAGTTCTCCTACACGAAGGTCTTCTTCCCCATTTATTTTCTTTCTTCAACGATTCTTTCCTTCCTCTACTGATTCATCACAAATTTAAATTGACATCATGAAGCTCCACAGGTTAGAGAACTCAGTGCTAAACATTATTGAAATACTAGTATGTGAAACCCCACCTAAAGCCAACCCTAGAGTAAGGGGGTCAGGATACATAGCATATTAATTTGCATGAATATTCATGTTTTTGAATGATTTTATATGGTTTAGAATTATGATTTGTAGGATAAAAAGCTTAGTTATGCTTATTGAGTAGGAAAGGGTAAAATGATAATTTTGCTTGAAGTCAAAATAGGAAGATATCTTGAGGATTAAATAGGAAGAATATTTGAGAGAGAAAATAAAAACAAGAGTTGTTGTGGTTTAGTGGTTAGAGCTTTGGAATTAATCTCTAAGGTCATGAGTTCAAATCCCATCATTTAAATTTTATCATGATTATTTTAATTTAAGGTTGGATTTTCGTCTCTTGCATTCCATAAGTAAAAATAGGAGTGTTGTCTTAGGGGAGCCATGAAGAGAATGTCCTAATCCTATTCTTATGTCCTAAAAGAAATCTTGAGGGATTCATGTCCTTTTATTCCCTAGCTTACCCTAAACTCTTTACCAATTAAGTTTGTTCAAAATTCATCCAAATCTATGGTTTTAATTCTAGAAAATTCAGCAAGGATTCTTGGCCTTGGAAATTTCAAAAATGATTCCTAGAGGTTAGAGATTGGACTGAAAAAAGGGAAGGAGTTAAGGAAGGTTCCCAAGAGAAATTAATCTCGATGGTTGAACCTTCAAACTCCACTCCATAGTATTCATCTTCTCCATGGAAGAAATCTGAAAATTTTCCAGATTCTTGAGCAGCCTAACCTTCGAAAATCTTAGCCATCTTCCTTACTCAATTGCTGCCACAGAAATAGCCAACTTATTCAGCTTGAAGACTGAAATTCTTTTGCCAAAAGCCGGACTACACAAAGCTGTGCAAATCAGAAAAAAATTCTAGACAGTTTCGATGCATAGCAGGCCAAAATCAAAGCTGTTTCTTCTTCCTTCAAACCAATAAATTACCTCTGCTTTTCCTCCATATACAAGGCTGGAAACTAGCCTTAAAAGACCCTCAACCACCTCTCAAAACCCTCTACAAATAGGCTGGAACATTGCAGAAAACTGCACAGTAAATTTCAGCACAGCAAACCAATTCGAATCACAACCAGAAAAATTCCAGCCTTGCTCTCTTCAAGCCTTGTCTGAAAACCACCTCACACCTCTATAAGTTAACCTTTGTTCAGCCATGAACTGAACTCCATTACCCCCTCCACTGACCTTACACGACTAGACTCCATAGCCACTCCTCAAATTCCTCCTACAATTACTCCAATCAAACTTTCAATTGAATTTCAAAATTTCCAGCATTTGCTCCATGATAACACCCTTAGATTAAGCTTCAAAACCAGAAATTCTCCCTACCATTGAACTCAAAATTTTGGCCAACCTTGTAGCTCTCTCAACCCTCATTCATTTCAGCAAAACACAGCAAACCAGTCGGCCATTGTAGCTCCAAGGAACCTCCATCAATCAAACACCATTACCATATCTTTTACCTTAAAACACTCCTTAAATTTCTCCATTTGAATTTCAAACAACCAGATTTTTCTCTCCTCTCTACTTTGAAAATTAAAATTCTAGAACTCCCTCAATCATTCGGCCAACCCCTTCAAAAATTCGTCCAGCATTTTCTCTCTAATCCTCTCCATTTTCACCAAGAACACACACTACCTTTCTTCAAGCCAAAAACCACTCTAAACACCTCCAATCCCTTCCAAAAACTCCAGAACACGCCTACATACTTTCTAGAGTCCATTTCTAGATTTTATAACATCAAATCTTGAAAACAAAAATTGACAATCAGATCAAAACCAGAATTTTCCTTGAAGTCTCAAGAACATCATCAAGGTAACCAAGAACAACTTTTGTTCATCTCCTTCCCTTCAATCTTTAACATATCATACTAATTCTCTCTCTCTCTCTCTCTCTCTCTCTCTCTCTCTCTCTCTCTCTCTCTCTCTCTCTCTCTCTCTCTCTCTCTCTCGGCCAAAATGGTTGCTACAACCGTGGCTGTTTTCTTTCTCCTCTCTTGGACGATTCAAGCCTCTCAAGTGCGTGGATCTTCTTAAATCTTTATCGAGATAATCATCAACCAAGTATTTCTCTTTAACCTTTCTTTTGAATTCTGGATTCATGTCTCTTGGTTGTTGATAGAGAGGATAGAATATGAATGGGAAATTGAGTGTATGTATATGTATAAAGGGATTGAGATTGGAGCATGAGAATGATTGATCATGGTTAAGCTTTATGAATTTCCTTATGGATCGATGCATGTTCATCATGTCGTAAGAAATTATGAATGTTTAAGCATGCTAGAATGTTATGTCACCTTTGGTGAATAGGATATTATGTCTTTATTTTCATTGAAGCCGTGAGTATGATTATGCTTAGTAGGGATTTGATCATGTGATAGTAGGTATGGATTTAAGCCTTTGTTCATGAATAGAATAGTTTGTTGATTGATGTTGGAGTATGTGCTCATGAATCTTGTTAGCAATAGGAAAATTATGATCATGACCTTGTTGATCCTAGGCTATTTTGATTAGCAAATTTTATTACCCCAATTAAAATTATTACTATATTTTTCCTCCAAAGACTTCAAAATTCTTAGGAAGTTTTGGAATTGGAGTACTAAATGAAATAGTGATATTTTATTAGCCAAATAAATGATATCTCCTATTAAAAATAATATATAAATAAAACCTTTGATATAAATAAGTAAAATATTAATGACCTTGTAAATCATATATTCATAAATACTATTTATATTTATTTGATATCTATTAATCAAAACTTGATAAAATTTATTTATTATTAATTTTATTTATTATTAATTGTTTACTAAGTATCAATTAAGAGATTAGTAATAATTTAATATTTACTTTAATAATATTACTTAAGAATTACCATTTATTAATATCAACTAGGACTTAGGATTCTTCAATAATTAAACCCTAGTTTATTTATTAATAACAACACTCAAGATTTATTATTTGAACCTATAACTTATTAGTAATTATTTTACAACCCTTAGTTATTTTAACTTATAAAGCTAGTCTTATTTTATAAAACCCCTCATCATCTAGCCTTAAAGCTTAGGACATTAGGGTCACGATTATAATAAGTTGAACTAGGATTATATATGTAAGCGAATGTAGCTTGAGTATAACCTTATGACTTGTGTTTACCCTAGACAGGGTTAGGTCAGCTTTGGAAGACTTTTGAATTTGATCAAACAAAGGATCAGGTAAGCCTTTGCATAAACTTATTTGAAGACAAAAGATTTCTATGGCAAGCTAAACACGATGTATATGGGCACTCATTTTGTAAAGGTAATTAAGGACTGTTTCCTTTCTTGTTTTAGTCAAACAAATTATTTGAAAATCAAACAAGTAGTTTTGCACAAACACTAAACTCATTCTAAAAACCAACTTTGGCAAGAATTTTAGAAACCCTTAATTGCTATTTTCAAATAAAGTAATGTATTATTAGTTTTTTCCCAAATGGGACAATCATCGTTAAGTACTCAATAAGGGTAAACTACTATGACTAGTCTTTGAAGGGTTAGGGTAAGTCTCTCAGTAGGTGGCCACCTCTGAGGGGTGAGTCCTTCCCGGATAGGATGCTAGTCCAGTAGGTCATGTAGGTCCGAGCTAGCAAGTTTCAGTTATATGGACTGTGTATTTCCGAAGTGGACAACCGGTAAGTTTGGGTGTAGAGAAGAAGGAGTATCTCACCCGGTAGGCCGATCACCTACATTTTGTCAGTCTGCACAAAGTGTGGCATTCTGACCGTTATATGGTTATGGGGCCCAAAGTGTGGTAACCCATGACTACCCATTTAAGTGGTTGTATTTATTGTGCACATGTATAGTTTGAAAAGCAAAATACCACTCTTTATTTTTAACCTTATTAATTGATTGCCAGAACTTTCTCTTGTACAATTTTTACAACTTGCATACATGAATTGTTTTACCTGAAACACTCAAAACACACACGGGCTTATTGAGATTTTTATCTCATCACCTTTTATGCCATGGTTTCAGGTCGATCCTACTATGGAGATGAGTAGCTAGATTTGTTGCCTGCTTTGAAGACTTTATGTTATTTATTTCATGTGTTTTTTTGAGATATGATAGTAATCAATTTATTTTGGATTTGTTCCTGAATTTTTGGGTTGTAATAAGTTCAATTTTAAAGTATTGTTTTTTTTTTTTTTTCATTTGTGTGACCTAGTTATGAAGACCCCTTGTCCTTTGGATGGGACGACATCCCCGGCCCTATTGGGCTTAGGTTGTGGGGTGTTACATAGTACATAGTTTCCTCTTGAATTTTCTTGACATTCAGTGATATTGCATTTTGAGGAATTATCTACTTTGTTTGAAATAATTCTTGTTGAGTTTATTTGGAGTTGCAAATATGCATAAGAATGATTGAGCTATGGTTTTGGTGCTACTGATGCTGTTTGCATAATATGCAAGAATTGTTGATTTTGTGGGTACATTTTAAGCATAAATGTGATATTCTTCTTGGGGACTTTGTTGAGATTTTAGTTTGACAATATATTTGATTGATATTATAGTTTGATATTGTACTTTAGCTATTTGAGTTGGACATTGTCAATGGTATTTTGAGCATTATTTTTCTTGAAAATCAAAAGTTTGGAAAAAGTTTTTCATTGAAAAGAGAACCATTTGCAAAGTGTGTTTCGGTGAGCCTAAATGCCAAAAACCAAACAATTTTTGAAACCTCACAAATGCACTAAACCATCCTTAACTTTTGACCCATCTTCAAAGCTACCTTCTTTTCATCCAAAGAATTTCAATGATAAAAAATGTGAGGAATTGTATGATGCTAGGGCCTCAAATAGGATAATTGATAGAGCCTAAATTAGTCATATTTTTCCTAATTATTTGAGGCTCTTTTGTGATACATTCTATTCAATAACTAGTCATATTCCTTCATATTTGAGATTTTACCCTTGAAAATGTATTTTGTACATTATTTCATATTTTAGGATTAAAACAAAGCAAAAACGTCGTAAAACAGAACAAATGCAGCGCCGGATAGGCCAGAGGAACCGGCGCCAGCCATATGCTGCTAGCACACACTTCGAGGCAACAAAAAATTATTGAAACAGGACCGAAACAAAACCAAACCGATGCCAGCTCTAGTAGCCAAGACGGTGCTGGCTGTACTCAGGACAACATTATGCTGAAATTAAGAAAAAAATCGGTGAACTACGAAAGAAACAGAACACAACTGGTGCCGGCACCAGCAGCCAAGACGGCACCGGCTGTGTCCTGAGGATAAGACAGAATCTTGATTTTTCCACGCGATTTTTGGTAATCTACAGAATTTTAGTATCTTCCTATCTCTACTCGGCCAAGAACCTTGCACTAATGGCTTTAGCCACTTCCTAAGCCTATAAATAGATGGAAAACGCAAGAGAAAGAGGGAGAATTCATAAATCATCATAGAAAATCACTCAAATTAAAGGAGAAATTCTTCAAATCAGGGAGGGTTGTGCAAGAAGATCTTTAAAGGAAGAAGAAGGAGGCTTGTCTATAAGTGTTTTCTTTTACTTTGTTTTTTTTTTATTGACAATTATGTATTAATTATTTTATTGTAATTTGACATTATTTTAGGTATTCATGATTTTTAGAGTTATTTGATCTTTTGATTAATTGATTATTCTTCTTGATATTTAATTACTTGTGCTTATTACGAGATTAATTGGTTGTTTCTTTCCATTAACTTGCTTGGACAAAGGGGTTGATGGTGGTCTCAATTCATTAATTTCATATTTGTTGTCTCTTAACTTGCTTGAACAAAGGGGTTAATTGTTAGGAATAAAGTAATTAAAGGTTAATTGATGCCTGCCAGGATATGGATTCATTAGTTAATTTCATGTGTAAATTTGCCAGGAATGAAAATTTAATCAATGATTGTGTTTAACGCATCTTTTAGGTGAATTAGCTGAGACAGGATATGTTATACTAGTTTATCTAGAAGATAGGGATTTTATGGATTGGAAAAAGAAGTGAATCTTTATTATCCTTCATGATGCTAAGAGAATAATTAGTTATGATAAAGATTAGGTACTTTAAGATTATGTTTATCAAAATAATAGTTTGAGTTACATAATTATCCATCATTGACATGTAAATATTTTTATTTTATTTTATTTTCTTTTTTATTTTGTTTTAACTTTATTGTGTCGGTTAAACAATGAAAGAAAAGGGATTACTGCATATGTGTTCCTTAAGGATCGACATTCGTTTGAATCCTATACTATGTTAATGGTGAGTAAGTTTGCTCGTATGTGTAATTTGGGGTTAATGTTTTAATTTAAACTTGATTGGGAATTTTATTATTTTTATAATATTTTTATACCCAAATAAATACGCATCAAGTTTTTGGCACCGTTGCCGGGGAACAATATCATAAAAGCTTAGATTTTGTTGATTTAACCATGTAAATATGTAAAAATGTACAGTTGTTCTTTTTACAAAAAGGTGCTATCTTTTATATCTTGTGTATCTTTGTATATTCTTGTAATCTAATTTACTATCTTTGACTAACTTTGTATCTTGTTGTAATCATGAATTCTGTTATCTAACTCACTTCATGTTTATTATTATTATTATTATTATTATTATTATTATTATTATTATTATTATTATTATTATTATTATTATTATTATTATTATTATTATTATTATTATTATTATTATTATTATTATTATTATTATTATTATGGTGTTATTCTTAGTACATGACCCGAAAATCTGAAGGCGAGATAGTCGATTTTGACCCTGAAATCGAAAGGACACTATTAAAGATCCGCTAGACAATCTAAAGGAGCTTGATCGTCAACATAGATGGTGCATAAAATCACAATGATGGGAATAATAGGAGGGTTATGGATGACTTTGCAAAACCTGTAATCTCGAACACAGGCTCGAGTATCACTAGGCCTAGGGTGGGTGCGAATAATTTTGAAATAAAGCCCAATATTATGCAGATGGTTCAAAACATGGTTCAATTTAATGGGCTACCTAAAGAAGATCCCAATACCTATTTAGCTAGTTTCCTTGAGATTTGTGATACTTCAATTTAATGGTATTTTTGAGGATGCCATAAAATTAAGACTTTTTCCTTTTTCTTTGAGGGATAGAGCCAAATCTTGGTTAAAGTCTTTATCTACAGGTTCTATCACTACTTAGAATGCCCTAACTAAAAAATTTTTGGCTAAATATTTCCTTCCAGCTAGGACAGCTAAATATAAGAACGAGATATTTGCCTTCCAACAATTAGATTCTGAGCTTTTGTATGGAAGTTGGGAGAGATTTAAGGAAATGCTGAGAGAAATACCCATACCACGGATTTGAGCTAGGAATGTAGATGCCCATCTTTTTGAATGGCCTCATGTTCACAACACGCCAAGTGGTGGACTCTTCTGTAGGGCGTTCCATCAATCATAAGACCTCGGAATAGGTATTCGATCTTATTAAAAATCTGACTTCTAATAACTATTCTTGGGGGAGTACAAGGTCTAGAGCTTGTATGCAAGGATTACACAAAGTGGATGTTGTGACAACATTGGAGGCTAAGGCGAACGCCTTAACTCAGAAGATGGAACAAATGGTAATGCCTCAAGGCCACGTATTAAACGTAAGTTGTGATTTATGTGGAGAGGGACACCCAAATCATGAATGCCAAAATATGGGTTCACTCCAAGAAACCACAGAACAAGCGGCCTTTGCAGGTAATGTCCGTCTAGGTAACAACCCTTATAGCTCTACTTATAATCCTGATTGGAGAAATCACCCTAATTTCTCTTGGAGCAATGGAAACTAACCTAGGTAGGGTTCTTTCAATTTTGGAGGCAATCAAAGGAACCAACCCCCTACGAACAACAATGCAGCACCTTTAAAGCCACCATTGGAGGAATTGATTGGCCAATTGGTAAGTACAACGGAGACTAAGTTCCAATGGGCCGATGTTACAATAAGGAACTTAGAGGCCTTCATGCGCAACTTAGAAAATTAAATTGGTCAATTGGCCAAACTACTGGAGGATCATCAAGCAGGGACATTGACAAGAAATACTGAGAAAAATCTACAGGATCAAAGCTGTGGAAAACATTGAAGCCATTCTTACTTTTAGTTTTGTGATTGAGACAATTTTTACATCTGTCGTTTTGGTTGATTATTTTTCATGAATTGAAGTGCATTGTTTATTGTTATTGTGTGTTCATTCTTTTTCTTAATTTAAAAAAAAAAAGTTGAGAAGGCCGGACAGAATGTAGCCAACGCCGGCTAGGGCTAGGACCGGCGCCGGTCCGTGCCAGGCAAAATGCAAGAAATAGGCCAATTTGGCCACTTCTTCTTTCAAAATCTTCAACTCCCTCTCAAATCCTCTCTAACCTGCACCGGCTTCACCTCCCCAACTTCCCAAAATTTGATTTTTCACCTCCTAATCACTTCTATAACATCTATCTACCTTTCTTTTGTTGATCATACGGATCAAAAATCTCAAAATCTTCTATTTTGCACAACAAACTCACCTTCAATCCATAAGCAAAGAGCTTGAATTTCTGTAAAAATCCTACATCTTTTGTTTACCCATATATACACGAGCACAAAGGTATGATTTTTATTCAATTCCCACGGTTAAAATGCTGTAGATGACTTTTTCTAATTTATGGACAATTTTGGCCAAAAATTGGGGGTTGTTTATGTTATCTTGAATTGTGCATTACTCTTTAAGCTTCATGACTTTGGATAGATTAAGAGTTAATGGTTCTTGGATACTTAATTTATGCACATGATCATTAGGAAATTCATGCATATGTCTAGGGTTAGAATTGTGGCTATTTATGATGGTTGAATAATTGCTACATATGGACCTTGAATTATTTTTCACAAAATGCCATGATGCTGCATTCATTCATATGATCATGTATACTCAAATGCATTAGGGATATTCAACTCATTTATGCTTTACAGTGTACTTTATATGTATTCTTGCAGATTGTGTTGAATTGATTAGAGGAGATTGAATTGGTTGTTGTTGGGAGTGTTCTCTACATTAGAGGAGTTTGGGAATTATTTTTGGTGTGATGGGTTGAGGGTTGCATGAGAATTGTGGATTGTGTTTGAAATGCGTAGCTACAGCCCCTTTCCAGTCTTTGAGCTCATTTGTTCTATCCTCCTATTTCCATCACCACTCACTTGACAACATGTCTATAGCACGGGGTTAACCTTCGAAAAAGGTGAGAGCTTCCTCTTCCTATTCCTCAGCCCCTTCATCTATAGATCCCCTATTCCTTAGACCAACTGAGTTTATCGATCCATCATGTGAGGAATGGTATAATAGGAGAGCATCTAACAAGATCATTGTAAAGCGTACATTCGCACCTACCCTAGACCGTGCCCTTAAATTAAGAATGATGTTTAGGCAGCTAGGATGGGGAAAGATAGTAAGCTAAAAGGGACGTTTTGTCCAGTGCTAATCAAAGAATTCTATGCCAACATCGTTGACAAGGGCAACAAACACGTTCCTCACATTGAGATGAGCGTGAAAGGAATCCCCATTATTATCACACAAAATCACTTAGCTAATCTTCTCCAGGTGTTTGATGATGATTCTTGGTAAGGCATAGACGTTAACAATCAAAAAATTCTCTTTGGCCCTAATTGGGATGCCAGTGAAACTAGAGCCACTTTAGGGTTGTATAAGCATAATGCCTTCCAAGCCAACAGTTTCTATTCGAACAATGATCTCGCTGTCAATTTTAGAGCTCTAGTTTATATGTTTGGGTTCAATGTTGTACCCTGTGCCACTGGATTTAATGAGACCCGCCTTATTGACACGTACATTTTGCATAGGATGATGAACACCCTACCTATCCCTCTTGCACCCTTGATTATACAATCCATTAGGGATGTGGTTCATCATCGTCTATCTACCAAAGCCTTCGTCTTCCCTTTAGTTATCATGAAAATCCTGAAAGACTTTGGTATTAGTACTGAAGGAGAATTGATAGAGGCTACCACTGAGCATGATATGGTTACGGAACAAAAACTGATGAGTTGTGGGTACAAGTACAACTAGGAGTTGAAAAAGTGGCTAAACCCCCATAAGGTTAGGTATCCTGGTCGAGTTAGGCCACCCTCTGTGAAGGAGGAGCACCCACCGCCACTAGCATGCGCACAAGCTAGTAGTTCTCAATCCCAACCCAGGACTGACTTCGAGAGACTACTGTGCTGGGACAGTTAGCCCAGCAGACAGAGATGCTCCTACACTTGCAGGGCTCCATCGACGACATTGCCCAGCGGCAAGCTACTATGGAGCAGCAATGGGCTGAATAGAAACAGCATTTTCCAGGCCAACATGGTGGTGAGGGCCCTTCCGCACTGGCTGATGAGGAGGAGGAGGATGAGGATTAAGCTGATTGTTCCACACTTTCTTTTATTGTTCACTCTTGTTTTTCCTTTATCTTTTCATGTCTTTCCTAGTTCGTTCTTGATTTCATTTTTTTTCTTTTCTTTTTATCCTATTTTCTTCCTTTCATTTTGCTTTATTTTTCTTTTCTAGTTTTTATACTTTGGTGTTTCTTTTGTATTTTTCTTTTTAGGTACTTTGCCAATGCCTCTTTCTTCAGGAATTCAGCTCTTGTACAGTACATTGCACAATATATGAAAGTATTATCTTTCTTATCTCTTTTCCTTTATATTTTTGGTCCCATGGCATTATTTATTCTTTGCTCTATTTATTTAGCCATTGAGGACAATGTCTCGTTTAAGTATAGGGGAGTGATTTGATTGAAAATTCTTCTATGCATCATTCTTTTATACTTTATCCTTCTTGTGAGCAAAATTTTTAATTTTTTTTATTTTCTTTGAGATTTCAAACTGTATTTTTAATGCATGTCTTTAGGATGAATTATAGAGCATATGCTCTATATCGTTTATGACTTATGCATGACTTTTTGCACGCACTTGGACTAGGTAATTCTTGATCAAATGCTTTACATTATTCTTAAACCTGTTTTTCTACTAAAATTCATGGAGCATTCTAAAACTTACTTGAATACCTCTAGAGGCGAAATAAGAAAGACATTCATGATTTAACTTAGAGATGACGGTAATAGGCCTTCTTTGGATAGTTTGAGCTTTTCAAGCCTACCTATTTTATTATCCCTAGTGCCTATTTTGAGCCTAAATTTGTAATTTCATTCTTAAAACCCATTATCATACTTTGTCCCTTATTTATTTCTAATAGTTTGATTTATAATCCAAATCTTTGATTGCTCTAGATAAATAAAAGTATATGTAGGAGAATGTTGAGGGAGAACACTTGTGAAAAGATCATGACTTGTTTCTTTCAGTCATGCATTAATAGTGTATGAGTTGGGAAAGGAAAGAAGGAAGAAAAGACAAAGAAAGAAAAAAAAAAGAAAAAGTGAAAACAAAAAGCTGCTAGAAAAGATGAGAAGAGAGAAACTGAGAAAGAAAAGAACAACAGTAGTAAAAAAAAAAAAAAGAAGAAGAGGGAAAAGAAAGAAAATAAGAAAGATTAAAAGAGAAAGAAAAGAAAGATCACAAGAGGAATGGTGATTGAGTTATAAAAGTTGAGTTCACATCAAGTTCTTGACACCTTTGCTAAAATTTTGAACGATCTTGTGAAGAAAAATTATTGATGAGTTGGGAAGGATTGAAAAAATAATGCAAGATTGGCTGGAGTTGAATTGTAATTGCTAAACAAGGTTGTGGGTTTTGATTGGTTTTGGGATAGGAGAGCAAGAGACGTTTGGAAGTTATTGATACATTTTGTTTATCCTTTTCTTGCAAACTCTCAGCTTCTTTGATCCTTGAGTCTGCTATGTCCTTCGTTTAACAAACTACATTACAAGCCCTTTAGCCTTACATTACAAGCTTGAAAATCCTACTTGACCTAAGTAGAATCATGATATGTCTCGGATTAGTGGAGAGAGTGTATGAAAGGTAAGCTTATGGAATGCATAGTCTTTTTGAACTAAATTCTTTCCAATGGTTTGAGAATATTGTTAAGTAGTAGGATGGTTCTACTAAGTCACTATTCACCAACACAAGTCTTGCATTTGTTGTGAAAAATATAGTAACTTATGTTTTGTGTTCTTGAATGAAGAAAGAATTAGAGATATCGTTTTGGAATTGGTTTGAGTGAATCTGACGAAACCTTATGTTTTCTTACTTGTCTTTGATACTTTGCTTGAGGACAAGCAAAGAGTTAAGTGAGGGGGAATTGATAGGGCCTAAATTAGTCATATTTTTCCTAGTTATTTGAGGCTCTTTTGTGATACATTCTGTTCAATAACTAGCCACATTCCTTCATATTTGAGATTTTACCATTGGAAAGGTATTTTGTGCATTATTTCATATTTTAGGGATAAAACAAAGTAAAAACATCGCAAAACAAAACAAAAGCGGTGCCAACCATGTGCTGTTGGCATGCACTTCGAGACAACAAAAAATTGTTGAAACATAACCAGAACAAAACTAAACCGGCGCCGGCTCTAGCAGCCAAGGCGGCGCCGGCTATACTCTAGACAACATTGTGCTGAAATCAAGAAAAAATCAGCGAACTATGGAAGAAATAGAACACAACCGGTGCTGGCTCTAGCAGCCAAGGCGGTGCCAGTTGTGCCCTGAGGATAAGACGAAATCTTGATTTTTTCACGTGATTTTTGGTAATCTGTAGAATTTTAGTATCTTCCTACTTCTACTTGGCCAAGAACCTTGCACCAATGAGTTTAGGCACTTCTTAAGCCTATAATGTTGGGTATCTCATGCGTATCATATACGGCACAACGGAAATTTTAAAACGAGATACTATCCCAGGATCCGCATATGTGTGAAAACAAGACATATATATTTAAAACAAAGAAACAAAGATAATAGCTTTTACCTATTTTTGTTTGTGTGGAAAACAAAATTTTCCTTCTTCAAGTATGATAATTGTGGCGCGATCCAGCAATCCTCTTGAAGAATCACCACGAGAGTTGTATGGCCAACCATTATAATTATAGTGTGTGATTATCTCTAACAAAAATCCACACAGAGGATCTCACTCAAGCACCAAGATTTTTTGTGCTAGCAGAAAACAACAATGGTGGTTGGGGTTTTTTCTTCCTTGTTCTACTTTATAAGAAAAACCAGAGAAAAAAAGAAGAAGAGTCTTGGATTCCATGTATTGGAAGAAGTCACACGAGAGAGATAGATGTTCACCAAAGAACATGAAGATCATATCCCTATTATATTCTTGAAAGGATGGCCCAACACACATTATTTCATGTGTGTTGATAAAAAGCAGTATTGACACTCATTCCTTCATGTGTGCCCTTTTGTTTGTTTTTGTATGACTTCTTGTTCAACAATAAAACCACTTTGATTATATCTCATATAACCAAAAGCCTATACAAAAACCACATTTGAGAATTCCAAACAATTCTCCAATTGCAATTGGAACCCATCAAGTTCTCAGATTATAAATTGGCCCATCAATTATAACTAATTATAATTTGGCCACAACCCCACTATGTTATCAAATAACATCTTGAGTATATATTCCTCTTTTGTGTGTGACCTATTAGGTTTCCCGGTCAATTGGTAGCGAACATGAATTAATCCAAACGACTTTGAGATTAATAATCCTTAATTAATTAGAATTGATCCTATTAATTCTAATCAGGATTGGTTTATTAATTCATCAATTAATGAACCCATATTCCCAGATCATGAGCTGTATCTAGCAACACATCATGATCACCCAAGAGTCCAGGAAGTCAAATGGCTTGATATAAACCTTTCAATAACAAACTTCAGTGTAATTAACTCCTTTCACCATACAATATCTCATTCAGTTTGGAGTACGGAATTAGTGCCAACTCCTTCCAGAAATGATTCTGGCCCGAATGTAATAGTACTTGTAATAGGAACCCACTACTCTAGATGTGCATCAATTGGAACTATTTCCAATACACAATTGCCTTGGCTAAGGACTTTCGAGTAGTAATTCCTACAAGTGGCCGTGAGATATTCGCCCCTACTATTAGGAGTGGTGAATCCTTTATTGACCCTCTTAACTACTTTTGTTTACCTCACAACGTACCCAATATCCATCCCATAGGCGGCCCTCAATCGAACTCCGGAGATTGGAATCAAAGTACAAAGCTCAGCAAGCAAAGTACCTTGGAGATTTCAAGTGTAAGGATACTTGCACGTTTGCTATATTGAGATTATATTGCTGGCACTAAATAGTTATCCATGTGATTATCCCAAAGTTAGGTCATTCAATGAACTTGTTCCATTAAAAAGCATCCATGTGTTAACTTTAAGTATCTCAATACTCACGGTTATGAGAACCACCGCCTGATCAAGATCAGGAAGTTTTAACACATGCTAGTCTTAATGCATTAATGATGTCCTGTCTCATTTATACTATGACTAGGGACTATTTAAGTACTAACACTATACAATGTAGTAGGAATCTCATATCATGATCTCTATCATGATTTCCTTAACATAGTGTCATACTAGGGACTTTATGTAACACCCCGCTACCTAGGCCCGCCGGGGCCGAGGATGTCGCCCCGTCCAAAGGACAAGGGGTCTTTATAACGAGGTCACACAAATAAAATAGCGGAATAAAAATAATAAAAATAATACTTCAACTTAAGATTTATTACAACCCAAGAATAAATCCACGAATTCCCAAAAGAAAATAAATCCATAAATAAAATTATCCACTCTCGTCTCCCCAAAGCAATACATAAAATCAAAAGACACATTCTCTTCCAAGGCAGATAACACTAGCTACTCATCCCCACAGCAGGATCGGCCTGAAATCATGGTAAAAAGGTGATGAGACAGAAATCTCAGTAAGTCCGTGTGTGCTTTGGGTGTTCAGTGAAAACAGTTCGTGGATGCAAAGTGTGAAATCTTTATAAGAGAAATATTGGCAAGCAATAAATATTAGTCAAAAGCAAGAGTGGTGTTTTCCTCTTTTTGAAACCATACAAGTGCACAATAAAATCAACCACTCATAAAGGTGGTCATGGGTTACCACACGTTGGGCCCCATAACCATACAATGGTCAGAATGCCACACTTTGTGCAGACTGACAAAAGAAATACTGGCAAACAATGAATGATGTTCAAAAATAAGAGTGGCGTTTTGGCTTATCTAGCCGTACATAATTTATAAGATCAACCACTCGAAAGAAAGGATTATGGGTTACCACACGTTGGGCCCCATAACCGGTCAGAATGCCTAACACTTTGTGCAGACTGACAAAAGGTAGGTGATCGGCCTACCGGGCAAGATACTCCTCCTTCTCTATACCCAAACAACAACCGGGTGTCCATTCCGGCAAAACACAGTCACTTGACTGAAATAAAACAAACTGCTAGCTCGGACCGGCCTGACTAAGTAGTACTGACGTTTCTCTAAGTTGAGCTTATCTTCTGGAGGTGGCCTCCTGCCAGAAGACTCACTCTTGCTCTTCAAAACTAGTACTACTAGCCTACCCCTGTTGAGTACTCAACGTAACATATCCCACTTGGGGAGAAAATGAACAAAACACAGTTCCACTTGAAAATGGCAATTAAGGTTTTCCAAAGTTTGGGGCAAAACTGGTTTTAGAAAGAGTTTTAGGTTTTGAGTAAAACCGCCCCTTGATTTGCAAATAATTTATTTGTCTGAAATGAGAATGGAAATAATCCTCAATTGCCTTTACAGAAATGAGTGACCATGCACTCTACATTTGGCTTGCCATAAAAAAAAATCATTTTTCATCAAACAGGTTTTATGCAGGAGCTTACCTGATCCTTGCTCACAACAAAGGTCTCCAATAGCTGACCTGACCCGCATAGGGTAAATACAAACCACAATCAAACTCAAGCCAAAGACTCACTTTCTCAAATAAAACTAACTCAACTTACTACAATCATATCCCTAGTGTCCCAAGCTTTAAGACTCAATAATAAATAAAAGGGTTTATAAAATAAATCTAGTTTGATATTAAAATAACTAGAGTTTGAGAAATAGGTACAAAAAGTTGAAGGTTTAAATCTTGCTAAAAATAAATTATGGTTTATTTGAAAAAGGGTCCAAGGTAGTATTAGGTAAAATAATGATTTATTAATAATTTAGTTGTTAGAAAATAATTGATAGCTAAAATTTGTTGAAAATAAATTTAA
This sequence comes from Voacanga thouarsii, assembly GCA_026120185.1. Classification (NCBI taxonomy): domain Eukaryota; kingdom Viridiplantae; phylum Streptophyta; class Magnoliopsida; order Gentianales; family Apocynaceae; genus Voacanga; species Voacanga thouarsii. Next base: position 138,145 of record JANUWF010002002.1, read on the forward strand.
TGAGTCTTGCTTGAAAAATAATAAGCAAATCCTTAATGGGTTTTGATTAAAAGATAATAATTAAATTTTTAGTAATAAATATTTTATTAATTATAATTATTTCCATAAAAGGCTTTAATTGATTTTATCATTTTAAATAATATATATATATATATATATATATTTCCAGCAAAAACTATTATTTATTTGACTAGAATATCACTATTTTATATAAAAGACCAAATCCACATTTTCCTATGGTTTTCAAAATTTTACTAGAAAAATCATATTATTAAATATTTTATTAATGAAATAAAATTTAGCTTAGGGACAACTAGATCATGATCATATTCCTATAGCTAACCACAATCATGAACATATACAACCCTTCAATTCATCAAATCATCCAAATCATGCATACAAGCATAGATCTCAATTTATCAAAACATGATCTAACCCCTACTAGCATAAATAAGATCATGGCTTCAATAATCCAACATGAATATAAATCCTATTCACCAAAGGTGACATAATCTCTAGCATACTTCATCACAAATACTACCTATGACATGGAGACATGCATTAAATCTCAAATCATCATACAATCGACCAAGATAATCCATCCATGCATAAATCCCATCTCCTTCATATTCATACATACATTCATGCTTCAATCTCAACAATATATATATATATACTTAAATCCTATCGCCATCCACCTACTATCATCATCATCCTAGAGACATGAATCTAGAGTTTAAAAGAAAGGTTGAAGGGACTTACTTGGTTGATGAATGACTTGAAGGAGTTTAGAGAAGATCTCAACTCCTAGATGGCTAATCTTGTTCAAGAAAGGTGGCGAAAGCATGGTCATGGAAGAAGAGTCCATTCGGCCAAGAGAGGGAATTTCGGTCCGTGAGAGAGAGAGAGAGAGAGAGAAGAAGAAGAGAAGAAGAAGTCATTAGTGTGATTATTCATATAGGTTTTCATTAGAGATCAAGTTTGAAGAGGATGATGTTGATAGAGTGAATTTACCTTGAAGATGTTCTTGTCCAGAAATTTCTGCTTTGATCCGAAGTAGCAAGATGATTGGTGGAGTTTGATGTTAAGAATGGTGTTGATGGACTCACAGCAATGAGTGGATCAAATCTGGAGATTTTCGTGAAGATTTGAAGTGGTTTGAAGGTGTATTAGGTGAAGGAAAGTAGTAGGTATTCTTGGTGTAGTGTGTGTTCTTAATGGCTGAAGAAAAATAGAGCGGAATGGTTGTTGTGGCTGTCGAATTTTCTGTGGAATGAGGGTTGCCAAAATTCTGTAGGGTTTAGAAGGATGTTTCTCTGATTTGAGAGGGAAAAGGAAAGGTTAGTTGTTACAATCCTTGAAGAATATTTTTAGGAAGTGAATTTGGAAAGTAAATATCCTAGGAATATCTTGATTGCTTGGACAGCTTTGAAGTCTGCCATGGCTGATTGTTTGAGCAGAATTTCGTGGGATTAATACTGACTCATGGAGGCTTATAGTGGCCGAAAGTAGGGTGTACACTGATGAAGAAGAAGTATGGTCCATTGAGCAAAATATTATGGAAGGTTACTAAATAAGATGGCTGAAATTTTGGAAACCAATCAAGCTAAATTGCAGGGATTTGTTTGAGAGATTTTTGGACAGCCATTAATGGAATTTCGTGCAGAAGTTCAAGGGGATCAATGTTGCTCTATTGATGGAGGTTTAAGGAAGGTTTTAACATATTAAGGTTGGTGTTTTGGCTGGAAGAGAGATAGGAAACAAGCTGGACAAAAATCTGCACAAAAATTTCGCTGCATTGTGAATTTTCTGGCAGATTTTCGTTTTCCACTTCCAACCATTTTGCAGCGAGCTGGAAGGGGGGTTTTAGGGGTATTCAAGGCTGGTTTCCAGCCTTCTTTATGGAGGAAAAACATGGCTAAGGTGCTGCACAAAATCTGGGAGAAAACAGCTTGGTTTTGGGCTCTCAAAACTGATTTTCGTACAGGATTTTTTTCTGTTTTGCTCCAGCTTGAGCAGTCCGAAATTGGCCTAGAATTTTCAGGTTTCAAACTGATCCTAAAGACCATTTTTCTGGCAGCATTTGGGAGGGAATGTTAGCTAAAAATTTTGATCTTTTGAAGGTACAACAAGCTGGAAAATTCCAACTCATTCTATGAAGAAAGATAAACTAAGCTACAGGAAAATTTCAGCAAGCTTACTAGGGGGATTTTTCCTCTTGAAATTCCTTACAACTCTTCTATATTTTTCAGGCCATAAGAAGTCTTTTACCAAGACATTTCGATCCTAAAAGACCTCAGTACTTTACTGAATTTTCTAGAAAGAAAAAGGCTAGAACATCTTGATCAAACTAATGAGTTGAAACTAAGGAAAACTAAAGATCAAGGAAGAATGATTTTCCCTATAAGAATTTCGAGAAGAGTAAAAGGAGTGGAATGAGGTTACTTCTATTATGTATCTCCTAGAACATCATCACCACATTAATCTAGGCCCTTAGGGCCGAAACCATCCTTTCTCAAGCAAAATAAAATTTACTCAAGCTAAAGCTTCTATGATGGACTTTGAACCTTAGACCTCAATAATTTATTCCAAATCTCTAACCACTAAACCACAACAACTCTTATTGCTATTTCTACTAGAAAAATTATTTCCTATTCATTCCACAAGCTATCTCCCTATTTTCACCTCGGACAAAAATTACCATTTTGCCCTTCTCACACAATACTCACCAACAAGACTTCAAAACAATAAAACTCAAATCCAAAGCATATAAAAATCATATGAAAATATATTTAATCATGAAATAAAGCATGATATGCATCCCAACCCCTTACTCTAAGGTTGGTTTCGACTGGGGTTTTACATCCTCCCCTCCTTAGAAGAATTTTGTCCCGAAATTCATGCATACTTCTATTTTGGATCGGAATACATCTGCTTAACCCACTCTTCTAATTCCCATGCGGCATCCTCCGTGCCATGATGCTCCCACTGAACCTTGACCATCGGGTACGAGCAATTTCGATCCATCACATTCCCATTAACATGGCCAATCCAATTTGTTATAGCGATGCGCAGGATTAGAATAAATCATAATGTCTTCATAATAGCAGGCTTACTTTCTCTTATTACTGCATCTGCTTCTAGTACCTCCGCATTTGGTCTCCGGCATTCACCTGAGATTCCTATCCTTACTTCTTGCAACTCCACCAATGTCAGCTCGACTGGCCGAGCGAGCAAGCATTGTTGGGTTTCCTTGGTTGGTACTTCCAATTTTTGGACAGTCATTCCTCATATGTGAAGGGTCCCTGCAAATATAGCATTTTCGGTTCTCCTTCTTAGACCAGCAATCCTTCATCTCGTGCCCTCTCCTACCACAGTGATGGCAGGTTATTGCATTTGCAGTGGCCCCAGCTAGCGCGGTCCGTGCTTGTTTTCCTTTATTTTCGTGTTGCTGCCCTGCAGGCCTCTTAGGAGTAACACGCTCAGATAAGTTCGATGCTTTGCTATCTGCTCTACCTTTATCCTCATTCTCGGTACGAGTTGTGGCTTCCACCGCTGCAGCATAAGTCGTTGATGGAAATGGTGCCAATACCCTTCGAAGTTCCAATCTCAATCCCTTCATGAACTGTTGGGTAATGTTTTGCTCTGATTCTATTAGCCGTTGACAGTACTTGGATAAGCGATTGAGTCGAGCAGCATATTGAGTTACTGTCATATTCCCCTGCTTTAAGGTTTGTCTATGAGTGCTTTCTTTTATTTTGTTTTCTTTTTCTTGACAATGATGTATTAATTATTTTATTGTAATTTAACATTGTTTTAGGTATTCATGATTTTTAGAGTTATTTGATCTTTTGATTAATTGATTATTCTTCTTGGTATTTAATTACTTATGCTTATTACGAGATTAATTGGTTGTTTCTTTCCATTAACTTGCTTGGACAAAGGGGTTGATGATGGTCTCAATTCATTAATTTCATATTTGTTGTCTCTTAACTTGCTTGGACAAAGGGGTTAATTGTTAGGAATAAAGTAATTAAAGATTAATTGATGTCTGCCAGGATATGAATTCGTTGATTAATTTCATGTGTAAATTTGCCAGGAATGAAAATTTAATCAATGATTATGTTGAATGCATCTTTTAGGTGAATTAGTTGAGACAGGATATGTGATGCTAGTTTGTCTAGAAGATAAGGATTTCATGGATTGGAAAAAGAAGTGAATCTATATTATCCTTCATGATGCCAAGAGAATAGTCTAGAAGATAAGGATTTCATGGATTGGAAAAAGAAGTGAATCTATATTATCCTTCATGATGCCAAGAGAATAATTAGTTATGATAAAGATTGGGTACTTTAATATTACGTTTGTCAAAATATTGGTTTGAGTTACATAATTCTCTATCCTTGACATATAAATATTTTTATTTTATTTTATTTATTTTTCTTTTTATTTTGTTGTAACTTTATTGAGTCGGTTAAGTAATGAAAGAAAAGGGATTAATGTATACTTGTTCCTTGAGGATCGACACTCGTTTGAACCCTATGCTTTGTTAATAATGAGTACGCTTGCTCATATATGTAATTTGGGGTTAACATTTTAATTTAAACTTGATTAGGAATGTGCTTATTTTTATATGATTTTTATACCCAACTAAATACACATCAATCATTGTTGAAAAAACAATCGAACCTTCTCTTGATCGATATTTGAATATAACCGAGATGTTTGAAAGGATTGGTTGGGGTCCAATTTTAGGCTTGAGAGGTGACTTTTGTCCTGCCCTTGTAAAGGAATTTTATACAAACATGAAAAGTAAAAGGTAAGGACATTTGAAACAAATTGAAACATCTGTGAAAGGCACCTCAATAATTTTAACTATGGCTCAATTAGCTACTATTTTAGGAGTGGATGATAGTGGCCCTTGGTTAGAAATTGACCATCACAATAAAATGATCTCTTCTGAACTAATTTGGAATTTTAATGTTGCTTATTGACAGTTGGGTTTGGAACCAAAACCTTTTACACATGGTTCTTCTTTTCTCCCCAGTAACAATCTTGCTCCTCGATGGAGGGTTATTTTGTATATCTTGTGTTTCAATGTTTGCCCTCAATTGAGTAGTTTGAATAAAATTATTGAAGAGATCGTGGAAAACATCAAAGAAAATGCAGAGGAAAAAATTTTCAGTTTTTCGAGCCACATCTAGAAGAAAATACTTACTTTTCCTTGTTGGTAGCAGATTAACCAATGCGTGGACGGATTGTACTGGAACTTCTTGCATTATGATAGAGGCTAATTTAGTTATATTTTGCGTAGTTATTTGAGGCTCTTTTGTAATACATTTTGTGCAATAACTAGTCATATTCTTTCATATTTGAGATTTTACCCTTGGAAAAGTATTTTGGTCATTATTTCAGGTTTTTGGGTAAAACGAAGCAAAACCGTCGCGAAACAGAGCAGAGGCGGCGCCAGCTAGAAGCCTGGAACTGGCACCGGCTGTACACTAGATGCACAGACTTCAAAGCGATGGAAAAATTGGAGAAGCAGAGTAGAACAAAGCCTAACCGCCGCCAGCTGTAAGGCTGGAGGCGGCGCCAGCTACATTCTAGAACGTATGCGTAAAATTCAGAGAAAAATCGGCAAACGAGTGGAGAAACAGAACACAGGCGGTGCTAGCTGTGAAGGACTAGGGACGCGCCGGCTGTGGTCTGTTCCTGAGGCGGTGCTGCAATCTTTTAATGCGTTTTTGTAAATCTGGGGAGTTTTAGCATCTTCCAACTTCTACTCGGCCAAGAACTTTGTACCTACGAGTTTAGGCACTTCTTAAGCCTATAAATAGATGAAAAACACAAGGAAAAATGGGAGAATTCATTGATCATCATAGAAAATCACTCAGTCTAAAGAGGAATTCTTCAAGTTCAAGGAGGGTTGTACAAGAAGGTTTTCAAAGGAAGAAGAAGGAGGCTTGTCTATGAGTTCTTTCTTTTACTTTGTTTTCTTTTTCTTGACAATGATGTTTTAATTGTTCTATTATAATTTGACATTGTTTTAGATAATCATGATTCTTGGAGTTATTTGATCTTTTGATTAATTGACTGTTCTTCTTGATATTTAATTACTTGGGCATATTCCAAGATTAGTTGGTTGTTTCTATTGTTAACTTGCTAGACCAAAAAGGTTGATGATGGTTGAAATTGATTAATTTTCGCATTCATTGGTTGTTAACTTGCTAGACCAAAGAGGTTAATTGCTGAGGATTGAGTAATTAAAGGTTAATTGATGTTTGCCAGACTAAGGATTCATTGATTAATTTCATATTTTAAATTTGCCAGACCACAAAAATTTAATTAAGGATTGTGTTTAATGCATCTTTTGGATGAATTAGTTGAGACAGACTAAGTGATGCTAATTTATCTAAAATGTAGTAATTAGTTGAGACAGACCAAGTGATGCTAATTTACCTTAATCCTTCATGGTGCCGAGAGAATAATTGATTATGATAATGGTTAAGTTCTTGAAGATCATGGTTGTCTAATCAATAGTTTGAGTTGCATACTTCTTCATCCTTAACATGTACATAATTTTATTTTATTTTCTTTTTAGTTTTCCTTTTTATTTGATTTTCATTTTGTTGAGTCTATTAAACAATGAAAGAGGTGTAATTAATGTTTACTTGTTTCTTGAGGATCGACACTCGTTTGAACCATATGCTCAGTAATGATGAGTACGCTTGTTCATATGTGTGATTTGGGTCCAACGTTTTAATTTAAACTTGATTGGGAATGTTCTTAGTTTTTGTATGATTTTTATGCCCAAATCCAAACACATCACGTTGGAAGGGAAAAAGAGAACGCAGGTTGTTCAACAGGAATCCCCGCCAATCTTCTACTCCTAGCATCTCCAAGCTTCTTCTCTTTGTCTTCTGAAGCATAGCTCTACCTTGTTTTTGGCATTAGCGTGGTGGAAGCACCTTCTTAGATAATCAAACACTCAACAAGAGAGAAAGGAAGAGAAGGACCGAAAACCAGAGAGGGAGAGAGAGGAGGCGACACACTAGAGAAAAACTTCAAAAAAAACCTAGTCAGTTTTATTATTTTTTTTTTCTCTACCCATTTTAGATAGCCTTAGGACTCCTAAAAGCCCTAATGGCCAAAAATCACCAAGCCCTAATGGGCTAGGTGTTGAGCTCTAAAAAAAAAAAAATAGTCCAAGACTGGTCTAATCCTCTTAATTAATTAATTATCTTTTCTGGGTCTCATTAAATACCCAAGACTAATTAATTAATTCTAATTTGACTCTTAATATATGCCAACATATATCAGTCCAATTAATTAATTTATTCTAGTCCAATTAATTAATTTAATGGACTTTTAGAATAAATTTTATTTCTCTTCTAAATAATTATCCATTATGTCCAAATTGTGTCTAAACAACACCAAAGTAACTTGAGCTACTTCGGGGACTAAAAGACATATTATTCATGGCTACTAAAATGACCAAAATACTCTTGATATTAAATAGCCGTATTTTATCATTTTAAATATCTATATTTCTCACCACATGTAAATTTTGACCCCACGAATAATATTGTTTAAAATAATGTCTCCAACCTACAGGTGAAAGGACAGAAATACCCCTCTATGTAACACTCATCAATGAGAAAAGATAAATGTACTAACACCCATCGCAAAGGCATCTACCACCCTTAAATCTCTAGTTCGATAATCTATGACTCACTTGAATTTACTTGCTTATCATTAGAAGATACCTAAAATCACACATTCTAGAGTCATGTTCCCAAAACCTTGGATTATTTAGATTATCCTAGACAATCATAAGGTAGTGATTAAACCTCACTAAGTGAAGCATAGAAACTCTTTTGTATGAGTACGTCTTAACTAACTAGAGTAATACACCTAACATATAAGGATATTGATCTCACAAAAGACATCTCACCCAACATACATCAAAGTATAAAAACCCTAACTTCGCCAGACCACCAACTCACACTCAAGTATAAAAGTATCTGTAGTAGCAATAGTCTTGTTTCTATAATTATAGTACTTTAAGAGAGACCACTACTACTGGTCCAGTTCTACGTATTTGAAATACGCTTATGCTTATAATGCGAATGAACTACTCATTGATTCAAGGTAAACTATTTCTCATTAGAAATCATGGTATAATAGTCTTACCTTGATGAAATGCTCAGTTCCATCAAACGACTAAGAACTCAATTTTATTTGTGTAACAAGTACCCATGGTTTATACCTTATAATGAAGAACAAACCAATACATAGACCATTACTTGTCATACTTGGACCTTTAAATATATAATAATATAAGAAACAAACTAAATTGAATGAATAAACATCTTATTATAATATGTTAGTATGGAATACATAGTATTTGAGGGCATACTTTTCAACAATCTCTCACTTGCACTACAAAGACTAAGAAAGTCCATAAATGCCTACCGCTATAGCATTTAAGTGTCTACAAAGTACCTTTTCTGTCAAAGGCTTAGTAAAGGGATCTGCTAGATTGTTGACAGAGGAAATCTGATCAACCACTATCTCCTATTTCTGGATAAACTCCCGAATGAGATGATACTTCCTCTCTATGTGCATGCCTTTCCTATGATTTCAAGGTTCCTTGCATTTTGACACCACTATCTCCCATTTCTAGATGAACTCCCGAATAAGGTGATACTTCGTCTCTATGTGCTTACCTTTCCTATAGTTTTGAGGTTCTTTACATTGTGACATTGCTCTAAAGTTGTCACAATAAATGATGACAGGCTATCCACGTATGGTACTACTCCAAGTTTTATAAGGAACTTCTGGAGCCACACAGCTTCGTTAGAAGCCTCTGAAGCAATAGCATACTCAGCTTCCATGGTAGAATCTAGGGCTGCTTATGGGTTAGTTCGAATCAAGGATTTTGGTATCCCCGGTACCGTCCAAAAACTTCTGTTCTACCAAATCTTCAGTATCGGTCCCAAATTGAAGTTTCAAAATCTCCATCCCGACTTGTCCCAAAGTTTCAAGACAAGTCAGGACAGAGATTCGGGGATTTCAATTCTAATAGAACCAAATTAGTACCAATCAGATTTTGGATATTTTTAAAATATTTTTTTACCATATATATATGTGTGTGTGCGTGTGTATAATTATCTATTGCAATCCATATACTAAATGTTCCTATTTAGTACAACACCATATGCTATTTGTTTAAAAAATGTTCATAATACAACACCATACATCAAAATAGCAAAGAGTGTTCATAAACTCCCTAACTAAAAGAACTTCATCAGTAACACTCCATCACCAGAAATCATTTCATCATCTTCCACAATTCCATCTAAAAAAGTATGCCCAACAGTCATGTCCAATATTTAATCAAGATGCAAGAAATATTTCAAAATTCATGATAACTGTAACTAGATTATGAAGAAAGAAAATAAACATTTTGCTTATGAAATTTAAAATTCACCAATAAAATTTCAGCATCTGAGATGCAAGTTAAAAGAAGAACGAAAACAAACATTTTTCCTATACAAGAAGACCACCTTTGAATACAAAAATCATTCAAAGAAACAAGTTGTTCATTCAAGAATTTCAAATATTATGAAGAGATATAAAGAAAACAAACATTACCTATCAAATGCATCACTAGTCCCACTCCAAATTTTGCCTCAGTTTGTTCTTGCTGCTTATTTTATGCTGCTAATTTTACCAATTCTATTTTACTGCAGGGTTTCATGAAGCAAAAAAAGAAACAAGAACCCACATCGTACCCGCTTTTGCATAAGTCAACGAAGCTATTCACGTGTTTCAATACATCAAGATTATACGAGTCTTAATATTATTAATTTACATAAAAGAATTTTCAACCTCCAACAATAAAGTGGGGACATTTCTTAATATGAAGAGCACAAAAATAATCATTCATTTTACCCAAAAAAAAAAAAAAATCATCTAGGGTAACAAATGTCTACCATAAAAAAGAAAAAAAAAATACTCATTTACAAATCACATAACACTACCAAGTTCTCCAACAAAACTTTTATCTTTATAACTCTTGCTAGAAAATAATGGAGCTAGTGAGGATAAAGAGAAATGGAAGCGAACCAAAACTCCTTCAATGAGAACATAACAAAGATGGAGATAGAATGCCAGGTACTCTTAGTTAGCAAATGATGTTAACTTTTACAAGTGCATCTCTAGCTTGCAGTGTACGGTTTCATAATTTCCAAGAATGATGAATCACAGCATGATGTGTTATCTACCCACATAGTAACTAATTCAGGAATTCAATCAATTAAGCCTCTTTCTAGTTCCCATTCATCTAAATGTTTATGCTTTAGGGACAAAGAGAAACCATTTATAAAGAACCATCCCAACTATGCTTCTTGAATTACTCGAAATCTTATGTGTAGTTTGTTAAGATGGTTAAAGATGAACTTAACTCGTGGGAGCATAATAACTTAAAGAATGCTGAGACGATGCAAAACTACATTGGGACAAACTTTAAAATTCCTTCCAATCTCCAGGAAACATGAGCATTAACATCAAGTCAAAGACAAATAAGCAAATAACGAATTCATCTTTCCACTTAACAAACAGCCTACATGTAATTATTTACTTTCTAACCTGAGAAATGAGAATTAATTAATTCCAATTCATCCTTCCTATTTCAAAACACTCAAACCAAAATTATGTTCATGATTCAATTTCTTGTAAAAGTGGCCATTATTATCATTTAGTTTCTAACTTGAGAAATGATAAGTTAGTTCCCATTCATCCATCCCATATCAAAACCCACTCCAACCAATAAATAACAAAAATGATCTATTCTGGATCTGGTTCTTCAACAAGTGGCGACCATTATATTTTCTAAAATTTTTAACCTTCATCAAATTTCTTTGACCATTTTTTTTAAAAAAAAAAAAACCAAGGCGAACAAGAACATACTAGCACAATTTACTTGTCAAGACACATACACGAGGGGAAATGTTTACTTGAATAAGCTGCTTTTGAACCATCAACTGCTTTCTAAGTCAACAACTGCCAAAGAACACACAATCAAGATTTCTTATATACAAAAAATTATATACACACAAACCAACATGGCACTTAATTCATCACTAGCATAAAGATATTCAATCCCAATCTGAACATACGCAATTCAACTTCATCATAGTTAGCAAAAGAACACTCAAACTATTCCCTCGAAAAGAAATGAAGAGAAATCCTCTATCCAGATTAATAAATAAATAAATAAGAAAGACACACATAAGTGTTAAACTGGCGAACAAAGCTTCTTGAATTGAATGAGGCAAACCTCAAAGTTGGCGACCAAGTAACGATACGAGATCTATGATTCTGCAACAACCGAGTGGCGATGCAACATCTGCGATTTTGCAATAACTGACTTGATTCGAGGCTTACGACTTTAACCACTCTATTCTTAGTTGAACCGAATAGTGAGATCTGGGCTTGATCGCTCGAGCTTGAAGGCGGCGGCTAACTGGCAGCAGCGTGGATAGAGACTGGAGTCGCAGACCATATGGCGTGGGCGTTTCACCCATGAAAGACGCTCATGATGAAGATACTAGATACTTGAATGGTTTTGAATCTTTTGATTTAGTCAAAATATGGTTTTTTTAAAAAAATTGAACAAAACTATTAAGTATATTAACACAAATTTGTTCAACAAATTAGTAATTTAAATATTAATTTTTATATGCAAATAATATACAAATATTTTATACAATATTATTTTCTATCATTCTTTCTTTCTTTTTCATACTTATAGTTTTGAATTATGATAATATATATTTATTTACATACTATGTATATATATATTCATATTTTGTGTATATTAAAATTTAATATATATATATATATATATATATATAAATAGTGGATTATGTTCTTACATACGTAGACATAATTTCTTTCCTAATAAATATATTAAAGATTTACCACAAAAAATTGACACTAATATTTCTAACAATAAGAAATATCTACCTAAATGAATACCTAAACTCCAAATATTAATAAGCTCATATTTGATAAAATATATATAAATATAATATTTCATATATATAACTAATATATACATATATATTCTATAAATATAATATATATGTATATATATATATATATATAATAGTCCATATATATGTATATAAATATAATATTCCATAAATTATCTATAATGAAAAATAAAATATCAATTTTCATCTACTAAATCTCAATTGACCATATCGAACAAAATATTATCATTGAAAAAATAGTAATATTAAATTTCAATATATTTTTACCTTTAGTCCTAAATATTAATTTTTTAATCATAAAGAAAAAATTACAATTGATTGATTGATTCTGTTATTTATAATATCAAGGAAAAATACAAAGTTCAAAGTAACATACCATCCCAATCATCATAATAATTGTCATCTAGTATATCATTTGTTAGTGTGTTAAAATGATAAATTTATTAATACATGTTTATTATTGTCCATATAAGAATCTATTATTGCAAAAATATAATGAAGTTATCTAACTGATGTATATATAATATATATATATATATATATATTAGAATATATATATATATATTCTAATATATATATATATATATATATGTATGTATGTATGTATATTAGAATATACTAAGATGATGAATTTGATTTTGTTCGGTAAAATAGTAATTTAAAGATTAATTTTTTATATGCACATAGTATAAAAATATTTTGTAAATATTATTTTGCATGATTAATTCTTTCTTATATGGTTATACTTAGAATTTTGAATTATAATCATTTATTATATTTTAAATTAAAAAAATATATAGAATATACATAATCTACATATACATATTAAAACTTTAAACATAGTTAGCAAAAAAATAAATATTATTAAAAAAAATTCAGGATACTTTTGAAAAAATTAAATATAAGATAATCAATTTTAATAATATTAGTCATAAATCTTAAATTTTTTATCATTAAGGAAAAGTTTGAAATGATTTCATTATTTTTAATATTTTGCTCATTTTAAAAAAAGTAGAATATCTTATCTTTCTTTTTAAATATAGTATATATATACATATATATGTATATATAATATATATGTCTACATGACTATATATATATATTCGGTTCTAATTTCGTTTCTTCAGTTCGATACAGTTCGGAACGGTTCGGGATAGTTTTCATATAGTTCGGAACAGTTGTCGGTGCGGATATTACATAAAAAAAATAGGAATGGTTCGGTTCAAAAAAATCAAAAGTCAATGGTTTTTTCGGTTCTAGTACCTTTCGGTCAGGTTATTCGGATCGGTTCAATTATTCTCCAATCCTGTGAGTAGCCTTAGTAGAATCAACAATGTCAGATTGCTAGATACTTTTCCATGAAATAGCTCCTCTAGACAAAATGAAGACATAGCCACTAGTGAATTTCCTGTCATCTTTATCTGCTTGGAAATTTGAGTCTATGTAATTGGTAGGAATCAAATCATCAGCACAATATACAAGTATATAATCTCTTGTTTCCTTGAGATATTTAAGTATATTCTTTACGGCTTATCAGTGGGCTTCCCCTGGGTTCGATTGATATTTACTAACCATGCATGCTGCAAAGAAGATATCTGGCCTAGTACAAGGATAGCATACATGAGACTTCCCACAGTTGAAGTATAAGGGATACTGCTCATTTTCTGCTTGTCTTCCTGTGTCTGAGGACTTTGCTTGGAAGTTAAGGATAATCCATGTCTAAAGAGTATGGTGGCCCCATTACATTGATCCATGTTATACTTGACCAATATCATGTCAATATAAGTAGATTGGAATAAGCCTAATATTCTTTACTACCTATCTCTGAAAAACTTAATGCCTAAAATGTAGCTATCTTCTTCCAAGTCTTTCATGCTAAACTGACTAGATAGCCAAACCTTAACGGATGACAATATCCCCACATTATTTCCAATAAGTAGAATGTCATCAACATAAAGTACCAAGAAAATCACTTTACCACTTTCTAATTTCCTATACACACATAGTTCATCCACATTTTAAATGAAACCAGAAGCTTTCACGGTTTCATCAAAATGTATGTTCCATGCTCATGACGCTTGCTTAAGTCCATAAATGGACTTCTTAAGCTTATAGACCATTTGTTCTTGACCTCTAGCAATAAAACATTCTGGTTGGGTCATATAGATGTCTTTGCTATGATAGCTATTTAAAAAGGCCGTCTTGACATCTGTCTACCATATCTCATAGTCATGGTGATATATAATGGCTAAGAAAATTTGGATAGACTTAAGCATGGCTACTGGCGAAAAGGTTTCTTCATAATCAATTCCTTCTTTCTGAGTACAACCTTTAGTAACAGATCTTGCTTTATAGGTTTCAACCTTTCCATCCACACCTCTCTTCCTCTTATATACCCACTTACATCCAATGGGTTTTATCTCATCAGGCACAGTGACAAGATCCCTGACCTGATTGAGGTACATAGACTCAATCTCAGAATTCATAACTAGCTACCATTTTTCTGCATTAGTATCAACAATGGCCTCCTCGTATTTAATGGAATCTTATTCCTGATGATCAAAGACTAGATCATAGATCTCTCCGGTCTACCTTTCTAGAACTCTTGTGATCCTCCCATTGCGACAAGGCTCAGTTTGTATAGGAACACCCGGCTATGTTTCTCTTAGTTTCTCGATCGGGGTGTTAGAAGTACCTGATGTTGAATCAATGGTCAACTTCTCTTCTAACTGTATTCTGTTTGAACCTGTGGTGAATGCAACTTATTCATCCTCTAATTATCTAGTATCAATATTAACAAGTACTTTCTGCTTTTAAGTATGATAGAAATATCCACCTCTTGTTCCTTTTGGATACCCAACGAAGTAGCATAACTGTGATTTTGGTTCTAGTTTACTTCATTTTGCCAGCACATAAGTTGGACAATCCCATATCTTGAGATAATTCAGTTTGGGCTTTCGTCCAGTTCACATCTCATAGGGTGTCCTAGGTATTGATTTGGAAGGTACCAAGTTTAAAATATATGCCACTATTTCTAAGACATACCCCCAAAAAGAAATAGGATGGATGCATGACTCATCATGCTTCTGATCATTTTCATCAAAGTTCTATTTCTTCTTTCAGCTACTCCGTTCTGTTAGGGAGTCTCAAGCGTAGTTAGCTGAAATACTATGCCGTGATGTACCAGGTAATTCTTAAACTCACCGAGGAGGTACTATTCACCACGATCCGATCTCAAAGTTTTAATTAGTTTACCTATTCGACCCTCCACTTCAACCTTAAACTCCTTGAATTTATCAAAAGAGTCAGACTTATACCTTATCATATAAATGTAACCAAAATGAGTGTGATTATCTGTAAAAGTGATGAAGCACTTGTAGCCTTCTCTAGCTGGTGTAGTCATCGGACAACAAACATCTGTATAAACAAGTTTTATTATTTCCATGGCGCTATCTGCCTTTTTGGCAAAGGACCTCTTGGTCATTTTACCTTTAAGGCAGGATTTATACTAAGGCCATTCTTGCAGTCTTAATGAACCTAAAGGTCCATCATGGATCAGCCTCTGAATCCGATTGAGATTTATATGTCCCAATCTAAGATGCCACAAATACGAGTCATTTGATACGATCTTTCTCTTTTTAATATTATGTTCAGTTTGAATATTGTTTGCTTGATTTTGAATAGGATGTATATAAAAAATATTCCTATACATGTTTTTTGAACAAATTAAATTACCATCTCTACTAATGAAAATACCATAACAGAAAGAAATATAATATCCTTGATTCATCAATTTGAAAACTGAAATAAAATTTTGTTTAAAATAAGAAACATATAAAATATCTTTTAAAACTAACTTTCTATTACAATAAAAAATATACTCAAGATCTCCCACTGCTTCAGCCCATATTCTTGCTCCTTTGCCTACTTAAAGTCCATGCTCACCCTTACTGAGTCTTCTTGTCCTTCTGAACCCCTGCAAAGAGTTACAGACATAGCCAGTAGCTCCAGAATCAACTCTCCAAGAGGATGTTGACCCAACCATTAAAATAGACTCTAGGTATAGAACAATAACTGAAGTAGACTTTGCTAAAAAGTCTGGACAATCTTTCTTCCAATGCCTTTTCTTGCCACACTTGAAACATTTGCCTTTGGGCTTCCTGTTGGGCTTGGCCTAACCAGATACTTTGGGCTGGACCCCAGCATTGTTCTGAATCTTCTTCTTCTTAAATTTCATAGGCTTCGCCTTAATTCTAGAAGAAGAGACAAACTGAGAGACAAAAACCTTTGACACGGGTTTCGTGATCTTCTCTGCCGCCTGGAGCTCTTTCATAAGCTCCGTGAGATTCATATTCAACTTGTTCATGTTGTAGTTCAACTTGAACTGAGAATATGAGTCAGGAAATGTTTTAAGAACCATGTCAATTTGGCTTTCAAGATCTATCGTTGTGTCTAGGACCTCGATTTTCTTAAAGTAAGCAATCATTTTGAGCAGATGTTCTCAAACCGATACCCCCCAACCATCCTTCTATTCATGATCGCTCTAAGAGCTTCCTACCTATCGGGCCGGCTCTTGTCAGCAAATATGGTACACAATGATAAATCAATATCATACGCAGTGGCCATGTACTCATGCTTAGATTGGAGCACACTAGACATGGAATCCAACATGTAACATTTAGCCATCTCATCGGCTTTCTTCCATGCCTTCTCGACCTCTCACTCCTGATCAGTGAATTCTTCTCCAATCTCAGGATAGGGACCCGTAAGAACATACTTGTACATCTCAGTAGTAAGTGCTATGTTCAAGTTCCTCTTCCAGTCCACATAATTTGGGCCTGTTAACTTATTCTCCTTGAGAATGATTGACAATAGACTAAAACCATATATTTTTGAAATATTGCGAAAAATATTCATTTAGTTTGCAAGAAATAAAAAATGCATATTCTTTATATTATTTCTTTGATAATAGATAACTCTTAAAACCATTATCAATAATATAAATAGTTTGGCTCTTAGAAAAGCTAACAGAGCTTCATAGGAAGTTTAATAGCCCCCTAAGTTAAGTGTATAGCCATCACAAATCAAACTTCCTAAAATAAGTGATGGTCTAGAAAACATTCCACCGATAGGATGGCCACCAATTCACACTACCTACGGGTAATCTAATGCTAAAAACCGCTAATGTAGTTTGGTCAATCCTAGCAAATACCCTAGGCTTTTAATTTTACTTTTTCATTAGTTCTAGATACTTGTGGAGATCCATCCTATGGGGGTCATGCTCAGAATGACACAAGGAAATCCACTATCTCTAATCAGAGTTGTGATGGAAGCCATGAGGTCGTTGGAACCCCTCTCTCACCTAATCTTTTATTGAAAATAGAGTTTTAGGCCCAAAAACATTTTCTATAATCTTATGGTTTCATTAACATTAGTAAAAATCTAAAATTTAATAGTATTCTCTATATCAAGGATTATACCCTTTGAGAGAATAAACTATGAATTTATTTTTCTATTCTAAGTTAATAAAAAAATTATTAAATAACCTTAAGTTCAATATTATTTTCTATATCAAGGATTAAACCCTTTGAAAGAATAAACCATGAACTCATTTATTTTTAAAGTTTCTTAGATTAAAACATTTTATCAAAAACTATCCTACCTAGTAAGACTTTAGTTTCATAAGAACTTGTATATTTGATCGCAAAAATGAAATAAGCATGATACCAAAAGTAAACTTTTTCATGCTCAAACTATTCAGTTATTCCTAAGTGACCAAATAATGGATTAAACATCATCAATTAAAAATTAATGATCTTATTTAATTCTAAGGTAGTTCCATCCTTTACTATTTACTTTCATGCAAATTATTCATCCATAGATAAATAAAACTATTGCAACAACTTAACCTCATACAGTGGTTTTAAAACATGATTACATCATGGAAAATTGAGGAACAAAACTTCAGCAGTACTCTCCTATTTCTTGGACAATTTGTCACCTCCCTTCTTGTCCAAAATTGCAGAAAATTTCCAGCTACCATTTGCACACAATGAAAACGCTGAAGAAGAACTACCATTGGCTGCCCGAAAATTCCAGCACTGCCCACAGTTTATTCTAGCACATGGCTGCCGTCTAAAACACTGAAATTCCAGCACACATTGCAGCAAAATTCCAGCACATTAGTGACCTGAAACTGCTGGAAAAAACCAGCTTTTGCACAAAAACATTCTGCACATATCAGCCATCAAAATACCGAAAAACCAGCCACAAAACTGCCTAGAAATTTCCAGCGCACATTGTAGCGAAATTCCAGCACTTTACTAACCTGAAACTACTGGAAAAAATTCAGCTTCTACACATAGCAGCCACCAACATGCCGAAAAACAGCCACAAAACTGCCCAGAAAATTCCAGCACTCATTGCAGTGAAATTCCAGCACTTTAGTGACCTGAAACTGCTGGAAAAAATCCAGCATCTACACAAAAAAATTCTGCACATAGCAGCCACCAAAGTACCGAAAAATAGCCACAAAACTACCCTGAAAATTCCAATTTTTTCCAGCCACCTTTCGCACCTTAAAAAATCTGGCAATCATGTTCTTCCAGTTCCCAAAGTTTATAGATTAAAACAATACAAAGAAATGTTAAAAAAGGCATAAAGAATATGCCATTACAATTGCCTATGTCTCTAACCATGAGGCATACATCAAATCTACTTAAAACCAGAAAACAATGGAAAACAAAAAAGAATACATGATCCTATGCCTCAACCGTAAGGCGTACATGAATTCTAGAAACCAATGTATGAGGGATCACATGAAATCACAAAAGATTCATTTTTAAATAATAAAAGAATCACCTTTTCCAATTTTAACCCTAGTCGGTGCTCCTAGATGAAAACCGTGGCTCTAATACCACTTGAAGAGATCGTGGAAAACATCAAAGAAAACATAGCGAAAAAAATTTTCAATTTTTCAAGCCACATCTAGAAGAAAATACTTACTTTTCCTTGCTGATTGCAGATTAACCAAAGTGGGGACGGGTTGCACTGGAACTTTTTACGTTAGAAGGGAAAAAGAGAACACAAATTGTTTAACAGGAATCCCAGCCAATCTTCTACTCCTACGTATAAAGTGTCTCCAAGCTTCTTCTCTTCGTCTTCCGGAGTATGGCTCTACCTTGTTCTTGGCGTTAGCTTGGTGAGAGCACCTTCTTAAATAATCAAACACTCAACAAGAGAGAAAGGAAGAGAAGGACTGAAACCTAGAGAGGGAGAGAGAGAAGGCGGCACACTAGAGAAAAACTTCAAAAAAATACCTAGTCAATTTTATTTTTTTCTCTACCCATTTTCGGCTAGCCTTAGGACTCCCAAAATCGCTAATGGCCAAAAATCACCAAGCCCTAATGGGCTAGGTGTTGAGCTCTAAAAAAATAGTCCAAGACTGGTCCAATCCTCTTAATTAATTAATTATCTTTTTTGGGCCTCATTAAATTCCCAAGACTAATTAATTAATTCTTATTGGACTCTTAATATATGTCAACATATATTAGCCTAATTAATTAATTTATTTCAGCTTAATTAGTTTAATGAACGTTTAGAATAAATTTTATTTCTCTTCCAAATAATTATCCATTAAGCCCAGATTGTATCTAAACAACACCAAGGTAACTTGAGTGACTCCGGGGACCAAAAGATATATTATTCATGGCTACTAAAATGATCAAAATACATTTGCTATTAAATATCCATATTTTGTCATTTTAAATATCTCTATTTATCACCATATGAAAATATTGACCACAAGAATAATCTTGCTTAAAACAATGTCGACCTACAAGTAAAATGACGAAAATACCCCTCTATGTAACACCCATCAATGAGACAAGATAAATGTTCTAACACCTATCTCAAAGATATCTACCATCCTTATATCTCTAATTTAATAATTCATGACTCACTTGAATGTACTTGCTTATAATTGAAAGCAACCTAAAAGCACACATTTTAGAGTTATGTTTCCACGGCCTTGGATTATTTACATTATCATGGACAATCATAAGGAGGTGATTAAACCTCACTATGTGAAACATAGAAACTCTTCTGCATGAATACACCTTAACTAACTAAAGTAATACATCCAACATACAAGGATATTGATCTCACAAAAGAAATCTTACCCAACATATATCAAAGTATAAAAACCTAGTTTCGCAAAACCACCAAATCACACTCAAGTATAAAGGTATCTGTCCATGCTGTAACAACAATAGTATTGTCTCTATAATTATAGTACTTTAAGAGAGACCACTACTACTTGTCTAATTCTACGTATTCGAAATACACTTATGCATATGATGTGAGTGAACTACTCACTGATTCAAGGTAAACCATTCCTCATTGGTAATCATAGCATAATAGTCTTACCTTGATGAAATGCTCAATTCCATCAAACGACTAAGAACTCAATTTTATTTATGTGATAAGTACCTATGGTCTATACCTTACTATGAAAAATGACTCAACACATAAACCATTACTTGTCATACTTGGACCTTTAAACATGAAATAATATAAGAAATAAATTACATTGAATGAATAAACATCTTATTGAAATATGTTCATACAAAATATATAGTCTTTAAGAGCATACTTTCCAACAGTTAGAGTCATTTATGTTTACATACTCTCTAAAATACTTCATGGGGAACCCATTCCCCGTGCTCCTTTGTCACTAACTTCGATGTGAGAGATGGTAGCTTATGGTCTTACTACTAAAGCATTTGTTCTTCCCTTGGTGATTTCACAGGTTTTAAATTCTTTTGATATTTCTATGGAGAATGAACTTGTGGAATCTACTACCTCACGTAATGTAGTCATTGAACAAGTCTTGACTCATTGCAGTTATAAGTTTAATGTTGCAATATCTACATGGTTAAGGCCAAGGGAGATTCCCCAAACTAGTATTCCTAGTCTTCTAGTTGAGCAAGAAGTAGAACCTTCCCAACCACAAAGGTATTCTAGGCGATCATTAAGTGTCAATAATAACATTCTAACCAATATTCATACATCTTTAGAGCATTTGAGGGATGAAATAGCTGGAATGAGGGTAGACATAGTTGATATAAGAGTGAGGCATGATCAAAGGTTTGATAGGATTGAACATACAAAGTAATGCCATGATGATATTTTGCGCAATCTAAGGCTCAATCAAGATATTCAAGGGGATTATTGGCAACAATATTAGGAGAGACAAGGAGGACCTCGTGGTCCACTTGGAGGTTGTGGTGGTCCATTTGGTGATTCTTTTGGAGGACAATTTGGAGGCTCGTCTGGAGGATCTTCTTCAGGAGGTTCTTAAATGCTTTGACTTTCTCTTTTTCTTTGATTTTTAGTGTGCTTTTATTTTGTTTTCTTTCCATTCCTTTTTATGCTTTTACTTAATGTGTTTGTTTTTCTTTTTGTAGGTTTCTTAACTCCTATGTTGATGCCATGGCTTCTTTCGACTTTTTGATGGAGAATTTCTTTTTTCTTGGAGCTAATCTGCTTTGAGGAGTATTATTTTCTTTTCCCTCTTTACATTTTTGATTCCTTGGTAATGTTTTATTGTGCCATTTTAGGCCATTAAGGACAATATTTGACTTAAGTGTGGGGGAGGGATTTAATACTTTCTCAAGTGCATCTTTTTGGAAATTAAATGGCTTTTCTTAAGATTTTGGGAATTTTTTTTGCAATTTTTTTTGCCTATGATAAGGTTATGATTTTCCTTTTCTCTTTGGATATGATTTTGTCATTCAAATTGATTGGATTTTATTGGGTAAAATTATGTATTAAGTTGAATATGTTAAGTCTTAGCAATTTAAGTTAATCTTGGTTGTATTTTAGTATTTGAATTTTATTCTACTCTTCTTGTTTGGATATGGATGGTGGATGAAATATGGGAAAAGTTGTTGATTAATTCCTAATTCATAATTTTCTAAATTTGTTTAAACTTGGGTTGTGAATAAGGATTGTGAGGATTGAAAAAAAAAAAGAGTGAAAATTTCTTTTGGTGAGTTGAAAAAAAAAATGAGTGGAAAGATTTATCTATTTCATTGAAAAGAGAATGCTCATTCGATTACTTATATTACTTGAACACAATGCTTGAGGGGGCCAATACGGTTAGTGGAAAAAGAAAAAAAAATAATAAAGAACTCCACTCTTTGGAGGCCAATGCTCGAAAAGAAAAGAAAATAAATGGCTTTAAGGGGGCCAACACGGTTAGTAAAGAGGAATCTACTTTCTTGAGGCTATTAATCCCTAAGTCAACAAAAAAATGAGTGTTGAAAAAACATTGTAAAAAAAAAAAAAAAACTGAGTGTTCCCTATTTTTCTACGTAAGGTTGTGCAAATGTGATTTTATGAGTTTTGAATTGGTTGAACAATTTGACTTGTATGATTTGTGTTATCTATGTCTTGGCTTGAAAGTTGAAATAATTTTCTTAGACTAAAGTATAAACTTGTTTAACTTAATTTTGAGAGTCTTGATATATTTAATTTAATGCATGAGTTTAAAAAGATTTTTAAAGGGTTGAATGAATGACAAATTTATATATAATGTTGGAAAATAAATTATGACTGTGTTATGGATGAATTTGAGAAGAGCTAATTTGTGTTTTGTGCTTTGTACTTTGCTTATGGACAAGCAAAGATTCAAATGTGGGGGAATGTGATAGGGCATAAATTTATATATATATATATATATATATATATATATATATATACATATATATATATATACATTCCTAGTTATTTGAGTATATTTTGTAATAGTTTTAATACAATTCCTAATCATATTTCTTCCTATTTGATTTTTCACTTATAAAAATATTTTTATGTGATTTTATGCAAAAATAGGTGAATTTGGAGGAAAATTGAAAAAGTTATAGTGAAGACCCGACACCAGGCCAAGAAGACTGACCTGGCGCTAGTCCTAGACTGGGCGAATAGAACAAAGCGAGAAAAAAAAAGACAAAACAAAGGAAGCTGAAATTGGGAAGTGGAAAAAGAAAAGAAAAGAAGGTAGCCATGGGAGGAGTACTTGAATCTGTGGGGGGTTCCAAGAAGTGAAGCCGCGGCTCAACTAGCTATTGCTCAACAAGAAGACAAAAGGGAAATAAAAGATAAATGGAAACTAAACAGAAGAAGTGACAAAACAAAAGGAAAAAGTAGATACAACATCATGGGGAGGATGCACAAGCCAAGCAGCGGCTTAGCTAAAGTCATGGCTCGACAAAGGAGTAAAAGAAAAAGATGAAGCTCAGGTGGCTCAGGAGCGGCTCGATTGGTCTCTTGTGGCTTGGGTGAGCCGAATTCAAAGGAAAAAGAAAGAATGGCTTGGAGGCTCGGCTAGTTGGCTCGATAGGAAAGAGGAAATGGCTTTGTTATCTATGGCTAGGTAGTGGCGGCTTCAACATAAGAAAAAGGAGAACTCGGCTTTAGGGGGAAAAAAAGAAAAGAAAACGACTTGTTCTTCAGCGGCTTTGACAAAACAAAATTCGGCTTCAACAAACAATAGGGACTTCAATGCAAAACGACAAAACAGAGTTGCCAATTCTTTCATAAATTAAGTCGGTGGCCTTCTCTATTCTTTATTTGAAATTCTATTAGGAAATTACTCCTTCTTGGTGTAGGATGTTTAGGAAATCTAAAGGCCTATAAATAAGGCCATTCATGCAGGAAATTGAGGGTGCACAATGTGGATCATTAGACATATATTCTTGAGTGTACCACTACTAATATTTTCTCTAGAGAAATAATTCAAGGAGCATTAGTTTTGAAGAAGTTTTCACTGGAAATTGAAGGATTTGTCTATGAGTATTTATCTATTTCCTTTGTTTTCTTTTTTTTTTTTTTTTTGAACAATGATAGTTTTAATTCTGTAATTGTATTTAGATATTATTCTTAGATTTATGATTTCTTGAGTTAATTTAGACTTATTGATCAATTAATTATTTGTCTTGTGATTTGATTACTTGTTTTACTGTGAAGTTGATTAATTGATTTTTGTTATTAACTTGTGTGAAAAAGGGATTGATAATGACTTTAACTAATTAATTTCAAATTTGTTATCTCTTAACTTGCTTAAAAAGGGGGTTCATTGTTAAAAATTTGGGTAATCAAAGGTTAGTTGATTATTGCTAGAATATGGATTCATTGACTAATTCTATGTTTTAAATCACCTAAAATATAGAGGTTTATATGAGGATTGATTTTAATGCATCTTTTGGATAAATTGGTTGAGACAGAATATGTTCACTAATTTAACTAGAAGATAACGATTCTATAGATTGTAAACGAAGTAGGTTTATTTTAAATCCTTTATAAGACCAAGATGATAATTGATTGTGATATTTACTGAGTGGTTTATTGTTATGTTTTCAAGAGTATTTGTATAAATTGCATATTTTACATCATTGAGTTGTATATATATATTTTTTATTTTTATTTTTATCATCTTATCATTTTATTGGGTCCGTTAAATAATGAATGAAAAGTGATTAGTGTGTACTTGTTCCTTTGAGGATCAGTACTCGTTAATTCTATATCTTACGCTTGCAATGAGTATATTTGCTTGTATGTATAATTTTGAATTAATATTTTAATTTAAACTTGGTTAAGGATGAATTTAAATTTGAATTATTTTTATATACCCAAAATTTATGCATCACTTTGTAATGCTACTTTATCCTCTTCTAAGTTGGAGGAGTCATATAGCAACCGAGCATGAAGAAGATTATTCTCAGTTCCTGAAAAGCATTAAAAGCATTCCCAAACTCCATATGGCTCCGTTGTTGAAGAGTTACTTTGACCCTATTTAGCATTTGCAGCAAGACTTGCATACCGTTAGCCCAAAAAAGTTCTGACCAAAACTTGAGAGACCACCGCAAGAAACAATCTCATGCTTGGTCCATATTATTAAGAATTTGAAAGCTTTTGGATCCCTAGTAGGAGGGAGCATCTGAACATCAACCAATAATGATGTATGGCCCGAACCACTATTGTTAAGATGATTGACTGTGGTAGAGTAAAACTGAGAGCTCCAATTCAGGTTCACCACAATTCTATCCAATCTCTCACAGCATGGTCTATCTCCCCTCTAACCTAGGTAAATCTACTCCTAGTGAAATTATAGCTCTCCAGATTACACCATTGCATAAAATCCATGAAATCATCTATAACAGGAAGGGAAGGAGAACTTGAGTTGACATATTTTAATAGAAAGGCCATAATGTTGAAAGCACCCCTAAGAACCAAGTTCCCATGACTTGCAACTCCATGTCATGTGAATCATACCAAAGTACCTATCTAGCTGAATGGGAATAATAGGTATAGACAATGGTGCATGTGATAGTAATTGCAATCAGCTAAACCATAGAACTTGAAACGAAATGCAGCATATCAAGAACAACATTAGAGGCACAAAATGTTGCTAGAACAACCAAAATTTTACACTGGAGTTGCTTATATAATTAGTAAACCTCAAGTGGAAAGCATATGAAGTAATTTGATCTACTGGAACAAAAGGCTTGAGGATAGCAATGAAATCAATTTTATGGAGCCTAACTAGCTTCTTTAACCATCTGATTGTAAATGAATTTGCTTTACCCCAAATATACCATATAAGGAAATTCATTGCTTCAAGAAAGAATGAAGAGAGTAGGAAGAATGCTTAGCTCTATGACGAGGTAAAATTTTTCATATAGCTGCCATCTGTTTGTGGGTGCCAGTACCTCCTTCTTGATGCTTGATTCTGGATTTCCAGAATTGCTAAACATAGGTTTGAATTTCTTCCATGAAAGGTATCCAAAACATCATTAGCCAAAGCAGCAGCTATAGGCTGTGCTTATGCATTTGAGTAACACAATACCTCTGGTCCTCAATTTGAGTAATAATTATTTGTTCAACCTCCGCTGTGCCTTCGCTGTTGGTACCAGCCGTGTCTTTTGGAAAAGAGCTTTAAAAAGGAGGGTATGTACCCTGTGTTGAGTCAACCTTGTCAAAATGGGTTAAGTTAATCACCAAATTAGGATAAGGTTGCATCGAGGCCCTTATGGCTTGTAGAGGGCCAGAGCCATCCTCCAAGTCTTGATCCTGATTTCTCTTCATCAAAATTGGGGAATAGGATGGCCCATCTGGATGGGCTGATATTGGCCAACAGGTGGCAAAGATACTAATATTCCGACTTGGCAAAGTTTGAATGATGCACAATTGAGGAGGCATCTTTGTGTCTATTGCTCCTCTCTCGATCCCTATTAAGTCTTGAGGGTTGCCTCTTTCCAAACCATTATCTGGTCTAGAGCCAC
Source organism: Voacanga thouarsii (assembly GCA_026120185.1). Lineage (NCBI taxonomy): Eukaryota > Viridiplantae > Streptophyta > Magnoliopsida > Gentianales > Apocynaceae > Voacanga > Voacanga thouarsii. The sequence continues at coordinate 164,552 of JANUWF010002002.1, forward strand.
TGTCCCCTTCAAATGGGACTCTATCTTCTTCACTGGCATCCAACATTGTTTGAGTATGCAATTAAGGTTTATAAATGGTTGATTTGTAGGTGGCTTGTGTATATCCTTTAGAGCACTAAGGACTCCTTGAGGGCTGTCTCAAAATTATTCGCATTGCAAGAGCTATGACCCTGTCCTAAGCACTTACAACATCATATGATATAGTTTGGTAAAACCTCTCGCCATCCAACATCCCTAACCATATCCACTTAACTAAAGGCTTCATGAGATCAACTTCGATGCAAACCTTGACCATATTAGGTCTTGAAAGATTAGTTGTTGCCCTATCCTCTTAACGTCCACCTCGAGAGGCCGCCCTACTACAAAAGCAATAGAGAACAAGGAGTTCTTGGGAAAAAACATAAATCACTAGGATGTTTTCGAAAGAAACCCACAATGAAACAATAGACGAATCATTTGATGCATGGAATTAGGGGGACAATTTCATAGTACGCATGGGAAATCCCGCCAAGTACTAAAGGATTTTCAACTAAAGTCTAATATGATCCTCTTTGAGGGGGGCTGGTCTGATAAGAACAGATATCTTCCTTGAGACCAATTGTGAGGTTTTCATGACAAAGAGAGTCCATTGATGGCCACCTTTGTGAGAACATTCCGACAAGGGCAAACTTGAAAGGTGTGGAGAGAGATGTAATCTCAGTTTCGGTGAAAACCAAGGCCAGCCCTCTCTTGTGAAGGATTACCAGTTTCACTCCCATCCTGTGTTCATCGGCTGGGCTGTTGGTGGTTGAGCCACCATGGTGTTAAGGTTCAAAATTCAAAACAAGCTTGCTGGGGAAAAGGGTGGGTGGGGGGTGTAATAGACCAATTACCTTATAATAATAATAATAATAATAATAATAATAATAATAATAATAATAATAATAATAATAATAATAATAATAATAATAATAATAATAATAATAATAATAATAATAATAATAATAATAATAATAATAATAATAATAATAATAATAATAATAATAATAATAATAATAATAATAATAATAATAATAATAATAATAATAATAATAATAATAATAAAATGATGGTGATGTTATTTAATTCTTTCGTTTGCCATCTCTTAATCGATTTTTTGTGACATTTTTAATATTAATCTATCAATTAAATTATATAATATTTTTAAATTAGATAATTAATTAGTTATATGTTCATATAATGAGAACTACTTGTGAAATAGGAAAGATATATGAGAGTACAAAATAGAATTTTTGAAAGTTTATAGATCAGGCTATGGGGATGCTTGATTGTAAGTCTGGAGTTGGCTGAATTCTCTTGTACTCTTTTATTCCTTAATTTTGAGTAATAAAGGTTTAAGGCTTGGTGGAGTGACCGTAAGTCTTTGTGTTTTTGTATTCTACTTATACCTTTAATATGTATGTATGTGCAGTTTGGGTTGAGTAACTTAGTCAACTTGATATCAATTGTTGCCAGAACAAGCCCTCTATGTTCGGATTAGAATTTGACTCAGTGACTATACAATACTTATGGTCCCTAACTACTCTATATATACATCTATGACTTCCATTAGTGTAGGGTTATTTTGATAGGCATAAGGTAAAGCCCTAAACGAGAATCGAAAATAAACAATTCCAAGTACTAACTTAATTAATATGGCTAAAAGTAAGTTTTTTTTTTTTTTTCTAATTTAGTTGTGGTATATATAATTTTTTACACGTGATATTAGAGCAACTTTTGACCATGCATGTCGATTAGTATTTTATTGTTTTGTTATGTGGATATTATTATTCCGTTAAATTTCGTTTTCTTAATTCTGGAATGCCAGGTTATTCTTTGAATTACGAATATTTGAATCTTATCATTGCCTCATGTTCTAGGATTCTGCAGAAAAGGGGATTCAAAGGTTTCGATTTTGAAATCTGCATCAACGACGTTTTGTGTTAAAATCGGACGAGCTATTATGGGCCAATCTGTTTCACAAATCTGTTGAAACTTCTCGCTTGGGCCAATCTGCTATATGGGTCAATCTGTTAGGCCAATCCTGATTTGGGCCATCTAATCCCAAATGTTGGCAAGTTTGTTCGGCCATTTTGTTGCAAAATTTGGGTAACATGGAGCAATTTGGGGTTGTTCTATCTTTTGTTTTAAGCCCAATCTACTCTTTCTATTGTTTTGCTCATTGTTTGTTTGTTAGTTCGTTTATTTGCTTTTTATTATGATTCACTAATTCCATTAGTAGATATGGATGTCCACTATTAAGAGTTAGTAGAGGCACCACTACTACATATTAGTGGAAAATGATTAATTCTACTAATAGAGCTCTATAAATAGAGCTTTTCTCCAAACTTAGGAGATATACCATTTTGTGAGAGAATTGTTATAGAAAAGAAAGAGAGAAATTTGAAGAAATTCTTGTACAAATAATAGTTAGAGATTTTTTGTGTGTAAATTTTATTCTGACACTGTCAAAATTTCATAATACGTTATCAGTGCAAGTCTCTAACATTACAAAAGCCAAAAAACTAAAGCACGAGTCTCTACCGTTAGAAAAGTCAGAAGACTAAAGAAAGGTACGCATTTATTGATCCCTATGGCTAACCTTACTAAACTTAAATTTGTAGCATTTGATATTTCTGGAAAAAAAATTATATGTCATGGGTTCTAGATGCAAAAATGCATCTAAATGCTGAAGGCCTTAGTGAAACTATTACAAAAAAATAATAATAATAAAAAAAATAGTGCATCAGCACAACAAAAGGCCAAAGCTTTGATTTTTATCTGTCGTCATCTCAACAAATATTTAAAAATGGAATATCTTATCAAAAAAGATTTATATGTCTTGTGGATAAATTTAAAAGAAAGATTTTACCACCTGAAGATGGTCGTACTACCAACTACACGGTATGAATAGTTGCACTTAAAGTTGTAAGATTTTAAAATTGTGAATGAATATAACTTTTGTCTTGTCTAAAATTACATCTCAGTTAAAATTATGTTGAGAAAAAGTTATTGATGAAGATATGCTGGAGAAGACATTCTCCGCCTTTAATGCCTCGAATATTGTCTTGCAGCAACAATATCGAGAAAAAGGATATGCAAAATTTACTGATTTAATTACCACCCCCTTCATTACAGAGAAAAATAATGAGTTATTATTGATAAATCATGAATCCAGACCAACTGACTCAACAACACTCCCAGAAGTGTATGTTATCGGCTCCAACAAATGCCATAGTCATAGCCGTAGTCGTGGTCATGGCCGTGGCCGTGGTCGTGGTTATGGTCGTGGACACGCTCGATATTTTCCTTATCACAGTAATAATCAAGTTGTGAAAAATACTGGTCACCTAAAGTGGGAAAGAAAAGATAATAAGGGAAAAGAAAAAGAAATGCAAGGAAATTATGAGTATAAATGTTATAGAAGTGGCATGAAAGATCATTAGTCACGTAACTGTCATATGGCAGAGCATTTAGTGGAATTATATCAAGTTTTATTGAAAAAGAAAAATAAAAATATTGAAGCAAATTTTTCTCAACATCCAGTGAATGAGGCTGACAACGATGATATTGATCTAGAAGATCTTAATATCAATATTACCCATATAGATGTATCTTATTTTTTTCAAACACCCAGACGGTAGGATAGACTATTTAATTGGTGATGGCAGTGTCCAAAAGAACTAATGTCTCCCCCTGATATTTTTTTCATTATATTCTAATAATATTTACGTTTGCACATATATATTTTTGTTCAGATGGCTATTGTTCATGATGATGTATGTATTATTGATAGTGGAACTACACGCACCATACTAAAAAATGAAAAATATTTTTCTTATCTCAAAATGGGAGAAATAAGTATTTATACTATAAATGGTAGTACAAATGTGATTGAAGGCTTTGAAAGAGCTAGTATATTATTGCCTAAAGAAACAACAATTAATATTGATAAGATACTATTTTTCTCAAAATCCAGAAGATATTTATTGAGTTTTAAAGATATCTGTAGAAATGGGTATCATGTTGAAACAAATGAGGAAAATGGTATTGAGTATCTTTATATTACTCAAATTAATTTGGGTAAGAAATATGTATTAGAAAAACTATTGTCTTTTTCTACTGGCCTATATTTTGTAAAAATATGTATAATTGAAATTCATCATCTAGTAAACCAGAAGTTTACTGATCCTACTACTTTTAACATTTGGCATGACTAGTTGGGTCATCCAGAATCTACCATGATGAGAAGAATAATTGAGAATACATATGGTCATCTCTTAAAAAATAAAAAGATATTGACATCAGAAAAATTCCTATGTGCTACATGTTCCCTAGGAAAATTAATTATTAGACCATCACTAATAAAAGTAGGAGTTGAAAAACCTACATTTCTTGAACGGATTTATGGAGACATTTGTGGACCTATTCATCCACCATATGGACCGTTCAGATATTTTATGGTTTTAATTGATGCATCATCCCAATAGTCACATATGTGTTTATTATCTACTCGCAACCTGACATTTATGAGATTACTTGCTCAAATAATTAAATTTTATGCACAATTTCCTAGCCATCAAATTAAAAATATCCGTTTTAATAATGCTGGTGAATTTTCATTACATACTTTTGTTGCATATTGCATGTCAATTGGGATTAATGTTAAACATCTTGTAATTCATGTCATACACAAAATGGTCTTACTGAATCTTTTATTAAAAGATTATAATTAATTACTAGACCATTATTAATGAAAATAAATCTCCCAACATCTGCCTAAGGACATGCTATTTTATATGTTGCAGCACTTGTATGTATAAGGCCAACTAGTTCAGAACCAAATATTGCTCATTTAAGAATTTTTAGATGTACTATATATGTTCTAATTGCACCAAACCAGCGTACAAAGATGAGTCCTCAACGAAGAAAGGGGATATAAGTTGGATATGATTCTCCCTCTATTATCAGGGGAAAAACATGAACAGTATAAGAAAGATCTTGCTTGGACAACATCATTAAATTATCTTGATCGGCGCACAAGCGCATGCGAACTTGAAGTTCAAAAGATAATTCATTTGCAAATGTTTGCAAATCAAATGGCATACGCTTTTGTTGACTTCAGAAGAGTAACAAATCGCATATTCAAGTTATAAATGTTCCTATTCGAAATGAAGTTACTATAAAACAAAAGATTATACCTATAGCTATTGAGTCAAAAGCACGCCAGAAGCGTGGCCGACCTCTTGGTTCTAAAGATAAAAATCCTAGAAAGAAAAGATGATTAAATGATCCAAATGATCATATTGAAGAAAAAAATGATAAAGACTAAGAGAGAATTGATGACAAAGAACCAGAAGTTGATGAAAGTAATACTGAAATTTCTATTAATTATGCCACTTTCGATAGAAGTTAGAATCGGATAGAAACAGTTATTGATAATATGTTTGCATACAATGTATCTCTTGATGTTACACAAGATAATGATGATCCTGAATTAATATCAGTTGATGAATGTCGGCATAGAAAAGATTGGCTACAATGAAAAGATGCGATTCAATTGGAGTTAAATGCACTAAGAAAACATGAAGTCTTTGAACCTGTAGTCCGAACACTGGAAGGTGTAAAACCTGTTGGCTACAAATGGATATTTGTGCAAAAGCGTAATGAAAATAATGAAAATCGTATGATATAAAGTACGGTTTGTAGCCCAACGTTTTTCACAAAGACCAGGTATTGATTATGATGAAACTTATTCTCCTGTTGTTGATGCTATTACACTCCGATATCATATCAGTTTGGCAGTACATGAAAAGATAGATATGTGCCTATTAGATGTTGTCATTGTTTACTTGTATGAAAATTTAGAAAATGATGTTTACATGAAAATCCCCAAAGGATTTCGCATGCCTGAAGCATATAAATATTATCCTCGTGAAAATTACTCCATCAAGTTATAGAAATAATTATATGGCCTGAAGCAATCTGGACGCATGTGGTTCAATCGTCTTAGTGAATATTTTGTTGAAAACGGGATTTAAAAATGACCAGGTATATCCATGTGTTTTTATTAAAAAATCTGATTCTAGATTTATGATATTAGCTATATATGTTGATGATATTAATCTTATTGGAACTCCAGAAGAGTTCCAAAAAACAATTGGTTATTTAAAAAGAGAATTCGAAATCAAGAATTTTGGTAAAACTAAATTTTACCCTGGTTTACAAATTGAACATTTGGAAAGTGGAACATTTATTCATCAATCAATATATACAACAAAAGTTTTCAAAAGATTTTACATAGACAAAACACATCCATTGAGTATTCCAATAATTGTCTGGTCATTAGATGTGAATAAAGATCTTTTCCGACCTCAAGAAGATGATAAAGAACTCTTTGGTCTTGAAGTACCATAACTCAGTTCAATTGGTTCACTGATGTATCTTGCTAATAATATACGACCTGATATTGCATTTGCTGTCAATTTATTAGCAAGATTTAGTTCTTCACCAACATGACGACATTGGAATGAAATTAAACAAATCTTTTGGTATCTCTAAGGTACAATTGATCTCGGATTATTGTATTCAAATAAAATCAACCCAACATTGATAGGTTATGTAGATGCTAGTTATTTATCTAATCCACATAAAACACATTCTCAAACGGGCTATTTATTTACATTTGAAAATACTACTATATTATGGCATTCTACAAAACAATCTATAGCAGCTACTTTTTCAAATCATGCTGAAATTATAGCCATTCATGAAGTAACTCGAGAATGTATATGGTTAAGATCAGTGATTTATTATATCCAAGAAAGTTGTGAATCATCATCTATAAGAGATATTCCAACTCTTCTTTATGAAGACAATGAAGCTTACATAATTCAATTACGAGGAGGATATATTAAAGGAGATCGTACAAAACATATTTCACCAAAATTCTTCTTTACTCATGAATTTCAGATGAAAGGTGAAATTGGTGTGTTACAAATTCGGTCATGTGACAACCTGTCAGATATTTTTACAAAAACTTTACCGATGTAATATTTGAGAAGTTGAGATATAAAATCGATATGTGTCGGTTCAAAGATTTAAAGGAATCATCTCATCAGGGGGAGTAATAAGTAGATATGTAGAATAGTGTACTATTTTTCCTTCACTAGATTTTTTTCCACTGAATTTTTATCTAGTAAGGTTTTAATGAGGCATATTCTTTACATAATGAACATCCAAGGGAAAGTGTTAATCCACTAATTCTATTAGTGGATATAGATGTCCACCATTAAGAGTTAGTGGAAGATGATTAATTCCACTAATAGAGCTTTATAAATAGAGCTTTTCTCTAAACTTAAGAGATATACAATTTTGTGCGAGAATTGTTAAAGAAAATTGTGAGAGAAAAGAAATAGAGAAGTTTGAAAAAAATTTTGTGCAAATAATAATAAGAGATTTATTGTGTGTAAATTTTATTCTAACACTATCAAAATTTTATCACACTTTTGTCCTTAATTTTGTTTTAAGACTAATTTTTTTATTCCTATGAAAATATGTAACTTACTTGCTAGAAGACATTTGGGTCATTTGTTTATTTTGTATGCCGTTTTGCAATTAATTTTTATTAATTATGTAAGATATTAAATAATGCTTGTGTAAAATTTATTTGTACTTGAAACATTAATTTAATTTTATATTTAATTAAATTACTTGTTATGTATTATTTAAATTATGTTTTACCAAAGAGGTCATAGAATTAAATATTATATAATAATATATTGCGTTCTAATACAATTTTTATTTCTAGCTTGAAATTAGAAATACGAATTATGAAGGACCATACAGTGTCTGGCTAGTTTGTTTCAAGTGTTAGAAATTTACGTGTAAGAAATCGTTTGGTATTTTTATATATTGAAAATTTAATTTTTCCTAATGATATTCCTTACATCAAAGTAAGAGTAATCAAAATTTGAAATTGCCACCATTTGAAAAGTCAAACAAAAAAAAAAAACCCATTTTATTTATCGCATTGATTAAAGATTTTCTAAATGAGTGGAAGTTAAAATGTTCTTTATGACTTTAGAATTTTACGAATTAATGATTCTACACCTTTTACATTGTAACATTGATTTTAGTATATATGTACTCTTTCCGTCTCATAATATAAGTTATTTGACTTAATTTCACACATATTAAGATTCTTAAAAATAATGTGACTTTATATTTTTTTCTTCCTAAAACATTCCTATTTAAATGTCTTGGAAACAAGGAAACAAGAAAAGAGAGGAGAGAGAAAAAAAAAGGGAAATAGAATAATAAATAAGGACAAAAATATAAAAGTAGCTTTAAAACCTTCTTGAAAAGTCCACAATGACTTATAATTTGAGACAGTAAAAGTAGTTTCAAACGACTTATATTATGGGACGGAGGGAGTATATGATTGGATTAAATTTTACAGGTCATGCAATCAGATAAATTCAACTATTTTTCCATGGTTTAAAAGATGAAAATGGGAAACCAATTTATCAATTACAAGAATGAAAAAACATAAAATTGAATTCCTCAAGAGACAAAATTTGTATGCCGGAGGTATTGTGGGTCCTGTTTTGAAGAGAGACCTCCAACGCCTAAAACTCTTCAAATTGACACAACGATGAAAAAAAATTAATAAATACAATGCAATATATGTCTTGCAACAGAAATAATGGACAATAGTCATAATTCATTAATTAGCTATAGAAGTAATTATACACTGCCTTGACCTCCAAGGTCTAGTCTATTTCTATTAGAAATCTCAAATTGATGAAAGTCACATGGGTATATATAGTTACATTAAGACTCTTTTGAGTTAGTCGAAATGATTGGTGTTAAGATTTTTATACTAATATTTTGAGTTCAAATTTCTTTGGGGATATGAGCTATATGCGCATCTTCAGGCAGCGATTGTAAGTTCCTTTATTAATTAAAAAAATTTTAAAAAAAGTTAGGGATCCTAGAATATTAATACATACGCATTCTTTTCTATCCAAGAAATTCATAATCATACGGATTCCTTTTTGTCAAAAAAAACTTATAATGATAAGATAGTATGATTGATTCATTTGAAAAGATTTGGGAGATGTGATATCACCAATTGATTAAAACTAATGTGAAAAGACTTGAGAGATATCTTATAACATAGAAGATCCTATAAAAGGCAAATATTACATTCTCCTACTTGGCCCATATATTATTTTTAGATAATACGTATGAGTGACAAACATCAATGATATAGCAAAAAACCTTACGTAAGGATATCAAAACCTTTAATTGTTGAAATGTCTTATGTAAGGAAAGTGATTGGAAGAAAACTTTTTTTAGGTCGGACGTCGATTCCCTTAAATAAAAATTTGGTTATGCAATAATTACGTAATTAAAATGTATACATACAAGAATCATGTCAGTAATATTCTTAAAACAAAAACAGTCACTTCCATGTAGTATAGCATATGATACTTTCTAACTAAACATGTAAAACTTTATGAATAAAGTTAATATAAATCATTTAGAGTCCAACTTTATTGATTCACTGTAGATCACAACTTTCTACATGAACTATGTAAGCACAATCATGAAAGCAAATTAAAAATGCCCAAACTTAAATAGTATAAAAATAGCATCTTTTATGTACTAATGCATTCCATATGAGTTGAATAATGATCAAACAAATTAATTACCAAACCAAAATTCTAATTAATTAGCAAACCAAAATGTTAACTAAATATTGATATACTCCAGAGTCACGAGTTTTTAACATAGAAAGAAACTTTACGTCGATTTATTTATTTGACTTCCAAATTAATTATTTTTTTTGGAAGAATAATATGGTCAAATAACATAATACCGAGACTTCTAAATCAATTATTCTTATGAAAGAACAATATAGTTGAATAACACAATATCGATTTAGCAATAGCCAAATATATTAAAAATGCCCATGAAATTTTCATAGCATTCAAAGGTTAACTTTTTTTTTTCAATTCATTTGCAAATTATATATATATATATATATATATATATATATAAGCAAAAAATGAAACATATCATTACAATACGTGGAAGCATCATAAGGCGACACGTGGTTAAATGATTCTTTTTAAAAAAAAATTTTATTTAAATTCATTTAAAATCTTAATTAATTAAATTAATTAATAATGTATATATTTAATATTAATATATTAAAATGTGTGATTCTTTAAATACTATCTAAATTAATATATTGAAATGTGTGATTCTTTGAATATTATATGTGTGTGTGTATTTAATATTAATACATTGAAATGTGTGATTCTTTAAATACTATCTAAATTTATTTTAAAATCTTAATTAATTAAATTAATTAATAATATATATTTAATATTAATACATTAAATTTTAATAACATAATAACCTGTGCAACGCACGAGACATCAATCTAGTATATATTAAGCCTATATGCAACAAATATGAATAACGCAAAAATAGATAGTGTTTTATATGCAAGAATATCATAATATGGGCAATAATAAGAGGTAGATTAAATAAATACTTTACAACTAATGTAACACCCCTACTAAAAGTAACAGCGGAAGCATACCAAAATTGGGTGTCGCCCCATCCAGTTATCCAGACAAGGGGGTCTTTATAACGAAAAACCAAAAGTAATATTTAAGGCCCAGACTGGTACGACTAACTCATACTATCATGATCATATACACATATAACAACGAGTCTCATACACACAATTTTCATACTACATCGGTAATAAAGTATATCACCAAAAGAGAAAGCATCTGGACCTAGACTGTTGTCATTGTAGTATCGTCTTTCTATCCGTAGGTCTGCTCAACTTCGGATCCTACAACAGAGTAAGACAAAAAACACGTGTGGGTGAAAAATCACCCAGTGAGTCCCGTATGTGCCAGTGCTTTATTAAAGAAACATATTACATAAAACCTTTGTGGGAAAGCATTTCATTTTTCTACTGGAAACAATTCTAAGACTGTCTAAAGAAGAGTTTATTCAGAATTCAATTTTGGAAAACTCTGTTTCAATCTCAAATCATTACCTCAATTTTCAAATTATAGGCACTTCTCTAACAAAAGGTTAGCCCGCATGCAAAGCTCACAAGGCTTCGCCTTTGATGTCATATATTATTGTGCCGAGACCGTAGCCTACAGCACCCACCTGTGCATCGCCGGAGGGTAAGTATGCCACAGCATACTACTAAGAATGAATAAGTGTACCGCAGCACACTGAATATTTTACTTTCTACCATAAGCCAAGGGGACCCAATCCTGACATCATTCACCATTGAGGCGACAAGGAGTCAAACACTACTGAGTGTCCCGCCCGACATTCAATGAATGACTCAAAGTAAGGTGGCTCGCAAGTGCGGCAAATATAGGGGCAAAACGGCTAGCCAAGATGACTCATCTCGATGTGTGTCATCCCGTTCGGAGTAAGGTAATCCCTAGAACTAGGCAAGGATACTAGGGTCGTCCAACTCTAACGTAGGTTAGTACAAAGATCAAAGTCCCTACTGACTGGTTATGCCAGAAGGTTATTTGTTCCTGCAGGATTTCCACATCAAACATTTTGGGGCCAAAATATCATTTTCCAGAAATTGATCCCACTGACTTGCAAGTCAAGTCATTATTCACATAGGCTCCGCAAGGCCAATTAGTTCATTTCCATAGGCACACCAGACCAATAAAGTAATTTCAGTTCTGGGATCAAAATGTCATTTTTCAAAAGTCAATTTCATACTGAGAGATTATTTTCCAAAACTGTGTCAAAATAGGGTAAAAGTTCTTTTTGCACATTAAAACAAGTTTCCAAGGGATATTCAAGTCATTTTACCTATACCCGATCTCAAAAGTTATCTCCAAAGGCATTCGGGTCATTTTACTTTTACCCGATCTAAAAAGTGTTCACAAAGTTCCAACAAAGATATTTCGGTCATTTACCGATACCGAATTACCTGATTCCAAAAGTTTTCATTAAAATATTCCAATAAGGACATTTGTGTCATTTTTCAAATACCCGATTTCGAAAGGGATTTATTTCAAGAAATCTAGAATTCTAATCCTAGAAGAGGATTAAATTCGAAGTTTCCAATCATGCCCATACAATGTTCCAATAAAGGCATTCTAGTTAATTCGCAAAATACCCGATTTAAAAAATTATCATTTTCTGAAAATCCCAAGTATTCAATCCAAAATGGACTAGATTCACAAAATTCGTGTTTTAATAATCCGTTATGGTTTCCAAGCCAATTACGATGTTCATTCGAACCCAAGATGGCATAAAATAAATCTTGCTCGAAAAAAACTTAAATATATCCAGGGATTTCCAAAATAGGGTAAAACGTAGAATTTCATGGAAAAATAAAGCATACTAGCTTTCAAAAGATTTTAGAAATCAAAGGGACTTATCTCGCGTCCTAAATAAGCTTTTACTATTCACGTGCCATTTGACTACCATTTTCACCGTTTCTAATGTGTCGTTGGCCGTTTACTCATAAACCTACATCAAACATCATTTTTATGCTTAGTTGTGTTTGGTTGAAAAGTGGACGGCGGTTAACCAATGTCCAGCCGATGTGACTGATGGTTATACAACATTTCGGTGACGTGCCTAACGGTTAGCCAATGTACCCGATGTTTAGCCAACGTTTAGCCGACGTTTAGCTGATGGGGCTGACGATTAGCTGTTGGTTAAGAAAACGTTCAATTATTGTTCTTGTCATTTTTTTTGTCGTTTGATCAATTCTTCCATTTTTCTTTTCCATATCCTTCCTCTCTTCATGAGCAAGGAATTATGTTCATGTTTCCCATTCATTTCATCCCAAAATCACACAATTAATCTTCCTTAAGTTCATTCATTTTCAACCAAATTTCTGAAATTTTGCTGTTTGACACACAATTTTGTTTCGTGCATAACTTTCAATCCACAACTCTAATTTGGCTCTATGATATATCAAAATGATCGTAAGACTCTTACGTTTAATTTTGTGTAAGCTGACTCCTGAATTCAGATTCCCGTGGCTCAACATAGGGGCAAAACAGTCCCAGTAGTTTTGCTCCATCTCAACCCTTCATGTTATCCTTTGATTCCTTTTAATCTTTAACACCTTGGGGATATTAAATTCATTCAGTTTTTCTTTCAAATAATCTTTGATCTTTCAATTTTTAGATTCCAACAACTAATAAAAATCCTATTTATTCAACACAATTTCACTTCCTTGAATAAAAAGCTAGCATATTTCATCCTTCTACCCAAGTAACTCCTATTTTCATTTCATATTGATCATCATCTCTTCAACCAAGATTAACCCTTTGAACTACCATGAAAATTCAAACTTTCATCACACAAAACATTATCCATAAATCCCCTAGGCAGCCAGCACATACAAAGTTCATATACAAGTTTATAAACCCTAGTTTTTGATCCAAAATCAAGACATGAAAATCATGTTTTCATGTTAAAATTAACATGAAGATATTCACCATTCACCCAACAACAATTTTAGTTCTAGCAAGGTGAGGTTTTACCTTGTATTTAGAACTCTTTGGTGTGATTTGCTCCAAGAATCTTTCAAGAACACACACTACACCAAAAACACACACTATGCACCTTTTTTTTTTCTCTCTTTTTGCTGATTTCTTTGGATTTCTTTTTCTCTTATTTTTCTCCTCCAAGGCTACTGAAATTTTGGTTGTTTTTTAGCCTTCTCACCACCACAACTCATCAGAATTTTGGCCAAGAAATTTTTAATTCAATTAATTGTATGGTGGTTTTCATGTAGATGTGTTCCAATAACAAAATTACACACCATTTCCCTTGATTTTTTTTTTCTTAAATTTTCTCTTCTCTTCTTTCTTATGGCTGCCAATTTTTCTAGCTATTCTTCCGGCCAATCTATCACCTCTTCTGTTGGAATATATGCCTTCTAGACTAAATTTTTGATGTAATTTATTAATAAAAGAATTTATTCTCAAAATTTATTTATGAATTTACATTCTATTTGTGTACGATTTTCATTTGAAAAGGATCCATTGTATTTAAGTAAGTGATCCAGATGAATGGTGGTTTTTCATAGTAAGGTATGGATCATGGGTTATGTAATACATATATGTTTGTTCTTAACCGATTGATGAGAATAGGAATCCCATCATATGTATAGGTTATTGTGTTATGAATTCCAAATAAGAAATGTCTTACCTTTAGCCAGTGAGTAGTCCACTCACTTTATAGCATAAGCATATTTGAAATACGTAGAATAGAACTTGCAATAGTGGTTTTTAAAAGTACTATTTAGAAGAAACGTAGACTATTATTACTACAGCCTGGACTAATACTCTACTGCTTGAGTATGAGTTGGTGGTCTGATGAAGCTAGAAGCATATACTTTGATATACTGTAGTTGAAGTTCTTTTGTAGAGCTAATATACTTTTGTGTTGGGTATATGTGACTAGGTTAGTTAAGACAGACTTGTACAAGAAAACTTCTACGCTATATTGCCTCTTGTGACTATTCAAATGTTCTAATTATCTAGGGCCCTGGGGAACATGACTTGAATGTTTACTTTAGGGTAGCTCTCTTGAAAAGTGAAAACATTCTAGGAGTCATGGATCATTGGACTAGAGGTCTAAGGAGGGTAGATGTTTATTAGAAAGGTGTCAGTACACTCCTCCTCTCTAAATGCACGGCGATGCGTAGAAGGGTATTTTAGTCATTACACCTATAGGTCAAAGAGTTTGCTAATGCACCACTATCATTAGGGTCAATATTTTCTTATGGTGATATTAGAAAATATTTAAAATACAAAATTTAGCTATTTATACAGCAGGGGTATTTTGGTCATTTTAGTAGCCAAGGCGATATGTCTTTTGGTCCCTGGAATAGCCCTTAAGTCCTGATAGATTTGGGTTAAGGAATTGGTCTTAATAATTATGGGTTTTATTTTATTTTATTTAAGTAGTCTAATTTATTATTAGACTAGAATAAAATAAATGGCCCGAGAGAGAATATATATATATTTTATCTAGTGTAATTGATTAATTAATTATTCAGGACCCAAGGCCTAAATTGAATAATTATAATATTAATCTAGATATAAACTAGATAAAAGGCTTGTAATTTTATATTAGTCTAGTTGGGCTTGTTAATTATTTATTGGGTTGTTTAATAAAACCCAGAAAATAAATAATTGAGATTTATTATTTATAAGTGTTCAAGCCCAAGAGCAAATAATTTTATCTGACCCAATGAATAAGACTAATGGTAAAATAAAATTAATAAAAATTATTAAATTAATTAAATAAAATAAAAAATAAAAACAACACGAGATGGATCCTGTGTTGTTTTGCGTGAAGGATAACAGAAAGTATGGCTGCTTTTTGTTTTCATGTTGTTGGTCGCACTCTCTCATTGATTACAAATCAAGATCAAAAGGAAAATGCATGTAGAGGTCTGTGAAGTTTTTTGCTAACAGAAGCAAAATAGAGAAGAAAAAAAAATCATAGAAGCCAAAAAGCATTGCAAACCCAACTTATTTAAGCTTTCACTGGCAGTGGAAAGGGCACCATTTCGGAAGCTAAAAAGCTTCGCGTGAATGAGACGAAGTCGACATTTACAAGGACGTGATCCAATGGCTTCAAGTATCCTTATACAAACATTTTCTACAGTGCCAAAAAGCTCATTCAAACACAAAGGTAAATTTTTTCGTTTTTTATGCATGCTTTCGATTTGATGATTTTTGCCATTTTCAACCTTAAATTGGTGTTTGAGCCATGGTTTGACAAATGTAGGAAGCATGTTAGGCTTAACTAAAACAAGAAAATATTTATTTTGGATGTTTTCTGTGATCCTTCGTATTTTCTAGTATGGGTAGTGTCACTGTAAATTTCGCAAGTGGAAGAATAGGAACATTGTATATTGATTGCTTTCATAGATATCATGTAAGCCCAGTGTTTTTAAGGGCATAGGCAGTGTTTTGGATGAGTTTTAATTGAAATCAGGGGAAAAAACAAATCCTAGTAGCGTGTAAAACGTAGAGGAAACACTGGAGAAGATGATTACTGTAGCAGCCAAGTTGACTGAGTCCAGCCGTTTTTGAGCCGCCAGCCTTGGTCTATGAGTGGAGCCGTAGGCCGCCCTCCTTGGTGAGGAAAGTCGCATCGCGCGAGGAAGCCTTCCTCGCGGAGGCAATTCTACAAATTGTAGTTGCAGCGGTCAGTGATTTTGACCACGGCCAAGACCCGCCAGATCTAGGCCCATGGGCCATGATCCAGTGTGGTGGGTGCACTGTACCCTAAATAAATTTCTTTTTTTTTTTTTTAGTTTTTGGTCCCATACCAGCGAAGTTATTTTTATTACAATAGTTAATATTTTGCATGAAAAATAATAGTAAAGGAAATTTAGGATTAAACAAGATCATTAATTAATTAATGTGTTTAATTCTATTATTTGGATACTTAGGTTAAAAGAATAGAAAAACATAAAAGCGTTTACAGTTTTCTAGCATACTTATTTCTTTTTGTACCCTATATCTGCATTTTCTCAAAGGCTAAAGTCTTTGGGAATATTTGACAAAGAAAAACATTTTTTAAAAATCAAATAGTTAATTTTAATTCGAATAAAAATTAATTCTTAGTTATTTTCTCAAAGGATTTTATCCTTGGCATAGATAATAGTTTGGATTTAGATATTTTTGTGAATTAAAATAGAAAACTATTTTGATTGAATTTTAACAAGAAAGATTATTTTTGTCAAATTAAACTTGAGATCAAAATCTCTCAAAATTTTTATTGGAAATTTTGAAATTATTAAGTTTATTAACTTAAATAAAATTAATCCATGGAAAAATTTCTCCAAGGGTATAAACCTTGACATAGAAATTTTTATAGGTTTATATATTTTATTTTTGAGTTAAAAGAAGACTTAATTGAAATTTTTAAAAGATATTTCCAAGTAAATCCTTATTTTAAAATACTAAGCGGGAGAGGGGTTCCAACGGCCCCACGATTTCCATCATGATCCGCATTAGAGATCGTGGGGTCTCCTGCGTCACCCTGGGAGTGAACCCGTATAGGATGGGGATACCATAAGGATCTAAAACTAATAGATGGATGTAATTAATAACCCGAGACACGTGCTATGATCGGTCAGTACATGTTGGAGATTATATTGCGGGGAATGTCTATAGGAAATGAGAATAAACGGTCATCCCATGATAGAGTTATCTTCTAGATTATTACCTAGAAGGAAAATTAATTTATGGTGGTTAATACACTTAGTTTATGAAACTATTAATCTTCCCAAGAAGCTATTGTTAATGTTATGCCCTAGAGGTAATCACTTGTACATTGTATATGCCACATTTTATTTTAATAAAAGGCATTATTTATCTCACAGTTTCTTTTGTTTACTTTTGTGTAAAATAACTGTTAGATAAAATCTCTAGTGCAACACTGTGTTAAGAAAAATCATGATATGAGATTCCTACTACACTATATAGTGTTAGTACTTAAATAGTCCCTAGTCGTAGTATTAATGAGACAGGACATCATTAATGCGTTAAAACTAGCATGTGTTAGACTTTCTAATTTCATTAGGTGGTGGTTTTCATATCTATGAGTGTTGAGATATTCGAAGGTAACACAGGGATGCTTGTTAATGGAACAAGTTCGTTGGATGACCTAGCTATGAGATAATCACATATATAACTATTTAGTTCTAGTGATATAATCTCAATATATCAAATGTGTAAGTATTCTTAGACTTGTGATCTCCAAGGTACTTTGTTTGCTGAGCTTTGTGCTTTGATTCTAATCTTTGGAGCCAAATTGAGGGCCGCTATGAGATGGATATTGGGCACATTGTGAGGTAAACGAAAGTAGTTGAGAGGGTTAATAAATGATTCACCACTCCTAATAGTAGGGGCGAATATCTTACGGCCACTTGTAGGAATTACTACTTGAGAAGTTCTTGGCCAAGGCGACTGTGTGTTGAAAATAGTTCCAATTGATACACATTTAGAGTAGTGGGTTCTTGGTATAAGTACTATTATTTTCGGGCTAGAATTAATATATATTCTGGAGAGAGTTAGCACTAATTCCGTACTCCAAACCGAATGAGATATTGTATGGTGAAAAGAGTTAATTGCACTGTAATTTGTTATTGAAGGGTTGATGTCAAGCCACTTGACTTTCTGGACTCTTGGGTGGTCATGATGTGTTGCTAGATACCACTCATGATCTATGAATATGGGTTTATTAATTGATGAATTAATAAACCATTCCTGATTAGAATTAATATGATTAATTCTAATTAATTATGAATTATTAATCTCAAAGATGTTTGGATTAATTCATGTTCACTACCAATTGACTGTGAAACCTAATAGGTCACACACAATAGAGGATTATATACTCAAGATGTTATTTGATAACATAGTGGGATTAATTGCGAGAAAGAGAAGTTGTTGTGGCCAAATTATAAGTAGTTATAATTTATGGGTCAAATTATAATTGTAAGAACTTGATGTTTCCAATTGCAATTAGGGAATTTTAGCTATTTTAGAATTCTCAGTTGGAGTATTTTTCTAGCAGATTTCATGTAATGTATAGAGGATATATGCACGAAATTTTTGGGTAGTGTAAGACACGAAAAACAACTTCAAACCCTAGGGCAACACACGACATTCTTTCTTCTCTCTCTTGTTGATATTGATCATAACCCTAGCTGCCATTGTTGTTTCTACTAGCACAAAAATCTTGGTGCTTGAGTGTTCCTCCATGCGGATTTCTATTAGAGATAATCACATACTGTGATTATAGTGGTTGGACGTTCAACTCTCGTGGTGTTTGATCAAGAGGATTGCTGGATCGCACCTTGACTTGAAAAAGAAAACTTTTGTTCTTCACATGATCAAAGAAAGGTAAAAAGCTATTACCTTTGTTCTCTTTATGTCATGTTTTCCACACATATGCGGATCATGGGATGGTATCTCATTTTATTTTTCCGCTGCGCCATTTATGATATGCGTGAGATACCCAATAATTATATCAATTTTTTTAAGAGCCAAATTAATCATATTAAAGATAATAGTGATAGGGTTAATTATTATCGGATTTAATATGAGGATAAGGTCAAAAATTATTTTATTTTTCACAAATTGAATTTTCTTTTATTTTCAATTTTTCAGAAATGATTGGTGGAGGTTCTTTTAATTCTTTAGCCTTTATTCTCCATGAGAATAAGCTAACGGGTCCAAATTATGTGGACTGAAAAAGATACTTGGACATAATACTCACTGTTGAGGAGTATAAGTATGTCCTCTTTGAAAGCTGCCCTGTTATTGGAGATGGTTCCACCGTTGAGGAGCGAGAGGCTGAGAAAGCATGGACGAAGGCAAATGAAATGACTCGATGCTATATGTTGGCCTCCATATTTAATGTGCTTCAGTCTAAACACGAGCATATGCCTACTGCGTACGACATTAGCAAATCACTAGCCACGATGTTCGCAGATAAGAGTCAGCCCTGAAGGCAGGAGGCTCTTAGGATGATCTTCAATACTAAGATGGCTGAGGGAGTATCAGTCAGAGAGTATATACTCAAGATGATTGTTGCTTTCGAGGAAGCAAAAGTCTTAGGGGTTGTAATTGACCCCGAGAGCCAAGTGGACATAGTTCTCGAATCTCTTCCGGGCTTTTTTACTCAGTTCAAGTTAAATTATAAAATGAACAAATTAAATATGAGTTTAACCGAGTTAATGAAAGAGCTCCAAGTGGATGAGAAGCTCATGAAGCCACAGTCCAAGGATATGATTGCTAGGACTTTTTCTTCCAAAACTAGGCTCAAGCTCAGGAAGTTTAAGAAGAAGAAGAAGGGAAACGCACTGGCACAGCCCAAGAACTAGCCCAAAAGACCAAAGGCAAATGCTTCAAGTGCGGGCTGAAGGGACATTGGAAAAAAGAGTGTCTAGAACTTTAGGCCAAGAAAAACCCTACAGGTATTGTTTTCTATCTAGAGTCAATTTTAATAGTTGGATCAACTTCCACTTGGATTGTTGATTCTGGTGCCACTGATTATATTTGTAACTTCTTGCAGGGGTTTAGGAAGATAAGAAGACTCCAAAAGGGCGAGCATGGACTACGAGTAGGAATTGGAGCACGAGTATGGGCTTTTGCAGTAGGATAGCTGGATCTTATTTTTTATTTTAATAAAGTATTTATATTAAAGGATATTTTTTATGTACCCAGTTTTAGACAGAATTTGATTTTAGTTGCAAAGATAATAAATCATGGATATTCTGTTTCTTTCCATTCTGGTATTACTATCAGTAAAAATGGAGAAGTTTTATGTACATGGCACATATATGAAAACTTATTCTTTTTAAATCCTACAAATAATCAAATAAATAACGCTCAATCTGAACCTTTAAGTAAGAAGAGAAAGACCAATTTCAATGACTCATACATTTGGCATCTAAGGTTGGGTCATATTAACTCAATCAGGATTTAGAGGTTAATCCATGATGGACCCTTGGGCTCATTAAGATTGGAAAGTTGGCCTCAATGTGAATCCTGCCTTATGGGAAAAATGACCAAAAGGTTGTTCACCCAAAAGACTGATAGAGCCAAGGAGATATTGGGCCTTGTTCATACTAATGTGTATGGTCTTTTGTCTACACAAGCTAGAGGGGGTTTGGAGTACTTCATCATTTTCACAGATGATTGTACAATGTTTGGTTATGTCTACCTACTAAAGTGTAAATCTGACTCTTTTGCCAAGTTCAAAGAGTTTAAGGCTGAAGTGGAGCGTCGAACGGGTAAACTGATCAAAACCTTACGATCGAATCGTGGTGGAGAGTACCTGCTCGGTAAGTTCAAGGATTACATGGTACATCATGTGATAGTATCCCAACTCTCTTCATCGGGTACACCCTAGTAGAATGGAGTAGTTGAGAGAAGGAACATAACATTAATAGAAATGGTCCGAAGTTTGATGTCTTATGCTACTCTTCCGGTTTGTTTTTGGGGATATGCCTTGGAAACAACAGCATATATTTTGAACTTGGTGCCTTCCAAGTCAGTATCCAGGACACCCTCTGAGACATGGATTGGGTGTTAGCCAAGTCTAAATCATCTTAGGATATGGGACTGTACCAGCTTATGTACTGATCAATGGAGACAAGCTAGAACCAAGATCAGATTTATGCTATATTGTTGGGTATCCAAAAGGGATAAAAGGAGGTTACTTTTATCATCCCAAGGAACAGAAAGTATTGGTAAGTACTAATGCTAGATACTTGGAGGATGATCAAAGTACTTTCACTAAAGGTTCAACAAGATTGGAACTCGAGGAGAAGTTATCTTCAAAAGTAACTTCTTGAGACCCAATTATGGAACAAGTGTAGGATTTCTAAATTAATTAAACAGATTAAACACAGCGAAAAATAGCAAGAAATCCAAGCCATGGATCACGGGTTTGCAGTAGAAACGGGAAAAAAAGAAGATCACGCTTATTACCTCTTGAAGCCGGAATTTAAATTTTTCTTGTTCCAAGAACGCAGGCGCGATCCAGATCACAAAACCGGTTCATAGAAGCTCAACTGAAGTCCAAGAAAGAACTCCCTCTAATGATAATCCACACAAGGTCGAACGCTCACAATCTCACCATTCTATGCTAGTAGAATTTAGGAGGCTAGGGTTTGATTAATAAGAGAGAGACGGCTAGGATTTGATCAAGAGAGAGGCAGAGAAACGGTTTCTCTATTATTGCGTGAATAGTCTGTGTCTCTTACCCTAAGGAAACCGTTTCCTTATATTTATAGATTTATGATTACCATAAATTGTAACTTAGTCCTTCAACGTCCAATTGTCAACAAATTGGTCATTGAAGTTTACTTAATTACCATTAGGTCCCATGAATTATAACAAACTTATAATTCACCTATAAATATATTTCCTTCTCTTAATTAACCCCACAATATTATCAAATAATATATTTGAGCATTCAAACCTTTATTGTGTGTGACCCATTAGGTTTCCTGGTCTTATTGGTAGCATAATATGAATTAATTCTAACAATATTAGAATTAATAATCCTTAATAAAATAAAGGATTAAATTTATTAATTCTCTAATTAATAAATCCATATTTACCATATCAAGAGCGACATCTAGCAATGACTCTTGACCACCCAAAAGTCCAGAAAGTCAAGTGGCTTGACATGAACCTTTCAATAGCAAATTATCAGTGCAATAAACTTCTTTCACAATACAATATCTCATTCGGTCTAGAGTATGGAATTAGTGCCAACTCCCTTCAGAATATTATTAATTCTGGCCCGAATATTTTAGTACTTGTTCAAGAAATCCATTACTCGATATGTGTATCAATTGGAACCATTTCCATCACATAGTCGCCTTGGCTAAGGACTTCATGAGTAATGATTTCTACAAGTGGCCTTGAGATATACTCTCCTACTATTAGGAGTGGTGAATCCTTTATTGACTTTCTCAACTACTTTCGTTTACTTTACGTTGTACCCAATATACATCCCTTAGGCAGTCCTAGATAAGACTCCAAAGATTAGAATCAAAGTACAATGCTCGTTAAACAAAGTACCTTGGAGATCTCAAGTCTAAGGATACTTGCACACTTGCTATAATGAGATTCTATCACTGGCACTAAATAGTTATCCAAGTGATTATCTCGTAGCTAGGTCATTCGATGAACTTGTTCCAAAACAAGCATCCACATGTTAATCCTGAGTATCTCAATACGCACGGATATGAGAACCACCACTTGATCCAATCAAGAGATATAACATGTGCCAGTCTTGGCGTATTAATAATGTCCCATCTTATTAATACTATGACTGGGGATTATTTAAGTACAAACATTGCATAGTGTAGTAGGAATCTCACATCATGATCTCTATCATGATTTCCTTAACACTGTGTTGTACTAGGGACTTTATCTAACGGTTTGTACACATGTTTAGATATAACAATCAAACTGAAAGATAAAGAATGCCTTTTATTAATTTAATATGCAATATACATGACACAAGTGATTGCCTCTAGAGCACAACACTAACAACAAGAAGAGACACAGCTTCAAGAACCTGTACAAACGGAGTTTCGTTGTAGTGGGAGGGTATCTAGAGTTCCAGAAAGATAGACAAGAGAGGCTTTTGAGCTGGTCTCTAACCATCAAGAATAGGATTCCTGTGAAACCCTAGTTGAAACTGACCCTAGAGTAAGGGGGTTGGGATGCATATCATACTTTATTGCATGCATAAATATATTTTCATATAATTTTATGTGCTTTGGATTTGTGATTTGTAGCCTAGATGGCTTATTTGTGCTTGTTGAGTAAGAAGGGCAAAATTGTAATTTTGCTTGAGGTGAAAATAGAGAGATAGCTTGAGGACTAAATAGGAAAAATATTTGGGCGAAAAAATAAGAACAAGAGTTATTGTGGTTTAGTGGGTAGAGCTTTGGAATTAATTCTTGAGGTCTTGGGTTCGAATTCCATCATTGGAGTTTTAGCATGATTAAATTTTATTTTTGTGTAGGAATGCTATATTTTCGGCCTTGTATACTTTAGGGAAGAGTAGAGGTGTTGTCCTAGGGGAGACATGATAGGAATGTCTTAATCCTACTCTTGTGTCCTACAAAAATTTCCAAGGGAATTCATACCCTTCTTGATCCTTAGTTTTTCTTACTTCTCAATTCATTAAGTTGTTCAATTTATTCAAGCCAACTTTATTCTAGAAAAATTCCAGCAAGGTTCTGTGAGGTTTAGGTTTCGAAAATGGCTATGAATGAGCTATCTTATGACTGAAAATGGGAAGGAGTTTTGGAAGGTTCCCAAGAGAATTAATCTCCATAGTTGAACCTTCAAAACTCCACCCTAACCATGTTCATTTTCTTTACGTAAGTAATCTGAAATTTTTCCAGCTTCTTGATCAGTCCAAGTGTCGAAATTTTTATACATCATTCCCTGCCAAATGCCGCCAGAAAAATGGCCCTCTTAACCAGCTTGAAGTCTGAAATTATAAGGCCAAAACCGGACTGCACAAATGCTGTGCAAACTAAGAAATTTTTCTGGACAATTTCACAGCATTGGTGAGCCTAAACTAAGCTGATTCTTCTAGTTTTTCACCTAGCATCTTATCCACGGTTTTCCTCCATAAAGAAGGCTGACTGGAAAATGGAAGCAACATCTGCCCATGAAAATTCCAGCAACTTGCGAAATCTGTCCAGGATTTTTCCAGCCTTGTTTCTTCTTCAGCTTTATCCGAAACCTCCACCATTTTTCTGTACAAACTTCCCTTGAATAGCCCTAAACTGAACTTCATCATCTTCTCCAGCATTCTGCTCGAAAATTAGTCCATGGCTGCTCCTAAAAACACTCTATCAATCACTCCAATCAAACTATTGATTGAAGTCCAAAATTTCAGCAATCTATTTTAGCAACCTTCCATGAATTAAACCTCCAACAACCAGAAAATCCCTTCACCATTGAACATCATATTTTCGGCCACCATTAAGCTCCTTCAACCAGCTTTCATTCCAGCAAAATCCCTGGCCACCCAATCAGCCATTACAGCTTCCAAAAGCTCTCCTCTATCAAAGATCTTCTTACCATATTTTGTTTCCAAAATTGATCCCCTAAAATATTCTTTTAGGATTTCAAACAACCAGCTTTCCTTTTCCTCTCAAATCAGAAAAATCAACTTCCTAAACCCTCCAAATCAATTCGGCCACCCTAATCCCTCAGTATTTTGGCCAGCTTCAACCAAAACTCTCGCTGTTCTCTCAAAACCAAGAACACCTACTAAACATCCTCACGCCTAAGATCACTCCAAACTTCTCCAATCTTCTCCAAAAACTCCAGATCATACCTACTCAACCCCTTGAAGCCACTTCTGCAATTTTTAACACAAACTACCGAAATCTAACTCTCTCTTTTGGATTGAAAAACCAGTATTTTTGTGAAGGCTCAAGAACACCTTTAAGGTAAGCATGAAAATCACCCTACCTTCTCTCATCTTCAACTTCTAATGAATATATGTATACATAAACATACTAATGGACTCTCTTTTTTCTTTCTCTCTCTCTTGGCCGGATGGTGACTTCAACCATGGCCATGTTTCCTTCATCTTTCTTGGTCGGATCAAGTGACTAAGAGTTAGGATCCATTCGAAACTACTCCAAGGTACTCATCAATCAAGTAAGCCTCTTCAACCCTCTTTTTAAATTCTAGATTCATGTCTCTAGGATGATATTGAAAGGAGATGGATTATGATTAGGGTTTGAGCATGTGTTGTTGTGATAAGTTGAGATTGAAGCATGAATAAATGTGTGTATATTATGGAGATAGGATTGATGCATGATGATGATTGGTCTTGGTTAGGTTATATAATGTTTTAGGGTTTTGTTGCATTTTCTCCATGTCGTGAGTAGTATATGTGATCAAGCATGTTAGAGATTATGTCACCTTTGGTGAATTGGGCTTATGTTCATGTATGATTCTTAAGGCCATGATTATGTTTATGTTAGTAGAGTGTGGATCATGTCTTGGTAAATTTAGATTTATGCCTTTATTCATGATTTGGATGATTTGATGAATTGGAGTGGAGTATATGTTCATAATTGTGATTAGCAAGTGGAAATATGATCATGACCTTGTTGTCTCTAAACTAATTTTATTTCATCAATAAAATGATTAATACTATGACTTCTTCTAGTAAATTTCGAAAGCCCTAGGAAAATGTGGATTTGGTCTTTTATATAAAATAGTGATATTCTAGTCAAATAAATGATAGCTTTTATTAAAAAAATAAAATATATAGATATTATATAAAATAATAATATCAAATAAAGCCTTTTATATAAGTAATCATAATAAGTGAAATATTAATTTTGTAAGTCTTATATTCATAAATACTATTAAAATTTATTTATTATCTTTTAATCAAAATCTATTAAAATTTACTTACAACTAATTTTAGTTACCAATTATTTTCTAACAATTAATTATTAATAGATTATTATTTTAAATAATTACATCTAGGTCTTAGGACCCTTCATCAAATAAATAAACCCTAATTTATTTTTAGCAAGATTTAAACTTTCAACTTATAGTACCTATTTTCCAAACCCTAGTTATTTTAATATCAAGCACAGTTTATTTTATAAACCCTTTTATTTGTTATCTAGCCTTAAAGCTTGGGACACTAGGGACATGATGGTAGTAAGTTGAGCTAGTTTTATTTGTGAAAGTGAATCTTTGGCTTGAGTTTGATTATGGCTCATGTTTAACCCAGGCGAGGTTAGGTCAGCTGTTGGAGACCTTTACTTTGAGCAAGGATTAGGTAAGCTCCTACATAAAAATCGTTTGATGCAAAATGATTATTATGGCAAGCCAAATTGAGGATTGTCCTCTTTCCCATTTCAGTCAAACAAATTATTTGAAAAATTAATGAACAGATTTACTCAAACCCTAAAACTCTTTCTAAAACTGATTTTGACAAAGACTTTGGAAATCCTTAATTGCCATTTTCAAGTGGAACTATATTTTGTTCATTTTTCCCTAAGTGGGATCAATTACATTGAGTACTCAATAAGGGTGGATTGCTAGAACTAGTCTTTGAAGGGTTAGGGTAAGTCTCTTAGTAGGTGGCCACCTTTGAGGGGTGAGTCCTTCCTGGATAAGATGTCAGTCCAGTAGGTCGTGCCGGTCCCAGCCAGCAGTTTTCAGTCAAGTGGATTGTGTGTTGCCAGAATGGATAACCGGTTTTGTTTGGGTATAGAGAAGGAGAAGTATCTTACCCGGTAGGCCGATCACCTACCTTTTGTCAGTCTGCACAAAGTGTGGCATTCTGACCGTTGTATGGTTATGGGGCCCAACGTGTGGTAACCCATGACTACCTTTTTGAGTGGTTCATTTTATTGTACATGTATGGTTGGAAAAGCCAAAACACGACTCTTGATTTTGACTGTTGTTTATTGCTTGCCAGTATTTCTCTTTTGAAGATTTTATACTTTGCATCCAAGAACTGTTTTCACTGGACACTCAAAGCACACACATATTTACTGAGATTTTTATCTCATCACCCTTTTTACCATGATTTCAAGTCGATCTTGCTGTGGGGATGAGTAGCTAGTGTTGTCCGCCTTGAGAGTGAATAATTTTATTCCTGGATTTGTTTTTGAATTCTTGGATTGTATAAGTTTTAAGTATTGTTTTATTCCATTATTTTGAATGTGTGATCTAGTTATAAAGATCTCTTGTCCTTTGGACGAGGCGATATCCCCGGCTCTATCGGGCCTAGGTTGTGGGGTGTTACAATCACACTAGATACAATGAGGCTATTATTGATGTCAATGCTGATGCAGATCTATGGCATAAAGTAATGAAAGCCGAGATTGAGTCCATATACTTCAATCAGGTTTGAGATCTTGTAGCTTCACCTGAAGAGATAAAACCCATTGGGTGTAAGTGGCTATACAAGAGGAAGAGAGGAGTGGATGGGAAGGTGGAAACCTTTAAAGCTAGGTTTGTGGTGAAATGGTATACTCAGAAAGAGGAAATCGATTATGGTGAAATATTTTTCCCGGTAGCCATGCTTAAGTCCATCCGTATCCTCCTTACCATTGAATGTCATTTCGACTATGAGATATGGTAAATGGATATCAATACGGTATTTCTTAATGGTCATCTTAACGAAAACATCTATATCTCCCAACCGAAAGGTTTTATTGCTAAAGGCTAGGAACATATAAGTTGCAAGTTTAAGAAGTCCATTTATGGACTTAAGCAGGCATCTAGAACATGGAACATTCATTTTGACGAGACCGTAAAGTCTTACAGTTTCATTTAAAACGAGGATGAACTAGGCGTGTGCAGGAAATTGAAAGGCATAAATGTGGTTTTTCTTATCCTATGTGGATGACATTCTTCTCATTGGGAATGATGTAAGGATATTATCATCCACTAAGGTTTGGCTATCTAGTCAATTTAGTATGAAAGACTTGGGAGAAGCTAGTTACATTCTTAGGATTAAGCTTCTTAGAAATAGGAAGCAGAGAATATTAGGATTATTCCAAATGATATACCTTGATAAGATGCTGGCCAAGTTTAGCATGGACTCATGCAAGGGAGCTCTAATCTCTTGTAGACATGGGTTATCTTTTTGTTCGAAGGACTGTCCTAAGTCTCGAGAGGAAAAAGACAGAATGAGTAGGATTTCCTACGCTTTAGTTATGGGAAGTCTCATATATGCCATGCTGTGTACTATGCCAGATATATGCTTAACCGTAGGCATAGTTAGCAGATATCAGTTAAACCCTGAGGAGGTTCATTGGCAAGTTGTAAAGTATATTCTCAAATACCTCAATGGTATAAAAGATTATATGCTAGTTTACAGGGCTGACGACTTAGTTCCTACTAGAGACACAAACTCAAATTTCCTGGCTAATAAGGATGAGAGAAAATCCACAAGTGGATATGTTTTCACCTTGTTTGGAGGAGCTATTTCATGGAGGAGTATCAAGCAATCTTGTATTGCTGACTCAACTATGGAAGCGGAGTATGTGGCAGCTTAGGAGCGTCGGAAGCATCCAAGGAAGTAGTCTGGCTCCAAAAGTTCCTTTCAGAACTTGGAGTTGTGCCACACATGGATAGAACAATTGTGGTATATTGCGACAACTCTGGAATAGTCTAGTAATCTAAAGAACCCAAGAACTACAAGAAGAGGAAACACATTCAGAGGAAGTAACACCTGATCTGGGATTTCATTTAAAGACGGGAAATTGTGGTGAAACAGATAGCCTTGGAGAACAACCTAACAGATCTCTTCACTAAGCCATTGGCTAAGAGAGTCTTCAAGAGACATTTAGAGGCCATAGGGGTGGGCACTTACGGGACTTTTTTAGTCTTAGAGTGCAAGTGGAAAATTATTGGAATATATGGCCTTTAGACTAAGTTTCTGATGTAATTTATTAATAAAAGAATTTATTCTCAAAATTTATTTTTGAATTTACATTTTATTTGTGCACGATTTTCGTTTGGAAAGGACCCATTGTGTTTAAGTAAGTAATCCATGTGAATGGTGGTCTTTCACAGTAAGGTATGGATCACGGGTTACTTAACACATAAATATTTGTTCTTAACTGATTGATAAGAATAGGAATCTCATAATGCATAGGTTATTGTGTAATAAATTTCAAATGGGGAATGGCTTACCTTTAGCCAGTGAATAATCTACTCATTTCATAGCATGAGCGTATTTCGAATACGTAGAACAAGACCTATAATAGTGATTTCTAAAAGTACTATTTAGAAGAAACCTAGACTATTACTGCTATAGCGTGGACTAATACTCTATCGCGTGAGTATGAGTTGGTGGTTTGACGAAGCTAGAAACATATATTTTGATATACTGTAGTTGAGGTTCTTTCGTAGAGCTGATATACCTGTATATTGGGTATACTATATATGTAACTAGTTAGTTAAGACAGATTTGTATAAGATAGCTTATGTGCTATATCGCCCATTGTGACTGTTCAAATGATCAAATAATTCAGGGCCCTGGGGAACATGACTTGGATGTTTACTTTAGGGTAGCTCCCTTGAAAGTGAAAACATTCTAGGATTCGTGGATCATTGGACTAGAGGTTTAAGGATGGTAGATGTCTATTAGAGAGGTGTTAGTACACTCTTCCTCTCTAAATGCACGGCGATGCGTAGACGGGTATTTTAGTCATTACACCTGTAGGTCGAAGACTTTGCTAACACAGCATTTTCTTTGGGATCAATATTTCCTTATGGTGATATTAAGAAATATTTAAAATACAAAATATAGCTTTTTATATATTAGGGGTATTTTGGTCATTTTAGTAGCCAAGGCAATGTATCTTTTGGTCCCCGAAATAACCCTTAAATCCTGACAGATTTAAGTTAAGGAATTGATCTTGATAATTATAGGTTTTATTTTATTTTATTTAAGCAGTCTAATTTATTATTGGACTAGAATAAAATAAAATGCCTGAGAGAGAGTATATATCATTTATCTAGTTTAATTAGTTAATTAATTATTAAAAAGCTAGATAAAAGGCTTGTAATTTTCTATTGGTCTATTTGAGCTTGTTAATTATTTATTAGGCTATTTAATGAAGCCCAGAAAATAAATAATTGAGATTTATTATTTATTGGTGTTGAAGTCCAAGAGTAAATAATTTTATCTGGCCCAATGAATAAGACCAAGGGTAAAATAAAATAAAAAAAATATTAACTTAATTAATTAAATAAAATAAGAAAAACAACACGGGATGGATCTGTGTTGTTTCGCGTGAAATAAAATATGGCTGCTTTCTATTTTCACGCTGTTGGTCGCACTCTCTTGTTGATTGCAAATCAAGATCAAAAGGAAAATGCATGTAGAGGTCTGTGAAGTTTTTTGCTAATAGAAGAAAAACAGAGAAGAAAAAAATCACAGAAGCCAAAAAGAATTGCAAACCCAACTTCTTTAAGCTTTCACTAGTAGTGGAAAGGGCACCATTTCGGAAGTTCAAAAGCTTTGTGTGAATGAGACGAAGTCGATGTTTACAAGGACGTGATCCAATAGCTTCAAGCATCCTTGTATAGATATCTTCTACAATGCCGAAAAGCTCATTCAAACACGAAGGTAAATTTTTTTGTTTTGTAAGCATACTTTCAGTTTGATGATTTTTTCCATTTTTGACCTTCATCTTCATGGAAAAATATTGGCTAAATAAATTGAGCAAGGTATTAATTAAATGGCTCCACGAATGATGTGCTCCAATTAAAATTAAACACACAATTCTTTTATTTATTTTGTAATTCTTTAATTCCATGAGTCTTGCATGAATTCTTCATGAAACGAGTCATAAATCGACACATGCTCATAGCTACCAATTACAAAATGCCACACGTCTAAATTTTCGACCGCATTTTCAAATTTTCTCAGAAATTACCAAAATCGAGTCCGAAATGAAAAAATATTCCACTTTACCATTCAACTCAAAAAATTCCACTAAATCCATTAGTAGTACTTATATCCTTCAATTCCTTCTCAGTTTGGTTAA
Source organism: Voacanga thouarsii (assembly GCA_026120185.1). Lineage (NCBI taxonomy): Eukaryota > Viridiplantae > Streptophyta > Magnoliopsida > Gentianales > Apocynaceae > Voacanga > Voacanga thouarsii. Next base: position 195,729 of record JANUWF010002002.1, read on the forward strand.
ACTTGCGATCAAAATAGCGGGTGCGGTCAAAATAACTAAAATTCCCCCAATAACCCGAATAACATAATTCACACCAAAATATTTTTATCACACTGATCAATCTCCGTTCTCAGCGTACCCTCAAATTCTTATTTTATTAACAGTAGCGGCCTTCTGAAGATTTAGGATACGGGTAAAACAAATCCAATAATTACATCCAAGTCCCGATAAAATGTTATTATACCAAAATATTCATTTCATTACACCGATCATCTTTTGTTTTGGCTATTGATATAAACTCTCATCCTATCACAAGTAGTAGCCAATCGAAGGTTAAAATACAGGGTATTACACTCTCCCTTTCTTACAAAAAATTTCATCCTCGAAATTGGCTTACAGTTGGAATAATTCTGGATATTCTTCAACATCTTCGCTTTTGTTTCCCAGGTCACGCTTGCACTGGATGATGACTCCATAATACTTTTACAAGTAGTATTTTCTTATTCCGCAATTCCTTTTCACATAATCCAAGATCTTAATGGGCTTTCCTAATACTTCAAGCTTGGAGTCATCTCAATAGGCTCTTCATTCAAAACATGTACAAGATCAGCTACATACTTCCAAAGTTGCGAAACATGAAATACGTTTGAATTCCTTGAACTCTGCTGGTAACTCCAATCGATAAGCCATTTTCAAAATTCTCTTGGCAATAGGGAATGGTCCAAAATACCTAGGTGCAAACTTCTTCCCTTGTTCTCCAATTCCTAATTGCTGTTGTGGAGTCAACTTCAAGAATACATGATCTTCTTCTACAAATTCCAAATCTCTCTTGCGTCGATCCGCATAACTTTTTTGTCTATTCTGAGCTACCTCCAACTTAGTTTTGATCATTTCTACAACCTGTTGAACTTTTTTAAGATCGAAAGCATCTTATTCACCTATTTTTCCATCCTAAGCTTTCCTAATACAATAGAGATTGACATTTCCTTCCATATAAGGCTTCAAACGGGGCCATCCCAATTGTTGATTGATAACTATTATTGTAGGTGAATTCTACATACGCCAAATTATCAATTTACTTAGTTCCAAAATCTAAAGCGCAAGCCCGCAACATGTATTCCAAAATTCTATTCACTCATTTAGTTTGTCCATCTGTCTGTGGGTGTGCTGCTACGTTGAACTTTAATGTTGTCCTATATCTCTATTGCAATTTAGTCTAAAACTTCGAGGTAAACCTAGGATCTTGATCTAACACAATACTAGAGGGTACTCCATGCAGTCTGATTACTTATTCCATATAAATCTTACTTAACTTCTCTAAGGAGTCCCACTGGTTAATGGGAATGAAATGAGCGGACTTAGTTAGTCGATCCATTATCACCCATATAGTATCTCACCGTTCTACTGCCATGGATAATCCTGTAATGAAATCTATAGTAATTTCACCACATTTTCACGATGGAGTAGGTAATGGCTATAATAAGTCTCCAAGTAATTGTTGATCGGCTTTCACTTGCTGACAAATTAAACATCGAGCCACAAAGTCTGAAATGTCCTTCTTCATACCGATCCACCAATAATGTCGTTTCAAGCCGTTATACATCTTCACAGCTCCTGGATGGATGGTATATTTACTTCGATGTGCCTCCATTAAAATATCTTGTCTCATTGCTGATTGTTTCAGAATACAACATCGATCTCGATAACAAATAATCCCATCATTGTCCTTTCAAAATTCATCTCCTCCCTTATCCACCTCCTTTTGCACCAACTTTTGCAACTCTTCATCTTTATCTTGCACTTCCTTCAATTGTTGTAGGAAAGTAGGTTGAATGGAAATATTACTCATTCTTATTCCTCTATCTACTACAAATGCTTCCAATTTTGGAATTCGTAGCATTCGAAAAGCTGATAAATTTACCTTCCTACTAAGGGCATCTGCTACTGTATTTGCTTTTCTAGGATGATATTTAATTGGACATTAGAATTCTTCCAAAAATTCCATCCATCTATGTTGCCTCATGTTCAGGTCCTTTTGTGTAAAAACATATTTCAAACTCTTATGGTCAGTAGAGACTTCAAACTTAGCTCTATTCAAATAATGTCTCTATTTCTTAAGAGCAAACACAATAGCTACTAACTCCAAGTCCTGTGTAGGGTAATTCTGCTTATGGGGTTTCAATTTCCTGGAGTTATAAGCTATCACCTTTCTCTCCTGCATTAACACTCCTCCCAATCCTTCTTTCGACATATCTGTGTACACCTCATAAGGTTTGTCCATAATTGGCAATGCCAAAACAGTAGCAGAACTTAACCTTTTCTTCAGTTCTTGGAAACTTCTCTAGCACTTCTCAGTCCAAACATAAGGAACTTTATTTTGAGCGAGTCGGGTCAAAGGTGAAGCTATCTTAGAAAATCTCTCAATAAACCTCTGACAATATCCTGCTAATCCCAGAAAGCTTCGTATTTTAGTTGAGGTCTCAGGACATTTCCAATTGGTTATCTCTTCGACTTTTGCAAGATCCACCTTAATCTCGTTTTTGGATATCACATGTCCCAAGAACACTACTTCTTGCAACCAAAACTCATACTTACTGAACTTCGAATATAATTTGGCCTCCTATAACTTCCCCAATACTTTTCGAAGATATTGTTCATGCTCTTGAGAATCCTTAGAATACATCAGGATATCATCTATGAATATAGCAACAAAACTATCTAAATGAAGCTGAAATATTCGGTGCATCATGTCCATAAAAATAGTAGGTGCATTGGTAACACCAAAGGGCATCTCTACAAACTTAAAATATTCACATCGTGTGTTAAATGTAGTTTTCAGTATATCCTCCTCCCGAATCCAAACTTGGTAATATCCTTGCCTCAAGTCTAATTTTGAAAAACATCTTGCTCCTTGTAACTGGTCAAACAATTCATCAACTCTGGGCAATGGATATTTATTCTTCACTGTTACTGCATTCAACCCTCGACAATCTATGCATATCTGTAGTGACCCATCTTTCTTGTTAACAAACAATACAGGCGCTCCCAACAGTGAAGTACTAGGTTGAATAAATCCTTGCTCCAGTAATTCCTATAATTGTTTCTTGAGCTCGTGTAGTTTTGTTGGTGCCATTCTATAAGGAGTTCTTGAGACTAGCTCTGTTGATGGCACTAAATCAATAGTAAACTCTACTTCTCTTTCCGGTGGTAATTCCTTCAATTTTGCTAGAAAAATATTTAAATACTCATTTACTATTGGGACATCTTCTGGTTTCTTAACCTCTCCTGGCTTATTAATCACATAATCCATGTATCCAAAACACCCTTTCCTAATCATCTTTCGAGCCTTGAGTCCCGATATAAAGGTATTACTTTCCTTCCAGCCTCGCCGACAAAATTGTACTACTTTATGTCTACACTCAACTTGAGCTTGATGCTGAGATAGCTAGTCCATGCCTAAGATAGCATCGTAATCCTTTATGGGCAAACATATTAAATATTCTCCCAATATTTCATTCTCTACCAAAATCTTACATCCCTTATGTATTTTCTCTCTATTCATTTACTTCCCCAATAGAGTACTAATAATTATTTCATATAAAGTTTCTTCCCCTTTAATCCCTATAGTATCAAGAAATGAATTGGCAACAAAGGAATGCATAGAGCTGGGATCTATCAATACTTTAGCATCATGATCTAAAATAAGGAGCATACCTTCTACTATTGTAGCCTGATTATTTATTTTTTCCAATGCAACCACTTGAGCATTCATTTGTGGTTTGGCAGGTCCAAGTTTAGAGCTAGAGGCTTGTCCAGGATTCCCTCTTCTTAGTCCTGGCCTCTCCCCCTGATTGTTTCCCCCTGGTCGACTCCATCGTCCTGTCCTTCAAGGGTAAGGGCAATTGAAAATCTTATGCCCTGCCTCCCCACAGTTGTAGCATCTAAAAAAGGATTGTCCTCCAATAAGGCCTTACCACTTCTGTATGTTTCCTTTATTTTGCCATCTGGGCCCTCTAGATCATTTCTGATTCACACTTTGAAATCCACTTCGATTTCTCTCACCTGCCTGTTCAATGTCAGCCATTTCTGTTCTGAAAGCCATCTCCTCTGGAGAATTAGAACTGGTGGGAGCTATGCTTGCCAGTACCCTTTTCAATTCTGGTCGTAGGCCTTTTACAAAGCGTCTACTTCTTTCTGTCTCTGAATGTATTAGAAGTGGGCAATATTTCGACAGTTTAGGGAATTTAGCGGCATACTGCCTCATAGTACGACCTCTCTATCGAAAAGCTTGAAATTTATCCTCTTTCTTTTCTACTACCAACTGGGAATAAACTCCTTCTTAAAACTATCTTTGAAATCTATCCACTCCCACTCTCGTTGATTCATTTCTCTTGCCCACTAATCTTGAGCAGGTCATTTTGGCTGAAATGTGGCAAGTTGTACTTTTCTTTGCTCTGAGTAATTCAGAGCTGCAAAAATCTTCTCCATTTGTTTGATCCAATTTTTAGCCTTTTGTTCCGAATTAGGTCACACTTGAAATTGCAGAGGGTGAAATTTCAAAAAACGTTCAAGACATTGATTCGATTCGAATTCACTTCTTTGACTTCCTCTTCCCATATTGTCATTCATTCTAGCATTGTCATTTGCTCTGGTGGCAGTTTCAGTCAATTGTTGAATAGTGTCAGCCCTTTTCTAGAAGGTTTGAAATATAGGATGTGACGGGCAGCAAACAGAGGAGCATGCTTCAACGGGAAAAAAATAGAGAAAAAAAAATCGCAAGCCTTAAAGGCTGCACGGAAGCGTTAAGATCATACCTTTGCACACTTTAAACCTACTAGGTTGAGTAGGAGTGGATTGAACGACAGGAATTGCTTCGCCTTGCCCACTTGAAGAAGCTTCCGGTTGAAAACCCGCTAACCTCCTACTTCGCCTTGTTTACATGAACGCCAAGCCTTTTAACTCTTAGAATATGCCATTGCCCAAACTCTAGTCGGTGAACACAACAGTGAAGAAGAATGGTCTCAAGTCTCCTTGGTTCTCTTGCTATTGGTTAGCAAAGCTCCAAGGAGAATAACAGAGGAGAAGGAGATGTTAGAGTGAGAGAGAGAGGCATGAGTCTCTATTGTTGTTAGGGAGATTAGGGTTTTTCTTTCACTAGAGACTTGTTTATTGGTCAGCCAAAACTAGGTCTCTCATTCTCTGATAAACATATCCCCCGGGATGTTATATTTCAAACACCTGGATGTTATTCTAAGAATAAGTTTGGCTTAACCCTAAACTCATCTGAACCGTATCTGGAAAAAACCCTACGATCCAAGCTATTGGGCTAAAATAATATTTATTATTTTTCTTAGACCCAAAAGGCCCAAAATAATAAACACTAATTATTTATTTCCTGGGCTTATATAAATAATCCAATAAATAATTAATAAGCCCAAATAAACAAAAATAATTAATGTTTAATTATTTATTTCTTGGGCTTATATAAATAACCCAATAAATAATTAAACATTAATTATTTCCCCTAGTTTAAGCCTAGGTTAATTTTCTAATTATTCATACTAGACTTAGGCCCTGAATCATTAATTAACCAATTAAACCAGATAATTAATTTCTCTCAACTCCTATTATTTATTTATTTATTTTATTCCAGTCTAATAATAAATTAGACATCCTGAATAAAATAAAATAAAATAAAATAAAATCCTCTTGAATTGAGACCAATTCCTCAACCCAAAATTAATTAGGACTTACGGGCTATTCCGAGGACCAAAAAGACACATCGCCTTGGCTGCTAAAATGACCAAAATACCCCTGCTATATAAATAGCTGTATTTTGTATTTTAAATATTTTCTAATATCACCATAAGAAAATATTGACTCCAAGGACAATGTTGCATTAGCAAAGTCTCCGACCTACAGGTGAAATGACTAAAATACCCCTCTACACATCGCCGTACATTTAGAGAGGAAGAAATGTACTAACACCCCTCTAAATGACATCTACTATCCTTAGGCTTCTAGTCCAATGATCCACGACTTTCGGGAGTGTTTCCGCTTTCCAAGGGAGCTATCTTAAAGCAAACATCTGAGTCATGTTTCCCAGGGCTTTGGACATTTTAGACCATTCGGACAACCACAAGGAGCGATATAGTGTAGAAACTATCTTGCGTAAGTCTGTTTTAACTAACTAGTTACATATACCCAATACACAAGTATATTGGTTCTACTATAGAACTTCAACTATAGCATATCAAAGCATATGCTTCTAGCTTCGTCAGACCACCAACTCATACTCAAGTTGTAGAGTACTAATCCACGCTGTAGCGGTAGTAGTCTAGGTTTCTATCATATAGTACTTTTAGAAACCACTACTACAAGTCATGTCCTACGTATTCGAAATACGCTTATGTCATGAAGTAAGTGGACTACTCACTGACTAAAGGTACGCCATTCCTCATTTGGAATTCATAACATAATAACCTAAACATGATGAGATTCCCAGTCTCATCAACAGGTTAAGAACAAATGTTTATGTGTTAAATAACCCGTGATCCATACCTTACTGTGAAAGACCACTATTCACATGGATCACTTATTTAAACACAATGGGTTTGTTCCAAACGCAAATTGTGCACAAACAAAAAGTAAATTCACAAACAATTTCTGAAAATAAATTCTTTTATTAAAATATTCGATTTTACATCAGAAACCTAGTCTAAGAGGGCACACAATCCAACAAGATGGTCTGAAGTTATAAAGTGGGAACCTTCCACATGCAGTTCCTCCACCATTGACTTAGGGTGATTTCGAGTAGTTCGTGACGGTCATCCGGAAGTTCGTTTAGGAGGCATATGTATAGTTCATAAGGTTTTATTGGTAAAATAATATAACATAGCCTAAAAGCAGGGACAAACGTGGACATAGTGCACATAGTAGGAATATAACATATATTCATTCTTGTCAAAACACGGAGTCAGTACAAAATTTTTGTGCCGAGCGCACTGTCATATGTAATGTACACAGGCCGAATTGTACATGTCCTGCTACATATATCTACATCTCATCCTCCTACTCGTCATCATCACTATCTAAAATGGGAGGTCCTGAGGTAGTAGAAACTGTGTAGGACTCGAGTGTGTCAAGTCCCTCATCTCTATCCACATCAGGGTGCAACCAAGCCTCTATCTTCGGGTATAACTCTAGCTCCTCCTTGAGCTTGAGCACAAGCATCTCTACCTCGGGTACCTCTTGATCCTCTCCTGCCCCAACAACCTCCAACTCTGGCATCTCCTCCTCTAATATCCCTAGAACATCGTTGCCAAATACCTCCTCATCATCCTCAGACAACACTACATCATCGAAGATACTATTCTCCTCCTCATCATTGTCCTATAGTATAGCTCAACATCACCATCAGCATCATCAGAATTGCCACCTACCTCCACTGTCTGGCTAGGTGGCGACGGTGTCTCAGAAATTGGTGTCTTCTCAAAAATAAAGTCTCGCGCAAATAGTGGAACAACTAGCACTGCCGGGTCAAATGTGTTCCTGGCAAGACAGGGTGCATGATGGCAACCAAGGCCAGGTTCTGTCAAAGTGAAACATCCTGGCATACCTACTCGGTAGACCGTCCTAATCTTCCTAGGTTTCTTCATACCCCAACTTTTACCCATCTCTTTCTTCCAATCATCGCTATGATCATCCATTGGGCATTTTCCCTTATCATTCCTATCCGTCATACCTACACAATAAAAGGGTTCTATCAATTCCTATGAAGATACCACAGTTCTATAATAACTATGCTTTGATACCAATTGTAACACCCCTACGAAAAGTAATAGCAGAAGCATACTAAAATCGAGTATCGCTCCATCCAGTTACCCAGACAAGGGGTCTTTATAAAGAACAACCAAAAGCAGTATTCAAGGCCCAGACTGGTACGACTAACTTATAGTATCATGATTATATACATATATAACAACGACTCTCAGGCACACAATTTTCATACTATATCAGTAATAAAGTATATAATAAAAAAAGAAAGCATCCAGACCTAGACTGTTGTCATTGTGGTATCGTCTTTCTATCCGTAGGTATGCTAAACTTTGGATCCTACAAAAGAATAAGATAAAAGACACGTGTGAGTGAAAAATCACCCAGTGAGTCCCGTGTGTGCCAGTGCTTTATTAAAGAAAAAGATTACATAAAACCATTGTGGGAAAGCATTTCATTTTTCTATTGGAAACAATTCTAATACTCTCTAAAGAAGAGTTTATTCAGAACTCAATCATTTTTGAAAAACTCGATTTCAATCTCAAATCATTGTCCCAATTTTCAAATTACAATCACTTCTCCAATAGAAGGTCGGCCTGCATGCAAAGCTCACAAGATTTCGCCTCGGCACCACGTATTATTGTGCAGAGACCACAGCCTACACCACTCAACTGTGCATTGTTGAAGGGTAAGTATACTACAACATATTACTAAGAATGAATAAGTGTACCACAACACACTGAATATTTTACTTGCCACCGTAAGCTAAGGAGTCCTAATCCTAACGTCATTCACTATTGAGGCTGTAAAGAGTCAAATGCTACTGAGTGTCCTCGCCCGACATTTAGCAAATGACTCAAAGTAAGGTATGCTTGCAAGTGCGGCAAATGCCAGGTGCAAAACGGCTAGCCAGAACGACTCGCGGCAAATGTCCTATAACACCCCGCTACCTAGGCCAGCCAGGGCTAGGGATATCGCCCCGTCCAAAGGACAAGGGGTCTTTATAACTAGGTCACACAAATAAAATAGCAAAATAAAAATAATAATTTAGCTTAAAATTTATTACAACCCCAGAATAAATCCAAGAATTTCCAAAAGAAAAATAAATCCATAAATAAAATCATCCACTCTCAACTCCCCAAAGCAATACATAAAAATAAAAGACAATATTCTCTTCCCATGCAGATAACACTAGCTACTCATCCCCAGAGTAGGATCGACCTGAAATCATGGTAAAAAGGTGATGAGACAGAAATCTCAGTAAGTTCGTGTGTGCTTTGGGTGTTCAGTGAAAACTGTTCGTTGATGCAAAGTACGAAATCTTTATAAGAGAAATATTGGCAAGAAATAAACATTAGTCAAAAGTAAGAGTGGTGTTTTCCTCTTTTTGAAACCATACAAGTGCACAATAAAATCAACCACTCAAAAAGGGTGGTCATGGGTTACCACACGTTAGGCCCCGTGTCCACATGGTTAGTATGCCACACTTTGTGCATACTGCCGGTCAGAATGCCACACTTTGTGCAGACTGACAAAAGGTAGGTGATCGGCCTACTGGGCAAGATACTCCTTCTTTTCTATACCTAAACAATAACCGGGTGTCTATTCTGGCAAAACACAATCACTTGACTGAAATAAAAACTGCTAGCTCGGACCGGCATGACTAAGTAGTATTGACGTTTCTCTAAATTGAGCTTATCTTCTAGAGATGGCCTCCTGGCAGAAGACTCACTCTTGCTCTTCAAAACTAGTACTACTAGCCTACTCTTATTGAGTACTCAACGTAACGTATCCCACTTGGGAAAAATGAACAAAACATATTTTCGCTTGAAAATGGCATTTAAGGTTTTCCAAAGTTTGGGGCAAAACTGGTTTTAGAAAGAGTTTTAAGTTTTGAGTAAAACCGCCCCTTGATTTGCAAATAATTTATTTGTCTAAAATGAGAATGGAAATAACCCTCAATTGCCTTTACAGAAATGAGTGACCATGCACTCTATATTTGGCTTGCCATAAAAAAAATCATTTTTCATCAAACAGGTTTTATGCAGGAGCTTACCTGATCCTTGCTTACAACAAAGGTCTCCAACAGCTGACCTAACCCCGCATGGGGTAAATACAAACCACAATAAAACCCAAGCCAAAATCCACTTTCACAAATAAACTAACTCAACTCACTACTACAACCAAGATCCTAGTGTCCCAAGCTTTAAGGCCAAAATAATAAATAAAAAGGTTTATAAGCCAAGGCTAATTTTGATATTCAAAATAATTAGAGTTTTGGAAAATAGGTACTAATAAGTTGAAGGTTTAAATCTTGCTAAAATAATTTAGAGTTTATTTGATGAAAAGTCCTTGGTGGTACTAGGTAAAATAATAATTTATTAATAATTAATTGCTAGAAAATAATTGATAATTAAAATTAGTTGAAAATAAATTTTAATGAGTCTTGATTGAAAGATACTAAATAAATTTTAGTAGGTTTTGGTTAAAAGATAATAATTAAATTTTAATAGCAAATATTTTACTTATTATGATTATTTTCATAAAAGGATTTATTTGATATTATCATTTTATATATAATATCTATATATTTTATTTTTCTAGCAAAAGCTATTATTTATTTGACTAAAATATCCTTATTATATATATATAATATTCCAAATCAACCCCTCCTAGGGTTTTCGAAATTACTAGCCAAAAATCATAATATTAAATATTTTATTGAAGAAATAAAATTAGCTTAGGGACAACTAGATCATGACCATAGTTCTATTGCTAACCACAATCATGAACATTTACAACCCTTCAGTTCATCAAATCATCCAAATCATGCATATAAGCATAGATCTAATGATATCAAGACATGATCTAACCTTTTCTAGCATAAATATGATCATGGCTTCAATAATCCAACATGAATATAAATCCTATTCACCAAAGGTGACATAATCTCTAGCATACTTGATCACAAATACTACCTATGACATGGAGACATACATTAAACCTCAAATCATCATACAATCAATCGAGATAATCCATCCATGCATAAATCCCATCTCCTTCATATTCATACATACATTCATGCTTCAACCTCAACAATATGTACTCAAACCTTATCCGCAATCCATCTTCTATCAATATCATCCTAGAGATATGAATCTAGAATTTAAAAGAAGGGTTAAAACAGCTTACTTGATTGATGAATTCCTTGAAGGAGTTTCGAATGAATCTCAACACCTAGTGCCTAAATCCGTCCAATGAAGGTGAAGGAAACATGGCCATGGAAAAGGAACCATTCGGCCAAGAAGGTGAGTAGTTTGGCCAAGAGAGAGAGAGAGAGAGAGAGAGAGAGAAAAGAAGAAGAAAGCTCATTAGCATGCTTAAACACATATATGTTCATTAGAGATTGAAGATTAGCGAAGATGAAGTTGATTGAATAATCCTACCTTGAAGGTGTTCTTGAGTCTTCAGAAAATTTCTGGTTTTTGATCCAAAAGTGCAAGTTGGATTTTGTAGTTTGATGTTAAAAATGGTATGGATGGACTCACAGCAATGAATAGATGAAATCTAAAATTTTTAGAGGTAGTTTGAAGTGATTTGGAGAGGTATTAGGTGAAAGGAAGGAGTAGGTGTTCTTGGTGTATTATGTGTTCTTGAAAGTTGAAGAGAGTAGAGAACTTTTGGATGGGAGGCTGCCGAAATTCTGAAGAGATTAGGGCTACCGAATTGTTTGTAGGGTTTAGGAAGATGATTTTCTGGTTTGGAAGGAAAAAGGAAAGGCTAGTTGTTGAAATCCTTAAAGAATATTTTTGGGAAGCAAATTTGGAAATTAGATATAACAAGAATATCTTTGATTATTTGAGGGCTTTTGGGAATCTGCCATGGACGAATTTTGGAGTAGTATTTTGGATGAATGGAAGCTGGTTGAAGAAGGCTAAGGGTGGCCGAAATTAAGGAGTATAATGGTGAAGGGAAGGTCTAGTTGTTTGAGGTATAGTTTATGGAAAGTTGTTAAATCATAGTGGTTGGAATTTTGGTATCCAAATCAAGGCATGATTGCAGAAATTTTTTTGTGGAAATCTTTTAGGCAGCCATGACTGGATTTTTCATGCAGAACTTAGGGAGGATAATGGAGTTCAGTTAATGGAGGTTTAAGGGTGGTTTTTTCAGAAAGAGGATGGAGTTTCGGCTAGGGTTGAATTAGGAAACAAAGCTGGACAAAATTCTGCACAGCATTTTCGCAAGGCTGGAATTTTTTGGGTAGTTTTTGGCTGCCCTTTTCCAGGAAATTTGTAGAGGCTTTGAAGGGGAATTTCAGGGGCTTTCAAGGCTGGTTTCCATCCTAATTTATGGAGGAAAAACATGGCTAAGGTGCTAAACAAAAACTGGAAGAAAATAGCTTGGTTTCGGACCTCCAAAGCTGCGATTTGCCCAGGGATTTTTCTGGTTTTGCACCACCTTTGTGCAGTACGAAAATAGCCAGAAAAATCCAGATTCTAAGCTGATAAAAGGGCCATTTTTTGGCAGCATTTGGAAGAAAATAATGGTTAAGAATTTTGATACCTTGAAGGCACACAAAGTTAGAAAAATTTCAGTTCTATGCAGGAAGGGAAATGAACCTAGCTAGAATGAATTTTTAGAAAGTTCACTAAGGAATTTAATTCACTTGAAATCTTTCCCCCTCTTCCATTGTTTTGGTCCATATGATGTCCTTTACTAAGACATTTCAAACCTTCAAAGCCACAGCACATTGCTGGAATTTTTCTAGAATAAAATTGGCTTGAACAAAATGAACAAACTAATGAATTGAGAAATAGGAAAAATTAAGGATCAAGAGGAAATGAATTCCCCTTAGGAATTTTGTATAGAGCAAAGGAGTAGGATTTGGATATTCCTATCATGTCTCTCTTAGGACAACATCTCTACCATACTCCCAACACATAAGGCCGAAAATAATACTTCCCAAGCAAAAATAAAATTTAATCAAGCTAAAGCTCCTATGATGGAATTTGAATCCAAGACCTCAAGAATTAATTCTAAGGCTCTAACCACTAAACCACAACAACTCTTCTTCTTATTTTCCCCCTAAAAGTATTTTCCTATTCAATCCTCAAGCTATCTCCCTTTTTCCTCCTCAAGAAAAAATTACCATTTTGCCCTTCTCACTTAATAATCATAATCAAGCCCCCTAGACTATAAAACATAAATTCAATGCACATAAAATCATATAAAAATATATTTAAACATGCAATAAACTATGATATGCATCCTAACCCCCCTTATTCTAAAGTTGGTTTTGACTGGGGTTTCACATGTCCTGTCACCCCATTCGAAGTAAGAAAATCCCTAGAACTAGGTCAAGTTACTAAGGTCGTCCAACTCTAACATAGGAAAGTATAAAGATCAAAGTCTTTGCTGAGTACTCAACATTACCAATACCAAACCCTACTGACTAATCAGGCCAGAGGGTTATTTGTTCCCACAGGATTTCCAAATCAAACACTTTGAGGCCAAAATATCATTTTTCAGAAATTGATCCCATTGACTCGCAAGTCAGGTTATTATTCCTATAGGCTTTACATGGCCAATTAGTTCATCTCCATAGGAACACCAGGCCAATAAAGTGTAACACCCATACTAAAGATAACAACGGAAGCATATCAACACTGGGGGTCGCCTGTCCAGTTTCCCAAATAAGGGGTCTTTATAACAAAGGCAATAGAGTATACAAGGTCCAGATCCATACAACATCCCATACTGATGGCCACACATATACATATATAAGAAAATCTCATACATGCCATCCCAAACAAAAACAGAAATAAGTACATGATCAAAAGGAAAACTATCCAGACCTATACTACTGTTACTATGGTATCATCCTTCTATTTGTAGGACCGCCTAACTCTAGATCCTACAAAAATGTGAGATAAAGACACGTGTGAGTGATGAATCACCCAGTGAGTCCCGTGTGTGCTAGTGCTTTAGTAAAAAATACATAGTACATAAAACCCTTATGGGGAAAGTATTTCATTTTCCATACATTTTTTCAATGGGAAACAATTCCAAAACTCTTTAAAGAAGAGTTTATTCAAAGCTCAAGCATTTTTGAAAAAATGTATTTTAGATTTCAAACCATTGCCTCGATTTTCAAATCACAGGCACTTGTCCAACAGAAGGTCGACCTGTATGCAAGTCCCGCAGTCCTAGCTTTCGGCGCCACGTATCATTATACTGAAACCATAGCCTTCAATACTCAATCCTTGCGTTACCGGAATAAGTACACCGCAACGTACTTCTGCTCAGGTGTACCACAGCATACCTAGTGTACCATAATACACTCTTACCAACCTTACTCACCATAAACCCGGGATCTCCATACTAACCTTACTCACCAGGGGTCCCCATACCAACCTTACTCAATATAAGCCAAGATGACTCATCTCAATGTCCTGTCACCTCGTTTGGAGTAAGACAATCCCTAGAACTAGGGTAGGTTACTAGGGTCGTCTAACTCTAACGTAGGCTAGTACAAAGATCAAAGTCCTTGCTGAGTACTCGACGTTACCAATACCAACCCCTTCTGACTGATTAGGCCAGAGGGTTATCTGATTTCGTAGGATTTTCAAAACAAACATCTTGGGGGTAAAATAACATTTTTAAGAAATTGATCCCACTAACTCACAAGTCAGATCACAATTCCCATAGGCTCCACAGGGCTAATCAATTTATTCCAAAGGCACATCAGACCAATAAAATAATTTTCGGGATCAAAATGTCGTTTTCGAAAGGTCAATCACATATCGAGGGATCATTTTCCAAATCCTTGTCAAAACAGGGTAAAGTGTTCACTTCAAACATCAAAATAAGTTTACAGGAGTATTCGGGTTATTTTGCCCGTACTTGATTACAAAAGTCATTTCCAAGGGCATTTGGGCCATTTTACCCATGCCCGATTCTAAAAGACTTTTCAAGGGTATTCGGGTCATTTTACCCTTACCGGGTTTGAAAAGTATTCATAAGAGTTCCAATAAGGATATTTTGGTCATCTACCAAATATCCAATTCCAAAGGTTTTCATAAAACATCCCAATAAGGACATTTAGATCATTTTCCAAATACCCGATTCCACAAGGAACTCATTTCAAGAAATTCAGAAATCTAATCCCAAAAGAGGATTAAATTCAAAGTTTCCAAATACATTTCTATACAATGTTGCAATAAGGGAATTCCAGTTTATTTAAGGGCCCCCGATTCTAAAATTTGTCATTTTCTGAAAACCCTAAGTATTTAATCCAAAAAGGACTAAATTCACAAAATTCATGTTTGATAGGGCCGAAATTAGTCATATATTTCCTAGTTATTTGAGACTATTTTGTGATACATTTTGTTCAATAACTGGTCATATTCGTTTATATTTGAGATTGTACCTTTGGAAAGGTATTTTGTGCATTATTTCAGATTTTAGGGGTAAAATAAGATTAAAATGTCACTAAATAGAATAGAGGCGGTGCCAGCCAGGACAGGAGAATCGGCGCCGATCACGTGTTGCTGGTATGCACTTAGAGGCGATGAAAAATCGGCGAAAATAGAGTTAAACAGAACACAGCCGGTGCCGGTTGGGAGCTCAGAGGCGGCGCCAACTGCAATTTGAAAAAGTTGGCACAAAAATCAAGAAAAATCGGCGAACAGATGGAGGGACAGACCACAACCAGCGCTGGCCCTAGGCAGGACAGGCGGGCGTCGGCTATGCACTGGTACTGAGGCGAGAAGATGGTGATTTCATGGATTGAAAATGAACTGAATCTATTTTAATCCTTAGTGTATTGATGATAGATTGGCAAAATTACAACCTAACAGTGATGTTTTTAGTGAGACGTCATTAGAAGCATTAGTGAATTCTTTTGTTGCCAATACAAATTCATCTGTTCAGTAACATGAAGAAGCTTCCCGACGATTGGGCGATCAAAGGAAACAATTAGTTAAGATTGTTAAGGAGACTCATGAGTTCATGCTAGCCCATACAATTGACCATGGGAAACGGAGAGGCTATAAAGGACAATTGCATGATGTGGCAAGAGAGGTATTTGATTCTACTATATGTGCTCATAATTCTAATATTTCTTTGTCACAGAATTTCTTAGGTTCTTCTCACTTCTTGGAGAACAATGGTCCCAAGGATGATGTATGGAGTTTAACATGCCTCAAGAAGTTAGATTTTTCATTCATTCTATAAAACCCTTCGAGGACATTGGCAAATTCTACCCTTCACCAGGGAGGTAACTTGGTATTTGTAGAAGCATTGAAAAGTAAGGATTTCCTAATCCCATCTTTAAAGAACTCAAATACTAAGTTTAAAGGGGAATTTTAATTGTAAAAATTCTTTTGAAAGGTTAATTGGTGCTTTCCAAGTGGTGCATCCGTTAGATACCATGTGCACTTATATGTTGAAAAAGATATTTATGTGTCTAAAGGAATGTTAGAGAATGAGGTTTATGTGTTTTGTTTTGCTGAGACAAATCGTTTTCATGAACCTTCCATTTTTCAACATCCTCTGTTCTTTCTACATTTATTATGCCTATCTTCTACTTGGAGCTTTAATCTCTTTTCCAAATGTTTGATGAGGAAGTATGATGAGTGGAAAGAGTTTGTATTTTTTGCTTTGTGTTTGGTTTTGCTAAGTTTTTTTTTTTTTTTTGTTTTTCCTCTCTCAAATAAGGAAAATATTTTCATCTTAAGTGTGGGGGAGAGAGTTGCATCTCTATGTGCTTTCTTAGGATTTTTAGTTTGTCTTCTTTTATTTTTGTGTGTCTTTATTTTGTTTTTACTTTTTATTTATTTTTATTTTCTAGATTTTATGCTTTGGTGTGTTTCTTTTGTATTTTTTTCTTTTCTATGTACTTCGACAATGCTCCTTTCTGCTGGAATTCCACTCTTTGGTAGGAGAATGCACAATGCACTGGAAGCATTTTCTTTCTTCTCTTTTTCCCTTTATTTTTGGTCTCGTGGCAATATTTTCTTGCTCTATTTGTTTGGCCATTGAGGACAATGTCCAGTTTAAGTATGGGGGAGTGGTTAGAATAGGAATTCTTCTATGTTTTATTCTTCTTGAAATTCTTCCTTGAACCTTTTGAGCAGATTTTTCAAAAATTTTTCTGATTTTTTGAGCTTTCAAGATGTATTTTTAATGCATGACATTTTGCTAGATCATAGAGCATATGTTCTATATCATTTGTGGCTTATGCCTGACTTTTTGCATGCACTTGGACTAAGTAGTTCTGGATCAAATGCTTTACATTGTTTTTAAACCTGTTTTTCTGGTGAAATTCATTAAGTATTGTAGAACTTACTTGAATACCTCTCGAGGTGAAATAAGAAAGACATTCATGATTTAACTTAGAGATGATGATAATTGGCCTTATTTGGATAGTTTGAGCTTTTCAAACTTACCTATTTTGTATTATTCCTAGTGCCTATTTTGAGGGTAATAACCATGAACATATCAACATGGTTAAATCAATGAAATCAAAGCTTTCATGATATTGATTTCATTGAACCATAAAAACTTGATGTGTTTAGATTTAGGTATAAAGATCATATAAAAATAAGCACATTCTTAATCAAGTTTAAATTAAAACGTTAACTCCAAATTACACATATGAGCAAGTGTACTCATCATTAAGCATAGCATAGGGTTTAAAACGAGTATTGATCCTCAATGAACAAATATGCATTAACCCTTTTCTTTCATTGTTTAACTGACTTAATATAGTGAAAAAGAATAAAAAGGAAAAGAAAAGAAAAGAAAAGAATATATACATGTTAAGGATGGAGAATTATGTAACTCAAACTATTATTTTGAAAAACATGACCTTAAAGTACTCAATTATTATCATAACTAATCATTCTCTTGGCATCATGAAGGATTAAGATAGATTCACTTCTTTTCCAATCCATCAAATCACTATCTTCTAAACAAATTAGCATCACATATCCTGTCTCAAGTAATTCACCCAAAAGATGCATTAACCACAATCCTTGATTAAATTTCCATATCCTAGCAAACTTAAAACATGAAATTAACCAAAGAATCCATATCCTGGCAGACATCAGTTAACCTTTAATTACCCAATTCTTTGCAATTAACCCTTTTCCAAGCAAGTTAATAGACAACAAATATGAAATTAATGAATTGAGACCATCATCAATCCCTTTTCCTAGCAAGTTAATAGAAAGAAACAACACATTAATCTCGTAATCAACATAAGTAATTAAATACCAAGAATAACAATTAATTAATCAAAAGATCAAAGTAACTCTAAAAATTATGAATACCTAAAATAATGTTAATTTACAATAAAACAATTAATACATAATTGTTTAAGAAAAGAAAATAAAGTTAAAAGAAAGCACTTATAGACAAGCCTCCATCTTCTGCCTTCGTAGACCCTCTTGTACAATCCTTCTTTATCTGATAGAATTCCTCTTTGAATTTGAGTGATTTGATGTTTTGATATGTGAATTCCCCTATTTTCCTTGTGTTTTCCCTCTATTTATAGTATTTAGAAGTGTCTAAATTTATCCTTCTAGGGTTTCTGGCCAAATAAAAGTAGGAAAATACTAAAACTTTGCAAATTGCCATAAACATGCATGAAAATTGAGGCACCGCCACAGTATCAGTGCACAGCTAGCGCCGCCTGTCCTGCCTAAGGCCGGTGCAGATTGTAGTTTGTCCCTCCGTCCGTTCACTAATTTTTTTTATTTTAATTTTTGTGCCAACTCATCCGTACTGCAGCCGGCACCGCCTTTGACCTCCCTACTGGCGTCGGCCGTGTTCTGTTTAGTTCTGTTTTTGCCAATTTTTCATTATCTTGAAGTGCGTGCCAACAACACATGGCCGGCGCCGGTTCTCCTGTCCTGACCAGTGTCGCCTCTATTCTATTTAGCGTTGCCTTATTTTACCCCAAAAATCTAAAATAATACACAAATACCTTTCTAAGGGTAAAATCTCAAATATGAAGGAATAAGACCAGTTATTGAACAAAATGTATCATAAAACAGTCTAAAATAACTAGGAAATATTTGACTAATTTTGGCCCTATCACATTCCCCCACACTTAGCTCTTTTTTTGTGATATGATCTTGAGTGGGCCTTTTCTTGGTGTTGTGGGTGGTTTAATTGGTTAGAAGTTTAGCTCAAGTAATGGGACCAAAAATAGAGATTCTTCTTGAAACAAAAAGAGAAAATGAAATAACAACCTACCCTCTATCAAACCCTTAAAGAATTAAGCTTCAAAGATCCTAAAGATTAGTGGAAAGTTCTACTATAATCTTATCCCAATATGTTTGAAGCAACAAAGGCAGAGAAGAACAAATAGAATAGAGAAAATAGACACCCAAGTAATGAAATTCAGACAAACCTTAGAAGAGCAAAGCAACTAAGACCCATTCAAAGAAACCACATTGGATTATCCAAAAGATTTATAGACTCATTCATACGGAGGACTAACCCTTAAGCATGGTCTTGAACAAGATGAACAAGAAGGCTAGAGCCTGTTAAGATTCTCTCTCAAATTTTGAATAAAGTGTGTTAATTATGTTGTCAAATCACTAAAGATTCTATTTATACTACCCTAACCCAAGCTAAGTAATCCTTGAAGTTCTAATATAATTTATGGCTTTAATAGGTCTTTACAAACATTTAAAATAGAGTAAAATCGGAGAAAACATAAAAAACGCAGGCAAGATGGAGCCGGAGCTAGCTATAGTTGCTACAGCAGGTGCCGGTTGCGTGCTGCTTCCTGGGTTGTTGCGTGCAGGTTGAAATCGGCACCGGCTGTATGCTGGAGGCCTTCTTATTGGTTGAGTTTCATTTGTCTTTATTGTCAGCTTGAGTTCTTGTTGGGGTCCTTCTTGGATAGTCAACAAAATGAGCTCTTGGCTAGCTTCCTCAACTTTCCAACCCTATTCCATCTTTACTCATGGTTTTATGAGCAATTGAAACTCGTCTTGAAGCTTCTTGGACCTAGATCTTGTCATCGGTCCTTGTCCATGCATGGTCACGCCTCCCCTCTCCTTGATCTTGACCTCCATGATGAAGCGGAGTCTCATCATCTCCCCCTTCTTGAAAAGGATTCGTCTCCGAATTATTGCCATCATCTACATAGAGTGCCTTCACCATTTCCACCTTCTTAGCTCCATCAACGTTCATTCATTCACCTATAGAAAAGGGAACCAAATCTAAAGGAGTTAGAGGATTTAAACCATACACAATTTCAAAAGGAGAATAAGAAGTTGTAGAATGAATAACCCTTTTGTAAGTAAACTCAATGTGTGGCAAGCATTCTTCCCAATTTTTCAAATTCTTCTTGATTATGGTCCACAAGAATTAGGTAAGTGTTTGGTTGACCACCTCTTTTGGAAAAACGTCTTCAAATTTTTGAAAAATAGCTGCAATTTCATTAGGGAAAAACATTTTAGAATCATTAGTAGAAACATAAGAACCTTTGCATAAAAGAAGAATAATCGGTTCCTTGGCTTTTATAGCCTCTATGACCTCACTTTCTTTTGCAAAGAAGTTCACTCTTCTTTTACCTTCCCTTTCTTGTCCTTGCTCATTCTTATCCTTGATTGTCAAAGGTACTTGTTTGTCCATTCTCTCTCTCAATGCTTTCTTTTTCCTCTCTTGTTCTTTCCTTTTAATTTCTTGTTTTTGTTTGACATCTTGCTCTCCCTTCTTCTTTTTTTCTCTTTCATGATTCTTTGATCTTTGTTCACCTTACTAGGGGCCATGGGGGTGAGGGTAAACTTAGTTCCCCTGTTGAGTAGAGAATAAGTATTCTTTCTCCCATCATACTTTACATGCCTATCGTATTGACAAGGCCTCCCTAAGAGCAAGTGACCCACTTGCATAGGTACCACGTCACATAGCACATCATCCTTGTACCTTCCCATCTCAAAAGACACCAAAACTTATTTGTTTACTCTCAATTCCCTGCTATCGTTCGACTATTGCAATTTGTAGGTCTTGGGGTGTTTAATCCAACTCATGTCCAATTCTTCAACTATGTTTGCACTAATCACGTTAGTGCAACTCCCACTATCCACAATGACACTACAAGGGGTCTTGTTGATTAGACACCTAGTGTAGAAAATGTTCTCTCTTTATTGGTGATCTTGGTTTTCAATGGCTTGTGAATTCAATGACCTTCTTGTGACTCCCACCAAAGAGTATTCTTGACCAACAACTTCCCCTTCATTACTTTCCTCATCTCTATTTCCCTCATGGTCTCCTTAGCACCTTTCTCCCTCTTCTTCTTTGTCGGTAGAAACCTCACCATAGGGATTAGTATACATCATTCTCTTGCTTGAACACTCATGAGAAGTATGTCCATATCCAAGGCACTTAAAACACTTAATATCCCTATTCCTCTGTGGCCTCTCCATGGCTTTTCCCTTATCCTTATTCCAACCTTTCCTAGGTTTCCAATCCTCCCTAGACTTCCAATCCTCTCAAGGTTTCCAAACCTCTGTTAGTTTGTTGAAATCCCTTTGGAATGGCTTAGGGGCTTCATCCTTCTTAATTGGCATCTTGCGAGTAGTTTTGGGGTTTAGAAGTGGTGGTCTAGTAAATGCTCTCCTTTTTAATTGCTTCTCAATCTTCATAGCGGCATGTACCATATCCTCCAATCGATCATAGGGGTGCAACTCTACCAAATTGGCAACTTCCCTATTTAATCCTTCTAAGAACCATGCCCTCGTTACTTTAGGATCATCATTGATTTGAGCTCTCATCAACATTACTTCCATCTCTTTATAGTAATCTTCCACACTCTTATTCCCTTACTTGAGTGATTGGAGCCTTTGGTAAAGATCATTGTAGTAATGGTATGGTATAAATCTTGCACTCATCATATTTTTCAACAAATTCCAACTAGCCATGGTTTCCACTCCCATTTGTCTTCTTTGTGCACTAACTTGCTTCCACCATACTAAAGCATAGTCCGAAAATCCTAAAATAGCTAACCTCACATTTGACATCTCACTATAGGTATGACTTTCTAAGAAGATCTCCATCTTGCTCTCCCACTCGAAATATGCTTCGGGTCACTTTTGCCATAGAATGTGGAAACTTTCAATTTGATGTGGATCAACTCATTCTCCTCATCATTTCCTTCTCTCCTACCTCTTCTATTGCCCCATCCTCTATTGTGTTCCTCAAATGTTTCAACTTGTTCCTCCTCATACCATTCATTAACTCCCTCAAACTCTCTTTTTAACCCCCTTAGGTTGTCCCCACTATTCCTTCCTTGACCTCTACCTCATCCTCCTCTCATACTATATCTTCCCCCTTTCATAGGAGCTTGTTGGAATCCCCCAGTGCTTATCCCACTCTTCCCCTTGTTAGGCATTAACGGAGGGGTATGGGCATCGCCATCCCTCATCCTAGGGCTAGGTACTTCAAATCGCTCTTGACCTCTTCTTTGTGCGACGGTAGAAGATTGTCCAAGATGATTTATCAACTCCCTTGTCATGTTTTGGAACTCACTTTGCATAGTCCTCATCATAGCTTGCAAGTCTTCACGCAAACACCTAGCATCAATTTGTTCTTCTTGAGGTCTACTAGGTCCATTTAGGTTAGGCCTAGAGATCTCTTGATCATGGGCCGTGGTAATGGAATATTTATTTACTTATACCTGTAAAATGAAAGAGATTCGCATGAAAATAATTCATCGCTTTGCTTCCTTGCGTGTTGGCTCTCAAGGTTGATCCCTCCACGCTCGTGTTTGCTCTCTTAGACTCTTTTAGTAATAGGCTCACCCTCTTATCTTTTTCTCAATGTTCAAGCCTCCTTATTCAATCCCAATTCTCCCCAATAGCTAAAGATATAGTCTAGCTTAGTGAATCACACAAATCAATGGATTTTTTCAATTAGGGGGTCATAGGGAAATTTCAACAAACACTTGTTAGACACCTCAAGAAATTAAGTTTTAATCAAGAATTTTAAGAAAAGTGGACTCAATCAACATAAGAACAAACACTAGATGCACAAAGAAAAACTTCTAAGCAAGAAACAAACAAGAATTAGTAATAACAAAGAAACAAGAATAACTAGAACTAGGATTATGAACAACAAGATGATCACAAGTGTGCACTAGTAAAATTGAGTTCAATGAACATGGAATTCAATAATAGAGTGATATACTAAGCCTCAATATCCCAAGGAATGAAAATTAAGAACCAAAGTTCCCAACTATAGCCAAATACATTCTCACGGAACATTTATCAAACACCTTGGATGCAATCCCGTCACTTAAGAACAACTGACATTCTCACCTATATTTAAGCCAAATTTCACCACAAACACAAGAAAATTTTGTTCTCAAAGATTATATTAACATTAAGGAGCAATTTATCAAAAGAAAAATCAAGATATAACAAAGATATCATGACCTTTTTGGAGTATGTTTTTGAGTTACGAGATTTTCTCTGTTTTCTTTTTCTTCAACTTTGTAGGGCTCCTTTTCTTGCTTTCAAGCTTTTATTGGAATCAAAGCATTCCTTGCTCTGATACCAAACTCTTTGATATGATCTTGAGTGGGCTTTTTCTTGGTGTTATGGGTGGTTTAATTGGTTAGGAGTTCAGCTCAACCAATGGAACCAAAAACAAAGATTCTTCTTGGGACAAAAAGAGAAAATGAAATGACAACCTACCATCTATCAAACCCTTGAAGAACTAAGCTTTAAAGACCCTCAAGATTAATAGAAAGTTCTACTATAATCTCACCCCAATATCCTTGAAGCAACAAAAGCAAACAAGAATAAATATAATAGAGAAAATAGACACCCAAGTAATGGAATTCAAACAAACCTTAGAAGAGTAAAGCAACTAAGACCCATTTAAAGAAACCACATTGGATTATCCAAAAAATTTATAGACTTATTTATAAGGAGGACTAACCCTTAAGCATGGTCTTGAACAAGATGAACAAGGAGGCTAGGGCTTCTCAAGATTTTCTCTCAAATTTTGAATAAAGTGTGTGAATTGTATTGTCAAATCACTAAAGGTTCTATTTATACTACCCTAACCCTAGCTAAGTAATCCCTGAAGTTCTAATACAATTTAGGGCCTTAATAGGCCTTTACAAACATTTAAATGTTGGATATCTCAGGCTCGTATCATATACGGCGCAACGGAAGAATAAAATGAGATACCCTCCCAGGACTCGTCTATGTGTGGAAAACAAGACATAATGATAATAAAGGTAACAGCTTTTACCTTTGGGTGATCGCCCAAAGAACAAAATTGATCTTCTTCAAGTCAAGGCGCGATCTAGCAATCCTCTTGATCAACCTTCACGTGAGTTGATCGTCTAACTACTATAATCACAGTGTGTGATTATCTCTAACAGTAATTCACATAGAGGAATACTTAAGCACGAAGTTTTCTGTGCTAGCAGAAAATCTAAGTGGCAGCTAGGGCTGTTTACGTTTTCAGCAAAATAAGAGAGAGAGAAAGAAGAAAGATGGTTATTGTTTCGTGTGTATTATCCTCGGCTATGGTTGGCGGCCATATCATCATATAACACCAAAAACCCTACCAAAAATTAAGAATTTTAATCCTATTAGAATTCCATAATTATAATTGGAAACATCAAGTTCTCACAATTGCAATTTGGACCACAAATTATAACTAATTATAATTTGTCTATAAGAACTTCTCTTTCTCGCAATTAACCCCACTATGTCATCAAATAACATATTGAGTATATAATCATTTATTATGTGTGACCTATTAGGTTTCCCAATCAATTGGTAGCGAACATGAATTAATCCAAACGTCTTTGCGATTAATAATCCATAATTAATTAGAATTAATCATACTAATTCTAATTAGGATTGGTTTATTAATTCATCAATTAATAAACCCACATTCCCAGATCATGAGCGGTATCTAGCAACACATCATGACCACCCAAGAGTCCAGGAAGTTAAGTGGCTTGGCATGAACCATTTAATAACAAACTTCAGTGCAATTAACTCATTTCACCATATAATATCTTATTCGGTTTGGAGTACGGAATTAGTGCCAATTCCCTCCAAAATTAATTCTGGCCTGAATACAATAGTACTTATACCAGGAATCTACTACTCTAGATATGTATCAATTGGAACTATTTCCAATACACAATCGCCTTGGCCAAGGACTTTCCAAGTAGTAATTCCTACAAGTGGCCGTGAGATATTTGCCCCTGCTATTAGGAGTGGTGAATCCTATTGACCCTCTCAACTACTTTCATTTACCTCATAATGTACCTAATATCCATCCTATAGGCGGCCCTCAATCGAGCTCCAGAGATTGGAATCAAAGTACAAAGCTCAGCAAATAAAGTACCTTGGAGATCTCAAGTCTAAGGATACTTGCACTTTTGCTATATTGAGATTATATCACTGGCACTAAATAGTTATCCATGTTATCTCAAAGCTAGGTCATCCAATGAACTTGTTCCATTAACAAGCATCCATGTGTTAACTTTGAGTATCTCAATACTCACGGATATAAGAACCACCATTTGATCAAATCAGGAAGTCTAACACATGCTAGTCTTAACGCATTAATGATGCCGTATCTCATTAATACTATGACTAGGGACTATTTAAGCACTAACACTGTCCAGTATAGTAGGAATCTCATATCATGATCTCTATCATGATTTCCTTAACACAATGTTGTACTAAGGACTTTATTGAACAGTTATATTACTTAAAGTAAACAAAAGAAACTGTAAGATAAATAATGCTTTTTATTAAAATAAA
This sequence comes from Voacanga thouarsii, assembly GCA_026120185.1. Classification (NCBI taxonomy): domain Eukaryota; kingdom Viridiplantae; phylum Streptophyta; class Magnoliopsida; order Gentianales; family Apocynaceae; genus Voacanga; species Voacanga thouarsii. The sequence goes on from JANUWF010002002.1 coordinate 221,300, forward strand.
ATGTGTCATATACAATGTATAAGTGATTGCCTTTAGGGCACAACATTAACAAACTCCCACTTGCACTATAGCCAATCATTCATGTATATAATACCGAATGACTTAACATGACAATCATATTTCTTTTGGGATAGTGCTTTCGTAAGTGGGTCAGCTATGTTCTCATTCGTGGAAACTCTCTCTATCTTTATTTCCTTTGCTGCTTTAGAAGTGGCTATATACTCAGCTTCTGTCATAGAGTTGGCAATAGTCTCTTGTTTGAAACTTTTCTAACTTATTGCCCCTCCGCACAATGTAAACACATAGCCAGATTGTGATTTGAAATCATCTTTGTCAGATTGAAAATTGGCATCAGTATACCCGTTTATTTTCGAATCACCTTCTCCATATACTAAGAACATATCCTTAGCCCTTCGTAAGTACTTAAGAATATTCTTTACAATCGCCCAATGAACCTTACCAGGGTCAGATTGGTATCTTCTCGTCAAACTGAGAGCACAAGATATATCGGGCCTAGTACATATCATAGCATACATGATAGATCCTATCATAGAATTTAGTTCAAAAGAAATAGGCATTCCATAAGCTTACTTTTCATACACCCTCTCCACTAATCCGAGACATATCATGATTCTACTTAGGTCAAGTAGGACTTTTAAACTTGCAATGTAAAGCTAAAGGGTTTGTAATGTAGCTGTCAAATGAAGAATATAGAAAATCAAATATCAAAGAAGATGAGAGTTTGCAAGAAAAGGATAACCAACATGTACCAATAGATTCCAAGCTCTTCTTGCTCTCCTATCTCAAAATCTATCAAAAACCCATAACCTTGTATAGCACTCATATCACAGTTCAAGCGAATCTTGTATTCTTTTCATCAATAATTCTCAACTTCTCAATCATGTTGCACAAGATCATCAAAAAAATCAACAATTCTTATTCCACTCAACATTCTTCCTTGTGCTCTTCTATTCTTTTTCTTTCAGCTTTTCTTTTCTTTTTCTTTCCTTCCAAATGCTGATTTTGTTAATTTCTTAGTTTTTTTTTCCAACACTTTCTAGCAGTTTTTTGTTTTTTCTCAATCTCTTTTTTCCCTCCTTTCTCCTTTCACAATTCCATCTCATTGCATGATGCATGACTGAAAGTAACATGTCATGACCTTTACACAAGCATTTTCTCTCATCATTCTTCTAATTGTACTTTTATCCATCAAGAGCGATCAAAGCTTTGGAAGGTAAATCAAACTCTTAGAAAGAAGTAATGGACAAAGTATGATAATGGATTTTAAGAAAGAAATCAACAATTTAGGCTAAAAAATAGGCACTAGGGATAATATAAAATAGATAGCCCTGAAAAGCTCAAACTATACAAAGAAGGCCTATTATCGTCATCCCTAAGTTAAATCATAAATGTCTTTCTTATTTCGCCTTGAGAGGTATTCAAGTAAGTTCTAGAATACTCAATGAATTTTAGCAAAAAAACAGGTTTAAGAACAGTGTAATGCATTTGATCAAGAACTACTTAGTCTAAGTGCGTGCAAAAAGTCATGCATAAGCTACAAATGATATAGAACATATGCTCTATGATCTAGCACAAAGTCATGCATTAAAAATACATCTTGAAAGCTCAAAAAATCTGAAAAATTTTGAAAAATTTTCTCAAAAGGTTCAAGGAATTTCAAGAAGAATAAAGAATTGAAGAAGTATATAAGATAGTGATTTCATGGATTAGAAAAGAAGTGAATCTATCTTAATCCTTAGTATATTGATGATAGATTGGCTTATTTCATCAAAGAAATGAATCTATCATCAACATATCAACATCAAGTTTTTAACCATGAACATATCAACATGGTTAAATCAATGAAATCCAAGCTTTCATGATATTGTTCCCTGGCAACGGCTCCAAAAACTTAATGTGTTTAGATTTGGGTATAAAAATCATATAAAAAGAAGCATATTTCCAGTTAAGTTTAAATTAAAACATTAATCTCAAATTACATATATGAGCAAACATACTCATTATAAGCATAGCATAGGGTTAAAAACGAGTGTCGATTCTCAAGAAACAAGTATGCCTTAATCACTTTTTTTTTTCATTGTTTAACCGACTTAATAAAGTGAAAAAGAATAAAAAGGAAAGTAAAAGAAAATAAAAGAATATATACATGTCAAGGATGGAGAATTATATAACTCAAACTATTATTTTGACAAACATGACCTTAAAGTACCTAGTCATTATCATAACTAATCATTCTCTTGACATCATGAAGGATTAAGATAGATTCACTTCTTTTCCAATCCATGAAATCACTATCTTCTAGACAAATTAACATCACATATCTTGTCTCAACTAATTCACCCAAAAGATGCATTAACCACAATCCTTGATTAAATTTCCATATCCTGGCAAACTTAGAACATGAAATTAACCATTGAATTCATATCCTGGCAGACATCAATTAACCTTTAATTAGCCAGTTCTTAGCAATTAACCTCTTTTCTAAGCAAGTTAATAGACAACAAATATGAAATTAATGAATTGAGACCACCATCAACCCCTTTTCCAAGCAAGTCAATAGAAAGAAACAACAAATTAATCTCGCAATCAGCATAAGTAATTAAATACCAAGAATAACAATCAATTAATAAAAAGATCAAAGTAACTCTAAAAATCATGAATACCTAAAATAATGTTAAATTACAATAAAACAATTAATACATCATTGTTCAAGAAAAGAAAACAAAGTTAAAAGAAAGCACTCATAGACAAGCCTCATTCTTCTGCCTTCGTAGACTCTTTTGTACAATCCTCCTCGATCTGATAGAATTCCTCCTTGAATTTGAGTGATTTGATGTTTTGATCTGTGAATTCCCCCTTTTCCCTTGTGTTTTTCCTCTATTTATAGGCTTTAGAAGTCCTAAATTCATCTTTCTAGGGTTTCTGGCCGAATAGAAGTAGGAAAATACTAAAATTCTAGAAATTGCTAAAAAATGCACATGAATATCGAGGCATCATCTCAGTACCAGTGCACAACTAGCACTGCCTATCCTGCCTAGGGTTGGTGTAGGTTGTGGTCTGTTTCTTTGTTCGTTCGCTGATTTTTCTTGATTTTCGTGCTAACTCTTCTAGACTACAGCTAGCGCCACCTCTAAGCTCCCAACCAGCGCTGGCTGTATTCTGTTCAGCTCTATTTTTGTCGATTTTTTATTACCTCAAAGTGCTTGCCAGTAGCACGTTGCCGGCACCGGTTCTCCTGCATTGGCCGACGCCGCCTCTATTATGTTTAGCGACGTTTTTGCCTTATTTTATCCTTAAAATCTGAAATAATGCACAAAATACCTTTCCAAGGGTAAAATCTCAAATATGAAGGAATATGACTAGTTATTGAACAAAATGTATCACAAAATGGTCTAAAATAACTTGGAAATATATGACTAATTTAGGCGCTATCACATTCCCCCACACTTAGCACTTTGCTTATCCTCAAGCAAAGTATCAAAGACAAGTAGAAAAACACAAGTTTTCACAAAATCACTCAATTGATTTCAAAATAATATCTCTAATGCTTTCTTTATTCAAGACAACAAAACATATGCTACTAAATATTTTATAACAAATGTACGACTTGTGTAAGTGAAGAATGACTAGTAGAACCATCCCAATACCTAACATTATTCTCAAACCATTAGAAAGAATTTAGTTCAAAAGAAATATGCATTCCATAAGCTTACTTTTCATACACTTTCTCCACTAATCCGAGACATATCATGATTCTACTTAGGTTAAATAGGACTTTTAAGCTTGTAATGTAAGGCTAAAGGGTTTGTAATGTAGCTTGTCAAACAAAGGATTTGGGAAAATCAAATATTAAAGAAGATGAGAGTTTGCAAGAAAAGGATAAACAAAATGTACCAATAGATTCCAGACTTTTCTTGCTCTCCCATCACAAAACCAATCAAAAACCCATAATCTTGTATAGCAATCATGTTACAGTTCAAGTAAATCTTGCATTCTTTTCATCAATAGTTCTTTACTCACCAATTATATTGCACAAGATCATCAAAATTTTAGCAATTCTTATTCCAGCTCAACCAACATTCTTCCTGTGCTCTTCGTCTTTTTTTCTTTCAGCTTTTCTTTTCTTTTTCTCTTCTTTTCTAATGTTGCTTTTTGTTTGTTTCTCAATTTTTTCTTTCAACATTTTCTAGTAGCTTTTTGTTTTTCTCGATCTTTCTTTTTCTTTTTCTTTTCTCCTCTCACAACTCCAACTCAACACATGATGCATGACTGAAAGTAACAAGTCATGACATTTACATAAGCATTTTTGCTCACGATTCTTCTACTTGTACTTTTATCCATCAAGAGCAATCAAAGATTTGGAAGGTAAATTAAACTCTCAGAAAGAAGTAATGGACAAAGTATGATAACGGGTTTAAGAAAGAAATTAACACCTTAGGCTCAAAATAGGCACTAGGGATAATATAAAATAGGTAGGCTTGGAAAGCTCAAACTATCCAAAGAAGGCCTATTACCATCATCCCTAAGTTAAATCATGAATGTCTTTTTTATTTTGCCTTGAGAGGTATTCAAGTAAGTTCTAGAATTCTCAATGGATTTTAGCAGAAAAAGAGGTTAAGAACAATGTAAAGCATTTGATCAAGAACTGCTTAGTCTAAGTGCATGCAAAAAGTCATGCGTAAGCCATAAATGATATAGAACATATGCTCTATGATTTAGCATAAAGTCATGCATTAAAAATACATCTTGAAAGCTCAAAAAATCAGAAAAAAATTGAAAATTTTTCTCAAAAGGTTCAAAGAATTTCAAGAAGAATGAAGAATTGAAGAAGAAGCATAGAAGAATTCCAATTCTAACCACTCCCCCACACTTAAACTGGATATTGTCCTCAATGGCCTAACAAGTATAGAAAGGAAATATTGCCACGGGACCAAAAATAAATGGGAAAAGAGAAGAAAGAAAAATACTTCCAGTGCATTATTCATTCTCCTACAAAAGAGTGGAATTCCAACAGAAAGGAGCATTGTCGAAGTACCTAGAAAAAAAAAATACAAAAGAAACACACCAAATCATAAAAACTAGAAAAGAAAAATAAACAAAATAGTAAGAAAATTAATAACAAAATAAAGACACATAAAAATAAAAGAAGATAAACTAAAAATCCTAAGGAAGTAAATAGAGATGCAACTCACTCCCCCACACTTAAGATGAAAAATATTTTCTTATTTGGGAGACGAAAAAAAAAAAAAAGAACTTAACGAAACCAAACACAAAGCAAAAATACAATCTCTTTGACTTATCATACTTCCTCATCAAACATTTGGAAAAGAGATTAAAGCTCCAAGTAGAAGATAGGCATAAGAATGTAGAAAGAATGGTGGATTTTGAAAAATGGAAGGTTTATGAAAATGATTTGTCTCAGCAAAACAAAACACATAAACCTCATTCTCTAACATTCCTTTAGACACATAAATATCTTTTTCAACATATGAGTGCACATGGTATCTAACGGATGCATCACTCGGAAAGCACCAATTAACCCTTCAAAAGAAGTTTTTTACAATTAAAATTTCCTTTTAAACTTAGTATTTGAGTTCTTAAAGATGGGATTGAGAAATCCTTAATTTTCAATGCTTCTACAAATACTAAGTTACCTCCATCATCATTTGGGCCATTGTTTTCCAAGAAGTGAGAGGAACCTAAGAAATCCTGTGACAAAGAAATATTAGAATTATGAGCACATAGAGTAGAATCAAATACCTCTCTTGCCACATCATGCAATTGTCCCTTAAGGCTCTCTATTTTCCCATGGTCCAATGTATGGGCTAGCATGAACTCATGAGTCTCCTCAACAATCTGAACTAATTATTTTCTTTGATCGCACAATCATTGGGAAGCTTCTTCATGCCACTAAATAGATGAATTTGTATTGGCAACAAAAGAATTCACTGATGCTTCTAATGACGTCTCACTAAAAACATCAATGTTAGCTTGTAATTTTGCCAATCTATCATCAATACACTAATGTTTTTTTTTTTAATTTGTATGTTTTATATGATTTTCATACACATAAAGTTTTTGGCGCCATTGCCAAGGAACAGTATCATGAAAGCTTGGATTTCATTGATTTAACCATGTTGATATGTTCATATGTGTATATGTAAACGGACTGAATTTATTTTATTATTTATTTCTTTATTTACAATTTTTAACCATAGTTTAATATTTAATTTATGAATTCGTAGTCATGCATTCAATTAGGATAGTTTTAGTTATAAAAAAAAAAATATCAGTGTATTGATGATAGATTGGAAAAATTACAAGCTAACATTGATGTTTTTAGTGAGACGTCATTAGAAGCATCAGTGAATTCTTTTGTTGCCAATACAAATTCATCTATTTAGTGGCATGAAGAAGCTTCCCAATGATTGTGCGATCAAAGAAAATAATTAGTTCAGATTGTTGAGGAGACTCATGAGTTCATGCTAGCCCATACAATGGACCATGGGAAAACAGAGAGGCTATGAGGGACAATTGCATGATGTCGAAAGATAAGTATTTGATTCTACTCTATGTGCTCATAATTCTAATATATTTTTTTTTGTTACAGGATTTCTTAAGTTCCTCTCACTTCTTGGAGAACAATGGCCCCAATGATGATGGAGGTAACTTAGTATTTGTAGAAGCATTGAAAAGTAAGGATTTCTCAATCCCATCTTTAAGAACTCAAATACTAAGTTTAAAGGGAAATTTTAATTGTAAAAAATTTCTTTTGAAGGGTTAATTGGTGCTTTCCGAGTGATGCATCCGTTAGATACCATGTGCACTCATATGTTGAAAAAGATATTTATGTGTCTAAAGGAATGTTAGAGAATGAGGTTTATGTGTTTTGCTTTGCTGAGACAAATCATTTTCATGAACCTTCCATTTTTCAAAATCCACCATTCTTTCTACATTCTTATGCCTATCTTCTACTTGGAGCTTTAATCTCTTTTCCAAATGTTTGATGAGGAAGCATGATAAGTCAAAGAGATTGTATTTTTGCTTTGTGTTTGGTTTCGTTAAGTTCTTTTTTTTTTTTTTCATCTCCCAAATAAGGAAATATTTTTCCTCTTAAGTGTGGGGGAGTGAGTTGCATCTCTATTTACTTTCTTAGGATTTTTAGTTTATCTTCTTTTATTTTTATGTGTCTTTATTTTGTTATTATTTTTCTTACTATTTTGTTTATTTTTCTTTTCTAGTTTTTATGATTTGGTGTGTTTCTTTTGTATTTTTTCTTTTCTAGGTACTTCGACAATGCTCCTTTCTGTTGGAATTCCACTCTTTTGTAGGAGAATGCATAAAATGCACTAGAAGTATTTTCTTTCTTCTCTTTTCCCATTTATTTTTGGTCCCGTGGCAATATTTCCTTTCTATACTTGTTAGGCCATTGAGGACAATGTCCAGTTTAAGTGTGGGGGAGTGGTTAGAATAGGAATTCTTCTATTCTTCTTCTTCAATACTTCATTCTTCTTGAAATTCTTTGAACCTTTTGAGAAAAATTTTCAATTTTTTTCTGATTTTTTGAGCTTTCAAGATGTATTTTTAATGCATGAATTTATGCTAAATCATAGAGCATATGTTCTATATCATTTATGGCTTATGCATGACTTTTTGCACGCACTTAGACTAAGTAGTTCTTGATCAAATGCTTTACATTGTTCTTAACCTCTTTTTCTACTAAAATTCATAGAGAATTCTAGAACCTACTTGAATACCTCTCAAGGCAATAAAAGAAAGACATTCATGATTTAACTTAGGGATGACGGTAATAGGCCTTCTTTGGATAGTTTGAGCTTTTCAAGCCTACTTATTTTATATTATCCCTAGTGCTTATTTTGAGCATAAAGTGTTAATTTCTTTCTTAGACCCGTTATCATACTTTGTCCATTACTTCTTTCTGAAAGTTTAATTTACCTTCCAAATCTTTGATTGCTCTTGATGGATAAAAGTACAAGTAGAAGAATCGTGTGCGAAAATGCTTGTGTCAATGTCATGACTTGTTACTTTCAGTCATGCATCATGTGTTGAGTTGGAGTTGTGAGAGGAGAAAAGAAAAAGAAAAAGAAAGATTGAGAAAAACAAAAAGCTGCTAGAAAATGTTGAAAGAAATAAACTGAGAAATAAATAAAAACAGCATTTTGAAGGAAAGAAAAAGAAAAAGAAAAACAGAAAGAGAAAGAAAAGAAGAGCACAGGAAGAGAGCTGGAATAAAAATTGCTGAATTTTTTTATGATCTTGTGCAATATGAATGATGGGTGAGAATTATTGATATAAAGAATGCAAGATTTGCTTGAATTGTAATATGTGTGCTATACAGGGTTATGGGGTTTTAATTCTTTTTGTGATAGGAGAGCAAGAAGGGCTTGGAATCTATTGGTACATGTTGTTTATCCTTTTTTTGTAAACTCTCATCTTCTTTGATATTTGATTTTCTATATCATTCGTTTCATAGCTATATTACAAATCCTTTAGCCTTACATTACAAGCTTAAAAGTCCTATTTGACCTAAGTAGAATCACGATTTGTCTCAGATTAGTAGAGAGAGTGTATGAAAGGTAAGCTTATGGAATGCATATTCTTTTGACCTAACTTCTTTCCAATGGTTTGAGAATGATATTAAGTGTTGGGATGGTTCTACTAGTCATTCTTCACTTACACAAGTCTTGCACTTGTTATGAAAGCTATAGTAGCATATGTTTTGTTGTCTTGAATAAAAAAAGAAAGCATTGGAAATATTATTTTGAAATTAATTGAGTGATTTTGTAAAAAACATTTGTTTTTCTACTTTCCTTTGATACTTTGCTTGAGGACAAGCAAAGAACTAAGTGTGGGGAAATGTGATAGGGCCTAAATTAGTCATATATTTCCTAATTATTTGAGGCTATTTTGTGTTACATTTTGTTCAATAACTGGTCATATTCCTTTAAATTTGAGATTTTACCCTTAGAAAGATATTTTGTGCATTATTTTAGATTTAGGGGTAAAATATGGCAAAAACGTTGCAAAACAGAATAGAGGTAGTGCTGCTCAGGACAGGAGAATTAGTGCCAGTCACATGCTACTGGCACGCACTTTGAGGTGATAAAAAATTGGCAAAAGTAGAGCTGAACAGAACACAGCCGGTGTCGATTAGGAGCTTAAAGGTGGTGTTGGCTTCAGTCTAGAAGAGTTGGCGCAAAAATCAAGAAAAATCAGCGAACGGACAGAGGGATAGACCACAATCAGCGCCAGCCCTAGGCAGGATAGGCGGCGCCGTTGTGCATTGGTACTGAGGTGGTGCCTCGATTTTTGTGTGCATTTTTGGCAATTTGCAGAGTTTTAGTATTTTCCTACTTCTAGTCGGCCAAAAACCCTAGAGGGACGAATTTAGGCACTTCTAAAACCTATAAATAGAGGGAAAACACAAGAAAATGGAGGGAATTCGCGGATCCAAGCATCAAATCACAAAAATTCAAGGAGGAATTCTATCAGATCAAGGAGGATTGTACAAGAGGGTCTACGAAGGCAGAAGAAGGAGGCTTGTCTATGAGTGCTTTCCTTTAAATTTGTTTTCTTTTCTTGAACAATGATGTATTAATTATTTTAATGTAATTTAACATTGTTTTAGGTATTCATAATTTTTAGAGTTACTTTGATCTTTTTATTAATTGATTTTTATTCTTGGTATTTAATTACTTATGTTGATTATGAGATTAATTTATTGTTCTTCTATTAACTTGCTTGAAAAATGGGTTAATGGTGGTCTCAATTCATTAATTTCATATTTGTTGTCTATTAACTTTCTTGGAAAAGGGGTTAATTGCTAAGAACTGGGTAATTAAAGGTTAATTGATGTCTGCTAGGATATGGATTCATTGGTTAATTTCATGTTTTAAGTTTGCCAGGATGTGGAAATTTAATCAAGGATTGTGGTTAATACATTTTTTTGGATGAATTAGTTGAGACAGGATATGTGATGCTAATTTGTCTAGAAGATAGTGATGTCATAGATTGGAAAAGAAGTGAATTTATCTTAATCCTTCATGATGTCAAGAGAACGATTAGTTATAATAATGATTAGGTACTTTAAGGTCATGTTTGTCAAAATAATAGTTTGAGTTACATAATTCTCCATCCTTGACATGTATATATTCTTTTATTTTATTTTATTTTCCTTTTTATTCCTTTTCACTTTATTGAGTCGGTTAAACAGTGAAAGAAAAGTGATTAAGGCAAACTTGTTCCTTGAGGATCGACACTCATTTTAAACCCTATGCTATGCTTAATGATGAGTACGCTTTCTCATATATGTAATTTGAGGTTAACGTTTTAATTTAAACTTGATTGGGAATGTGCTTATTTTTATATGATTTTTATACCCAAATCTAAACACATTAATGCTTTAATCATCCATTAAGGTTTCCAAGATAATTATGAAGTTCATTGGAGCCCAAAATTGCATATAATAAATCTTGCTCAAATAAACCTTAAATATTTTCAGGAATTTTCAAAACGGTATAAAACCTGGCATTTCATGGAAAGAAGAAGGACACTAGCTTTCAAAAGGTTTTAGAAATTAAAGGGACTCACCTCGTGTCCTAATTAACTCTTTTCCATTTATGGCCGTTCAATCACCGTTTCTATCGTTTTCAACGTTCTGTTGGGCATTTACTGATAAGCCTATACCAAACATCACTTTCAGGTCAAATCGTGTTTGGTCAAAAAATAGCCGACGGTTAGCCGACATACCTGATTGGTAGCCGATGTCCAACCGACATTTAGCCGACAGTAAGCCGATGGGGCTAATGGTTAGCCGACGGTTAAGGAAAACATTCAATTTTCGTTCACGTCGTTTGATCAATTCTTTCATTTTCCTTTTCCCACATCCTTTCTCCCTTCATATACAAGGGATTCACTTCATAACTCTCATTCATTTTTAGACTAATTTTTTGGAATTTCACTGCTTGATACATGATTTTGTTTTGCACATAAGTTTTAATAAACAACTTCGAATTGGCTCCATGATATAACAAAATGACCGTAAGACTCTTAACTTTAATTATGTATAAGTCCTTGTCAGATTTCTAGTTCATGTGATATGCTACTAGGATAAAACCACCCCAATAGTTTTGCCTCAATTCCACTATTCATGCTTTCCTTTATTTTCCTCCAGCCTTTAACACCTTGGAACTGTTAATTCATTCAATTTTCCTTCAAACCATCTTTAATTATGTGATTTCCATATTCCAATAGCTGACAAGGCTCACACTTATTCAATACAAATTCACTTCTTCTAATGAAAAGCTAGTATAATTTATTTTTCCAACGAAGTAACTTCCATTTTCATTCTACTTTGGTCATCATCTCATCAATCAAAAGCAATCCTTCAAACTACCATCCATATTCAGTTCTTTCTCACACAAAACATTATCCATAAACATCCTAGGCAGCCAGCACACATAAGCATGCACAAGGTTCATGCATAAAGTTCACAAACCCTAACTTTTGATCTAAAATCAAGACATGAAAATTATGTTTTCATGTTAAAACTCATACCAAAATAATCACCGTAATGAGATCTATGACTTTAATTCTTGAAGCATAGAATTTTACCTTGTATATGGGATCTCTTAGCTTGATTTTGCTCCAAGAACACCAAGAACACACACACTTCTTTCTTTCTCTCACATTTTTCTTTTTCTCCCTATTTTTCTCTAGCTTTTCTTTCCCTTTCTTTCTCTCTTCTTTATCTATTCCTTATGAATGAATTTCTTGCTGAAATTCAGCTCCTCAACTGCTATTCTTGGTCAAATATTGGCCATTCACTTCTCATTTTCATTAATTGCATGGTGGTTAAAGCGTAAGTATGTTCCAATGAAAAATGTACATTCCATTTCACTTATTTTTTTTCTTTCTCAATGTTTCCTCTTCTTTTCTCTTGCAAGGCTGCCATTTTTCTGGCTGTTTTTCAGGAACTCAGTCACTTTTTCATGGTCAAAATATTGGCCAATTACATTGAAGGTACGGAAAGCGGGAAAACATGGAGCACACAACAGAAGCGAACATAAAAAAAACTAAAAAAACAAGAACAGGGATTCCAGGGCAGGGCCGGCGTCGGCTCCGGTAGCCTAGCCGGCACCAGTTGCGTCCTGTCCCAATTCCGAGGTTTTAAAAATTTTACCTCTTTTTCTCATTCTAAGTGTTGGTTGTACTAGAACGTGTGCAACTGGTGTAGCTGTGCTGGTAGAAGCCTCTGGTGCGATTCTTGCAAGCCTCCTACTCCGCCTTTGCATGTATGTCAACGCCAAACTCTCGGTCTTCCAGTATATGGCCTGCCTAACTATCGTTTGGTGAACAACTAATGAGCTAGAGAATTTTCTGGAGAGAGAGACGTCTGGCTATATAGAGAAGAAGCCGTCACTCTTGTGTGGTAAAACAATGATGATTATTTTCAACCCTAATCCCCTTGTTTAACCTAAAATAAAAAACCCTAGGTTAAATTGGATTGGGCCATTGGACTCTTAGTTTAACCTATTGGGCTTAATTAATTATTCTAGATAGAATCAACTTAATGGCCCAAAAAATAATTAATTTTCCAGCCTAAATAAACTAGTCCAATTAAATAAGCCTAAATCAGTTTAGTCCTAGGTTAATCCCTAATTATTCAAATTGGGCCAAAGCCTTGAATAATTAATTAACCCACCAACCAATTTAATTAATTATCTCTCCATGGACCTTTATTTTATTCTAGCCCAATAATTAAATTAGGCTACTTAAATAAAATAATTCCATTTAATTTAAGATCAATTCCTTAGTCCATATTTAATTAGGACTCATGGTCTATACTGGGGGACCAAAAGATACACCGCCTTGGCTACTAAAATGACCAAAATACCCTTGCCATATAAATAGCTGTATTTTGCATTTTAAATATTTCCTAATATCACCATAAGAAAATATTGACCCCAAGGACAATGTTCCGTTAGCAAAGTCTCCGACCTACAGGTATAATGACTAAAATACCCCTTTACACATCGCCGTACATTTAGAGAGGAAGAAGTGTACTAACACATCTCTAAATGACATCTACCATCCTTAGACCTCTAGTCCAATGATCCACGACCTTCTGGATTGTTTCTGCTTTCTAAGGGATCTACCCTAAAGCAAACATCTAAGTTATGTTTCCCAAGGCCCTGAATATTCAGATCATTCAGACAACCACAAGGGGTGATATAGTATAGAAACTATCTTGTACAAGTCTGTCTTAACTAACTAGTCACACATATCCAACATGCAAGTATATTGGCCCTACGATAGAACCTCAACTATAGCATATCAAAGTATATGCTTCCAGCTTCGTCAGACCACCAACTCATACTCAAGTTGTAGAGTACTAGTCCACGCTGTAGCGGTAGTAGTCTAGGTTTCTACCATATAATACTCTTAAGAAACCACTACTACAGGTCCTGTTCTATGTATTCGAAATACGCTTATGTCATGAAGTGAGTGGACAACTCACTGGCTAAAGGTAAGCCATTCCCCATTTAGAATTCACAACATAATAACGTAAACATGATAAGATTCCCATTCTCATCAATCGGTTAAGAACAAAAGTTTATGTGCTAAGTAACCCATGATCCATACCTTACTGTGAAAAACCTCCATTCACATGGACCACTTACTTAAACACAATAGGTCTTTTCCAAACGTAATTGTGCACAAATAAAATTGTAAATTCACAAACAAATTTTAAAAATAAATTCTTTTATTAAAACATTCAATTTTTTACATTAGAAACCTAGTTGAAGAGGGCATACATCCCAACATACACTGTACAAGACCTTAAGTACTTGGCCCCATGAATGATGTGTTCTAATCGCAAAAATACACATCTTTCTTTATTTATTTTGTAAATCTTTAATTCCATGCATCTTGCATGAATCCTCCATGAAACCTCTCTTAAATTGATACATGTCCATGAGCTATCAATCACAAATTGCTACACATACCATTTCTAACCGCGATTTCCTTGTTTCTTCATAAATGACCAAAATTGGGTCTGAAAGAAAAAAATATTTTATTCCACCATTCAACTCCAAAAGTTCTATTGAATCCATTGGAAATACTTAAATTCTTCAATTCCTCCTCTATTTGGTCAAATTTTCTGTCAAAGTCGGGGTGCAGTCAAAATGACAAAAATGCCCCCGGTGACTCGGATAGCATAATTCACTCCAAAACGTACGTTTCATCGCATTGATTAATTTTTCTTCTCAGCGTACCCTCAAATTATTATTTTTTATTAATAATAGTAGCATTTTGATAATTTAGGGTACGGGTAGAACAAATCCAATAATTACATCCAGGTCCCGATAAAATAATATTATACCAAAATATTCATCTCGTTACACCGATCAACTTTTGTTCTGGACATTGATACAAATTCTCATTTTATTACAAATAGTAGCCATTCAAAAATAAAATGCGGGGTATTACATTCTCTCCTCCTTATAAAAAAATTTCGTCCTCGAAATTGGCTTATACCTAGAATAATTCTGAATATTTTTTCAACATCTTCGCTTCCGTTTCCTAAGTTGCATCTTGCACTGGATTGTTATTCCACAATACCTTTATAAATGAAATTTTCTTATTCAGCAAATTCTTTGTCAGCACACTCCAGGATCTTAATAGGCCTTTCGTCATATTTTAAGCTTGGAGTAATCTCAATGGGCTCTTCATTCAAAATGTGGATAGGAGCAGCTACATACTTTCGAAGTTAGGATACATAAAATAAGACGTGAATACCTTAAAGTTCTACTGGAAACTCCAATCGATAAGCCATATTCCCAATCCTCTCGATAATAAGGAATGGTCTAACATATCCAGGTGCCAACTTTTTCCCTTGTCCTTTGATTCCCAATTTTTGTTGCAGGGTCAACTTCAAGAATTCCAAATCCCTCCTACATTGATCTGCATAACTTTTCTGTCTACTTTGAGCTACCTCCAACTTAGTTTTGATCATCTCCACAGCCTATCGAACTTTTCAAGATCGAAAACATCTTATTCACCCATCCTTCGTTATATACTACATTTCTTTTCATATAGAGCTTCAAATGGGGCCATTTAAATTGTTGATTGATAACTATTGTGTATACAAATTTTGCCTATGCTAAATTATCAATCCAATTAGTTCAAAATCTAGAGTGCAAGCTCGCAACATGTCTTCCAAAACCCTATTCATTCGTTTAGTCTGTCCATCCGTTTATAGGCATGCTGTTGTACTGAACTTTAATATTGTCCCATATCTTTGTTGCAGTTTAGTTCAGCTGCGAGTTAAGTCTAGGATCTCATTCTGACATAATCCTAGAGGATACTTATGTAGTCTGATTATTTCACCCATATAGATTTCACTTAACTTCTCTAGGAAATTCCGTTAGTTAATGGGGATGAAATGAGCAGACTTAGTTAGTTGATCCACTATAACCTATATAGTATTTCACTGTCCTACTACCATAGATAATCCCGTAATGAAATCTATAGTAATTTCATCCCATTTTCATGATATAGTACGCAATGGCTGTAGTAACCCTCCAGGCCATTGCTGATCGGCTTTTACTTGCTAACAAGTTAAGCTTCGAGCTACAAAGTCTGAAATATCTTTTTTCATACCAATCCACCAATAATGTCATTCCAAGTCCAAGAAGGTCATCCTGTATGTAAGTCCCGCAGTCCTAGCCTTCGATGCCACATATCATTGTATTGAGACCGTAACCTCCAACACTTAATTCATTCATTGTACGAATAAGTACACCGCAACGTACTTCTACTCTGGTATACCGCAGCATAGCTAGTGTACCACAGTACACTCTTACCAACCTTACTCACCATAAGCCAGGGGTCCCCATACTAACCTTACTCACCATAAGCCTAGGATCTCCATACTAATCTTACTCATCAAGGGTCCCCATACTAATCTTACTCACCATAAGCCAGTACGACTCGTCTCAATATCCAATCACCCCGTTCGGAATACGGTAATCCCTAGAAGTAGGCCAAGTCACTAGGGCCATCTAACTCTAACGTAGGCTAGTACAAAGATCAATGTCCTTGCTGAGTACTCAACGTTACCAATACCAACTTAATGGGACTCCATTTTATCATGGAGGTCAAGATCAAGGAGGGGGAGGCGTGACTATGTAAGGACAAGGACCGATGACAAGATCTAGGACCAAGAAGCTTCAAAATGATTTTTAATTACTTATAAAACCATGCTTGAGGATGAAAGGGGGTTGGAAGGTTGAGGAAGCTGGCCAAGAGCTCATTTTGATGACTATCGAAGAAGGAGCCCAACAAGAACTCAAGCCGGCAATAAAGACGGACAAAATTTGACCAACAGGTAGCCTTCCAGTGGACAGTTGGTGCCAACCCAAGCAACTAAACTGGTACCAGCTTCAACCTACATATGGCGGCCCGAAAACAGCGCATAACTAGTACTGGCCTAAGAGCCCTAGCCGGTACTGGCTCTAGCCTGGGCAACCAATTGCTGCCCCGTATTTTTTATGTTTTCTCTGATTTTTCTCCATTTTAAATGTTTTGTAAAGACCTATGAAGGCCCTAAATTATATTAGAACCTCAGGGATTACTTAGCTAGGGCTAGGGTAGTATAAATACAACTTTTAGTGATTTGTCAACGGAATTTCACACATTTGATTCAAAATTTGAAGAGAGAGTCTTGAAAGGCCTTAGCCTCATTGTTCATCTTGTTCAAGACCATGCTTAAGACTTAGTCCTCTTTATGAATGAGTCTAAAAATCTTTTGAATAATCAAATGTGGTTTCTTTCAATAGGTCTTAGTTGCTTTGCTCTTCTAAGGTTTGTTTGAATTCCATTACTTGGGTACCTATCTTCTCTATTCTTTTTGTTCTTGTTTGCCTTTGTTGCTTCAAGGATATTGGGGTGAGATTATAGTAGAACTTTCTACTATTCTTAAGGGTCTTTGAAGCCTCGTTCTTCAAGGTTTTGATAGAGGATAGGTTGTTAGTTTAATTTCTCCTTTTTGTCTCAAGAAATTACTATTTTGGTCCCATGGGATGAGCTGAACTCATAATAAACTAAACCACCTATAATACCAAGAAAAAGCCCAATCAAGATCATATCAATGAGTTTGGTATCAGAGCCAGGAAAGCTTTGATTCTAATCAAAGCTTGGAAGTAAGAAATGGAGCCTTACAAAGTTGAAGAAAAATAAGAGAAATCTCGTAACTCAATAAAATGCTACACAAAGGTCATGTTATCTTTGCTATTTCTTCATTTTTCCTTGAGAAAATTGCTCCTTGAAGTTAGTAAATTGCTTGGGAACAAATTTATCTTGTGATTGTGGTGAAAATGGGCTTGAATTTGAGTGAAAGTATTTGTTGTTTTTGAGTGATGGGATTGCAACTAAGGTGTTTGATAAGTGTTCTATGAGAATGCTTTTGGCTATAGTTGGGAACTTTGATTCTTAATATTTGTTTCTTGGAATATTGGGATATAGTATATCACTCTATTGTTGAATTCCATACTCATTGAACTCAACTTTACTAGTGCACACTTGTGATCATCTTGTTCTTCTTAATCCTAGTTCTAGTTGTTCTTATTTCTTTGTTCTTGCTAACTCTTATTTGTTTCTTATTTAGAAGTGTTTTTTTGTGTGTCTAGTGTTTGTTCTTATGATGATTGAGTCCACATTTCTTGAAATTCTTGATTAAAACTTATTTGCTTGAAGTGCCCAACAAGTATTTGTTGAAATTTCCTTAAGACCCCCTAATTGGAAAAATTCATTGATTTGTGTGATTCACTAAGTTAGACTAAATCTTTAGCTATTAGAGAGAATTGAGATTGAATGAGAAGGGTTGAATATTGAGAAAAAGGCAAGAGGGTAAGATTATTACTAAAAAAAGCCTAAGAGAGCAAACATGAACGTGGAGTGACCAACCTTTGAGAGCCAACACGCAAGGAAACGAAGTGAGGACCTATTTTTCTTTCTAATCACTTTTGTTTTGCAGGTATAAATAAGTAAATATTCCACCACCATAGCCCATGATCAAGAAATCTCTAAGCCTAACCCAAGTGGACCTAGTAGACCTCAAGAAGAACAAATTGATGCTAGGGTTTTACGTGATGACTTGCAAATTACGATGAGGACTATGCAAAGTGAGTTTCATAACATGTTAAGGGGATTGATAAATCATCTTAGACAATCTTCTATCATCGCACAAAGGAGAGGCCAAGAGCGATTTGAAGTACCTAACCCTAGGATGAGGGATGATGGTACACATACTCCTCTGTTAAATGCCCAACATGGAGAAGAGTTGGATGAACACTCTATTGGGGGCTTCCAACAAGCTCCTATGAGAGGAGGAAGACATGGTATGAGAGGAGGATGAGATAAGGGTCAAGGAAGGAATGGTGGAAACAACCTAAAGGGGTTAGAAAGAGAGTTTGAGGGAGTTGATGAATGGTATGAGGGGGAACAAGTTGAAGCCTTTAGGGAACACAATAGAGTATGGGGCAATAGAGGAGGTAGGAGAGAATGAAATGATGAGGAGAGGGAGTTAAACTACATTAAATTGAAAATTCCCACATTCTATGGCAAGAGTGACCCCGAAGCATATTTCGAGTAGGAGAACAAAAAGAAGATCTTTCTAGAAAGTCATACCTATAGTGAGAGGTCAAAGATGAGGTTGGCTATCTTAGGATTTTCGGAGTATACTTTGGTTTGGTGGAAACAAGTTAGTGCATAAAGGAGACAAATAGGAGTGGAAACTGTGGCTTGTTGGAATTTATTGAAAGATATGATGAGGGCTAAGTTTATACCACACCATTACTACAATAATCTTTACCAAAGGCTACAATCATTCAAGCAAGGGAACAAGAGTGTGGAAAATTACTATAAAGAAATGGAAGTAATGTTGATGAGAGCTCAAATAAATGAGAATCCAAAGGCAACAAGGGCAAGGTTCTTGGATAGATTAAATAGGAAAGTTGCCAATTTAGTAGAATTGCACTCCTATGAGTGATTGGAGGATATGGTACATGCTGCTATGAAGATTGAGAGGCAATTAAAGAGGAGGGTATTTACTAGAATACCACTTCCAAGCCCCAACACTATTAACAAGATGCCAATTAAGAAGGATGAAGCTCCTAAGCCATTCCAAAAGGACTTCTCCAAGCCAAGGGAGGGCTGGAAACCTAGAGAGGATTGAAAACCTAGGGAAGGTTGGAATAAGGACAAGGGAAAAGCCATGGAGAGGCCACAAAGGAATAGGGATATCAAGTATTTTAAGTGCTTCAGATATGGACATACTTTCCGTGAGTATCCAAGCAAGAGAATGATGTATACTAATCCCTATGGTGAGGTTTCTATCGATAAAGAAGAAGAAGGAGAAAGGTACCAAGTAGACCAAGAGGGAAATGGGGATGAGTAAAGTGATGAAGGGGAAGTTGTTGGTCAATAATACTCTTTGGTAGGAGTCATAAGAAGGTCATTGAATTTACAAGCCATTGAAGGCTAAGATCACTAACAAAGAGAGAACATTTTCTACACTAGGTGTTTAATCAACACGACCCCTTGTAGTGTCATTGTGGATAGTGGGAGTTACACTAACGTGATTAGTGAAAACTTAGTTGAAGAATTGGACATGAGATGGATTAAACACCCCAAGCCCTACAAATTGCAATGGTTGAACAATACCGGGGAATTGAGAGTAAACAAATAAGTTTTGGTGTCTTTTGAGATGGGAAAGTATAAGAATGATGTGTTATGTGGTGTGGTACCTATGCAAGTGGGTCACTTACTCCTAGGGAGGCCTTGGCAGTACAATAGGTATGTAAAGCATGATGGGAGGAAGAATACTTATTCCCTATTCAAGGAGGGAACTAAGTTTAACCCCACCCCCATTGCCTTTAGTAAGGTGAACAAAGATTAAAGAATCATGAAGGAGAAAGTAAAGAAGAAGGGAGCGCAAGATGTCAAACAAAAACAAGAAATTGAGAGGAAAGAACAAGAGAGGAAAGAAAAATAGTTGAGAGAGAGGATAGACAAACAAGTATCTTTGACGATCAAGGATAGGAGTCAGCAAGGACAAGTGAGGGGATGTAAAAAAAGAGTGAATTACTTTGCAAAAGAAAGTGAGGTCATAGAGGCTATAAAAGCTAAGGAACCGATTATTCTTCTTTTATGCAAAGGTTCTTATGTTTCTACTAATAATTCTATATTATCTTTGCCTAATAAAATTGTAGCTATTCTTTAAGAATTTAAAGATGTTTTTCCAAAGGAAGTGCCTGGAGGACTACCACCCATAAGAGGAATTGGGCATCAAATCGATTTTGTGCCCAGAGCCGTCATCCCCAATCGACCAGCATATAAAAGTAACTTGGAGAAGTCTAAGGAATTGCAAAAGTAAGTAGAGGCATTACTTGAGAAGGGACATGTGAGAGAAAGCCTAAGCCCATGTGCGGTTCCGATTCTCTTAATGCCAAAAAAGGATGAGACATGGCATATGTGCGTGGATTGTCGCGCTATCAACAACATCACGGTAAAGTACTGCTATCCCATTCCTAGGCTAGATGACTTACTTGATGAGCTATTTAGTGCATGCATTTTCTCTAAAATTGATTTGAAATTCGGTTACCACCAAATTAGAATAAGAAAATGGGATGAATGGAAAATGGCTTTTAAAACTAAACAAGGGTTGTATGAGTGGCTTGTCATGCCATTTAGATTGACTAATACTCCTAGTACTTTCATGCGACTAATGCACCATGTTTTGAGGAAATTCATTGGAAAATTTGTTGTTGTGTACTTTGATGATATATTAATCTATAGCAAGTCATATGTGGATCATTTGAATCATGTTCGAAGTGTGCTTGTTGCCCTTCGAAGGGAGAGATTGTACGCTAACCTTGAGAAATGCTCTTTTTGTTTGGAGAGGATGATATTCCTTGGGTATATTTTGAGTGCCAAAGGGATTGAGGTTGATAAGGGAAAAGTAAAAGCCATCCAAGATTAGCCCACCCCTACCACCATTACCCAAGTCCATAGTTTTCATGGGCTAGCTAGCTTCTATAGGAGGTTCATCTAAAATTTTAGCACCATAGCGGCCCCTCTAACCTAAGTGGTAAAGAAAAAGGTAGATTTAGGTGGGAGGAAGCCCAATAACAAGCCTTTCAAACCCTTAAAAACAAATTGAGCCAAGCTCCAATTCTTATTCTTGCTAACTTTGAGAAGGTATTTGAGATAGAGTGTGATGCAAGTAGGGTGGGAATAAGTGCGGTCTTAACCCAAGATAGAAAATCCATTGCATACTTTAGTGAGAAATTGTCCGAGGCAGCCCTCAATTACTCTACCTATGATAAAGAGCTTTTTACCTTGGTAAGGACCCTAGAATATTGGCAACACTACCTTTTACCAAGAGAGTTTGTCATTCATACAAATAATGAGACCCTTAAACACCTCAAAAGCCAATAGAATTTGAACAAGAGGCATGCAAGGTGGATGGAGTTTATTAGGACATTTCCTTATGTCATTCAATACAAGAAGAGTAAGGAAAATGTGGTAGCGGATGCACTATCTCGAAGGTATGCACTACTAAACTTTTTGGATGCTAAACTTCTTAGTTTTGAACTTGTGAAGGAATTGTATGTAGATGATGAGGAGTTTGGGGATATT
Source organism: Voacanga thouarsii (assembly GCA_026120185.1). Classification (NCBI taxonomy): domain Eukaryota; kingdom Viridiplantae; phylum Streptophyta; class Magnoliopsida; order Gentianales; family Apocynaceae; genus Voacanga; species Voacanga thouarsii. The sequence goes on from JANUWF010002002.1 coordinate 243,047, forward strand.
TTCCATGCTTGTGAGAAATGTGCATTTGCTAAATATTATAGGCATGATGGTTTCTTGTTTAGGGAGGTAAGGCTTTGTGTGCTAAAGGATTCTATTAGGGAGTTGCTAGTTAAGGAAGCCCATAGTGGGGGACCAATGGGGCATTTTGGTGTTGCAAAGACTTTAGGCATCCTTAAGGAGCATTTTTTTTTTGCAAAAAATGAGAAAGGATATGGAGAAACATTATTCTCAATGCATTATTTGTAGGCGAGCTAAGTCTAGAACTCTTCCATATGATTTTTATACTCCTTTGCCCACACCTAATATACCTTAGGTTGATATTTCAATGGACTTTATCTTAGGATTGTCTAGGTCCAAAGGGGGTAGGACTCCATATTTGTGATTGTTGATCGATTATCCAAAATGGCTCATTTTGTGGCTTGTTCCAAGACTAATGATGTCACATATATTGCAGATTTATTCTTTAAGGAAGTGGTGAGAATGTACGGGATTCCAAGGACTATTGTCTCGGATAAGGATACTAAATTCCTTAGCCACTTTTGGAGAGTATTATAGAACAAACTTGATACTAATCTCTTGTTTTCCATAGCTTGTCAACCTCAAATGGACGGACAAATGGAGATGGTCAACCGAACACTCACCCAACTCTTGCGGACCATAATCAAGAAGAGCTTAACAAATTGGAAGGAATGCTTGCCACATATTGAGTTTACTTACAATAGGGCTATTCACTCTACTACTTCTTATTCTCCTTTAGAAATTGTGTATGGTTTTAATCCTCTAACTCCTTTAGATTTGGTTCCCTTGCCTATAGGTGAAGGGATGAACCTCAATGGAACTAAGAAGGCAAAAATGGTGAAGGCACTCCATGAGAAGGTGAAAGCAACCATTGCAAAACGAAATGAAGAGATCACCCATAAGCATAATCAAGGTAGGAAAAATGTGTCATTTGAACTGGGCGACTGGTTATGGGTGCACGTTCACAAGGAGAGATTTCCCACTGAACAATGGAGCAAACTAGATCTAAGGGGGGATGGTCCATTTTAAGTTCTCGCCAAAGTTGGAGATAACACTTATAAGATAGATTTACTCGGTGAATATCATGTTAGCGCCACTTTTAATGTTAGTGACCTCTTTCCCTTTGATGTAGATGATAGCAATGATTTCGAGATGAATCCTTTCCAAGAAGGGGGAGATGATGAGACTCTGCTTCATCATGGAGGATAAGATCAAGGAGGGGGAGGCGTAACCATACAAGAATAAGGACCGATGACAAGATCTAGGACTAAGAAGCTTCAAGATGATTTTCAATTGCTCATAAAACCATGTTTGAGGATGGAAGAGGGTTGTAAGGTTGAGGAAGCTATCCAAGAGCTCATTTTGATAACTATCGAAGAAGGACCCCAACAAGAACTCAAGTCGGCAACAAAAACGGGCGAAATTTGTCCAAAAGGTGGCCTTCCAACAGATAGCCGGTGTCGGCCCAAGTAGCTGAACCGGCACCTGCTTCAACCTACACACGACAGCCTAAAAATAGCGCATAACCAGCGTCGGCTTAAGAGCCCTAGCCGGCGCCGGCTCCAGCCTAGACAGTCGATTTCTGCCCCACATTTTTTATATTTTCTTCAATTTTCCACCATTTTAAATGTTTGTAAAGACCTATTAAGGTCCTAAATTGTATTAGAACCTTAGATATTACTTAGCTAGGGCTATGATAGTATAAATACAACTTTTAGTGATTTAATAACGGAATTTCACACACTTGATTCAAAATTTGAAAAGGGAGTCTTGAGAGGCCCTAACCTCCTTGTTCATCTTGTTCAAGACCATGCTTAAAGCTTAGTCCTCCTTATGAATGAGTCTATAAATCTTTTGGATAATCCAATGTGGTTTCTTTCAATTGGTCTTAGTTGTTTTGCTCTTCTAAGGTTTGTTTGAATTCTATTACTTGGGTGCCTATTTTCTCTATTCTTTTTGTTCTTGTTTGCCTTTGTTACTTCAAGGATATTGGGGTGAGATTATAGTAGAATTTTCTACTATTCTTGTGGGTCTTTGAAGCCTAGTTCTTCAAGGGTTTGATAGAAGGTAGGTTGTTAGTTTAATTTCTCATTTTTGTCTCAAGAAATTCATTGTTTTGGTCCTGTGGGATGAGTTGAACTCATAATCAGCTAAACCACCCACAACACCAAGAAAAAACCCACTTAAGATTATATCACAACCCCTTCTGACTGATTAGGTTAGAGGGTTATCTGATCCCATAAGATTTTCAAAACAAACATTTTGGGGCAAAATAACATTTTTCAATATTTGATCCCATTGACTCGCAAGTTAGATCATAATTCCTATTGGCTCCATAGGGCTAATCAATTCATTTCATAGGCATATCAGGCCAATAAAATAATTTCCGAAATCAAAATATCGTTTTTCAAAAGTCAATCTCATATCGATAGATCATTTTCCAAAACTATGTCAAAACAGAGTAAAGTGTTCTTTTTCACACATCAAAACAAGTTTCCAGGAGTATTCAGGTCATTTTGCCCTTACTCAATAACAAAAGTCATTTTCAAGGGCATTTGGGTCATTTTACCCATTTCCAATTTCAAAAGACTTTTCGAGGGTATTCGGGTCCTTTTACCCATACTTAGTTTGAAAAGCGTTCACAAGAGTTCCAATAAGGATATTTTGGTAATCTACCGAATACCCGATTCTAAAGGTTTTTGTAAAACATTCCAATAAGGACATTTGGATCACTTTCCAAATACCTGATACCAAAAGGAACACATTTCAAAAAATCCAGAATTCTAATCCTAAAAAAGGATTAAATTCAAAGTTTCCAAATGCATTTCCATAAAATGTTGCAATAAGGGCATTCCAGTGAATTTAAGAACACATGATTCCAAAATTCATCATTTTCTGAAAACTCCAAGTATTTAATCCAAAAAGGACTAAATTCATGAAATTCATCCTTTAATAATTCATTAAGGTTTCCAAGCTAATTATGAAGTTCATTCGAGCCTAAAATGGTATAAAGCAAATTTTGCTCAGATAAACCTTAAATATATTTAGGGATTTTCAAAATAGTATAAAACATGGAATTTCATGGAAAGATGAAGTACACTAGCTTTCAAAAGGTTTTAGAAATCAAAGGGACTCACCTCGTGTCCTAAGTAACTCTTTTCCGTTTATGGCCATTCAATCACCGTTTCTACCATTTCCATCATTTTCTAAAAACCTTAGAGGGGGGGGGACGGGGGTGAATAAGGTTTTTGGCAAGCAAAAATGATTTTTCCGAATTGTCTAAAATGCTGAACAAGAATGAACACCAAGATACTTGGACTGACTTTATAGATACATAGAAAGCTATCCAAGTACTCGTAGATGAATATTCAGATTTAGACAGTGAAAGATCATAAAAAATAGTATATGAACCACTGAATAAAATAAGACAAGAGATGTATAGTGGTTCGATCAACAATGATCTACGTCCACTACCTTAAGCCTCACACTTAAGGATTTTCAACCCTATTTCATTAACCTCATTTAATAAAACTGATTCACATACAAGAGAGGATCACCACACTAGATTTTCCACAACCTCTTAAACATATCAAGGATCACCTCACTAGGTTTTACTCTACAACTTTGACATAAACACAAAACAAAGATCACCCCAATAGGTTTTACCACACAACCTTGAACATACACAAAATACAAGGCTCACCCCTATGGGTTTTACACCACAACCTTGCACAACAACAGAGAATTGAAAGTCAATAGAACAGAGATAAGCTCATTTTCTTGAGCAGATGTTTAATCGGATACAAGCCACAAATTATATTTATCTTTGATACACAATGAACTCACATTGAAGCTAGATAAAAGGAGATTTTTGAAGTATTGAGCAATAAGGTTTCTAAGATGAATGTTTCGAAAATCCTGTTTCTAATCTTGCTTTAAGGGCTATTTATAGAGCCAAAAAGGGAGTGCCAACGGTCATAAAAAAATAGCTACAAATTTTTCTATTTAAACTTATCCAAGCTTTAGACTCAGGTTTTGGACGAAGATGCATCCAAAAGGTAAGTCCAAAAATGGCACATTCCTAACAGAATTTTTTAACTCGATTTACAGGATTTTAGATGAACGTTTTGGATTCAAACTGTTCCATCCAAAATTCTGTGAAAATCATCTCATTTGAAGCTTCCAGGTAAATTCAAATGAATCAAAAGATAAGAAGACATAGGAATTAATAAATATACCTTAATAACACTTCATAATCTATCATTTTTCATAAATAGTTTCCATAATATATAACTTCTCATGCTCTGATTTTCTTATTTGATCTTCTAATCTTGAAATCAGCGATGAAGAGGTTGTCAACAATTCTTATCTAAAGACTTTAGAAGAATAAAGATTAACCATGTCCTATCACAGGAAATTAATAAGTTAGTCCATATCAACGTTTGTCATAAATCAAAACATAAAAGAAAACCCTTAGGGCTAACAATCTCCACCTTTTTGAGTGATGACAAACATGACACATTTGATATGTAAATAGAAAGAACATGTTGAACAAATAAATATAATCGTATAGTATAGGTCTTATAGAGATCTTTATGATAAAAAAATTGTAAACATATCTCAATGATCCTAAAGCATATCATTTCTCTATATAAATATTCAGAGTAATTTGATAGGGATAAAATACTAAGATGCTCCCCCTAAGTATATGCTTATGTGACTATTTCGAATATAAGAGGGATGAGAAGAAGTAACAATTTATTCATCTAGAAAGTGTATCCAAAATGGTTTTGGAAGAACGTGTGTTTTCAGAATTTCATTTGGATAGGGCTTTTGGATGTCCAAAACATTTTTCAGTTTAGTAAATCTTCTTATAAGAACATTTGTTTTGGATACGAAATTTCTGAGTTCAAAACTCCCCCTGACTTAATGCACGAAAATCTTATCACAGAATCTAGTCTCAGAAATACCATTATTATAAAAGTGAGCGTCACAAACAGAGGGGTTTTTCAGAAAATTTTGGTAAACAGTAAATCATATCAATGATTTTCTTAACATTTCAAATTTGATATCAATGCATAACTGTTCATACCAGAAGTAGTTCATGCAGTTCATAATAGTTCATGCAGTTACTTGGAATTCAATAACTGTTCATACAACAATCTTTTCTCTTCCATAAACAGTTTCAGTTTTTCAAAATGATTTCAACTTCCATGGCAGTTATTTCACAGATAAAAAAATCATACATTAACAGTCCAGTTTCAGATGAAAGTTTTGTTAAACAATTTAGTTCATACATATAACATCAGTCATGTAGAATCCATATCAGATTATTATGTAGAACTTATAACATTTTCGTATATCAACATGTAGATCTAACATGCAGACCTAACATTTTCTCCTTATCAGTTACTGCATACCGACAGCATATATGCAGACTATATCATTTTCAGACCGACATATTTCTTGCAAACAACATCATATCGACAGTTATGATCATGCCAACGGTCATGCAAACCATAATAGTCACATCAGTTTCATTTGTTTTCCCTTCTCCCCCATAATAACAGTTATATTCAATGTCATCTTCTTTCTCCCCCGTAATAACATTCGTATTCAATGTTATTTTCTTTCTCCCCCATAAATAACAATCATATTCAATGTCATTTTCTTTCTCCCCCTTTGTTATCAATAAAAAAGAAGCATAGCAGAAGGAGAAGTAATATGCAATCAAAAGTCGTTAGATAGATAATAAGCATGACAGAGAATGACACAAGTATAAGAAATTATCCAAAAACAGAACGTAAATGACTGAAAAAGTAAATTGTTCAACTGTTGCAGAAAGTAAATTGGTCATCAATCTATTGTGCTACCCAAGAAAATAGTCTAGGAAATATTGATCGTTTCAGACTTGGATCCAGCCTTCTTATTCGAAAACTGACCAGCAATTCTGTTAGATTTTCTTTTTACAACCACATGCTTCTGTCTTTTGCCAGATGGTTTGGGCTTGGAAGAAGGAGTAGGAATATCTATCTTCTGTACGAGAGAAGGCTGCGGAGATGGTTCAGGAGAGGGTTTAGGAGAGGGAACCTTAACATCTGCAGGTGGTTCAGCTTTGTCCTTTGAAGGTTGTTCATCATTTTCATGATCAGATATAGAGGCAGAAGGCTTAGCAGATTGCTCAATGATAGACAGTCTGTTTCCGAGACTCTTAATTTATGAACCAAGAGATTCCAATTTCTCTGCAAAGGAGCTGATTGCACTCAGAATAGACTTAGATAGACCGGAGTCCAGAACAGTTCCTTCTTCATTAATTTTTCTTTTAGTTCTTGACTTCCCTTCTTCCTTAATCTTTATCAAATTTTCTCTCTCTTTTCCAACAGATTCTCTTAACAATTTCCATGAATTTCCCTTCCTTACATACCCCATCTTTTCAAAGGAGTCAAAGCTGTAGACATTCATTTTTGAGGGATTACAAGTAACAGAATTTAAATCAACATTGAAAAATCTAAATACTTTGGTCAACAAATTTCCAAATGTTAGAGCCTTGCTAGAAGTATTTCTAGATTGCAACATTAACTTAGTTGCCAGGAACCCAAAGTTAATCTGTCTCCCCTCTACTAAGGCTAACATGACTACCATTTGAAGTATATTGATAGAGGTCTTATGGCCAGAACTAGGAACAACAATGGTAGACACCATATAATGCAGAATTCTGCCCAATCCATTTAGCCATTTGGAACTACGATTTCCAGAGTTCTCAAAACTTTTTCCACCAGTAAATAACTTCTCAAAATTTTCTAGAACAAAAATTTCATTTCCATCAGGAAATTTGTTCAACTCAAAATACTGAAAACCGATATCTCGAACATCACAGATTCTATTTAGCATTCTATGGTCTAATTCAAAATCTTTTCCTTTTACTCTTGTTACATACCATCGAATCATAAACCCTCCCTCAGTTTCTTCCAGTTTTCCCTTTCTCAAATTTGCATAAAATTTGCAGACTAAAGGAGTATAGATTTTCTCATCAACGAATAACAAACTCCCCCACCCGACATGATCAAACATATCCAGAATATTTGACAAGTTCAGAAAAGTAGAGTGGTTTACTCAATAACCATAAATAACAGTTCGATTTTTGGAGACCCAGTCATTGTATTTAGATTCACATTTTGAGTCAAGAAATCGGGGTACCTGATTTGTAGAACTCACTTGATCTGAAGAAGATTCAGAAGAATCATAATGAGAGGCCAAGAAGTGAGGTTGAGGAGAAGCTTCCTTTGCTTTAGCCTTGCCCTTAGTAGAACCCGAAACTTTTTTCTTTAACACCGGAGAAGATTTTTGCTCCTTCTTAGGTTTTGGAACGGTGGATTTTGTCTTGGCCATTGAAAGATTGAAGCTTTTTTTTTAGGTCTTTTTTTTTTTTGTTTTTGAAGTAGAAGAGTACAAAGGATTTTTGGAAGAAGAATGATTTCAAGTGTAACACCCCACTACCTAGGCCCGTCAGGGCCGGGGATGTCGCCCCGTCCAGAGGACAAGGGGTCTTTATAACTAGGTTACATAAAAAATAAAATAAAATAAAGACTTTAAAATTAAACTTATTACAACCCAAAAGATAAGTACTGGAATAAATCTAAATAAATTGTTTGCAACAATCTCTCAAAACATCACATAAAGTAAATAACATGAGTCTTCAAGCATAGGCAACAATCTAGCTAATGACCTCCACAGCAGGATCTTCCTGAAAACATGGCATAAAAGGTGGTGAGATAAAAATCTCAGTAAGCCCGTGTGTGCTTTGAGTGTTTCAGGTAAAATAATTCATGTGTGTAAGTTGTAAAAGCTTCATAAGGAAAAGTGCTGGCAAGCAACAAATAAGTGTTGAAAATAAAGAGTGGCGTTTCGCTTTTCAAATCATACATGTGCACCACAAATACAACCACTCAAATGGGTAGCCATGGGTTACCACACGTTGGGCCCCATGACTAAGTAACGGTCAGAATGCCACACTTTGTGCAAACTGACAAAAGGTAGGTGTACAGCCTACCGGGTGAGATACTCCTCCATCTCTACACTCAAACTTACCGATTGTCCACTCCAGAACACACAGTCCACGTGACTGAAACTTGCTAGCTCGGACCGGTATGACCTACCGGATTGGCATCCTATCCAGGAAGGACTCACCCCTCAGAGAGTGGCCACCTATTGAGAGACTTACCCTAACCCTTCAACGACTAATCCTAGTGGTCTACCCTTATTGAGTACTCAAAGTTGATTGTTCCACTTGGGAGAAAATTGATCATACTTTGCTTTATTTGGAAATAGCAATTAAGGGTTTCTAAAAGTCTTGTCAAAGTTGAGTTTTAGAAAAAGTTTAGCATTTTGTGTAAAACTGCTTGTTTAACTTTCAAATGATTTGCTTGACTGAAATAAAAAGGAAAAACAGTCCTTAATTGCCTTTACAAAATAAATGTCCATATACATCGTGTTTGGCTTGCCACAGCAACTTTTTGGTCTTCACAAAACTCCCTGCTGGAGCTTACCTGATTCTTGGCTTGCTCAACTCAAACGTCTTCCAAGGCTGACCTAACCCCGCCTGGGGTAAACACAAAACATAAGGTTACATTCGAGCTATACCTGCCTTACATAAATAATTTCTTAGCTCAACTAGTTACAACCATGACTAGCCATGGCCCTAATGTCCTAAGCTATAAGGCTAGGTGATAAAGAATTTTATAAAATAAGTTTCAGGTTGTTGAGTTAAAATAACTAGGGTTCTAAATTAGTTGCCAATGAATTATAGACTCATTTAATAATTCTTGAGTGTTATTTTTAATAAATAAACTAAGGTTTGAATATTAAGTCCTAAATAATATTAACAAATGGTGATTTGAAAATAGCTTTATTATGAATAAATAATAAATTACAAATAATCTTTAATTAATTTTTAAATAGATAATGAATAATTAGTAATAAATAAAATTAATAATGAATGAATTATTTTAAATTTTAATTAATAAATAATAAATAGATTTTAATATAAACAATATTTTATTTATTATAAAAGATTTATTACTATATATATTATTTTTAATAAAAGATCTCATTTATTTGATAAAGAAAATATTCGTAAACCAATCCAAATCTTCCTAGAGTTTCGAGTTTTATTGAGAAAAATATAGTAGTAATTCTATTTAAGGTAATAAAATTTTTTAATAAAAATAACCTAGGCCTAACAAGAAAATACCCTTTCACCATGATTTTCCTATTGTTAGAAAGGATTCAGGAACACATTCTCCAACATCAAATAATAAACCAATCCATTCAAGAACACATGCTTGACTTATCACATACTATCACAAGGCTAACTTCCTCCTAGGCATAATCATCAAGCATGGCTTCAATGAAAAATAAGAACATAAAATCTAATCACCTTTGGTGTCATGGTCTCTAACATGCTTCAAACATCCATAAAATTCATTAAGCACGAAGAACATACATTGATTCAAAAGAAAATTCATACAACTTAGTCCTATACAACAATCATCATGCCTTAACTCCATCCCCTTAATCCACATGCATATACTCAATCCCTTATCCATATTTCATTCCTCCTATCAATATCTAAGAGACATGAATGCTGAATAAAAAGAAGGATTAAAGGAAAATACTTAATTTGATGAGCACTTCGATGAAGAATTAAGAAGGTCCACGCGATTGAGAGCCGTGAATGATCCAACGGAAAAACAGCCATGGTTGATGGTTGATCAACCATTTCAGTTGGAAGAGAGAGAGAGAGAGAGGGAGAGAGAGAGAGAGAGAGCATTAGAATGGTACAATCGAATGGAAGAGGATGAGCAAGAAGGTTGTTCTTGACTTACCTTGTTGATGTTCTTGAGACCTTCAAAGAAAAGTTAATTTTGATCCGCTTGAAAATTCTTGTTTGCGAGGTTTTGTGTTATAAATACTAGAAATGAAGTCTAGGGATTAAGTAGAGGTGATCTGGAGTATTTGAGAGTGATTGGAGGAGTTTGGAGTAGGGTTAGGCTTGAAGAAGGTTAGTGTGTGTTCTTGGTGTTCTTGGTGAAAATGGAGAGAGTTTGAGAAAATGCTGCACAAAATCTGGTAGAGGGCTGGCCGAATGGTCTAGGTTGAATGAGAGTTTCGGTTTTCAGCAAGAAGAAGAGAGAATGATCAGATTTTATTTGAAATTTAAATGGAGGAAATGGTGGAGATGTTTAAGGTAAGAGATTAGCTAATGGTGTTTGATCAATGAAGGTTTCTATGCTCTCCAATGGTGCCGGCTGAACAAGGTAGTCTTGTTGAAATGATTGAAGGTTAATGTTGCTCCAAGGCTGGCCAAAATTCAGTCTTAAATGGCAGAGGAAATTCTGGTTTATTTACTTAATTCAAGAGTGATTTAATGGAGTAAAATGCTGGAATTATTTGAAGTTTCAAAAAGAGTTTGAATGGAGTGATTTTAGGAGTGTTTTGAGGTGTGGCTATGGAGTCCATATGCTCAAGGTAAGTGTGGGGTTAATGATGTTCAGTTTATGGCTGAACAAGGACCAATTCTACAGAAGTTGAACGGTGATTTTCGGCCTAGGCTTGAAGGAAGCAAAATTGAAAAAATTCTGGTTTCATGGTTCAAGAGTTTCGAAGGACTGTGCAGAGTTTCTGCACACCTTCAACCCGATTTGCAGCTGATCCTTGAGGGAGTTCGAAGGTCTTTCTAAGGTGGTTTTCCAGCCTTCTTCCTGGAGAAATATAGAGGAGTTTTGTTGGCTTGAAGATGAATCAAAACAGCTTCATTTACTTGGTTGAAAGCTGCGAAAATGACTAGAATTTTTCCTGGTTTTGTGCAGTTTGTGCAGTCCAAAAATTGCACAATTTTCCAGCCTTCAAGCCACATGAAATGACCATTTTTCTAGCAGAAAATGAGTGGGTTTACTGGCTGAATTTTTGAAGAAATGGTCTGCAAACATTCTGGAAAATTTCCAGATTTTCCTTCACTAGAATATAAACAACATGAAGGTGAGTTTGAAGGTGCTATCATGGTGATTGATTTTCTCTTGGAAACCCTTCCTATTTCCCCTCCTATTTTCGGCCAACTCCCCATCCTCGAAAGCTGATTTTCGAAATTCAAGGTGGAGGGATTATCACAGAATTTTTTTGGAATTTAAAAGAAAGGATTTAATGGATTTAAATTATAAAGATGCTAGGACAAGCTAGAGGTAATAAAAAGGACAAGAATTCCTCTAGAATTCTTTTTAGGACATGAGGATAAGATTAGGACATTCTCTTCATGTCTCCCCTAAGGCAACATTCCTATTTTCATGAAATGCAAGAAAACGAAAATTCAAACTTAGTTAAAATAATCATGACAAAAGCTTAAATGATGGGATTCGAACTCATGACCTTAGAAATTAATTTACCAAGCTCTAACCACTAAACTACACTAACTCTTGTTCCTATTTTCTCAACCACATATTCTTCTTATGAATTCCCCAAGCTATCTTCCTAATTTGACCTCAAGCAAAATTACCATTTTACCCCTCATACTCGATAGGCATAACTAAGCATTTTAACCTATAATCCACAACTCTAAAGCACATAAAATCATTCAAAACATATATATTCATGCAAAATAATATGATATGCATCACTGACCCCCTTACTCTAAGGTTGGCTTTAGGTGGGGTTTTACATCAAGGGTTTTGAATGAGAGAAAACCAGATAGCTTTGAATGTCTAGGATAGTGTGAGAGTAAAGTTCCTTGAAAACATTTGTTTTCCTGAGTAGTTTTGAAAAACGTGCAAAACAAATTTTTTGAAACTCGAAATTTGGAATAAGAGAATATTAAGGATTGATTTTGGAACAAGACCAGGTCCGAAATCAACATCTAAAAGAATGTTTTCCCGAAATGCATTTTGGATGTAGGAATTGGATTCTAACACTGTGTCCAAAACAAGGACGAGGTATTTCGGATGAAGTGTTTTGTTTCCAAAACCTTTTTCTTCACAAATCCTGCACAAGAAAGACTTATACCACATGGTTAGTTTTCAAATTCTTGTAATTCCCAAACCTCTTCTTAAGTTGTTGAATCTATCCTCAGCTAGAGGTTTAGTGATGATATCTGCAAATTGTTCATCCGTTGAGACATATTCAACACACACATCTCCTTTGAGTACATGGTCTCGGATGAAGTGGTGTTTAACTTCAATATGCTTTGTTTTTGAATGCTGCACTGGATTTTTTGTTAGATTGATAGCACTTGTATTACACACATTATAGGTACACAATTAAAATTTAGATATAAATCTAGCAAAGTATTCTTCATCCATAAGATTTGAGCATAACAACTTCCTGCTGTAATATATTCAATCTCAGTCGTGGATAATGATACGCATGCTTGTTTTCTACTGTGTCATGATACTAGTGAATGTCTAAGATATTGACAATGGCCACTAGTACTTTTTCTTTCAACTTTACATCCTACATAATCTGCATCAGTATATCCCATAAGATCAAAAGTATTAGTACGTGGATACCATAATCCATAATCATTTGTGCCAATTAGATATCGAAGTATGCGTTTAACTGCACTTAAATATGATTCCTTCGGACAAGATTGAAATCGAGCACAAAGACATACTAAAAACATGATATTTGGTCTACTAGCAGTAAGATATAGTTGACTTCCAATCATACCTCTATATTTACGTTCATCTACCTTCTTACCATTTTCATCTTGGTAAAGTTTTATGGGCGTACTCATAGGTGTACTGATTTCTTTTGCTTCATTCATTCCAAACCTTTTGAGCAACTCTTTGGCATACTTAGCTTGGTTTATGAAGATTCTGTCCTTGGTTTGCTTAATTTGTAGTCCGAGAAAGATATTCAATTCTCCCATCATACTCATTTCAAATTCTTGCTGCATAGTCTTAGCAAACATCTTGCACAAAGAGTCGTTAGTAGTGCAAAAAATAATATCATCAACATAGATTTGGACAATTAGTAAGTCACCAGAACTATCAGATTTGATGAACAAGGTATTATCAATTAAGCCTCTAGAAAATCCTTTTGAGATTAGGAAACCACTAGGCCTTTCATACCAAGCTCTTGGAGCTTGCTTTAATCCATAGGGAGCTTTAGAGAGTTTGAAAACATGATTTGGAAAAAACTCATGAGTAAAACCAGGTGGTTGCTCAACGTACACTTCCTCTTCAATAAATCCATTTAGAAAGGCACTTTTGACATCCATTTGATAGAGCATGAAATTTTTAAAGGATGCAAAAGGTAAGTAACATTCGAATTGATTCTAGTCTAGCACTAGGAGCGAATGTTTCATCATAGTCAATGCCTTCTTCTTGATTAAATCTTTGAGCTACCAATCTAGCTTTATTTCTAATTACAACTCCATTTTCATCAAGTTTATTTCTAAAAATCCATTTTGTCCTAATAACAGGATGATCATGCGGTCTAGGAACAAGTTTCCAAACCTGATTCCTTTCGAATTGATTTAACTCATCTTGCATGGCGATAATCCAAAATTCATCATGTAATGCAATATCAATGCTGCGAGGTTCAATATTTAAAAGAAGAGCAAAGTTGTCGATAAAATACCGTTCAGTTTTAACTCCTTAGTTTGGATCTCCAATAATTTGCTCATTTGGATGGCCTGATTTGTATTTCCAGTCCTTCGGCAATAGATGATTTGCAGAATCTTCAGTTTGTTCTTTCTCTTGTTCAATCTGCAATTCTTTAATCTCTTCTTCTTTTTCATGAGTATCTAATGTTGGAGCTTTAACATGATCTAACTTAACTTCATTTGAATTTCCTACATCATCGTCATCTCTTTTTGAAGTATAAATGTTAGATTCATCAAATACAACATGCACAGATTCTTCCACACAAAATGTTCTTTTATTGTATACTCTATAAGCTTTCCTGTTGGAAGAATATCCAAGAAATATGGCCTCATCGGACTTACTATAAAATTTTTCAAGATTATCTCTTATATTTAGAATAAAACATTTACATCCAAAAACTTTAAAATAAGAGATAGAAGGAGTTTTGTCAAACATAAGTTCAAACGGAGTTTTTCTTAAAACTGGTCTTAACATAACTCGGTTTATTGTATAGCATTCTGTGTTAACAACTTCCGCCCAAAAGTATTTTGGAAGAGTATTTTCACAAAGCATTGATCTAGCTATTTCTTGCAAGGTCCGATTTTTCCTTTTAACAACACCATTTTGTTGAGGAGTTTTAGCTACTGAAAAATTATGAAAGACTCCATTTTCATCATAGAAGTGAGTAAATTCGTTGTTACAAAATTCTTTGCCATTGTCACTTCTAATAGAAATCAGTTTGCATCCAATTGAGTTTTGGACGCGTTTAATCAGTTTTGAAAATTCAGTAAAGGCTTCATCCTTTTGACCAAGAAATAAGGTCTAGGTAAATCTAGAGAAATCATCAACAATTACATATGCATATTTTTTACCCCCAAGACTAGCAGTCCTCATGGGTCCAAATAAATCCATATGAACTAATTCAAGAGGTTTTGAGGTAGAAATCGTTTTCTTTGGTTTAAAAGAGGTTTTGATTTGCTTTCCAAATTGACATGCATCACAGATTTTATATTTATCAAATTTCATTTTTGGAAGCCCCCCAACAAGTTCTTTTGAGGACAGTTTATTTAACAAATCAAAGAATACATGACCTAATCTTCTATGCCAAAGATAACCATCATTGTCATGAACGGATAGGCATCTAATTCCATTAGCTATAAGGTCATTAAGATAAAACACATATACATTTCCCATGCATTTGGCAGTAATGATGATTTCGAGATTTCCACTATTAAGTATAGAGCAAGAATCTTTTTAAAAAATGACTTTGCAACCATTGTTACAAAGTTGGTTAATGCTGAGCAGGTTATATTTCAAATCATTAATAAGTAAAACATGCTTTATAAATGTTAAGGAACCTTTACCAATATTACCAATGCCGAGAATCTTCCATTTCTTCTTGTCTCCAAATGTAACAAATCCTTCATTTGTGGTCTGAATATCTTCTAACAAAGCTGCATTTCTAGTCATGTGTCTTGAACAGCCATTGTCGAAGAACCACTTAGTGAAGCTTAAAGAGCGTGCCTTTACATGAGAAGAAAATATGATTTTTGGTACCCACACTTTCTTGGGTCCATGAAGGTTAGTAACATTTTCTTTGTTTTTCAAAAAGTAACTCCACCAGATTCCACTTTTCTTTTAACAAGACATCTTGAAACTATATGTCTAGGTTTTTTACAATACGTGCATGCCTGGTATGTGTTGTGAAAAGAAGTAGGTTTAACATATTGAAACTTGTTCTCTTTGTAGTTATTCTTATGTTTATATCCTAAGCAACTTCAATTTCCAACATAAACAAATCTGGGCATACATATTTTGTCTTTATCCTCATGTTTATATCCTAAGCCACTTCGATTACCAAAATGATGTTGAGTTCCGAGTAGCTTTTCCAAATTGCTTTTACCATTTGTAAATTTCTCAATGTAATTAGTAAGATCATTTACTCTAATTTTAATATCATTAAAGGTGCTAACTATGCATTCAAGAGTTTGAACTTTATCACACAGGTTTTTATTTTCCAGAGATGCATGATGCAAAGTTGTCATGATCACATCTTTTTCAATTTTGTCATATATATATGTGTTTCAAAAGACATTTTGTTGACATTCAACAAGGCTTCATTTTCTTTCATCAGACAATTAACATTCAACTTTAACTCTTTATTTTTTCTGGATAGTTTTTTTAATTCATAAAATATATCACATAACAACTCATTAGGATCAACATGTTTTTCAGTCATAGTTATATGTGAATTAGACATGCAATCTGATGTTGAAAGGTTTACCTCATTTTCCAAGGCCATGAAGTAAATGTTGGCTGTTTCTTCCTCGGGTTCCTCATCTTCAGACTCATATTCATTTAAGTCCCAAGCTCCTATCAATTCTTTACCTTTCTTGACCTTCAGGTCTTTCTTTTTCTTCGACATTTTTCCTTCCTTGCCTTTTGCAACCGGATAGTCTGCAATGAAGTGATCGGTGCTTTTACATTCAAAGCATTGAGGTTTGAAACCGGAGGTTTGTCCTTTCTTTCTTATAAGCTTTCTTCCTCATTTGTAGTTTCCTTTGTTGAACATCTTTCTGAATTTCTTTGCTATCATTGCCAAGTCATCACTGTCCATTTCCATGCCTTCACTGCTTTTCGAAAGACTTGTTTCTCCATCTTCATTTTCAGCCTTTAGAGTAATCCCTTTTCTGCCTCTATCATGATCATCAGATTCATGAAATCTTTTAAGCTTCATCTCACGAGTTAAAAGAGATCCGATTAACTCTTCAGCAGGTAAGGATTTTAAATCCTTGGATTCTTCTACAGCAAATTTTTGAGGCTGCCAGCTTTTTGGTAAAGCATCAAGAATTTATCGATTTTGTTCCCTAAGGGAATAAACCTTTCCGTAAGCTTTCAGACCATTTGAGATATTAGTAAATCTTGTGAACATGTCTGTGATGCTTTCATTTAACCTCATAGTAAATAATTCATAATCATGAATAAGAAGCCCTAGTTTCGATTCTTTGACTTGGTTAGTCCCCTCATGAGTGACTTCTAGTAATCTCCACATATCATGGGCTAAATCACAACCACTAACATGGTTGTATTCAGTCGCATCTAGTGCACAACACAAAATGTTCATAGCTTGAAAATTTAGAATCATTTTCGCATTGTCTTCCACAGTATACTCTTCATTCTGTTTGGGTATTTTTATGCCATCAATCATCTTTGATAGAATAAAAGGACCCTTCCCTATTAAACTCCATAACTTGAAGTTAATAGAACACACATAAATTTTCATCATATTTTTCCAGAAAGTATAGTTGCTTCCATTAAACAAAGAAGGACGATTTGTTAAAGGCCCTTCAACATATAGAAGAGAGGATGAGCTTGCCATTAAGATCTTTTCTACAAGGCTGTTAAACCAAGAATATGTAGACCTTGCTCTGATACCAAATGAAAAACCTTAAAGGGGGGGGGGGAGGGGGTGAATAAGGTTTTTGGTAAGCAAAAATGATTTTTCCGAATTATCTAAAATATTGAACAAGAATGATCACCAAGATACTTTGATTGACTTTATAGATGCATAGAAAGCTATCCAAGTACTCGTAGATGTATATTCAGATTTAGACAATGAAAGATCATAAAAAATAGTACATGAACCACTGAATAAAAGGAGATAAGAGATGTATAGTGGTTCGATCAATAATGATCTACGTCCACTACCTTAAGCTTCACACTTAAGGATTTTCAACCATATTTCATTAACCTCACTTAATGAAACCGATTCACATACAAGAGAGGGTCACCACACTAGGTTTTCCACAACCTCTCAAACACATCAAGGATCACCTCACTAGGTTTTACTCCACAACCTTGACACAAACACAAAAAAGGGATCACCCCAATGGGCTTTACCACACAACCTTGAACATACACAAAACACAAGGCTGACCCCTATGGGCTTTACACCACAACCTTGCACATACTCAAAACACAAGGCTCACCCCTATGGGTTTTACACCACAACCTTGCACAACAATAGAGAATTGAAAGTCAATAGAATAGAGATAAGCTCACTTTCTTGAGCAGATGTTTTCTTGGATACAAGCCACAAATTACTTTTATCTTTGATACACAATGAACTCACATTGAAGCTAGATAAAAGGATATTTTTGAAAGTATTGAGCAATAAGGTTTCTAAGATGAATGTTTCAAAAATCCTGCTTCTAATCTTGCTTTAAGGGCTATTTATAGAGCCAAAAAGGGAGTGCCAATGATCATAAAAAAACGGCTACCAAGAACACACGCACACTTATTTCTTTCTCTCTCATTTTCTTTTTCTCCTTATTTTCTCTTGCTTTTCTTTCTCTCTCCTTTCTCTATTTCTTATGGACAAATTTCATGCTGAAATTCAGCTCCTCAACCGCCATTCTTGGTCAAATATTGGCCATTCATTTCTCATTTTTATTAATTGAATGGTGCGTAAAGCATAGGTGTGTTCCAATGAAAAATTTACACACCATTTCACTTATTTTTTTCTTCCTCGAAATTTCTTCTTCTTTTCTCTTGTATGGCTGCCATTTTTCTGGGTGTTTTTCAGCCACTTAGTCACTTCTTCATGGTCAAAATATTGGCCAATTACACTGCACAAGACCTTAAGTAATTAGCCCCACGAATGATGTGTTCCAATCACAAAAATACACATCATTCTTTAATTCCATGTATCTTGCATGAATCTTTCATGCAACCTTTCTTAAATTGACACATGTCCATGAGCTACCAATCACAAAAATGCCACACATACCATTTTTTACCGCGATTTCCTTTTTTCTTCAGAAATGACCAAAATTAGGTCCAAAACGGAAAAATATTTTATTTTGTCATTCAACTCCAAAAATTCTTTTGAATCCATTGGTAATAGTTCAAATTTTCAATTCCTCCTCTATTTGATCAAATTTGCAATCCAAGTCACGGGTACGGTCAAAATGACAAAAATGCCCCAAGTAATCCGGATAGCATAATTCATACCAAAACATGCATTTTATCGCAGAAATCAATTTCTCTTCTCAACGTATCCTCAAATTATTATTTTATTAATAATAGTAGTGTTTTGAATATTTAGAGTACGGGTAGAACAAATTCAATAATTACATCCAGGTCCCGACAAAATATTATTATACCAAAATATTCATCTCGTTTCATCGACCAACTTTTATTCTAGCCATTGATACAAATTCTCATCCTATTACAAATAGTAGCCATTTGAAAATAAAATGCGGGGTATTACATTAAGTAATTTCATTTTTGGGATCAAAATGTCATTTTCCAAAAGTCAATTTCACGCTGAGAGATCATTTTCCAAAACCATGTCAAAATAGGGTAAAAATTCTTTTCGCACATTAAAATAAGTTTGCAAGGGTATTCGGGTAATTTTACCCATATCCAATCTGAAAAGTTATCTCCAAGGGTATTTGGGTCATTTTACCCTTACCCGATCTAAAAAGTTTTCACAATGTTTTAATAAGGATATTTTGGTCAGTTATTGATACTGAATTACCCAGTTCTAAAAGTTTCTAGAAAAACATTCCAATAAGGACATTTGGATCATTTTTGAAATACCTGATTTCAAAAGGAACTTATTTCAAGAAATCTAGAATTCTAATCCTAAAAGAGGATTAAATTTGAAGTTTCCAATCATGTTTTCATAAAATGTTGCAATAAAGGCATTCTAGTCAATTCGCAAATACCCGATTCCAAAAATTACAATTTTCAAAAATCCAAAGTATTCAATCTAAAATGGACTAGATTTATAAAATTCGTGCTTTAATCATCCGTTAAGGAATCCAAGCCAATTACAATGTTCATTCAACCCTAAGATGGCATAAAATAAATCTTGCTCAAAAAAATCTTAAATATATCCAGGGATTTCCAAAATAGTGTAAAACGTAGCATTTCACGGAAAAATAAAGCATACTAGCTTTCAAAAAGTTTTAGAAATCAAAGGCACTCACCTCGTGTCCTAAATAAGCTTTTATCATTCACGTGCCGTTCAACTATTGTTTCCAACATGTCGTTGGCCATTTATCGATAAACCTATATCAAATATCGTTTTTATGCTAAGTTGTGTTTGGTCAAAAAGTAGCAGACGGTTAGTTGACGTGTAGCCGACGTGCCCGACGTTCAGCTGACGTTTAGCCGACGGGGGCAATGGTTAGCCAACGGTTAAGAAAACCTTTAACTATCGTTCTTGTCATTTTTTCGTCATTTGATCAATTTGTTTATTTTTCTTTTTCCATATCCTTCCTCTATTCATGAACAAGGAATTATGTTCTTGTTTCCTATTCATTTCATCCCAAAATCACACAATTAATCTTCCTTAAGTTCATTCATTTCCAACTAAATTTCGGAAATTTCACTACTTGACATACAATTTTGTTTTGCGCATAACATTCAATCCACAACTCCAATTTGACTTTATGATATATCAAAATGATCATAAGACTCTTAAATATAATTCTATGTAAGCCACTCCCATGGTTTAATACAGGGGCAAAACATTCCTAGTAGTTTTGCTCCATCTAAACCCTTCATGTTGTCCTTTGATTTCTTTTAATCTTTAACACCTTGGGAACATTAAATTCATTCAATTTTTCCTTCAAATAATCTTTGATCCTTCAATTTTCAAATTCCAACAACTCATAAAAATCCTGTTTATTCAACATAATTTCATTTCCTTTAATCAAAAGCTAGCATATTTCATCCTTCTCCTATTTTCATTTCACTTTGATCATCATCTCTTCAACCAAGATTAACTCGTTGAAGTACCATGAAAATTCAGTCTTTCATTAGACAAAACACTATCCATAAATCCCTTAGATAGCCGGTATATACATAACCACACATAAAGTTCATATACAAGTTTATAAACCCTAGCTTTTGATCAAAAATCAAGACATGAAAATCATGTTTTCTTGTTCAAATTAACATCAAAATATTCATCATTCACCCAACAACAACTTTAATTCTAGCAAGGTGAGGTTTTATCTTGTATTTAGAGCTCTTTAGTGTGATTTGCTCCAAGAATCTTTCAAGAACACACATACTACACCAAGAACACACACTATGCACCTTTTCTCTCTCTTTTTGCTAATTTCATTGGATTTCTTTTTCTCTTATTTTTCTCCTCCAAGGCTGCCAAAATTTTGGCATTTTTTTAGCCTTCTCACCGCTACAATTCATTAGAATTTTGGCCAAGCTATTTTTAATTCAATTAATTGTATGGTGGTTTTCGTGTAGGTGTGTTCCAATCACAAAATTACACACCATTTCCCTCAATTTTCTTTCTTAACTTTTTTTCTTCTTTTCTTTCTTGTGGTTGATGATTTTTCTGGCTATTCTTCCGGCCAATCCACCGCCTCTTCATGGAAAAATAATGGCCAAATAAATTGAGCAAGGTATTAATTAAATGGCTCCACAAATGATGTGCTTCAATTACAATTAAACACACCATTCTTTTATTTATTTTGTAATTCTTTAATTCCATGAGTCTTGCACGAATTCTTAATGCAACCTCTCATAAATTCACACATGCTCATGGCTACCAATCACAAAATGCCACACATCCAAATTTTCGACCGCATTTTCAAATTTTCTCAGAAATGACCAAAATCGGGCTCGAAATGAAAAAATATTCCACTTTAGCATTCAACTCCAAAAATTTCATTGAATCCATTGGTAGTACTTAGATCCTTCAATTCCTTCTCAGTTTGGCCAAATTTGTGGTCAAAATCGCGAGCACGGTCAAAATGATGAAAATGCCCCCGATAACCCGAATAACTTAATTTACACCGAACGTGCATTTCATCGCACTGATCAATCTCCGTTCTTAGAGTACCCTTAAATTCTTATTTTATTTATAGTAGTATCCTTCTAACGATTTAGGGTACATGTAGAACAAATCTAATAATTACATCCAGGTCCTGACAAAATGTTATTATACCAAAATATTTGTTTCATTACACTGATCATCTTTTGTTCTGGTCATTGATATAAATTATCAACCTATCACAAGTAGTAGCCAATTGAAGGTTAAAGTACATGGTATTACAATTAACCTCTATAAATCTCTATACAAATGATACAAGATATTGCAAAATTTTGAAGTTATAAATATATATGAATCCACTCAATTATTTAATGCAATACTCAATAAACTTTGCAAGAAAAATTACCTCTACATGGAAATAAGAATGTTAACTTGCTCCTACTAACTTTAAGGTGTATGTGATACTCTGATCTCCCATGGGATTTTGATTGAATATGTGGATACTATATAAGAATAGATTTAACTACTCATTATCAATTTAAAATATCTATTTTAATCTAGTGAGGATAGTTGATCGTGGGTACTACCAATCCCATATATAGTTAGGTTACTAACTTGGAAGCTTAGGGCGTGATAGGTGATATTAGAGCAAGTAATCGACTAAAAGCGTAAGAGCTAAGTACTACATCGTATGCAGTGAGAGCCATCTTTAAAATCTTATCTACCTAGCTAGTTCTGGGCTTGGTTTGACAAAAAGGGCTCAATATGGATGTTTGGGCCTAAAAGGAGGGAAAAAAAGACACTCCTATCTTACATGCGATTCTAAATATATGAATAGTATATAAGAATATACTTAAGTACCTATTAATAATTTGAGATATTAATTTTAGCCAATGACAATGGTGTCTAAATAGTTAATTGCAGGTGTGCTAGTTCCATAGTTGAATTCTGGGGCCTTTAATATGTATTGGGTTGGGTATATAAAAATCATTCATTTTTAAGTGCATTCCCAATCAATTTTTCAAGTTTTAATTAAAACTTTAACCCAAAACAACACATATAGAGTAAGAATACTCTTTGTAAACTATAATGTACCGAATTTATGAGTATCGATCCTTAAGGAACAACTACCATTTTAATTACTTTTCATCTATTGTTTAACCTATCAAAACTAAGGAGATAAAATAAATTCAAGAAAAATATATAAATGATCAAAGATAATGATTAAAAGCATATACATAGGTGGAATTTTTTTAAAGATATAACAATGATTAAGTTTGCAATCATCATAATTCGTTCACCAAATCTAGCATCATGAAGGATTTCTAAGGTAGATTCCATTCTCTCTCAAGTTATGGATTCACTATCTTTTAGCTAAATTAGTGAATATCTCTATCGCACCAAAACAACCAAAAAGATGTATTAAGACCAATTCCATAACAAATACTCTTATCTCTAACTGATATTAACATGAAAGAAATTAATATTCCTATTTCTAGGTGACATTAAAAACTCTTGATTACTTTAGTTCTTTACTCTTAACATTTCTCCCGAGTTAATTAAGAGATAATAAGTATATAATTAACTAATTTGCAACCCCATCTAACTACTCACTTGAGTTAATTTGAAGAAACAAACAATCAATCAATTTGTCAAATAAATTCCAAGTAACTAGATACTAAAAATTGGCAAATCAATTTATCAAATATCAAAAGTCAATACAAAGTCATAATCCTTAAAACATCCTTCTAAATACAACTGAAACCATGAAAAAACATTGCAAGAAAAGAAAACTAAAGAATAGGAATAAGAACTCATAGATAAGTAATCTTTCTTCTTCTATAAAGACACCTCCAAAACAATGATCCTTCTTGATGAATTTTTCTTTAAATAATTGATCTATACATTAGCCTTTTCAAATCCTTCTTTAGACCATGTTCTCCAATGTTTAAATAGGACATGTAGTTGCAAAAATTCGTCCAGAAGAGTTCAATCTTGTGAACAAGTCAGTTTCCAAAGGAATTCCACAACAACTTTCAAAATATACTCAAAATAGGGTTTCTTTCCACCTTTGTCTAGAAAGTAGTCAACACAGGTTCCTATAATGGATCATACACTTGCTCATTTCTATCTTGTTCCTTGAAAATTGCTCTACTTTTTCTTATTCTTTCAGTTAGCAATTGGTGGGAGTTCTTGCCTAGGAATAGGCACTGGCTCATTTCTAAAAATTTCTGATTTTATCTGCTTTATCTATTGTTTCCAATAAATTCCTAGGAAAACTCTCCTACAACAAATCTATATCAAAATATCAGAAAGTAGAAGGAATCAATTACTATTATACTAAAAAATGACTCAAATATACACCAAATAACTATGAAAATATAGATGAAATTAAAACCTATCAACTCTCCCAACTTAAATATTTACTTGTTCTCAAGGAAACAAGATATTAAGCATCAACAAACAAATTAACTCTAATGAAAAACATTGTAAATATATTGTTTTTCTTTTAACCTAAGAATCCCATTAATATTTATATAATCAAGCTAAACTTATGTAAACTCACATATTAAGATAGATATAACCAAGACCATTGAAGTTAAGTAAAGCAAATTCATTCTAATTGATTGACAGTCACTTATTCTTGCAATTATAGCCAAATGAACAATGTAATTCATATAAGCCAAGATTACCAAACCAATTTATGTTTCATGACTCTAAACTTCTACCTTGAGTAACAAACTAGGCACTTTCTCACTCTTTTTTTTTTTTTTTCATTCTTCAATCGTTCTTTCTTTTGAGAATTTATAGTTTTAGGTGAGTGCATTTTATTCTCTATCTCACCATATCGGCCCCCTTAATTTCACTCAAACTTCTTCAACACAAGATGAGAAATTTTTTCTTCAACACTCATTTTTTTCAACTCAATCATTATTTTCATTTTTTTCTCAACAATTTTTTTTTTCTCTCTTCACGCAAATGAAGTAACCAGTTTCAAGCACTTGCATTCCCATTTTTTTTTTCACTCAATGCCCCTATTTATTTAAACTCAAAGTTATGACAAGTTTAGAAAATCACAAAACACAAATTCACTAATAATATGTACTTATACTTTATCACATCAACCTTTAACCAAAATCGCAAGAAAAAAGTGTTATCAACTATTAAAGAATAAACAATGTTAACTCAAATTCTTAATACTTATATCAGAATAAATGTATAAGTTTACACAATTCAACTCAACTAAATAAATATTAAACCAAATTCTCATGTAAAAAGAAAAATAATAACAATATCAAATTGTCAAAATCCAACAAAAATAAAAAGAATCTAGCTCAAAAATTAAAATTTAGCTTAGCAACCAATAACAATTTTACTTCTCTTGGCAAGAATAATACCAATCCCTCTCCTACACTTAAATTAGACATTGTTGTCAATGGCCTAACTAATAAAACAACAAAAGCATATCCAAAAGAGTTGAATAAGATAAAGGAGGAAAAAGGAAAAGGTAATACTCCCCAAGGCATAAATTCTACAAGAAAGTATATAATTGAATTCCTCAAAGAAAAGATCATTGTATTGACAAAAGTGTCCCACATCCTAAAAATAAAACACAAAACAAAACACACTATAAAAGCATAAAAAGAAAAGAAACAAAAACAAAATCCAAAAGAAAATATAAAGTAAAAGGAACGTAAGAAAAGAATAAAGGAAAGAAATAACTCCCAAAAGATCAAGGAAAATTATCCTTCATGAAGTGTGGCATCAAGTCGATCAAATCCTACAAGATTCTCTCCAAAATACTGCTTCAACTGATTACTATTGACCTTAAAGGTTCTTTTCTCAGGATGTGAGACCTTAATAGCTCTAGAGGGAAAGACCTTGCTTAACACAAATGGGCTGGGCCATCTTGATCTCAACTTACCTGGAAGAGTCTTAGCCATGAATTGAACAACAACACCTGATCCCTCTCTTTAAACTCTCGGTTGTGCAAAATGTGCTTGTTATGCCGTCTTTTCATTTTCTTCTTATATAATTTGGAACTTTCGTAAGCATGATATCTCCATTCATCTAATTTATTTAATTAGAGCAACCACTTTTTTTCTGCAGACTT
Source organism: Voacanga thouarsii (assembly GCA_026120185.1). Taxonomy (NCBI): domain Eukaryota; kingdom Viridiplantae; phylum Streptophyta; class Magnoliopsida; order Gentianales; family Apocynaceae; genus Voacanga; species Voacanga thouarsii. The sequence goes on from JANUWF010002002.1 coordinate 268,623, forward strand.
AAGATCAAAACTGACAAGTTTGATAGCCCAATATTCTTTATGCTCAATTTTTACAAGTAAATGACAAGAGTTTCTATAAACTAATCTATAGGGAGTTGTGCCTATGGGAGTCTTATATGTTGTCCTATATGGCCAAAAAATGTTATCCAATTTCAAACTTCAATCTATTCGTGTGTGATTGTCAACCTTTTCTAAAATCCTTTTAAGCTCTCTATCAACTACTTCAAGTTGGTCACTTATTTAGGGGTAATGTGGGTTAGCAAACTTATGTGTAACACCTAAATGTTTAAGAACTTTTTTCCAATTGGTTATTACAAAAGTGAGACCCCTATCACTAGTAAGCACTCTCAATACTCTAAAATAGGTAAAAAGATTTTTGAGAAACTTGACCACTACCCTTGCATCATTAGTTGGTAAGGCTTGCACCTCCACCCCTTAGACAAAAAATATAAAGCAACCAATATGTATTAATTTCCAAAATAATTAGAAAAAGGGCCAACAAAATCTATTCCCCAATAATAAAAGATTTCACGAACTTGAAAATTTGATATAGGCTTCTCATTAGCTTCAAAAATATTACCTGTGCGTTGACGCCTATTACAATTTTTTAATAAAAATATAGGAATCCTTAAATATTGATGGCCAATAGAACCCCAACTTAAGAACTTTTCTTGTAGTGCTATTAGCTTGATAATTTCTTCTAGTTGTTCCTTCATGGCAATGCCTTAAAATGTCCATGATTGTGGATGAATCCACATATCTTTTAATGACATGATTTGCAAAACATCTAAACAAGAGAGGATTCTCTCAAAAATAATATTTCACTTCGAAAAGGAATTTCTTCCTTTATTGTGATGTAAAAATCCTTTGGAAGAATTCCTACAGTTAAATAATTAGAAAAATCTATAGGTCAAGGAGTTTGAGGATTTTTACCCTTCATAAGCACAAGTTGTTCATCCAAGAAAGTGTTAGTGATTTCCTACTCTTTTAATGGTTCAAGATAACGATTCTCCAATCTTGACAAGTGATCTACAACCAAGTTTTCAGCTCCCTTTTTGTCTCTAATTTTCAAGTCAAATTCTTGAAACAATAATATGTATCTAATTAATATCGTTTTGGAATCTGCTTGGCCAATAGGTACTTAAGTGCTCAACGGATAGTATACATAGTGACTTTAGACTAGACAAGATAAGAATGAAATTTGTTAAAAGCAAACGCTATTGCAAGCACCTCATTCTCCATAGTGGTGTAATTTTCTTATGCCTCTATTAGAGTTTTGCTTGTATAGTGTATTGGCTAAAAATGCTTGTCTCGCATTTGTCCAAGTATTGCTTCTACTGCAAAATCATTTGCATCACACATTATCAAGATAGGAGAATTGATCAATTTTTCATTCAACACATTAAAAGTATTAAGGCATTTTTCATCAAAATTGAAAGTAGCATCTTTTTTTAAGTAAAGAAGTGAGGGGTTTAGAAATTTTTGAGAAGTCCAAGATGAACTTCCTATAAAAATATACATGACTAAGAAAGCTTTGGACAGCCTTCACAAAGTAGGAGGAGGAAGATTCTAAATTTTCTTGATCTTTACCTTATCAACCTCAATACTTTTTCTTAAAATTTTATGCCCTAAAACAATATTTTCTTGTACCATGAAGTGACATTTTTTTCTAGTTGAGTATAAGGTTGGTTTCTTCACATCATTGAGTACTTTTTCTAAGTTTTCAAGCATGAATCAAAAGAATCTCTAAAAACCAAAAAATCATCCATAAAAACTTCCATAAAATCCACTCCTAGTCCTTAAAAATAGCTATCTTACACATTTGAAAAGTTCCAGGATCATTGCAAAGACTAAAAGGCATGCGACGATATGTAAAAGTACTAAAAGGGTATGTAAAAGTTATTTTCTCTTGATCCTTCCGAGCTATAGGACATTCAAATAACTAGAAAAATGATCTAGCAAGCAGTAATTGTTGTGAAGGAGATTACGACATAAAATTGTGGATTCTTAGAAAAAATATAGTTATCATGCACTAACAAATTTTAAACCATATTCCTAAAGATATAACATAGTATATTAGCAGGTAAGGTATTGATCCCCCAACAAACAACAAAAGTATGCTCTATAAGAAAAAAAATTAACTTCATTCATATGAAATCATCTTATAACATTTAACCTAATTAAATCTAATGATGAATTATTTACAAATATTTACAAATAGATGGGAGAAATCAAATAAGGAAACTACCTAAAGCTAATCTAAAACAAATTAGGAAACAAAGAATAAACTAGGAAACAAGCAAAAATAGGAAACTTTACTACCAATTAAGAAATTACTAAGTTCGTAGTCATATGTCATGAAATTAATTAGGAAACTTATCATTGATTGGACTATTTTGAGTTGTTGGTTTTAGAATTTATACAAAAGAGTCTAGAATTCATATACTTGCAAAAGTGGATTAATTCCTAACCTTGTTCTTAATGTAATCCAAATTGATTAACCTTTTCTTAAAGACATTAATATTTCAATTAAACAATTATTATAGGTTGAAAAAAAGATTGATACTCATATCAAGGCATCACCATTATCAAGTTATCATACACTCCAAAAGATACAAATATACACTATTAGAAAAATGATGATTACCAATTGACAAATTATGTTGGTAATTGTCCAATTTCTGTTGGTAATGCTAGATTCCCAACATTCCCAACAGAATTGGTCTATTGTATAGAGATTTTTCTAGATTCCCAATAGAATTTGAGCTATTATATTTGACATGCTTATCTTTATAAATGTGTTAGGTTTTGAGCTATTATATAGAGATTATGCTAGATTATGTAACAAAATATATCCTATTACTTTTAAACACGATACTTTTTTATAGCAATTTTAACAAATATAATGATTGGATTATTAATTTGGCTCGATAATCTTTATAAATGTGTTAGGTTTTGAGCTATTACATAGAGATTATATTAGATTATGTGGCAAAATATATCCGATTACCTTTAAATTTAGTCATGATCTATTTTTAGCAATTTTAATAAATCTAACGATTACATAGTTAATTTGACAAGCTTATCTTTATAAACATGTTAGATTTTGAGCTGTTATATAGATATTATGCTAGATTATATAGCAAAATATATCCGATTACCTTCAAATTTGGTGCCAATAATGTTTTTAGTGATTTTAACAAATTTAACGATTGAATCATTAATTTAACATGCTTATCTTTATAAATATGTTAGGTTTTGAATTATTACATAAAGACTATACTAGATTATGCGACAATATATATTCGATTACCTTAAAATTTGAGCAGTGCCTTATTGATGTTCCTTGTAGTTAGGAAGATGTGCTTGATGACAATTAACATGGTGTTCTTAGTTTTTTTTGAAAGAAATCAGTGTTGTATACTCATAAAAAAAATTTAGTTTAGCAGTGCCTCATTGATGTTCCTCATAGTTAGGAATATGTGCTTGAAGACAATTAACATGATGTTCTTGGTTTTTTAGAAAGAAATCAGTGTTGTATACTCATAAAAAAATTAGTGGCCGTTATCCATTGATACCTTCCAATGGAAAAAAAATATGCTAGACTAATGTTATCTTGGCTTCACATTCTTTGTGGTTTTGAATTATGTTAATCACTTACAATCTAATGCATGGCCTATTGAAATTTGCTCTTTCTTTTGAGCATAAAAAAAAAGAAAAAAATAAAAAACAAATGGGAGCTTTCATCTAAAGGGAAAAAAGAAAATGGCTACTCTATATCCATTTCTTTAATTGCTACTTCTTGGACTGTGAATGTAGCAGAAGTACTCTTAACCACAAATAATTTTTCCTTTCATCTCAAGGTTCAATTTTTTTAGTAAGATGATATTATTATTTTGTTGCTTTTATTTTTGTATTTGGCAATGATTTTGATGCACCAGTAAGGTTCTTTTTAGCATTGATTGGCAATTGATACAAATAAATATGCCTTTGATTTGCAGCATATGCGCTTGTGTATATATATGTCTAGTTGAAAAATCTCCTATGATGTTATATTTACATTGCAAGCTATTAGATAGTAAGTCGAAGTTTTAGTGGTTTGCTCAATGGGAAGTATGATACGTATGAAGCTAGTTGCTGCATTAGGTGTTAGACATTTTGTCTTTTACTATCTTATATTCATTTAAGTGGATCTCAACTAAGTTGTAACTGATTTTAGCTTTTTGGAAACAAGAAAGGGAATAATTAAAAAAAAAAATTAAACTATAGCTTGAGTGAGTAACTATACTTATTCCAATGAACTATTGAGGTTGAGTATTCCTTAGCTATACCCCAAGATGTATGTAAAAGAGAAAAATTATTACATGGATGCATTTAATACACGCATAACATACTAGTAACAAGACTTGTGCTATGTGTAGGAGTCTAGTATGGCCTTTGTCAACCTATAGATTAGTGGCATCGTTTGCATTACTACTCTCTTTAATAAAACTTATTTATTTATTTTTATTTTTATGAATGGAAAACTTATTTTATACTTGTTCATGCACTATGAAAAAGAACTGTGATTTGGAACTCTAGTGTATGAGAACAACAATGATAGGACTAAGCCTTAGTCCCAAGAACTTGTTTTCAGCTACATGAAGTAATATAAGACTATGTGTGGTCATTCATATGAATTCTTGCCCTTCACGTCTTTCTATCTACCATCATACTCTCATCTAAATCTAATAGATATAGATCTCTTGTAATCACCTCCATCCATATCGTCTTAGGCCTACCTTTGTCTCTATCCAACATATCATGCCTCTATCACTCGATTCTCCTAATAGGGACATCTCTTTATCTTCTATATATCTATACAAACCAATGCATGCGATTTTCTCTTATCTTGTCGTTAATAGATATCACTCATACTTTTTCCTGAATGGTCTCATTCTTTACTCTATCATTTCTAGTATGCCAGTACATCCACTATAACATACGCATCTCATCTACCTTCATTTTGTGACTATGATACTTTTTAGCTGCTAAGCATTTCATACTATATAGCAAAATAGATCTTACGTCTGTTCTAAAGAACTTTCCCTTTAGGTTTGAAGGCATATTATAATCACATAGAATGCTAGCTGTGCTTATCCATTTCAACCAACCAGCCTTAAGTCGGGGTCTAATGTTTCCATCAAGCTTTCTATCATTCTGAACAATAGATCTTAGATATCAGAAATAATCATCTACTAGTATATCTTTGCTATCCAAAGTTACTCACAGATCTATATTTCTACGAATACTGAACTTGCATTCTATATACTCTATTTTACTTCTAGTAATTCTGAAGTCCTTAGATTCCAATGTCTATCGCCACAACTTGAATTTAGCAATTACACTACCTCTACTCTCAACAATCAGAATAATATAATTAGCAAACAACATACTTCATGACACAACGTAAAATACAGTCACATCAATGACATGATTAAATGTAGTGTTTGACCAAAAAGGAAAAAAATTCTATTTGATCAAGAACAAATTACCACTCCAAACTTAATTCCCCTTGTATGGAATTTTAGAAAGCCATGTCTCCACATTTACAAATAATAATAACAACAACAACAACAGTAGTAGCAACTGCATCAGCTACAGTAGCAACAACAACAATAACAACAACAATAATAATAAAAATAAATAAATAAATAATACAATGATTTAATACATTCATTTTATTAAGAAATACGACTTGTTGATGTATTTCTTACATTAATGTCTTCTTTTTCACTTGTTAGATTTCTTTTTTTTATTGTTGTTATATTTAGGTTTATTCTTTTGACATTCCTTTTTTTTTTTTTTCCTTAGGAAACATTATGGATATTTTATGGTAGATGTGAGGCTATGCAACTTGGAAATTTAACTTGTGTGTATATAGTAGTTATTATTTTAAATATTTATTTTACCTTTTTACTCACATATCACAACTAAAATACGTGACTTATTAATATGCTACTAACTCATTTCAAAAAGAATTTAAGAGTTGAAAGCTCCAAGTTTACAGAGGTCTCTGGGTGCTACTTTTTTTATTTACATTAACTTTTTGAATTCATCATTTCCTATGGAAAATGTAGAATTCATAGTTTATAGAAAATGATTGCATGGTACTTAACTAATGATCTATAATACTAATTGACAGGCTTTTTGGTAAGGATGACGAAGTTCATATTGCATTCATAAGAAATTTATTGATAACTTGTTTGACAAACTCCAAAGTTGTTGATATTTAAAAATAAATTATAGTTTACATTAAATTTTTTTTAACTTTCAACATTTCCTTAATATGTAATCTTCTTTAAAATGGAATTTTTGGTCAAGAAAATTTCAAATTTCAATAAGATCCCACCTGTAAATTTTGAGGATTTAAATTTATTATTACAATTTTGTTTAGTTTGATACTTTTTCTCTTAACAAATTGTGATTAGGTTTGCTACGCTTGGTATGGTTTGAAATTGCAAGTGGTTAGGGCTAAAACTAACAATATATAATAAAAAAACTAATACAAAGGATGTTTAGTTGTCATATTTAGTCTAATAAATAAGATAGTTGTATGTTGTAAAGTTGTTGAATTTATTATCTATTTACGGTGGCCCATGAACTGTCACAAATGTGATTATTTGTAATGGTCAAAGTACTGACATTTATATCCACTATTTACAATGGTCCATGCAGTAAATATTTTATTTATAGACCACACAACATTTTTTTTTTTTTTTTGCAGTGGTGGTAGTGGACCGTTGCATTAATTGTCATAAAAAGTATCTATAGTGTTCTTTAAGCCAACACATAATATTTGCCATGCCTTATTTTTCAATAGATCAAAAAATGGTGTATGGCCATTGTAACACCCCTAATTTTGGTAAATAATTTATCTTGTAAAACATGGGTGTCGCCCCGTTTGATCTCGTAGACAAGGAGTCTTTATAACTAAATTAGTTGAAAAGAAAGAAACAGTAGTTGTATTGTAATCCAAAGGAAGTTACATAAAGGGTTGCTTAAACTAGACATAAAACTCCTAAACCAATATACAAAGAAGCTAAGTCATGATTTACAAGCTATCCAAAAGTCTATACACATAACAATACACCCAGTGATGCTACACAAGGTATGTGATCCTCAAAAGAGCAAGTTCCCACCACACAAACCTGAAAAGAGAAACAATAAAAATGTGTGAGCGGAAATATTCAATGAGTCTTGTGTAGGGTTGTGAATTTTATGTAAACATGAATACACAAACTATATAAGTAATTGGTGTATTTGGAAACTCTTGAAAATGGTGTTCCTTCAAACAATGGTATTATGACGTTAAAACTTGTTTCGTAGTTTCAAAAAGTACAGGTTCTTCTCTTACTAGAAGGACAACCAGTGTGCAAAGTCTAAGAAAGACTTCGCCCGTATTCTACTAGAGAGATAAGAGCTATTATACCTTCTACCAGAAATTCTCAGATCTTTTACTTGCTACCGTAAGCCCAAAATTCCCAATCTTAACCTCAATCACCATCGAGGTTGTCGGGATTTCATCATACTTACCAAATAAGAACGTAACAGAAATAACCATAAAATCCATGCCTAAGGATCACGTGTTTGCAATTAAAATAGGAATAGAGGAAGGAAATGGAGATTACCTTATGTAATAGAAAAATAATCTTTCTTGCACCAACCCAGGAACCAATTCCTTCTTGGTGATCGTCTAATTGCCCCACTACAATCCAAGAGTAGGATTGTCTCTAGCAGTGATCCACAAAAGGTTTAATTGCTCACAAAGCTCGCTCAAAACTGTGCTAGTAGAAGAGGAGCAGTTAGGTTTTAATTGGAGAAGAATGAGGATGAAGAGGAATGCCCGGCTATCTCCTTCTATTTTCCAATGTCTACATAAGGGAACAATTCCCATATTTATTGTTTATAGAATTTGTGTTAATTGCAATTAAGTCCTCCAAGATCCAATGTCTACAATTGGGGCCTTGAAATTTATATAATTGCAACCAAGTCCCATGAATTATGACAAAATTATAATTCACCTATAAATATATTTTCTTCTTTTAATTGACCCCATAATATTATCAAATAATATATATTGAGTATGCAAACCTTTATTGTGTATGACCCATTAGGTTTCTTGGTCTTATTGGTAGCATAATATGAAATAATTCTAATAGCTTTAGAATTAATAATCCTAAATAAAATATAGGATTAATTTATTAATTTTCTAATTAATAAATTCATATTTAGCATATCAAAAGAGACATCTAGCAATGACTCTTGATCACCCAAAAGTCTAGAAAGTCAAGTGGTTTGACGTTAACCTTTCGATAGCAAATAACTAGTGCAATACACTCCTTTCACTATACTATATCTCATTCAGTCTAGAGCATGGAATTAGTGCCAAGTCCTTCTAGAATATTATTAATTTGATAGGAGCTAAATTAGTCATACTTTGCCTAGTTATTTGAGGTTCTTTTATAAGACATTTTGAGCAATAACTAGTCATATTCTTTCATATTTGAGATTTTTCCCTTGGAAAGGTATTTTGTTCATTATATCAGATTTTTAGGTAAAACGAAGCAAAACTGTCACGAAATAGAGCAGAGACGGCGCCGATTGTAAGGTTGGAACCGGTGTCGGCTGAATTCTGGAACTTATGCGCAAAATTTGGAGAAAAATCGACGAACAAGTGGAGAAACATAACACAGGCGGTGCCGGCTCCAAAGGACCAAGGCGGCGCCGGCTGTGTTCTGTCCTTAAGGCAGTACTGTGATTTTTTTACGCGTTTTTGGAAACCTGTGGAGTTTTAGTATCTTCCAACTTCTACTCGACCAAGAACTTTGTACCTACGAGTTTAGGTACTTCTTAAGCCTATAAATAGATGAAAAACACAAGGGAAAAGGGGAGAATTCATTATTCATTATCGAAAATCACTCAATCCAAGGAGGAATTCTTCAATTCAAGGAGGGTTGTACAAAAAGGTCTTCAAATGAGGAAGAATGAGGCTTGTCTATGAGTGCTTTTTTTTACTTTATTTTCTTTTCTTCACAATGATGGTTTAATTGTTTTATTGTAATTTGACATTGGTTTAGACGTTCATGGCATTTAGAGTTATTTGATCTTTTGATTAACTGATTGTTATTCTTAGTATTTAATTACTTGGGTTGATTGCAAGATTAATTGATTATGCCGTTAACTTGCCTGAGAATAGGGTTAATGGTTTAAATTGATTGATTTCATATTTGTTGCCTTTTAACTTGCCTGAAAATGGGGTCAATTGCAAGAACAGAGTAATTAAAGGTTAATTGATGTCTGTCAGAATATTGATTCAATTGGTTAATTTCATGGGTTAAGTTTGCCTGAGAATGGGACTTAATCAAAGAATTGTGTTTAATGCATCTTTTGGGTAAGACTGGTTGAGACAGAGTGTGTGATACTAAGTTACCTAGAAGATAGGGATTCATGGATTGAGAATGTAATACCCCGCCCAAAACCACCTTTGACTATGGGAAAAAGTCATGCACTGCATAGCATCTTGCATTTTATGTGGTAGCTAGAATAATTTTTATTTGCATGGATGCATGTGAATTTTTCCGTTGCTCTTGCATTTGAATTAATTGATGTGAAATAGTTGTGGTGTTAAAGATTTAGATAAGGGAGGTTTGGTCGAAGATTTGGAAGAATGAGTATTGGGGTGGTATGAACTTCTTGTAGAAAAAATTAGTATTGGAATTATTTTGGAATAGCGGGGAGGTTGGTGATTACCTTTGGTGACCCGAGTTCGAATCCTACCTTTTGTGAAGTTAGTTTCTCTTCTTGAAATTGTTTTCCTTCAACCATTTCTTGTCTTGGCCGAAAAAGAATCTAGCTATCCTAGAGAAATTTTAGTATTTTTACTTCAAGGAAATAAGTCTCTATATTTATTTCCTAAATTCAAGGACTTTGATGTGAATAAAGTTCACCTTTAATTTTCAGCTTGTGTTCCTTAGGATTTTTGAAAAAACCCTAACTAGTAATTAAAAATATTAGCTTGATTTTAGCTAGATAGATGTTGCCATTGATAGGTGGAATTAATGAGTCCTTTTCCTAGTAGGAAATCTTATTGATTTTAATCCTAGAATGTTAGCTAAAAATCTAAATTCCAGCAAGTGCCGCCACTTCTTGGAGGACTTTTAGCTCAATCCAAACTCTTCTAGGACTAGAGGAAATCCTATCCAAATCCTTGATAAAATCAGATTTTATTTCAACCCAAATTCAACTAGGATTTTATTCCTTTTGTTAGCTGAATTTCGGCAGCCTTGTGTCACCACAAGCTGTCCGAAAATTCCAGCTTCTTAGCTACAATCCAACTCTGGAAATCCTAGATCAAAACACCTAAATATTCCTCATCAATTCAGGTTACCTTAGCTTCACAAAACTAGAATTTTATTCACACAAAAACACTGAAATTCGTCCAGCTTGTACACAGAAAATTCGGCCAGCTTTGTGCAGGAATTTCGGCCAGCTTTGAACTCCTACTCCAGCCGAAATTCTGCACACATAACCCACTGAAAAACCCCAGCTGATCAAGCTATTTTCAGCACCCAAAACCCCCAATTTTCCTCTGGAAATTTCGGTAGAAGTACAGCGGCCAAAACAGTCCAAACCTTGTTACTCTTGCACAGAATTTTCACAGCACTTGCACAGGATTTTTCAGTCATCAAAACTCACTCAAACTCTTCCTTGTTTGGCCTAAAATTCTGAACACATTCAGCCCTTCCCTTGAGCAGTATTTCGGCCAGCATAAAGGAGCAAAATTGCAGAATCTTTTCCTCTATTAAACTCCCCTAAAATCGGCAGGAAGGAGACACGCAACAAGCTGAAATTTCGCCTTGCTGTCCATGCAACCTAAAGCCATTAGGAGTCTATCTAAACATCACCATCTAATCCTAAACCAATCTTCTCCAACTCTAAATCATAGCAAACGTCTACCCTCTCCATTCTACACGAAAATTTCAGCAACATCTCTCTGCAAATTTTCGAAAACTCAAGACTATTCCAAGCAAAAATCGAACACACCTTAAGGTAAGCAAAAATCCTCTCAACCTCTTGATGCCATTTTCTCTAATGGTTCTTTTCTCTTTCTTCTTCCCTTAAATCATGCCCCATAGAGGCTGATTTTATCTTCTTCTTTAATTTTCGGTCAAGAGGAGCAAAGAAGGTAGCTTTTCTCTTCTTCTCAAGCGAACTCGGGACGATCACCATAGGAGCATCGAGACCTCATTACCCGGTAGTTGCAAGGTAAGGGAATACCCTCCCTTGATGCCGAAAGTAAAGTTTAATGGTGTTTATTAGCGAGATGAACATGTGGTCGTAGTATATGATCTTTGGGGATTAAATAGTTTACTTGGAATTAAATAAGGGATTGCGAATTGTTATGAAAATAAATGGGATTAGAGCATATTTGAATTAATTGAGACCCTGATCATGATATTATATGGTTTAGATCAGGAGGATAACTGAGCAAAGCTAACTGTGAATTTATCACGTTTGTCTGAGGCATATCAAGTAAGTCCTTGCATAAACTCTTTTATTAAACGTTGTGATGGTAAGTCCTTTTATAAACTGTTTTGTTAAATGTTGTGATGGCAAGTCCATGTTGTGAAGCTTTGTAAAGCTATTGTCAAACTATGTTTGCTTGGGTTGTAAACGTGGGTATTTACTCTTTAAACGGTTTTGTCAAACTAATGATTTTATCAAGAAAACTATTCTTTTCCTTAAATTTTTAGAAATCTCTTTTAAAGAAAACCATGTTTTACAAAGCCAAGGTTTGGAAATATTTTGAATCAGGAATTGATGGATATGTTCGTTGAGTATTCAATAAGGGTAGGCTAACAATACTAGTCTTGGAGGGCTAGCGTAAGTCTTCTGGCAGGAGGCCACCTCTAGAAGATGAACTCTACTTGAAAAGGCGACAGTGTTGGTTGGTCAGACCGGTCCGAGCTAGCATTATACCTGAAAGGTATTATTTATTTTCCCGGCATGGACACCCGGATGGTTTTGTTGGGTGTAGAGATGGAGGAGTATCTCACCCGGTGGGCTGTACACTTACCTTGATCAGAACGTCCAACGTGTGGTAATCTGGTCCGGACAAGGTGCACAAAGTGTGGTGCCTTGGCCAATTTGTTCTCATGGAGCCTAACGTGTGGTGACATGACTTTTATCCGAGTGGAGGATTTATTTTGTATAAAGTGTGACAATGAGAAAAACCCACTCCTTGCGAAAAGAGATTGTTTATGACTTGCCAAATTATTTCTACAAATGTGTTACACTTTGCATACACGCACTATTCAAAACACCATGTGCACACACAGGACTTACTGAGACTTATTCTCACACTGTTTTACATCATGTTTTCAGGGGATAGATTGTGCTGAGACAGCGGGGCTTTGACAGTAGAGGCTTTTGTTTTTTTTCCCTATGCTGTTCTAGGAGACTTTTGTCGTTTATACTTTTGAACAATCCTTGTTTATTCCATTTTGCTCCAAGTTGAGCCTGGTGTAATAAGAGTATTTTTTTATTTATCTAAGTTGATCCTTTTGGAGATTGCCTTTATATTTTATACCTCGTTCTAAAGACCCTTTGTCCTACAGGACGGGGCGACATCCCCGCCCTTTTAGGGTACATAGTCGTGGGGTGTTACAGAGAAAGAAGTGAGTCTATTTTAATTCTTCATGATGCCAGGAGAATAATTAGTTATGATAGAGGTTGGGTACTTTAAGATCATGGTTGTCTAATCAATGGTTTGAATTACATAAATCTACATCCTTGACATGTATATATTTTTGTTTTTATTTTATTTTATTTTATTTTATTTCAATTTTATTTTATCGAGTCGGTTAAACAATGAAAGAAAGGTAATTAATGTCTACCTGTTCCTTGAGGGTCGACACTCGTTTGAATCCTATGCTCAGTTAATGATGAGTACGCTTGCTCATATATGTAATTTGGGTTTAATGTTTTAATTTAAACTTGATTGGGAATGTGCTTATTTTTTGTATGATTTTTATACCTACGGCCGGACACATCAAGTTTTTGGCGCCATTGCCGGGGAACAATAGCATGAAAGCTTGGATTTTGTTGATTTAATCATGTAAATATGTATTTAAATATGTATACTTGTTCTTTTCACAAAACGGTGCTATCTTTTGGATTTCATGTATTCTTGTATAACCTTGTAACCTAACTTAACCAACTAACTTGGACTGTGTTTGAATTACTAACTTTGTTGCCTTGTAGTTTTGTTATTTCTTGTTTAACCATTAATTATATATCTAACTTGCTTCTTGTTTTCTTAGGTGTTACCCTTGGTACATGACCCAAAAATCCAACGGTGAGATAGTTGATTTTGACCCTGAAATCGAGAGGACGTTATAAATAATTCGCCGGACAATTAAAAGGAATCTGATTGCTGAGATGGATGGTGTTGAACAGAACAATGCTGGGAATGACAAGAGGGTTATAGACGACTTTGTGAAACCCGCAATCTCAGGCACAGGCTTGAGTATCATTAGACCTAGGATAGATGCAAACAATTTTGAAATAAAGCCCAACATTATCCAAATGGTGCAGAATACGGTTCAATTTGATGGGCTACCAGAAGAGGATCCCAATGCTCACTTAGCCAGTTCTCTTGAGATTTGTGATACCTTCAAGATGAATGGTGTTTCTGAAGATCCATTAAATTAAGACTTTTTCCTTTTTCCTTGAGAGATAGAGCTAAATCGTGGTTAAAGTATTTACCTATAGATTCCACCACAACTTGGAATGCCCTAGCTGAAAAATTTTTGGCCAAATACTTTCCTCCAACTAGGACAGCCAGACTTAGGAATGAAATCCTTGCCTTCCAACAACTAAAGTCTGAACCCTTATATGAGAGTTGGGAGAGATTTAAGGAAATGTTAAGAAAATGCCCACACCACGGATTCGAGCTGGGAATGCAAATGCTATCTTCTTGAATGGCCTCACGTTCACAACATGGCAAGTGGTGGACTTTTCTGCAGGGGGTTCCATCAACCATAAGACCCCAGAGCAGGTATTTAAGATTATTGAAAATTTGGCTTCTAATAACTATTCTTGGGGAAGTGCAAGGTCGAAGGCTCGTGTGCAAGGAGTGCACAACATGGATGTCATGGCAGCATTAGAGGCTAAGGTAGACGCCTTAACTTAAAAGATGGAACAGTTGGTGATGCCTCAAGGGCAAGTTTTAAACGTCAACTATGATTTCTCCGGAGAAGGACACCCCAATCATGAATGCCAAAAGATGTGGTCACTCCAAGAAACTTCGGAGCAAACGGCCTTCGCAGGTAATGTCTGGCCAGGTAACAATGCATATAACTCTACCTATAATCCTGGCTGGAGAAATCACCCTAATTTCTCTTGGAGCAATGGGAATCCACTTAGGCAAAGTTCTTTCAATTTTGGAGGTAACCAAAGGAATCCAAACCCCATGAACACCATGGCAGCACCTCAAAAACCACCATTAGAAGAATTTATTGGCCAATTGGTAAGTACCACGGAGACAAAGTTCCAAGGAGTCGATGCGACAAGAAGGAACCTATAGGATTCCATGCGCAATTTGGAGAACTAAATTGGTTAACTAGCCAAACTCTTGGGGGGTCGTTAAGCAGGGACACTACCAGGGAATACGGAGGAAAATCCACGGGATCACAATCGTGGAAAACCTTGAAGCATTTCTTTTCTCTTTTCTTTACTTTTCGTTTTTGTGATAAGGACAATTTTTTATTTATATTATTCTTATTCCATTGCATTATTCAGCATTTGTGTGTTTTTATGCATTCTTGTTAAAAAAAAAAAAAAAAAGAGAACCGAACAGAACAGAGCCGGGCCGGTGCCGGTTCCTGTTGGGTGGAGCAATTAAAGGACCAATTTGGCCACTTTTTCTTCAAAATCTCCATTCTCCCTCTCAAATTCTCTCAAGCCCGCGCCGGCTTCACATCCCTCATCTCCCAAAATTTAATTTTTCAACTCCTAAACACTTCCATAACATCTATTGACTTTTTTTTTCTTTTTTATTGATCTTACGGATCAATAACCTCAAAAGCTGTGATTTTGCACAACAAAATGACCTTCAATCCACAAGCAAGGAGCTTAGATTTTCCCTAAAAACCTGCATCTTTTGCTTGCCCATGCATACAAGAACATAAAGGTATGATTTTTCTTTCATTCCTACGGTTAAAATAATGAAGCTGAATTTTCTCATTCTAGGGACATTTTTGGCCGAAATTGCGGATTATGTATGCTATAATTTAATTATGCATTACTCATTCATGCATTGGATTACATTCAGCCTTAATGAGCTTTTAATACTTGATTCATGCTTTGATCAGTCGAGACTTCATGTAGCTAAGGCTAGAATCGTAGCTAATAGTGATACTTGAATATATGGAACGTGCATTGTGGATCACATAATACCATAATAACTGCCTTCATTTATATAATCATGTTCACTAGCATGCTTTGAGGATATCAATATATTATGCTTTACAGTAAACTTCACACATATTCTACAGGGTGTGTTGTATAGAGTGAATGTGATCAAATTGATGGATTGGAGGTGATATATTGACGGAGTTTGGGTTTTGTGAAGTGTGAGCTTAGTTGAGGGATGTGAGTGATTTCTGTGCAGGGGTTGCTATCCTGTTGTCAGCCTTGAGCTTACCTGTTCTCTCTTCTTATTACACCCATTCCTTACTTAACCATGTCTAGAGCAAGGGGCAGTCTTCTAAAAGGGTGAGAACCTCTTCTTTCTCAGGCCCTTCATCTGTTGATCCTTTGTTCCTTAGACCTACTGAGTTTATAGATGCCTCTTGTGAGGAATGGTACAGTAGGAGAGCATCTAATAAGATTATTGTCAAGCGTACTTTCTCACCCACCTTAGACCATGCACTCAAATTGGGAATGATGTTTAGACGGTTAGGATGGGGGTCGATCGTACAATTGAAAGGGAAGTATTGTCCAGTTCTCGTAAAGGAATTTTATGCCAATATGGTAGATAAAGGTAATAAACATCTTCCCCATATTGAAACAAGAGTTAAAAGAGTACCCATTGTCATCACCCAAAATCAGTTAGCCAATCTCCTCCAGGTTTTTTACTATGAGACGTGGTAAGGGATAGATGTCAATAATCAAAAGATTCTTTCAGACCCGAATTGGGATGTTCGAAGGACTAGAGCTACCCTAGGACTACACAAGCACAATGCCTTTCAAGCTAATACTTTCTATTCCAACAATGATCTGGCAGCCAACTTTCGCGCTCTAGTCTATATGTTTGGGTTTAATGTTGTGCCCCATGCTAGTGGTTTCAATGAGACTAGGCTTATTGATACT
Organism: Voacanga thouarsii; assembly: GCA_026120185.1. Classification (NCBI taxonomy): domain Eukaryota; kingdom Viridiplantae; phylum Streptophyta; class Magnoliopsida; order Gentianales; family Apocynaceae; genus Voacanga; species Voacanga thouarsii. The sequence continues at coordinate 285,039 of JANUWF010002002.1, forward strand.
TATATTTTACATCAGATAATGAACACATTACCTATCCCTCTCACCCCTTTGATCATCCAATCGATTAGGGAGGTTGTTCATCACCGTTTCTCCACAAAAGCTTTTGTTTTTCCCTTGGTTATAATGAAAATTCTAAAAGATTTTGGTGTGAGTCTTGAGGGAGAACTTAAGGAGGTCGCCATGGAGCACGATATGGTCACTGAGCACACTCTTATGAGTTTCGGGTACAAATACAGCCAAGAGGTGAAGAAGTGGCTCACTCCCTTTGAGGTCAAACATCCCGGGCAGGTTCGACCACCCATAGTGGAGGAAAAGTAACCACCACCACCAGCACGTGCGAGAGCTGGCAGTTCTCAGTCCCACTCCCAGATTGACTTTGAAACAACCGTGTTGGGACGCCTCGACCAGCAAATGGAGGTGCCCCTACGCTTGCAGGGCACGATGGATGACTTGGTAAGACAGCAAGCTACTATGGAGCAACAGTTGGCCGAGTTGAGGCAGCATTCTTATGGGTCACAAGGTGGTATGGGTACCTCTACCCCGGCTGATGATGATGAGGATGATGATGATACGGTGGACTGCTGATGCTTATCTTTATTTTCTCAATCGCTCTTGTTTTTCTGTTCTCTTGTCCTGTTTTTTTTTTAGTTCGTTTTCTTTGTCTTGTACTATTTTCTTTCCCTTTTTTTTCTTTATTTTCTTTTCTAGTTTTTATGCTTTGGTGTTTTCTTTTGTATTTTTCTTTTTAGGTACGTTGATGATGCCTTAATCTTCAAGCATTCAGTTCTTGTACAACACAGTGCGCAATGAATGGAAGTTTGTTTTTCTTATCTCTTTTCCTTTCTATTTTTTGTCCCATGGTATTGTTTGTTTTTGTTGTATTTATTTGGCCATTGAGGACAATGTCCAATTTAAATGTGAGCGAAGGATTTGATTGACAAGTCTTCTATACATATTCTTTAGCCTTCTTGTGAGCAAAATTTTCAAAATTTTTTCAATTTTCTGGAGATTTCAAGCTATATTTTTTATTTTTTGCATGTCTTTATAGTGGATTATAGAGCATGTGTTCTAGATCATTTATGGCTTATGCATGACTTTTTGCACTCACTTGGATAAAGTAGGTCTTGATCAAATACTTTACAGTGTTCTTAAACCTATTTTTCTACCAAACTTCATGGAGCATTCTAGAACTTATTTGAATACCTTTGGAGGTGAAATAAGAAAGGCAATCATGATTTAACTTAGGGATGACGGTAATAGGCCTTCTTTGGATAGTTTGAGCTTTTCAACCCTACCTATTTTCATAATATCCATAGTGCCTATTTTTTAGCCTAAATTGTTGATTTCTTTCATTAAAACCCGTCACAATATTATGGCCATTGTTTGTGCTAAGAGTTTGCATAATTTTCCAAATCTTTATACTCTTGAAGGATGAAAGTATATGTATGATGAGAAAGAATGCAGGGATAAAGATCATGACTTGTTACTTTCAGTCATAGATCAATTACGAGTGGAGCTGGGAAAAGAAAGGAAGTAGAATAGAAGAAAGAAGTTTAAAAAATTGAGGAAGAAAGAAAAAATTTCTGAGCTGAAAAATGAGAAAGAACAGCAGCAGTGAAAACAAAAGAGGAGTAAAAGAAAAGAGAATTGAAAGAAAAAAAAAAAAAGAAAGAGCATTGAAAGAAAAAAAAAAAGAAAAAAAATCACAAAAGGGATAGTGATTGAACTGTAAAAGTTAAGTTCATATAAAAAACTTGACACCATTGCTGGAAAATTGAGTGATCTTGTGAGAAAAAGAGTTAATGACAAGAAGAGTGGAAAGAAAAAGAGAACAGTGCAGGATTTGCTTGAAGTGCATAAGGTTTGTCATATAAGGTTATGGTTTGATTGATTCTTAGAATAGAAGAGTAAGAAGAGTTGGAAATTATAGATTTATTTTGGTTACCCTTTTCTTGCTAACTCTCAGTTTTTCTTTGATTTTTGATTTTCCTATATCCTTCGTTTGCTAAGCCATATTACAAGCCTTTAGCCTTACATTACAAGCTTAAAAGTCCTACCTGATCTAAGTAGAATCATGATATATCTCGGATTAGTGGAGAGAATGTAGGAAAAGTAAGCATATGGAATGCATATTCTTTTTAAACTGACTTCTTTCCAATGGTTTAAGAATATTGTGAAGTATTGAGATAGTTCTACTAAGTCATTTATCACTACACAAGCTTGCATTGGTTGTGAAAGATTTAGTATCATATGTTTTATGTTCATGAATGAAGAAAGCATTAAAGATATGGTTTTCGAATTGATTGAGTGACTTGATTGAAACCTTGTGTTTTTCCTACTTGTTCTTGATACTTTGCTTGAGGACAAGCAAAGAGCTAAGTGTGGGGAAATATGATAGGGTCTAAATTAGTCATACTTTGCCTAGTTATTTGAGGCTCTTTTATAAGACATTTTGTGCAATAACTAGTCATATTCTTTTATATTTGAGATTTTACTCTTGGAAAGGTATTTTGTTCATTATTTCAAAATTTTGGGTAAAACGAAGTAAAACCGTTGCAAAACAGAGTAGAGGCGGCGCCGGCTATAAGGCTAGAACCGGCGCCGACTAAATTCTGGAACTTATGCACAAAATTTGGAGAAAAATCGGCGAACAAGTGGAGAAGCAGAACACAGGTGGCGCTGGCTCCGAAAGACCAAGGCGGCATCGACTGTGTTCTGTTCTTGAGGCGGTGCTGCGATTTTTCTATGCGTTTTTGGAAACTTGAGGAGTTTTAGGATTTTCCAACTTCTACTCGACCAAGAACTTTGTACCTACGAGTTTAGGTACTTCTTAAGCCTATAAATAGATGAAAAACACAAGGGAAAATGGGAGAATTCATTATTCATTATCGAAAATCACTCAATCTAAGGAGAAATTCTTCAATTCAAGGAGGGTTGTACAAGAAGGTCTTCAAAGGAAGAAGAATGAGGCTTGTCTATGAGTGCTTTCTTTTACTTTATTTTCTTTTCTTGACAATGATGTTTTAATTGTTTTATTGTAATTTGACATTAGTTTAGACGTTCATGGTATTTAGAGTTATTTAAGCTTTTGATTAACTGATTGTTATTCTTGGTATTTAATTACTTAGGTTGATTGCGAGATTAATTGATTGTGCCGTTAACTTGCCTGAGAATAGGGTTAATGGTTTAAATTGATTGATTTCATATTTGTTGTCTTTTAACTAGCCTAAAAATGGGGTTAATTGCAAGAATAGAGTAATTAAAGGTTAATTGATGTCTGCCAGAATATGCATTCAATTGGTTAATTTCATGGGTTAAGTTTGCCTGAGAGTGGGACTTAATCAAAGAATTGTGTTTAATGCATCTTTTGGGTAAGACTGGTTGAGACAGAGTATGTGATACTAAGTTACCTAGAAGATAGGGATTCATGGATTGAGAAAGAAGTGAGTCTATTTTAATTCTTCATGATGCCAGGAGAATAATTAGTTATGATAGAGGTTGGGTACTTTAAGATCAGGGTTGTCTAATCAATGGTTTGAATTACATAAATCTACATCCTTGACATGTATATATTTTTATTTTATTTTATTTTATTTCGGTTTTGTTTTATTGAGTCGGTTAAACAATGAAAGAAAGGTAATTAATGTCTGCTTGTTCCTTGAGGATCAACACTCGTTTGAACCCTATGCTCAGTTAATGATGAGTACGCTTGCTCATATATATGATTTGGGTTTAACATTTAAATTTAAACTTGATTGGGAATGTGCTTAGTTTTTGTATGATTTTTATACTCAAGTCCGGACACATCATAATTCTAGCCTAAATTTTTTAGTTCTTGTTCAAGAAATCTATTACTCGATTTGTGTATCAATTTAGAACTATTTCCAACATATAGTTGCCTTGGCCAGGGACTCCATGAGTAATGATTTCTACATGTGGCCTTAAGATATACTCTCCTACTATTAGGAGTGGTGATTCCTTTATTGACCCTAACAGCTACTTTAAATTACTTCACATTGTACCCAATGTACATCCCATAGGCGGCCCTCGATCTGGTTCCATAGATTGGAATCAAAATGCTCAACAAATAAAGTACCTTGGTGATCTCAAGTCTAAGGACATTATCACTGGCACTAAATAGTTATCCATGTGATTATCTCATAGTTAGGTCATCTAATGTACTTATTCTAGTAACAAGCATCCACATGTTAACTTTGAGTATCATAATACTCATAGATGTGAGAACCACCGTCTGATCAAATTAGGAAGTCTAACACGTGCTAGTCTTAACACATTAATGATGTCCTATCTCATTAGTATTACGACTAGGGATTATTTAAGTACTAACAGTATATAGTGTAGTATGAATTTCGCATCATGATTTTCTTAACACAGTGTTGTACTAGGGACTTTATCTAACACTTATTTTACATAAAAGTAAACTAAACAAACTGAAAGATAAATAATGCCTTGTATTATAAAACTAATGTGTCATATACAAAGTATAAGTGATTGCCTTGTGGGCACAATACTAACAAACTCCCACTTGCACTAGAGCCAATCATTCATGTATCTAATACCAAATGACTCAACATGCCTATCATGTTTCTTATGGGATAGTACTTTTGTAAGCGGGTCAGTTATGTTCTCGTCCATGGGAACTCTCTCTATCTTTATATCTCATTTATAAATGATATCTCTAATCAAATGAAAATGTCTAAGTACATGCTCCAGTCGATTGTTGATAACAGTATCTTGTTTGGAACCTTTCCAACTCACTACCCTTCCACACAATATAAATACGTGGTAAGACTGTGATTTGAAATCATTTTTGTCAGATTGAAAACTGGTATCAGTATACCCATTTACTTTGAAATCACCTTCTCCATATACTAAGAACACATCTTTAGTCCTTCACAAGTATTTAAGGATATTCTTTACAGTCACCCAATGACCCTCACTAGGGTCAGATTGGTATCTGCTCGTCAAACTGAAAGCACAGGATACATCGGGCCATATACAAATCATAGCGTACATGATAGATGCAACAGTCGAAGCATATGGAATCTTACTCATGTGATCCCTTTCAACTTGTGCCTTGGGAGACACCGACTTTGAAATGCTTACTCTATGCGACATGTGTAAGAATCCCTTTTGGATTGATCCATGGTAAACCTCTTTAGCACTTTACCTATGTTTTTAGATTGTGAAAGACCTTGCAATCTTTTTAATCTATCTTTAAATATTCTTATTCCAAGAATGTAGGTTTCTTTTTCAAGGTCTTTCATGGAGAATTTGTTAGATAACCAAACTTTAATTGTATCCAAGACAGGTATATCATTTCCTATTAGCAATATGTCATCTACATAAAGTAATAAGAAAACGACAACTGATGTGTTTGGATTTGGGTATAAAAATCATATAAAAATAAGCTCATTCCTAATCAAGTTTAAATTAAAATGTTAATCCCAAATTACACATATGAGCAAGTGTACTCATCATTAACATAGCATAGGGTTCAAACGAGTGTCGATCCTCTAGGAACAAGTATGCATTAATCACTTTTCTTTCATTGTTTAACCGACTCGATAAAGTTAAAATGAAATAAAAAGGAAAATAACATAAAATAAAATAATATGTACATATCAAGGATGTAGAATTATGTAACTTAAACCATAATTTTGACAAACATGATCCTAAAGTACTTAATCATTATCATAACTAATTATTCCCTTGGCATCATGAAGGATAACATAGATTCACTTCTTTGTCCAATCCATGAATCCCTATCTTCTAGACAAATTAATATCACATATCTTGTCTCAACTAATTCACCTAAAAGATGTATTAACCATAATCCTTTGGTTAAATTTCCATTCCTGGCAAATTTACACATGAAATTAACCAATGAATCTATATACTGGCAGACATCAATTAACCTTTAACTACTTTGTCCCTACTCTTAACCCCTTTGTCCAAGCAAGTTAAAAGCCAACAAATGCGAAACTAATGAATTGAAACTACCATCAACGCCTTTGTTCAAGCAAGTTCATGGGAAAAACCAATCAATTAATCTCAGAATAAGCACAAGTAATTAAACACCAAGAATAATAACCAATTAATCAAATGATCAAATAACTCTAAAAATCATGAATATCTAAAATAATGTCAAATTACAATAAAACAATTAATACATCATTGTCCAAGAAAAAGAAAACCAAGTAAAAGAAAGAACTCATAGACAAGCCTCATTCTTCTTCTTTTGAAGACCTTCTTGTATAACCTTCCTTGAATTGAAGAATTCCTCCTTTGATTGAGTGATTTTCTGTGATAATCAATGAATTCTCCCCTTTTTCCTTGTATTTTTCATCTATTTATAGGCTTGGAAAGCACATAAACTCGTTGGTGTAATGCTCTTGGCCGAGTAGAAGTAGGAAATTACTAAAACTTCATAGATTACCAAAACCTGCGTAGAAAAATCAAAATTCCGCCTTTTCCTCATACCATAGCCGGCGCCGGTTGTGTTCTGGTTCTCCACTCGTTCGTCGATTTTTTTGAATTTCGCACAATGTATTCCAGCATGTAGCCAATGCCATCTTGGCTCTTGGATCCGGGCCTAGTTCCACTCTGTTCTGATCCATTTTGACAATTTTTCATCACCTCGAAATTCGTGTCATCAGTGCATGGCCGGCGCCGGATCCTCTGTCCTGGCCGGCGCTGCCTCATTTTTGTTTTGTGATATTTTTGCTTCGTTTTCCCCTAAAAATCTGTAATAATGAAGAAAATACCTTTCCAAGGATAAAATCTCAAATATGAAGGAATATGACTAGTTATTGAACAAAATGTATCACTAAAGAGCCTTAAATAATTAGGAAAAATATGACTAATTTTGCCCCTATCATATTCCCCCACACTTAGCTCTTTACTTGTCCTCCAGCAAAGTATTAAGATCAAGTAGGAAAACACAAGGTTTAATCAACCACTCAATTAATTTCAAAACAATATCTTCAATGCTTTCTTCATTGAAGAACATAGAACACATGCTACTACATCTTTCACAACAAATGCAACTTATGTAAGTGATAAATGACTTTGCAGAACCATCTCAAGAGTTCACAATATTTCTCAAACCATTGGAAAGAATTTAGCTCAGCTAGAATATGCATTCCATAGGCTTACCTTTCATTCAATCTTTCCACTAATCCGAGACATATCATGATTCTACTTAGGTCAAGTAGGATTTTCAAGCTTGTAATGTAAGGCTAAAGGCTTGTAATGTGGCTTATCAAACGAACGATATAGGAGAATCAAATATCAAAGAAGCTGAGAGTTCACAAGAAAAAGATAAACAAAATGAATCAATAATTTCCAACTCTTCTTGCTCTCGTATTCCAGAAATCAATCAAACCATAACCTTATTCAGCAATTACAACTCAACTCAAGTAAATCCTATATTTTTTCTTTTTTCTCTTCTTCTTCTCATCCTTTTACTTTCTTCATCAACTCTTCCCTATTTTTCACAAGATCACTCGACTTTTCAGCAATTATGTCAAAGATGTGATATGAACTCAACTTTTATAGCTCAATCACCATTCTTCTTGTGATCTTTCTTCTCTCTTTTCTCCCATTTTTCTTTTCTTTCACTCTTGTTTTGTTTTTACTGCTGCTGTTATTTTCTTTCTCACTTTTTTTCTCTTTCCATTCTTCCTAACAGCTTTTTGTTTTTCCTTTCTTGTTTTCAATTCCTCTTCTCTTTCTTTTCTTTTTCTTGCTCACCACAACTACATGACTGAAAGTAACAAGTTATGACCTGTTTCAAGTATTCTTTCTCAACATGCTCCTACATATACTTTTATCCATCAAGAGCATAAAGATTTGGAAAATTATTCAAACTCTCCGAAACAAGCAATGGATAAAGTATGATAATGGGTTTTAAAGAAAGAAATCAACAATTTAAGCTCAAAATGGATACTAGGGATAATATAAAAATAGGTAGGCTTGAAAAGCTCAAAGTTAAATCATTAGCAGCCAGTGTGGAAGTTCCTTCACCACCATGGTGCCTAAAAGAATGCTTCCTCTATTCGGCCAATTGCTACTCCATAGTGGCTTGCCGTCTTGCCATGTCATCCATAGTACCCTGCAAGTGTAGGAGCATCTCCATTTGCTGGTCTAATCATCCCAGCACGGTAGTCTCAAAGTCAGTCCAGGATTGGGATTGAGAACTGCTAGCTCGTGCACGTGCCGGTGGTGGTGTGTGTTCCTCCACCATGGTGGGTGGCCTAATTTGACCGGGATGTCTAATCTCAAAATGAGTTAGCCACTTTTTGAACTCCTGGTTGTACTTGTACCTAAAACTCATCAAAGTTTGTTCAATCATCACATCATGCTCAGTGGCAGCTTCCATCAGTTCTCTCTCAAGACTAACACTAAAGTCTTTCAGAATTTTCATTATAACCATTGGGAAAATGAAGGCTTTTATAGAGAGACGGTGATGAACAACATCCCTAATGGATTGGATGATCAAGGGTGTAAGAGGGATAGGCAGTGTGTTCATCATTCGATGCAAAATATAAGTGTCAATAAGCCAAGTCTCATTAAAACCACTAGCACGGGGTACAACATTGAACCTAAACATATAGACTAGAGCTCTAAAGATAGCAGTAAGATCATTGTTCGAGTAGAAACTATTAGCTTGAAAGGTATTATGCTTATACAACCCTAGTGTGGCTCTAGTCCCGCTAGCATCTCGATTTGGGTTAGAAAGATTTTTTTGATTATTCACGTCTATCCCTTGCGAAGAATCATTGTCAAATACCTAGAGGAGATTAGCTAATTGATTTTGGGTGATGACAATGGAGATTCCTTTCACTCTCGTTTCTATATGGGGAAGGTGTTTATTGCCCTTGTCAACCATATTGGCCTAAAATTCCTTGATGAGCACGGGACAATACTTCCATTTCAGTTGTACAATCGACCCCCATCCTAGTCTTCTAAACATTATTCCCGATTTGAGTGCATGGTCTAGGGTGGGTACGAAATTATGCACAACAATGATTTTATTGGATGTTCTCCTATTGTACCATTCCTCACAAGATGCATCGATAAACTCAGTTGGTTTAAGGAACAAAGGATCAACGGATGTCGGCGTGGAGGAAGAGGAAGCCCTCACCCTTTTAGAAGAATGACCCCTTACTTTAGACATAGTATCAAGGAGTGGTGAAAATAGGAAGAGAGAACAATTGAGCTCAAAGACTTAACACGGGGCCAACTACCCTTTACAAACACACTCCTCAAATCTCACTCAACTCTCAACCAATCTCACAACTACTCAACCCAAACTCCCTCAATATATATCACACTCCAACCAACAATCAATTCAATTCCCTCCAATCAATTCAACACAACTTGCAACAATACATGTAAAGTTCCATGTAAAGCATAAACGTGTTGAATATTCTCAATGCATGCACGTAGACATGAGCATGTTAATAAATGCATCATCATGGCATTACGTGGAAAACAATGCACGTTCTATATATAACATATATTCAATCATCACAAATGGCTACAATTCTAACCTTAGGTATATGCATGAAGCCCCTAATGATCATATGCATGAATCAAGTAGCAAATAATCATGAACTCCTAATCCAATCCAACTCATAAAGCTCAAGGAGTAATGCATGCTTCAAGATGGCATACACAATCCCAATTCTTAGCAAAAATTGTCCCTAAGATTAGAAAAAATCATCTACACCATTTTAACCGTGGAAATTGAATAAAAATCATACCTTTGTGCTCGTGTATGCATGGGCAAAGAAAAGATGTAAGCATTTTGTAGAAATCCAAGCTCTTTGCTTGTGGATTGAATATGATGTTGTTGTGAAAAATGGAAGATTTTGAGATTTTTGATCCGGAGGATCAACAAAAGAGAAGTAGATAGATGGTATAGAAGTGTTTAGGAGGTGAAATATCAAATTTTAGGAAGTAGGGGATGTGAAGCCGGCGTGGGTTAGAGAGAATTTAAGAGGGAGATTAAAGATTTTGAAGAAAAAGTGGCCAAAATGGCCCTTAAGAGTACCTCAGCCGACATGAACTGGCGCCAGTCCTGGCTCTTGGAGCTGGCGCCGACTTGGTTCTGTCCAATTATCCAATATATATATATATATATTAAAATGAGAAACACACAATAATGATGAACAATGCACTGTAATTCATGAAAAATAAGCAATCAAAACGACAGAAGTAAAGATTGTTTCAATCACAAAACTGAAAGTAACGTAAATGAAAAATGTAGCTTCAATGCTTTCCACGGCTTTGATCTTGTGGATTTTCTTTAGTATTTCCTGGCAATGTCAAATCTTGATGATCTCCCAATAGTTTAGCTAACTGACCAATTTGATTTTTCAAGTTTCGCATGGAGGCCTCTTGTTTCCTTGTTGTCACATCGACCCCTTGGAACTCAGTCTCTGTGGTACTTACCAATTAGCCAATCAACTCTTCCAATTGTGGTTTTGAAGGTGCGGTAGTATTGTTCATGGGGTTTTGACTCATTTGATTGCCTCCAAAATTGAAAGAACCCTGCCTAGGTTGATTTCTATTGCTCCAAGAGAAATTAGAGTGATTTCTCCAACTAGGATTATAGGTAGAGCTATAAGGGTTGTTACTTAGCCAGACATTACCTGGAAAAGCCACTTGTTCCGAAGTTTCTTGGAGTGATCCTATATTTTGGTATTCATGATTGGGGTGTTCCTCTCCACAAAAATCACAACTTACGTTTAAAACCTGGCCTTGAGGTATCACCATCTATTCCATCTTTTAGGTTAAGGCGTCCATCTTAGCTTCCAATGCTGCCACAGCATCCACTTTGTGTACTCTTTGCACACGAGCTCTAGACTTTGTACTTCCCCAAGAATAGTTATTAGAAGCTAAATTTTCAATAAGCTCAAATACTTGTTTCGGGGTCATAGGATTAATGGAACCTCCTACAGAAGAGTCCACCACTTGACGTGTCGCAAACGTGAGGCCATTCAAAAAGATAAGCATCTGCATTCCTAACTCAAATCTGTGGTGTGGGCATTTTCTTAAAATCTCTTTAAATCTCTTCCAACTTTCATATAAGGGCTCAGAGTCTAATTGTTGGAAGGCAAATATCTCGTTCCTAAGTTTGGCTATCCTAGCTGGAGGAAAATATTTGGCCAGAAATTTTTCAGCCAGGGCAATCCAAGTAGTGATGGAATCGGTAGGTAAAGACTTTAACCAAGGTTTGGCTCTATCCCTCAAAGGAAAAGGAAAAAGTCTTAACTTTATGGCATCCTCTGAAACACCATTCATCTTAAAAGTATCACAACTCTCAAGGAAGCTAGCTAAATAGGCATTGGGATCTTCTTTAGGTAGCCTATCGATTTGAACTATGTTTTAAACCATTTGGATAATGTTGGGCTTTTTTTCAAAATTATTCGCGTCCGTCCTAGGCCTAGTAATACTCGAGCCTGTGCCCAAGATTGCAGGTTTCACAAAGTCATCCATAACCCTCCTATTTCCAGCATTGTTGCTTTGAGCACCATCCATTTCAACAATTAAGTTCATTTGGATTGTCCGACAGATCTTTGATAATGTCCTTTTAATTTTGGGGTCAAAATCGATTGTCTCGCCTTCGGATTTTCGGGTCATGTACCAAAGATAACACCTAGAAAAATATGAAGCAAGTTAGATACAGAATTAATGATTAAAACAAAATTAAAAGAATACAAAGTTAGTTAGTAGAACATAGTCAAAGTTAGTAGGTTAGGTTACAAGGGTATACACACATACATAAAATACAAAAGATAGCATCTTTTTGCTGAAAGAACAAGTATACATATTTACATATTTGACTATTTACCTAATTACATGGTTAAATCAACAAAATCCAAGCTTTTATGATATTATTCCCCGGCAACGACGCAAAAAACTTGATGTGTTTGGATTTGGGTATAGAAATCATATAAAAATAAGCTCATTCCTAATCAAGTTTAAATTAAAATGTTAACCCCAAATTACACATATGAGCAAGCGTATTCATCATTAACATAGCATAGGGTTCAAACGAGTGTCGATCCTCCAGGAACAAGTATGCATTAATCACTTTTCTTTCATTGTTTAACCGACTCGATAAAGTTAAAAAGAAATAAAAATAAAAATAAAATAATATGTACATATCAAGAATGTAGAATTATATAACTTAAACCATTATTTTGACAAACATGATCCTAAAGTACTTAATCATTATCATAACTAATTATTCCCTTGGCATCCTGGAGGATAACATAGATTCACTTCTTTGTCCAATCTATGAATCCCTATCTTCTAGACAAATTAATATCACATATCTTGTGTCAACTAATTCACCTAAAAGGTGCATTAACCACAATCATTTGATTAAATTTCCATTCCTAACAAATTTACACATGAAATTAACTAATGAATCCATATACTGGCAGGCATCAATTAACCTTTAACTACTTTGTTCCTATTCTTAACCCCTTTGTCCAAGTAAGTTAAAAGGCAACAAATACGAAACTAATGAATTGAAACTACCATCAACCCCTTTTTCCAAGTAAGTTCATGGAAAAAACCAAGCAATTAATCTCGGAATAAGCACAAGTAATTAAACACCAAGAATAACAACCAATTAATCATAAGATCAAATAACTCTAAAAATTATTAATATCTAAAACAATTTCAAATTACAATAAAATAATTAATACATCATTATCCAAGAAAAAGAAAACAAAGTAAAAGAAAGCACTCATAGGCAAGCCTCATTCTTCTTCATTTGAAAAACTTCTTGTACAACCTTCCTTGAATGGATGAATTTCTCATTTGATTGAGTGTTTTTCTATGATAATCAATGAATTCTCCCCCTTTTCCTTGTATTTTTCATCTATTTATAGGCTTGGAAAGAACATAAACTTATTAGTGTAATGTTCTTGGCCGAGTAGAAGTACGAAAGTACTAAAACTCTGCAGATTACCAAAACTGCATAGAAAAATCAAAATTCTGCCTTTTCCTCAGAGCATTGCCGGCATCCGTTGTGTTTTGGTTCTCCACTCGTTCGTTGATTTTTTCGAATTTCGCACAATGTATTCTAGCATGCAGCCGGTGCCGCCTTGGCTCTTGGAGCTAGTGCCAATTCCACTCTGTTCTGATCTATTTTGACATTTTTATATTATCTTGAAGTTCGTGTCATCAGTGCATGGCTGGCGCTGGTTTCTCTGTCCTGGCCGACGCTGCCTTTTTTCTGTTTTACGATGTTTTTGCTTCGTTTTACCCCAAAAATTTGTAATAATGAACAAAATACCTTCCGAATGGTAAAATATGAAATATGAAGGAATATGACTAGTAATTGAACAAAATGTATCACAAAAGAGCCTCAAATAACTAGAAAAAATTTGACTAATTTAGCCCCTATGAATTGCACTCCTACTAACCTTCTTGTACACTAATGGCTCATCCATGTTTTGAATGAAACCAAACTCTTTGATTGTTTCATCAAAATTGATGTTCCAACTCCTAGAAGCCTACTTCAGTCCATAAATGGATCTCTGTAGCTTGCACACTGTTGTGCTATCTTTGGATGTGAAATCCTCAGGTTGTGTCATATACACTTCCTCAGTCAGACTTCCATCTAGAAAGCTGATTTCATATCCATTTGCCAAATCTCATAATTAAGATGAGCGACAATGGCTAGGAGTATCCTGGTGGATTTTAGCATAGCGATTGCTGAAAGAGTTTCGTCATAGTCAATACCTTACTATTGTCGATAACCTTTTACAACCAGACGTGCCTTCTAGGTAACCACATTACCATCTATGTCGATTTTCTTCTTGAAAATCCATTTGCACCCTATAGGCTTGATTCCTTCGGGTGGATAAACCAAAGTCCATACTTGGTTGTCATATATGGAATCCATTTCTGACTTCATGGCTTCAAGCCATTTGTCAGATTCTGAACTATTCAGAATGTCCTTGTAAGTAGTGGACTCATCTTTTTCTATGAGCTATACGTCATTGTGGCCACTTATGAGAAATCCATATCTGTCTAGCGCCACACGTATCCTAACTCTATGAGGCTGTTGTGTGTTAGAAGGTTAATCAATAGGTGTGGGTTCAGACGGTTGATCAATATTTGTTTATTCTTCTTAAACTTCACTAAATTCAAGCTTGCTCCCACTATCTCCTTTAATCATGTGCTTATTCTCTAAGAAGAAAGAATGTTTCAAAATAAAAACTTTATTTTCAAAAGGATGATAGAAGTAATATCTGAAGCATTCTTTCAGATATCCAACAAACAAACATTTTTCAGACTTACTTTCAAGTTTATCTGACATTGCCCTTTTAACAAAAGCAAGGCAATGAAAAATCCTTAAATGAGATAACTTTGGTCTTTTACCAAAGAACAGCTCATAAGGAGAGGTATCAACCATTTTTGATGAAACTCTATTTGATATATAAACAGTAGTCTCTAGTGCATTTTCCCAAAACGATTTTGGTAACTCTGCAAAAGTCATCATTGTCCGAACTATGTCTAGAAGGGTTTGATTCATTCTCTCAGATACACCATTATGTTGAGGTGTATGTGGTGGAGTCAATTTAGATAATATCCTTGAAGGGCTTAAGAATGGAAAACACAAAGCACGTAGCGGAAGCAAAAACTGAAAAAACTGGAAAAACTGAAGAAATGGAGAACCCGAACAAAGCCATCGCCTGCTTCGGCAGCCTCAGTCGGTGCCGGTCATACACTGGCGGGACTCTGAGGTTAAAAATTTCTAATCTTTTTTTCTTGTTCTCAAAGATGGTTGGACCAAAATGTGTGCAACTGGGATAGGTGTGCTGGTGGAAACCTCTGGTACAATTCCTGCAAGCCTCCTACTCCGTCTTTGCATGTAGGTGAATGCCAAACTCTCGATCTTCCAGTATATTCCATTTGGTGACTAAGGAATAATTTCTGGAGAGAGAGAGAGAGAGAGAGAGAGAGAGAGATGCCTGGTTTTTCACAGAGAGGAAGCCGTGAAAAAACTGTTGTGTCCAATCCTTCTGTTTAACCTAAATAAAACCCTAAGCTAAACTGGACTGGCCAATTGGACTCTTAGTTTAGCCTTTTGGACTTAATTAATTATTCTAATTAGAACCAAATAATTGGCCCAATTAATAATTAATTTTCATGCCCAAATAAACTAGTCTAATGAATAAGCTCATATTAGTTTAGTCTCAGGTTAATCTTTAATTATTCAAATTGGGCCAAAGCCTTGAATAATTAGTTGACCCACCAAATAATTTAATTCATTCTCTCTGACCTTTATTTTATTCTAGCCCAATAATTAAATCAAACTACTTAAATAAAATAAAATTCCATTTGATTTAATTTAAGACCAATTCCTTAACCTGTATTTAATTAGGACTCACGGTCTATACTGGGGACCAAAAGACACACCGCCTTAGTTACTAAAATGACCAAAATATCCTTACCATATAAATAGTTATATTTTACATTTTTAATATTTCCTAATAACACCATAAGGAAATATTGACCCCAAAGACAGTGCTGCATTAGCAAAGTCTCTGACCTACAGGTGTAATGACTAAAATATCCCACTATACATCGTTGTACACTTAAAGAGAAAGAAGTGTACTAACACCTCTCTAAATGACATTTACCATCCTTAGTGATGAGACTGCGCTTCATCATGGGGGTCAAGATCAAGGAAGGAGAGGCGTGACAATGCAAGGACAAGGACCGATGACAAGATCTAGGTCTAAAAAGCTTCAAGAGGATTTTCAATTGCTCATCAAACCATGCTAGAGGATGGAATAAGGCTGAAAGGTTGAGGAAGCTAGCAAAGAGTTCATTTTGATGACTGTCCAAGAAGGACCCCATCAAGAACTTAAGCCGGCAACAAAGGCGGACGAAACTTAACGAAGGGAGGCCTTCCAGTGAACAACCGGCGCCGGCCCCAAGCAGCCAAACCGGCGCCAGCTTCAATCTGCTCAACAATGGCTTTATTCTACCATTTGACCACCCGAAGATAGATCGCAACCGGTACCGGCTGTACTGTCCAAATCGGCGCCAGCTACCTCCTCATCGGCTGCCCTGTGTTTTTTATATTTTCTCCGGCTTTCTCCAATTTTAAGTGTTTTTAAAGACTTATTATGACCTTAAATTTTAATAGAACCTCAGGGATTACTTAGCTAGGGTTAGAGTAGTATAAATAGCTCCTTTAGTGATGTGACAACATAATTCACACACTTTAATTTAAATTTGAGAAAGAATCTTGAGAGGCCCTAACCTCCTTGTTCATCTTATTCAAGACCATACTTAAGGGTTAGTCATTCTTATGAATGAGTCTACAAATCTTATGAATAATCTTACGTGGTTTCTTTGAATGGGTCCTAGTTGCTTTGTTCTTCTAAGGTTTGTTTGAATTCCATTACTTGAGTGCCTATTTTCTCTATTCTATTTGTTCTTGTTTGCCTTTGTTGTTTCAACAATATTGAGGTGAGATTATAGTAGAACTTTCTACTATTCTTGAGGGTCATTGAAGCTTAGTTCTTCAAGAGTTTGATAGAGTGTAGGTTGTTATTTCATTTTCTCCTTTTTGTCTCCAGAAGAATCTCTGTTTTGGTCCCATTGGTTGAGCTGAACACATAACCTACTAAACCACTCACAACACCAAGAAAAAGCCCACACAAGATCATATCAAAGAGTTTGGTATTAGAGTAAGGAAAAGCTTGATTCCAATCAAAACTTGAAAGCAAGAAAAGGAGCCCTACAAAGTTGAAGAAAAAGAAAACAGGGAAAATCCCGTAATTCAAAAACATACTCCAAAAAGGTCATGAAATCTTTGTTATATCTTGATTTTTCTTGTGGGAAATTTTTCCTTGATGTTAATATAATCCTTGGGAACAAAGTTATCTTGTGTTTGTGGTGAAAATGGGTTTGAATTTGAGTGAGAATGTTGGTTGTTCTTAAGTGACGGGATTGCATCTAAGGTGTTTGATAAATGTTCCATGAGAATGTTTTTAGCGATAGTTAGAAACTTTGATTCTTAATTTTTATTTCTTGGGATATTGGGACTTAGTATATCACTCTATTATTAAATTTCATGCTCATTGAACTCAACTTTATTAGTGTACACTTGTGATCATCTTGTTCTTCATAAACCTAGTTCTAGTTATTCTTGTTTCTTTGTTCTTGCTAATTCTTGTTCGTTTCTTACTTAAAAGTGTTTCTTATGCATCTAGTGTTTGTTCTAGTGCTGATTGAGTCTATATTTCTTGAAATTCTTGATTAAAACTTGTTTGCTTGAGGTGCCCAACAAGTGTTTGTTGAAATTCCCCTAAGACCCCCTAATTGGAAAATCCATTGATTTGTGTGATTAACTAAGTTATACTAAATCTTGAGCTATTGGGGAGAATTGGAATTGAACAAGAAGGCTTGAGTATTGAGAAAAAAGTAAGAGGGTGAGCCTATTATTAAAAGAGCCTAGAAGAGCAAACACGAATGTGGAGTGATCAACCTTGAGAGCCAACACACAAGAAAGTAAAGTGAGGATTTATTTTTCTTTCTAATCTATTTGTTTTGCAGGTATATGTAAGTAATTATTCCATCACCATGGCTCATGAACAAGAGATCTCTAGGCCTAACCAAAGTGGACCTAGTAGACCTCAAGAAGAACAAATTAATGCTAGGGGTTTGCGTAAAGACTTGCAAGCTATGATGAGGACTATGCAAAGTGAGTTCCAAAACATGACAAGAAAGTTGATAAATTATCTTGGACAATCTTCTACCATTGCTCAAAGGAGAGGTCAAGAGAAATTTGAGGTACCTAGCCCTAGGATGAAGAATGGTGATGCTCATACTCCTCCGTTAAATGCCCAACAAGGGAAAGAGTGGGATGAGCATTCTAGAGGGGGATTCCAACAAGCTCCTATGAGAGGGGGAAGACATGTTATGAGAGGAGGATGAGGAAGGGGCTAAGGAAGGAATGGTGGAAACAATCTAAGAGGGTTCGAAAGAGAGTTTGAGGGAGTTGATGAATGGTATGAGGGGGAACAAGTTGAAGCCCTTGGGGAACACCATAGAGGATGGGGCAATAGAGGAGGAAGGAGAGAAAGATATGATGAAGAGATGGAGTTGAACCACATCAAATTGAAAAGGCCCACATTCTATGGTAAGAGTGACCCTGAAGCTTATTTTGAGTGGGAAAGTAAGATGGACATATTCCTAGAGAGTTATACCTATAGTGAGAGGTCAAAAGTGGGGTTGGCTATTTTAGGATTTTTCGGAGTATGCTTTGGTTTGGTGGGAGCAAGTTAGTGCACAAAGGAGACAAATGGGAGTGGAAACCGTGGCTAGTTGGAATTTATTGTAAGATATGATGAGAGCAAGGTTTATACCACACTATTACTACAATGACCTTTACCAAAGGCTCCAATCACTCAAGTAAGGGAACAAGAGGGTAGAAGATTATCATAAAGAAATGGAAGTAATGTTGATGAGAGCTTAAATCAATGAAAATCCTAGAGTAACAATAGTAAGGTTCTCAGGAGGATTAAATAGGAAAATTACCAATTTGATGGAATTGCATCCTTATGATCGATTGGAGGATATGGTACATGTCGCTATGAAGATTGAGAGGCAATTAAAGAGAAGGGTATTTATTAGACCACCACTTGCAAACCCTAACACTACTAGCAAGGTGCTAATTAAGAAGGATGAAGACCCTAAGCCATTTCAAAGGGACTTCAACAAACTAAGGGTGGCTTGGAAGCCTAGAGAGGATTGGAAGCCTAAGGAGGATTGGAAACTTAGGAAAGGTTAGAACAAGGATAAGGGAAAAGCCATAGAGAGGCCACAAAAGATTAGGGATATTAAGTGTTTTAAGTGCCTTAGATATGGACATACATCCCATGAGTGTCCAAGCAAGAGAACGATGTATACTAATCCCTATGGTGAGGTTTCTACCGACAAAGAAGAAGAGGGAGAAAGGTACCAATGAGACCAAGAGGGAAATGGAGATGAGGAAAGTGATGAATGGGAAGTTGTTGATAAAGAATACTCTTTGGTGGGAGTCACAAGAAGGTCATTGAATTCACAAGCCATTGAGGATCAAGATCACAAACAAAGAGAGAACATTTTCTATATTAGGTGTCTAATCAACAAGACTCCTTGTAGTGTCATTGTGGATAGTGGGAGTTGTACTAACGTGATTACTGCAAACTTAGTTGAGGAATTGTGCATGAGTTGGATTAAACACCCCAAGCCCTACAAATTGCAATGGTTGAATGATAGTGGGGAAATGAGAGTAAACAAACAAGTTTTGGTGTCTTTTGAGATACAAAAATACAAGGATGATGTGCTATGCGATGTGGTGCCCATGAAAGCGAGTCATTTGCTCCTAGGAAGGCCATGGCAATATGATAGGTATGTAAAGTATGATAGGAGGAAGAATACTTATTTCCTACTCAAGGAGGAAACTAAGTTTACTTTCACCCCCATGGCCCCTAGTGAGGTGAACAAATATCAAAGAATCATGAAGAAGAAAGAAAAGAAGAAGGGAGCGCAAGATGTTAAGAAAAAATAAGCAATTAAGAGGGAAGAAAAAGAGAGGTAAGAAAAAGAGTTAAGAGAAAGGATGGATAAACAAGTATCTTTGACAATCAACGATAGGAGTGAGCAAGGACAAGAGAGGGGAGGTAAAAGAAGAGTGGATTACATTGCAAAAGAAAGTGAGGTCATAGAGGCTATAGAAACTAAGAAGCCGGTTATTCTTCTTTTATGCAAAAGTTCTTATGTTTCTACTAATGATTCTACATTTTCTTTGCCTAATGAAATTGCAGCTATTCTTCAAGAATTTGAAGACATTTTTCTAAATAAGGTGCCCGAAGGACTACCACCCATAAGAGGGATTGAGCATCAAATCGACTTTGTGCCTGGAGCCGTCATCCCCAACTGACCGGTATATTGAAGCAACCCGAAGAAGTCCAAGGAGCTGCAAAAGCAAATGGAGGCATTGCTTGAGAAGAGACATGTGAGAGAGAGCCTAAGTCCATGTGCGGTTCCGATTCTCTTGGTTCCCAAAAAGGATGGGACATGGCGTATGTGTGTAGATTGTCGCGCTATTAATAATATCACGGTAAAATACCGCTATCCCATTCCTAGTCTAGATTACTTGCTTGATGAGCTATTTGGTGCATGCATTTTCTCTAAAGTTGGTTTGAAATCCGGTTATCACCAAATTAGAATAAGAGAAGGGGTTGAATGGAAAACAACTTTTAAAACTAAACAATGGTTGTATGAGTGGCTTGTCATGCCCTTTAGATTGTCTAATGCTCTTAGTACTTTCATGCGATTAATGCAGCATATTTTGAGGGAATTCTTTGGAAAATTTGTTGTTGTATACTTTAATGATATATTAAGCTATAGCAAATCATATGTGGATCATTTTAATCATGTTCAAAGTGTGCTTGTTGCCCTCCGAAGGGAGAGATTGTATGCTAATCTTGAGAAATGCTCTTTTTGTTTGGAGAGGATTACATTTATTGGGTATGTTGTAAGTGCCAAAGGAAATGAGGTTGATAAGGGAAAAGTTAAAGCCATCCAAGATTGGCCAACCCCTACCACCATTACCCAAGTCCGTAGTTTCCATGGGCTAGCGAGCTTCGATAGAAGGTTCATCCAAAATTTTAGCACTATAGTAGCCCCTCTAACTAAAGTGGTAAAGAAAAAAGTTGGATTTTGGTGGGAAGAAGCCCAACAACAAGCCTTTCAAGTCCTCAACGACAAATTGAGCCGAGCTTCAATTCTTATTCTTCCTAATTTTGAGAAGGCCTTTAAGAAAGAGTGTGATGCAAGTGGGGTGGGAATAGATGTGGTCTTGACCCAAAATAGAAAACCCATTGTATACTTTAGTGAGAAATTGTCTGGGGCGGCTCTTAATTACTCTACCTATGTCAAAGAGCTTTTTTCCTTGGTGAGGACCTTAGAATATTAGCAACAATACCTTTTGCCAAGAGAGTTTGTCATTTATACCGATCATAAGACCCTTAAACACCTCAAAAGCCAACAAAATCTGAACAAGAGGTATGCAAGGTGGATGGAGTTTATTGGGACATTTCCATATGTCATTCAATTCAAGAAGGGTAAGGAAAATGTAGTAGCGGATAAGGAAAATATAGTAGCGGATGCACTCTCTCGAAGGTATGCACTACTCAACTTTTTAGATGCTAAACTTCTTAGTTTTAAACTTGTGAAAGATTTGTATGTTGATGATAAGGAGTTTGGGGATATTTTCCATGCTTGTGAGAAAAGTGAATTTGCTAAATATTATAGGCATGATGGTTTCTTGTTTAGAGAGGCAAGGCTTTATGTGCCAAAGGGATCTGTTAGGGTGTTGCTAGTTAGGGAAGCCCATAGTGGGGGACTAATGGGGCATTTTGGTGTTGCAAAAACCTTAGGCATTCTTAAACAACATTTCTTTTGGCCAAAAATGAGAAAGGATGTGGAGAGACATTATTTTCAATGTATTATTTGTAAGTGAGCTAAGTCTAGATCTCTTCCACATGGTCTTTATACTACTTTGCCCACACCTAATGTGCCTTGGGTTGATATTTCAATGGACTTCATCTTAGGATTGCCTAGGTCCAAGGGGATAAGGATTCTATATTTGTGATTATTGATCGATTTTCCAAAATGGCTCATTTGTGGCTTGTTCAAAGACTAATGATGTGTCCAATATTGTAGATTTATTCTTTAAGGAGGTGGTGAGAATGCACGGGATTCCAAGGACTATTGTCTTGGATAGGGATACTAAATTCCTTAGCCATTTTTGGAGAGTATTATGGAATAAGCTTGATACTAATCTCTTGTTTTCCACAGCTTGTCATCCCCAAACGGATGGACAAACGGAGGTGGTCAACCGAACACTTACCCAACTCTTGCCGACCATAATCAAGAAGAACTTGAAAAATTGGGAGAAGTGTTTGCCACACATTAAGTTTGCTTACAATTGGGCTATTCACTCTACCACTTCTTATTCTCCTTTTGAAATTGTATATAGTTTTAATCCTCTAACTCCTTTAGATTTGGTTCCTTTACCAATAGGTAAATGGTTGAACCTCGATGAAGCTAAGATGATGGAAATGGTGATGGCACTCTATGAGAAGGTGAAAGCAACCATTACAAAATGCAAAGAAGAAATCACCCATAAGCGCAATCAAGGAAGGAAAAAGGTGTCATTTAAGCCAGGCGATTAGGTTTGGGTGCACCTTCGCAAGGAGAGATTTCCCACGCAACACCGGAGCAAACTAGATCTAAGGGGGGATGGTCCATTTCAAGTTCTCGCCAAATTTGGAGATAATGCTTATAAGATAGATTTACCCAGTGAGTATCATGTTAGCGCCACTTTTAATGTTAGTGACCTCTCTCCTTTTGATGTAGATGATGGAAATGATTCGAAGACGAATCCTTTCCAAAAAGGGGGAGATGATGAGACTCCGCTTCATCTTAGAGGTCAAGATCAAGGAGGGGGAGGCATGACCATACAAGGATAAGGACCGATGACAAGATCTAGGTCCAAGAAGCTCCAAGAGGATTTTCAATTGCTCCTCAAACCATGCTTGAGGATGGAAGAGGGTTGGAATATTAAGGAAGCTAGCTAAGACTTCATTTTGATGACTATCCAAGAAGGACCTCAACAAGAACTCAAGTTGGCAACAAAGGTGGACGAAACTTGACCAAGGAAGGCCTTCCAGCGAACAGCCGACGCCTGTCCCAAGCAGCCAAACTGGCACCGGCTCAATCTACCCAACAACGACTTTATTCTGCCATTCGACCGCCTAAAGACAAATCGCAACCGGGCCAGCTTTAGTCTCCTGGGCAACCGACGACTGCCCCACGTTTTTTATGTTTTCTCCGGCTTTCTCCAATTTTAAGTGTTTTTAAAGACTTATTAAGACCCTAAATTATATTAAAACCTCAGGGATTACGTAGCTAGGGTTAGGGTAGTATAAATAGCACCTTTAGTGATGTGACAACACAATTCACACACTTTAATTTAAATTTGAGAAAGAATCTTGAGAGTCCCTAACCTCCTTGTTCATCTTGTTCAAGACCATACTTAAGGGTTAGTCCTTCTTATGAATGAGTCTACAAATCTTATGAATAATCTTATGTGGTTTCTTTGAATGGGTCCTAGTTGCTTTGTTCTTCTAAGGTTTGTTTGAATTCCATTACTTGAGTGCCTATTTTCTCTATTCTATTTGTTCTTGTTTGCCTTTGTTGTTTCAACAATATTGAGGTGAGATTATAGTAGAACTTTCTACTATTCTTGAGGGTCATTGAAGCTTAGTTCTTCAAGGGTTTGATAGAGGGTAGGTTGTTATTTCATTTTCTCCTTTTTGACTCTAGAAGAATCTCTGTTTTGGTCCTATTGGTTGAGCTGAACACATAACCAACTAAACCACTCACAACACCAAGAAAAAGCCCACACAAGATCATATCACTTAGGATTCTAGTCCAATGATGCATGAATTCCTGGATTATTTCCGCTTTCCAAGGGAGCTACCCTAAAGCAAACATCCAAGTAATGTTTTGTGAAACCCCACCTAAAGCCAATCCTAGAGTAAGGGGGTCGGGATGCATATCATATTATTTTGCATGAATATATATGTTTTTAAAAGATTTTATGTGCTTTAGAATTGTGGATTATAGGTTAAAATGCTTAGTTATGCTTATGGAGTAGGAGGGGTAAAATGGTAATTTTGCTTGAGGTCAAAATAGGAAGATGGCTGGAGGATTTCATAAGAAGAATATGTGGTTGAGAAAATAAGAACAAGAGTTAGTGTGGTTAAGTGGTTAGAGCTTTGTAAATTAATTTCTAAGGTCATGAGTTCAAATCCCATCATTTAAGCTTTTGTCATGATTATCTTAACTAAGTTTGAAAATTTTTTTTTCTTGCATTCCATGAAAATAGGAATGTTGTCTTAGGGGAGACATGAAGAGAATGTCCTAATCTTATCCTCATGTCCTAAAAAGAATTCTAGAGGAATTCTTGTCCTTTTTATTACCTCTAGCTTGTCCTAACATCTTTATAATTTAAATCCATTAAATCTTTTCTTTTGAACTCCAAAATTCTGTGATATTCCTTCACCTTGAATTTCGAAAATCAACTGTGGAGGATGGGGAGTTGGCCGAAAATAGGAAGGGAAATAGGAAGGGTTTCCAAGAGAAATCAACCACCATAAAAGAACCTTCAAAATTGACCTTCATGTTGTTCATGTTTTAGTGAAGGGAAATCTGGAAAATTTTCCAGAATTTTTGCAAACCATCTCTTCGAAAATTCAGCCAGTAGACCTCTTCATTTTCTGCCAAGAAAATGGTCATTTCATGTGGCTTGAAGGCTGGAAAATCTGTACAATTTTCGGACTGCACAAACTGTGCAAAACCAGAAAAATATTCTGAACATTTTGCAGCTTTCAACCAAGGAAATGAAGCTGTTTTAGTCCATCTTCAACCCAGCAAAACTCCTCTGTATTTCCCCAGAAAGAAGGTTGGAAAACCACCTTTGAAAGACCTTCAAACCCCCTCAAGAACCAGCTGCAAATCAGGATGAAGGAGTGCAAAAATTCTGCACAAACCTTCGAAACCTTGGACAGCTTGAAACCAGAATTTTTCCAGCTTTGCTTCCTTCAAGCCTAGGCCGAAAACCACCCTTCAACTTCTGCAACATTGGTCCTTGATCAGCCATGGACTGAACACCATTAACCCCACACTTACCTTGAACTCATGGACTCTATAACCACACCTCAAAACACTCCTAAGATCACTCTATTCAAACTTTTTTTGAACTTCAAAAAAATTCTAGCATTTTACTCCATTAAACCACTCTTGCATTAGGCTAACTAACCAGAATTTCCTCTGCCTTGATAGACTGAATTTTGGTCAGCTCTATAGCCTGAACAAGCTCCATTCATTCCATTGAAATCACCTTGTTCAGCCGGCACCATTGAAGAGTGAAGAAACCTTCCTTAATCAAACACCATAGCTAACCACCTACCTTAACCAACTCCACAACTTTCTCCATTTGAATTTGAAATAAAATCTGATCAACCTCTCTCCTTCTTGCTGAAAACCAAAACTCCCATTCACCCTAGACCATTCGGCCAGCACCTTACTAGATTTCGTGCAGCAATCCTCTCAAACTCTCTCCATTTTCACCAAGAACACCAAGAACACACACTAAACTTCTTCAAGCCTAACCCTACTCTAAACACCTCCAATCACTCTCAAATACTCCAGATCACTTCTACTTAATCCCTAGACTTCATTTATGGGATTTATAGCACAAAACGTCGCAAACAAGAATTTTCAAACGGATCAAAATTAGCCTTTTCCCTTGAAGGTCTCAAGAACATCAACAACGTAAATCAAGAACAACCTTCTTGTTCATCCTTTTTCCATTCAATTCTTAATATACCCTTCTAATGCTCTCTCTCTCTCTCTCTCATTCTCTCTCTCTCTTTCTCTCTCTCTCTCTCTCTCTCTCTCTCTCTCTCTCTCTCTCTTCCTCTACCGAAATGGTTGATCAACCATCAACCATGGCTGTTTTTTCCGGTGGATCACTCAAGGCTCTCTATCGCGTGTGGACCTTCTTTTGTCTTCACCAAAGCAATCGACAATCAAGTATCCATTCTTAAATCCTTTCTTTTAAATTCTGAAATCATGTCTCCTAGGTGTTGATAGGGAGATAGAGTACGAATGGAGATTGAGTATATGCATGTGGATTAAGGGGATGGAGTTAAGACATGATGATTGTTGTGTATGGCTAAGTTGTATGTGTTTTCTTTTTGAATCATGGTATGTTCTTTATGCTTAATGAATTTTATGGATGTTTGAAGCATGTTAGAGATCATGACACCAAAGGTGATTAGGCTCTTATGTTTCTATTTTCCATTGAAGCCATTAATGATGATTATGCCTAGAAGGAAGTTAGCCTTGTGATAGTATGTGTGAAGTCAAGCATGTGTTCATGAATGGATTGGTATATTATTTGATGTTGGAGAATGTGTTTATGAATCTTTTCTAGCAATAGGAAAATCATGGTGAAAGAGTATTTCCTTGTTAAGTCTAGGTTATTTTTATTAACAAAATTTTATTACTTTAAATAGAATTACTACTATATTTTTCTCTATAAAATTCGAAACTCTAGGAAGATTTGGAGTGGTTTATTAATTAAAATATTAATATTTTCTTTATCAAATAAATGAGATCTTTTGTTAAAAATAATATATATATATATATAGTAATAAATCTTTTATAATAAATAAAATACTAGAATTAATTAATGGCCTTGTAGGCCCTAATTAAAACTTTTACCTATGTTCCTAAATATCATTTATATTAAAATCTATTTGTTATTTATTAAATAAAAATTTAAAATAATTCATTTATTATTAATTTTATTTATTACTAATTATTTATTATTCATTAAAAAAATTATTTCTAATTTATTATTTATTTACAAATAAGCTATTTTTAAATTACCATTAATTAATATTATTTAGGGCTTAATATTATTCATTCAACCCTTAGTTTATTTACTAACAATAGCACTCAAGAATTATTAATTGAGTCTATAATTTATTAGCAATTATTTTAGTACCCCAAGTTATTTTAAATTATCAAACTAGACTTATTTTATAAAATTCTTTATCAGCTAGCCTTAAAGCTTAGGACATTAGGGATGTAATGGTAATAAGTTGAACTAAGATTACTTGTGTAAGTGAATTTAGCTTGAGTGTAACCTTATATTTTGTGTTTACCCAGGAGGGGTTAGGATAGCCTTGGAAGACTTTTGAGTTTGAGCAAGCAAAGAATCAGGTACGCTCCTGCATGGAATTTTGTGAAGACCAAAATTACTGTGGCAAGCCAAATGCGATGTGTATGGACAATTATTTTGTGAAGGCAATTAAGGACTGTTTTTCCTTTTTATTCCAGACAAACAAATCACTTGAAATTTAAACAAGCAGTTTTACACAAAATGCTACACTCTTTCTAAAACCCAACTTTGACAAGACTTTTAGAAACCCTTAATTACTATTTCCAAATAAAGTAGATTATGATCAATTTTCTCCCAAGTGGGACAATCAACGTTGAGTACTCGATAAGGGTAGACCACAGGACTAGTTTTTGAAAGGTTAGGGTAAGTCTCTCAGTAGGTGGCCACCTCTGAGGAGTGAGTCCTTCCTGGATAGGATGCCAGTCTGGTAGGTCATGCCGGTTCGAGCTTGCAAGTTTCAGTCCTGTGGATTGTGTGTTCCAGAGTGGATAACCGATAAGTTTAGGTGTAGAGATGGAGGAGTATCTCACCTGGTAGGCCGTACACCTACCCTTTGTCAGCTTGCACAAAGTGTGGCACTCTGATCGTTATTTAGTCATGGGGCCCAACATGTGGTAACCCATGGCTACCCATTTGAGTGGTTGTATATATTGGGGGCATGTATAGTTTGAAAAGCAAAACGCCACTCTTTATTTTCAACACTTATTTATTGCTTGCCAGCACCTTTCCTTATGAAACTTTTACAACTTGCATACATGAATTATTTTACCTGAAACACTCAAAGTACACACGGGCTTACT
The DNA here is from genome assembly GCA_026120185.1 of Voacanga thouarsii. Lineage (NCBI taxonomy): Eukaryota > Viridiplantae > Streptophyta > Magnoliopsida > Gentianales > Apocynaceae > Voacanga > Voacanga thouarsii. The sequence goes on from JANUWF010002002.1 coordinate 312,717, forward strand.
GAGATTTTTATCTCACCACCTTTTATGCCATGTTTTCAGAGAGATCTTGCTGTGGAGGTCATTAACTAGATTATTGCCTATGCTTTGAAGACTTGTGTTATTTTCTTTATGTGACGTTTTTGAGAGAATGTTGCAAACAATTTATTTTGGATTTGTACCAGTATTTGTCTTTTGGGTTGTAATAAGTTTAAATTTTTAAGTCTTTAATTTATTTTATTCTATGTAACCTAGTTATAAAGACTCCTTGTCCTTTGGACGGGGCGACATCCCCGGCCCTGATGGGCCTAGGTTATGGGGGTGTTACAAGTGGTATCAGAGACTAGGTTTAGGCAAGTATTGATGGTATATGTTTTGATTTATTGAGTTCAAACTGTTTGTCTGACCTATCTTGTTTGTACTGTAGGATGGTTAGGATGATTAGAACCGCAAGGAAAGGGCAGCAATGGCACCCTCCCATTCCTATTTACCCGGAGGACTTACCAGTGCCTCAGCCTGCACCTCAGCCAATCATTGCTCCTGGATGACAGTAGTGACGATGAGGTCCAGATCATTGAGCCACCTCCAATACCCGTGATCGACTTAGTTATTGATAGTGAAGACGAGGAGATAGACATGGAATATGTTCCCCTCCCTCCTAGTCCAATAGTTGACTTGGCAACTGACAGTGATGACCCAGGGGAGATAGATTATGAATCTCCACCTAGACCTTCCTTTGTAACCCCACCCAATCAGGTTGAAACCGGGGAGAGTTCTAGGAGACCTGGGAAGGAGCCAATGGATGGGTTTGCCAATGGGGCTGGGAGAGACTTCACTAGGAATTCTGGGGGGTGGTTATATGAGGCTGACTTTGAAGATTCTGATGAGGACTAGAAAGGCTAAGTGCTGCTGCAATTGGGATGTTTTATTTACTGCTTTTCATAAATTCCTATGCTAAGGATTTTCTTCTCTTTTCTCATGTTTACTGCTTTAATTTCGAATTCATGCAAATAAGAGTGCCTGGAGTACTCTAGATCTTGAGGAAAATTTATATGCAATTCTTTATACAAAATTTGCATCTAATTTTATTTCGCTTAAAATTGAATGTGAATGCATGCTCAATGTGGATATTTTTAACTTTGATGCATAAACTCATTATCTGGGGAATGGTTTAGAATGGCACCCGGATGTCGTGCAGCCACATCCAATAGAAGGGTTCCTGAGGCAGAGCCCGTGACACCAGAGTTTGATACAACTCAAATGCCATCACCGAACCAGGGGGATAGAATGAACTGGAGCCAGAAGTGGGATCGGAAGAACCGATTAGCGTAACTATGACGCAAGCGTTCCACAAGGTGACTGAGATTCTACAAACCTTGACTGAGCGAGGAATTCGAAAGGGGAAGATGACGTATTGGAACGGTTTCTGAAATTTTAACCTCCTATCTTCTTGGGGGAGGCCGAACAAGACCAGAAAGCTGAACAATGGATGAAACAAATGGAGGATATCTTTGCTACACTCCAATACACTGAGAAGCGAATGGTGAAGTTTGCTGCATTCCGACTAAGGGGTCCAGCTCAGGCATGGTGGCAAATGGTTTAGGACAACTAGGAGATGATTAACTAAGACTGGACATGGGCTAATTTTGTGGAAGCATTCCAGGCAGAATATATTCCCCAGTGGATAGTTGAGAAATGGGAAGATGAGTTCCAGAATCTAAAGCAGGGAAGCATGACGGTAGCCCAATACACAGCGCGGTTCACGCAACTGTCAAAGTACTGTAAGAGGCTGGTGAATACTGAATAGAACAGAACGAGGCAATTTGTTAAGGGATTAAGGCAAGAGTTAAGAAGGGTGTTAGCACCCTCTCCATCGACAACTTATTCGGGGGCTGTGGACGCAGCCACCCGTACTGAGAATGAGGATCGCAACCGATTGGCTGCACGACCGTGTACCGACAAGACCGCCTCCGAGACCTTTTCAGAGGCAACAACCTAGCAAGCACCCTGCCAACCAGCAGTGGCAAAATCCGGGAAAGCAAGCCCGAACAACACCGGTTGGCCCTGCGCAGAATCTTCCAGTATGCCGGCACTGTGGAAAAAGGGGCCACATTGAGAGAAATTGTTGGATCAAAGGAGGCGAGCAGAAATGCTACCACTGCGGAGACCCGAACCATCTACGGAACGCCTGTCCTAAGCTTTTCCGGATCGGACAAGGGAACCTAGCTCAGAACCCGAGGCCCAATCGAGCCAATACCTCGAGAGCTTCCGGGAGTGGAACGCAAAAGCCGCAGGTGAAAGCAAAAGTTTTCGCTCTCAACCGGGAGGAGGTTGGAGCTGATGGAGAAAGCATGTTCATGGGAGAAAAAGTCATCCGGCCAAGAGAGGGGAATTTTCGGCCACGAGAGAGAGAGAGAAAGAGAGGCCATTAGCATGTTTATTCATATAGACTCTCACTAGAGATCAAGATTGGAGAAGATGAAGTTGTTAGAATAAATTTACCTTGAAGGTGTTCTTGACCTTAACAGAAATTTCTAGTTTTGATTCGAAGTAGCAAGATGATTTGTGGAGTTTGATGTTAAGAATGGTGTTGATGGACTCACGGCAGTGAGTAGGTCAAATCTGGAAGTTTTAGAGAGGCTTTGAGATGGTTTGGAGGGGTATTCGGTGTAGGAAAAAGGTAGGTGTTCTTGGTGTAGTGTGTGTGTTCTTGGAGGTTGAAGAAAATCGAGAGATGGTAATGTGCAGCTGCCGAATTTTTGTGAGAGATAGAGCTGGACGAATTTCTGTAGGGTTTAGGATGTTGATTCTATGATTTGGAAGGGAAAAGGAGAGGTTAGTTGTTACAATCCTTGAAGAATATTTTTAGAAAGTGAATTTGGAAACTAAATATTCTAAGAATATCTTGATTGTTGGACAGCTTTTGGAAATCTGCCATGGACGAATTTTTGGGCAGTGTTTTGGCTGAATGAAAGCTGGATGAAGGAGGCTTAGGGTGGCCAAAATTATGGAGTATAATGGTAAAGAGAAAGTCTGGTTGTTTAAGGTATATTTTATGGAAAGTTGTTAAATCATGGTGGCTGGAATTTTGGTATCCAAATCAAGGTATGATTGCAGAAATTTTTTGGAAATCTTTTAGGCATCCATGGCTGGATTTTCATGCAGAACTTTGGGAGGGCAATTGAGTTCTGTTAATGGAGGTTTAAGGGTGGTTTTTGCAGAAAAAGGATGGAGTTTCGGCTAGGAGAGAATTAGGAAACAAAGCTGGAAAAAAAACCACTGCACAGATTTTTGCAAGGCTGGAATTTTCTAGGTAGTTTTCGGCTGCCCTTTTCCAGGTGATTTGCAGAGGCTTTGAAGGGGAATTTCTGGGGCTTTCAAGGCTGGTTTCAAGCCTACTTCTTGGAGGAAAAACATGGCTAGGGTGCTGTACAAAAACTGGAAGAAAACAGCTTAGTTTTAGACCTCCAAAGCTGCGATTTGTACAAGATTTTTTTTCTGGTTTTGCACCATCTTTGTGCAGTCCGAAAATGGCAGAAATAATTCATGTCTCAAACTGATCTTAAGGCCATTTTTCTGGAAGAATTTGGGAGGAAAAGTCAGCTAAGAAGCTCGACAATTTGAAGGTACAACAAGCTGAAAAATTTCAGCTCGTTCTAAGAAGTAAGATGAACTAGTCTAGAGTGAAATTTCAGTGAGTTTACTAGAGGGATTTTTCCCCTTGGAATTTCCTACCATTCTTCCACATTTTTTAGACCATTAGAAGCCTTTTCCTAGGACATTTTGATCTCACAAGATCACAGCATTTTACTGAAATTTCTGGAAAGAAAATGGATAGAACATCTTGATCAAACTAAGGAGTTGAAAATTGAGGAAAATTAAGGATCAAGGGAAAATGAATTCCCTTTAAGAAATTCGAGTAGAGTAAAGGAGTGGAATGAGAATACTCCTAACATGTCTCTCTTAGGACCATCATCCCTACCTTACCCTAAGCTCATAAGACCGAAATTTCCTCCACTAAGCAAAAATAAAATTTAATCTAGCTAAAGCTTCTATGATGGAATTCGACCCCAAGATCTCAAGAATTAATTCCAAATCTCTAACCACTACACCACAACAACTCTTGTTCTTATTTCCTCTCTAAAATTCTTTTCCTATTTATTTCCCAAGCTATCTCCATATTTTCACCTCAGGCAAAAATTACCATTTTGCCCTTCTCACTCAATAATCATAATCAAGCCCTCTAGACTATAAAACACAAATTCAATGCACATAAAATCATATAAAAATATATTTAAATGTGCAATAAAATATGATATGCATCCCAACCCCCTTACTCTAAGGTTGGTTTTGGCTGGGGTTTTACAAACCTTATGTTTTGTGTTTACCCAGGAGGGGTTAGGTCAGCCTTGGAAGACTTTTGAGTTTGAGCAAGCAAAGAACCAGGTAAGCACCTAAATGGAATTTTGTGAAGACCAAAATTACTGTGGCAAGCCAAATGCGATATGTATGGACAATTATTTTGTGAAGGCAATTAAGGACTGTTTTTCCTTTTTATTCCAGACAAACAAATCATTTGAAATTTATACAAGCAGTTTTACACAAAATGCTACACTCTTTCTAAAACCCAACTTTGACAAGACTTTTAGAAACCCTTAATTGCTATTTCCAAATAAAGCAGATTATGATCAATTTTCTCCCAAGTGGGACAATCAATGTTGAGTACTCGATAAGGGTAGATCACCAAGACTAGTCTTTGAAAGGTTAGGGTAAGTCTCTCAGTAGGTGGCCACCTCTGAGGGGTGAGTCCTTCCTGGATAGGATGCCAGTCCGGTAGGTTATGCCGGTCCGAGCTAGCAAGTTTCAGTCCTGTGGACTGTGTGTTCTGGAGTGGACAACTGGTAAGTTTGGGTGTATAGATGGAGGAGTATCTCACCCAGTAGGCCGTACACCTACCCTTTGTCAGCTTGCACAAAGTGTGGCATTCTGACCGTTATTTAGTCATGGGTTCCAACGTGTGGTAACCCATGGCTACCCATTAGAGTGGTTGTATATATTGGGGGCATGTATAGTTTGAAAAGCAAAACGCCACTCTTTATTTTCAACACTTATTTATTGCTTGCCAGCACCTTTCCTTATGAAACTTTTACAACTTGTATACATGAATTATTTTACCTGAAACACTCAAAGTACACACGGGCTTACTGAGATATTTATCTCACCACCTTTTATGCCATGTTTTCAGGGAGATCCTGCTGTGGAGGTCATTAGCTAGATTATTGCCTATGCTTTGAAGACTTGTGTTATTTTCTTTATGTGACGTTTTGAGAGAATGTTGCAAACAATTTATTTTGGATTTGTACCAATATTTATCTTTTGGGTTGTAATAAGTTTAAATTTTTAAGTCTTTAATTTATTTTATTCTATGTAACCTGGTTATAAAGACCCCTTGTCATCTGGACGGGGCGACATCCCCGGCCCTGATGGGCCTAGGTGTGGGGGTGCTACATTTTTCCCAGGGCCATGGATATTTAGATCATTCAGACAACTACAAGGGGCGATATAGTATAGAAACTATCTTGTACAAGTCTGTCTTAACTAACTAGTCACACATACCGAACATGCAAGTATATTGGCCCTACGATAGAACCTCAACTATAGCACATCAAAGTATATACTTCCAGCTTCGTCAGACCACCAATTCATACTCAAGTCGTAGAGTACTAGTCTACGCTGTAGCAGTAGTAGTCTAGGTTTCTACCATATAGTACTTAAAGAAACTACTACTACAGGCCCTGCTCTACGTATTCGAAATATGCTTATGTCATGAAGTGAGTGGACTACTCACTGGCTAAAGGTAAGATATTCCCTATTTCGAATTCACAACATAATAACCTAGACATAATGAGGTTTCCATTCTCATCAATCGGTTAAGAACAAACGTTTATGTGTTAAATAACTCGTGACCATACCTTACTGTGAAAAACCTCCATTCACATAGACCACTTACTTAAACACAATGGGTCTGTTCCAAACGTAATTGTGCACAAATAACATATAAATTCACAAATAATTTTTGAAAATAATTTTTTTAATTAAAACATTTGATATTTACATCAGAAACCTAGTCTAAGAGGGCATATTTCCCAACAATCTCCCACTTACACTCTAAGACTAAGTAAGTCTGTAGGTGCCCATCCCTATGGCGTTTAAGTGTCTCTTGAAGGCTCTCTCAACCAAAGACTTGGTGAATGGATCAGCTAGATTGTTCTCGGAGGCAATCTGTTCCACCACGACTTCCCGTCTCTAGATGAAATCCAAGATCAGGTGGTACTTCCTCTCGATGTGCTTTTCCTTCTTGTGGTTCCTGGGTTCTTTGGATTGTGATACTGCTCCAGTGTTGTCGCAATACATCACAATCGGCCTGTCCATGTGTGGCACGACTCTAAGTTCTGAAAGGAACTTTCGGAGCCAAACTGCTTCCTTAGATTCCTCCGAAGCTGCTGCATACTCAGCTTCTATGGTTGAGTCAGTAATGCAAGATTACTCGATACTCCTCCATGAAATGGCTCCTCCAAACAAGGTGAAGACATATCCACTAGTGGATTTTCTCTCATCCTTATCCGCGTGGAAGTCTGAGTCTGTATATCCTATTAGAACCAAGTCATTAGCCCTATAAACCAGCATAAAATCTCTTTTTCCCTGAAGGTATTTGAGAATATGTTTTACAGCTTGCCAATGAACCTCCCCAGGGTTTGACTGATATCTGCTAACCAAGCTTACGACAAAGCAGATATCTAGCCCAGTACACAGCATGACGTACTTGAGACTTCCCACAGCTGAAGCGTAGGGAATCCTACTTATTCTATCCATTTCTTCTTAAGATTTAGGACAGTCCCTTGAAGAAAATGACAACCCATGCCTACAAGGAATTAGAGCTCCCTTGCATGAGTCCATGCTATACATGGCCAGCATCTTGTCAATGTATGCCGCTTGGGATAATCCTAACATTCTCTACTTCCTATTTCTAAGAAGTGTAATCCCGATAATGTAGTTGGCTTCTCCCAAGTCCTTCATACTGAATTGACTAGACAACCAAACCTTTGTAGATGACAATGACCCTACATCATTTTTAATAAGTAGAATGGCATCCATATATAAGACAAGAAAAACCACATTAATACCTTCAAGTTTGCTGTACACACATGTTTTGAATAAAACTATAAGACTTTACAGTCTCGCCAAAATGAATGTTCCATGCTCTTGATGCCTGCTTAAGTCCATAAATGAACTTCTTAAGCTTGCAAACCATATGTTCTTGGCCTTCAGCAATAAAGTATTCTGGTTAGGACATATAGATGTCTTCGCTAAGATGACTATTTAAAATTGCTGTCTTGACATCCATTTGCCAAATCTCGTAGTCATAATGACATGCGATGGCAAGGAGGATATGATGGACTTAAGCATGGCTACCGGGGAAAGGTCTCCTCAAAATCGATTCCCTCTTTCTGAGTATACCCTTTTGCCACAAGCTTAGCTTTGAAGGTTTCCACCTTCCTATTCACTCCCCTCTTTCTCTTGCATACCCACTTACACCCAATGGGTTTCATCCCTTCAGGTGAAGCTATAAAATTCCAAACCTGATTGAAGTGCATAGACTTAATCTCGGCTTGTATTGCTTCATGCCATAGATTTGTATCGGCATCAGCAATAGCCTCCTCGTATCTAGTGGAGACTTATTCATGATGGTCGGAGACTAGCTCGAAAGCTTCTCCAGTCCATCTCACTGGAACCCTAAACACTTTCCCACTACAACGAAGCTCCAATTATACAAGCTCTGGAGGCTGTGCCTCTTCATGTTCCACAATTGGGTCAGAAGAAGTTGATTCCGAAGATAACTTCTCCTCAAGTTCCAACCAAGTTGAAACTTTCGTAGAAGTACTCTGATCATCCTCTAAGTATCTAGCATTTGTACTTACCAGTACATTATGCTCCTTAGGATGATAAAAGTAACCACCCTTTGTCCCTTTTGGATACCCAACAAAATAGCGTAATTCTGATCTTGGTTCCAACTTGTCTCTCTTGACCAGTACATAAGCTGGACAACCCTATATCCTGAGATGATTCAGACTTGGCTTACGCCAAGTCCACATCTTATAGGGAGTCCTAGGTACTGACTTGGAAGGAACTAAGTTCAGAACATATACCGCTGTTTCCAGGGCATATTCCCAAAAAGACATTGGAAGAGTAGCATGAGACATCATGTTTCGGACCATTTCCATAGATGCGAATGGATTTGGGTATAAAAATCATATAAAAACTAAGCACATTCCCAATCAAGTTTACATTAAAATGTTAAACCCAAATTACACATATGAGCAAACGCACTCAACATTAACATATTATAGGTTTCGAACGAGTGTCGATGTTTAGGGAACAAGTATACACTAATAACTTTTCTTTCATTGTTTAACCGACACTATAAAGTGAACAAAAAATAAAAAGGAAAATAAAATAAAAATAAAAATAAAAATATATACATCTCAATGATGTAGAATTATGTAACTTAAACCATTGTTTAGACAAATATGATCTTAAAGTACCTAATCATTATCATAACTAATCATTCTCTTGGCATCATGAAGGATTAATATAGACTCACTTCTTTTCCAATCCATAAATCCCTATCTTCTAGATAACTTAGTATCAGATTCCTTCCTCAACAAGTCTTACCCAAAAGATGCATTAAACACAATCCTTTGATTAAATTTCCATTCCTGGCAAACTTAAAACATGAAATTAACCAATGAATCCATTCCTGACAGACATCAATTAACCTTTAATTACCTTGTTCCTAGCAATTAACCCATTTTCCAAGCAAGTTAAGAGACAAAAAAAATATGAAATCAATGAATTGAAGCCACCATCAACCCCTTTTCCAAACAAGTTAATTGAAAGAAACAACAAATCAATCTCGTAATAGGCATAAGTAATTAAATACCAAGAAAACAATCAATTAATCAAAAAATCAAATAACTTGAGAAATCATGAATATCAAAAACAATGTCAAATTACAATAAAACAATTAACATATCATTGCTCAAGAAAAAGAAAACAAAGTAAAAAAAAACACTCATAGACAAGCTTTATTTTTCTTCCTTTCAAAACCTTCTTGCACAACCCTTATTGAATTGAAGAATTTCTCTTTTGATTTGAGTGATTTTCTATGGTGATAAATGAATTCTCTCCTTTTCCCTTGTGTTTTTCATCTATTTATAGGCTTGGGAAGTGCCTATATTCGTTGGTGTAATGTTCTTGGCCGAGTAAAAGAAGGAAGATACTAGAACTTCACAGATTACCAAAAATCGCGTAGAAAAATCAAAGCACCACCTTAACTTCAAGGCACACCCAATACTGCCTAGGCTGCCGGAGCCAGCGTCGGTTGTGTTCTGTTTCTCTAATTGTTCGCTGAATTTTTTCTTGATTTTAGCACCATGCAGTGCAGAGTACGACCGGTGCCACCTTGGCTATTGGAGCTGGCACCGGTTCCATTTTGTTCCGCTCTATTTTGATAATTTTTTGTCGCTTCGAAGTTCGTGTAAATAGTGCATAGCTGGCGCTAGTTCTAGTGCCCTAGCCGGCGCCGCCTCTCTTCAGTTTTGCTACGTTTTACCCTAAAAATCTGAAATAATGAACAAAATACCTTTCCAAGGGTAAAATCTCAAATATGAAGGAATATGACTAGTTATTATACAAAATGTATCACAAAAGAGCCTCAAATAACTAGAAAAAATATGACTAATTTAACCCTATCATATTTCCTCACATTTAGCTCTTTGTTTGTCCTCAAGCAAAGTATCAAGAACAAGTAGGAAAACACAAGGTTTAACCAATCACTCAATCAGTTTCAAAACAACATTTTTAACGCTTTCTTTATTCAAGAACATAAAATACATTATACTACATCTTTCACAACAAATACAAGACTTGTGTAAGTGATAAATGACTTAGTAGAACCATCTCAAGACTTAACAATATTCTCAAACCATTTGAAAGAATTTAGTTCAAAAAGAATATGCATTCCATACGTCTACTTTTCATACACTCTCTCTACTAATCCGAGACATATCATGATTCTATTTAGGTCAAGTAGGACTTTCAAGCTTGTAATGTAAGGTTAAAGGCTTGTAATGTAGCTTATCAAATGAAGGATATAGGAGATTCAAATATCAAAGAAGCCGAGAGTTCACAAGAAAAGGATAAACAAATAAATCAATATTTTCCAACTCTTCTTGCTCTCCTATTCCAGAAATCAATCAAACCATAACCTTATTTAGCAATTACGACCCCATTCAAGCAAATCCTGCAATTTTTTCTTTTTCTTATTGTTTTTCTTATCAACTCTTCTCTATTTCTTTCACAAGATCACTCAAATTTCTAGCAATGGTGTTAAGTAGTTTATATGAACTTAACTTTTACAGCTCAATCACCATCCCTTTTGTGATATTTCGTCTCTCTTTTCCTTTCAAAAATTTTTCTTTTCTTTCTTTTCTCTCTTCTTTTCACTCTTACTACTGCTTTTCTTTTCTTTTCTTTCTTAATTTCTTTCCTTCCTATCTTTTCTAGCAATTTTTTCTTTTCTTTTCTTATTTTCAATCTCTCTTTTCTTTTTCTTCTCTTTCTTTGCTTTCTTTTCTCTTTCCAGCTCAATTCACTATTGATACATGACTGAAAGTAACGAGTCATGATCTTTTTCAAGTATTCTTCCTCAACATTCTCTTACATATACTTTCATCCATCAAGAGCAAAAATATTTGGAAAATTATTCAAACTCTCAGAAATAAGCAATGGACAAAGTATGATAACGGGTTTTAAAGAAAGAAATCAACAATTTAGGCTCAAAATAGGCACTAGGGATAATATAACAATAGGTAGGCTTGAAAAGCTCAAACTATCCAAAGAATGCTTATTACCGTCATCCCTAAGTTAAATCATCACTGTCTTTCTTATTTTGCCTCGAGAGGTATTCAAGTAAGTTCTAGAATGCTCCATGAAGTTTAGTAGAAAAACAGGTTTGACAACAATGCAAAGCATTAGATCAAGAACTACTTAGTCCAAGTGCGTGCAAAAAGTCATGCATAAGCCATAAATGATCTAGAACATATGCTCTATAATCCATCATAAAAATATAGCTTGAAATCTCAAAGAAAGACAGAAAAATTTTGAAATTTTTTTTTTCAAAATGTCAAAATGTTTTCTTCCAAGAAGGCTAAAGTATATGCACAGAAAAATTGTCAATCAAATCACTCCCCCACACTTAAACTAGACATTGTCCTCACTGGCCAAATAAATATAACAAGGAATAAACAATGCCAAGGGACCAAAAATATAAAGGGGAAGAGATAAGAAAAATAAACTTCCATTCATTGTGCAATGTGCTATACAAGAGCTGAATGCTTGAAGAACGAGGCATTGGCAAAGTACCTAAAAAGAAAAATACAAAAGAGCACACCAAAGCATAAAAACCAGAAAAGAAAATAAATCAAAAACACAAGAAAGAAAAGAGAATAATACAAAAAAATCAAAGTGAGTATGATAACCCAGAAATTTTATATCGCAGTGTCCAATAGCATTTCCACGTGCTCCGTTTGGCGGAGAACATCACCGACATAGCGTTTCACTCAATTGCCATTGACTTTGAAAGTACGCCCCATATGGTGAGTGATTTCAAGGGTTCCAAAGGGAATTATTTAACTCACCGTGTGTGGTCCGGACCATTGTGACTTCAACTTTCCAGGAAAGAGGCGTAATCGAGAATTGAATAATAACACTTGATCCCTTTTCTCAAATTCCCGCTGTCAAGTAATATACTTGTCGTGCCATTGTTTGACCTTTTTCTTTATACTGTATAGAAGTATCATAAGCATCCTTGCGTAACTCTTCCAAGGCTGCGAGTTAGAGTAACGTAGACTTCCCTGCTATCTCAAGATCAAGATTAACAAGCTCTATCGCCCAATAAGCCTTATGTTTAATCTCAACAGGTAAATGACACGATTTGCCATAAATTAATCGAAAGGGGGTCATGCCGATTAGAGTCTTAAAAGTTGTCCGATAGGACTAAAGAGTGTCATCCAATTTTAGACTCCAATCTTTCCTAGTATGATTCACAGTTTTTTCCATGATTATTTTGATTTCCGATTGACCACTTCAACTTGTCCACTTATTTGGGGGTGATATGGGGTAGCAAGTCTATGGTTCACGCCTAGATGTTTGAGAACATTTTTTATTTGTGTATTGCAAAAATGAGTTCCTCTATCACTAATGAGCATCTTAGGGACACCAAAACGAGTGAAAAGTTTTTTTAGAAATTTGACCACCACCCTTGCATCATTAGTTGGTAAGGCTTGGGCTTCCACCCACTTAGAAACGTAGTATACTGCTACCAAAATATATTTATTTCCCATAGAACTAGGAAATGGGCCCATAAAGTCTATCCCCCAACAATTAAATACTTCGCAAGGTTGAAAAAATTGTAACGGCATCTCGCTAGACTTAGAAATGTTACTTGTACGTTGGCACCTATCACAACTTTGAACAAACTTGCGAGCATCCTTAAATAATGTGGGCAAATAGAATTTGGACTCCAGCACCTTTTGTGCAGTGTTGTTGTCTTGGTAGTGGCCTCTAGCAAATCCTTCATAACAATGTCTAAGAATATCCTCTCCTTCTCTAGAGTCCACGCATCTACGAATAATTTGGTCCGCACAACACTTAAACAAATATGGGTCTTCCCAAAAGTAATGACGTACTTCAGAGAGGAATTTCTTCTTTTGTTACATCATAAGATCCTTTGGAGTAATTCCTGCAACCAAGTAACTAGCAAAGTCGGCGAACCATGAGGTGTTTGGAATCTCACCTTCTATGAGCAAGAGTTGCTCATCCAGAAAAGTGTCATCGATGTCCTCTTCTATCAAGGATTCCAAATTTGGATTATCTAATCTTGACAAGTGATCCGTAGCCAAGTTTTCTGTACCCTTTTTGTCCCTAATCTCCAAATCAAATTCCTGCAATAGTAGAACACATCTTATCAATCTTGGTTTGGAATCGTGTTTGGTTAATAGGTACTTCAGGGCCAAATAGTCCTTGTTCACAATGACATTAGATAAAATAAGGTAAGAACAGAATTTATCAAAGGCAAACACTATGGCAGGCAATTCTTTCTCCGTTGTTGTGTAGTTTTCCTATGCATCCGTTAAAGTCTTGCTCGCATAGTATATAGGTTGGAAGTGCTTATTCCGTCTTTGTCCCAATACTGCACCAACTGCAAAATCACTTACATCACACATTAGTTCAAAGGGAATAGACCAATCGAATGCAATTAGAATGGGTGAATTAATCAACTTCTCTTTAAGTATGGTAAAAGCGTTGAGACATTTTTCGTCAAAATTAAACATAGAAACCTTTTCAAGTAAACAGGTAAGAGGTTTTGAAATTTTTGAGAAGTCTAAGATAAACCTTTTGTAAAAACCTGCATGACCAAGAAAGCTTCTTATAGCTTTTATCGAAGTAGGGGGAGACAACTTCTCAATTGCTTCGATTTTGGCCCTATCAATTTCTATACATTTTCTTGAAATTTTATGCCCCAAGACAATACCTACTTGTACCATAAAGTGGCATTTTTTCCAATTAAGCATGAGATTAGTCTCTTCACACCTTGCTAGTACCTTTTCAAGATTAGATAAACATAAATCATATGAATTACTAAAAACTGAAAAATCATCCATAAATACCTCCATGATATCCCCTACGGGTCCTTCAAATATAGCCATCATGCACCTTTGGAATGTTTTGGGACCATTGCAAAGACCAAACGGCATCCAACGATATGTAAAAATACCATATGGGCACATGAAAGTGGTTTTTTCTTGGTCCTCCGGAGCTATGGGGATTTGTAGGTATCCAGAAAATCCATCCAAGAAACAATAATACTCATGTCCGGCTAACCATTCCAACATTTGGTAAATGAAAAGGAGAGGGAAGTGATCTTTCCTAGTGACTTTGTTTAGCATCCTATAATCTATGCAAAACCTCCAACCCTTGACTAATCTTATAGGGACTAGCTCTTTTTTATCGTTGGGACTCACCGTCATTCCTCCCTTCTTTGGTACAACTTGAGTAGGACTCGCCCAAACACTATCAGAAATATGGTAAATGATGCTTGAATCTAAGAGTTTAACCACTTCACCTTTTACCATTTTACTCATGTGTGGGTTCAACTTATATTGGGGTTGCACTACGGGTTTTGCACCTTCTTCCATCAAAATCTTGTAAGTGTAAAAGGATGGACTAATTCCCTTTATATCACTGATTTTCTAAGCTATAACTCCCTTATATTTTCCTAACATACTTACCAATTTGGTCTTTTGTTTTGTATTGAGATCTTTGGCAATGATCATCGGCAGTTTACGTCCTTTTGACAAGAACACATATTCCAAATACTCGGGCAGGTCTTTTAAGTCTAATTTGGGCGGGTCTTCTATGGATGATTTCATTCTCCCTAAACTGCTATTCTCAATTTACAAATTATTCATCCCATCCTCATTATGCCAGTCTTCTGAATACGCCATTGACATTTCCATCAACTCCTCCTCAATGGATTCCTACATCAACTCAAAAATAGGTTCGTCAAGAATATCAACTCTTAAACAAGAATCATCAGAAGACAAAGGGTGTTGCATGCTCTTGTGGATTTGAATGACTACCTCCTCATCCCCAACCCAAAGTGTCAACCTCCCTCTATGAATATCAATTAATGCTTTTGCTATAGCTAGGAAGGGTCTACCTAAGATTAAAGGGACTTTGGAGTCTTTCTCCATGTCAAGAATAACAAAATTCACTAGAAATATGAATTTATCAACTTATACCAACACATCTTCTATTATGCCCCTAGGATATTTGATAGATCTATCCGCGAGTTGAATACTCATCCTAGTGGGCTATGGTTCTCCTAGGCCTAGCCTTTTAAATGTTTTATATGGCAATAAATTAATGCTAGCACCTAGGTCAGCTAATGCATTACAGACATGAAGAGTGCCAATTAAACATGGGATAGAGAAACTCCCTGGATCTTTTGCTTTATGTGGCAAATTTGAGTTGTCCTGCAGGATGGCTGAGCATTCTTCATTGAGGACTACTGTGGACAACTCTTCCAATCGCTTTTTGTTGACGAGAATGCTTTTGAGGAATTTACCATATTTGGGCGTGTGAATTAAAGATTTGTTGAGTGGGATGTTTATGTGCAGTTGTTTAAATACCTTAAGGAATTTGTCGAATTGAGCATCTTTTCAGCCTTTGTGTAACCGGGTAGGATAGGGTATGTTAGGCTAAAAAGTAGGCTTTTCAGGAGATGTACAAGGGGACAGCCGGCGCCGGTTCTAGT
Source organism: Voacanga thouarsii (assembly GCA_026120185.1). Lineage (NCBI taxonomy): Eukaryota > Viridiplantae > Streptophyta > Magnoliopsida > Gentianales > Apocynaceae > Voacanga > Voacanga thouarsii. Next base: position 328,132 of record JANUWF010002002.1, read on the forward strand.
GCTTCAGCCAGCACTAGTTTGGTTCTGTGCTGCTCTGTTTCGGGTTTACCGGATAGCCGGCGCTGGTTCTCTTCTTCCAGTCGGCACCGGTTGTCCTCTGGAATGTTTGGTAATTCTTTCCCACTTCGCAATGTGATAGCAGTTGTTTCCTCACTGGCTATTGGGGTTAGTTTGTGGGCTTTTATCACCATGTCTGTCAAAAACCAAATTTGTCGTTCTATGTTGCGGATCGTTGCTTCGAATTTCTCAAATGTAGAATTGATTTCCTAGAAATGCCTCGTGACATGAACAACAAATTTCCCAATTAGGGTTTCAAGTTCAACTGGTTCGGGTTCTGTGAGTGTCATCTTAGGAGGGTAATGGAGGTATTGCCCCTCATTAGACTTCCTCAGATTCCAATTCACCATTTCTTCTAAACATAGAAGCGAGTTAGCTACGAAATTCATGATTCCAACAAAAGAAAAAGCTTACAAAGTTAGTCAAGAGGACATAGTCAAAGTTAGTAGGTTAGATTACAAGGGTATACACAAATACACAAGATACCAAATATAGCACCTTTTTGCGGAAAAAAAAACAATTGTACATAATTTACATATTTACGTATTTACATATTTACATATAAACACTATTAAAATTTATTTATTATCTTTTAATCAAAATATAATAAAACTTACTTATTATTAATTTTATTTATTATTTTCTAACTATTAATTATTAATTAAGAGAATAGTAATAATTTATTATTTTAATATCATCTAGGACTTAGGACCTTCATCAAATAAACCTTAGTGTATTTATTAATAACAAAGATTATATTTGAACCTATAACTTATTAATAATTATTTCATAATCCCTAGTTATTTAATTATCAAGCTAGATTTATTTTATAAAATCCTTTTATCATCTAGCCTTAAAGTTTGGGACATTAGGGTCATGATTGTGGTAAGTTGAACTAGGATTATTTATGGAAGTAAAATTTGGCTTGAGTTTAATTATGGCTTGTGTTTGAGTTTAATTATGGCTTGTGTTTACCCCAGGCAGGGTTAGGTCAGCTTTGGAAGATCTTTATATTAGCTTAAGCAAAGGATTAGGTAAGCTCCTGCATAAAATTTATTTGATGACAAAAGGTTATCATGGCAAGCCAAACGCGAAGTGTGTGAACACTCATTTTGTAAAGGCAATTGAGGACTGTTTCCTTTCTTATTTCAGTGAAACAAATTATTTGAAATTCAACAAGCAGTTTTACTCAAACACTAAACTCTTGCTAAAACTAACTTTGGCACAAACTTTAGAAACCCTTGATTGCTATTTTCAAGTAAAGCAATATTTTATCAATTTTCTCCCAAGTGGGATAAACAACGTTGAGTACTCAATAAGGGTATGCTAGTAGTACTAGTTTTGAAGAGCAAGAATGAGTCTTCTGGCAGGAGGCCACCTCCAGAAGATGAACTCAACTTGGAGAAGTGACAGTACTACTTAGTCATGCCGGTCCGAGTTAGCAGGTTTCAGTCATGTGGACTGTGTGTTGCCGGAGTGAACAACCGGTTTGTTTGGGTGTAGAGAATAAGAAGTATCTTACCTGGCAGGCCGTACACCTACCTTTTGTCAGTCTGCACAAAATGTGGCATTCTGACCATTGTATGGTTATAGGGCCCAACGTGTAGTAATCCATGGCCGCCCTTTTGACTAGTTGATTTTATGGTGCACATGTATGGTTGGAAAAGTAAAATGCCACTATTTATTTTTAACATTGTTTAATGCTTGCCAGTACTTTTTCTTATGAAGTTCTTACAGTTTGCATACACGATCCGTTTTACATGAAACACTCAAAGCACACACGGACTTACTGAAATTTTTATCTCATCACCTTTTTATGCCATGTTTTCAGGATGATCCTGCTGTGGAGATGAATAGCTAGAATGTTGCCTTCTTGAAGGCTTTTTGTGATTTAATTTGTATGTTGCTTTGAGAGATGATAGTGAACAATTTATTTTGGTTTGTTTTTGAATTTTTGGGTTGTAATAAGTTTTTAATTTTAAAGAATTGTTTTATTTTCATTTGTGTGACCTAGTTATAAAGACCCCTTGTCCTTTGGACGGGGTGACATCCTCGGCCTTGTTGGGCCTAGGTTGTGGGGTGTTACAAATTGAGTGAGAAAAATGGCTGAAGTTTTCGAAAGTTGGATTGACCAAGAACCTGAAAATTTTCCAGATTGCTACCATGAAGAAAATGAATACTTATGGAGTGGAGTTTAAAGGTTTAACCAAGGAGATTAATTCTCTTGGGAACCTTTCTTAACTCCTTCCCTATTTTCAGCCAAAACTCTATCCTCTAAGAGCCATTTTTGAAATTCCAAGGTCAATAAACCTTGCTGAAATTTCTAGAATTAAAATATGGATTTGGATAAATTGAACAAGCTTAATTGGTGAAGAATTTAAGGTGAGTTATGGAACAAAAAGGGCATGAATCCCATAAGAATTCTTGTAGGGCATAAGAATAGGATTAAGACATTCCCTTCATGTCTCCCCTAGGACAACACTCCTGCTTCTTCTTATGTCATGCAAGGGCCGAAAATATTCCCCCTTATATAAAATAAAATTTAATCATGATAAAACTTAATTGATGGGATTTGAACTCAAGACCTTAGAGATTAATACCAAAACTCTAACTACTAAACCACAACAACTCTTGTTCTTATTTTCTCTCCCAAATATTCTTTCTATTTAATCTTCAAGCTATCCCCCTATTTTCACTGCAAGCAAAATTACTATTTTACCCTTCCTACTCAATAAGTACAACTAAACCTTCTAGACTATAAATCACAATTCTAAAGTACATAAAATAATTCAAAAATATATATATTCATTCAAAAAAATATGATAGGAATCCCGACCCCCTTACTCTAGGGTTGGTTTTAGGTGGGGTTTCACATCCTCCCCTTCTTAGGAGAATTTCGTCCCAAAATTCAGGCATACCTCTAACTCAGATAGGGATACTTCCGCTTTACCCACTCTTTTGTTTCCCATGTGGCATCTTGCGTGCTATGATTCTCCCACTAGACTTTTACCATCGGAATCTGCTTGTTCCGAAAAGTCTTGATACTTCGGTCCAATATCCTCACGGGTTTCTCCACATAGCTCAAGTCAGGTTGCAACACCAACGGCTCACCATTCAAAACATGATCAGGATCGGCATTGTACTTTTTCAGCTATGACACATGAAACACGTCGTGAATTCCTGTCAATCCAATCGGTACGCCACTGGCCCAATTTTCTCCTTTATCGAAAACGGCCCCAAATACCTTGGATTTAGCTTCTGACCTTTCGGATAATTTAGAATTCCTCTATTTAGTGTCAATCTTAGGAATACACCGTCTCCCACTTGGAATTCTAACTCTCTCCACCTATTGTCAGCATAACGCTTTTGTCGTCTTTGGGCTGCTTTCAACTTTTCCCTGATTAACTTAACCTTGTCCAACATTTCTTGAACACAGACTTCTCTGGTTTTGCTTATATGACCACCTTTTGACCAACTCCAGTATAGCAGAACCTGACACTTGCGTCCATACAGTGCCTCATACAGAGCCATCTCGATCGAAACTTGGTAACTATTATTGTACGACAACTCCGCATACAGCACACATTCGATCCACTTATCTCCAAAGTGCAGTACACATGCTCTCAGCATATCCTCTAATATCTATATAACCTTTTTCTAACTGCCTATCGGTTTGCAGATGCGTCATCGTACTAAACTTCAGACTCGATCCCATTGATTCTTGAAACTTGCCCCAAAATCGAGATGTAAATCTTGAATCTCGGTCAGATACAATACTTGAAGGACTATATGCAGTCGAACTATTTCTCGCACATAGGTCTGAGCCAACTACTCCAGGGAATCTATTACATTCAGTAGTATGAAATGCGCTTTTTTGGTTAGTCGATCCACCACTACCCATATAGTATCCTTTTGGGTTCTTGACATAGGAAGTCCGGTAACGAAGTCCATGGTCACTTCCTCCCACTTCCATTCAAGCACTAGTAACGGTTGCAACAGTCCTACTAACTTCTTGTGCTCCGCTTTGACCTTCTCGACAGGTGAGACATGTTGAGACATACTTGACCACGTTCCGCTTGATTCTGGGCCACTAATAGGCCCTTTTCAGATCTTGGTACATTTTGACTTCTCCTAGATGAATGGCGTACTTGCTATTATGCGTCTCTTCCAAAATCATGTCCTTCAATTGGTGCTCTTCGGGTACACACAATTAATCTTTGAAATACAAGACTCCCGCTTTGTCTTGCCGGAATTCACTGCCTTGCCGTTTGAGCTCCTTGTCCTTGAAAAGCTGAAATTCTGCATTACTTTACTGAACTTCAATAATTTCCCGCCTTAGATCTGGCACCAACTTCAGGTTGCTAACAACAATTTTCTCCTCTTGCACTTTCGCTCTCCTATCCAACACATCCTGAACTACTTAAATCTCCTATACCCTTAGCCTGGCCATACTGACTTTTCTACTCAGGGCATCAAGAACAACGTTGGCCTTCCCGGGATGATGTTGATTAGACAACGGTACTTCTCCAAAAATTCCATCCATCTTCGCTGCCTCAGATTCAAGTCCTTCTGGGTGAAGATGTACTTCAGGCTCTGGTGCTCAGTGAACACTTCATATTCTGCTCCGTACAGGTAGTGTCACCATTTCTTTAAAGCGAATACAATGGCTGCCAGCTCTATATCATGCGTGGGATAATTGACTTCATGAGGCCTCAACTTTCGAGAATCATAGGCGATCACCTTTTGGTCTTTCATCAAAACTGCTCCAAACCTTCTTTCAAAGCATCAGTATACTATACGTAAGGCTTATCTTCCTTTGGTGGACTCAACACTGGTGCTGACATTAATCTCCGCTTCAGCTCTTGGAAACACTTTTCACATTTTTCACTCCAAACAAAAGGTACGTCCTTTCTCAGCAGTCGGGTCATAGGCGATGCGAGCGTTGAAAATCCCTTAATAATCCTCCTATAATAACTAGCTAATCCCAAGAAGCTTCGAATCTCAGTCATCTTGCTGAATGCTTGCCCCATTATCACTCCAACAGGTTTTTCTGACCCCATTTCCAAGTCTGGCTCACTCTCAATTCCCTGGTTGGGTGACTGCATTTAAGTCATCTAAACCTCTGGTGCCACAGGTTCTACCTTCGGAACTCTCCTGCCTGATGAGGCTACACGGTGCTTGGGTGCCATTCTAAACCATACCCAAATGTTGAGTGTATGCATTCAATGTTTAAATCATTTCAGTTGAGCATGCATTCATAGTCAAATTCAAGTAAAAGGAAATCAGATGCAAGTTTTGTATAAAAAGTTGCACATAAGTTTCTCCCAAACCTTAGAGTACTCAGGTACTCTTATTTGCATAAATTTGAAATGAAAGTAGCAAACATGAAGGAAATCCTTACCATAGAAGTTCATGGAAAGCAGTAAATAAAATATCCTAATCATAGCACCATGACAATATAACAATCAGAATGCCACACGTTGAACATACTGACACAAGATAGGTGTATGGCCAACCGGGTGAGATACTCCTCCATCTCTACACCCAAACCGATTGTCTACTCCAGAAACACATAGTCTGTAACACCCCGCTACCTAGGCCCGCCAGGGCTGGGGATGTCGCCCCATCTGAAAGATAAAGGGTCTTTATAACTAGGTCACACAACTAAAATAGCAGAATAAAAATAATACTTTAATTTAAAATTTATTACAACCCAAGAATAAATCCAAGAATAAACCTAAGAATACCAAAAACAAATCTGTAATAAAATTTATCCACTCTCATCTCCCCAAAGCATTACACAAAATAAATTAACAGAAAATCTTCTAAAGCAGGCAATATCTAGCTACTCATCCCCACAGCAGGATCGACTTGAAATCATGGTGAAAAGGGTTATGAGATAAAAATCTCAGTAAGTCCATGTGTGCTTTGAGTGTCCAGTGAAAATAGTTCGTGAATGCAGAGTATAAAATCTTTATAAGAGAAATACTGACAAGCGATAAACCACAGTCAAAATCAAGAGTGGCGTTTTGGCTTTTTCAACCATACAGGTACAATAAAATCAATCACTCAAAAGAAATGATTACGGGTTACCACATGTTGGGCCCCATAACCGATCAGAATGCCGATACTTTGTGCAGACTGACAAAAGGTAGGTGATTGGCCTACCAAGCAAGATACTCCTCCTTCTCTATACCCAAACAACAACCGGGTGTCCATTTCGGCAAAACACAGTCACTTGACTGAAATAAAAAACTGCTAGCTCAGACCAGCATGACTAAATAGTGCTGACGTTTCTCTAAGTTGAGTTTATCTTCTGGAGGTGGCCTCCTGCCAGAAGACTCACTCTTGCTCTTCAAAACTAGTACTACTAGCCTATCCATATTGAGTACTCAACATAACTTATCCTACTTGGGAAAAAAATGAACAAAACATAGTTCCACTTGAAAATGCAATTAAGGGTTTCCAAAGTCTTTGTCAAAATCAGTTTTAGAAAGAGTTTTAAGTTTAAGTAAATTTGCTTATTGATTTCCAAATAATTTGTTTGACTAAAATAAGAAAGGAGTCAATCCTCAATTGCCTTTACAGAAATGAGTGTCCTTGCACTCTACATTTGGCTTGCCATTAAAAAAAAATCATTTTTGCATCAAACAGGTTTTATGCAGGAGCTTACCTAATCCTTGCTCACAATAAAGGTCTCCAACAGCTGACCTAACCCCGCATGGGGTAAATACAAACCACAATCAAACTCATGCCAAAATCCACTTTCACAAATAAAACTAACTCAACTCACTACTACAACCATGATCCTAGTGTCCCAAGCTTTAAGGCCAAATAATAAATAAAATGCTAATTTTGATATTTAAAATAATTAGTGTTTTGGGAAATAGGTACCAATAAGTTGAAGGTTTAAATCTTGCTAAATTAATTTAGAGTTTATTTGATGAAGGGTCCTAGGTGGTATTAGGTAAAATAATGATTTATTAATAATTAATTGCTAGAAAATAATTGATAATTAAAATTAGTTGAAAATAAAGTTTAATGAGTCTTGATTGAAATATAATAAATAAATTTTAATAAGTTTCGGTTAAAAGATAATAATTAAATTTTAATAATAAATATTTTACTTGATATGATTATTTTCATAAAAGGCTTTATCATTTTATATAATATATATATATATATATATATTATTTTTCTAGCAAAAGCTATTATTTATTTAACTAAAATATCCTTATTATATATATATATATATATATATATATATATATAATAATCCAAATCTACCACTCCTGGGGTTTTTTTCAAAATTACTAGCAAAAATCATAATATTAAATATTTTATTGAAGGAATAAAATTAGCTTAAGGACAACTAGATCATGATCATATTCCTATTGCTAACCACAGTCATGGACATATACTCCCTCCAATTCATCAAATCATCCAAATCATGAATAAAAGCATAGATCTAAATTTATCAAGGCATGATCCAACCTTTACTAGCATAAACATAATCATGGCTTCAATAATGATACTTGAATATAAATTCTATTCACCAACAGTGATATAATCTTAAACATGCTTGATCACATATATCACTCTCAACATGTAGACATGCATTAAATCTTAAAGCATCATAATATCATCCAAGATAAATCATCACATGCATCAACCCCAACTCCATCATATACACACATTCATTCATGCTTCAAACTCAACTCATTACAACAACATATGCTTAAACCACACTCATAGCCTATCTCCTTCCAATATCATCCTAGAGACATAAATCTATAGCCTAAAAAGAGGGTTGAAAAGACTTACTTGATTGATGAGTACCTTGAAGGAGTTTCGAATGGATCTCAACTCCTAGATGTCTAAATCCGTCTAAGGAAGATGAAGAAAGCATGGCCATTGGTGAAGAAGTCATTCGGCCAAGAAGGAGAGGGTGTTCGGTCAAGAGAGAGAGAGAGAGAGAGAGAGAGAAGAAGAAGAAAGTCCATTAGCATGTTTATTCATATACATATTCATTAGAGATCAAGGATTAGTGAAGATGAAGTTGATTGAACAAACCTACCTTGAAGGTGTTCTTGAGCCTTCACAAAAATTCTAATTTTTTTTTTTATCCAAAAGAGCAAGTTGGATTTTGGAGTTTGATGTTAATAATGGTATGGATGGACTCACGGAAGTGAGTAGATGAAATCTGAAATTTTTGAAAGAAGTTTGAAGTGGTTTGGAGAGGTATTAGGCGAAAGAATGAGTAGGTGTTCTTGGTGTTCTATGTGTGCTTGAAGGTTGAAGAGAATGGAGAGAGTTTTGGTTGAAGCTGTCGAAATTCTTAGGGATTGGGGTTGGCCGAACTCTTTGAGGAGTTTTGGCAATTGAATTTTTTGGTTTGATAGGAAAAGGAAAGGCTGGTTGTTGAAATCCTAAAAGAATAATTTAGTGAATCAAATTTCGTAACAAAATATGTTGAGAATACCTTGATCAATAGAGAGCTTTTGAAAGATGTAATGGTCGGCTGTTTGATCGGTATTTTTGGTTGGATGAAAGCTGAGTGAAGAAGGTTAATGGTGGCCGAAAGGAAGGAGTACAATGGTGAAGGAAAGGTTTGGCTGTTTGAGGGACATTTTATGGAAGGTTGTTAAATTAATATTACTGGAATTTTGGTATTCAATCAAGGCATGATTGTAGTGATTTATTGGAGATATTTTCGGGCAGCCATGTCTGATTTTCGTGCAGAAGCTTGGGGAAGACAATGGAGTTCAGTTCATGGCTGTTTAAGAAAGGTTTGTGCAGAAGAAAGATGAAGTTTCAGCCAGGGCTGGAATGGAAAACAAAGCTAGAAAATTCTGTCCAGTGATTTTCGTAAGTTGGAAAGAACTTCTGGGCAGATTTTCTGCCATTGTTTAGTCAATTTTGCAGAAGAGTTTAAGGGATTTCAGAAGTCTTTCAAGGCTGGTTTCTAGCCTTCTTTATGAAGGAAAAACATGGCTAAGGAGCTGGGTGAATCTGGAAGAAAACAGCTTGGTTTAAAACCACCTAAGCTGTGATTTTGCCTAGAAATTTTTCTGGTTTTGCACAGCATTTGTGCAGTCCGAAAATGGCTAGAAAAATTCAGATTTCAAGTTGATTAAAAAGGGCCATTTTCTGGCAGCATTTGGGAGGGAATAATGGCTGAGAATTTCGACACATTGAAGGCACAAGAAGCTGGAAAATTTCAGTTCATTACATGAAGGAAAATGAACCTAGCTAGAGTAAAGTTTAGAAGGTTCACTAGGGAAATTAATTCTCTTGTAATCCTTCCCCATCTCTTCCACATTTTTGGTCCATAAGATGTCTTTCACTAAGACATTTTGAACCTTCAAAGCCACAGCACTTTACTAAAATTTATGGAATGAAATTGGCTAGAACAAATGTGACCAATCTAACGAATTGAGAATTAAGCAAAATTAAGGATCAAGGAAGAATGAATTCTCTTAGGAATTTTTTGTAGGGCACAAGAATAAGATTAGGGTACTCTTATCATGTCTCCCCTAGGACAATACCTCTACTCTACTCTAAAGCACTTAAGACCGAAAATACAACCTTCCAAAGCAAAAAGAAATTTTAATCATACTAAAATTCCAATGATGGAATTTGAACCCAAGACCTCAAGAATTAAATCCAAAACTCTAATTACTAAACCACAACAACTCTTGTTCTTATTTTCTCTCTAAATTTTTTTTCCTATTTAATCCTGAAGCTATCTCCCTATTTTCACCTCAAGCAACAATTACTATTTTGCCCTTCTTACTCAATACTCACAATTAAGCCTTCTAGGCCACAAAACACAAATCCAAAGCACATAATTTCATATAAAAATATATTTAAGCATGCAATAAAATATGATATGCATCCCAACCCCCTTACTCTAAGGTGGGTTTCGACTGGGGTTTCACACAGTCCACTTGACTGCACTTGCAAGCTATGACCGGTATGACCTACAGGGCTGGCATCCTATCCGAGAAAGACTCACTCCTCAGAGGTGGCCACCTATTGAGAGACTTACCATAACCCTTCAAAGATTAGTCCTAACAGTATACCCTTATTGAGTACTCAGCATTGTTTGTCCCACTAGGGAGAAAAATGATCATACAATTATTTATTTGAAAATAGCAATTAAGGTTTCTAAAATTCTTGCCAAAATTAGGTTTTAGAAAAATTTTAGCATTTGTGTATAAAATTCCTTGTTTAATTTCAAATGGTTTACTTGACTGAAATAAAAAATAAAAAAAATCCTTAATTGCCTTTTCAGAACAAATACTTGTATACATTGTGTTTGGCTTGCCACATTAACTTTGGTTTTCAAATGATTCTATGCAGAAACTTACCTGATCCTTTGCTCTTCTTGGATTCAAAAGTCTTCCAAGGTCAACCTAATCCCACAGACCATATTTGCCTTACATAAATTATTCCTAGTTCAACTAGTCACAACCACAATTAACCATGACTATAATGCCTTAGGCTTTAATGCTTGTTGGCAAAGTATTTTATAAAATAAATCTAGCTTGATAAGCTAAAATAATTAGGGGTTATAAAATAAATAATAATGAGTTATAGTTTCAAATAATAAATTATGAGTATTATTGCTAATAAACAAACTAGTGTTGAATATTGGATAATAATAAGTCCTAAATAATACTGGTAAGTGGTAATATTTAAATAGTATTATTATTATTATAAATAATAAATTACACTTTAATTTTTAATTATTAATTAATAGATAATAAATAACCAATAAAATTAATAATAAATGAATTATAATTAATTTTTAATTAATAAATAATAAATAAAATTTTAATATAAATAATATTTATGGATATATGTAAAAGTTTTAGTAAGGCTAATTAATATGGTCTACAAGGTCATTTGATATTAATTAATTTCAATATTTTATTATTTATTATTATTATATTATTTTTTTCCTAATAAAAGATTTTATTTATTCAACTAATAAAATATTAATATTTTAATTAATACACTATTTCCAAACCTTCCTAGTGATTTCGAATTATATAGAGTAAATGTAATAATAATTCTAATTAAATTAGTAAAATTTATTAATAAAAATAATTTTAGAATTAACAAAGAAAATATTTTTTACCATAATTTCCTATTGTTAGAAAAGATCCATGAACACATTCTCAAACATTAAATAATATGCTTGTCCATCCATGAACATATACTTGAATCAACACATACTATCATGTGGCTAATCTCCTACTATGCATAATCATAATCTATGACCTTATTGAAAAATAAGAATATAAAAGCCTAATCACCAATGGTGTCATAATATTTATCATGCATCAAAACATCCATAAATTCCTTTAGTCATGATGAGCATATATTGATTCAAAAGGAAATTTTATAAAGCTTAATCATACATTCCAACTCTCATGTCCTAACTCCACCCCCTTCATCCACATACATATACTCAACCCCTACTTTATTTATTCATCCTATCAACATCTTGGAGTCATAAATCCAGAAATTAAAAAGGAAGATTCAAGGAAAATTACTTGATGGATGATTTCTTTGATGAAAGCTTTCTTGGTTAGAGAAGATCCACTCGAGTTTGAGAGCCTTTAGTGGTCCAAAAAATAGCCATGGTTCATCATCACCATTTCGGCCAAGAGAGAGAGAGAGAGAGAGAGAGAGAGAGAGAGAGAAAGAGAGACGAATGGCATTACAAAGAAATATTAGAAGTTTAGTAGAATAGAAAGAACAAGGGGGTTGTTCTTGTTTTACCTTTTGGTGTTCTTGGAACCTTCAACGAAAAAGTTGGTTTTGATCCATTTGAAAATTCTGATTTGCATGATTTAGTGTTATAAAGGCCAGAAATGAAGACTATAGGTTGAATATGGATGATCTAGAGTGTTTGGGAGTAATTGGAGGTGTTTAGGATAGGTTTAGGCTTGAAGATGAGAAGTGTGTGTTCTTGAGAGAGTTTGAGAGAAAATGGCTTTGAGGATTGCGGGAATTATGTTGGTCGAATGGGCTAGTGTAGATAGGAGTTTCAGTTATAAAGAATGAGGGCGGGGGGGGGGGATTTTTAGATTTTATTTTTTTGAAATTCAAATGGAGGAAAATGGGGAGTTGTTTGAGGTAAAAGATTGGTTAATGTTGTTTGTTCATGGAAGGTCTTTTGTTCTTTAATGCTGTAAGACTGAACTGACTAGGCTTTATGCAAAGAATGAAGGGTTGTTGAGTTTATAAAGCTGCCTGAAAATGGTCTATAATGGCAGAGAATTTCTGGTGTAATCACTTGCTATAGGATTGTCTTAATGGAGCAAAAATCTGCAATTTAGTTTAAAGTTTGAATAGGTTTTAGATGGAGTAATCTTAGGAGCTTTTTAAGGTGTGATCATGGAGTCCAAACATTCAAGATTGGTGTGGAGGCCAAGGTGTTCAGTCCATGGATGAACAAGGTCCTAATTGCAGCGGTTTGAGGGAAGAATTTTGGCCCTTGCCTTGAGAAAACAAGCCGGAAATTTTCTAGTTTTTAATGCTTCAAGAACATTTGGAATGGAGATGATTTTGGTGCAGAATTTTCTGCCTTCTTTAGCTCAATTTGTAGCTGGTTCTTGAGGGTGTTTGAAGGTCTTTTAATGGTGGTTTTCTAGCTTTCCTCTTGAAGAAAAATAGAGGAAGTTTCAGCTGTTCTTATGTCCTAAAGGTGGCTTCAAATTCCAGCTTCAATGCAGCGAACTTGCTGAAGAAAAATTCTGGTTTTGGAAGGGTTGTGCAGTCTGAAAATTCACTGAAATTCCAGCCTTCAACCTTACCTGAAATGACCATTTTCCTGGCAGTAATTGGGTAAGAAAGTTGGCTGGAACTTTTGAAATTAACATTGGAAGAATTCTGGAAAATTTTCCAGATTGTCCCTTTACCTAAACATGAACAAGATGAAGATAGAATTTGAAGGTATAGCTGTGGTGATTTCTTTTCCTTGGAGTCCCTCCCTAATTCTCATCCCTATTTTTGGCCTCACCTATCCCACAAAATCTAACTTTTGAATTCTAATGCTAGGGATTTATCACAGAATTTTTGGAATTAAAAATGGATTAATGGATTAAGGATAGTTTAAATTATAAAGATGTTAGGAGAAGACTAGCCAAATTAAAGGGGACAAGAATTCCTCTAGAATTCTTTTTAGGATAAGATCACATGATCAAGACATTACCTTCATGTCTCCCCTACGACAACATTCCTACCTTTAAGGAATGTAAGAAAATCAAAAATTCAAACATAGTTAAGTTAATCATGAATAAAACTTAAGTGATGTGATTTGAACTCAAGACCTTAGAGATTAATTTATAAAGCTCTAACCACTTAACCACACTAACTCTTGTTCTTATTTTCTCACCCAAATATTCTTCTTATCTAAGCTCTTAAGCCATCTTCCTATTTTGACTTGAAGCAAAATTACATTTTTACCCTACTAGCATAAATAAGTCATTTAACTTATAAACCACAATTCTAAGGCACATAAAATCATTCAAAAAGTATATTTTTATGCATGATGTGCATCCCATCCCCATTACTCTAATGTTGGCTTTAGGTGGGGTTTCACAAAATAGCTATTCTAACCATTTCCAAGTCTCTTGAAATCATTACGGAAGAATAACTAATTGAATAAAATTAATTAAAACCCACACAACCAAAATAACACTATAAGCACGAAAAATGAATTACCATAAAGTAAAAATCATAGATCTAAGAAAAATATATCATCCCAAGGTATAAAAATAGGGTACAACCTTTTATTACAATTAAAAATCAATTCTTAAAACCAAAATTACAAGTAAGATTACAGGTGAAAGGTGAGAAAGTATTCATAGACAAGCTATCTCTTCCTCTTCCCTGAGAGTTCTTGCAATCCTCCCTTCTTTTTCCATGAATCCCTTAGGCTTCATTTGTGTGAAAACTAAGCCTTCTAGGGCTCTTAAGAGAAATAGAAACACAAGAACAACTGTTTTGAAGTGTATATGTGGTTTATATAGCTAAAATACCTGTAGATATTAAAAAATGTGCGGTATCCGTGTTTCTATCGAAAGTGAGTGGCCCAGGGAAGTTTTAGGTTGCTGGACTGGCATAACTCAGAGATGTCCTAGGTGTCCTAGTGTAGTTTGCTTCCTAAGGCCACCATTATTTTGTACAAAGAACTACTTTATTTGGTCCTAGGCAGCCTGGGGAGATGTAACTGCCTTGGGCCACTAACCTTGCTCCTTAGGCAGCTATTCTTGCATAATAAAAGGCACTCGGCGGCCTGACTTCCCGAGGCTACCTGATTTATATGCTCTTCTTCAATATTTATCCATTTTTCTCTATTTTCCTTCTTTTTCATCTTTACCATCTCCAACTTATATTTTCTTTATTTCCTACAAAACGAAGATGTAAATAGTATGGTGAGTAGTGATTTAAACAAAAAAAATTATCACATTTAAAGCACAAAAATAATAGAAAATAAGTATATGACGAGCCCTCTTTACTTACCTCCACGATTAAATATTTTTTTGTCCTCAAGCAAACTACGCTTATTTACAAACAAAGAATTGCCTAATGTACATGCCAAGCATCCTATATTTATTCACAACTTAGCTAGTGTACAAACTAAAAAATATTATAAGGACAAAGAATGACAAATTTACAAATAAGAAGACAAATAATCTACATAGCATTCTAGGTAAGTCATTAAGAACAAAATAGCATGCATACAATAAGGTCAAAATGGTAAAGAGATTACTTCTTCCTCCACCTTAGAATTCATCTCAACACCAATCTATCTCAGTTAATCACATGTATACCCTTATATTAAGCTAGACACAACCAAGAACCTCAAAGTGAAATTACATAAGTTTATGCCAAAGAAATATGATTCACTCTACTTCTTCAATCAAGTTTTCAAACAAAGTGATTGGTATGAGATAGGATCAATTGACTCACTCAAATCTTGTAGCTTACCCCAAGTACAAGCACTACATATGTTACATTACAAAACAACAAGACCTTACATTTCGATACAACAAAACAACATTACATTTCAATTTGATATAGAAAATTAGAAGCCTCCCATTTTTCATTATAATTCTTTCTACAAAGAGAATGCGTTTATAGTGATTTTAACTCAAATGATCTTCTTGCATCCCTTGTATATTTGCTCTTTACTTTCTTTCTTTATCTTTTTCTTGCCTTTTTTTTTCTCTTTCATGACACATTATTTTTTCAACATAGAATGTACATTTTGCATTCCAAGAGCCTTTTTTCTCCTCACTTCGGTAGGTAAATTGAGCAACCTACCTCTTGCTCCTATTTGCCTTTTTATTAAAAAAAATTAATGAATAATTAAAGATTTCTATAATATAACATGCAACACTAATGTATGAATGAATAAATGGGAATTGCCATGAAAATAGAGATAAGCCTACGACCCACACTCCATATTTCATCACTAAGTTTTTATCCATTCTCAAAAAATTATGCTTCACAATATTTTCAAAGGCATAAACAAGATTAACTCACTTATTTAAACTTAGTCCATGTCATGCTAAATATAGAAATTGTATAGAAATTAACTTTCCTAGAAAAGTCTTATGGAGAATTCTCAAGCAAAAAGATAAATAATATCTCCACAAAACTAGCACATATTAGCACATACACGAACATGCCTTGAAAACTAACATGACAAAGCAAAAAAAAAAATCAAAAAATTTTGAAAAAAAAATTAGCTCAAATGTAAAATCAATGCAAAAACAAGAAATTTAGCCAAAAAAAATAAGAAAACTTCAAAATAAATAATACAAAATTGTAAAGAAATTATTATTTAGGCTTTCCTCCACGCTTAGATTGGACAATGTCCTCATTGGCAGTAAATTAAAGAGTATAAGCATTATCAATGAGACTAAAAGAAAATAAAAAGGAAAATAAGGTAAATAAATATAGTCCAAGAATCTTGAAGCTCAATGAATCATAGGAAGGAGAGGAAAATGATAGTTGTCCAAAAGAAGAAAATCAACAATCCTACAAAAATAAAGAAAAACACAACAGTATACCAAGGCTGAAGAGACACTAATAAAAAAAATACAAACAAAATAGTAGACAAAGAATATAGTTCAAAAGTTGTTAAACCCAATGTAAACCTACCCTAGAGTAAGAGGGATGGGGTGCATATCATATCATCTTGCAAAAAATATATTCCTTGAATGATTTTGTGTGCCTTAGAATGGTGGTTTATGGGTTTTGCGATTTTATTTGTACTTGTTGAGTAGAAAGGGTATAAAGGTAATTTTACTTGAGGTCGAAATAGGAAGATGGCTTGAGGCTTAAATAAGAAGAGGATTTGGTTGAGAAAATAAAAACAAGAGTTGGTGAGGTTAAGTGGTTAGAGCATTGTGATTTAATCTCTAAGGTCTTGAGTTCAAATCCCATCACCTACGTTTTATTCATAATTATCTTAAACAATGTTTGAATTTTCTTCTTTCTTACATTCCTTAAAGTTAGGAATGTTATCTTAGGGAAGACACGGTACTAATGTCTTAACCATGTGACCTTGTCCTAAAAAGAATTCTAAAAGAAATTTTGTCACCATTGTTTTTGCAAGCCTTGTCCAAACCTCTTTCAATTTAAACTATTCCTATTTCCTTAATTCATTTTTATACCTATAAAAGTCTTGGATAATTCCTTACTTGGAATTTCAAATATTCTGGCTCTAGTGGGATAGGAGGTTGGCTAAAATTGTAGAGGAGAAATAAGAAGAGGTTCTCAATTAAATCATAATAGTTATTCCTCCAAGAACTTCATTATCTTCTTGATCTTGTTTTGGTTAAAATCTAGAAAAATTTCCAGATTTTCTCCATGGCTGGTTTTCAAAAATTGCAACCACCTTTCTCTACCTAATTCTTGCAAAGAACTAACCATCTTGTGTGAAGATGAAAGCTGAAACACTTTGGAATTTTGCAACCTTACAAGCTACACTAAAGCAGAATTTTTTTCCCCAGCAAATAACCAAGCTTTGGACATGAATATTTAGCTATTCATTTGTGCACAAGATCGCCTGAAACTTTCTTCTTTCTTCTCCAAGATGGTGGCTAGAAAACCATCATTAATAGACCTTCAAACACTCATAAACTCCAGCTACAAAGTCAGTTCAAAGATCATCGAACAATCTGCTCAAAATCCTCCAAAAATCGCAAGAGTTCTTAAGCTAAATTCTAGAAATTTTCCAGCTTTGCCTATTCAATGTTAAGCCCAATTTCTTCATCAAACATCATCATATTCTCGGCCAAATGCAGCCATGGATAGAACACCTTGGCTTCTCCATCTACCCTGGTCATTAGGACTCCATTAACACACCTCAAAACACTCCAATCATCACTCCATTCAAAATTATTCAAACTTTAAAATTAAATTCCAGATTTTTGTTCTATTAAACACTCACCTAGCTAGACAATAAAACCAGAAATTTCTCAACTATACCACAACCATTTTTGGCCAGTTCAAATTTGAAATAGCTCTCCATTCCAAGATCAAATCATAGCTAGTTTAGCCATACACCATTGAATGAAAAGAAACCTTCAAAGAGTAAACACCATTACCCAATCCTCTACCTCAAACATCTCCACTTTTATCTTAATTTGCAATTTGAAAAAGCTGAAACTCTCTCTCTCCTTCTTGGATAACCGAAACCCTCCCCTTAGCTAGGCCATTCAGCCATCATTCAAACAAACACATGAAATCACACACACTCTCAATTCTTTTCAAGAACACCAAGAACACACACTAAGCTTCTTCAACTATCAATCACCTCTATTCATCTCAAATCACTCCAAGAACCTTCAAACTAGCTAGGATTCAGTCTATACTCCCTCATAGGCCACTCTATAACATCAATAACACCAAAGTTCATCTTCTATTCGGATCAAACACACTTTTTTGGTCAAGAACAAGAAGAACATCAAGAAGGTAACTTTAAACACCTTAGACCATCTTCATCTTCATCTTATCATCACCATTTCAATATTATCCTGATCTCTCTCTCTCTCTCTCTCTCTCTCTTAGCTGAACCTTGGATGGACATTCTTAGACAAACTTCAACCAAGAAAAGACTCTCAGGCACTTAAGTACCTCTATTAAGTAAGGTGATATCTCCATCTAACGTTCATCAAATCAAGTATTTCTTTCTCGATCTTCTCTTTAAATTCTAAAACTCAAGGCTCTTAGATGATGGATTTAATAGGTTGATTGAATAATGTGGGGTTGAAGATTTGTATGTGGGTGAAGGGAATGAATTTAATGTTAGTGTTGTGCTCTAGAGACAATCACTTGTACATTGTATATGACACATTTTATTTTAATAAAAGGCATTATTTATCTTACAGTTTCTTTTGTTTACTTTAAGTAATATAACTGTTCGATAAAGTCCCTAGTGCAACACTGTGTTAAGGAAATCATGATATGAGATTCATACTACACTAGATAGTGTTGGTACTTAAATAGCCCCTAGTCATAGTATTAATGAGACAGGACATCATTAATGCGTTAAGACTAGCATGTGTTAGACTTCCTGATTTGATCAGGCGGTGGTTCTCATAGCCATAAGTATTGAGATACTCAAAGTTAACACATGGATGCTTATTAATGGAACAAGTTCATCGGATGACCTAGCTTTGAGATAATCACATGGATAACTATTTAGTGCCAGTGATATAATCTCAATATAGCAAACATGCAAGTATCCTTAGACTTGAGATCTCCAAGGTACTTTGTTTGCTGAACTTTATACTTTGATTCCAATCTCCGGAGCTCAATCGAGCACTATCTATGGGATGGATATTAGGTATATTATGAGGTAAACGAAAGTAGTTGAGAGGGTCAATAAAGGATTCACCACTCCTAATAGTAGAGGCGAATATCTCACGGCCACTTACAGGAATTACTACTTGAGAAGTCCTTGGCCAAGGCATATGTGTATTAGAAATAGTTCCTATTGATACACATTTAGAGTAGTGAGTTCCTGGTACAAGTACTATAATATTCGGGCCAGAATTAATTCTGGAGGGAGTTGGTACTATTTTCGTACTCCAAATCAAATGAGATATTATATGGTGAAAGGAGTTAATTGCACTGAAGTATGTTATTGAAGGGTTCATGTCAAGCCACTTGACTTTTTGGACTCTTGAGTGGTTATGATGTGTTGCTAGATACCGTTCATGATATGGGAATATGGGTTTATTAATTGATGAATTAATAAACCAATCTTGATTAGAATTAATAGTATTAATTCTAATTAATTATGGATTATTAATCTCAAAGACGTTTGGATTAATTCATGTTCGTTACCAATTAACTGGGAAACCTAATAGGTCACACACAATAGAGGATTATATATACTCAAGATGTTATTTGATAACATAGTGAGGTTGATTGAGAGAAAGAGAAGTTGTAGTAGACAAATTATTATTAGTTATAATTTGTGGTCCAAGTTGTAATTGTGAGAACTTGATGTTTGCAATTACAATTAGGGAATTCTAATAGGATTAGAATTCTCAATTTTAGCAGGATTTTTTGTGTGATATAATGGATACACATTAAACCCTAGCTGAATGTGATTGTCACGCCACACAAAAAGCATACACTATTTTTCTCTTCTCTCTCTCTTTTGATTTTCTTGAGAAAAACCCTAGCCACCATCTTGTTTTTGCTAGCACAGGAAAGTTTGGTGCTTGAGTGTTCCTCTGTATGGATTACTATTAGAGATAATCACACATTATGATTATAATGGTTAGACGTTCAACTCACGTGGAGGTTGATCACGAAGATTGCTGGATTGCGCTTCGACTTGAAGAAGAAATTTTGTTCTTCGGACGATCAAACAAAGGTAAAAAGTTGCTACCTTTATTATCTTTATGTCTTGTTTTTCACACATAGGCAGGTCCTGGGATGGTATCTCGTTTATATTCCGCTACACCGTATAGGATACGAGCCTAAGATACCCAACATTTAAGACATGAGAATTGGAATGAATGTTCTGACTTATGGATTATGCTTTAGGATCGTTATATGCTCATTATGATTAAGAGCTTTATGGATGTTTTGATGTATGATAGTCATTATACCACCATTGTTGATTAGGCCTTTATGATGTTATTTGTCAATAAATCCCTAGATAATATTATGCCTAGTAGAATATCATCCTTGTTGTGATGTATGTTAATTCAAGGCTATTTTTGGATAAATCAACATGTTATTTGTTAAATCCATGTATGTTTGAATATGTGTATGGATTTTCTCTAGCACTAAATTTATTGTAAGAACTACCTTTATTATTTTTAGAATTATTCATGCTATCATTATTATTAATATATTTAATAATTATTATTTAATTTAATTGACTAATTTCGATAAACACAAATATTTTCAAAAATCAATAATTAGTTGAAATATTGTTAATCTATTAGATAAATAAATAGTAAAATTTTTATTAAATATAAATAATAATATATTGGAATTAATTAATACCAAGTGTCTGTTACATTCATATTGTTAATAGTTAGCCTTACCAAAACTTTTATTTACACTCATAAATATTATTTATATTAGAATAATTTATTTGTTATTTATTATTTAATATTAAAATTATTTATAATCTATTAGTAATATTACTTATTATTTGTAATAATATTATTTATTATTTATTACCAATATTATTTAGGATTTATTATTATTATTACTCATTATTTATTACTAATTTTATTTATTAGTAATATTACTCATTATTTAGTATTTGTTAATAGATAGTTGATATTTTAATTTGTTAGTTATTATTTATTTTAACACCTGTTTATTTTAACTTATCAAAATAATTTTATTTTATAAAACGCATTATCAACTAGTGTTAAAGCTTAAGGCATTGTTGTTATAGCTAGATGTTATTGTAGCTAGTTGAACTTAAGGGTTATTTATTTAAGGCAAGTGTTGTCAGGATGTTAGACTTCTACCCTATATTTACCCCAGGAAGGGTTAGGTTGCCTTGAATTACCTTGGAAGGCTATTGTGCCTAGGAAGATCAAAAGATCAGGTAAGTTCCTGCATAAAGCTGTTTAAAGATCAAAGTTACCTTGGCAAGTGAAACATGATGTATACGATGAATTGTACTATGAATGCAATTATGGACAATTCTCCTTTTCCTTTTCAGTCAAACAAACCATTTAAAGATAAATAAGCAATTTTACACAAAATGCGAAACTTTTCCTAAAAACCAACTTTGACAAGAATTTTGGAAACCATAATTACTATTTCAAAGAGAATCATTGTATGTTCTTTCTTTTTCAGTGGGACGAACCCAATGTTGAGTATTCAATATGGGTAGACTATTATGACTAGTTTTTGAAGGGTTAGGGTAAGTCTCTCAATAGGTGGCCACCTTTGAGGGGTGAGTCCTTCCCAGATTGGATGCCAGTCCTATAGGTCATACTGGTCTGAGCTAGCAATGTCAGTCAAATGGATTGTGTATTTCTATAGTGGATAACCGGTAAGTTTGGGTGTAGAGATGGAAGAGTATCTCACTCGGTAGGCTGTACACTTACTTAGTGTCAATATGCACAAAGTGTGGCATCCTGAATATTCTTTTGTCATGGTGTACAATGTATGGTGTCATGGTGCAAAAAGAAAAACACCACTCTTTATTTGTGAAATTTATTTAAAAGTTGCCAGCATTTTCTTTTATGAAAATTTCTCAACTTACATACATGAACTATTCTCCCTGAAGCACTCAAAGTACACATAGGGAGATTTATGTCTCACAACATTTTGTACCATGCTATTAGGTCGGTGCTGCTGTGAAGGTTATTGATTAGAAATTTCCTTGTTCTAAAGACTTATTTCTTTTCCTATGTATTTCATTTAAGAGACTCTAGTAGACATTTATTAATTTTTGGGAATTGTTCATGTATCATTTGAGTTGTAATGAGTTTGATTTGGATTATTACTTTTCTTTCTTTTGTGAGTCCTAGTTATAAAGACCTCTTGTCCTAAGAACGGGGCGACCTTCCTAGCCCTAATAGGGTACGTAAGTAGTGGGGTGTTACAAGTGGTAACAAAGAAAAGGTTTAGGCAATTATTGATATTATTTACTTTATTTCATTATGATTAAACTCTTTTAACTAATTTGGGTTATTTATGCTGTAGGATGGTAAGAATGTATAGAACTGTGAGGAAGGGGTAGCAATGGCATCCACCAATCCCTATCTACCCGAAAGACTTACCAGTGCCACAACCTGCACCACAACCCGCACCTTAACCACTCATACCTTTAGAAGAAAGCAGTGATGATGAGGCTCAGATTATTGAGCCACCCCCCTATACCTATAATAGACTTGATTACTTATAGCAAGGATCAGGACATTGATATGAAGTATGTCCCAAACCTACTTAGCCCCATGATTAATTTAACTGCTAATAGTGATGATCCGAGGGAGATATACCCACCTAGACCTTTTTTTTACCCCCACCTAACCATGTTAAAACTGAGCAGAGTTCTAGGAGACCCGGGAAGGAACCAATAGACTATGGGATTGTGAATAGTGCAGGGATAAACCTTTCTAAGAATACTAGAGGTTGCTTGTATGATGCAGATTCTGAGGATTATGACGAGGATTAGGGGAAAAGTTTTTCCATGATTAGGTAGTTATTATTTACTGCATTCAATAAACTCCTGTGCTAGGGGTTCATTTATGTTTAATGTTTTCTTTCAAAATTTATGCAAATAAGAGTACCTTAGTGTACTCTAATCTTGGAAAAAATGCAATTATATACATAAAGCTTCCATCTAATTTACTGTTACTTAAGTCTGAATGTGAATGCAAGCTCAATTTAAATATTTTAAATTTTGATGCATATGATAGGGGTTAAAATCACCATTCTTTTCCTAGTTATTTAATGGTGTTTTAAGAAATATTTGCTGTAATAACTAGGCATATTCCTTCCTATTAGACATTTTTCTTTTAAAAGGTATTTTTGGCAAATATATGCAGATTTAAGTTAAAATTGAGCAGAAAGTGCACATAACCTGAATGTACCTGGCGCTAGGCCTAGCCAGTGGACCAGGCATCAGGTCCATTCTACTCCAGTAGTAGAGTTTGAGCAAACTTTAGGAATTTTTCCAGAATGGATCTGGGACTAGGTCTAGCAAGTGCACCTAGCACCGAGTCTGTTGTGACTGCCAAGAAGAGACAGCAAAAAACAGTGAAAAAATAGAGGAAGAACAGAGTGCAACTGGTGCCAGGTAGATTGAAGGTACCCGATGCCAGGTAGGCTCTGGGGGCGGAAATTTTATACGCGGAATTAGGGCTTATCCAAGAATTTTGGTGTTTTCCTATTCCTACTCAGAAAAGACTTCATTAGCCATGAAATTGGATTCCACGAGGACTATAAAAGCATAAGAGAGCACAAGAGTTGGGGATATACAACTTATAGAGGTGAATGAAAGGGCAAAAATTCTGATTTTCTCATTAAATGAGGTGTTTACCTAAGTTAAGGAGGATTGTTAAAATGAGTCTTCAAGTAAGAAGAAAGAGGCTTGTCTATAAGTAATTTCTTTTCTCTTTATCTTATTTTACTTTAACAATGATATATTCAATGTTTTCATTGTAATTTAACAATATTTTGGGATTCATGATTTATGCATCAATTTAACTACTTGATCAATTTTCTATTATTCTTGGTGTTTGATTACTTAATGTTATAGGTTAATAGAATTAGATTTATGTCTAATGGACTTGGGAAATGAAGTTAGATTAAGTTTAATTTAATCAATACTACATATTTGTTAGATCTTAATGGACTTGGGTAACAAAGTTAAGATCAAAGAACTTAGGTAATCAAAGGTTAGTTAATTTCGCCTAGAGTATAGGGTTGTTGGCTAATTTCATGTCTGTAAAGAATTATGTCCAATGCATCATTTGGTTATGTTGGTTTGATTGTGAAATCTGCTAATTTAATAAAAGGGTAGTGGTTACATAGATTGGAAAGAGAAGTAGAATCTATATAAGTGAATTCATGACTTGTGAAACGATTGAACTTTACGTTATATTCCTGCGTGATGTCATGATGACGATGAATTAAGAGCATTGTTATATAGTTCATTGTCAGGTTTTCTAGGATAAGTGTTTAAATTACATAAACCTACATCCTTGACTTGTATATGTTTCTTATGTTTTTGTTTTTATTCTTTTCTGACTTCATTTGGGTTGGTTAAACAGTGAAAGAAAAGTGAATAGTGTGTTTTTGTTCCTTTTAGGATCGATACTAGTTAATTCCCTATACTATGCTTGTGATAAGTATACTTGCACACATGTGTATTTTAGGATTAATGTTTTATTTAAAATATGATTAAGGGATGGATTTAAAATTGATAATTTTATATACCGAAAATTTACATATCATGTTTTTGGCGCCGTTGCTGGGAAACAATATCATGAAAACTTGGATTTTGTTAATTTAACCATGTTAATATGTTTATATGTATATATGTTTCTTGTATGCCTTGGTGCTGTATTTTGACTTCTTGTATACTTGTACCTTAATGTCTCTTATGTTGCAACTCTTTGTAAGTTATTTTGTAAACGTACTCTAGTTGTTTAACTTGTAAATTCTATAGTCTCAAAAATTTTCTATCTTATGTAGACCTTGCTCTTAGTTTATGATCAGATAATCCAAAGCTGAGATAGTCAACCTTGATCCAAAAATCTAGAGACTCTCACTAAGGTCCAGAAGGTTATAAGTGAAAGGGAAAGGAAATCAATTGAGGTAAATCAGCCCAACGATGGTGGTAATGATGGAGCTAACAGGCAGGTGATATGACTTTGTAAAACCAGCAATCTCAGGTACAGGCTCTAGTATCGTAGGACCTAGGATAGAGGCTAATAATTTTGAGATAAAACCCAATGTGATTCAAATAATTCAAAATATGGTCCAATTTGATGGGTTACCTGAGGAAGATCCCAATGCCCATCTTGCGAGCTTTCTAGAGATATATGAGACATTTAAGATGGAATGGTGTTTCTGAGGATACTATCAAGCTAAGACTCTTCCCTTTTCCTTGAAAGATCGAGCAAAATTATGGCTAAAATTTTTATCCTCCGGATCCGTTACTACTTGGAACATGCTAGCTGAAAAATTCTTGGCTAAATATTTCCCACTAGCTAGAACTTCCGAAGTTAGGACTGACATTTTTTATTTCCAACAATTAGAGGCCGAAAACATTTATGAGTGTTCAAAGAGATGCTGAGAAAATGTCCTCACCATAGATTCGAGTTGGGGATGCAAATGCAGATATTTCACAGTGGGTTGAGTTTTGCTACAAGGCAATTAGTGGATACATCTGTAGGAGGCTCCATAAATTCCAAAAGCCTGGAAGAGGTATTTGATTTAATTGAAAATTTGGCTATAAATAACTATGCCTGGGGGAGTTCAAGGTCTAGAGTTCATGTATATGGAGTGCGTAAGATGGATGCAATAGCTGCTTTAGAGGCAAAGGTGGAAGCATTTATGCCGAAAATGGATCAATTGGTAATGCCTTCTTCCCAAGGGTAGGTAATGAGTGTGATTTGTGATTTTTATGGAGAAGGGCATCCAAACCATAAGTGCCAAAGTATGGGGTCTTCGCAAGAAGCATTGGAAGAAGCGGCTTTTGTAGGTAATGGTCGGCAAGGTAATAATCCTTACAATAATACTTACAACCCAGGTTGGAGGAATCACCCTAACTTTTCTTGGAATAACCAAAACCAACCTCGGCAAGCTTCTATGAATTTTGGGATACGAAGGACTCAACCATCTCTTCTATACAATGCCCCACCAACTAAAGCCATCCTTGGAGGAAACAGTCACCAGACTTGTAAGTGGAACGAAAACACGGTTCCAAGAAATTGATGCGACTACGAGAAACTTAGAGGCATCCATGCGCAACATGGAGGGTCAAATTGGACAGTTAGCCAAACTCCTTGGTGATCGTTAATCGGGAATACTGCCAGGCAACACGAAGACCAACCCATAGGACCAAGACCGTGGGGAACACTGATTTTTGAACTGCTTTAGTTTTTGTTGAACAATCTTTTTAATTCTTATTTGTTTTCATTTATTTAGCCATTAGTCTGCATGCTTTATATGATTTCATATTCCTTTGTCTTTTTTTTTCGTTAAAATGCATTTTTGAAAAAAATTTATTTTTTGGCCAGAGCTGACTTGGCGTCGGGACCAACCCTTAGCTCGGGCACTGGGTCAGCATGACCTAACAGAAAAGTGCGGGTAGAATAGGCCCTGCTCCAGGCCCAGTCCATGGCCTGACGCCGGGCCCGTTCGGCTGCCACACTCAAAACGGCCTTCTTGGCCATTTTTTTTGTTCAAACACATTCACTCCTCTCCAATTTCCTCTCAACCCATTGCCAGGTTCATCTTCAAAATACCACAGGATCACTTTCCATACCTTCAAAACACTTCTAAAACACAAAATCTCCACTTTGTTCTTGAATGTTTGGATCAAAACAAGGAAAAATCCAACATTTTCACCCAAAATCCATTTTTCAATCCTTCCAGGGGGAGCATGATTTCTTCAAACTCTTTGTATAGAATTATTGCCCATGCATTGGAGAATATTATGATATGAATTTTTTACACTTTCTACGGTTAAGATTTTTCTTATGAATTTTAGGTAATTTTCTATACAATTTTAGGCAAAAATCCTTGAATATTTTATTGTGAAGAATGTGATTGTTATGATTGCTTTCTTTGAGCTTGCATTGGCATGGGAATACCATGGATACAGCTTTATGGTTAATGTCATTAATAGTTTACATTTTTTTTTGGAAGTGATTAAGCACACATGCTTTGTGATTAACTTTTGGGATAAAGGATACTTGTTCAATATTTTACTTAGCCTTATGCTAATAAACTTTGCATTATGATATAAATGGTATGGCTGATTGAGCATTGTAATTCTAGGCTGAATATGGTTTCCTTGAGTAATATTGAACATTGTGGATATAATCTAACTGATTGATAAGGTGTTTGGATTGACATATGTTTTATTTTCTTGTAGGTTTGTTGGAGGGCATTGAGTGGTGTTTACTGAATATCTTGAGGTGTTTTGTGTTAAGTGGTGGTGGTGTTGTATGGTGTTGTGGTTGTGAGACGATTGAGAGTTGAACATTTGTTGTAAAGAGTAACTTAAGAGTCTCCTACTTTTCCATTTTTATCAACTTTCTTCATCCTCCCATCATGTCTAGACGACCTAGAGGGTTAGCACTGGGGGCTAAGAGAGCTTGAGAGACATCTTCATGTACACCATCCTTCGAGCCTCTACCTACCTAATTTTCTTATCCTATGTGCCAAATTTGAGGAATCATGAGCCAATTCCTCTTGGTCCCATTATTATTAACTCTATGAGAGAGGTTGTGGCCTCCAACATTGTAGCCAAAGCCTTCAAATTTCCTTTAGTTATTATGTGTATCCTCAAAGACTTTGAAGTATGACTGGATAGAGAGTTGAGTGAGCCCACTACTAACTGTGACCTCATGACAGAGCATACTTTAAGTTTAGTATGGGTATCACTATGCTAAGAGGGTAAAAAGGTAGAAGAGGCCATAAGAGGTGCAGTACCCTGGAAGGGAGGAACTTCCCCCTGATGAGGAAAAGGAAGAGGAGCCACCTGCTAGACCAGCCCCTCGTGCCACTAGCTCTCGTTCCCACACCCATTTTGAGGTGTGAATAGAGGCCTAGATAGAGAGTTAGATGACTATCCTCCTCCAGATCTACAATTCCATTGCCGACATTCGTCACCGCCAGGACGTCCAAGATCAAAAGCTGGCCACTTTGATCTAACACGTTACTAGTGCATCTTCCAATTGCGGACTACGATGATGATCAGGATGATTCTTAACTCACTCTTTTATATTTTATTTTTTGTTATTTCCTTTTATTTTAAAGTTTAATGACCTTTACTAGTTTGTAGGTATCTTTTCTTTTCTTTTTCGTTTCGTTTATCTTATTTTTATTTTATTTTCTGGATTTATGTTTTTGTTCTTTTGTTTCTTTTCTTTTAGTAGGTACTCCTGTAATGATCCTTCCTTGATGTGGATTAAAACCTGGTGGCACGATAATGTCATGAAAGTATTATTTTCACTTTATTCTTCTTCTTTATTCATCTTGGTCTTTTTGGCTATACTTTTATTATTCTATCATTGGAAATTGAGGACAATATCCAATTTAATTGTGGGGGGGGGGAGAATACAGGTTGAAGAAATGCTTTTCTATATTATTCTAGAGAATATATTTTGTGTTTGTGATAATTTTTTTTTGAAAATTTCAGTGGTTTCATTGTTAAGCAAGGTTGTAATTATTTTTCTGACTTGGATATGAGTTTTGTCATTCATTAGGTAGAGTTTGATGAAATTGGTTTTAGTGGAAAAGATATTTGTCAAGACTTGAGAATTTTTTATTACTCTTGTTTATACATTAGTATTCGAATGTTATTTGACTTAACTAGTTGAAATATAGAAGATATGATGAATATGGGAAGAGTTTATTGGCTACTTTTGTATTATAAGTTAAAATTTTGCTAGTTGTGAGTTATGATGAAAAATGTAAGTTGAAAAAAGATCTTTGAGGGGAAAGATTGAGGAGAATGCTGAAAACAATTTGATGTGAGTTGAAGAGAAAAATAATGAGTGGAAATAACACAATTGTTGGGATGAATTGAGAAAAAAAAATGCTTTTATTGATGATCTTTGAAGACCTTTTAACTGAAAAGGGGGTTAACATGGGGAGAAGTAGCAAGTGTACTCGGTGCACTCTCTTGAGGCTATCCCAAAGATAAAAAAGCAAGCAAGAGCATAGGAAAAAAAATAGAATTGTTGAAAAAATGATGAGTGATGACTATAAAAAGGGCCAATATAGTGTGTGAAGAGAAATCCATATACTTGAGGCTATCAATTCCCTATGTGATTGAAAAATTTTGTGGAAAAAAAAAATGGAGTGCTTTCCTCAAATCATAACTTGAGTGTGCAATTTTTGGATTTATAATACTTGAGTTGGTAGATGGCTTGACCTATGTGATTCATGTTATCTATATTTTTACTTGAAAAGTGAAATAATTTTCCTAGACTAAGGTATGCATTTTATTAATTTGACTTCAAGAGTTTTGTGATGTCTTGGCCAATGTTTCAAAGTTTGAAATTGTTTTCAAATGGTATGAATGACAAGGGTTATATCTAAAGTTTGAAAGGAAGAAATGATCTTTGCTATCATGAAGAAACTTTTGAATGAGAAAAAACATGTGTTTTTTTTTATAATTTTTCTTGGAGTAAAGAGTTTTGCTTGAGGACAAGTGTGGGAGTATGTGATAGAGGTTAAAATCACCATTCATTTCCAAGTTATTTGAGGGTGCTTTAAGATACATTTGTTGTAATAACTAGGCTTATTCCTTTCTATTTGACATTTTGCTTGTAAAAGGTGTTTTCGGTAAATATGTGCAGATTTAAGTTAAAATCTAGCAGAAAGTGCACAGAACCAAAACTTACCTAGCGCCAGGCCCAGCTAGTGGACCAGGTGATGTGTCCATTCTGCTCCAGCAGCAGAGTTTGAGCAAGCTTCAGGGATTTCTCCAGAACAGACCTAGCATCAGGTTTGGCAAGTGTACTTGGTACCAGGTCCATTCTGCCTGCCAAGGAGAGATGACAAAAAACAACGCAAAAATAGATGAAGAACAGAGTGTACCTGGAGTCAGGTGGGTTGAAGGTACCCGGTGCCAGGAAGGCTCTAGTGGCAGAAATTCTGTATGTAGAATTAGGGCTTATCCAAGGAATTTGATATTTTCCAATTCTTACTCAGCCAATACTTCCTCAACCACAAAATTGGTATCCAAGAGGCCTATAAAAGCATAAGAGAACACAAGACTTGGGGATATACAACTTAGAGAAGTGAATTAAAGGGCAAAATTTTTAATTCTCTCATTAAAGAAGGTGTTTACCCAAGTTAAGGAGGATAGTCA
This sequence comes from Voacanga thouarsii, assembly GCA_026120185.1. Taxonomy (NCBI): domain Eukaryota; kingdom Viridiplantae; phylum Streptophyta; class Magnoliopsida; order Gentianales; family Apocynaceae; genus Voacanga; species Voacanga thouarsii. Next base: position 358,274 of record JANUWF010002002.1, read on the forward strand.
AAGAGAGTCTTCAAGGAAGAAAAAAGATGCTTGTCTTTGAGTTCTTTCTTTTCTCTTTATCTTCTTTTCCTTTAACAATTATGTATTCAATGTCTTCATTAATAGTTAATAATATTTTGAGATTCATGATTTATGCATCAATTTAACTACTTGATCAATTTTCAATAATTATTGGTGTTTGATTGCTTGATTTTATAAGTTTGTAGAATTAGATTTATGTCTAATGGACATGGAAATCAAAGTTACATTATGTTTAATTTAATTAATGCTACATATCTGTTAGATCTTAATGGACATGGGAAACGAAGTTAAGATCAAAGAACTTAGGTTATCAAAGGTTAGTTAATTTCGCCTAGAGTATAGGGTTGTTGGCTAATTTTAGGTCTATAAGGAATTGTGTTTAATGCATCATTTGGTTATGTTGGTTTGATTGGAAAATCTGCTAATTCAATCAAAGGCTAGTGGTTCCATAGATTGGGAATGAAGTGGAATCTATATAAGAAAAATTCATGACTTGGGTATATAAGCAAATTCATGACTTGGGAAATGATTGAACTTTACTTTATATTCCTTCATGATGTTAAGATGAAGATGAATTGAGAGAGTTAAATAGGTCATTATCAAGTTTTCTAGAATAAGTCTTTAAATTATATAAACCTACATCCTTGAGTTGTATATTATTTTTTTATTTTTCTTGTTATTTTTTTATCACTTTATTTGTGTCGGTTAAACAATGAAAGAAAAGTGATTAGTGTGTACTTGTTCCTTTAAGGATCGATACTCGTTAATTCCCTACTGTAACACCCCCGGAAAACCTAGGCCCGCCAGGGCCGGGGATGTCGCCCCGTCCAAAGGACAATGGGTCATTATAACTAGGTCACAAATAAAATTGTTGAAATAAATAATACTCATACTAAAAAGAATTTATTACAACCCAAAATACTTTAAAAGTACATCCATGAAATCCCAAAGCAAAAACCATAATTAAAATCATCCACACTCGTCTCCCCAAAGCAGTACATAAAATCAAAAAAACACATTCTCTTCCCAAGGTAGCTACTCACTCACAACAGGATCAACCTGAAATCATGATAAAAGGTGGTGAGACAGAAATCTCAGTAAGTCTGTGTGTGCTTTGGGTGTTTAGCAGAAACAGTTCGTGGATGCAAAGTGTGAAATCTTTATAAGAGAAACATTGGCAAGCATTAAACATTAGTAAAAAGCAAGAGTGGCATTTTGGCTCTCCTAGCCATACATAAGTAATGAAATCAACCACTCGAAAGAGAAGGGATATGGGTTACCACACTTTGGGCCCCATAACCGGTCAGAATGCCTAACACGTTGTGCAGACTGACAAAAGTAGGTGATCAGCCTACTGGGCAAGATACTCTTCCTTCTCTATACCCAAACAACCACCGGGTGTCCATTCCGGCAAAAACACAGTCACTTGACTGAAACAAAATAAACTGCTAGCTCGGACCGTCACGACTCGCTGGAACTGGCATCTTATCCGGGAAGGACTCACCCCTCAGAGGTGGCCACCTACTGAGAGACTCACCCTAACCCTTCAAAGACTAATCCTAGTAGTCCACCCTTATTGAGTACTCAACGACATTCCCCACTTGGGATAAAATGAACAGAGCATTGTGCTTCATGAAAATAACAATGTGAGGGTTTCCAAAGCTTTGAGAGAAATTAGTTTTAGAAAGAGTTTCGAGTTTGGAAAAAATCTGCTCATTAACTTTTGAACAATTCCAGCGTTAGAAAAAAAGATGAATTCAACCCTCAATTGCCTTCAAATAAAAGAGTGTCCATACACTCCATATTTAGCTTGCCATAAGAAAACATTTCACATCGATAGGTTTTATGCAGGAGCTTACCTGCTTCTTGCTCACAACAACAAGGTCTCGAACAGCTGACCTAACCCCACATGGGTAAATACAAATCTTAATCAGATTCAAGCCACAATCTACTTTCTCAATTTTAAATCAACTCAATTCACTACTACCATGATCCTAGTGTCCCAAGCTTTAAGGCAAAACAATAATTGAATAGGTTTATAAGCTCAGTTTAATTTGTTATTTAAAATAATTAATGGATTAGGAAATAAATTCTATTAAGTTGAAAGTTCAACTCTTGTTAAGGAAAATTTAAAGTTTATTTGATCAAGAGCCATTGGTGGTACTAGGTAAATAGTGATTTAATGATACCTTAGTTGTTAGAAAATAATTGATAGCTAAAACTAGTTAAGATTAAATTTAATAAGTCTTTCTTGGAAAATAATAAGTAAATCCTTAAGGGTTTTGATCTAGTAAATATTTTATTAAGTATGAATCTTTTTCAAAAGGGCTTTAATTAATTTGCTTTATTTTAAATAATATTTATTTATTTTATTTTCTAGAAAAATCATTATTTATTTGACTAAAATATCCTTTACATATATTATAATTCCAAATCTACCCTTCCTAGGGTTTTCGAAATTCTTTAGCAAAAATCATTAGTAAATATTTTATTCATGAAATAAAATTTACTTAGGGATAACTAGATCATGATCAAGATTCCATGGTCAACCATAATCAATAACATACTCAATCCTTCAATTCATCAAATCATCCAAGTCTTGCACATAGGCATAGATCTAAATTTATTATTACATGATTTAACCTCTACTAGCATAAACATGGTCATGGCTTCAAAATCTAATCATGCATATAAATCCTATTCACCCATGGTGACATAATCTCTAGCATGCTTCATCACAAATACTACCTATGACATGCATCAAATCTCTACTCATCATTAAATCCACCAATATAATCCTTCCATGCATAAATCCCATCTCCATCTCAATCATACATATACTCATGCTTCAATCAACAACATCACATACACAAACCCATCGCCATTCATCAACCTAGAGACATGATTCTAAATTTTAAAGAGAGGATTGAAGGTACTTACTTGATTGATGAATGACTTGAAGGAGTTTAGAGAAGACCTCAACCCCTAGATGGCTAATCTTGTTCAAGAAGGGTGGCGAAAGCATGGTCATGGGAAAAGAGACCATTCGGCCAAGGGAGGAATTTCGGTCCATGAGAGAGAGAGAGAGAGAGAGAGAGAGAGAGAGAGAGAAGAAGAAGAGATCATTAGCATGCTTATTCATATAAGTTTTCATTAGAGATTAAGTTTGAAGAGGATGAAGTTGTTAGAATAAGTTTACCTTAAAATGTTCTTGTTCTTCACAGAAATTTCTGCTTTTTGATCCAAAGTAGCAAGATGATTTGAGGAGTTTGATGTTAATAAGGGTGTTGATGAATGCACAGCAAGGAGTAGATCAAATCTGGAGATTTTCGTGAGGGTTTGAAATGTTTTGGAGGGGTATTAGGTGTGGAGAAGAGGTAGGTGTTCTTGGTGTAGTGTGTGTGTGTGTTCTTGTTGCTTGAAGAAAATCGAGAAAGAGAGAAGAGAAGCTGCCGATTTTTCTGAGGAGTTGTGGCTGCTGAAATTCTGTAGGTTTTAGGGAGTGACTTCTCTGATTTGGAAGGGAAAGGAAAGACTAATTGTTACAATCTTTGAAAAATATTTTTAGGAAGAGAATTTGGAAACTAGATATTCCAAGAATATCTTGATTTTTCTGGACAGCTTTGAAGTCTCCTATGGCCGACTGGATTGTGCAGTTTTCTAGGGAATTAAAGCTGGTTAAAGGAGGCTTGTGAAGGCCGAAACTAGGGTGCACAATGGTGGAGAAGATGTCTGATCAATTGAGCAAAATTTTATGGAAAGTTGTTAAACAAGATGGCTGAAATTTTGGAAAGTAATCAAGCTATATTGCAGGGATTTGGTTAAGAGATTTTCGGTCAGCCATGGAGGGAATTTCGTGCAGAAGCTTCAGGGAACAATGGAGCTCTGTTAATGGAGGTTTAAGGGAGGTTTTGACAGAAGTAGGTTGGGGTTTTCGGTTGAAACAAAATAGGAAACAAGCTGGACAGAAATTCTGCTCAAGAATTTTGCTGAACAGCAGCTTTCTGGCAGAATTTTTGTCTGCCATTTCCAGCAGATTTGCAGCGAGTTTTGAAGGGGATTTCAGGGGTATTCAAGGCTGGTTTCCAGCCTTCTTTATGGAGGAAAAATATGGCTAAGGTTCTGCACAAAATCTGGGAGAAAACAGCTTGATTTGGAGCTCACAAAGCTGATTTTTGTACAGGAATTTTTCCTGTTTTACTCCAACTTGTGCAGTCCGAATTTGGGCAAGAAACTTTCAGGTTTCAACTGATCCTAAAGAGCATTTTTTCTGGTAGCATTTGGGAGGAAATTTGAGCTAGAATTTCGACCTTTTGAAGGTACAACAAGCTGGAAAATTTCAGCTCATTTCATGAAGATAGATGAACTAAGTTAAAGGAACAATTTCAGCAAGCTTTCAAGAGGGATTTTCCCCTTGAATTTTTCCCACAAATCATTTACATTTTCCAAACCATGAGAAGCCTTTTACTAGGACATTTTGATCCTAAAAGGCCTTAGTCCTCTACTGAATTTTCTGGAAAGGAAAAGGATAGAACACCTTGATCAAACCAAGGAGTTGGAAGTTAAGAAAAGCTAAAGATAAAGGGAGAATGAATTCCCTTTAGGCATTTCGCGAAAACCAAAAGAGTGAAGTGAGAATTCTCCTAACATGTCTCTCTTAGGACATCATCACCACATTGATCTAGGCCCTCATGGCCGAAACCATCCTTTTCCAAGCAAAATAAAATTTACTCAAGCTAAAGCCTCTATGACGGATTTTGAACCTTAGACCTCAAGAATTAATTCCAAGGCTCTAACCACTAAACCACAACAACCCTTGTTGTAATTTCTGCTAGAAAAATTATTCCCTATTCAATCCACAAGCTATCTCCTTATTTTCACCTCGGGCAAAAATTACCATTTTGCCCCTCTCACACATCACTCACCAACAAGACTTCAAGATAATAAAAATCAAATTCAAAGCACATAGAAATCATATGAAAACATATTTAATCATGAAATAAAGCATGATATGCATCCCAATCCCCTTACTCTAAGATTGGTCTTGACTGGGGTTTCACACCTATACTATGCTTGCAATGAGTATACTTGTTCACATGTGTATTTTAGGTTTAATGTTTTATTTAAAACTTGATTAAGGGATGGATTTAAAATTAATGATTTTATATACCTAAAATTTATACATCAACATAACTCATTATTTGGGGGCGATGGTTTAGAATGGCACCAAAGTATCGTGTAGCAGCACCCAGCAGAAGGGTTCCTGAAGTAGAACCTGTTACTCTAAAATATGATGCAACTCAACTCTCATCCCCAAATCAGGGGAATGAGAATGAACTTGAGCAGGAAGTAGGGTCTGGAGAGCCTGCTAGGGTGACCATATGGCAAGTATTTCACAAGATGATGGAGATACTACAAATTTTGTCAGAAGGAAAGAACTTGAATTAGGAAGATGAAGTTTTGGAGAGGTTTTTGAAGTTTCAACCTCCCACTTTCTTGGGAGAAGCCAAACAAGATCAGAAAGTGGAGTAGTGGGTAGAGCAGATAGAGGATATCTTTTACACACTCCAATACAGTGAGAAGCGAATGGTAAAATTTGTTGCATTTAGATTAAGAGGCCCAGCTCGGGCATGGTGGCAGAGAGTCCAAGAAGACTGGGAACTAATGGATCAAGACTAGACGTGGGCCAACTTTGTGGAAGCATTCAGAGCAGAATATATACCTCAGTGGATAGTAGAGAAAAGGGAGGATGAGTTCTAGAATTTGAAGTAAGGAAGCATGACCATGGCTTAGTATACTACTCGTTTTATCCAGTTGTTAAAGTATTGCAAGAGGCTGAAGATACCAAGCAAAATCAAACTAGGCAATTTGTCAAGGGATTGAGGTAAGAGCTAAGAAGGTCTTTGTCACTTTCTCCACCGACGACTTATTCTGCGGAAGTAGATTCAACGACCCAAACAGAGAATGAGTACTAAAGCAAGATAGTACCTAAACCGTTCTTGCCACTGACGTAAGCATCAGACCCTTTTAGAGGCAACAAGCTAATAAGTGACCTGCTCACCAGTAATGGTAGAACTGAGAAAAGCAAGCATGAAAGGCATCGACTGGTCCTACACAAAATCTCTTGTCGTTCCGACATTGTGGAAAGAAGGGCCATGTAGAAAAGAACTGTTCGTCTAAGGGAGCTGAAGGAAAATGTTACAATTGCGGAGATCTAATGCATTTTTGAAATGCCTGCCCAAAACTCCTTCGAATCAGGCAAGGAAACCTAGCCCAGACCCAGGAGCCAATCGAGCAAATATTGCAGGAGCCTCCAGAAGTGGAACTCAGAAGCCGCAAGTAAAAGCAAATATTTTTACTCTCAACCGGGAGAAAGTTGGAGCAGATGCAATAGTGGTAGAAGGTACACTTACTATCCAAGGTCATTCAGTTAATGTATTAATAGACCTTAGACCTACCCCATTCGTATTTAAGCAAGAATTATGCATATCATTTGGGTTGGGATAGAGTAGAACTACCTTTTACCTTGTTGGTGAGTACGTTTTTGGAAAAAATGGTGCAAGCAGATCGGCATATGAAGAATTATAAGATTGAAGTGAGGAAAGAAAGCTTGGGGGGAGACCTGGTAGTCTTAGGTATTGATGACTACGATCTAATTTTGGGTATGGATTGCCTAGCTAAGCATGGAGCCAAAGTAGACAGTAAGAGTAAGTCTTCCCAGTTCATTAGACCTGGTTGTGATGTGCTGGAATTCAATGATAAGTAAATAAAAGAATTGAAGTTTTTGATTGCTAGAGCAAAAGCCTGGAAGTTGTTGAAACAAGTATGCCAAGGATATTTGGCTTACGTGATAAACAAGCCAAAGGATTAATGCACCTTGGAAAATACTGAAGTAGTAAAAGATTTTTTCCGATGTGTTTCCTATAGAACTCACATCTCTTCCTCCTACCCGAGAAGTTGAGTTCACCATAGATCTAATTCCATGAGCGAAACCTGTATCTTGAACCCCATATCAGATGGCACTAGCAGAATTGAAGGAACTAAAGGAACGGCTAGAAGAATTAGTGAAACAGAGTTATATAAGCCCTAGCACGTCACCTTGGGGAGCTCCAGTGCTATTTGTGAAGAAGAAAGACAGCACCTTATGGTTCTGCATCAACTATCAAGGGTTGAATAATTTGACCATCAAGAATAAATATCCCCTACCTTCAATTGATGAGTTGTTTGACCAGTTATAAGGTTATAGTTGTTATTCCAAACTGGATTTGAGGCAAAGATATTATCAAGTGCGAATAAAAAAGGAGGATATTCACAAGACGGCCTTCAATACTAGATATAGTCACTACAAGTTCATAGTGATGCCATTTGGAGTGACTAATGCACTAGCAATGTTTATGGATTTGATGCATTATGTTTCCCAACCATACTTGGATAAGTTTTTGGTGGTATTCATCAATGATACATTTATATACTCCAAAAGTCCAGAGGATCATACAAGGCATCTAAAGTTGGTATTGGAAAAGATAAGAGAGCACAAGCTTTATGTCAAATTTAGCAAGTGCGAATTTTAAGCTGGACAATGTGTCATTTCTTGGCCATGCGGTGACCAAGGATGGAATCAAGGTGGACCCAACAAAAGTTGAAGCAATTTCGGACTGGAAGCAACTAAAGAACATTATTGAGATTAGAATCTTCTTAGGACTTGCTGGCTATTATCGGTAGTTTATTAAAAGGTTCTCAACACTATCATCACCTATAACTCGATTGTTGAGAAATGATGTGCCCTTTTTCTGGAATGAGAAATGTGAGAAGAGTTTTCAGGAGTTGAAGTGGAGGTTAATGATAGCTCCAGTGCTAAGTTTGCTAGAAGGAGATAAACCCTATGCTTTGTATACCGATGCTTCTATGGAAGGTTTAGGAGTGGTATTAATGTAAGATAGGAAGGTAATAGCCTATGCTTTTCGGAAGTTGAAGCCTTACGAAGTCAATTATCCGATGCATGATTTGGAGCTGCCTGCCATTATATTTGCTTTGAAAAAAATGGCGGCATTACTTGTATGGAGCCTAGTATAAGGTGTTCATTGACCACAAGAGCCTGAAATATATTTTTACCTAGAAGGACTTGAATTTAAGGTAACGGGGATGGATGGAATTTTTGGAGGAGTATCGTTGTCCCATCAACTACCACCTCGAAAAGGCCAACGTTGTTGCTAACGCCCTGAGTCGTAAAGTCAAAATGGTCAAACTGAGAGTGCAAGAGATTTAAGTAGTCCAAGAGTGTTGATAGAAGGATGAAAATGCAAGAAGAAAGGATTATCATCAGTAATCTGAGATTGATACTAGATCTAAGGCAGGAAATCATCAAAGATAGTAAAGCAATGCGAAGTTTCAACTTTTCAAGAACAAAGAACTTAAAAGGGAAGGCAGTGATTTTTTACAGGACGAGATAGGAGTGAAGTGTTTCCAAGATCGTTTGTGTGTACCTGATGAGCAATAGCTGAAGGATAAGATTTTAAAAGAGGCGCATAGAAGCAAGTACGCTATTTATCCGGGAGAAGTAAAAATGTATCAAGATTTGAAGAAAGCCTATTGGTGGCTCAGAATGAAAAAGGACTTGGTGAAGTATGTCTCCACATGCCTGATCTATCAGAAAGTTAAAGCGGAGCACAAAAAGTCGGCAGGATTGTTGCAACGTTTACCAATACTGGAGTGGAAATGGGAAGAGGTGACCATGGACTTCGTTACTGGGTAACCTCTGGAAAGGACCCAAAAGGATGCCATATGGGCAGTGGTAGACCGATTGACTAAATCAGCACATTTTATACCAGTGAATATAAGGGATTCAATGGAAAAGTTAGCTTAAACATATGTACGGGAAATAGTCAGATTGCATGGAGTACCTTCGAGTATCTTGTCCGGCCAAGACCTAAGAATTACATCCCAATTTTGGGGCAAGTTTCAAGAATCAATATGTTCTAATCTAAAATTCAGTACGACAGTACACTCACAAAATCGATGGTTAGTCAGAAAGGGTTATTCATATATTAGAAGATATGCTAAGAGCTTGCGTATTAGATTTTAGGGATAAGTGGATTGATTGTGTACTGTATACGGAATTGACTTACAATAATGGCTACTAATCTTCGATTGGAATGGCTATATATGAAGTGTTGTATCGACGTAAGTATCAAGTACCTATGTACTAGAGTTGGTCGGAAGATGGCCATATAAGCAAGTCTGGAGAAGTCTGCATTCAGGAAATGTTAGGTAAGGTGAAGCTGATCAGAGAAAGGTTGAAAGTGGCTCAAAGCTAACAAAAAAGTTATGAGAATAATAGGCGAAGGGAGCTCGAATTCTAGGTAGGAGACAGTGTATTTTTTAGGTTGACTCTGAGTAGAGGAATTTTGAAGTATCATAAAGGTGGAAAGTTAAATCTGAGGTATTTAGGACCGTTTCCAATAACAGAAAGAATTAGACCAGTTGTGTATCAGCTGGATTTGCCAGATGGTTTGACAGGAATGCATGATGTATTCCATGTGTCACAGTTGAAGAAGTAAAATGCCGACCTTGGACATGTTTTGAATGATGAACTGTTGGTATTGCAACTAAACTTGAGCTATGTGGAGAAACTCATTAAAATTTTAGACCGAAGTATCAAGGCTCTCCAAAAAAAGAAGATACCAATGGTAAAGGTGTTATGGGAGTATCATGGCACTCAAGATGCCACGTAGGAAACGGAAGAATGGGTGAAGCAGACTTAACCTGGCTTGAGAAAAAGGTACGCCCGAATTTCGGGACAAAATTCTTCTAAGGAGGGGAGGATGTAAAACCCCACCTAAACCTACCCTAAAGTAAAAGGGATGGGGTGCATGTCATATTATCTTACATAAAAATATATTCCTTGAATGATTTTGTGTGCCTTAGAATGGTAGTTTATGGGTTAAATGATTTATTTGTGCTTATTGAGTAGAAAGGGTAAAATTTACTTGAGCTTGAAATAGGAAGCTGGCTTAAGGCTTAGATAAGAAGAGGATTTGGTTGAGAAAATAATAACCAGAGTTAGTATGGTTAAGTGGTTAGAACTTTGTGATTTAATCTCTAAGGTCATGAGTTCAAATCCCATCACCTAAGTTTTATTCATAATTATCTTAACCAATATTTGAATTTTTCTCTTTCTTACATTCCTTAAAGTTAGAAATGTTGTCTTAGAGGAAACACAATGGTAATGTCATAACCATGTGATCTTATCCTAAAAAGAATTCTAGAAGAATTTTTGTCTCCATTATTTTTAAAAGCCTTGTCCTAACCTAGTTGAATTTAAACGACTCCTATTTCTTCCAAGATTTTTGTATCTATAAAATTCTTGGATAATTCCTTGCTAGGAATTTCAAAAATTCCAGCTCTTGTGGGATAGGAGGTTGACCGAAATTGAGGAGTAGAAATAGGAGAAGGTTCTCAATTAAATCACCATAGTTATTCCTAAAGAACTTCACTGTCTTCTTGTTCTTGTTTTGGTTAAAATTTGGAAAATTTTCCAAATTTTCTTCATGGCTGGTTTTCAAAGTTTGATGCCACCTTTCTCTACCTAATTCTTGCAAAGAACCAACCATCTTGTGTGAAGATGAAAGCTGAAACAATTTGGAATTTCACAGCCTTATAAGCTACACCAAACTAGAATTTTTTTTCCATCAAATAACCATGCTTTGAACATGAACATTTAGCCATTCATTTATGCACAAAAACACCTAAAAATTTCTTCTTTCTTCTCCAATATGGTAGCTGGAAAACCACCATTAATGGACCTGCAAACACTTCTAAACTCCAGCTGCAAATTCAGTTCAAAGAGCTTCGAAAATCCTGCTCAAAATCCTCCTAAAATCACAAGAGTTCTTAAGCTAGAATTCCAGAAATTTTCCAGCTTTGCCTATTCAATGTTAAGCCTGATTTCTTCATCAAACTTCAACATATTTTCAGGAAAATGCAGCCATGCGCAGAACACCTTGGCTTCTCCATCTACCTTGGTCATTAGGACTCCATTAACGCACCTCAAAACAGTCCTATCTTCACTCCATTTAAAATTATTCAAACTTCAAAATTAAATTCCAGATTTTTGTTCCATTAAACACTCACCATGCTAGAAAATAAAACCAGAAATTTCTTTGCTATATCATAGCCATTTTTAGCCAGCTCAAAGATGAAACAACTCTCCATTCCATGATCAAATCATAGCTAGTTCAGCTATACACCATTGAAGGATAAGAAACCTTCAAAGAGAAAATACCATTACCAAATCCTCTGCCTCGAACATCTCCACTTTTCACTCAATTTGAAATTTGAAAAAGCTGAAACTCTCTCTCTCCTTCTTGGATAACCGAAAGCCTCCCCCTAGCTAGGCCATTCGGCCATCATTCACACACACACACACACACACACACACACATAAAATCACTCGCTCTCTCAATTCCTTTGAAGAACCCCAAGAACACACACTAAGCTTCTTCAACCTTTAATCTCCTCTATTCATCCCAAATCACTCCAAGAACCTTCAAACCAACTAGGATTCGGTCCATACTCCCTCATAGGCCACTCCATAATATCAAAAACACCAAAGTTGATCTTCCATTCAAATCAAACATACCTTTTTAGTCAAGAACAAGAAGAACATCAAGAAGGTAACTTTAAATAACTTGGACCTTCTTCATCTCATAATCACCATTTCAATATCATCCTAAACGTTCTCTCTCTCTCTCTCTCAACCGAACCTTGGATGGTCATTCTTGGACAAACTTCAACCAAGGAAGGACTCTGAAGGACCTCCATTAAGCAAGGCGATATCTTCATCTAACGTTCATCAAATCAAGTATTTCTTTCTTGATTTTCTCGTTAAAATCTAAAACTCAATACTCTTAGATGATGGATTTGATAGGTTGATTAAATAATATGGGGTTGAAAATATGTATGTAGGTGAATGAAGTGAATTTAATACATGAGAATTGGAATGAATGTTTGACTTATGGATTATGCTTTAGGATCGTTATATGTTCATTATGAATAACAACTTTATGGATGATTTGATGTATGATAGTCATTATACCACCATTGTTGATTAGGCCTTCATGATGTTATTTTTCAATAAATTCTAGATAATATTATGGCTAGTAGAATATCATCCTTGTTTTGATTTATGTTAATTCAAGTCTATTTTTGGATAAATTGACATGTTATTTGTTGAATCCATGTATATATGAATATGTGTATGGATTTTCTCTAGTAATAAAATTATTGTAAGAACTACCTTTATTATTTCCAGAATTATTTTTGCTATCATTATTATTTTTAATATAATTAATAATTATTATTTTATTTAATTGACTAATTTCAATAAACACAAATATTTTCAAAATCAATAATTAGTTGAAATACTGTCAATTTATTAGATAAATAAATAGTAAATTTTTTATTAAATATAAAAAATAATAATATATTAAAATTAATTAATATCAACTGTCTTTGAGATTCATATTATTATTAGTTAACCTTACCAAAACTTTTATTTACAATCATCAATATTATTTATATTAGAATAATTTATTTATTATTAATTTTATTTGTTAATTATTCTTGATTATTAAAAGTATGTATAATCTATTATGAATATTACTTATTATTTGTAATAATATCATTTATAATTTATTACCAATATTATTTAGGATTTATTATTAATAGTACTCATTATTTATTACTAATTTTATTTATTAGTAATATTACTCATTATTTATTATTTGTTAATAGATAGTTGATATTTTAATTTGTTATTTACTATTTATTTATAACACCTATTTATTTTAACTTATCAAATTAATTTTATTTTATAAAATACTTTATCAACTAGTGTTAAAGCTTAAGGCATTGTTGTCATAACTAAATGTTGTTGTAGCTAGTTGAATCTAAGGGTTATTTATTTAAGGCAAGTGTTGTCTGGATGTTAGACTTATACCCTATATTTACCCCAGGCAGGGTTAGGTTGCCTTGAATTACCTTGGAAGGCTATTGTACCCAGAAAGAGCAAAAGATCAAGTAAGTTTCTACGTAAAGCTGTTTGAAGATCAAAGTTACATTGGCAAGTGAAACGTAATCTGTACGAGGAATTGTACTATAAATGCAATTATGGACAATTTTCCTTTTCCTTTTTAGTCAAACAAACCATTTAAAGATGAACAAGTAATTTTATACAAAACGCGAAACTTTTCCTAAAAACCAACTTTGACAAGAATTTTAGAAACCATAATTGCTATTTCAAAGAGAATCATTGTATGATCTTTCTTTTCCCAAGTGGGATGAACACAATGTAAAGTTCTCAATAAGGGTAGACTGTTGGGACTAGTCTTTGAATGGTTAGTATAAGTCTCTTAGTACATGGCCACCATTGAGGGGTGAGTCCTTCCCGGATTGGAAGCTAGTCCTGTAGGTCATACTGATTCGATCTAACAAGGTCAATCAAGTGGATTGTGTATTTTTGGAATGGTCAACCGATAAGTTTAGGTGTAGAGATGGAAAAGTATCTCACCTGGTAGGTCGTACATCTACCTTGTGCAGTATGCACAAAATGTGGCATCCTGAACATTCTTTTGCCATGGTGCACAAAGTATGGTGCCATGGTTACCTCTTTTAAGTGGTTTCTTTTATTGTATACATGTATGGTTTGAAAGAAAAACACCACTCTTCATTTGTGAAATTTATTTGAGACTTGCCAGCACTTTCTTTTATGGAAATTTCTCAACTTGCAAACGTGAACCATTTTACCTGAAGCACTCAAAGCACACACGGGCTTACTGAAATTTATGTCTCACCATCTTTTATACCATACTTTCAGGTCAGTCCTAATGTGAAGGTTATTGATTAGAGATTGCCTTGTTTTGAAGACTTATTTCTTTTCCTATGTATTTCATTTGAGAGACTCTAGCTGATATTTATTTATTTTTGAGAATTGTTCATGTATCATTTTAGTTGTAATGAGTTTAATTTGGATTATTACTTTCCTTTCTTTTGTAAGTCCTAGTTATAAAGACATCTTGTCCTAAGGATGAAGCGACATCCCCAACCCTAATAGGATATGTGGATAGTGAGGTGTTACAAAAGCGAATATAAATAAAAAGGATACAAGGAGTTGTTACAATGATACATTAGTACAAATAGTAAAAGCGAATAAATCATCATATATTAAAAGATATATACACAAATATCGTTAATAAGCCATAAAATCTACTAAAATATATATTAGTGCCAAGAGCTACTAAATCCACAAAGCAAATGAACGATATAATTTTTTCATTATGGATACACTAAATCAATATATGCCTATATGACAATAACAGTTTCATCAATAGCTAACCTATATACCAAACAAAACATTAGTATACATAACACTAAAAGTATTCTTTATACTATGAGTCCTTGCATACAACACAGGATTTCTACTACAATATCCTACAATCAATTAGTAATACAACCTTTAAATAATACAACAAGGTCTTCCAAACAATCAACAATTAACCTCAACACTTAAATCACTACTATATAAAGGATGACAAAAATTTAACAAAATTCCCAAACAAAAATCAATAGTCTGCAAAAATTTAATATCAACTACACAAACCAATCAACTCCTCCATTTATTCACCACTACACACAATCAGATTTTCAACCTCCATAATATATAGTGCAACAACAACCAGAAACACCAACACAATGCTTTCATCTTCAAAACAACAATCAAATCCTCAAAACTCCAACACCATTACAAAAAACAATGAAACCAATCCTATTATACAACAATCAACCCCAATAACTATTAGGCAACAAGATTTCCAAAACAACAACAATAATAGCCAATTACAACAATATTTTCATCTTTAAAAAAAATAAAAACACAATAACAATTTCAAAATGCCCCAACAACAACAATAATAGTATACAACAATAAGGCCATATATAAAAGCAAATCTTAAATCCCAAAAATCCTCTATTCATATGCCATTTTCCAAGATAGTTACATACAATCATATAAAATAATAATAATAATAATAATAATAATAATAATAATAATAATAATAATAATAATAATAATAATAATAATAATAATAATAATAATAATAATAATAATAATAATAATAATAATAATAATAATAATAACAATAATACTTCAACAAACATAATGATACAACACATTGGAACATAATACAATTTATTTATCTCAAAGACTAGAAATAAATAATTAAAACAACATACAAACAAGGTAAAAGAAGGAAAAAGAAGTCTATATACAACTAATGGTCAGTGTTATGTGAAAATATGGAAATAAAGATTTACATAAAAGAATTAGAAATATTTACATATATATACGAAGCAAAATCAACAAGACCCAAGCTTTTCATGATATTGCCAATCTCTGACAGTGGCGCAAAAACTTAATGCATGTTTTACTTGCGTTGTAAATCGTATAATTAATCCGCAGAAATCAAGTTCTAGAATTAAAATACTTAGCATGAAAACGACACATATGGGAAACTATATACCTATTGCATACTATAGGAAATAGTAAGTATCGAATGTATGGGAATTTAGCAATTACTACTACTTTGCTCCAATCTCATTGCCTAGCCAGTTAAATATATAAAGTATAAATAATGACACTACACTGGGAACCCTATCATGTTCTTGCTCAAGAAATAGTTACAAGTTTATCAAGGAATTGGAAAGGGCGCCAAAAACTTAATGCACGTTTTACTTGCATTGTAAATCGTTTAATTAATCCACAAAAATCATGTTCTAGAATTAAAATACTTAGCATGAAAATGACACATATGGGAAACTATATACCTATTGCATACTATAGGGAATAGTAAGTATCGAATGTATGGGAATTTAGCAATTACTACTACTTTGCTCCATTCTCATTGCCTAGCCAATTAGATATATAAAGTACAGATAATGACACTACACTAGGAACCCTATCATGTTCTTGCTCAAGAAATAGTTACAAGCTTATCAAGGAATTGGAAAGAGAGAAATGCTATATAACTAGAAGAATTCTCCCATTAAACACCTCAAAGATGAGTACCTTGTGGACCAAAAATTTTTTAACTCTAGGCACCAGAGCTAGTCAAGTATTAATTTTAGTTTCTCTCATGTTATGAGATACCTAATTGCTAAATTCGATTAATCGGTATCTTACCTAATCAACAAAACCTAAAGAGGCAATAAACACCACTCACAATCCAAAACCATCCACAAGTCATAAAATTCCTATCTCTAAGTAACCTCATAAACCCATTGGTTATTAGCTATAATTCATAACCTTCCTCTCAAGTTAATTGAAGATGGCAAACATTAAATTAACTAAGTAGGTGTTTCAACCTTAACCCAATCTCTTGAAATCATTAAGGAAGAACAACTAATTGAAGGAAATCAATTAAAATTCACACAACTAAAATAACAGAATTAGCACAAATAATCAATTACTGTCAAGTAAAAATAAGAGCTAAGAAAAATACGTTCATTCATAAATTTTGGGTGCATAAAAATCATATAAATTTAAATACATTCCTTAGCCAAGTTTTAATTAAAACATTAATCTCAAATTATACATATGACAAGTATACTCATCGCAAGCATAGTATAGGGAATTAAAGAGTATGGATCCTCAAAGGAACAATTCATACTAATCACTTTTATTCATTGCTTAACCAACCTAATGAAGTGATAAAATGATAAAAAGAAAAATAAAGAAATATGTACAACTCAAGGATATAAAATTATGCAATTTAGACAGGTCCTTTTGAAAACATGACAATGAATCACTTAGCAAATATCATAATCAATTATCATCTTGGTCTCATGAAGGATTTAAAATAGATCCACTTCGTTTGCAATCTATGGAATCACTATCTTCTAGTCCAATTAGTGAACATATTCTGTCTCAACTAATTTACACAAAATATGCATTAAAATCTATCCTTATACAAATCCCTATATTCTAAGTGATTTAAGTGTGAAATTAGTTAATGAATCTATATTCTAGCAATCATCAACTAACCTTTGATTACCTAAGTTCTTAACAATTAACCCCTTTTTTAGGCAAGTTAAGATATACCAAATATCAACCCCCTTTTTTCATGCAAGTTAATAACAAACATCAATCAACCAACTTCGTAATTAAAATAAGTAATCAAATCCCAAGATAAATAATCAATTGATCCAAAGTCTAAATTAACTCAGGAAATCATGAATCCTGAAAAAAAATTTAAATTACAATAAAACATTAATTACACCATTATTCTAGAAAAAAAAACAAAGATAAAAGAAAGAACTCATACACAAGCCTTTCTTCTTTTCCTTGAAAACCTTTTTGAATAATAGTCCTTGAATGATGGATCTCTCCTTCTTGTGAGTGATTGGCAACTTTGATCCTTGGATTCACACATTTTTCTCGTGTTTTTCTTGTATTTATAAGCTCATTTGACACTAAAATTCATGGCTTCAAAAGTCTTGTCTGAGTAGAATTTGGAAATATATCAAAATCCTTTGGAAGATACCAAATTCGTGCACCAAATCGTCTCTGTACAGATTGGACCTGGCGCCAGGTAACTTCGACTCACCTGGTGCCAGGTAAATTCTGATTTTCTCCTCAACTTGTGCTCTATTTTTACAAAGCAGACCTGGTGCCTGGTGTATTAGCTTCACCTAGTGCCAGGTTAAGTCTGGAATTTTTCACTTTTAGCTCGAACTCTACTCAATCATGCACAAATACATCAAAAACACGTCCCACAAGAGAAATGTCAAATAGGAAGGAATAGGCCTAGTTATTATGTTAAAAGTATCTCAAATTAGCCTCAAATAACAAGGAAATTAGTGATGAATTTAGCCCCTATCACATTCCCCCAAACTTGAACATTTGCTTGTCCTCAAGCAAAACACTTAAGAAGAAAATCACAAGAAAACACAAGCTTTTATTCTTCCAAAATTTTGATCACAACAAGGCTTATAACTTTCATTCAAACTTTAGATAGAACCTTGCTATTCATCTAACCATTTGAAAATAATTGCAACTTGAAGCATTTGATAAAACATCACAAAACTCTTGAAGTCAAATTAAGCAAACTTATACTTTAGCCTAAGAAAATTATTTCATTTTTCAAGCAAAAATGTAGATAACATGAATCATAGAAGTTAAGCTATTTACCAACTCAAGAATTACAAATCTAAAAATTGCACAACTCAAGTTATGATTTAAGAAAAACACTCCATTTTTTTTTCATTAATTTAGGGAATTGATAGCCTCAAGTGAACGATTTCTCTTCATGCACTGTACTGGCCCCTTTTCAGTCATCACTCATTATTTTTTTCAACATTTTTTTCATTCTTTTGCTTTCGGGAATTAATAATAGCCTCAAGAAAGTGGATTTCTTTTCACTATCCGTATTGGCCCCCATTATCAAGAAAAAAGCATTTTCTTACCTTCAAAGACGAAACACCAATCAACATATTTTTCTTATTCTTGAACTCACAATCAATGTTTTTCCACAATTTTTCCACTCTAATATTTTCTTCCTCATATTCTTATCACAATTCAAAGTTAAGCAAAGTTTAAACCCACAGTACAAGAGTTAGCCAACAACTTTCCCCACATTTAACATATCTTTCACATTCAAACTAGATGAGTCAAAAATACTCAAATACTAATGCATAAACAAGATTAACCCAATTTCTCAAGACTTAACGTATCCTATCCAATAAACTAATTTTATTAATAAGAATACACCAAATGAATGACAAAAGCTCATATACAAGTAAGAAAAATAAATTACAACCTTGCTAAAGCAATGAAAACCACAAAAAATTTTGAAAAATTTCAAAAAAATTACAGCTTGGAAAATATCTTTAATGCCTAAACTCTCCCCCCACACTTAAATGGGACATAATACTAAATGACTAAAAATAGAATAATGAAAGAAAAACCAATGGACCAAAATAAATAAAAGGAAAGAATAGAAAAAAGAAAATACATCCATCGCAAACTAGTTCTAACATATGTGAATCCACCACAAGAAGTCATTGAGGAAATTGTACCTAGATAAAACATAAGAAAAAATAGAAAACATAACTCTAGAAAAGGAAAGGAAAATCAAAATAAAACAAAAAAAAAAAAGAAAAATCAACTAAAAAGAAATCGTAATAAAAGTCACAAATTATGGAGAAAAATAACCATATGATCCAAAACGTCGAAAGTCTCACCAAAATATTATTTCACCCTATTTCCATTAACTTTGACAGTACCATTAACTGGGCAAGAAACATCAAGGGTACCAAAAGAAAAAATCTTAGTCACCACATACGACCCCAACCATCTTGATTTTATCTTACCTAGAAAGAGTTGCAAGCAAGAATTCATTAACACTTGATCACCTTCTTTAAACTCCCATTGTTGAGCGATATGTTTATCACGCCATTATTTCACCCATTCCTTGTAGAGTAAGGAATTATCATATGCCGCCATGCGTTGTTCGTCCAATGTGTTCAAGTAATGTAACTTGGATTTTCCAGCAAGCTCAATATCAAAGTCAACAAGTTCAAGAGCTCAATAAGCCTTGTGTTTCATTTCCACAGGTAAATGACAAGATTTCCCATATACCAATCTATGGGCGTTCTACCAATAGGAGTTTTGAAAGCAGTCCTATAAGCCCAAAGAGTATCATCTAGCTTCAAACTCCAATCCTTTCTCATATGATTAACCACTTTCTCCAAAATTCTTTTTGACTCTTTATTGACCACCTTAACTTAGCCACTGGTTTGAGGGTGATAGTGAGCCGTAAACTTATAGGTAACACCTAAATATTTGATAAATTTGTCCAATTAGGTATTGCAAATGCATGTTCCTCTATAACTAATGAGTACCATAGGTACCCCAAAATGGGTGAAAAGTTTTTTAAAGAAATTTGACTGTAACCCGAGCATCATTAGTAGGCAAGGCTTGCGCATTAACCTACTTAGACACATACTCAACTGTAACCAAAATGTATTTGTTACCTAAAGAACTAGGAAAAGGGCTCGTGAAATCAATCCTCTGACAACAAAAAATTTCACTGGCTTGAAAAATTTGCAATGACATCTCATTAGATTTAGAAATGTTACCTGTACGGTAACACCTATCACAATTTTGAACAAATCTATGAGAGTCCTTAAAGATTGTTGGCCAATAATATCCGGACTCAAGAACCTTTCTTGTATTATGGTTAGCTTGGTAGTGGCCTCTAACGTGTCATTCATGACAATTTTTCAAGATGTCTGCAGTTTTTGCCGAATCCACACTTCTCTGAATGATTTGATCCGCATAATACTTGAACAATAAGGATCTTCCCAAAAGTAATGCTTTACTTCGGAGAGGAATTTCTTCTTTTGTTGGCCCGTGAAATCCTTCAGAATAATTATGCAACCAAGTAATTAGTAAAAATTGCAAACCAAGTTTTTTGAGAAATGTCATCATCAACAAGTAAAAGTTGTTCATTCGAGAATGTGTCATTGATGTCTTCTTCAGCCAATAGTTCTAAGTTAGTATTTTCCCACCTAGGTAAGTGATTTGCAACTAAATTTTTTGCTCCCTTTTATCCCTAATTTCCAAGTCGAATTTCTGCAATAATAAAACTTATCTTATCAATCTTGGTTTGGAATCATGCTTGGTTAGTAGGTAATTAAGGGTAGAATGGTCTGTATACACAATGAATTTGGACAAAACAAGATAAGAACGGAATTTATCAAAACCAAATACTATTGCAAGCAATTATTTTTCTGTTGTGGTGTAGTTTTCTTGTGTTGCCGTAAGAGTTTTGCTTGCATAGTAGATTGGTCGAAAATGCTTATTCCTCATTTGTCCAAGCATTGCACCCACTCCATAATCACTTCCATCACACATTAATTTAAAAGAAGAGACTAATCAAGTGCAATTAATATATGAGAGTTAATTAAATTCTTTTTTAGCACATTGAAGGCATTGAGACATTTTTCATAAAAATAAAAAAAGCATTGTTTTTCAAGTAAAGAAGTAAGTGGTTTAGAAATTTTTGAGAAATCTATGATAAACCTCCTATAAAAACCTGCATAACCAAGAAAGCTTCGAATAGCCTTCACGGAAGTGGAAGGAGAAAGTTTCTCAATTGCCTCCATTTTCTCTCTATCGACCTCAATACCTTTCCTTAAAATCTTGCGTCCCAATACAATACATTCTTGCACCATGAAGTGACATTTTTCCCAATTAAGTATGAGGTTGGTCTCTTCACACATTTGAAGCACCTATTCTAAATTAGCCAAACAAAATTTAAAAAAAAATCACAAAAAAAAAATCATCTATAAATACTTCCATGATGTCTCCTACAAGTCCTTCGAAAATAGCCATCACATATCTTTGGAAAGTTCATAGACCATTGCAAAGACCAAAAGGTATACGACGATATGCAAAAGTACCAAAAGGGCATGTAAAGGTAGTCTTCTCATGATTTTCTGGGGCTATGGGAATTTGAAAGTAACCAAAAAAACCATCTGAAAATTATAAAACTCATGTTCGGCTAATCTTTCTAACATTTGGTCAATGAAAGGGAGAGAAAAATGATCCTTCATAGTTGCCTCATTTAATTTCCTATAATCAATACAAGCCCTCTAACCGGTTACCAATCTCATTGGGATCAACTCATTTTTTTCATTTAGGCTCACCGTCATTCCTCTCTTCTTTGGTAACACTTATGTTGGACTTACCAAAATACTATCAGAAAAGTTGTAAATGATGTCGGAAACTAAAAGTTTAATAACATTACCACATCGCTCATATTTGGGTTAACCTATATTGCTACGGGCTTTGCTCCTTCTTCTAACAAATTTTGTCAGTGCAAAAGGAATGGCTAATTCTCTTAATGTCCATGATCTTCCATGGTATGACTCCATTATATTTTCTCAATAGACTTACCAATTTGTTCTTTATTCACAAGTGAGGTCTTTTGCTATGATCACAAGTACTTTTCCTCCGTTGGCCAAAAATATTTCTTCCAAGTGCTTGGGGAGGTCTTTTGGGTACAATTCTAATGGTTCCTCAATGAATGACTTCATCTTTCCGAAACTACTTTTTTCGATTTCTTCAAATTCTCCCAACCCATGACCCTTATTTGAATCCTCCAAATATGCAATATGATTATTCCATCAAGGCTATAGAGAAATTGACAAATGATTCCTGCATAAAACTAAAGATAGACTCATCAAGAATATCAATGTTTAAATAAGAACTATCAGAAGATATAGGATGTTGCATACTTTTGTGGATTTTGATAATAACTTTTTCATCCCCAACCCTAGGCGTCAATTTTCCCCCATGAACATCAATTAATACATTAGTAGTAGCTAGGAAGGGTCAACCTCGGATTAATAGAACTTTAGAATCTTTATCCGTAATAAGAATAACAAAATCTATAGAAAATGTGAATCTATCCACTTTAACCAGTATATATTCAACAACTCCCTTATGGTATTAATATATCTATTCGCACGTTTAATACTCATCCTAGTAGGCTTGGGCTCATCTAAGCCTAGCTTTTTGAAAGTTTTGTATGAGAAAAGATTAATGCTAGCACCTACTTTGGCGAATGCATTACAAAATGTAAGAGTACCAAAAAGACAATGAATAGAAAAAGTGTGTGGATGATTTTCTTTAAGTGGCAAAGTCCATTGGTCTTACAACATGCTAGAGTATTCTTCATTTAAAACCACAGTAGATAATTCTTCCAACTTATTTTTGTAGACAATGTTTTTGAGGAACTATGCATGTGTATCAATGCCTCATTGAGTGGTATGTTTATGTGTAGTTGTTTAAACACTTCTAAAAACTTATCTAATTATGCATCCTTTCTTACTTTTTGTGTTCGAGCGGGGTAAGATACTGGTGGATGAAAATCTGGACTTTTAACTTCCTTTTCGAGTAGATCACCAAGAAAGGCCTGTCTCAGACCAATTTCCTGAGATAGTGCTTGTTCTGTGCTACAATCCGATAGATCCATACCAGTTCTTAATGTAAAAGCAGCTAAATCATGTTGTGTTTCCACCCCCTACTAGTGACTTCTTCACGAGATCCATTAAAAACTAACTTTGCCTTTCTATGGTTCGAATCATTTCCTCAAACTTTGCCAATGTGTCGTCTATCTCATGAAATCATTTGGTCACATGGGTGGAAAATTTTTCTAATATCCCTTCTAAAGCAATGGAGTTGGATGGGCGATGTGTCATCTTTTGAGACATGTTAAGATACTGTTCGATGATCCAATTAGCCATATTACCTATATATGGTAGTTTGTTAGTGTCATGTAGGTATAGTACAATATTAAATCAAGTTAGTTAGTTAAGGTACATGTATACATACAACAAGATATGGCACTTAGTTATACAAAGAACACCTATACAAAATCTCATATTCGCATATTGACATATAAGTATATAAACATGGTTAAATGAACAAAATTTAAGCTTTCATGATATTGTTCACCGGCAATGGCACTTAAAACATGATGCGTGAATTTTAGGTATAAAAAATAATTAAATTTAAATCCATCCCTTAGCTAAGTTTTAATTAAAATATGAATCCCAAATTACACATACGAGTAAGTATACTTATCGCAAGTATAGTATAGGGAATTAACGAGTATCGATCCTCAAATAAACAACTACATACTAATCACTTTTTATTCAATGTTTAACTGACCTAATAAAGTTATAAAATTATAAAAAGAAAAATAAAGAAATATGTACAACTCAAGGATGTAAAAATATGAAATTTTGATAAATACCTTTTTGAATAATGCTCATTGAATGATGAATCTCTCCTTCTTGTGAGTGATTGGTAGCTTTAATCCCTGGATTCACACCTTCCTCTTGTGGGTTTCATGTATTTATAAGCTCCCTTGATAGTAAATTTTGTTTCTTGAGAAATCTTGTCCATGTAGAATTCAAAAAATACCAAAATCCTTTGGAAGATGCTATATTCATGCACAAAACTGCCTCTGTATAGATCAGACCTGGCACCTGGTTAGTTTGAGCCACATGGCACCAAGTGCATTCTGGTTTGCTCCTTAACTTGTACTATGCTTTTGCTCTATTTTTCCAGTGCAGACCTGGTGCCTGGTGCATTAGCTTGACCTGGCACTAGGTCAAGTCTAGAATTTTCCACTTTTAGCTTGAAATCTACTAAATCTTGCACAAATTCATCAAAAATACTTTTCAAAAGCAAAATATCAAATAGAAAGGAATATGCCCAGTTATTTCATTAAAAGTTTCTTGAATTAGCCTCAAATAATTAGAAAATTAGTGTTGAATTTAGCCCCTATCACACATCATTCCAAGGTATAAAAATAGGATACAACCTTTTATTACAATTAAAAATCAATTCTTAGAAGTAACAGAATGGCGAGAAAGCACTCATAGACAAGCCATTTCTTCCTCTTCCTTGAGAGACTCTTATAATCCTTGTCAGGAACTCAGGTCATGCATAATGAAGTTAATGTAGGGGAAAAAACCAAATTCCAATCCCAATATTGCATGTCTGTGTATAAAATGGGTTAATAGCAATGGTATGGGGTTTAGCTTTGCTACATGAGATTTAAAATTTTCTCCTCCAGGATGTCCTCCTAGATGTTGATGGCGCGATCTAGTAAATCCCACAAACTTGCACGATGAATGAACTAATAGATTGTTGTCTGGTCATAGCCACTGCAATTCAAGAATAGAATTTCCTCCAATAGAAATCCACATGAGGATTCAAAAACTAAGACCTCAATATTCTAGTGCTAGTAAGAAAATGACAGGCGGTTAGGGTTTTAGGGAGAAGAAGAAGAAGAACACTAGAAAGATACACAGGAAAACAATTTTCCTTTTCTGTTTGGGTTATAACAGCCAAAACATGGCATAGCATATATTAGTATACATCTCGTGTGTTATGGTAACCAGAAACCTTAAGGAATAAGATTTCCTTAATTCCCAATTAGTATTGTAACATTTCTTAATTACAATATAATCCATAAATTATAACTAATTATAATTCAACAACAACAACTTTTTCATTACTCAAATAATCCTGTAATGTTATCAAATAACATCCTGAGTCGTTAATCCTCTATTGTGTGTAACCTATTAGCTTTTGTGGTCTATTGGTAGCGAAATATAAATTAATCCAGATATCTTTAAGATTAATAATCCTTAATAATTAGAATTAACTTATTAATTCTAACTAGAATTGATTTATTAATCAGATTTATTAATCTCTAATTAATAAATCTATATTTAACAGATCATGTGTAGTATATAGTAATACATCATGATCACCCAAAAGTCCAGAAACTCAAGTGGCTTGACTTGAACATTTCAATAGCAAACAACCCTATAATAAACTCATTTTGCCATACAATATCTCATTCGGTTTAGAGTACGGAATTAGTTCCAACTCTCTCCAGAATATTAATTAATTTTGGCCCGAATATTTTAGTACTTGTTCCCTGAATCCACTACTCATCATGTGTATCAATTGGAACCATTTCCACTACACAATCCCCTTTGCCAAGGACTTCTTAAGTAGTGATTCCTACAAATGGCCATGAGGTATTCGCCCATACTATTAAGAGTGGTGAATCCTTTACTGATCCTCTAAACTACTTTGGTTCACTTTACATTGTACCCATTATCCATCCCATAGGCGGCCTTGTTAGGACTCCAAAGATTGGAATCAAAGTATAATGCTTTTCAAGTAAAGTACCTTGGAGATCTCAAGTCTATGGATACTTGAACATTTGTTATGATAAGATTCTACCACTGGCACTAAATAGTTATCCATGTTATTATCTCATAGCTAGGTCATCTAATGTACCTGTTCTAGTAACAAGCATCCACGTGTTAACTTTGAGTATCATAATACTCACGGATTTGAGAACAACTGCCTGATCATATCAGGAAGTATAACATATATTAGTCTTGACGCAATAATGATGTCCTATCTCATCAGTATTACGACCCAAGATGAGTTAAACACAAACACTATATAGTGTAGTAGGAACCTCATATCATGATCTCTATCATGATTTCCTTAACACAGTGTTGCATTTGTGATTTTATCTAACAATTACTTTACACGAAAGCATAAATAAAATAAACTGAAAGATAACGAATGCCTGATATTATTCAATAAATGTACAATATACAAAATATATGTGATTATCTCTAAGGCATAATACTAACAATCCTCCTTTTTTTTTTCATGAATCCCTTTCTCCTTCTATTCATTTTGTGTGAAAGCTAAGCCTTCTAGTGTTTTTAGAGAGAAGCCCAACTCTAAGAACAAGTGTTTTGAAGTTTATAAAGGGGTTATATAGCTAAAATACCCGTGGATCTTCAAAAATACGTAGAATATGCATTTCTGTCGCAAGCGGGGGGCTTAGGGAAGTTCAACTTCCTTGGGCTACCAAGTTGCTTGTTCAGCATAATTCTGAGATGTTCTGGGTGGCCTAATGAAGTTATACTTTCGGGCCACCATTATTTTTTAAAAAGAACATCTTTGTTTGGTCCTAGTGGCCCGGGGAGGTAGAATCTCCCTAGGTAGCCAACCTTACTCCCCGGGCTGCCATTCTTGCATAATAAAAGGTACTTGGTGGGCCAAGGCTGCCTGCTTTATTTGCACTTTTTCTTTTCAATTTTCCATTTTTAATCTATTTTCAACTTCCCTAGGCTGCCTGCTTTATGTGTTCTTCTTCAATTTTTCACCAATTTTGCTCTATTTTTCTTCGTTTTCATCTTTATCATCTCCAATAGGTATTTTCTTTATTCCTACAAAAGAAGTGAAAAAATGTGTGGTGAGTAGTAATTGAAACAAAATTTATCACCATTAAAACACTAAAATACTAGAAAATACGTAGGTGGTGAGCCCTCATATACAAAACTGCTCTAATAAAATTCTGATTATCATCTAACAATATAGCTAACTTTAATTCCATTTTTTTCTTCAATTGATCAAAAATCATATATGTACATTGATGGGTACATTTTGGGTGCATAAAAATCATTAAATTTAATTCCCTCTCTTAGTTAAGTTTTAATTAAAATATTAATCCCAAAATACGCATACGAGTAAATATACTCATCGCAAGCATAGTATAGGAAGTTAATGCGTATCGATCCTTAAAAGAAAAAATACACGCCAATCACTTTCCATTCATTGTTTAACCGACCTAATAAAGTGATAAGATAATAACAATAAAAGCAAAGAAAAATGTACAGTTCAAGGGTGTGAAAATTTGAAATTTAGACAAAGGATTTTAAAAACATGATAATGAATCACTTACCACATATCACAATCAATTATTATCTTGGTCTCATGAAGGATATAAAATAGACCACTTCGTTCCCAAGAATGGTAGAGTAAAGGAAAACAGGCACACACTTCACTAATTGGCCCTACTAAAAACTTGCCAACATGATGATATTATGGCAAGAGAGGTCATATGGAGAAAGACTGGTAGTTTAAGGGAGATGTAAAGAAATGTTACAACTTCAAAGATCCAACACATCTAAAAAAGAACTGCCCCAAATCCCTAAGAATTGGGAAAAAAGTCCCAACATAGCCCATCGGAGCCAGCAGAGCAAATAACTCAGGAGCCTCACGTAGTGGAATAAAGAAACCACAAGTGAAGGCAACGGTCTTTGCGCTAAATTGGGAAGATATTGGAGCAGATGCGACAATGATAAATGTACATTCACAATTCAAGGCCGTCCTATTAATGCTCTAATAGACCCTAGATCCACCCATTCTTATCTAAACAAGACTGGTGTATATCATTTGGTTGGGATAGAATTGAACTACTATATACCTTGTTGGTGTGTACTCCATTTGGAAAAATGGTGCAAGTAAATAAATATGTTTATAATTGTAAGATTGGAGTTGGGAAGGAGAATTTGGAAGGAGATTGCATAGTTTTAACTATTGATGATTATGATGTAATCTTAGGGACGGATTGACTAGTGAAGTATGGGGCTAAAGTAGATTGTAAGAATAAATCTATACAATATCAGTCCTAGCTGCGATGTGCTTGAATTCAATGGTACTTGGGTAAAAGCATTGAAATTTCTGATAGCGAGAGTTAAGGCCAACCTGGAAGCTTCTAAGACAGTGATGCTAATGATATTTGGCTTACATGATAAAAAGCTAAAGGATCAGTGTACCCTGGAGATCATTGAAGTAGTCAAAGAGTTCCCTGATGTGTTTCCTATTGAACTTACTTCTCTTCCTACCACTCAGGAAGTTGAGTTAACTATAGGATATCATTAATATGTTAAGACAAGCATGCGTTATACTTCCTGATTTGATTAAGCAGTGGTTCTCATATCCTTGAGTATTGTGATGCTTAAAGTTAACACATGGAAGCTTATTACCTGAACAAGTATATTGGATGACCTGACTATGAGGTAATCATATGGATAGCTATTTTGTGCCAATGACAGAATCTCATCATAACAAATGTATAAATATCTTTAGACTTGAGATCTCCAATGTACTTTATTTGCTAAGTGTTGGACTTTAAATTCAAGCTCTAGAATCTTGACAAAATAGCCAATGGGATGGACATTGGGTACAACATGAAGCAAATAAAAGTAGTTAAGAGGATCAATAAAGGATTTACCACTCCTAATAGCAGGGGGCGAATATATCATGGCCACTTGTAGGAATTACTACTCGAGAAGTCCTTGGCCAAGGCAATTGTGTATTGGAAATGGTTAACAAGTCCTTGATACATACAATGAGTAGTGGATTCCGAGAACAAGTACTAACATATTCGAGCTAGAATTAATGTACTATTCTGGAAGAAATTGTCCCTAATTCCATACACCAAATCAAATAAGATATTGTATGGTGAAAGGAGTTTATTGTGCTGTCCTTTGCTATTTAAAGATTCATGTCAAGCCACTTGACTTTTTGGACTTTTGGGTGGTCATAATGTGTTTCTAGATACTGCTCATAATCTGCTAATATAGATTTAATAATTAAAAAATTATTAAATCAATCCTTATTAGAATTAATAAGTTAATTCTAAAATTATTAAGGATTATTATTCTTAAAGATGTTTAGATTATTTCATATTTTGCTACCAATAGACCAGGAAACCTAATATGTCACACATAATAAAGTCTTGAGCACTTGATATATATTATTTGATAATATTTTGGGGATTAATTATGAGAAGTGAATAACTTTATAGTCGAATTATAAGTTTGTTATATTTCGAGGGCTAAATTACAATTATATGAACTTTGAGGACTTAATCGAAGTTAATGAAACTTAGAGTACTTAATTGTAATTATTAAAAGTTCTAATACCTATAAGGATAAGGAAATTGTTCCTTTTATTTTGTTGAAAAAAAAACATGAAAATAAGACGTTGTTTTGGTGAAACTTTTCTTCTCTTCCACGAAAATTACACTAGCTGCCATTAATCGTTCTAGCAGAGAATTTGGTCTTGCTTGAGTAGTCAAACTTGTGTGGATTTCTATTAGAGAAATCTCTATCCTTTAGATTTAGTGACTTAAACGAGATGAGGAACACTATTCTAAGCCTGTACAAATTGCTAGATCGTGCCACAAATAGAGAAAAAAATATCATTCACAGAGGCAACGTAACGTATGATTTTTCTACCATTTTATTTCCTATTAATTCAAAAATGGGATCCTCGGTGTGGAATTCTCATTTCCTCCACTGATTAAACATGACTTTACATAGAGAATTACTAACAATGGTAGCTTATTTATGCATTAATGTGTTGTATCTTTGGCGATGAAATATGTTTCATCGTTGTCTCTGTTCTACTTCTGAAATTGTTCAGAATATGAATAGTTTGTGAAAGAAAAAAATAAATAAATAAATAAAAATGATTAAGTGGGTTATGGTTGCAATGTATATGGTTTCTATAAAAGTTACAAAAATGGTTTTAAACAAGAATTAACGGGTTAGTTCTTGCATAGAAAAGATGTTTTTTGGGCGTGTTGTTCTGTAAGTTAAAAGGAAATTGTTTTCTTGAAGTTGTCGTTTTTCCTAAACAAATTTTGATTTGCAATGGTTTCGGTTTACTGAAAAGATTTGAATGAGTTCATAGAATGGAACAAAAACATTTTTGAATGTCACAGAGAATTATTCTTTGAAATTGTTGCAGAATTCATTGAAGAATTTTTCCCAAAAATCGTTTCTGGGAAGACGAAGAAGAGAAAAAAAAATAATAATTGCCCTAAGCCACGGCTCATTGGGAGCCAAGCCACGGTTCGCATGGGTTTGGCTCCCAGAATCGCGGCTCACATGGATTATGTTATGCAATCATGGGGAGGCTTATACACATCCTCCCCAGGATGCAACTTCCTTTTGTAATATAAAAAAATATATATATATATCTTTTTTTCTTTGTTTCGTCTAAGTTCACGGTTTTGTCCTCTTGCACATAGCCCACGGATCCTTTCGTTTCTTTCACTTAAAGACCAAATTTTCCCAAAGTTAGCATTTTGGGACTAATATAATTTTTCCAAAAATTATGTTTTGAAAAATAATATATTTTCTAAAATAATGATTTTAGATTATATATATATTATTTTAATTCCTAAAATATGATTTTATCAATTAATATATTTTCTAAAATATTGATTTTAGATTATATATTATTTTAATTCCTAAAATAATATAGCAATTAATATATTTTCTAAAATAGTGATTTTTGAATTTATTCTATTTCCAAAAATAGAGATTTTGGAACTAATTTTAGGACTTAATATATTTTCTAAAATATAGATTTTAGAAGTAATTTGGAAGGGCAAATCACATTGAATTAGGGGTGGAAAATCACATTGAAGCGGGACTACCATTTTTTTCCAGATAAGGGGACCCAAAAGTTATTTTTCTCAAAATTTGATTTTGAGACTAACTATTTTATTTTTCCAAAATAATGATTTTGGAAGTTTATATTTTATATAAATCTATCTAGAAATTTCCAAATTTTGATTTTTGAAACTTTTGCTAATTTCTAAAATTTGATTGTAGAAATTAATATATATATATATATATATATATTCTAAAATTCTAATTTTAGATTTTATTTCCAAAATAGTGATTTTGGAATTGTATGCTATGTTTTATTTACTTAATGTGTTTTGAGCAAGATGCTAGCATGATGGATGGTTATGGACTAAAACCAAATATATCTATTCGTGCATTATTCACAGTTTTGGTTTTAATAAAATAGGGCCTGCGTGTCATGCCTTTTATATTATTCTTGTGTAATTTCTATTTTCATCTAAACTCCCTTGATGTAACTTGAGGTTTCTTTTCTTAGAAAATTTATGTAACTAGATTACATAGTTTAGATAAAGTTAGAAAAATTATTTACAAGACAATGGAGATGGCGACCAAATCGAGGAGAAAGGGTAGGACCTTCTACTTATTTCATGCACGAACACATAGAGTCGACCGCATTAATTTCCTTCGTGGCTCGAGAAAATTAATCTAGAAAAAGTCCATAACCATACCATGTAATTGTGTTTTTGCAATGTGTGGATATGATAGGAATCAATCTGGCCACGGGGATCGAGCTCAAAAAGAGGGAGAGGACAAAACCGAAACAAAGCCGAGCTTGCCCAGTCCATGGACAAGAGCCCATGCTAAACAATTCCAA
Organism: Voacanga thouarsii; assembly: GCA_026120185.1. Lineage (NCBI taxonomy): Eukaryota > Viridiplantae > Streptophyta > Magnoliopsida > Gentianales > Apocynaceae > Voacanga > Voacanga thouarsii. The sequence goes on from JANUWF010002002.1 coordinate 390,069, forward strand.
CATAACCTCCAACTATATCAAGTGGGATAGTATACGGACATTGCCGAAAGAGGATCAAGAATGGACCGTGTTGCTGGTGTACGAAGGACATCAACCTGAAGCAATTCGTATAGAAACGTCGCCTAGCAGTTTGGACCCGGCGCCGGCCAATGTAGCCCTACCTGGCACCGACTATGGCCTGTAAGAATTCTAAGTTTTTTTATGTAGAACGGACCCGCACCGGCCCAAGTAACCCGACTCGGCGCTGACTGGGGACTGGTAAAGTCCGATTCTTGCTTCGGCTATTTGTGACCCGAGTACTATTCCTCTAGATTGGACCCGGTGTCGCACCTAGAAGGCCAACCCGGGAACCTGAACCCCTAACATTTTTTATGTATTTTGGGGTCATTTTGTTATATTTTGAAGTGTTTAGTTCAAGAACAGAATACCCTTTTATAATGCTTTGTATTATAAGAACAAGAATAACATATTTCACATTTTTTACATGAATGAAGATTCATCTTAATGGCTTGAAGCATGGAGAGATTCCTTGTTCAACTTCAATCCAAGACCAACCTAAGGGCTAAGTCCACCTTTGAGTAAGTGTCTACAAACTCTAAGGACAATTCAACTAGGAAATCAACAAGGGTTCTTCTTGTGTATCATTTAGGGTTCTTGTTGTTTCTTGTTTGAATGCCTACAATTCCCTATCCTTTTAGTTCTTGATTTCTCGATAAGTCAAAAGTTCTAACGTGTTGTTGTTGTAGACCTTATCTACTAAATTTGGGGTTCTAAAAGTTCTTTTAGGGTTCTTTGTTTTTGGAAAAAGGTGTTACTTTGTTATTTTTGTTGATCTCCTTATGTCCTTTTCTTATTTGTTATGCTTATCCTGAAGTTCTTCTACTTTGTTAAAGTCTAATCAAAAGGCACTTTTTGATCTAGAAAGACTTCCTCCCTCATACTTATATCAAATTTGGTATCAGAGTAAAGATAAGCTTAGACCTATATCTTAGCGTGGATCTTAATCCTAGAGTGTTGTTTGATCTTGAGTTTTTCTAGGATAAAAAAAAGGAGAATGAAAATGAATTATCCTTGGGAATACATTTTATTATTGATGTTGTGATTATATTGGGCTTGTTTGGAAAGAATTTTTCTTGGAAAGTTCCATAGGAAAATCTTACATATAAGGTGTTTAATAAAAGTTCTCAATGACCATATACCTTATGAACACCATGTGATTGATAAAATGTCTCAAAGAAAGAATGTGGCTTCAACATTCGTGTTATCCCTATAACATAATCCTAGATTCCTTCTTATCTTATTGTCCTACTTAACTTGTGTATCTTTGTACTTATTCCTTGGAATTGGTGTAAAGTTTGTTGACGTGTTCCATTGTGTCCTTTATTCTTGTTGTGTATTATGAACACCTTGTACTCTACTTGTTTCTTGACCTCTAAGTATTCACTACAATTATCATCCTAAGACCCTTGTAGTGAAGTATCCTAAGAGCTAATAGACTAAAGTTAACTAATCCCTTGATGTTGGGGAAGAATTTGGATGAACAAGTGCAACATTGAGTGAAAGAAAAAGGCTAGAGAGAAAGATTCTTATTTGAAAAAGTCAAATGGCGCAAATACGAGAGTGGAGTGCAAACACTTAGGTAGTAAGGGAGGAAACCGATTTCTATTTTTGTTCTCTTAACTCTTTTTGTAGGAATATAAATCTAAACTCGAAAGATGACTCAAGGAGAGGAACCGACTAGGCTAAATCTTGGTGGAGTAAGTAGACCACAAGAGGATTCGGTAGATATTTGTGAAGCCCTCGTTTCATTGCAAAGGAGTATGGAGGGCATTTGGAGGGAGATGACCGAACTCCGAGCACAATAAGGCCAAACATCTACTGCCGGTCAAAGGAGAGAACAAGAGTAGCTGGAAGCCTACAACACGCTTCCTGTAAATACACAACCTGGAGAAGAAGAGGATGAATATTCAGCTAGTGGATATCAACAAGTTCCTATGAGAAGAAGGAGAAAAAAGTTGAGAGGAGGTAGAGGAAGAGCCCGAGGGAGATTTGGCGAGAATCCTATGAGGGGAGTTGAAAGAAATATTGAGAGAGAATTTGAGTAGGAAGAGGGATACTCGGAGGAAGACTACAGAGAACAATATTGGGGTAACATGATGAGAGGTAGGAGGAGAGATAAAAATAAGGGAGATAGGGAATTGAAAAATGTCAAAATGAATGTACCACAATTTCAGGGGAAGGTGATCCCGAGGCATACTTTGAATGGGAAAGGAAAATAGAAATTCTATTTGATTGCAAGGACTATAGTGACAGAAATAAGGTGAAGTTGGCAGTATTAGAGTTTTCAGGCTATGCATTGGTATAGTGGAAGCACGTTTTGGCCAATAAAAGGAGAATGGGAGAAAATGTCGTTAGTACATGGGAATTGATGAAAAATCTCATGACGGCGAGAATTGTACCACACCACTACTACAACAAGCTATATCAAAGCTTCAAGTGCTAAGATAGGGGAATAAAAGTGTTAAAAATTATCATAATGAACTTAAGGTGCTAATGATGAGGGCGGTTATTAATAAAGATCTACGTGCCACCAAAGCCAGATTTCTAAGTGGATTAAACCAGGAGATAGCCAAGGTAGTCGAGTTGCATTCGTATGAAACCTTGGAAGAAATGATGCATATGGCTATGTAGGTAGAAAAACAATTGAAGAAAAGGCCGTTTGAGAGGAAAGGGACTTCATCTCCTAAGGAATTCCCTAAGTCGATACCTAAATAGGAAGGAGTTCTAAGGCCACTACCTAGGGAGTTTAATAAACCGAAGGAAGAATGGCATAGAGATAAATGAATGGCTGTTGAGAAGCCTTGGAGCTAGGAAATTAAGTGTTTTCGTTGTTTGGGATATGAACACACAACACACGAATGACCAAGTAAGAGGGTGATGTACACAAATGCCTATAGTAAGGTTTCATCCGAGGAAGAGCAATATGAGAAATTGGAAGAAAATCAAAAGGAAGAGGAAATCTCGAATGAAGAAGGTGAAGAAGTTGGGCAAGTGTGTACATTACTTGGTGTAGCAAGGAGACCTTTGAGTACGCAAGCAAAAAAGGATGAGCATCATCAACAGAAGGAGAATATCTTTTATACAAGATGCTTGATCAACCAAGTACCTTGCAGTGTAATCATTGATAATAGGAGTTGCACCAACGTTATAAGTGCTAGTATAGTGGAAGAAACAGTCTTGGAAACAAGGAAGCATCCGCACTCTTACATGTTGCAATGGCTAAATGAAAGTGGGAAATTGAAGGTTAATAAACAAGCTTTGATTGCAATTAACATGGGAAAATATAAAGATGAGATCTTGTGTGATGTTATCCCTATACAGGCAGGCTACCTACTTTTAGGGAGACCATGGCAATATGATAGGGGAGTAATCCATGTCAGGAAGAAAAACACCTACCTATGTATAAGGAGGGAAAGAAATTCATTCTACTACCTATGTCTCCAAGTGAAGTGAGCAAAGATGAAAAAATCATGAGAGAAAATGAGAAGAAAATGAATGTTTAAGAAAATGAGAAAGAAAACAAGAGAGAGAACACTGAGAAAGAAGAAAAAGAAAAGAGAGAGGGAAAACAAGAGAGATGAGAAAAGAGACGAATAAATTTCTTTACAAAAGAGAGAGAGTTGGTAGAAGCTCTTAAAAGTTGAGGAACCCGTGTATCTTCTCATTTGGAAGGGCATTTATGTAACTACTAATGAAAGGAGTCTTTCTTTAACTTGTGAAATTGTAGGTCTTATTGAAGAATTCCAATACTTATTTCCAAAAGAAATACCCAAAGGATTGCCACTCATCCGAGGAATAAAGTATCATATTAATTTCATCTTGGGGGGCTATCATTCCAAATAGATTAGCCTATAGATGCAACCCTGAAGATGTTAAGGAATTACAAAACCAAGTTGAGGAGTTTCTCAAAAAAGACCGTGTTTGAGAAAGTTTAAGTCCAAATGCAGTTTCAACGCTGTTGGTGCCTAAAAAGGATGGATCATGGAGAATGTGTGTTAACTGCAGGGCCTTTAACAACATAACGGTAAAGAATCGTTACCCTATCCCCAAGCTTGATGCTTTATTGGATGAAATGCATGCATCATGTGTATTTTCAAATTTTGATTTGAAATCCGGATGTTATCAGATCAGGATTAGGGAAGGTGATGAATAGAAAATTGTATTTAAGACAAAAAAAGGGTTTATTTAAGTGGATTGTGATGCCATTTGGGTTATTAAGTGCACGTAGTACTTCCATTAGGTTGATGCACTATGTGTTGCGACAATATACTGAAAAATTTATTGTGGTGTATTTTAATGATATTTTGATTTATAGCAAAACTTATGAAGATCATTTGCATCATTTTAAATGTGTGCTTATTACCCTTAGAAGAGAAAGGTTACATGCGAACTTTAAAAAATGTTTATTTTGTTTGGAAAAGATAACTTTTCTTAGTTATGTTGTAAGTTCGAAGGGTATTAAAGTTGATGAAGAAAAGGTCAAGGCAATACAGGAATGGCAAACACCTATATCTGTGATTGAGGTAAGAAGTTTTTAGGGGGTAGATAGTTTTTACAAGCGATTCACTAGAAACTTCAGCACGATAGCTACCCTATTGACTTAAGTTATAAAAAGGAATGTAGGGTTTAAGTGGGGAGAAGAACAAAAAAATGACTTTTATTGCTTTGAAATCAAGATCGATTGTAGCCCCATTGTTGTTCTTGCCTAATTTTGAGAAAGTTTTTGAAGTGGAATTTGATGCTAGTGGAATAGGAATAGGTGCTGTGGTGACTCAGGATAAAAAACCTATTGCATTTTTTAGTGAGAAGCTATCAGGAGCACCCTTGAATTATTCCACTTATAACAAGGAATTGTATACATTAGTGAGGACCTTGCACCATTGGGAACATTATTTGTTACCTAGGGAATTTATCATCCATACTAATCATGAAACATTAAAGAATCTTAAAGGCCAACAAAAGTTGAACAAAAGGCTTGCCAAATGGATGGAATTCATAGGTACATTTCAATACGTTATCAAATACAAGAAGGTAAGGATAATGTAGTAGCTGGTGCATTATCTCACAGGTATGTGCTTTTCAATTCCTTAGATGTAAAATTACTTGGTTTTGAACTTATTATGGATTTATATGCAAATGATGATGAGTTGGGGGAGATTTATCATGTTAGTGAAAAATACGCTTTCCAAAAATTTTATAGGCATGATGAGTTTTTGTTTAAAGATGGTAGACTATGCATACCAAAAGGATCATTGAGGGAATTGTTAGTAAAGAAAGCTTATGGAGAAGGTTTAATGGGACATTTTGGGAATATAAAAACATTAAGTATTTTGCAAGAGCATTTTTATTGGCAAAAAATAAGGAGAGATATAGAGAGGCATTGTAATTCTTGCATAAGATATAGAAGGGTCAAATCTAAAACACTACCCCAGGGTTTATATACTCCTTTACCCATCCCTAATGCACCTTGGTTAGATATTTTAGTAGATTTCATCTTCGGATTGCCACGAACAAAGGGGCGAAAGGATTCCATCTTTATAGCTGTTGATCGCTTTTCTAAGATGGCTTATTTTATTTCTTGAGCAAAAACTAATGTTGCTACTCATATTGCAAGTTTATTCTTCATGGAGGTGGTACGATTGCACGGCCACAGAGCATAGTATTGGACAGGGATACTAAAAAGTTAAGTCATTTTTAGAGAATATTATGGGCAAATTTTGGAATGAACTTGTTATTTTTTACAACTTGTCACCCACAAATAGATGGACAAACAGAGGTTGTCAACCAGACCCTCATGTAACTACTACGAACAATCCTCAAGAGGAACTTGAAAAAATAGGAAGAATGTCTTTCACATCTAGAGTTTGCATACAATAGAACTGTCCATTCTACTACAACATATTCTCCTTTTTAAATTATTTATGAGTTTAATCTATTAACCCTTTTAGATTTATCTCCTTTGCCTATAGATGAGAGATTGAGCCTTAATAGCAAAAAGAAGGCTAAAATGGTTAAGTCCATGCAGAGAAAGTTAAGTTTCTATTCGAAAAATGGAATGAGGCCGTTGTATGCAATTGCAACCTAGAAAGAAAGTAGGTGATATTCTAACTGAGTGATTGGGTTTAGGTTCATTTGTACAAGGAAAGATTTCCCACCCAACGCAAATCAAAGCTCGAACCAAGAGGAGATGGTCTATTTCAAGTTCTTTAGTGATATGGCAACAACGCTTACAAGATTGATGTACCGGGTGAGTATAATGTGAGTGCTATTTTTAATATAGCTAATCTTTCTCTTTATGATGTAGGTTATGATTCAAGGATAAATCCATTCCAAGAAGGAGGAAATGATAGGAATCAATCTGGCAATGGGGATCGTGCTCAAGAAAAGGGAGAGGATGAAACTGAAATAAAGCCAAGCTTGCCTGATCCGTTGACAGGAGCCCGTGCCAAACAATTCCAACACAACCTTTAACCATATCTACAAGCTCAATTCAAGTGGGATAGCATATGGACATTACCGGAAGAGGATCAATAACGGACCATGTTGTTGGTGTATGAATGACATTAACCGGAAGCAGTTCGCATAGAAACGTTGCCCAACAGTTTGGACACAGTGCCAGCCAGAGTAGCCTACTTGGCGCCGGCTGTAACCTGTAAAAATTCTATGTTTTTTAGGTGCATGCACTGTTCCAACAGAACGGACCCGACACCGGTTAGGGACAAGTAAATTCCTGTTTTTGCTTCGGTTATTTCTGACCTGAGTACTATTCCTCTAGATTGGACTTGGCGCCGCCCTTAAGAAGCCTACCCGGTGCTGGCCCTATTCTGTAACCCAAACCGTTGACGTTTTTCAGCTATTTTTGGGGTCATTTTGTAATATTTTAAAATGTTTAGTTCATGAATAGAACACCCTTATATAATGCTTTGTATTGTAAGAACAAGAACAACATATTACACATTTTTACATGAATGATGATTTATCTTGAAGGCTTGAAGCTGGAGAGATTTCTTGTTCAACTTCAATCTAAGACCAACCTAAGGGCTTAGTCTACTCATGAGTAAGTGTCTATAAATTCTAAGGATAATTCAGCTAGAAAATAAAAAATGGTTCTTCTTGTCTGTGATTTAGGGTTCTTGTTGTTTCTTGTTTGAATGCCCACAATTCCCTATCATTTTAGTTCTTGATTTCTTGCTAAGTCAAGGGTTCTAAGATGTTGTTGCGGTAGACCTTATCTACTAAATTTGAGGTTCTAAAAGCTAGTTCTTTTAGTGTTCTTTGTTTATGAAAAAAGGTGTTACTTTGTTATTTTTCTTGATCTCCTTATGTTCTTTTCTTATTTGTTATGCTTGTCTTAAAATCCTTCTACTTTGTTAAAGTCCAAACAAAAGCCACTTTTAGATCTAGAAAGACTTTCTCCCATAAGCTCATATCAGGATATGATGCATGCTATCTATAAGACACAAATATCACAAATCCCTCAATTAAAATTAAATCTAATGCCTTCCATTAATATAGTAAGAATGAGAGTCCTTTTTCGAAATCAGGTTGTTGGGTTAACCCAATCCTATTTGACATCGGGCATGTTCAAGCTATGAAATTTTAAATTTTTTATTAATGGGTTGGGCTAACTCAAGCATAATGAAATTTAGAAGCAAGATTCGGTTAGCTTAAAAGCTTTAAGATTAAAAGATATTAATCACCTAATGACCCGATAATTACATACAATGTAATTGGTATTGGATATTTACCATTGAACTTAAGAGTGGCTTGTTAGGTAAACCTAAGGCCATTCTTGAGGAATTTGGATACCAGTCCACTAGTAAATCATTCAATGGGCTTTCCCAAATCAATAGTGAGGGTTATTAGTTTGAGTAAAATAGTGGAGTAATAACGCGCTTAATTAAAGACCTGATTATTTACATTACATGCGCATATATAGTGCGGATTTTCTCTATTTTTGCATCTAGGCCATCTGCATCATGACAACAAACTTGAACTTAAAGAGCATTTTGAAAACCATCAAACTAACCGAAACAAACTTTCTCAATTTGTATAGAAACTTGAGAATAGTTCTCAAGACGAAAAAGTTGCTCTATGTGTTGGAGGTTCCTTTTCTGCCATCACCAGCTCAAGATGCTGATACTGATGAGCTTGCTATCCACAAGAAGCATAAAGAGGACAGTAACACGGCATCCTGTGTGATGTTGGCATCAATGACCCCTAAACTATAAAAAAAGCACGAGTATATGGATGCGTACTCGATTATTTTACATCTTCGAGAGCTGTTTGATGCCCAAGCCAAAAAGGAAAGATATGAGATATCAAAAAACTATTCCATTCAAAGATGGCTAGGGGTATTTCTAGGGCCACTCATGGGCTGAAGATGTTAGGCTTAATTGAGAAGCTCAGATCTCTTGGTTTTGTGATAGACAATGAATTAAGTATCAACTTAATTCTATAATCTTTACCAAGTAGTTTTCCACAATTTGTGATTAGCTACTAGATGAAAGATTGAATCCACCATACCTGAGTTGATCAATCTACTCAAAATTATGGAGTCCTCCATTTAGAAGGAATCCAATGTAGTTATGTTAGTAAAATCTTCCTCTTCTAGGAAGAAGGTTCCTAAGAAGAAGAAGAAAGCTTCTACAAAGCCTAAAGGTGGTGTGAAAAGAAGAAGATAACCCCTAAAGGCCCATGCCATTATTGTGAAAGATGGGTCATTAGAGACGTAACTGCAAAGCCTACTTGGAGACCGTCAAAGAAAAGAAGTAGAAGGAGAAGCTTCTGGGCACTTCTACTTCTACTCATGGTATGTTTATGATTAATATTAATAATTCTTTGAGAAAAGAGATATGGTTATTAGATACCTGATGTGAATCTCATTTGTGCAATAACTAGTAGGGACTAAAGGACAATAGAAGGCTTGAGAAGGGTGATTTATTGCAAATGGAGCAAAGGTTGTTGCATTTGCTGTAGGGACTTACGAGCTACAATTGCCTTCATGATTATTTTACAACTACAAAACTGTTATTTGGTGAAAAACATTATCTCAGTTGCATGTTTAGGCTTGTGTGGATTTCATTCAATTTTTAAGAATAAATGTTATTCTTTTTCATTGAATGATATTCATTACGGTTCTACAATTTTGGTTAATGGTTTATATATTCTAGACATGGACAATGCAATCCTCAAAATAAACAATAAGAAGCTAAGGATAGATAATTCAACCTCACCTTATTTATCGCATTGTCGTTTAGGCCATATAAATGAGAATCGCGTTTCTAGGTTACACAAGTTGGGTGACTTAAGGTCAGTATATGCGAGTCTTGTTTAGTTGGTAAAATAGCTAAAACTCATTTTCTGGAAAAAGAGAAAAGGGCAAAGAGTCACCGATAAGGCCTAAATTAGTCATATATTTCCTAGTTATTTAAGGTAATTTTGTGATACATTTTGTTCAATAACTGGTCATATTCCTTTGTATTTGAGATTTTACCCTTGGAAAGGTATTTTATACATTATTTCAAATTTTAGGGGAGAAATAAGGCAAAAACATCGCTAAACAGAAAAGAAGAGGCACCGGTAAGGATAGGAGAACCGGTGCCAGCGATGTGCTGTAGGCACGCACTTCGAGGGGATAAAAAATTGGTGAAACAGAGCTAAATAGAACACAACCAGTGCCGGTTGGGAACTCAGAGGCAGCACCGGCTGTAGTCTGGAAGGGTTGGCACGAAAATTAAGAAAAATTGACGAATGGACGAAGAAGCAGACCACAACCAATGCCGGCCCTAGGCAGGACAGGCGGTGCCGACTGTGCACTAGTACTAAGGCGGTGCCTCGATTTTCTTACGCATTTTTTTTTGGCAATTTGCATAGTTTTAGTATTTTTCTATTTTTATTTGGCCAGAAACTCTAGATGGATGGATTTAGGCACTTCTAAAGCCTATAAATAGAGGGAAAACACAAGGAAAATGGGGGAATTTGCAGATCAAAATATCAAATCACTCAAATTCAAGGAGGAATTCTATCAAATCAAGGAGGATTGTATAAGAGGGTCTACGAAGAAAGAAGAAGAAGGCTTGTCCATGAATGCTTCCTTTTAACTTTTGTTTTCTTTTCTTGAATAATGATGTATTAACTGTTTTATTGTAATTTGACATTGTTTTAGGTATTGATGATTTTTAGAGTTACTTTGATGCATACGAATTGGGTTATAAAAAATCATACAAAAATAAGCACATTCCCAATCAAGTTAAATTAAAACGTTAAGCCCAAAGTACACATATGAGCAAGCGTATTCATCATTAAACATAGCATAGGGTTTAAAACGAGTATCAATCCTCAAGAAAAAAGTATGCAATAATCACTTTTCTTTCATTGTTTAACTGACTCCATAAAGTGAAAAAGAATAAAAAGAAAAATATAATAAAATAAAAGAATATATACATTTTAAGGATGGAGAATTATGTAACTCAAATCATTATTTTGACAAACATGACTTTCAAGTACCTAATCATTATCATAACTAAACATTCTCTTGGCATCATGACGGATCAAGATAGATTCACTTCTTTTCCAATCCATAAAATCACTATCTTCTAGACAAATTAGCAACACATATCTTGTCTAAACGTAAAACATGAATTTAACCAATGAATCCATATCCTAGCAGACATCAATTAACCTTTAATTTCCTAGTTCTTAGCAATTAACCCCAATTCTAAGCAAGTTAAAAGACAACAAATATGAAATTAATGAATTGAAACCACCATCAACCCCTTTTCCAAGAAAGTTAATAGAAGAAACAATAAATTAATCTCGTAATCAGCATAAGTAATTAAATATTAAGAATAATAATCAATTAATCAAAAGATCAAAGTAACTCTAAAAATCATGAATACCTAAAACAATGTTAAATTACAATAAAACAGTAAATACATCATTGTTCAAGAAAAGAAAATAAAGTTAAAAGAAAGTACTCATAGATATGCCTCATTATTTATCATTCTTTGACCCTCTTATACAATCCTCCTTGATTTGATAGAATTCCTCCTTGAATTTGAGTGATTTGATGCTTTGATCTGCGAATTCCCCCCTTTTCCTTGTGTTTTTCCTCTATTTATAGGTTTTAGAAGTGCCTAAATCCATCCCTCTAAGGATTCTGGCCGAATAGAAGTAGAAAAATACTAAAACTCAACAAATTGCCAAAAAATGCACACAAAAATCGAGGCACTGCCTCAGTACTAGTGCATAACCGGCACCGCATGTCCTACCCAGGGCCAGCGCCGATAGTGATATGCTTCTCCATCTGTTCATCGATTTTTCTTGATTTTTGTGCCCACCCTTCCAGACTGCAGCTGGCGCCGCCTTCAAGCTCCCAACTGGCACCGACTGTGTTATGTTAAGCTCTATTTTACCGATTTTTAATCATCTAAAAGTGTGTGGCTGCAGCACGTGGTCGGCGCCGATTCTCTTGTCATGGCTCGCATTGCCTCTATTCTGTTTAGCGATGTTTTTGCCTTATTTCACCCCAAAAAGCTGAAATAATGCACAAAATACCTTTGCAAGGGTAAAATCTCAAATATGAAGGAATATGACCAGTTATTGAACAAAATGTATCATGAAATGGCCTCAAATAACTAGCAAATATATGACTAATTTAGGCCATAGCACATTCCCCCACACTTAGCTCTTTGCTTGTCCTGAAACAAAGTATTAAAGACAAGTAGGAAAACCCAAGTTTTCACAAAATCACTCAATCAATTTCAACATAATATTCCCAATGCTTCCTTTATTCAAGACAACAAAATATATGCTACTATACCTTTTATAACAAATGCAAGACTTGTGTAAGTGAAGAATGACTAGTAGAACCATCTCAACACTAAACATCATTCTCAAACCATTGGAAAGAAGTTAGTTCAAAAGAAATATGCATTCCATAAGCTTACTTTTCATATACTCTCTCCACTAATCCGAGACATATCGTGATTCTACTTAGGTCAAGTAGGACTTTTAAGCTTGTAATGTAAGGCTAAAGGGTTTGTAATGTAGCTGTCAAACAAAGGATACAGAAAATCAATTATCAAAGAAGATGAGAGTTTGCAAGAAAAGGGTAAACAACATGTACCAATAAATTTCAAACTTTTCTTGCTCTCCTATCACCAAACCAATGAAAAACCCATAACCTTATATAACAATCATATCATAGTTCACGCAAATCTTGCATTCTTTTCCTCAATAATTCTTAACTCATCATTCATATTGCACAAGATCATCAAATATTTTAGCATTTTTTATTCCAGCTCTCTTCCTGTGCTATTCTTTTCTTTCCTTTTCAGCTTTTCTTTTTTTTTTTCAAATGTTGCTTTTGTTTGTTTCTTTTTTTTCTTTCAACATTTTCTAGCAGCTTTTTGTTTTTCTCAATCTTTCTTCCTCTTTTCTTTCTCCTTTCTCCTTTTACAACTCCAACTCAACAATGATGCATGACTGAAAGTAATAAGTCATGACATTTACACCAGTATTTTCCCTTACACTTCTTCTACTTGTCCTTTTATCCATCAAGAGCAATCAAAGATTTGGAAGCATTATCAAACTCTCAGAAAAGAAGTAATGGACAAAGTATGATAACCGATTTTAAGAAAGAAATTAACAATTTCGGCTCAAAATAGGCACTAGGGATAATATAAACTAGGTAGGCTTGAAAAGCTCGAACTATCTAAAGAAGGCCTATTACCGTCATCCCTAAGTTAAATCATGAATGTCTTTCTTACTTCGCCTCGAGAGGTATTTAAGTAAGTTCTAGAATACTCAATGAGTTTTAGTAGAAAAAAAGGTTTAAGAATAATGTAAAGCATTTGATCAAGAACTACTTAGTCTAAGTGCGTGCAAAAAGTCATGCATAAGTCACAAATGATATTGAACATATGCTCTATGATCTAGTACAAAGACATGTATTAAAAATACAACTTGAAAGCTAAACAAAAATCAGGAAAATTCTGACAAATTTTGCTCAAAAGGTTCAAAGAAGAGTTTCAAAAAGAATGAAGCATATAAGAATTCCCATTCTAACCTTTCCCCCACACTTAAATTGGACATTATCCTCAGTGGCCAAACAAATAGAGTAAGGACATATTGCCATGGGAACAAAAATAAAGGGGGAAAGAGAAAAAAGAAAATACTTCCATTGCATTGTGCATTCTCCTACAAAAGAGTTGAATTCCAATAGAAAAGAGCATTATCGAAGTACCTAAAAAGAAAAATACACAAATGTAACACACCAAAGCATAAAACTAGAAAAGAAAAATAAGCAAAAAGTAACAAAAATAGTGCAAAAAAGAGAAGTACAAGAAAAATACTAGCAACATAAAGACACACAAAAATAAAAGAAAACAAACTAGAAATCCTAAGAAAGTAAATAAAGACGCGACTCACTCTCCCACACTACGAGATGAAAAATATTTTCTTGATTTGAGAGAGGAAAAACAAAAAACTTAACAAAACCAAACACAAAACAAAGATACAAACTCTTTCCACTCATCATGCTTCCTTATCAAACCTTTGGAAAAGAGATTAAAACTCCAAGTAGAAGATAGGCATAATGAATATAGAAAGAATGGAGGATTTTTAAAAATCAAGGGTTCATGAAAATGATTTGTCTCAATAAAGCAAAGCACATAACCCTCATTCTCTAACATTCCTTTAGACACATAAATATCTTTTTCAACATATGAGTGCACATGGTATCTAATGGATGCATCAACTTTGAAATCACTAGTTAACCTTCAAAAGAATTTTTATAATTAAAATTCCCCTTTAAACTTAGTATTTGAGTTCTTAAAGATGGGACAGGGAAATCCTTACATTTCAATACTTCTACAAAAACTAAGTTACCTCCCTGAAATTGGGGTGAAGGGTAAAATTCGTCAACATCCTCAAAGGGTTTCTTAGAATGAATGATAAATCCAACTTCTTGAGGCATGTTAAACTCCAAATAGCGTCATTGGGACCATTGTTCTCCAAGAAGTGAGAGGAACTTAAGAAATCATGTGACAAAGAAATATTAGAATTATAAGCACATAGAGTAGAATCCAATACCTCGCTTGCCACATCATGCAATTGTCCCTCATAGCCTCTCTTTTTTTTTCCATGGTCAATTGTACAGGCTAGCCTGAGCATATGAGTCTCCTCAACAATCTTAAATAATTGTTTCCTTTGATTGCACATTCATTGGGAAGCCTCTTTATGCCATTGAACAGATGAATTTGTATTGGCAACAAAAGATTTCACTAATGCTTCTAATGACGTCTCACTAAAAACATCACTGTGTGCTTGTAATTTTACCAATCTATCATCAATACACTAACGCTTTTTTTTTTTTTTTTTTGACAACTAAAAACTATCCTAATTGAATGCATGACCACGAATTCATAAATTAAATATTCAAATAAGATTGAAAATTGTAAATAACAAAACAAATAAATTCAGTCTATTGAAAGTATTGTGTTATCCAAAAGTCCAAACCTGAAAATAAGAAGAGTTAGTATTGACTCAAAATTATAGACGTAAAAATCATCCAATTCAAAATACAAAGATTACACATGTTCCACATTAACATTATGTTAGTAAAATTAAATAACTAAATATACAGTATATACAAACATACAAAAACAAGTTAGTTATTATGAACAAGTATCCACCTATTTACCTATTTACAACATATAGTGAAATTAAAATACAACAAAATATGGCACTTCTTCATACAAGGAATGTATATACATATTTACATACTTACATATAGACATATGAACCTATAAACATGGTTAAATCAATAAAAATCCAAGCTTTTATGATATTGTTCCCAGGCAACGGCGCCAAAAACTTGATGTGTACGAACTTGGGTATAAAAAATCATATAAAAATAAGCACATTCCCAATCAAGTTAAATTAAAATGTTAACCCCAAATTTTACATATGAGCAAGCATACTCATCATTAAGCATAGTATAGGGTTTAAAACGAGTATCGATCCTCAAGGAACAAGTATGCAGTAATCAATTTTATTTCATTGTTTAACCGACTCCATAAAGTGAAAAAGAATAAAAAGGAAAATGCAATAAAATAAAAGAATATATACATGTCAAGGATGGAGAATTATGTAACTCAAACCATTATTTTGACAAACATGACCTTAAAGTATCTAATCATTATCATAACTAATCATTCTCTTAGCATCATGAAGGATTAAGATATATTCACTTCTTTTCTAATCCATGAAATCACTATCTTTAGACAAATTAGCATCACATATCATGTCTCAACTAATTCATCCAAAAGATGCATTAAACACAATTCTTGATTAAATTTCCATATTCTGACAAATTTAAAATATGAAATTAACCAATAAATCCATATCCTAGTAGACATCAATTAACCTTTAATTACTCAGTTCTTAGCAATTAACCCATTTTCCAAGGAAGTTAAGAGGCAAAAAATATGAAATTAATGAATTGAAACCACCATCAATCTCTTTTCCAAGCAAGTTAATAGAAGAAACAACAAATTAACCTCGTAATCATCATAAGTAATTAAATACCAAAAATAACAATCAATTAATCAAAAGATCAAAGTAACTCTAAAAATCATGAATACCTAAAACAATGTCAAATTACAATAGAATAATTAATACATTATTATTCAAGAAAAGAAAACAAAGTTAAAAGAAAGCACTCAAAGACAAGCCTTGTGAAACCCTAGTTGAAACCAACCTTAGAGTAAGGGGGTTGAGATGCATATCATATTTTATTGCATGTATAAATATATTTTTATATAATTTTATGTACTTTAGATATGTGATTTGTAGTTTAGAAGGCTTAAATATGTTTATTGAGTAAGAAGGGCAAAATGGTTTTTTTTTTTTTTTTTTTTGTCTTGAGGTGAAAATAGGGAGATAGCTTGAGGATTAAATAGAAGAAATATTTGGGAGAAAAAATAAGTACAAGAGTTTTTGTGGTTTAATGGTTAGAGTTTTGGAATTAATTCTTGAGGTCTGGAGTTCAAATTCCATCATTGGAGCTTTAGCATGATTAAATTTTATTTTTGTTTGGAAAGGCTAGGTTTCGGCCTTTGCGTGCTTAAGGGAAGAGTAGAAGTGTTATCCTAAGGGAGACATGATAGGAATGTCCTAATCCCACTCTTGTGCCCTACAAAAGCTTCTAAGGGATTCATACCCTTTTTAATCTCTAGCTTTCCTTAATTCTTAGACAACTAGGTTGTTTGATTTATTAAAGCCAAATTTATTTCAGAAAAAATTCCAGCAAAGTGCTGTGGCTTTGAAGGTTTCAAAAATGTCCATATGAGTCATCTTGTTGGCCGAAAATGGGGAGGAGTTTTGGAAGGTTCCCAAGAGAATTAATCTCCATGGTTGAACCATCAAAACTCCAACCTAGCTGTGTTCATTTTCTTCATATTGTAAATTGAAAATTTTCCAGCTTCTTGTTCAGTCCAAGTGTTGAAAATTTCAGCCATCTTTTCCTCCCAAATGCTGCCAGAAAATTTGCCATTTCACTCAGCTTGAAGACTGAAAATCACAGCCAAAATCGAGCTGCACAAAAACTGTGCAAACCAGAAAATTTTCTGGACAACTTTCACAGCATTGGTAAGCCTAAACCAAGCTGTTCCTTCCAGTTTTTCACCCAGCATCTTAGCCACATTTTTCTTGCATAAAGATGGCTGGAAACCAGCCTTGAAAGATCTCTGAATATCCCCTCAAATCTTCTGCAAGCTGACTGGAAAAATGGTAGAAAAATCTGCCCAGGAATTCCAGCAAACTTGCGAAAAAGCTGAACAGAAATTTTCAGCTTTGTTCCTTCTTTAGCCATGTCCGAAACCTCCACAATTTTTCTATACAAACCCCTCTTAAATATCCATGAACTGAGTTTCATCATCTTCCCCAACATTCTACTCGAAAACCAGTCCATGGCTGGTCCTAAAATATCTCCATCAATTACTCTAGTCAAGCAATTGATTGAAAACCAAAATTCCAGCAAACATATTTAGCAAATTGCCACAAATCATTCCTCAAACAACCAGAAATCCCTTCACCATTGTGCACCATATTTTTGGCCACCATTAAGCTCCTTCAAACAACTTTCATTCCAACAAAAATCACAGACAAACAGCTGGCCATTGGAGCTTCCAAAAGCTCTCCATTGACTAAGATCTTCTTACTATATTTTGTTTCCAAAATTGATTCCCTAAAATATTCTTTTTTGGATTTCAAACAACCAGCTTTCCTTTTCCTTTCAAACTAGAAAATTCAATTGCCAAAACCCCTCAAACAATTTGGCCACCCTAATCCCATAGAATTTTGGCCAGCTTTCCCTCAATCCTCTCCATTCTGTTCAACTTTCAAGAACACCAAGAATACAAAGAACCCCTACAAGCATTCCCACACCTAAGACCACTCCAAACCATTCCAATCTTCTCCAAAAATTCCAGATCACACCTACTCAACCCTTTGAAACCAGTTTTGCAATTTTTAACATCAAATACCGAAATCAAAATCTCTCTTTTGGATTGAAAAACTAGTATTTTTGTGAAGGCTCAAGAACACCTTCAAGGTAAGCATGATCAATCACCTCTGTCTTCACTCATCTCCAACTTCTAATGAATATATGTATATAAATATACTAATGAACTCTCTTTTTCTCTTTCTCCTCTCTCTCTCTCCTTCTATCTTTCTCTTGGCTAAATGGTTACTTCAACCATGGCCATATCTCCTTCTTCTCTCTTGGCGGATCAAGTCTCCTAAGAGTAAAGTTTCCTTCAAAACTACTCCAAGGTAGTCATCAATCATGTAAGCTTCTTCAACCTTCTCTTCAAATTCTAGATTCATGTCTCTAGGATGATATTGGAAGGATATGGATTATGATTAGGGTTTGAACATGTGTTGTTGTGATGGAGTTGAGATTGAAGCATGAATAAATGTGTCTATATGATGGAGATGGGGTTGATGCATGAGTTGATTGTGTTGGTTGAATTATATGGTTTTTAGGGTTTGTAGCATGTCTTCATGTTGTGAGTGGTTTATGTGATCAAGCATGTTAGAGATTATGTCACCTTTGGTGAATATGGTTTATGTTCATGTATGATTGTTAAAGCCATGAATATGTTTATGCTAGTAGAGTTTGGATCATGTCTTGGTAAATTTAGATCTATGCCTTTATTTATGACCTGGATGATTTGATGAATTGGTGTGGAGTGTATGTTCATGATTATGGTTAGCGATAAAAAATTATGATCATGATCTTGTTGTCCCTAAGCTAATTTTATTTCATCAATAAAATGATTATTGTTATATTTTCTTCGAGTAAATTTCGAAAAAAACCCTAGGAAAATGAGGATTTGGTCTTTTATATAAATGGTGATATTTTAGTCAAATAAATGATAGCTTTTATTAAAGAAATAAAATATATAATAAGAATATCAAATAAAGCCTTTTTCAAAAATAATCATAATAGGTAAAATATTAATTTGGTAAGTCTTATATTCATAAAGATTATTAAAATTTATTTATTAACTTTTAATCAAAACCTACTAAAATTTACTTACAACTAATTTTAGTTACCAAGTATTTTCTAACCATTAATTATTAATCGATTATTATTTTAAATAATTCCATCTAGGTCCTAGGACCCTTCATCAAATAAACTCTAATTTATTCATAGTAAGATATAAACCTTCAACTTATTAGTACCTATTTCCCCAAACCCTGATTATTTTAATATCAAACTAGACTCATCTTATAGACCCCTTATTTGTTATCTAGCCTTAAAGCTTGGGATGCTAGGGTCATGGTTGTAGAAAGTTGAGCTAGTTTTATTTGTGAAAGCGAATTTTGGCTCGAGTTTAATTATGGTTTATATTTACCCCAAACGGGGTTAGGTCAACTGTTGGAGACCTTTATTTTGAGCAAGGATCAAGTAAGCTCCTGCATAAAACCTGTTTGATGCAAAATGATTACTATGGCAAGCCAAATGTAGAGTG
This sequence comes from Voacanga thouarsii, assembly GCA_026120185.1. NCBI lineage: Eukaryota > Viridiplantae > Streptophyta > Magnoliopsida > Gentianales > Apocynaceae > Voacanga > Voacanga thouarsii. The sequence continues at coordinate 409,175 of JANUWF010002002.1, forward strand.
CGTGGACACTCACTTCTGTAAAAGCAATTGAGGATTATCTCATTTCTCATTTCAGACAAACAAATTATTTGAAAATCAAGGGGCAGTTTTACTCAAACCCTAAAGCTCTTTCTAAAACCAGTTTTGCCCCAAACTTTGGAAATCCTTAATTGCCATTTTCAAGTGGAACTATATTTTATTCATTTTCCCAAGTGAGATAAATTACGTTGACTACTCAATAAGGATGGACTGCTAGGACTAGTCTTTGAAGGGTTAGGGTAAGTCTCTCAATAGGTGGCCACCTCTGAGGGGTGAGTCCTTCTCGGATAAGATATCAATTCAGTAGGTCGTGCCAGTTCGAGCTAATAGTTTTTAGTCAAGTGGACTGTGTGTTGCCGGAATGGACAACCAGTTTTGTTTGGGTATAGAGAAGTAGGAGTATCTTACCTCGTAGGCCGATCACCTACTGTTTGTCAGTCTGCACAAAGTGTAGCATTCTGACCATTGTATGGTTATGGGGCCCAACGTGTGGTAACCCATGACCACCATTTTGAGTGGTTGATTTTATTGAACATGTATGGTTGGAAAAGCCAAAACACTACTCTTGATTTTGACTATTGTTTATTGCTTACCAGTATTTCTCTTATGAAGATTTTATACTTTGCATTCACGAACTGTTTTCACTGGACACTTAAAGCACACACGAACTTACTGAGATTTTTATCTCATCACCCTTTTTACCATGATTTCAGGTCGATCCTACTGTGGGGATGAGTAGCTAGTTGTTGCTTGCCTTGGAAGATTTTCGGATATTTATTTTGTGTAATGCTTTGGGAGTTGAGAGTGAACAATTTTATTTTGGATTTGTGTTTTGGATTGTTGGATTGCAATAAGTTTTAAGTTTAAATTATTGTTTTTATTCTATTATTTTGATTGTGTGACCTAGTTATAAAGACCCCTTGTTCTTTGGACGAGGCGACATCCCCGGCCTTGTTGGGCCTAGGTAGTGAGGTGTTCCAAGCCTTCTTCTTCTTCATTCATAGACCCTATTGTACAATTCTTCTTGATTTGATAGAATTCTTCCTAGAATTTGGGTGATTTAATGTTTTGATCCGCAAATTCCCCCATTTTCCTTTTGTTTTTCCTCTATTTATAGGCTATAGAAGTGCCTAAATCTATCTCTCTAGGGTTTCTGGCTGAATAGAAGTAGGAAAATACTAAAACTTTGCAAATTGCCAAAAAAATGTGCATGAATTATCTTGGGGGAGTGATTTGGTGATATACTTTTTCCATGTTTTTATCAATTATCTTGGTGTTTTCTTAGTATTGAGCTACTTTGAAATGTTTTAAATTTGGAAAATTGGAGCTACTCTGTCATGACAGTATCTTCTTTACTTTCTTCCCCTCCTGTATTTTTGGTCCCGTGGCAATATTTCGTTGCTCTCTTTGTTTGGCCAATGAGGACAATGTCTAGTTTAAGTGTGGGAGAGTGATTAGAATGTGAATTCTTCTGTACTTCATTATTTTGAAATTCTTTGAACACCTTTTGAGCAAGAAAATTTTTTAATTTTTTTTATTTTTTAAGCTTTTAAGATGTATTTTTAATGTATGTCTTTGTTCAAGATCATAGAGCATATGTTCTATATCATTTTTAGCTTATGCATGACTTTTTGCATGCACTTGGACTAAGTAGTTCTTGATCAAATGCTTTACATTGTTCTTAAGCCTATTTTTCTGCTAAAATTCATTGAGCATTCTGAAATTTACTTGAATACCTCTTGAGGCAAAATAAGAAAGATATTCATGATTTAACTTAGGGATGACGGTAATAGGCCTTCTTTAGATAGTTCGAGCTTTTCAAGCCTACCTAGTTTATATTATCCCTAGTGCCTATTTTGAGCCAAAATTGTTAATTTCTTTCTTAAAATCATTATCATACTTTGTCCATTACTTCTGTCTAAGAGTTTGATAATGCTTCCAAATATTTGATTGCTCTTAATGGATAAAAGTACAAGTAGAAGAAGTGTGAGGGAAAATACTGGTGTAAATGTTCTGACTTGTTACTTTCAGTCATGCATCATTTTTGAGTTGGAGTTGTAAAAGGAGAAAGGATGAAGAAAAGAGGAAGAAAGATTGAGAAAAACAAAAAGTTGCTAGAAAATGTTGAAAGAAAAAAAAATTTGAGAAACAAACAAAAGCAGCATTTGGAAGGAAAGAGAAAGAAAAGAAAAGCACAGGAAGAGAGCTGGAATAAAAATTGCTGAAATTTTTTATGTTCATGTGCAATATGAATGATGAGTTAAGAATTATTAAGGAAAGAATGCAAGATTTGTGTAAACTGTGATGTGATTGTTATACAAGGTTATGGGTTCTTAATAGGTTTAGTGATAGGAGAGCAATAAAAGTTTGGAATTTATTGGTACATGTTGTTTATCCTTTTCTTGCAAACTCTCATCTTCTTTTATATTTGATTTTCTATATCCTTCATTTGATAGCTACATTACAAACCCTTTAGCCTTACATTACAAGCTTAAAAGACCTACTTGATTTAAATAGAATCATGATATGTCTCGGATTAGTTGAGAGAGTATATGAAAAGTAACCTTATGAAATGCATATTTCTTTTAAACTAACTTCTTTCCAATGGTTTGAGAATGATGTTTGGTGTTGAGATGGTCCTACTAGTCATTCTTCAATTACATAAGTCTTGCATTTGTTAGGAAAGGTATAGTAGTATATGTTTTGTTGTCTTGAATAAAGAAAGCATTGGGAATATTATGTTGAAATTGATTGAGTGATTTTGTGAAAACTTGTGTTTTCCTACTTGTCTTTGATACTTTGCTTGAGGAGTAAAGAGCTAAGTGTGGAAAAATGTGATAGGGCCTAAATTAGTCATATATTTCCTAGTTATTTGAGACTATTTTGTTCAATAACTGGTCATATTTCTTCATATTTGAAAATTTACCATTGGAAAGGTATTTTATGCATTATTTCAGATTTTAGGGGTGAAATAAGGCAAAAACGTTGCTAAACAGAATAGAGACGACATCGACAAGGATAGGACAACCAGCGTCAGCCACGTGCTACTGGCATGCACTTCGAGGCGATGAAAAATCGGTGAAATAAAGCTGAAAGAACACAGCCGGCGCCAGTTGGGAGCTCAGAGGCGGCGCCAGCTATCAGTCTGGAAGGGTTGGCACGAAAATCAAGAAAAATCGACGAACGGATGATGAAGCAGACCACTACCTGCGCTGGCCCTAGGCAAGACCTGCGGCGCCGGCTGTGCATTGGTACTGTGGCGGTACCTCGATTTTTGTGCACATTTTTTCACAATTTACGAAGTTTTAATATTTTTCTACTTCAATTCAGCCAGAAACCCTAGAGGGACGGATTTAGGCACTTCTAAAGCCTATAAATAGAAGGAAAGCACACGAAAAATGGGGGAATTCGCGGATCAAAACATGAAATCACTGAAATTCAAGGAGAAATTCTATCAAATCAAGGAGGATTGTACAAGAGGGTCTACGAAGGAAGAAGAATGAGGCTTGTCTATGAGTGCTTTCTTTTAACTTTATTTTCTTTTCTTGAACAATGATGTATTAACTGTTTTATTGTAATTTAACATTGTTTTAGGCATTCATGATTTTTAGAATTACTTTGATCTTTTGATTAATTAATTATTATTCTTGGTATTTAATTACTTATGTTGATTACGAGATTAATTTATTGTTTCTTCTATTAACTTGCTTGGAAAAGGGGTTGATGGTGGTTTCAATTCATTAATTTCATATTTGTTGTCTCTTAACTTACTTGGAATAGGGGTTAACTGCTAAGAACTGGGTAATTAAAGGTTAATTAATGTCTGCCAAGATATGGATTCATGAGTTAATTTCATGTTTTAAGTTTGCCAGAATATGGAAATTTAATCAAGGATTGTGTTTAATGCATCTTTTGGGTAAATTAGTTAAGACAGGATATGTGATGCTAATTTGTCTAGAAGATAGTGATTTCATGGATTGGAAAAGAAGTGAATCTATCTTAATCCTTCATGATGCCAAGAGAATGATTACTTATGATAATGATTGGGTACTTAAGGTCATGTTTGTCAAAATAATGGTTTGAGTTACATAATTCTCCATCCTTGACATGTATATATTCTTTTATTTTATTGTATTTTCCTTTTTATTCTTTTTCACTTTATAGAGTCGGGTAAATAATGAAAAAAAAGTGATTACTGCATACTTGTTCATTGAGGATCGATACTCGTTTTAAACCCTATGCTTTACTTAATCATGAGTATGCTTGCTCATATGTATAATTTGGGATTAACATTTTAATTTAACTTGATTGGGAATGTGCTTATTTTTATATGATTTTTTATACCCAAATTCGTACGCATCAATCACTAGCACTTATACATTTTGATATATGTGGCCCAATGTCCATACAATCAAGAGGACGTTATCACTATTTTATAACCTTTATCGATGATTATTCACGATATGGGTATTTGTATTTAATGAAATACAAATCTGAAACTTTTGAAAAGTTCAAAAACTTTAAGAATGAAGTAGTGAAACAACTTGGGAAAAGTATTAAGAATCTAAGATCTGATACTTAAGCTAAGAGTTTTAAGATTATCTTAGAGATAATGCGATATTATCTGAATGGACTCCACCACATACTACACAACATAATGATATATCTAAGAGAAGGAATTGAACCCTTTTAGACATCGTACAGACCATGATAACTTCTACAAACTTACCAAAATTATTTTAGGGGTACGTACTAGAGACTTTTGTCTATATTCTAAATAGAGTTATGTAAAAAACGGTTGATACTACCCCATATGAGATGTTCTTTGGCAAGAAATCAAAGTTATCTCACTTGAAAGTATAGGGTTTCCCTACCTTTGTCAAAAGGCTACAATCGAAAAAAACATAACAGTATGTCTGATAAGTGTTTGTTTGTGGGTTATCTGAAATAATATTTTGGATATTACTTCAATCTAACCTTCCAAAATAAAGTGTTTGTTTCGAAACATATTGTCTGCTTTGAGAAGGAGCACATGCTTAAAGAGGACAGTGGGAATAAAATTAAATTTAGTGAAGTTCAATAAGAACAAACAAACAAGCATCAACCGTTTGATCCCACATCTATTGAGAGAATAGATGAACCTTCAACTACATAAGAACCTCGTAAGCCAAGTAGGATACGTGTGGCACCCAAGAGATATGGATTTCTCATTAGTTACCACAATAACGTATTACTCATGGATGATGATGAGGCTACTACTTACAAGGAATTTTTGAATTGTTCAGAATCTCACAAATGGTTTGAAGCCATATAATTAAATATGAATTCTATGCATGACAATCAAGTATAGACTCTGGTTGATCTACCCAAAGGAATTATACCTATTAGGTACAAATGGGTTTTCAAGAAGAAAACCGATATGGATAGTAACCTAGTTACCTAAAAAGGACGACTGGTGGCAATGGTTTATCATCAATAGCATGGTATTGACTATGACGAAACCTTCTCACCAGTTGTTAGGCTGAAATCCATTAGAATAATCCGATATATTACAGCTTATTATAACTCTAAGATCTAGCAAATGCGTGTGAAAATAGTTTTCCTAAATAGAAACCTAACCGAGGAAGTGTATATAATAGAACCCGAGGGTTTCACATCTAATGATAGCACAAAAGTGTGCAAGCTTCAAAGGTCTATTTATAGACTTAAGTAAGCTTCTAGGAGTTGGAACATCCATTTTAATAAAATAATCAAATTGTTTGGTTTCATTCAAAACATAGATGAATCTTGTGCATACATAAAAGTTAGTGGGAATGCGGTTGTTTTCCTATCACTTTTTGTAAATGACATATTAATAATAGGAGATATTTTTTCTATTCTTCATAAGAAGAAAAAAGGTTTATTGATACTGATTTCCAATCTGATAATAATGACTATGAGTCTCAATCAGGCTACATGTTCAATTTGAGTACTATCACTTAATTTATAAAATCATTGATAGAAAATATGTAAAAGATAGAGAAAGTTCCCATATATGAGAACATACTAAACCCGCTTACAAAAGCACTATTTCAAAAGAAATATGACAGACATGTTGAGTCATTCAGTATTTGATATATAAATAATTGGCTCTAGTGCAAGTGGGAGTTTGTTAGTGTTATGCCCTAGAGGCAATCACTTGTGTTCTATATATGATGCATTATTAATTAAAACAAGGCATTCTTTGTCTTTCGGTTTGCTTTATTTATGCTTTTGTGTAAGATAGCTTTAGATAAATTCTCAAGTGCAACACTATGTTAAGGAAATCATGATAGAGATTCTGATGTGAGGTTCCTACTATACTGATAGTGTTCGTACTTAAATAATCCCTAGTCGTAATATTAATGAGATGGGATATCATTAATACGTTAAGATTAGCATGTGTTATACTTCCTGATTTGATCATTCGGTAGTTCTCACATCCATGAGTATTGTGATACTCAAAGTTAGCACATGGATACTTGTTACCTGAACAAGTACATTAGATGACTTGACTATGAGAAAATCACATAGATAACTATATAGTGTAAGTGATAGAATCTCATTATAGCAAAGTGCAAGTATCCTTAGACTTGAGATTTCCAAGGTACTTTATTTGTTAAGTGTTGGACTTTGATTCTAATCTCTAGAGTCCTAACAAGACAGCCTATGGGATGGATATCAAGAACAACATGAAATAACTGAAAGTAGTTGAAATGATCAATAAAGGATTCATCATTCCTAATAGTAGGGGTGAATATCTTATGGTCACTTGTAGAAATTACTACTCAAGAAGTCCTTGGCCAAGGTGATTGTGCTTTGGAAATGGTTCAATTGATACATATGATGAATAGTGGATTCCAAGAACAAGTACTAACATATTTGGGTCAGAATTAATTTATTATTCTAGAAAAAGTTGGCACTAATTCCATACTCAATCGAAATAAGATATTGTATGGTAAAAAGAGTTTATTGCACTGTCATTTGCTATTGAAAGGTTCATGTCAAGCCACTTGACTTTCTGGTCTTTTGGGTGGTTATGATGTGTTGCTAGACACTACTCATGATCTACTAATATGGATTTATTAATTTAAAAAATTAATAAATCAATCCTTATTATAATTAATAAGTTAATTCTAAAATTATTAAGGATTATTATCTTAAAGATGTTTAGATTAATTCATATTTTGCTACCAATAAATCGAGAAACCTAATAGGTCACACACAATAAAGTCTTGAGGGCTTTATATATATTATTTGATAATATTATAGGGATTAATTATGAGAAGAGAATAACTTTATATGCAAATTATAAGTTTATTATAATTCAAGGACTTAATTACAATCATATAAATTTCAAGGACTTAATTGAAGTTAATGAATTTGGAGTACTTAATTGTAATTACTGAAAGTTCTAATACCTATAAGGATAAGGAAACCATTCCTTTTATTTTGGTGAAAAAAACACCTGAAAATAAGATGTTTTTCTGGTGAAACTTTTCTTCTCTTCCACGAAAATTACCCTAGCCGCCATTAATCGTTCTAGTAGGGGATTTGGTCTTGCTTGAGCAATCAGACTTGTATGGATTTCTGTTAGATAAATCGCTATCCTTGAGATTCTGTGACTTGAACAGGACGAAGAACACTATTCTAAGCCTGTACAAATTGCTGGATCGCACCACAGACGGAGAAAATTTTTCATTCATAGAGGCAATGTAACGTATGATTTTTCTTCCATTTTAATACCCATTATTACATAAACGTGATCCTTGGTGTGGAATTCTTGTTTCTTCCGCTACTTAAACATGATTTTTCATGGAGAATTTCTAACATAGGTTAGTTGGGCTACTACATCTATTGCCACTACCGAAATGGAAATGGGTGGAGGTAACAATGGACTTTATCACCAGATTGCCTATGTCAAACAAAAAGATGCCATTTGGGTAGTGGTTTATTCACTAACAAAGATAGCACACTTTATCCCAATGAATATAAGGGAATCTATGGAAAAGTTAGCTCAGATGTATGTGCGAGAAAGAGTAAGATTGCAAGGAGTATCATCAAGTATTGTTTCTAATCGAGACCAGAGGTTTACATTGTGATTTTTGTTAAGTTCAAAGAATTTATGGGTTCTAGTTTGAAGTTCAGCATCATGGCACACGCACAAATGATGATCAGTCATAAAGAGTTATTCAGTTATTAGAAGATATACTAGGAGCATGTATACTGGATTTCAGAGATAAATGGATTGGTTGCATACCATATGTTGAGTTGGCTTATAACAATAATTACCAATCTTCGATTGGTATGGCCCTGTACGAAGCACTATATGGATGCAAATAACAAGTACCATTGTACTAGAGTTGGATAGAGGACGATCACATAAGCAAGACTGGGAGGTTTGTATTCAAGAAATGGTAGATAAGGTGAAAACATTAAGAGAAAGACTTAAGGCAGCTTATGGTTGATAGAAGAGCTATAAGGACAATAGGCAGAGAGGGTTGGAATTTTAAGTGGAATATGTGTATTCCTGAAGTTAACTCCTAATAGAGGGAATTTGAAGCATCCAAAAGGGGAAAAGTTGAGTTTGAGATATTTGGGACTATTTCCAATCATTGAGAGAATTGGGCATGTTCCTTATACGTTAGATTTGCCAGATAGATTGATAAGAATACATGTTGTATTTTATGTGTCTCAAATATAGTAGTACAATCCTGACCCAGGACAAATCCTGAATGATGAACCTTTGCTATTACAACCAGACTTGAGTTACATGAAGAAATCGGTTAAGATTCAAGATCGAAGCATCAAGTCTTTTTAGAAGAAGCAAATACCAATAGTGAAGCTGTTATGGGAGAATCATAGTACACAAAAGACCACGTAGGAAACGGAGGAGTGGATGAAGCGAAAGTACTCCGACTTGATATAAAGGTACATGCTGAATTTTGAGACGAAATTCTTTTAAGGAGGGGAGGCTATAAAACCCCACCTAACCTATACTAGGATTAGAGGGAAGGGATGCATTTCATGGCATATTGCATGAACATAAATTTATGTATGAATTTGTATATTTTATAATTGTTTGTAAGTGGTCTAATGAGTTCTATGTGCTTCATGAGTGTTGGGGGAAATTAGGAAATTTTACTTATAGATGAGAGGAAGGAAAGCTCAGGATCTGGAAAGGAAGGAATTAAATTGGGAAAATAGGGAAATAAGAATTAACGTGATTAAATGGTTAGAGCTTGGTGGCTAATTCATAAGGGCTTGAGCTCAAATCCTATCACCTAAGAATTATTTTTTATTAGCCTAACTAATATTTGAATTTTATTTCTTGCATTCCATGAAACTAGGAACATTGTCTTGAGAAATCACAATGGTAATTTTCTAACCATGTGATGTTGTCCTAAAGAAAATCTAGAGGAGTTTTTAGTCTATATTATTTCTGCAATCCATATCTTAACATAATTTGAAAATACCTTTTTTCTTGAATTCTTTTTATTTTCTTATAAATTTTTATAAATTATTATGGTCTTGGAATTTAAATAAAATTTCAGCATTTTTGGAACCTCTTGGCCTAAACATAGGAGGAAAATGGGATAGTTAGAAGAATGTTTTAATTTCCAAAATTAAATCTCCAATTTTCTCTCTGAAGAAGTTTCATTTTTATTATTCTTGTTTATGGTGGAAAATCTGAAAAAAATTTTGGTTCTCTTCCCTGATTAACTCTCGAAACTAGGCAGCTCAGTTATCGTTTCTTACTTTGCAAGACAAACAACTCTTTTGTGAGCAAAAGCTGGAAAACAATTGGGGAATTTTGGACCCCTTTCTTAGCTCACTTAAACCAGAAAATTTCAGCAAGCTTGAAGGCCATTTAACCAAGAAACCTTTGAGCATTTAACACCAAGAACTAACTCTTCAATAATTCTTGTTCTTCATCAAGTTCATGGCTGGAAAATCACCATTTAAGACCCTTGAATTGCTCCTACATTGTTGCTGCAAAATTCTTTCAAAAAACTTTGTATTTTGCCTAACAACCTCCCAAGATTTTATCATTCTTTATAGCTAAAACAACCAGAATTTTCTCTGCCACTTCAATTTTTTTTTCCAGCTAGCTTTTGTTCTCCATTGCTCCTCACAATTTCAGCCACACCATTGCACATTGCTGAACATTCTTTCTTCTTCCTTCAGCCATAGCCATCAAACTCCATTAAAGCACCTCAAATTTCTCCTAACTTCTCTCTATTCAAAATATTTTGAGTGTGAATATTAAAACCCATGCATTGCTCCATCAAACACTCAACAATCTAGCAACCAATTCATTCAATTAAACCAGAATTTTTGCTTGCCTTCAGAAGCTATTTTCGGCCAGCTCTAAAGCTAGGAGCAACATTTATTTCTCTTCTGTAGTTTAATCAAGCCATGTGAACCTCCATTGATGAGCTACAAACCTTTAAAGATTGGTTACCATTAGCACTATTTCCTCAACCATTCTTCAAATTCCAACTTGAACAACTCATAGAATCCCTCTCACCTAGCTAAATCAAAACACCTTATAAATTAAGGCCATTCAGCCATGACCAAGCAAGAACACTCTCACTTTTCTTCTAATCTTCTCTTTTGTCCTCTTAAGAACACCAAAAACACACACTACCTTTCTTCAACCCTCTAGCCACTTCTAATCACATCAAACCACTCTAAAACTATCAAATCAACTAGAGTGCAACCTAATTACTTCTTTAACACATTTTATAATGCTAAATCAATAAAAGGCCATTCCCTATTCGGAACAAAACTAGCATTCTTGTTCTTTCGAATCAAGAAGAACAAAAGGTAAACCAAGTCTAAAACATCATTTCTTGGTTTATCTTGTTCTCTTTTATTTTCTTTTCTTCTTACTATGTTCTCAATCTGCTCTTGGCCAAAATTGTTGATGGCCATGGATGGATCACTTCAATTGTTGGTCTCTCAAAAGGCTCACAAAGGCAATCAAGATTCCTCGACTATCAAACGTCATCCTCAACTCAAAAACGATAAACAAGACAAGTATTTTTATCTAACTTGCCTATTCTTTTCGAACTCAAGTTTTGTAGGAAGATCTCAATATAAAAGTGTTGTTGTGATTTTTGATGATCTAGTAATGTTGGGGAAAATATTTATGGTGTGAATGATTTTATTAGATGTGTATTATGACAGCTTTATGAATTACTTTTGGATGATGAAATTATGGTTTGATAGTGGGATTATGACATGCTTGTTAGGAGATATGAGAATAGAGTTTTATGATATTAAAGCATGAGATGATGTGGTTGTTGTTGTAGATTATTATTATTGTTGTTACTTTAAGATTTCCGATATGGCCATCAATAATTATTATTGACGTTGTAGAAATTAGTGTTGGTATAAAAAATACTACTTTTGTTGAAGAAATGTTGTTATTACCTCTACTTGTTTAACTGTTCCTTTATTTATTAAAAATAAAATTATTACTACTTTTAATTATTAATAGGAATATTATTATTGTTATTGATACTAAAATTATTATCATTATTTTTATTAATACTACTATTATTCACATTATTATTTTTAATAATAATAATATTATAATAATTATTATTATTATTATTATTAAAATTATTATTTTTAATAATATTATTAATTTTTATATCATTATTAGAATCGTTTTATTATTATCCTTTTAGCAATATTACTACTATCTACAATATTATTACTACTCCTATTAATACTTTTTGGCAATATTATTATTTTTACTGTACTTATTTCCTACTTATGTCACTTACTTATATTATTGTAGTATCAAGTTATTCTTATACTAATATTAATACTAAACTCTAGAATTTTCTTATATCAATTAATGTTAGAACTCCTAAACCATGATTATCATTTTTTAGTGTTGTTAATGTTGGGGTTGAATATATGGGCATGAATATTTGGAGTTTTGGAGTTATTTGTATCTATGCAGTTTGTTGCTTAGTTGTTAACCAATAGTGACATGTACCCTATGTTTACCCCAAATGGGGCTAGGTTGCCTTAAACAAGACTTGGAAGATTTTTAATCTGTGAGATCAAGAGACCAAGTCCTTGCATAAAGCTATTTGTTAAACTAAAGCACTTCTGCAAGTCAAATGTATTGTTTACCATGAACATGTACTTTGGGATGCAATTATGGACATTTTATCTTTTCTGCTAAATAAAAATAATTTTAAAATAAGCAAACAGTTTCTGAGCAAAATGATAAATTTTTCTTAAACCAATTTTTACTAGGCTGTCTAAATACCATAATTGCTACTTTAAGGTAAAACACTTTATTAATTTTAATTTTCCCAAGTGGGACAATAACAACATTGTGTACTCAGTAAGGGTAGACTATTAGGACTAATCTTTGAAGGGTTAGGATAAGTCTCTCAGTAGGTGGCCATGATGCATAAATTTTTAATGTATAAAAATCATCAAATTTAAATCTATCTCTTAGTCAAGTTTTAATTACAGCATTAATCCCAAAATATACATACAAGCAAGTATACTCATCGCAAGTAAAGCATAGGGAATTAACGAGTATCGAGCCTCAAAAGAATTAGTATACACTAATCACTTTTGATTCTTTGTTTAACTGACCCAATAAAGTGAGAAAAGAAAAAAAATAAAAAATATATATATAAACAACTCAAGGATGTAGGAATATACAATTTAGATAAGTATCCTACCAAACATGATAGTGAACTAATTAGCAGTTCTCTCAATTAATTATCATCTTGGCATCAAGAAGGAATGTGATGTAAAATTCAATTATTTATTAAGTCATGAATCTACTTAGATAAATTCTACTTCATATGTGAATCCATGGAATCCAATATTTTGATTCATATTAACAGATTTGTCAATCAAGCTAAAATAACCAAAACATGCATTAAGCTCATCATTATATTTTGATTTGATGTGTTTAAATTTAGATATAAAAATCATATAAAAATAAGCACATTCCCAATCAATTTTAAATTAAAAATTTTATTCCCAAATTACACATATGAGCAAGCGTACTCATCATTAAGCATAGCATAGGGTTTAAAATGAATATCGATCCTCAAGGAACAAGTATGCATTAATCACATTTCTTTCATTGTTTAACCAACTCAATAAAGTGAAAAAGAATAAAAAGGAAAATAAAATAAAATGAAAGAAAATATACATGTCAAGGATGGAGAATTATGTAACTCAAACCATTATTTTAACAAACATGACTTTAAAGTATCCAATCATTATCATAACTAATCATTCTCTTGGCATCATGAAGGATTAAGATAGATTCACATCTTTTCCAATCCATGAAATCACTATCTTCTAGACAAATTAGCAACACATATCCTGTCTCAATTAATTCACCTAAAAGATGCAGTAAACATATCATTGATTAAATCCCCATATCCTAGCAAATTTAAAACATGAAATTAACCAATGAATCAATATCCTGGTAAACATCAATTAACCTTTAATTACCCAGTTCTTAGCAATTAACCACTTTTCCAAGCAAGTTAATAGATAACAAATATGAAATTAATGAATTGAGACCACCATCAATCCCTTTTCCAAGCAAGTTAACAGAAGAAACAACAAATTAATCTTGTAATCAGCATAAGTAATTAAATACCAAGAATAACAATTAATTAATCAAAAGATCAAAGTAACTCTAAAAATCATGAATACAATAAACAATGTCAATTTACAATAAAATAATTAATACATCATTGTCCAAGAAAAGAAAACAAAGTTAAAATAAAACACTCATAGATAAGTCTCCTTCTTCTTCCTTCGTAGACTCTCTTGTACAATCCTCCTTGATTTGTTGAATTCTTCCTTGATTTTGAGTGATTTTCTATTTCACTCCTTGAATTCATCCCTTTAACTTATGTTTTCCCTCTATTTATAAGCTTTAGAAGTCCTAAATTCGTCCCTCTAGGGTTTCTAGCCGTATAGGAGGAAAATACTAAAACTCTGCAAATTGCCAAAAAATGCGAACGAAAATCGAAGCACTGCCTCTGTACCCGTGCACAATTGGTGCCGCCTATTCTACCTAAGGTCGGCACCGGTTGTGTTTTGTATTTCTATCCATTCATTGATTTTTCTCTATTTTTGTGCCAAGTTCTTCTAGGTCACAACTGGCACCGCCTATCCTATCCTGGCCGGTTCCGCCTCTAGCCTGTTTAGCGACGATTTTATCTTATTTTACCCCTAAAATTTGAAATAATGCATAAAATACCTTTCCAACGGTAAAATCTCAAATATGAAGGAATATGACCAGTTATTACACAAAATGTATCACAAAATGGCCTCAAATAACTAGGAAATATATGAGTAATTTAGGCCCTATCACATTCCCCCACACTTAGCTTTTTGCTGGTCCTCAAGCACAGTTTCAAAGACAAGTAGAAAAACACAAGGTTTCACAAAATCACTCAATCAATTTCGAAATAATATTTCCAATGCTTTCTTTATTTAATACAACAAAACATATGCTACTATACCTTTCATAATAAATGCAAGTCTTGTGTAAGTGAAGAATGACTATAAGAACCATCCTAACACTTAACATCATTCTCAAACCATTGGAAATAATTTATTTTAAAAAGAATATGCATTCTATATGCTTACTTTTCATACACTCTCTCTACTAATCCGAGACATATCAAAATTCTACTTAGGTCAAGTAGGACTTTTAAGTTTGTAATGTAAGGCTAAAGGGTTTATAACGTAGCTGTTAAATGAAAGATATAGGAAAATCAAATATCAAAGAAGATGAGAGTTTGCAAGAAAAGGATAAACAAAATGCACCAATAGATTCCAAACTTTTCTTGCTCTCCTATCACAAAACTAATCAAAACCGATAACCTTGTATAGCAATCATATTATAGTTCCAGCAAATCTTGTATTCTTTTCATCAATAATTCTCAACTCATCTATCATATTGCACAAGATCATCAAAATTTTAGCAATTCTTATTCCAACTCAGCCAACATTCTTCTTGTGCTTTTCTTTTCTTTTTCTTTCATCTTTTCTTTTCTTTTTCTCTTCTTTTCAAATGCTACTTTTGTTTGTTTCTTAGTTTTTTTTTCTTTCAACATTTTCTAGCAACTTTTTGTTTTTTCTCAATTTTTCTTTTCCTTCCTCCTTTCTCCTTTCACAACTCCACACATGATGCATGATTGAAAGTAACAAGTCATGACATTTTACACACGCATTCTCTGTCATAATTCTTCTACTTGTACTTTTATCCATCAAGAGCAATCAAAGTTTTGGAAGGTAAATCAAACTCTCAAAAAGAAGTAATAGATAAAGTATGATAACGGTTTTAAGAAAAAAATTAACAATATAGGCTCAAAATAGGCACTAGGGATAATATAAAATAGGCAGGCTTGAAAAGCTCAAACTATCCAAAGAAGGCCTATAACCGTCATCCCTAAGTTAAATCATGAATGTCTTTCTTATTTCACCTTGAGAGGTATTCAAGTAAGTTTTAGAATGCTCAATGAATTTTAGCAGAAAAACAGGTTTAAGAATAATGTAAAGCATTTGATCAAAAACTACTTAGTACAAGTGCGTGCAAAAAAGTCATGCATAAGCCACAAATGATATAGAACATATGCTCTATGATCTAGCACAAAGATGTGCATTAAAAATACATCTTGAATGCTAAAAAAAATCAGAAAAAATTTTGAAAAATTTGCTCAAAAGGTTCAATGAATTTCAAGAAGAATGAAACATAGAAGAATTCTCATTCTAACCACTCTCTCACACTTAAATTGGACATTGTCCTTATAAAAAAACTAATCATGACAAATCATATCCTGAAATCGCTATCTTCCAGACAAATTAGCATCACATATCCTGTCTCAACTAATTCACCCAAAAGATGCATTAAACACAATCCTTGATTAAATCCCCATATCCTAGCATATTTAAAAATTGAAATTAACAAATGCATCCATATCCTGGTAGACATCAATTTGTTAGTGTTGTGCCCTAGAAGCAATCACTTGTACATTGTATATGACACATTTTATTTTAATAAAAGGCATTATTTATCTTATAGTTTCATTTGTTTACTTTAAGTAATATAACTGTTTGATAAAGTCCCTAGTACAACACTGTGCTAAGAAAAACATCATGATATGAGATTCGTACTACACTGGATGGTGTTAGTACTTAAATAGTCTCTGGTCATAGTATTAATAAGATAGGACATCATTAATGCGTTAAGACTAGCATGTGCGTTGAGATCTCCAAGGTACTTTTTTTGCTGAGCGTTGTACTTTGATTATAATCTCCGGAGCTCGATCGAGGGCCACCTATGGGATGTATATTGGGTACATGGTGAGGTAAACGAAAGTAGTTGAGAGGGTCAATAAAGGATTCACCACTCCTAATAGTAGGGGCGAATATCTCACGGCCACTTGTAGGAATTACTACTCGAAAATCCTTGGCTAAGGCAATTGTGTATTGGAAACAGTTTCAATTGATACACATTTGGAATAATGGGTTCCTAGTACAAGTACTATTGTATTTGGGCCAGAATTAATTCTAGAGGGAGTTGGCACTGATTCCGTACTCCAAACTGAATGAGATATTATATGATGAAAGGAGTTGATTGCACTGAAGTTTGTTATTGAAGCGTTCATGTCAAGCCACTTGACTTCCTGGACTCTTGGGTGGTCATGATGTGTTGCTAGATACCTCTCATGATCTGGGAAAATTGGTTTATTAATTGATAAATTAATAAACCAATCCTAATTAGAATTAATAGGATTAATTCTAATTAATTATGGATTATTAATCTTAAAGACATTTGGATTAATTCATGTTCTCTACCAATTGACTGCGAAACCTAATAGGTCACACACAATAGAGGATTATATACTCAAGATGTTATTTGACAACATTGTGGGGTTAATTGAGAGAAAGAAAAATTGTTTTGGACAAATTATAATTAGTTATAGTTTATGGTACAGGTTGTAATTGTGAGAACTTGATGTTTCCAAATACAATTGGAGAATTCTAATAGGATTAGAATTCTCAGTTTTGGGAAGGGAATTTTGTGTGATATATAGTAGCTAATAACACACAAAAAACTCTAGCCAATAGCTGAATAACACACAAAAACAACAACCACGAAAATCTTCTTCTTCTTTCTCTCGATTTTGATCTTGAACCCTAGCCGCCATCCTTTTTCTGCTAGCACAGAAATTTGGTGCTTGAGTATTCCTCTGTGTGGATTACTATTAGAGATAATCACACACTGTGATTATAGTGGTTAGACATTCAACTCACGTGGAGGTTGATCACGAGGATTGCTGGATCGCGCCTCAACTTAAAGAAGAAATTTTTGTTCTTCGGACGATCACGCAAAGGTGAAAGTCTGTTACCTTTACCCTTATTGTGTCTTGTTTTCCACACATAGATGGGTCCTGGGAGGGTATCTCATTTTATTTTCCGCTGCGCCGTAGAGGATATGAGCCTGAGATACCCAACAGTGGTATCAGAGACATGCTATCTGTGGTCTACGGACATTGTTTTGGCATGAAAAACTATTTTTGAGTTTGCCTTTATTTGCTGTGCAAATCGTTTTCACTCGAGTCGAAATCGTTTCGATCATCATGAGTTGGGTCTGTAGCATAATATGATTATGTTATAGTCACAGAGTATTTCAAAAAGATGCTTTCTTTGGAGTTAAAAAATTTCTACAGAAAACATTTTCTTGCAACATAGATGTTGCCCTCCATTTCATCTTAATTTTCCATTTTGATTTTGTTTAACCTAACAAATTGGTTGTTGTTTATAGCTTCAAAACAGAAAACACAGCTGAGAATTGTTCTCACTGAAAATTTGCAGAAGAAGAAAGCACCAGAAATTATTTCTGGATTTTTTCAAAAATCGCTGCCATTGTTGCAGAACACAGGCAGCGCCAGCTCCGGCCTCCAAGCCGGCGCCGGTTCCATTTTGTTCACGATGTCCGAAAATTGTTTTCGGAAGAAAATTTTTTGGTCCCATTATGTTTGCGACTTCCAGCTATTAAAAAAAAAAAAAGAAAAAATTTTCGGAATAGAATTTTGAAAGAGAAAAACCTCATTTGATGAGAGAAGGGACTCGAAAGCATTTTCTCAAAATTAGTTTTGAGACAATCAATTTTGTTCTTCAAAATAATGATTTTGAAAATCTAAAATTGATGTATTCTCTAAAATGGTGATTTTAGAATTTATTTTATTTTTCCAAAATAGTGATTTTGGAATAATAAAAGTATATGTTTATTTTGTTTAAACATAGTCAATGGCATGGTGGATGGTTATGGACTAAAACCAATTATATCTATTCATACATTTTACAGTTTTGGTTTTATAAAATAGCGCCTGCATGTCCTGCCTTCTCTAGAATTCTTGTGTAATTCTCTTCTTATCTAACTCCCCTTGAATGTAACTCGAGATTTTCTCTCTTTAGAAAATTATTTAATTAGTTTACATAGGTTATATAAGAGTAGAATTATTTTATTCTGGAGATGGCAACTAAAACAAGGCGAGGAAGTAAGACCTTCTACTTAAATCATGCATGAACACATAGGGTTAACTATATTAATTTCTTTTATGGCTCAAAGAAATTAATTTAGGGTAAAGTCCATAACCATACCACGTAATCGCTTTATTACCATGATTGTCAATTATGTGATTATTGATTATTATGCATGTCATTCAATGAAATCACTAAAAGGAACAAATCCCTCAATTAATATTAAACCTAATTCCTTTCGTTAATATAGTAAGAACGAGAGTCCTTTTTCGAGACCAGGTTATTGGGCAAACCCAAGCTTACTTGACATTGGGCATGTTCAAGCTATGGAATTAAATTCCTGATTAATGGGTCGGGTTTAACTAAATTCTTTATCCCAGTTGGGTAAACTTAAGCATAAAGAAATTTAGAGGAAAAGTTGGGGTAGCCCAAAAGGCTTTAAGATTAAAAGCTGTTAATCACCTAATGATCCGGTAGTTACATACGATGTAATTGGTATTGGATACCTACCAATGGACTCAAGGATGACTTATTGGGCAAACCCAAGGTTATTCTTGAGGAATTTAGATACGGTCCACTAGGAAAGCTTCCAACGGGCTTTCCCAAATTAGTAGTGGGGGCTATTGGTTTGAGTAAAATAGTGGAGTAAAAATGCGTTTAATTAAAGTCCTAATTATTTGCATATCATGTGCATATACAAGTAGCTAATGCTCTCTATCTTTACATCTAGGTCACTTGCATCATGTCAATGAACTTGAACTTACGTAGCATTTTGGAAACCAATAAGTTAACCGAATCAAACTGTCTCGACTGGTATAGAAATTTGAGAATCATTCTTAAATAGAAAAAGTTGCTCTACGTGCTAGATGCTCCTATTCCACCACCACCAGCCCAAGATGCTCATGCTAATGAGCATACTGTCCACAAGAGGCACAATGAGGATAGCGATACAGCATCATGTATTATGCTGGCATCCATGACTCCTGAGTTGCAAAAACAGCACGAGCATATGGATGTTCAATCGATCATTTTATATCTTCGAGAGCTATTTGATGCCCAAGCCAGAACTGAGAGATATGAGATCTCGAAGCAACTATTTCGTTGTAAAATGGCAGAAGGTTCTTCTGTGGCTACTCATGGGCTGAAGATGCTGGGCTTGATAGAGAAGCTTTGATCTCTCGAGTTTACAATAGACCATGACTTAAGTGTTGACTTAATTCTTCAGTCTTTGCCTAATAGTTTCTCACAATTTGTGATTAACTATCAGATGAATAAGATTGAGTCCACTATCCCTGAGTTGATCAATCTTCTCAAAACTGCAGAGTCTTCCATGAAGAGGGATTCCAATGCAGTTTTAATGGTAGAATCTTCCTCTTATAAGAAGAAAGTTCAAAAGAAGAAGAAGAATGCTCCTATGAAGCCCAATGGTAGTGTGAACAAGAAGGACGTAGCTACCAAGGGCCCATGCCATCATTGTGAGAAGATGGGCCTCTGAAGGTACAACTGCAAAGCCTACTTGGAGACCATCATGGACAAGAAGCATAAGGAGAAGTTTACAAGCACTTCTACTTCTTCTCTAGGTATGTTTATGATTGAGATAAATACTGCCTTTAGAAATGAGATATGGGTATTAGATACCGGATGTGGATCTCATTTGTGCAATAACTTGCAAGGACTAAAGAGCAGTAGAAGGCTAGAGAAAGGCGACGTGGACCTACATACTGCAAATGGGGCAAAGGTTGCTGCACTTGCTATGGGGACATACGAGCTGAACCTGCCTTCGGGATTGATTCTAGAACTAAAAAGCTGTTATTATGTACCAGTTTTAATAAAAAAAAAACATTATCTCAGTTGCGTATTTAGACTTATGTGGATTTCATTTAATATTTAAGAATAAATATTGTTCTTTTTCATTGAATGATATTCATTATGGTTTAACAACTTTGGTTAATGGTTTATATGTTCTAGACTTGGACAATCCAATTCTCAATATAAACAATAAGAAACCTAAAATAGATAACTCTAACACCTCTTACTTATGGCATTGTCGTTTGGGCCATGTAAACGAAAATTGTGTTTCTAAATTACACAAGCTTGGTGACTTAGGGTCATTTGATTATGAATCAAATAGCACATGCGAGTCTTGTTTACTAGGCAAAATGACTAAAACTCCTTTTCCAGGAAAAGGAGAACGGGCCAAGGAGTTATTAGAACTCATACATTCTGATGTATGTGGCCTAATGTCAATACAAGCAAGAGGAGGTTATAACTATTTCATAACATTTATCAATGATTTCTCACAATACGGGTATTTGTATTTAATGAAATACAAATCTAAGGCCTTCGAAAGGTTCAAAGACTTCAAGAATGAAATAGAGAAACAACTTGACAAAAGTATTAAGACTCTAAGATCTGATCGAGGAGGAGAATATTTGAGTTAAGAGTTTCCGAGTTATCTTAGAGATAATGGGATATTATCTCAATGGACTCCACCACATACACCTCAAGATAATGGTGTATCTGAGAGAAGGAATCGAACCCTTCTAGACATGGTATGGACCATGATGGCTTCTGCAAACCTACCAAAATCGTTTTGGGGGCATGCACTAGAAACTCTTGTTTATATACTGAACAGAGTTCCGACAAAATCGGTTGATACTACCCCATTTGAGATGTTCTTTGGTAAAAGACCAAAGTTATCTCACTTGCAAATATGGGGTTGTCCTGCCTTTGTTAAAAGGCCATAGTCAGACAAACTTGATAGTAAGTCTGACAAGTGTTTGTTTGTGGGATATCCAAAAGAATCTTTTAGATATTACATCTATCAACCCTCCGAAAATAAATTATTTGTTTCGAAGTATGCCTTCTTCTTAGAGAAGGAGCACATGCTCAAGGGGGACAGTGGGAGTAAGATTGAACTTAGTGAAGTTTATGAAGATCAAACAAATGAGGATCAACTGTTTAACCCCACATCTATTGAGAGAATAGATGAACCTTCTAATACACAAGAACCTCGTAGATTTAGTAGGAAACGTATGGCACCTAAGAGATATGGATTTCTCATTAGTGACCATAATAACGTATTGCTCATAGATGAAGATGAGCCTACTACCTACAAGGATGTTCTGAATAGTTCAAAATCTGACAAATGGCTTGAGGCCATGAAGTCAGAGATGGATTCCATGTACGACAATCAAGTATGGACTTTGGTTGATCCACCCAAAGGAATTAAACCAATTAGATGCAAGTGGGTTTTCAAGCAGAAAATGGACATAGATAGTAACTTAGTTACCTATAAAGCACGACTAGTGGCGATGGGGTATCGTCAACAACATGGTATTGACTATGATGAAACCTTCTCGCCAGTAGCCATGTTGAAATCCATCAGGATACTCCTAGCTATTGCTGCTTATTATGATTATGAGATTTGGCAAATGGATATGAAAACAGCTTTCCTAAATGGAAATCTGACTGAGGAAGTGTATATGACACAACCTGAGGGTTTCACGTCCAGTGATGGCACAAAGGTGTGTAAGCTGCAAAGGTTTATTTATGGACTTAAGAAAGCTTCTAGGAGTTGGGAATATCTGTTTTGATGGAACAATCAAAGAGTTTGGTTTCATTCAAAATATGGATGAGCCTTGTGTATACAAGAAGGTTAGTGGGAGTGCAATCATTTTCTTACTGCTTTATGTAGATGACATATTACTAATAGGAAACGATATACCTATCTTGTAAACGGTTAAAATTTGGTTGTCTAAACAATTCTCCATGAAAGACTTTGGTGAAGCAACCTATATTATTAGAATTAGGATGTATAGAGATAGATCCAAAAGGTTGCTTCGTGTTTCACAGTCTACATACTTAGATAAAGTGCTAAAGAGGTTTAGCATGGATCAATCCAAAAAGGGATTCTTGCCCATGTTACATGGTGTAAGCCTTTCAAAGTCGATGTCTCCCAAGACACAAGTTGAAAGGGATCACATGAGTAAGATTCTATATGCCTCAGCAGTTGGATCTATCATGTATGCTATGATATGTACTAGGCCCGATGTATCTTGTGCTCTCAATTTAAGCTGTGAAGAACATCCTTAAGCACTTACGAAGGACTAAGGATATGTTCCTAGTCTATGGAGAAGGTGATTTGAAAATAAACGGGTATACTGATGCCAGTTTTCAATCTGATAAAGATGATTTCAAATCATAATTTGGCTACGTGTTTAGGTTGTGCAGAGGGGCAATAAGTTGGAAAAGTTCCAAACAAGAGACTATTGCCGACTCTACGACAGAAGCTGAGTACATAGCTGCTTTTGAAGCATCTAAGGATGCTGTTTGGATCAAGAAGTTCATGACAGAACTGGGTGAGGTTCCTAGTGTTGTTGGTCCAATAACTTTGTATTGTGATAACAACGGAGCCATTACACAAGCAAATGAGTCGCGGTCTCACCAGCGATCCAAACACGTACTGCGACGCTATCATCTAATCTGGGATATCATAGATAGGAATGATGTAAAGATAGAGAGAGTTCTCACCGATGAGAACATAGCTGACCCGCTTACGAAAATACTATCCCAAAAGAACACATGATTGTCATGTTGAGTTATTCGGTATTAGATACATGAATGATTGACTCTAGTGCAAGTGGGAGTTTGTTAGTGTTGTGCCCTAGAGGCAATCACTTGTACATTGTATATGACACATTTTATTTTAATAAAAGGCATTATTTATCTTACAATTTCATTTGTTTACTTTAAGTAATATAACTATTTGATAAAGTCCCTAGTACAACACTGTGTTAAGGAAATCATGATAGAGATCATGATATGAGATTCGTACTACACTGGATGGTGTTAGTACTTAAATAGTCCCTGGTCATAGTATTAATGAGATAGGACATCATTAATGCGTTAAGACTAGCATATGTTAGACTTCCTGATTTGATCAGGCGGTGGTTCTCATAACCATGAGTATTGAGATACTTAAAGTTAACACATGGATGCTTGTTAATGGAACAAGCTCATTGGATGACCTAGCTTTGAGATAATCACATGGATAACTATTTAGTGCTAGTAATATAATCTCAATATAGCAAACGTAAAAGTATCCTTAGATTTGAGATCTCCAAGGTACTTTGTTTGCTAAGCCTTTACTTTAATTCCAATCTCCAGAGCTCGATCGAGGGCCACCTATGGGATGGATATTGGGTACATGGTGAGGTAAATGAAAGTAGTTAAGAGGGTCAATAAAGGATTCACCACTCCTAATAGTAGGGGTGAATATCCCACGGCCACTTGTAGGAATTACTACTTGAAAGTCCTTGGCCAAGGCAATTGTGTATTGGAAACAGTTCCAATTGATACGCATCTAGAGTAGTGGGTTCCTGGTACAAGTACTATTGTAATCAGGCTAGAATTAATTCTAGAGGGAGTTGGCACTGATTCCGTACTCCAAACCGAATGAGATATTGTATGGTGAAAGGAGTTGATTGCACTGAAGTTTGTTATTGAAGCGTTCATGTCAAGCCACTTGACTTCTTGGACTTTTGGGTGGTCATGATGTGTTGCTAGATACCACTCATGATCTGGGAAAATGGGTTTATTAATTGATGAATTAATAAACCAATCCGGATTAGAATTAATAGGATTAATTCTAATTAATTATGGATTATTAATCTCAAAGACGTTTGGATTAATTCATGTTCTCTACCAATTGACTGGAAAACCTAATAGGTCACACACAATAGAGGATTATATACTCAAGATGTTATTTGATAACATTGTGGGGTTAATTGAGAGAAAGAAAAATTGTTATGGACAAATTATAATTATTTATAATTTATGGTACAAGTTGTAATTGTGAGAACTTGATATTTCCAATTACAATTAGGGAATTCTAATAGGATTAGAATTCTCAATTTTGGGAATGGAATTTTGTGTGATATATAGTAGCTAATAACACACGAAAAACCCTAGCTAATAGCTGAACAACACACAAAAACAATAGCCACGAAAATCTTCTTCTTCTCTCTCTCGATTTTGATCTTGAATCCTAGCCGCCATCCTTTTTTAGCTAGCACAGAAATTTGGTGCTTGAGTATTCCTCTGTGTGGATTACTGTTAGAAATAATCATACATTGTGATTATAGTGGATAGATGTTCAACTCACGTGGAGGTTGATCACGAGGATTGCTAGATTGCGCCTCAACTTAAAGAAGAAATTTTTGTTTTTCGGACGATCACGCAAAGGTGAAAGCTGTTACCTTTACCCTCATTATGTCTTGTTTTCCACACATAGATGGGTCCTGAGAGGGTTTTTTTTTTTTTTATTCGCTGCGCCGTATAGGATACAAGCTTGAGAAACCCAACACAGTTAACCTTTAATTACCCAATTCTTAGCAATTAACCCCTTGTCCAAGCAAGTTAATAGAAGAAACAACAAATTAATCTCATAATCAGCATAAATAGTTAAATACCAAGAATAACAATCAATTAATCAAAAGATCAAAGTAACTCTAAAAATTATGAATACAAAAAATAATGTCAAATTAGAATAAAACAATTAATGCATCATTGTCCAAGAAAAGAAAACAAAGTTAAAAGAAAGAACTCATAGACAAGACTCCTTCTTCTTTCTTCGTAGACTCTCTTGTACAATCCTCCTTGATTTGATGAACTCCTCCTTGATTTTGACTGATTTTCTATTTCGCTCCTTGAATTCATCCCTTTAACTTGTGTTTTCCCTCTATTTATAGGCTTTAGAAGTCCTAAATGCGTCCCTCTAGGGTTTCTAGTTGAATAGAAGTAGAAAAATACTAAAAATCTGTAAATTGTCAAAAAATGCGCACGAAAATCGAAGCATTACCTTTATACCAGTGCATAGCTAGCACCCCCTGTCCTGCCTAGGATCGCCACCGATTTTGTTCTATCTTTCTATCCATTCACTGATTTTTCTTGATTTCTGTGCCAAGTTCTTTTAGGTCTTAGCCGTCGCCGCCTGTCCTGTCTTGTGCTAGTCGACATTGCCTCTAGTCTATTTAGCGACAATTTTACCTTATTTTACCCCTAAAAGCTAAAATAATGCACGAAATATCTTTCCAATGGTAAAATCTCAAATATGAAGGAATATGACTAGTTATTGCACAAAATGTATCACAAAATGGCCTCAAATAACTAGGAAATATGTGACTAATTTAGGCCCTATCATGATTCAATTAGCATATTTGTCAATCAAACTATCATAACCAAAATTTGCATGAATCTTAGTTCTTTTAAAATACGAAACTAGCTAATAACCCTTTGTCAAGGCAAAATCAACTTAATCTTTGATCACTTAGTCCTAAAATCTTAACTTTGTCCTTCAAGTCCATTAAGATTTAACAATTATGAAATCAGTGCAATGAAACTCCTGACATCATTATCTCTAAGTCAATTAGAAGAACTTGCATCAATAACCAATGTAACAAGTAATCAAATACCAATGATGACAAAGAATTGATCAAGGAACCAAATTAACACAAAATTATGAATTCCAAAATAATGTTAAATTACAATAAAAACGGTGAATACATCATTGTTTAAGGAAAATCAAATAAACATAAAAGAAAGCACTCATAGACAAGCCTATTTCTTCACCCTTGAAGACTCTCTTGAACAATCCTCCTGATTGGGTGAATTCCTCATTCAATAAGTGATTAGGAATTTTTATTTTTGAATCCACCACCACATGTATGTATTCCCTTGTGTCTTCTCTTGTAATTATAGCTCTTTTAGATACTAAATTCATTGCTTGAGAGATCTCGGCCGAGTAGGAATTAGAAAATACCAAAATCTTTGGAAAATTTCTAAAGCTGGCCTGGCGCCAAGTGCTTTCGACCCACCTAACGCTAGGTACAATATGTTCTTCCTCTAGATTTTTACTTTGTTTTTGCTGGCCAAACAGAATGGACTCGGCGCCTGGTCCACTTGCCTAACCCGGCACCAGGTCTATTCTGTTCTTTTCATGAAATTGGCTTGGTTTCGTCTGCTCGACCAAAATGGACCTGTCGCCAGGTCCATTGGCTGGGCATGATGCCAGGTGCATTTTGGAAGCATTCACTTTTTGCTCAAATTTAACATAAATCTGCACAAATTTTCCAAAAAACACTTTTCACAAGTAAAATGTCAAATAGGAAGGAATATACCTAGTTATTACAACAAATGTATCTTAAAATAACCTGAAATAACTAGAAAAATAATGGTGATTTTAGCCCCTATCACATACCCCCACACTTGAACTTTTACTTGTCCTCAAGCAACACTCTTTAATGCTAAGAAAATTATCAAGAAAACACAAGTCATTCCATATTCTTTTTTCAACATACCTAGGATTATAACATCCCTTCAAACTTTAGATACAACTCTTGTCATTCACACCCTTTAAACCCAATTTACACCTTGAAACATTTGACAAGACATCACAAAACTCTTGAAGTTAAATTAATCAAGTGTATACCTTAGTCTAAGAAAATTATTCAACTCTTCAAGTTAAAATATAGATAACATGAATCATATAAGGCAAGCCATCTACCAACTCAAGCATTATAAATTCAAAAATTACACAACTTAGGTCATGAAGTAAGGACAGTACTCCAATCTTTTTTTATATATTTTTAATAACTTAGGGAATTGATAGCCCCAAGTGCATGGAATTTTTGTCACACACCGTATTGGCCCCCTTTTTGTCATCACTCATCATTTTTTCCAACAATATTCCATTTTTTTGCTCTTTGGAATTCATAGCCTCAAGAAAGTGGATTTCTCTTTACTATCCGTCTTGATCTCCATAATCAAGCAAAAACAATTTCTCATCTTCAAAGAGGAAATAACAACTTTTTTTTTTTTTTTCAAATTTCACCTCAAGAAATTTTCAATTTTTTTCCACAATCTTTCCTCTCAAAGATCTTTTATCAACTCACATTCCTCATCATAACTCAAAGCTAAGCAAAATTGAAATAC
This sequence comes from Voacanga thouarsii, assembly GCA_026120185.1. Lineage (NCBI taxonomy): Eukaryota > Viridiplantae > Streptophyta > Magnoliopsida > Gentianales > Apocynaceae > Voacanga > Voacanga thouarsii. The sequence continues at coordinate 436,772 of JANUWF010002002.1, forward strand.
ATAATATAAGAGTTAGTCAATAATCTTTACCCACATTCATCATATTTTCCCTATTCAAACTAAAATAAATTAAAAAATATTCAAACACCAATGCATAAACAAGATTAATTCAAATTCTCAAGTCTTGACAAATATCTTATCCAATAAACTAATTTCAAAAAAAAAAAAAAATCTACCACATGAATGACAAAACTTATATCCAAGAAAGAAAAAGAATTACAACCTTGCTTAACAATGAAAACCACTGAAATTTTGAAAAATTTTCACAAAAATGATATGGACAAATACTTCTTCAACCATTCCCCCCCCCCCACCCTCCCCCCATTTAAACTAGATGTTGTCCTCAATGGCCAAAAATATAAGAATAAAAGTACAGCCAAGAAGACCAAAATCAATAAAGAATAAGACTAAAGTGAAGAAAATACTTCCATTACATCGTAGTGCCACCATGTTTGAATCCACCACAATGAAGAGTTACAAGAAAAGTCATAAGGGTACATAATTAAAAAGAAACAAAACAAAGGAAAAACATTGAGAAAAAGAAAGAGAAAATAAAATAAAATAAAAGATACCCAAAAACTACTAAAGGACATTAAAATTCAAAAGAAAAAAATAACAAAAAATAAAATAAAATACAAGAGAGTAAGTTAAGAGTCATCCTCCTCATTATCATTGCCATCATCGTTAGCTACACGACTGAAAAATGCACTAGTAAATTGTTGATCAAAGTGGCTAACTTTTGATCTTGAATATCCTGGCAGTGACAAATGTTTGCAATGAAATCATAAAGCTGGAGAATGATAGTCATTTAGCTTTCCAACTGAGCCTACACTCGTGCCTCAAAATCAATACGTGAATGAGAGCTAGTGGCATGAGGGGCAAGTCTAGTAGGCGGCTCCTCTTCCTCCTCCTTATTAGGGGGAAGCTCCTCCCTCCGGGGGTGCTACACCTCAAAAGGTCTCTTCCACCTCTTTGCCCTTTAATCATAGCGATACCTACACTGAGCCATTGTATGCTTTGTTACTTGGTCATGATTAGTCATAGGCTCACTCAACTCTCCATCCATCCGCACTCAAAAGTCTCTCAGAATATGCATAATAACTAAAGGGAATTTAAGGGTTTTTGCTATAATGTTAGAGGAAACAACCTCTCGCATCATTTGAATAAGAATTGGAGCAAGGGGAATAGGCTCACTTTTCCTTATCTTATCCAGAATATAAAGGTCAAAGACCTTAGACTTATTGAAGGCACTAGTCTTAGGATGGACGTTGAAAGCAAAGATATAGACTATGGTACGCTATTGAGCCCAAGATCATTATTTGAGTAGCAACGGTTTTGCCCTATTTGCCATTTTCTCCACATGCAAAAACTATCCCTTACTGCCCTCACAACCCATGTAGGCTCAGAAATGACCTTTTGGTTATTATAGTTCACAGCAATCCACTGCCCCTCATCAGGGACTCCTGAAATTCTAGCTAGTCTAGTTCTATCAAACTCAATGGGAATCCCTTTAACCATGGTGGAGATAACTTGGAGATTATTTTTCTTTTTGTCTTGCATGTTGGCATAAAACTCTCTCATGCTCATAGGATAATAAGCACCTTCCATCCTAATGATGAGCTCCCACCCTAGCGCGTAAACATAGTAAAAAACTCTAGGGAATTATCAAAAGATAGTTTATATCACTTTACTACGATAATCTTATTATGGTGGTGCCTATTTGTAACACCCCACTACCTACGTACCCAGATAGGGTAGGATGTCGCCCCGTCCAGAGTAACAGGGATCTTTATAACGAGGTACAAAATAATAAATAATAAGAAAAAAAACCAACTAAATAAAATAATAAGATACTCTGAGAGATCAAAGCTAACAAACATCTCTTGAAAGAAATATAAATCAAAATAAAATAAATAAATGGACGATCATCGTTTATTCCTTCAACTTGCTCAATATAAACACTCCCCTAAAATCATGATATAAAAGGCGTGAGATTGGCATCTCAGTAAGTTCCGTGTGTGCAAGTGAAAAATATAACCATTTCGTGCATGCAGGTTTGTCAAAATCACAAAATCATAAAAATAAGCCTTACTCAATGAATCCAAAATAATTCACAATAAATCATCATTTCATCATATTCATGATTCATTAAGTAGGGATTAGTAATGATTCAAATAATAGTATCATAATCTATATTATGGTTACCACCGCGATAGCATCCCAATGTATTCTTTCAAGAATGGGCAGTGGGGGATCCTTGCACTAGGGTGAGATACTCATCCATCTCTACACCCAACACTCCGGTTGTCCAACCCGGATCAACAATATCCACATGGACCAATATGCTAGCTCGGACAGCCTAACTAAGTAGTACTGTTGCCTTTCCAAGTTGAGTTCATCTTCTGGAGGTGGCCTCCTGCCAAAAGACTCACTCTTGCTCTTCAAGACTAGTACCACTAGCTTACCCCCATTGAGTAGTCAACACTCCCCATGTAAGGGCATAATCATTTTCCCTTTCTTGAAATTCTTCGATTAGCTTAACTGCAAAACGTGATTTTTCGTAATAGCATTTCTAAATCGTTTAGTGATAGAGTAAGAAGTCATTTTTTAGTTTGAGCAGTCGAAATTTGACAAACTCATTTAGAAAGTAAAACATTCACATTTCTAACCCAAATATCAAAACAACATAGTATAACTCATCATGTTTAGCCAACATTTCAATCCTCTTGTTAAAACATCATATTGACATCAATTCCAAATAACATTTTGAAAATTGCTTCCAAACATGTAACATTTATCAAAACGGTCATGCATGGACTTACTTGGGTAAATCAACAGCTAGAACTAACTCAATTGATTGCCTTTACTTCCACTCATTCCTTATCTAGAATAAATGATTCTATAATTAGAATCCAAATATTACATCATCTATTTCATGCAACATGAATTCTCATGATCTCATTAATCACCTAATTCATCCATGGTATCTAGATAATTTATTTTATTATATCACATACACAACTTCCTTTGCCATGCTATTGCTCATAACCATGCACTCATCCAAATCAAATAACCATAATATATTCAACTAGCATAAATCATTATAATATGCCCCATAAACATTAAAGATCTCATCTTTGCCAACTTAGCACAGATCTAAATTCATCATGACAAGATGCATTAATATCCTATCTCATACAGACTCTATCTATGTCTCACATCAACAGATTTTTCATTCTAGTCCATTCAGGCTTTCATACTAGACTCCGTAAACATTCATAAATCAATACTTTAAAGATCAAAGTCATTTAAATCAGTAAAGATAGGATCTTAATTACCTCTTAGCGAACAAGACTTAAAACATGGCAACTCTTTGATGACTATCTTTAGTTCAATGGATAGTTGGAGAGATTGATCTGCCTAGACGTTCTTGATTGAGACTCACCAAGAAAGGGAGAAAATCAGTCCCTTATAGACATGATTTAAGAGAGACAAGAGAGGAAGAAAGGAGTAAGAGATGGATAGAAGGGTTGAAGATCGTTTACCTTATAGGTTGTTTCAGTTTTGGTTTTGTTCTTGGAGTAGGTTGGCCGAAATTTTGAGCAGGCCGAATGCTATTTGTTTTGTGAACTTGAGAGGCTAAGTGAGTGGGAATTTTTGGTTTATTGGATAGTTTAGGTTTTGGTGTTTGGGTGTTCAGAGAAGTTCTACCTTGTTATGGATTCTTGATCACAAGAGAAAAATTGGACAGTTTTGGTCCTTCTTTGAGTACCAAAACTAGGCAGTAGTTTGGGGGTTGCTACTGCTGTGTTTTTGGAGCTTATGATGACAAAAAGTCTTGATAGAAAGAGGGAAGAAAACAGGCTGGTTTTTTGTCTCCAAGGTGGCGAGAATGAGAGAAGAAAAAGGAGTCTTTGTGTAGTATGTTTTTTCTTGATAGAGAGATTTTGTGCAGGTTTTCGACTGGAATTTTCATGCAGTTTGGTGCTGATTGTGGCAAAAAATCTGAAGGAATGGGAGGGGAAATTCTGGTATTTTTGTTGGCTAAAACAAAGTCCTAATTGGTTAAGGTTTTCTTGGATAACCCTACCTAGGTTTTGAAGAGTTTGAGTTGAGCTCCAATTGCGCTAAGGATGGCGGCAGCTTTAAGGGACTTTCCAGAAAAATATATAAAGGAATTAGGTTATTTATTTAAGAAATAATTTAATTAATTCCTTATATTAATTTGAGTAAAATTAAAATAGCTATTAAATAGTTATTTTACAATGTAAAATTCTGGTTCTCTTTTTCTTGAAGCTAACCGAAATTCCTTTTCCCTTTTCCCCAAAATTTCAAAAACACATATTCTAAAAGATAAGTACTTCATTTAAAATCCAACATTTATCCTTTTATTTCCTTTTTAAAAATTTTTTGATGAAAATTAAAATATGGAGACTTATCTCCTTAAAAAGTGGTGGCTACTTTGGAGAAAATAAGCTACATTTTTTATATTCTTTATTTCTTAATAATTTACTAATATATAGCTTTCAAAAATCCAGATTAGTAATATTTAAATTTCTCTAAAATATTATGATAAGATATTAGAAACAAGAATTTAATTTATTTTCAAATGTTTTATAAAATAATTCCGAAGATAAATCACACTCCTAAAATTTTGGAATTGGCTCTATGGTGGTGGCTACCCTAGGAGAATTTCGGCCAAAGCTTAGAAAAAAAATTAGTGAAAAGAAAATAAAAGAAAGGAAAGGATTTGAAATAGCTAGGTTTCGAACTCAAGCCCATCAAGAATTAAACATCAAGTTTTATCCACTATTCCACATTAATTCTTGTTTAAATATTCCCCTAACAAATTCCCTTAATTCCTACTCACTTGCTTCATCTTCTTTCTAATAAATTCTCCTCAATAAAAAATAAACTTAACTAACTCAAATAACACTACCACTTCAAGAACAAATTAATTCATCAAACAACAACCTCATGAAACTCATATTTTCATGAAAATAGTTCAAATAATCAAATGCAATATAAAATGGTGTGACGTACATGACTTTCCCCCCTTACTAAAGGTAGTCTAATACGGGGTATTACATTCTCTCCCCCTTAAGAGAATTTCGCCCCGAAATTCAGGGTGGTATCCCTCTAAAGCAAACTCGGATACTTCCTTCTCACCCAATCTGTAGTCTCCCATGTCGCGTCCTGAGAACCATGATGATCCCATAAAATCTTCACCATCGGTATCTGCTTATTCCTCAACATCATGACATTGCGATCTAGAACTTTAATTGGTCTCTCCACATAGCTTAAATTAGGCTGAAGAATCAACAATTCCTCATTCAATACACGCTACGGATCAGGGTTGTACATCTTCAATTAGGACACATGGAACACATCATGAATTCCTACTAACCCTTCTGGCAGTTCCAACCAATATGCTACAAGTCCGATCCTTTCATTCACTGGAAAATGTCCTAAATATCTAGGACTCAACTTCCCTCATTTAAGATGCTTTAGAATTCCCCTGCTTGACGTTATCTTTAGAAAAGTTCGATCTCCCACTTGAAACTCTAACTACCTTCTTCTATTGTCGACTTTGCGCAGCTTTCAGCCTCTCTCTTATCACCTTCACTTTATCGGCCATTTCTTCAATATTCACTTCCCCAGACTTGTTGATTTGTCCATCCTCTATCCAAGCCCAATACAACGGTACTTGACATTTCCGCCCATATAACACTTCATCGGGTGCCATTCCAATTGATGGTTGATGACTGTTATTGTAGGCCAACTCGACATAAGGTATACAATCCAACCACTTATCTCTGAAATCTAACACGCAAGCCCTAAGCATATCCTCCAATATCTAAATGACTCTTTCAAATTGTCCATCTATTTGCAAATGAGCAAAAGCAATGAGCTTTAGAGTTATTCCATTAACTCTTGAAATTTGGTCTAAAACCTCGAGGTAAATTTGGGATCCCTATCGGATGCAATACTTGACGATACACCATGCAATCTAACCACATCCTGAATATAACTCTTAGCCAATTTTTCTATGGAGTCCTTCACATTTACCAAGGCAAAATAAGCGGTCTTGGTCAACCTGTCAACCACAACCCACACGGAATCCTTCATATTCTTTGACATTGGCAGCCCGGTTACAAAATCCATTGTTTCTTCTTGCCACTTCCACTCAGGAATAGGCAATGGTTGCAGTAATCCAGTTGCCTTCTTATATTTCCCTTTTACCTTCTAACATGTCAGGCAAGTAGAGACGTATTGCGCCACATCCCTTTTCATTCGTGGCCACCAGTAGGCCTTTTTCAAATCTTGGTACATCTCCACCTCACCCCGATGAATAGTATACCTATTTCTATGAGCTTCGTCCATTATCTTCCTCTTCAGCGCTTGATTATTTGGCACACACATCTGCTCCCGAAAGTATAACACTCTAGCCTCATCTACTCGAAACAGCGCATTTCCTCTCTTTTCTTCCTTCACCTTGAATGTCTGAAACTCTTGGTTATTCCACTGCACCTCACCAATCTCATGTCTCAGCTTAAGTTTCAACTTCAGGTTGCTCAAACTAATTTTCCTTTCCCCACTTCTGCCTTTTCCCCCATGAATTCTTGTACTATTTGAACCTCTTACACCCTTAAGCTAGTCATTCTCACCTTTTGACTCAGCGTATCAGGATGGTAGTTAATTAGACACTTGTATCCATCCAAGAACTCCATCCACCTTTTCTGCCTTAAGTTTAAGTCCTTTTGTGTGAATATGTACTTCAAGCTCTTATGATCTATGAAGACTTCATATTCCACTACATAAAATAGTGTCGCCACTTTTTCAAAGAAAACACTATCACAGCCAACTCTAAGATAACTTTTCTATTCTGCATCAACAACGCCCCTAGACCTTCCTTAGAAGCATCTGTATACAAGGAATAGGTTTTACCTTCTTGAAGTAGGCTCAACACTGGTGCTATCATCAATCTCCTCTTAAGCTCTTGAAAGCTCTTCTTGCACTTATCATTCCAGATGTACGGCACGTCCTTCCTTAGCAATCGGGTCATCGGCGTTGCTAGCATGGAGAAGTTCTTGATAAACCGACGGTAATATCCTGCCAATCCAAGGGAGCTCCTGATCTCGGTTACACTATCCGGTTGCTTCCAATTTGAGACAGCCTCGACTTTTGATGGGTCCACCTTGATTCCATCTTTAGATATCACGTGACCAAGAAGGGCCGTTGAATCCAACTAGAACTCGCATTTGCTAAACTTAGCATAGAGTTTATGCTCTCTCAACTTCTCTAGTACCAACTTCAGATGCTCCACATGCTCCTCGAAACTTTTCAACTAAATCAAAATATCGCCTATGAACACCTTCACGAGCTTATCCAGGTACAACTGAAAAACGCTGTGCATAAGATCCATGAAAATGGCAGGTGCATTAGTTACTCCGAATGGTATCACCATGAACTCGTAGTACCCATATCTAGTGTTGAAGGTCGTCTTGGGAATATCCTCCTATTTGATCCGCACCTGATAATAACCTTGTCAGAGATCCAACTTGGAGAAGTAATAAGAACCTTACAACTTATTGAACAACTCGTCAATTAAGGGCAGGGGATACTTGTTCTTGATCGTGAGGTTATTCAGCCTTGTATAGTTTATGCACAACCTCAGCGTCCCATCCTTCTTCTTGACAAATAATATTGGGGCTCCCCAAGGCGATGTACTGGGTCTTATGTACCCTTGCATAACCAATTCTTCTAGCTACTTCTTCAATTCTTTCAATTCTACGGGCGCCATCTGATAAAGAGTCTTTGATACCGGTTCAACTCCAAGAACTAGATTGGTGGCAAACTCGATTTTTCGGGAAGGTGGAAGAGAAATAAGTTCGGTTGGAAACACATCTGCAAAGTTCTTCACCCCCTCAGTGCTTTCTAAAGTGCACTGATCCTTGGGCTTATTGATTAAATAAGCTAGATAACCTACACAACCCTTTTTCAGCATTTTTCGCGCCTTTGCTCTTGCTATCAAGAATTTCAACTTCCTCACCTTCCTCCTACTAAACTCTAATACTCCGCATTTCTCATTTAATTACATTGCCCATCTCTTTTTCTTACTTAAATCTTGCCATGTGATTTTCCAATTTTTACCCTGAAAATTATGTTGATATATTTGTATAGTACTCTTTTATCTTTAATGAGTAGTAATTAGTTATTTTACTTCTTATTTTGGTTGACTGAACAATAGAATTTGGGTGAAGTAAGGGTAGTTGACGAATCATTCCTGCAAGGCATGAAATTGTTATATTTTTATAGCCTTTTTACTAGGCTATTGTGTTTTTATTTGTGCGATTTTGGATGGTTTCTACTCATTTTTATGTTCTTTTGTATTTTTGGGTGCTTTGGATGATAAATGAGTAAAAATGGTGTTTTAATAATGATTTTGAAACCAAGTAAGATTTATAAAAGCTTTGGAATGACTTAGAAGGTGTCTTGAAGTTTTGGAGAGTTTACAATGCGTTTGCACGGGATAGTGCATAGCCATGTAGCAAACCGTGCTAAATAGAGCATGATATGATGATTAGTATTTTTTGTAGGGGATGATGTACAACCATACAAGCAAGCTGTGCATGTGCAGGGGATAGTGCATGGCCTTGCATCAAGTCATGACAATGTCGATGAAAACACTTTGCAGAATGCAGGAAATGAATGCACAAGCAAGCCTACATGCCCTGTAACATTCTTGAAGGTTTTTGATAGTCCTAAAATGCTCCAATGGTGGCGCAAACTCCATAATTCATTCAAGAATAGTTTAGAGATTTTATAAATAGGCTTTGGACAACCCAATTTATAAGAAATCAATCTCATTTATCACATATTGTAATTTTTTCTTTCTTTGGATCAAATGAAGGCTTCAAGAAGGGCAAAAGATGTAACACATCTACTAAAGATAACAGAGGAAGTATATCAACACCAGGTGTCACCCCGTCCAGTTATCCAAACAAAGGGTCTTTATAACGAAAACCAAAGAAGCAAATACATATATATATATATATATATATACACACACACACACATATATATATACATATATATACATATATATATATATGTATATATATAAGGCCCAGACTCATACAATATCCTATGATGATAGCCATCCATACACATATATCATAGAATCTCATACATGCCATCCCAAACTACAACAGTAATAAGGACACGATCAAAAAGGAAGTCATCCAGACCTGTACTACTTACACTATGGTATCATCCTTCTAGCCATAGGTCTGCTCAACTCTAGATCCTACAAAAAGTAAGATACAAGACATGTATGAGTGATGAATCATCCAGTGAGTCCTGTGTGTGCTAATACGTTATGAAAGAGTAGAGTACATAAAACTTTTATGGAATAATATACCATTAGTTCACTGGAAACAATTCCAAAACTCTCTAAAGAAGAGTTTATTTAGAACTGAAAATTTTTTGGAAAATTGTGTTTCATTATCAAAACATTGCCCTAATTTTCAAATCACAGGCACTTCTCCAACTGAAGGTCGGCCTTTATGAAAGTTCTGCAGTCCTTACCTTTGACACAATATATCATTGTACTGAGACCGCAACCTCTAGTACTCAATTCGTGCATTGTCAAAATAAGCACACCGCAACGTACTTCTGCTCAGGTATACAGTAGCGCACTACCAACCTTACTCACTATAAGCTAGGGGTCCCCATAACAACCTTACTCACCATAGGCCAAGACGACTCATCTCAATGTCCTATCACCTCATTTAAAGTAAGATAATGCCTAGAACTCGGCTAGGTTACTAGGACCGTCGAACCCTAACATAAGCTCGTACAAAGATCAAAGTCTTTGCTGAGTGCTCAACGTCACCAATGCCAACCCATTTTGACTGATCAGACCAGAGGGTTATCTGGTCCCGTAGGATTTTCAAATGAAATATTTTGGGGCCAAATAACATTTTTTAGAATTTGATCCCACCGACTCGCAAGTCACATCATCCTTCACATAGGCTCCATAGAGCCAATCAATTCATTCCATAAGCACTTCAGGACAATAAAACAATTTCCTAGATCAAAATGTTGTTTTGCAAAAGTTAATCTCATTACGAGAGATCATTTTCCAAAACCATGTTAAAATAGGATAAAGAGTTCTTTTCACACATCAAAACAGGTTTCTAGGAGTATTCGGGTCATTTTGCCTGTACTTGATTACAAAAGTCATTCTTGAGGGCATTCGGGTCATTTTACCCATGCTTGATTTCAAAAGACTTTTCGAGGGTATTTGGGTCATTTTACCCTTATCCGAATTAAAAAGTGTTCACAAGAGTTCCAATAAGGATATTTCGGTCATTTATCGAATACCCGATTCCAAAAGGAACTTATTTCAAGAAATTCAGAATTCTAATCCCAAAAGAAGATTAAATTCAAAGTTTCCAAACACATTTCCATAAAATGTTGCAATATAGGTATTTCAGTCAATTTATGAATACTCGATTCCAAAATTTTCCAATTTTCAAAAATTTCAAGTATTTAATCCAAAAAGGACTAAATTTACAAAATTCTTACTTTAATCATCCATTAAGATTTTCAAGCCAAATATGAAGTTCATTGGAACCCAAAATGGCGCAAAATAAATCTTGCTCAAATAAACCTAAAATATAGGATTTTCCATGACGGTATAAAACAAAGCATTTCAAGAAAAATGAAACACACTAGCTTTCAAAAGGTTTTAAAAATCAAAGGGACTTACCTCGGGTCCTAATTAACTCTTTTCTGTTTTTGGCCATTCAATCACCGTTTTCAACGATCCACTGACCGTTTACCGATAAACCTACACTAAACATTGTTTTCGGGTCAAATCTTGTTTGGTCAAAAAATAGCCGCCGGTTAGCCGATGTCTAGCATACGTGCCCGTCGGGTAGCCGACATCCTACCGACATTTAGCCAATGGGGCCGATAGTTAGACAACGGTTAAGGAAAACGTTCAACTTTCGTTCATGTCGTTTTTTCATCGTTTAATTAATTATTTCCTTTTCATTTTTCCACATCCTTTCTCCCTTCATATACAAGGGATTCACTTTATAATTCACATTCATTTCATCCAATATCACACAATTAATCATCCTTAAGTTCATCTATTTTCGAACCTTTTTTTCTCGAATTTCACTGCATGACACATGGTTTTGTTTTGCATATTACTTTTAATCCAGAACTCTGACTTGGCTCTATGATATACCAAAATGACCGTAAGACTCTTAAATTTAATTCCTATTAAGCCCTTTTCATATTTATAGTACTCGTGACATGCTACTAGGCAAAAATAGATGCTGTAGTTTTGCTTCAATTCTACTATTCATGCTTTCCTTTGTTTTCCTCTAGCCTATAACACCTTGGAACCATTAGTTCATTTAATTTTCATTCAAATCATCTTTTAACTCTATGATTTCGAGATTCCAATAGCTCACAAGGGTTACACTTATTCAACACAAATTCACCTTTTCTAATCACAAGCTAGTACAATCTATTTTTCTAATGGTGTAACTTCCATTTTTTTTATTCTAGTTTGATCATCAACTCCTCAATCGGAAACAACCCTTCAAACTACCGTAATTATGCAGTTTTTCATCACATAAAATATCATTCAAAACCCCTTAGGCAGCCTGCACACACATGAGCATATACAAGGTTCATACACAAAAATCACAAACCCAAACTTTGATCCAAAATCAAGACATGAAAATCATATTTTCATGTTAAAATTCATATCAACATAATCATCATTCACCCAACAACAAGTTTAACTCTAGCAAGGTGAGCTTTTACCTTATATTTGTGGCTATTTGAAGTGATTTTGCTCCAAGAACTGCTCAAACTCACGTAGAACACCAAGAACACATACTAGCCTTTTTCTCTCTCTTGTTTAATCTTTTCTTCCCTTGGTTTTCCTTCCTCCTTTCTGCCAAAATTCAGGCTGTATAACAGCCCCTTCTCACCACCATTCATCGTCAAATCTTGGCCAAGAATATTTTAAATCAATTAAGTATATAGTGGGATTCATGTAGGTCCAATGAAATTTTTACACACCAACCATCTATTTTCCTCCTCAAAATTTTCCTTTGTTTCTTCTTGCATGGCTACTGACTTCTTGCCCAAATTTCAGCCATTCAATCACCTTCTCATAGTCTATGTATTGGCTAATCACAATGCACAAGACCTTAATTAAAAGGACCCACAAATGATGTGTTCCAATTACAAAATTGCACATCATTCTTTATTTATTTTGTAATTCTTTAATTCCATGCGTTTTGCATGAATCCTTCATGAAATCTCTCTTAAATTGACACATGTCCATGAGCTAACACATACAAAATGCCACATGCAACGTTTTTATCCGCAATTTCTTTTTTTCTTCAGAAATGACCAAAATCGGGTCCGAAACGAAAAAATATTTTATTCCACCATTCAACTCCAAAAATTCTACTGAATCCATTGGCAATACTTAAATTCTTCAATTCCTCCTTTGTTTGGTCAAATTTGCAGTGAAAGTCGCAGGCGCAGTCAAAATGACGAAAATGCCCTCGAAGACCAAGATAGCATAATTCACACCAAAACGTGCGTTTCATCGCATTGATCAATTTCCCTTCTTAGCGTACCCTCGAATTCTTATGTTATTAATAATATTAGCCTTCCAAAGATTTAGGGTACGGGTAGAACAAATCTAAAAATTACATTCAGGTCCCAACAAAATATTATTATACCAAAATATGCGTCTCATTACACCAATCAGCTTTTGTTCTAGCCATTGATACAAATTCTCATCCTATTACGAATAGTAGGGATTCAAAGATAAAATGCGAGGTATTACATTCTCCCCTCCTTACAAAAAATTACATCCTCGAAATTGGCTTACACCTGGAATAGTTCTGGATACTTTTTTATCATTTTTGCTTCCGTTTCCTAAGTTGCATCCTACATTGGATTATGATTCCACAACACCTTTACAAGTAGAATTTTCTTATTTCGTAATTCCTTTTTAGTATACTCCAAGATCTTAATACGCTTTTCCTCATACTTTAAGCTTAGAGTCATCTCAATGGGCTCTTCATTCAAAATATGGGCAGGATTAGCTACATACTTCTAAAGTTGGAAGACACGAAACACATCATGAATACCTTGAAGCTCTATGGGTAACTTTAATCAATAAGCCACCTTCCCAATCCTCTCAATAATAGGGAATGGTCCTACGTATCTAGGCGCGAACTTCTTCCCTTGTCCTTTGATTCCTAATTGTCGTTGTGGAGTCAACTTCAAGAATACACAATTTCCTTCAATAAATTCCAAATCCCTCTTATGTCAATCTTCATAACTTTTCTGTCTACTCTGAGTTGCCTCCAACTTAGTTTTGATCATCTCCACAGCCTGTCGAACTTTTCCAGATCGAAGCCAACTTATTCACCCATCCTTTATCCTAGACTACATTTTCTTTCATATAGAGCCATTCCAATTTTTGATTGATAACTATTGGTGTATTCAAATTCTACATATGCTAAATTATCAATCCACTTAGTTCAAAATCCAAAGCACAAGCCTGCAACATGTCTTCCAAAACCCTATTCACTCGTTCAGTCTGTCCATCCATTTGTGGGTGCATTGCTGTACTGAACTTTAATGTTATCTCATATCTCTATTGCATTTTAGGTCAACTCTAAGGTAAGTCTAGGATCTCGTTCTGACACAATCCTAGAGGATACTCTTGTAGTCTGATTACTTCCTCCATATAGATTTTACTTAACTTCTCTAGGTAATCCCATTAGTTAATGGGGATAAAATATGCATACTTAGTTAGTCGATCCACTATCACCTATATAGTATTTCGCTTTCCTACTTTCATAGATAATCCCGTAATAAAATCATTAGTAATTCCATCCCATATCCATGATGGAGTAGGCAATGGTTGTAGTAACCCTCGAAGCTGTTGCTGAACAAATTTCACTTGTTGACAAGTTAAGCATCGAGCTACAAAGTCTGAAATATCATTCTTTATACCAATCCACCAATAATGCCATTTTAAGTCATAATCCATCTTTACGGCTCCTAGATGGATGGTATACTTACTCCGATGCTCTTCTGTTAAAATATCTTGTTTTATCGCTGACTGTTTTGGAATACAATACCAACCCCGGTAGTAGATAATTCCATTATTGTCCCTTCAAAACTCATCTCCTCCTTTATTTTCCTCCTTTTGTACCAACCTTTGCAATTCTTCATCCTTTTCTTGTTCTTTCTTCAATTGTTGTAGGAAGGCAGGTTGAATGGAAATATTACTCAGTCTTATCCCTTCATCTACTGCTAATGTTTCCAATTCTAGAATTTGTAACGTCCAAAGAGCTGATAAATTCGCCTTCCTACTCAGGGCATCCACTACTGTGTTTGCTTTTCTAGGATGATATGTAATTGGACGCCGAAATTCTTCCAAAATTCCATCCATGTATCATGTTCAAATCCTTCTGGGTAAAAACATCCTTCAAGCTTTTGTTGTTAGTGAAAACTTCAAACTTAGCTTCATACAAATAGTGTCTCCATTTCTGAAGAGCAAACACAATAGCCGCTAACTCTAGGTCATGTGTAGGGTAATTTTCCTCATAGGGTTTCAATTTCCTGGACATATAAGCTATCATCTTCGTTTCTTGCATCAATACTTCTCCTAATCCCACATTTGATGTATTTGTGTGTACTTCATAAGGTTTGTCCATCGTTGGCAATGCCAAAATAGGAGCAGAGCTTAACCACTTCTTCGGTTCCTAAAAACTTCTCTCACACTTCTTGGTCCAAACATAATAAATGATAGGGCCTAAATTAGTCATATATTTTCTAGTTATTTGAGGCTATTTTGTGATACATTTTGTTCAATAACTGGCTATATTCCTTCATATTTGAGATTTTATCCTTAAAAATATATTTTGTGCATTATTTCAGATTTTAGGGGTAAAATAAGATAAAAACGTCACAAAACAGACCAGGGGCGACACTGGCCAGGATAAGAGAACTGGTGCTAGGCACGTGCTACTGGCATGCACTTTGAGATGACGAAAAATTAGTGAAATAGAGTGGAATAGAATTAAACCAGCACCGACTGAACTCTGGAAGGATTGGAAAATCAACAAAAATTGGTGAACGACTGGAGAGACAGACCACAACCGACACCAGCTATGAGGCCAGAGGCGGCACCGGCTGTGCCCTGATACTGAGGCGATGCCTCGATTTTCGTATGCAGTTTTTGGCAATTTGTAATATTTTAGTATTTTCCTATTTCTAGTCAGCTAGAAACCCTAGAGAAACAAATTTAGGCACTTCAAAAGCTTATAAATAAAGGGAAAACACAAGGAAAATTAGAGGATTCAAAGATCAAAAAAGAAAATCACTCAATTTAAGGAGGAATTTTACAAATCAAGAAGGATTGTACAAGAGGGCCTACGAAGGAAAAAGAAGGAGGTTTGTTTATGAGTGCTTTCTTTTAACTTTGTTTTCTTTTTTCTTGAACAATGATTTATTAATTGTTTTATTGTAATTTGACATTGTTTAGGTATTCATGATTTTTAGAGTTACTTTGATATTTTGATTAAGTGATTGTTATTCCTGATATTTTATTACTTGAGCTTATTCTAAGATTAATTGGTTATTTCTTTCCATTAACTTGCTAGGCTAAAGAGGTTGATGGTGGTCTCAATTCATTAATTTTATATTTTTTTGTCTCTTAACTTGCTTGACCAAAGAGGTTAATTGCTAAGAATCGGGTAATTAAAGACTAATGAATGTCTGCCAGACCAAGGATTCATTGGTTAGTTTCATGTTTTAAGTTTTCTTAACCACGAAAATTTAATCAATGATTGTGTTTAAAGTATCTTTTGGGTGAATTAGTTGAGAGTGACAATGTGATGCTAATTTATCTAGAAGATAGTGATTTCATAGATTGACCGAAGAAGTGAATCTATATTAATCCTTCTTGATGCCAAGATAATGATTAGTTATGATAATGATTGGGTACTTTAAGATCATGTTTGTCAAAATAATGGTTTGAGTTACATAATTTTTCATCATTGACATGTATATATTCTTCTATTGTATTTTATTTTCCTTTTTATTTCTTTTCCACTTTATTGAATCGGTTAAACAATGAAAAAAAGTGATTAATGCATACTTGTTCCTGAAGGATCGACACTTGCTTGAACCCTTACTATGCTTAATGATGAGTATGCTTGCTCATATGTGTAATTTGGGATTAACGTTTTAATTTAAATTTGATTAGGAATGTGCTTATTTTTATATGATTTATTATACCCAAATCTATACGCATCAAGTTTTTGGCACCGTTACCGGGGAACAATATCATGAAAGTTTGGATTTCATTGATTTAACCATGTTTATATGTTCATATGTCTATATGGAAATATGTATATACGTTTCTTGTATGAGTAAGTGCCCTATTTTGTTGTTTGTATAATTGTATTTTAATTTTTCTATATGTTGTAAATATGTAAATAGGTATATATATGTTCATAATAACTCACTTGTCTTTGTATGTTTATATTTATTGCATATTTAGTTATTTCATTTTACTAACCTAATGTTAATGTGGAATATGTGTAATAATGATATTTTTAATTTGTTGATTTTTACGTCTATAATTTTGAGTCAATACTAACTCTTCTTATTTTCAGGTTTGGACTTTTGGCTAACACGATGTTTTCAATGGACTGAATTTATTTGTTTCTTTATTTACAATTTTTAATCTTAGTTTACTATTTAATTTATGAATTCGTGGTCATGCATTCAAATAGGATGGTTTTTAGTTATTAAAAGAGAGAGAGAGAGAGAGAGAGAGAGAAATATTAGTGTATTGATGATAGATTAGCAAAATTACATGCTAACATTGATGTTTTTAGTGAGACATCATTAGAAGCATTAGTGAATTCTTTTGTTGCCAATACAAATTCATCTGTTCAGGTGCATAAAGAAGCTTCCCAATGATTGTGCGATCAAAGGGAACAATTATTTAAGATTGTTGAGAAGACTCATGAGTTCAGGCTAGCCCGTACAATTAACCATGGAAAACAAGAGAGGCTATGAGGGACAATTGCATGATGTGGCAAGAGTGGTATTTGATTCTACTCTATGTGCTCATAATTCCAATATTTCTTTGTCACATGATTTCTTAGGTTCCTCTCACTTGTTGGAGAACAATGGTCCTAATGACACTATTTAGAGTTTAGCATGCCTCAAGAAGTTGGATTTATCATTCATTCTAAGAAACCCTTGAGGATGTTGACGAATTCTACCCTTCACCCTAATTTCAGGGAGGTAACTTGGTTTTTGTAGAAGCATTGAAAAGTAAGGATTTCCCTGTCCCATCTTTAAGAACACAATTACTAAGTTTAAATGAGAATTTTAATTGTAAAAATTCTTTTGAAGGGGTAATTAGTGATTTCAAAGTTGATGCATCCATTAGATACCATGTGCACTTATATGTTGAAAAAGATATTTATGTGTCTAAAGGAATGTTAGAGAATGAGGGTTATGTACTTTGCTTTGCTAAGACAAATCATTTTCATGAACCCTCCATTTTTCAAAATCCTCCATTCTTTCTACATTCATTATGCCTATCTTCTACTTGGAGCTTTAATCTCTTTTCCAAAGGTTTGATGAGGAAGCATGATAAGTGGAAAGAGTTTGTATCTTTGTTTTGTGTTTGGTTTTGTTAAGTGTTTTGTTTTCTCTCCCCAAATAAGGAAAATATTTTCCATCTTAAGTATGGGGGAGTGAGTCGTGTCTTTATTTGTTTTGTTAGGATTTTTCTTTTATACTATATGTTTCTTTTTACTCTTTGCTTATTTTTTCATTTCTAGTTTTTATGCTGTGGTGTGTTTCTTTTGTATTTTTCTTTTTAGGTACTTCAACAATGCTCCTTTCTGCTGGAACTCAACTCTTCTGTAGGAGAATGCCCACTGTAATAAAAGTATTTTCTTTCTTACCTTTTCCCCTTTATTTTTGGTCTCGTGGCAATATTTCCTTGCTCTATTTGTTTGGCCATTGAGGACAATGTCCAATTTAAGTGTGAGGGAGTGGTTAGAATGAGAATTCTTCTATACTTCATTCTTCTTAGAATTCTTCTTGAACTGTTTAAGCTAAATTTTTCAAAATTTTTTTAGGTATTTGTTTAACTTTCAAGATATATTTTAATGCATGTCTTTATACTAGATCATAGAGCATATGTTCTATATCATTTGTGACTTATGCATGACTTTTTTCACGTATTTGGACTAAGTAGCTCTTGATCAAATGCTTTACATTGTTCTTGAACCTGTTTTTCTGTTAAAATTCATTGAGCATTATAGAACTTACTTGCATACCTCTCGAGGCGAAATAAGAAAGATAGTCATGATTTAACTTAGGGATGACGGTAATAGGCCTTCTTTGGATAGTTTGAGCTTTTCAAGCCTACCTATTTTATATTATCTCTAGTGCCTATTTTGAACCTAAATTATTAATTTCTTTCTTAAAACCCATTATCATACTTTGTCCATTACTTCCTTATGAGAGTTTGATAATTCTTCCAAATCTTTGATTGCTCTTCATGGATGAAAGTACACGTAAAAGAGTTATGAGCGAGAAAGCATGTGTAAATGTCATGAATTGTTACTTTTAGTCATGCATCATGTGTTGAGTTGTGAAAGGAGAAAAGAAAAAAAGGAAGAAAAGGAAAGAGTGAAGAAAAAGCTGCTAGAAAATGTTGAAAGAAAAAAAATTTGAGAAACAAACAAAAGTAGCATTTGAAAAGAAAAGAAAAAGAAAAGCTGGAAAAGAAAAAAAGAAAAGAAAGATGAGTTAAGATATGAAAATTGCTGAAATTTTTTATGATCTTGTGCAAAATGAATGATGAGTTAAGAATTATTAAGAAAAAAGAAAGCAAGATTTGTTTGAACTGCTATCATTGATATACAAGGTTATGGGTTTTGATTGATTTTGGGATAGGAGAGCAAAAAGAGTTTGGAATTTCTTGGTACATTTGGTTTATCCTTTCCTTGCTAACTCTCATCCTCTTTGATATTTGATTTTCCTATATCCTTCGTTTGAAAGCTACTTTACAAACCCTTTAGCCTTACATTACAAGCTTAAAAGTCCTACTTGACCTAAGTAGAATCATGATATGTCTCGGATTAGTGGAAAGAGTGTATGAAATGTAAGCTTATAGAATGCATATTCTTTTTTAACTAAATTCTTTCCAATGGCTTGAGAATATTGTTAAGTATTGAGATGATTCTACTAGTCACTACTCACGTATATAAGTCTTGCATTTGTTATGAAAGGTATAGTAGCTTATGTTTTGTTGTCTTGATTAAAGAAAGCATTAGAGATATTATTTTGATTGTAATTGAGTGATTTAGTGAAACTTTGTATTTTTCCTACTTGCCTTTGATACATTGCTAGAAGACAAGTAAAGAGCTGAGTGTGCGGGAATATGATATGGCTTAAATTAGTCATATATTTCCTATTTATTTGAGGTTATTTTATGATACATTTTGTTCAATAATTGGTCATATTCCTTCATATTTGAGATTTTACACTTGAAAAGGAATTTTCTACATTATTTCAGATTTTAGGGGTAAAATAAGACAAAAATGTCATAAAACATACCAGAGGCAAAGCCGGCCAACATAGGGGAACTAGTGCCAGCCACGTGCTACGGCACGCAATTCAAGACAACAAAAAATCAGTGAAACAAAGTAGAACAGAACTAAATCAGCACCGGCTCGGAGGCTAGAGGTGGCGCCGGCTGAACTCTTGAAGGATTGGAGCGAAAAAAAAAAAATCGGCGAACAACTAGAGAGACAGACCACAACTAGAGCCGGCTATGAGGCCGGAGGCGGAGCCGGCTGTGCCCTAATGCTGAGGTGGTGCCTCAATTTTCATGCTCAATTGTTAACAATTTGCAGAGTTTTAGTATTTTTCTACTTCTAGTTAGCTAGAAACCCTAGAGGAATGAATTTAGGTACTTCAAAAGCCTATAAATAAAGGAAAAAGACACGGAAAAGTGTAGGATTCGCATATCAAAATAGAATATCACTCAATTTAAGGAGGAATTTTTCAAATCAATGAGGATTATACAAGAGGGTCTACGAAGGAAGAAGAATGGGGCTTGTCTACGAGTGTTTTCTTTTAACTTTATTTTCTTTTTTCTTGAACAATGATTTATTAATTGTTTTATTGTAATTTGACATTTTTTAAGGTATTCATGATTTTTATAGTTAGTTTGATCTTTTGATTAATTGATTGTTATTCCTGATATTTTATTACTTGAGCTTATTCTATGATTAATTGGTTGTTTCTTTCTTTTAACTTGCTAGACCAAAGGGGTTGATGGTGGTTTCAATTCATTAATTTCATATTTGTTATCTCTTAACTTGCTTGCCCAAAGAGGTTAATTGCTAAGAATCAGGTAATTAAAGACTAATGAATGTCTGCCAGACCAAGGATTCATTAGTTAGTTTCATGTTTAAAGTTTGCCTGACCATGGAAATTTAATCAAGGATTGTGTTTAATGCATCTTTTGGGTGAATTAGTTGAGACTGACCATGTGATGCTAATTTATCTAGAAAATAGATATTTCTTGGATTGACCAAAAAAGTGAATCTATATTAATCCTTCTTGATGCCATGATAATGATTAGTTATGATAATAACTGGGTATTTTAAGATCATGTTTGTCAAAATAATGGTTTTAGTTACATAATTTTCCATCCTTGACATGCATATATTCCTTTATTGTATTTTATTTTCTTTTTCATTTCTTTTCCACAAAATTGAGTCGGTTAAACAATGAAAAAAAAGTGATTAATGCATACTTGTTCCTGGAGGATCGACACTCGTTTGAACCCTATACTATGCTTAATGATGAGTATGCTTGCTCATATATGTAATTTGGGGTTAATATTTTAATTTAAACTTGATTGGGAATGTGCTTATTTTTATATGATTTTTTATACCCAAATCTATACGCATCAATGAACTTTCTTTTGGGTGAGTTGAGTCAGAGGTGAAGCTATCTTAGAGAATCCCTCAATAAATATCTGATAATACCCTGCTAATCCAAAAAAACTTCGTATTTTAGTTGGAGTCTCGAGACGTTTCCGACTCGTTGCTACTTTGACTTTTGTAAGATCTATTGTAATCCCATCTTTGGATATCACATGTCCCAAGAATGCTACTTCTTGCAACCAAAACTCATACTTACTGAATTTTGCATACAATTTAGCCTCCCTAAACTTTCCCAATACTTTCCGAAGGTATTGTTCATGTTCTTGAGAATCTTTGGTTTACACCAAGATATCATTTATGAATATAACCACAAAATAGTCTAAGTAAGGCCGAAATATTCGGTGCATCAAGTCCATGAAAATAGCAAGAGCATTAGTAACACTAAAGGGCATCACTACAAAATCAAAATGCCCATATCGGGTGTTAAATGGAGATTTCGTTATGTCTTCTTCCCAAATCCGAACTTGGTAGTATTCTTACCTCAAGTCTAATTTCAAAAAACATCATGTTCTCTACAACTGGTCAAACAGTTCATCAACCATGGGCAATGAATATTTATTTCTTAGCGTCACTGCATTCAACCCTCGATAATCTATACATATCCGCAATAACCCATTTTTCTTCTTAACAAACAATATAGGTGCTTCTCACGATGAAGTACTTAGTCGAATGAACTCGTGCTCCATTAATTCCTATAGTTATTTTTTGAGCTCCTGTAATTCTGTAGGTGCCATTTTATAAGGAGTCCTTAAAATTGGTTCCACCGATGGCACTAAATTAATAGAAAACTGTACTTCTCTCTCCGGTGGTAACTTCTTCAATTCTGCTAGAAAAACATCTAAATATTTATTCACAACAAGAACATTTTCAGGCTTCTTAACCTCTCCTAGCTTATTAATTACATAAGCCAAGTATCCAATACACCATTTTCTAATCATCTTTTGGGCCTTAAGTCTTGATGTAAAAGCATTACTTTTCCTTCCAGCCTCTCCTATAAATTCCAATGTAGGTCTCCTAGGCCAATAGAAATGTAATACCTTATATCTATAGTGAACTTGAGCGTAATACTGAGATAACCAATCCATGCCCAAGATAGAATTATAATCTTCTATGGGCAAACTTATCAAATATCTTCCTAACATTTCATTACCTACCAAGATCTTACAATTCCTATGTATTTTCTCACTATTCATTTACTTTCCTAATGGGGTACTGACAATCATTTCATAATGAAGTTTCTTCCTATTTTGTCCCTATAGCATCAAGAAATGAATTAGCAACAAAGGAATGCATAGAATCAGGATCTATCAATAATTTAGCATCATGATTCAAAATAAGGAGCATACCTTCCACTACTATGGCATGATTATTTATCTTTGCCAATGCAACCACTCGAACATTCACTTATAGTTTAGTAAGTCTAGGTTTAGAGATAGAAACTTGTCCTAGGTTCTCCCTTTCTAGTCCTGACCTTTGCCCCTGATTATTTCTAGTCCTTTGAGGGTGAGGGTAATTGGATCTCTTATTCCCTATCTTCCTACAATTAAAGCATCTAAAAGAGGGTTGTCCTCTAGTTAATCCATACAGTTCATACAGTTTTGCTGGTAAAATGATATAACATAACTCAAGAGCGGGCACAAAAGTGGATATAGTGCACATAGCAGGATCATAACATATATTCATTCTTATCAAACACAAAACCAGTACAAAATTTATGTGTCGAGCACACAGTCATATATACTGGCCGAACTGTACATATCCTACCACATATATCCACATCGCCTCCTCTTGCTCATCATCATCACTATCTGAAATGGGAGGTCCTAAATCAGTAGAAACTGTGTAGGACTCGGCTGCATTAGATCCCTCATCTCTATCCACATCAGGGTGTAACTTGTCAAATAGCTCTGGGTCTATCTCTAAATCCTCCTCAGGCTCCTCAACCATAGGTACCTCCACCTCGGGTACCTCCTAATCCTCTCCTACCTCCACAGCCTCCAAACCCAGCATCTCCTCCTCAAGTACTCCCGGTATATCTCCACCAAATACCTTCTCATCATCCTTAGACAACACTGTACTATCGAGAATACTATCCTTCACATTATCATCATCCTAATGGTGCGGCTCAATATCACTGTCAATCTTATCAAAGTAGCCACTTGCCTCCTCATATGGCGACGATGTCCTCTCAGGGATAGGTATCCTCTCCACACTTAGGTCTCGCGCAAATAGAGTAACAACGAGTACCGCTGGGTTAAACAAGCTCCCGGTGAGACGGGGTGCATAATAACAGGCAAGACCAAATCTTGTCACAAGAAAATATCCTGGCACACTCGCTCGATGGATCGTCCTAATCTTTTCAAATTTCTTCATACCCGAGCTCTCACCCATTTCTTTTTTCCCTTCAACACTACGCTCATCCATTGGGTGCTTACCCTCACTCCTATCTGCCATACCTACATAATGAAAGAGTTCTATCAATTCCAATGATGATACTACAGTTCTATAAAACTATGCTCTGATACCAATTGTAACACGCCTACTAACGATAACAGCGGAAGCATATCAACATCGGGTGTCGCTTCGTCTAGTTACCTAAACAAGAGGTCTTTATAACGAAAACTAAAGGAGTAAATATATATATAAGGTCTAGACTCATACAACATCCCTTGCTGATGGCCACCCATATACATATATAAGAGAATCTCATACATACCGTCCCAAACTACAACAATAGGTCTGCTCAACTCCAAATCCTATAGAAGGTAAGATAAAAGGCACGTGTGAGTGACGAATCACCCAATGAGTCCCGTATGTGCTAGTGCGTTATGAAAGAAGAGAGTACATAAAGTTTTGTGGAATAGCATATCATTTGTTCGCTGGAAACAATTCCAAAACTCTCTAAAGAAGAGTTTATTCAGAACTCAAATATTTTTGAAAAATAGTGTTATAGTTTCAAAATATTACTCCGTTATTCAAATCACAAGCACTTCTCCAACAGAAGGCTGGCCTGTATGCAAGTCCTATAGTCCTTACCTTCGGCACCACGTATTACGGTACTAAGATCGTAGCTCTCAGTACTTAATCCATGCATTGCCGGAATAAGCACACCATAGTGTACTTCTGCTCAGGTATGCCACAACATACCTAGTGTACCACAACATACAACTAACCTTACTTACCATAAGCCAAGGTTCCCCATACCAATCTTACTCACCATGAGCCTGGGGTCTTCATACTAACCTTACTCACCATAAACCCGGGATACCCATACCAACCTTACTTACCATAAGTCAAGGTACCTTATTGTAGGATTTCTATCATGCATAATCAGATTAAGCACAGTGGAAAACAACAAGAAATCCAAGCCATGGATCACGGGTTTGCAATAGAAACGAGAAAAAGGAGAAGATTACGTTTATTACCTCGTGAAGCCGGAATTCAAAAAATTTCAAAAACAAGAACGCAGGCGCGATCCAGATTATCCAAAACCGTTCACTGCAGCTCAACTGAAGTCCAAGAAAGAACTCCCTCTAATGATAATCCACACAAGGTTGAATGCTCACAATCTCTCAGTTTTATGCTAGTAGAATTCGGGAGGCTAGGGTTTTGATCAAGAAGAGAGACGGCTAGGGTTTGATCAAGAGAGAGGCAGAGAAACGGTTTCTCTGTTATTCCGTGAATAGTCAGTCTCTAACTCTAAGAAAACCGTTTCCTTATATTTATATATTTATAATTACCATAAATTGCAACTCAATCCTTCAACGTCCAATTGTCAACAAATTGGTCCTCGAAGTTTACTTAATTAGAATTAGGTCCTATGAATTATAACAAACTTATAATTCACCTATAAATATATTCCCTTCTCTTAATTAACCCCACAATATTATCAAATAATATATTTGAGCATTCAAACCTTTATTGTGTGTGACCCATTAGGTTTCCTGGTCTTATTGGTAGCATAATATGAATTAATTCTAACAATATTAGAATTAATAATCCTTAATAAAATAAAGGATTAAATTTATTAATTCTCTAATTAATAAATTCATATTTAGCATATCAAGAGTGACATCTAGCAATGACTCTTGACCACCCAAAAGTCCAGAAAGTCAAGTGGCTTGACATGAACCTTTCAATAGCAAATTATCAGTGAAATAAACTCCTTTCAACATACAATATCTCATTCGGTCTAGAGCATGGAATTAGTGCCAACCCCCTCCAGAATATTATTAATTCTGGCCCGAATATTTTAGTACTTGTTCAAGAAATCCATTACTCGATATGTGTATCAATTGGAACCATTTCCATCACATAGTCGCTTTGGCCAAGGACTTCATGAGTAATGATTTCTACAAGTGGTCTTGAGATATACTCTCCTACTATTAGGAGTGGTGAATCCTTTATTGACCCTCTCAACTACTTTCATTTACTTTACGTTGTACCCAATATCCATCCCATAGGCGGTCCTAGATAAGACTCCAAAGATTAGAATCAAAGTACAACGCTCGATAAACAAAGTACCTTAGAGATCTCAAGTATAAGGATACTTGCACACTTACTATAATGAGATTCTATCACTAGCACTGAATAGTTATCCAAGTGATTATTTCGTAGCTAGGTCATCCAATGAACTTGTTTCAAAACAAGCATCCACACGTTAATCCTGAGTATCCTAATACCCATGGATATGAGAACCACCGCTTGATCCAATCAAGAGATATAACATGTGCCAGTCGTGGCGTATTAATAATGTCCTATCTTATTAATACTATGAATGGGGATTATTTAAGTACAAACACTACATAGTGTAGTAGGAATCTCACATCATGATTTCCTTAACACTGTGTTGTACTAGGGACTTTATCTAATGGTTTGTACATATATTTAGATATAACAATCAAACTGAAAGATAAAGAATGCCTCTTATTAATTTAATATGCAATATACATGGTACAAGTGATTACCTCTAGGGCACAACACTAACACTTATCTCAATCTCCTGTCACCCCATCTGGAGTCAGACAATCCTTAGAACTCGGCCAGGTAACTAGGGTCATCTAACTCGAACGTAGGCTAGCACAAAGATCAAAGTTCTCGCTGAGTACTCAACATTACCAATACCAACCCTTTCTGACTGATTAGGCCAGCGGGTTATCTGATCCTGTAAGAATTTCAAATCAAACATTTTGGGCAAAATAACATTTTTTAGAATTTGATCCCACTAACTTGCAAGTCAAATCATCATTCACATAGGCTATGTAAAGCTGATCAATTCATTCTATAGGCACTTCAGGCCAATAAAATAATTTTCGGGATCAAAATGTTATTTTCCAAAAGTCAATCTCATTACGAGAGATCATTTTCAAAACCATGTCAAAACAGGGTAAAGAGTTCTTTTCACACATCAAAACAAGTTTCTAGAAGTATTCGGGTCATTTTGCCCATACTTGATACCAAAAGTCATTCCCAATAGCATTTGGGTCATTTTACCCATGCCCAGTTTCAAAAGACTTTTAAAGGATATTTAGGTCATTTTACCCTTACTCGATTTGAAAAATGTTCACAAAAGTTCTAATAACGATATTTCGATCATTTACAAAATACCTGATTCCAAATGTTTTCAGAAAACGTTCCAATAAGGACATTTAGATCATTTTCTAAATACCCGATTCCAAAAGGAAGTCATTTCATGAAATCTAAAATTCTAATCCCAAAAGAGGATTAAATTTAAACTTTCCAAACACATTTCCATAAAATATTGCAATAAGGGCATTTCAGTCAATTTTTGAACACCCGATTCCAAAATTTACCATTTTATGAAAATCCCAAATATTTAATCTAAAAATGACTAAATTCACAAAATTCATACTTTAATCATCCATTAAGGTTTCCAAGCCAAATATAAAATTCATTCGAGCCCAAAATGTCATAAAACAAATCTTTCTTAGATAAACCTTAAATATATTTAGGGATTTCCAAGACGGTATAAAACATAGCATTTCATGGAAAAGTGAAGGACACTAGTTTTCAAAAGGTTTTAGAAATCAAAGGGACTCACCTCGTCTCCTAATTAACTCTTTTCCATTTATGGCCATTCGATCACCATTTCTACCGTTTTCAATGTTCCATTGACCATTTACCAATAATCCTAAACAATACATCGTTTTCAGGTCAAATCGTGTTTGGCCGAATAATAGCCGACGTGCCCGACAGGTAGCCGACGTCCAACCAACGTTTAGCTGACGGGGCCGATGGCTAGTCGATGGTTAAGGAAAACGTTTAACTTTCATTCACGTCATTTTTTTGTCATTTGATCAATTCTTTCATTTTCCTTCTACCATATCTTTTCTCCCTTCATACATAAGGGATTCATTTCATAATTCACATTCATTTCACCCACTATCACACAATTAATCATCCTTAAGTTCATCCATTTTCAAACTTATTTTTCTAGAATTTCATTGCTTGACACATGATTTTATTTTGCATATAACTTTCAATCCACAACTCCGATTTGGCTCTAGGATATACCAAAATGACCGTAAGACTCTTAAATTTAATTTTGAATAAGCACTTTTATAGTTCTCATTCCCATGATACACTATTGGGAAAAAAATAGCCCCAATAGTTTTGCTTCAATTCCACTATTCATCTTTCCTTATTTTCCTCTAGCCTTTAACACCTTGAAACCATTAATTCATTCAATTTTCTTTCAAATCATCTTTCATTTCTATAATTTCCAGATTTTAATAGCTCACAAGGGTCACAATTATTCAACACAAATTCACCTTTTCTAATCACAAGCTAGTATAATCCATTTTTCTAACTAAGTAACTTCCATTTTTTTATTCTACTTTGATCATAATCTCGTCAATCGGAAACAACCATTCAAACTACCATAATTATTCATTTCTTCTTCACACAAAATATCATTCAAAAACCCTTAGGTAGCCTGCACACACATGAGCATATACAAGGTTCATACACAAAAATTACAAACCCTAACTTTGATCTAAAATCAAGACATAAAAATCATGTTTTCTTGTTAAAATTCATATCAACATAATCATTATTCACCCAACAACAAATTTAACTCTAGCAAGGTGATATTTTACCTTATATTTTAGGCTATTTGAAATGATTTTGCTCCAAGAACTACTCAAACTCATATAGAACACCAAGAACACACACTAGCATTTTTCTCTTTCTTGTTTAATCTCTTTTTGCCTCGGTTTTCTTTCCTTCTTGCTGCTGAAATTCAGGCTGTATAACAACCCCTTCTCAGCACCATTCATCAGCAAATCTTGGCCAAGAATATTTTAAATCAATTAAATATATGGTGGGATTCATGTAGGTGTGCTCCAATGAAATTTTAACACACCAACCACCTATTTTCCTCCTCAAAATTTTCCTTCATTTCTTCTTGCATGGCTGGAGACTTCTAGGCCAAATTTTAGCCATTCAATCACCTTCTCATAGTCTATGTATTGGCCAATCACAATGCACAAGACCTTAATTAAAAGGACCCACAAATATGTGTTCCAATTACAAAATTACACATCATTCTTCATTTATTTTGTAATTCTTCAATTCCATGCATCTTGCATTATCCTTCATTCAACCTCTCTTAAATTGACACATGTCCATGAGCTACCAATCACAAAATTCTACACACACCGTTTTTAACCACGATGTCCTTTTTCTTCAGAAATGGTCAAAATCGGGTCCGAAACGAAAAAAATATTTTATTCCACCATGCAACTCCAAAACTTATATTAAATCTATTGGAAATACTTAAATTCTTCAATTAGTCCTCTATTTGGTCAAATTTGCTGTCAAAGTCGCAGACGTAGTCAAAATGACAAAAATGCCCTCGGTGACCCAGATAGCATAATTCACACCGAAACGTGTGCTTTATCACACTAATCAATTTTTCTTCTCAGAGTACCCTCAAATTCTTATTTTATGAATAATAGTAGCCTTCCAAAGAATTAGGATATGGGTAGAACAAATCCAATAATTACATCCAGGTCCTGACAAAATATTATTATACCAAAATATTCATCTCAATACACCGATCAACTTTTGTTCTGGCCATTGATACAAATTCTCATCCTATTACAAATAGTAGCCATTCAAAGATAAAATGCGGGGTATTACAAAAGGTGTTCAAAGGCAAAAAGAACCTGCAACTGAAAGCTTACCAAGTTTTATCATTCAAACTTTGTCTTGTTTCTTTCTTATTTTCAATTGTATTTGGTTTTTATGTTTTATGTTCAAGATAATAAAGATTCTATCTTGTTTTTAGGCTATATTTTGTTATTGATATTGATACTTTGAGATTAGTGTATTAAAGATTCTATCTTTGATCATATTAAGATTACCTCTTGAATATTTAGGCCATTTTAGTTACCATTTCTCTCAATTGTGTTAAGTTGTTTATTAAAAAATGCATGATGGCCATTTTGGAGGGGTTGATTGGTGACATAATGGAAGTATTCATATGACTTTTCTATTCTTGGGAACTCTTTTAAGTTGTGTTTGAGAAATTTAGAACGAGTACTCCAAAATTGTAAGGAACCAAATCTTGAGTTAAATTGAAAAAAAAAATGTCATTTTATGGTGAAAGAGAGCATTGTTATGGGGCATAAGATCTCACGTGAGGTTTGAAGGTGGATAGAGCAAAGACTAAAATCATTATGAAATTACCACTTCCGTTTTCTGTAAAAGTGATTCGCAATTTTTTGGGACTTGTTGGTTTCTACAAAAGCTTATCAAAGACTTCTCAAAAATTTCCAAACTTCTCACTTCTCTTTTAGAAAGAGATACCCCTTTCAACTTTGATAAGCAATGTTTTGTAAGTTTTTAATGAATTACAACTTTAGTTAACTAATTCTCCCATTTTGGTCACCCGTGATTAGTCTTTGCCCTTTGAACCAATGTGTGATACAAGTGATTTTGCAACAGGTGTTGTCCTTGGACAAAGGCAAGGATGGAAGTTTCAGCCAATCTACTATGCGAGCAAAACTCTTACTGATGCACAAGAGAACTATTCCACCATAGATGAAAAGCTACTAGCCATAGTGAATTTAATTTGGAGATTAAAGATAAGAAGGGAGATGGAAATCTTGAAGCAGATCATTTGCCTAGATTGGATAATCCTCATTTAGAGCCCTTTAAGGAAAATAAAATTCATGACATTTTCCCTAATGAGCAGCTTTGATGGATTGAGAGTAAAACTTCGCTTTCTCCTTGGTTTGTAGACTTTCCTAATTATCTTATTGCAGGGATGATTCCAAAGGAATATACTTCGCAACAGAGAAAGAAATTTCTCTCATATATGAAGTATCACTTTTGGGAGGATCCATTTCTTTTTAATTGTTGTACAGATCATGCCAATAGAAAATGTGTAGATGAAGAGGTAACCAAAGACATTCTTTGCCATTTTCATGAAAGACTAGCTAGTGGACACTATCAAGCCAACAAGACTACAAAAAAAGTCCTTGAATCTGGGTTTTACTAGCCTTTAATATTCATGGATGCACACAAGTTTGTAAAAATTGCAATACATGCCAAAGAATAAGTAACATTTCTAAAACTCATAAAAAGCCTTTATTAATCTTTCAAGCATGTGATGTATTTGACTGTTGGGGAATTAATTTCATGGGATCATTTCCTAATTCTTTTGGTTGTAAGTATATCTTGATTGCTCTTGATTATGTACCAAAATAGGTTGAAGCACCTGCCTTGTCAATTAATGATGCTTGAGTAGTTGTTCATTTCCTTAAAAAGCTTTTTATTCATTTTAGAGTTCATAATGTGCTTATAAGTGATAAGGGAACACATTTTTGTAACATTCAATTGAAAAAGGCATGGACTTATGTAGGAGTTTGATAGGAATCTTCCCAAGCCTTAAGGAGCCTTCAAAGAAGGGGAAAAGTGATTAAAACTACAACACTTAATGCCATGGAAAACTCCACAATTCTTGGGAGATTAATAAAGAATTCATTTAAACAAAGGTTCTAAGCTAAGATTTAAGAGAATAGTGAGGAAATGGTTGCCAAAGAAAACAGTGAATGGTTATCATGAAGGTAGATCGCGGCCATAGAAGCGAAAATAAATAACACAGACAAGTAGAAAATAATACAACGGAAGCTATACCTCTGCAGTTTTGGTTTGTCGCTTGCTTAGGTTGAACAAGAGCGTTCTCTTCTTGAACGACTGGTTGTGCTGAAGTCTCTAGTTTAAGTCTTGCGATTCTCCTACTATGTCTCATTCATGCCAAGCCGTTGATCATCTGGAATATAGACACTGCCTGACTACTCAGTGAAAACCAAAAGTATAAGGAATGTAGTCTTTTGCTTCTTTGATCAATTGCTACCGAGCAATCATCAAATGAAGACCGTCTCTTCTTCTTCTTCTATTAGAGGATAGAGTCGAGAGACGGAGACACAGAGAACTAGGGCATCTAGAGTATTTTTCTGAGAGAGATGTGCTTAACGTTAGGAGTTTATTTTAAGTATATGAATCCCTGATAGCACCAAAGTCTTGTGCTAATCAAAAGATATCTAATGCTTTCTTTTTTGGAAATTCAAAACCTAAAACTAATTACCTGAAGACCCATACTCGTTTAATCCCACCAAACTAGGATTAAAACATGGACCTTCGGTCCAACCTAATAGGCTACCCACAAATTAATTATCTGGACCAGGATTAATAAAAACCCAACAAACAATTCATTAAATAATTACCCCAAATCGAGATAACTACTTTCCCAAGCCATTTACCTAATTTAGACCAGGGCACGCTTAATTATTTAATCTCGGCTCATGCCCTTAATAATTAATTAATCAACTAAAATAGGCTTTTAATTAATTCTCTCTTGTTACCTTTTATTTTATTCTAACCCAATAAATAAACTAGGGTACCTGAATAAAATAAAATCCATTTTATTTGAGACTAATTCCTTAACCCAAATCCATTAGGGCTTACAGGCTATTCCGAGGGCCAAAAGACACATTACCTTGGCTGCTAAAATGATCAAAATGCCCCTGCTATAGAAATAACTGTTTTTTTTATTTTAAATATTTTCTAATATCACTATAAGTGTATTTTAAAGACTCTCCCAACCATAGGCTTGTTGAATAGATTAGCTAGATTGTTCTCCAAGGTAATCTGTACCACCATGACTTTCTGTCTCTAAATAAATTCCCGAATCAGGTAGTACTTGCTCTTTATATTCTTCCCCTTCTTGTGGTTCTTAGATTCTTTGAATTGCGAGACTGCGCCAGTGTTGTTGCAATACAACGCAGTCGGGGTGTCCATTTATGGCACGCACTAAAAGAAAATGATACATTGGCGATAAAACTTTAGCTAGGAAAAATTTTTTGTCGCTAAAAGCACCATTTAGCAAGGAAAATTTTTCTTTAGCTCGCTACTGATTAAGACCTTTAGTGATAAAATTTTTATTTCCTAGCTGAAAGTGATGGCTTTAGCTAGGAAACAAATGCATTAGCGAGGATGATGCACCATGAGCGATGAAATTTCATTTCCTAGCAAAATTTCCCTCACTTATGATGATCATCGCCACAAAAATTCATTGTCTAGCTAAAAATATTAGCTTCTATCACCATTAACTATATTTTTAGTGACAAAATTTTCATTTCTAGGTAATATACGTCCCTACATTTTTAAATATTTACAATAGGACCCCATAAATTTTGTAAGTTGAGCTTTAAATTTTTTATATATACAAAATGACCAGATGAATTTATAAATTGATCATTAAATTTTAAAATATTTATAATATGACCCTAAAAATTTTACAAATTAATCTCTAAATTTTTAAATATATACAATATGATCAAATATGAGAATATTCTAGATTATGTGGCAAAATATATCAGATTACCTTCAAATTCTGTCATAATACTTTCTTCCTTTTTTTAAAAAACCACTTTCAACAATCTAATAGTTTGATCGTTCATTTGATATGTCTATCTTTGTAAATGCGTTAAGTTATAAGAATTTTTACAAATATTACGCAAGATTGCATGCCAAATTATATCCGATTACTCTTAAATTCGGACATAACACTTTACCTTATAATTTCAACAAATCTAACAGTTGGATAATTAATTTGAAGTGCCTATCTTTGTAAATGTCTTAGGCTTTCGATATTTTGTAGATATTTTTGTTGGATTGCATGCCAAAGTATATCTAATTACCTTCAAGTTTGGTCATAACACTTTTAGTAACAATTTCAACAACTATAATGGTCAGATCTTTAATGTGAAGTGCCTATCTTTCTAAATTCCTTAGGTTTTCGGTATTTTAGTAAATATTTTATTCGATTACGTGCTAAAGTATATCGGATTACCTTAAAATTAGATCATAACACTTAATAATTTCAACAAATCCAACAGTCGGATGACAAATTTGAAGTGCCTATCTTTGTAAATTCCTTAGGTTTTCGGTATTTTTATAGATTTTTGTTAGATTACGTGCCAAATTATATCCGATTACCTTTAAATTTTCTCATAACACTTTTCTTATCAATTTCAACAAATCTAATAGTCGGATCACTAGTTTGAACTGCCTATCTTTGTAAATGCCTTAGGATTTCGATTTTTGTAGATATTTTGTTAGATTGCATTCCAAAGTATATTCGATTACCTTCAAATTTGGTCATAACACTTTTCATAAGAATTTCAATAAATATTACGG
Organism: Voacanga thouarsii; assembly: GCA_026120185.1. Lineage (NCBI taxonomy): Eukaryota > Viridiplantae > Streptophyta > Magnoliopsida > Gentianales > Apocynaceae > Voacanga > Voacanga thouarsii. The sequence continues at coordinate 470,620 of JANUWF010002002.1, forward strand.
CTGGATCATTAAAAAGAAGTGCCTATCTATGTAAATTCCTTAGGTTTTTGAAATTTTTGTAGATATTTTTTTTGGATTGCGTGCCCAAGTTTATCCGATCACCTTCTAATTTGGTTATAACACTTTCATTAGAAATTTTAACAAATTTAACGATTGAATCATTAATTTTAAGTGCCTATCTTTGTAAATGCCTTAGGTTTTCGGTATTTTGTAGATATTTATTAGATTGCATGCCAAAGCATATCCTATTACATTCAAATTTAGTCATAACACTTTTATTAACAATTTCAACAAATCTAACAATCAGATTGTTAATTTGAAGTTCGTATCTTTGTAAATGCCTTAGGTGTTTGGTATTTTTGTAGATATTTTTATTGAAGTGTGTCCCATAGCATATTCGATTACCCTCAAATTTGTTTATAACACTTGTCTTTGCAATTTCAACAAATCTAACGGTCTGATCATTAATTTTAAGTATCTATTTCTGTAAACGCCTTAGGTTTTCAGAATTTTTGTAGATATTTTGTTGGATTATAGGCCAAAATATATCCGATTACCTTTAAATTTGGTCATAACACTTCACTTAGAAATTTCAACAAATCTAACAGTTGGGTAGTTAATTTGAAGTGCCTATCTTTGTAAATATCCTAGGTTTTCAACATTTTTGTAGATATTTAGCTGGATTGCATGCCAAAGGTATATCCAATTGCCTTCAAATTTGGTCGTACCACTTTTCTTAACAATTTCAACAAGTCCAACCATTGGATTATTAATTTGATATGTCTATCTTTTCATATGCCCTAGATTTTTAACATTTTTGTAGATATTTTATTGGATTACGTGTCAAAGTATATTCGATTACCATCAAATTTGGTCATAACACTTTTCCTAGTAAATTTGAGAGATCTAATGGTCAAATCATTAATTTGACGTGCATATCTTTGTAAATACCTTAAGTTTTCAGTCAATAATTTAATAAGCTTATCTTTTTATATATGTAGGTTTGTGTGTGTGTGTGTGTGTGTGTGTGTGTTTTGTATATATATAAATCTATGGGTTGTGTTTAAATACACACACACACACACATATATATATAGCTATGTGTGTGTGTGTTAAATATAAATATTTGTATATGATGTATATAATATTATATATGTAATAATATTTATATACAACACACACACACACACATATATATATATATATATATATTTACAACAAACACACACACACACACACAGATGTATATATATATATATATATATATATATATATATAAGCGCACGCACACACATTGGGTGTAGGTGTGTGTGCGTGTGTATGCGTGTGTGCTTATATATATAGTATATGTACATATGTTTGTAGATAATATATATAGTGTATATACATAATATATATATATATATATATACCACATATATATGTGTGTGTGTGTGTATACTTATATGTGTGTGGTACATATGTGTGTGTGTGTGTGTACATAAATATATACATACAAATATTCATACTGTATGTGTGTGTGTGTCTGTATATATAAATATATACATACAAATATTCATACACACCACACACACACACACATATATGTATGTGTGTAGGTATGTATATTAATATATATATAGACACACATAAATATAAATGAATATGTATATATGTATGTATATATATATATTCGAGGTTAAAATTGGAAGATAGCTTTAAGATTAAATAAGAAGAATATTTGGGTGAGAAAATAAGAACAATAGTTAATGTGGTTAAGTGGTTAGAGCTTTGGAATTAATCTCTATGGTCATGAGTTCAAATCCCATCATTTAAGTTTTTATCATAATTATCTTAATTAAGTTTGAATTTTTGGTTTTCTTGCATTCCATAAAAATAGGAGTGTTGTCCTAGGGGAGATATGAAGGGAATGTCCTAATCCTATCCTTATGTCCTAAAAAGAATTCTAGAAGAATTCTTGTCCTTTTATTACCTCTATCTTGTCCTAACCTCTTCATCAATTAAATTTGTTCAAAAATTTATCCAAATGCATGTTTTTAATTCTGGAAAATTCAACAAGGATTCTTGGTCTTTGAATTTCGAAAATAAATCTTGGAGGTAGGAGAATTGACTGAAAATATGAGAGGAGTTAAGGAAGGTTCCCAATAGAAATTAACTTCCATGGTTGAACCTTCAAACTCCACTCTATAGTGTTTATATTCTCCATGAAAGAAATCTGGAAATTTTCTAGATTCTTGAGCAGCCTACCCTTCGAAAATCTCAGCCCTCTTTTTTACTGAATTGCTACCAGAAAAATGGCCAATCTATTCCATAGCAGCCTAAAATCGAAGCTGTTTCTTCTGCCTTCAAACTAGTAAAATACCTCTGCTTTTCCTCCATAAAGAAGGCTAGAAACCAGCCTTAAAGGACCCTCAAACACCTCTCAAGAACCCCTGCAAGTCGGTCTAGAAGATTGCAGAAAACTGCACAGAAAATTTCAGCAAATCAATCGAATCATAACCAGAAAAATTCCAACCTTGTTCCCTTCAAGCCTTGGCCAAAAACTACCCTCAAACCTCTGTATGTTAACCCTTGTTCAGCCATGAACTGAACACCATTACCCTCTCCACTGAACTTGCACAACTGGACTCCATAACCACACCTCAAATTCCTCCTACAATCATTCCAATCAAACTTCCATTTGAATTTCAAAATTTCCAGCATTTGCTCCATGAAAACACCATTGGATTAGGCTTCATAACCAGAAATTTTTCTGCCATTGGACTTAGAAATTCAGCGAGCCTTAAAGCTCCATAAACCCTCATTCATTTCAACAAAACACAGTAGTCCAATCAGCTCTATTACAACTCCAAGAAACCTCCATCAATCTAACACCATTAACATATCTTCTACCTCAAAACACTCCTCAAATTTTTCCATTTGGATTTCAAACAACAAAATTTTCTCTTTCCCCCTAAACTGGAAACCGAAATCCCTGAACTCCCTCAATCATTCGGCCAGCACTCTCCAGAAATTCATCCAGTATTTTCCCTCTAATTCTCTCCATTTTCACCAAGAACACCAAGAACACACACTACCTTTCTTCAAGCCAAAGACTACTCTAAACACCTTCAATCCCTCTCAAAAACTCCAAAATACTCCTACATACTCCTTAGAGTTCATTTCTAGAATTTATAACATCAAATCTCAAAAACAAAAATTGGCATTCGAATCAAAACTAGATTTTTCCCTTGAAGTCTCAAGAACATCATCAATGTAACCAAGAACAACTCTTTTGTTCATCTTCTTCCCTTCAACCTTTAACATATCATGCTAATGCTCTCTCTCTCTCTCTCTCTCTCTCTCTCTCTCTCTCTCTCTCTCACCGAAATGGTTGTTACAACCATAGCTATTTTCTTTCTCCTTTCTTGGACAATTCAAGACTCTCAAGTGCGTGGACCTTCTTAAATCTTCATCGAGATAATCATCAACCAAGTATTTTTCCTTAACCTTTCTTTTTAATTCTGAATTCATGTCTCTTAGATGTTGATAGAGAGGGTAGAATATGAATGGGGATTGAGTATATGCATATGTATGAAGGGGTTGAGATTGGAGCATGAGAATGGATGGTCATGATTAACCTATATGAATCTCTTTGAGAATCGATGTATGTTCATCATGTCTTAAGAAATTATGAATGTCTAAGCATGCTAGATGTTATGCCTCCTTTGATGAATGGAATTTTATGTTCTTATTTTCATTGAAGCCGTGAGTATTATTATGCTTAGTAGAGATTTAACCATGTGATAGTAGGTATGGATTAAGCCTATGTTCATGAATAGAATAGGTTATTGATTGATGTTAGAGTATATGTTCATGAATCTTGTTAGCAATAGGAAAATTATGTTCACGACCTTGTTGATCCTAGGCTATTTCAATTAACAAATTTTATTACCCTAATTAAAATTATTACTATGTTTTCCTCCAAAGATTTCGAAATTCCTAGGAAGTTTTGGAATTGGAATATTAAATGAGATAGTGATATTTTATTAGCCAAAAAAATGATATCTTTTATTAAGAAATAGTATATGTGTATAATAATGATAATAAAACTTTTTTTAATAAATAATAATAAGTAAAATATTAATGACCTTGTAGTCCATGTATTAATTTGTTATCTATTAATCAAAATTTAATAAAATTTACTTATTATTAATTTTATTATGTATTAATTATTAATTAAGAGATTGGTAATAAATTATTATTTATTTTAACAACACTATTTAAGAATTACCATTTATTAATACCATCTAGGACTTAGGATTCTTCAATTATTAAACCGTAGTTTATTTATTAACAACAACACTAAGATTTGTTATTTGAACCTATAACTTATTAGTAATTATTTTACAACCCCTAGTTATTTTAACTTATCAAGCTAGACTTATTTTATAAAATCCTTTATCATCTAGCCTTAAAGCTTAGGACATTATGGTCATGATTGTAATAAGTTAAACTAGGATTATTTATGTAAGCGAATATAGCTTGAGTATAACCTTATGTCTTATGTTTACCCTAGGCGGGGTTAGGTCAGCCTTGGAAGATTTTTGAATTTGAGCAAGCAAAGGATCAAGAAAGCTTCTACACGAACTTATTTGAAGACAAAAAATTACTATGGCAAGCCAAATGCGATGTGTGTGGACACTCATTTTGTAAAGGCAATTAAGGACTGTTTTCCTTTTTATTTCAGTCAAGCAAATCATTTGAAAATTAAACAAGTAGTTTCACACAAATACTAAACTCTTTCTAAAACCCAACTTTGACAAGAATTTTAGAAACCCTTAATTGCTATTTCCAAATAAATCAATGCTTTATCAGTTTTCTCCCAAGTGGGACAATCAACGTTGAGTATTGAATAAGGGTAGACTACTAGGACTAGTATTTGAAGGGTTAGGGTAATTCTCTCAGTAGGTGGCCATCTCTGAGGGGTGAGTCATTTCCCAAATAGGATGCCAGTCCAGTAGGTCATGCTGGTTTGAGCTAGCAAGTTTCAGTCATGTGGACTGTGTGTTTCCGGAGTGGACAACCGGTAAGTTTGGGTGTAGAGAATGAGGAGTATCCCACCTGGTAGGCCGTACACCTACATTTTGTCAGTCTGCACAAAGTGTGGCATTCCGTTATATGGTCATGGGGCCCAACGTGTGGTAACCCATGGCTACCCATTTGAATGGTTGTATTTATTGTACACATGTATGGTTTGGAAAGCAAAACATCACTCTTTATTTTCAACATTTATTTAATGCTTCTAGCACTTTCTCTTATGAAAATTTTCCAACTTGTATACATTAACTATTTTGCCTAAAACACTCAAAACACACACGGGCTTACTGAGATTTTTATCTCATCACCTTTTATGCCATATTTCAGGTCGATCCTGCTATGGAGATGAATAGCTAGATTTGTTGCTTATGCTTTGAAGACTTTATGTTAGTTTTCTTATGTTTTGTTTTGAGAAATGGTAGTAATCAATTTATTTTGGATTTGTTCATGTAATTTTTTGGGTTGTAATAAGTTTAATTTTAAAGTATTACTTTTATTTTCTTTTGTGTGACCTAGTTATAATGACCCCTTGTCCTACGGACGAGGCGACATCCCCGGCCCTGTTGGGCCTAGGTAGTAGGGTGTTACATACACACATACACATATATATATTCATGCACAGTGTGGTGTGCGCGCGCGTGCGCGTATATACATAAATATATACATACATATATTCATGCACACACACACACACACATAGATATATATATATATATATTCGTGGAAACATATTCATACAAATATATATATACATATTCATTTATATTTGTGCCTGTCTATTATATATTAATATACAAAGACACACACACACACACACACATATACATATGAATATATATATATATGTATATATATATATATATATATATATATATACATATATATATATATTCATATGTATATGTGTGTGTGTGTGTGTGTGTATGCATAAATATATGCATGTATATATTTATGTATGTAAGCACACACACACACACACACATATATATATGTATATATATATATATATATATATATTCATATATTCATATTCATACAAATATATATAAACATTCATATGTACATATTCAATTCTATTTGTATGTATATATTTATGTATACACACACTGATGCAGATAGATTTAGGTATAAAAAATCATATAAAAATAAGCACATTCCCAATCAAGTTTAAATTAAAATGTTAATCCCAAATTATACATATGAGCAAGCGTACTCATCATTAAGCATAGTATAAGGTTCAAACGAATATCGATCCTCTAGGAACAAGTATGCATTAATCACTTTTCTTTCATTGTTTAACCGACTTAATAAAGTGAAAAAGGAAAATAAAATACAATAAAAGAATATATACATGTCAAGTATGGAAAATTATGTAACTCAAACTATTATTTTGACAAACATGATCTTAAAGTACCCAATCATTATCATAACTAACATTCTCTTGGCATTATGAAAGATTAATATAGATTTACTTCTTTGGTCAATCCATGAAATCACTATCTTCTAGATAAATTAGCATCACATGGTTAGTCTCAACTAATTCACCCAAAAGATGCATTAAACACAATCCTTGATAAAATTTCCGTAGTCAAGTAAACTTAAAACATGAAACTAACCAATGAATCCTTGGTCTGCAGACATTAATTAGTCTTTAATTACCCGGTTCTTAGCAATTAACCTCTTTAGTCACGTAAGTTAAGAGACAACAAATATGAAATTAATGAATTGATACCACCATCAATCCCTTTGGTCTAGAAAGTTAATGGAAAGAAACAACAAATTAATCTCAGAATAAGCTCAAGAAATTAAATACCAGGAATAACAATCAATTAATTAAAATATCAAAGTAACTCTAAAAATCATGAATACTTAAACAAAGTCAAATTACAATAAAAAAAATTAATACATCATTGTTCAAGAAAAAAGAAAACAAAGTTAAAAGAAAGCACTTATAGACAAGTCTCATTCTTCTTCCTTCGTAGACCCTCTTGTACAATCCTCCTTAATTTGAGGAACTCCTTAATTTGAGTGATTTTCTATTTTGATCTACGAATCCTGCCCTTTTCCTTGTGTTTTCCCTTTATTTATAGGCTTTTGAAGTGCCTAAATTCATTCCTCTAAGGTTTCTGGCCGACTAGAAGTAGGAAAATAATAAAACTCTGCAAATTGTCAAAAATTGCGTACGAAAATTGAGGCACTACCTCAGCATCAGGGCACAACCGGCGCCGCCTCAGGCCTCATAGCCGGCACTGGTTGTGGTCTGTCTCTCCAGTTGTTCACCGATTTTTCTTAATTTTCGCTCCAATTCTTCCAGAGTTCAACTAGCGGCGCCTCTAGCCTTCCAGCAGGTTTGGTTCTTTTTCGCTCTGTTTCACTGATTTTTTGTCGCCTCAAAGTAAGTGCCAGCAGCACGTGGCCGACGCCGATTCCCCTATCCTGGCAGCGCCACCTCTGGTCTGTTTTGCGATATTTTTGTCTTATTTTACCCTAAAATCTGAAATAATGCACAAAATACCTTTTCAAGGGTAAAATCTCAAATATGAAGGAATATGACCAGTTATTGAACAAAATATATCACAAAATAACCTCAAATAACTAGAAAATATATGACTAATTTAGGCCCTATCACACACACACACACACACACACACACATATATATATATATATATATGTATATGTATGTATATACCACATATATATAAGTATATATATGCACACTACATAACCCTATACACACACACACACACACACACACACACTATACATTATATAGTGTATATATATGTGGTGTATATATATATATGAATTTATGAAAATATATGTATATATATTTACATGTAAATATATTTTTGAATATACATATAGATATGTGTTTATATATGAGTATGTAGATATATATATATATATATATATATTAATGCGTAAATTTTGGGTGTATAAAAATCATCAAATTTAAACCCATCTCTCAGTCAAATTTTAATTAAAAAATTAATCTCAAAATACACATATGAGCAAGTATACTCATTGCAAGCATAGCACCGGAAATTAACGAGTATCGATTCTCAAAGTTATAAGTACACTCTAATCACTTTTCATTCATTGCTTAACTGACCTAAATAAAGTGAGAAAACAATGAAAAGAAAAAAATATATATACAACTCAAGAATGTAGTAATATGCAATTTAGACAATTATCCTAGAAAACATTATAATGGACTAACTAGCAATTCTCTCAATTAATTATCATCTTGGCATCATGAAGGAATATAAAGTAAAATTCAATTGATTCACAAGTCGAGAATGTACTTAGATAAATTATACTTCATTTTTCAATCCATAGAATCCTATATTTTTATTCATATGAACAGATTTGTCAATCAAGCTAATATAACCAAAAAATGCATTAAGTTCACTTGCTTTTAAACATGAAATTAGCTAACAACCTTTTGTCAAGGCGAAATCAACTTAATCTTTGATCAATTAGTCCTATAATCTTAACCTCACTGTTCAAGTCCATTAAGATTAGACAAATACGAAATCCATGCAATGAAGCTCCTAACATTGTTTTGTTGAGTCACTTAGAAGAACTCGCATCAATAACCAAGGACAACAAGTAATCAAGCACCAAAGATGATAAAGAATTGATCAAATAACTAAATCAACACAAAATTATGAATTATAAAATAATGTTAAATTACAATAAAAATATTGAACATATCATTGTTTAAGAAAAAGAAAATGAAGATAAAAGAAAGCACTTATAGACTAGCCTCGTTCTTTACCCTTGAACACTCTCTTGAACAATCCTCCTTGATTGGGTGAACTCCTCATTCAATGAGTGATTTGAATATTTGCTCTTTGATCCACCTCCACATGTCTTCTTTTGTGTTTTCTCTTACTGTTATAGGCCTCTTTGATGCTAAATTCGTGGCTTGAGGGATCTTGGCCGAGTAGAAATTAGAAAATATCGAAATCTGTAGAAAGGATTTTCATCTTTTAGAGTAGACCTGGTCCTGGGTCATTTCGACCCACCAGGCACCAGGTACAATCTGTTCTTCCTCTAGATGTTTGCTCTATTTTCATTAGCCGGACAGAATGGATTCGGTGCCTAGTCCACTTGTCAGACCTGGCGCCTAGTCTATTTTGTTTCCTTCCTAAAAGATGCTTAGTTCCCTCTGCTTGACCAAAATGGACCTGGGGCCTGGTCCCTTGGCTGGGTCTGACGCCAGGTGCATTCTAGAATTGTTCACTTTTTTGCTCGAATTTAACTCAAATCAGCACAAATTTGCCGAAAACACTTTTTACAAGCAAAATGTCAAATAGGAAGGAATATACCTAGTTATTACAACAAATGTATCTCAAAATAACCTTCAACAACTAGGAAAATATTGGTGATTTTAACCCCTATCACATACCTCCGCACTTGAACTTTTGCTTGTCCTCAAGCAAAACACTTTAACCAAGAAAATTATCAAGAAAAACACAAGTCTTTACTCATTCCAAAATATTTTTACAACATACCAAAAGCTATAACTTCCCTTTAAACTTTAGATAAAACTCTTGTCATTCACACCATTTGAAAACAATTCAAACTTTGAAACATTTGATAAGGAATCACAAAACTCTTGAAGTCAAATTAATCAGGTTCATACTTTAGTCTAAGAAAATTATTTCACTCTTTAAGCTAAAATATAGATAATATGAATTGAAGGATCAAAAAATAGAAAACATAAAAGAAAACGTAATGGAAAATTTTTAGTTTTCCGATCTACATCTAGGAGAGAGTACTTACTTTTCTTGTTTGGTTGCAGATTAACCAACAAGGTGTTGGGTTACGCTGGATCCTGCAGTGGAAAGAGAGAAGGAGGCCTTGGTGGTTCGATTGGTATTCCTGCTAATCTTCTACTCCTACGCATCAAACTTCTCCAAACTTCTTCTCTTAGTCTTCCGGAGTATGACTCTATCTTGAACTTGGGTTAACTTAGTGAAAGCTCATTTGGATAACCAAGATCCACTCATAGAGAGAAAGGAGAGAATGAAGAGAAAACACAAGAGGAAGGATGGCTGAACACACAGGGGGGAGAGAGCTTGGTTGGAAAAAACCCTTCCTTCTCTTCCCTATATATTTTGGCCACCCTAGGGCTTAATGGAGCCCTACTAGGCCAAAACACACTAAACCCTAATGGGCTTGGTGTTAGGCTCATAAACCAATCCTCTTTATTATCTTTTCTGGGCTTTGTTAAATACCTAAGACAATTTCCAATTGAACTCTTAATATATGTCAATATATATCAGCCAAATGAATTAATTTATTCCAGCCCAATTTTCTGAATTCATTAATTATCTTTTCTAGGCTGGATGAAAAAATCCAAGACTAATTTATTCTAATTGGACTCTTAGAATAAATTTTATTTCTTTTCTATATAATTATCCATTAAGCCTAAATTGTGTCCATAAAATACCAAGGTAACTTGAGCTACTTCGAGGACTAAGAGACATATTATTCGTGGCTACTAAAATGACAAAAATGCCCTTACTATCAAATAGCTATATTTTACCATTTTAAATATTCTCATTTATCACCATATGGAAATATTGACCCGAAGAATAATATTGCTAAAATAATGTCTCCGACCTATAGGTGAAAATGACAAAAATACCCCTCTATGCAACACCCATCAATGAGACAGGATAAATGCACTAACACCCATCTCAAAGATGTCTACCATCCTAAGATCTCTAGTCCGATAACCCATGATGCAGTCGAATGTACTTACTTATCATTGGAAGCTATCCAAAAGCACACATTCTAGAGTCACGTTCCCAGGGTCCTGGATTATTAGATTATCCTAGACAATCACAAGGGGGTGATTAATCTTTATAAAGTGAAGCATAGAAACTTTGTTGCATGAGTCCCTCTTAACTAACTAGAGTAATACACCCAACGTACAAGGTTATTGATCTCACAAAAGAAATCTCACCCAACATACATCAAAGCACAAAACCCTAGCTTTGCCAAACTATCAACTCATACTCAAGTATGAAGGTATTCGTCCATTCTGTAGCAGTAATAGTCTGGTCCATATAATTATAGTACTTTAAGGGAGACTACTACTACAGGTCCAGTTCTACGTATTTGTAATACACTTATACCAATGATATGAGTGAACTTCTCACTGATTCAAGGTAAGCCATTTATCATTGGAACTGAAGGAATAATAGTCTTATCTTGATGAAATTCCCAATTTCATCAATCAACTAAGAACTCAATTTTACTTGTATGACAAGTACCCATGGTCTATACCTTATTGTAAAGAATGGCACAACACATAGACCATTAATTGTTACACTTGGACCTTAAATATGCAATAAAATAAGAAACAAACCAAATTGAATGAATTTAGTGGACTTGGCTCCGGGTACATTGGACCCACCTAGCGCCAGGCCTGCTCTGTTTTTCAAGTACTCGGCTGGACAAAGTAGACCTGGCACCGGGTCCAGTGGACCCACCTGCTGCCGGGTCTATTTGCAATATATTTATACAAAATACATAGTCTTTAAGGGCATACATTGGACCTATTTGGCGCTGGGCCTACTCTGTTATTCAAGAACTAGGCTGGATAGAGTGGACCTGGCACCGGGTCCAGTGGACCCACCTGGCGCCGGGTCTATTTGCAATATATTTTTACAGAATACATAGTCTTTAAGGGCATACTTTACAACATGAATCACACAAGTCAAGCTATCTGCCAACTCAAGAATTATAAATCTAAAAATTACACAACTTAAGTCATGATGTGAGGAAAGCACTCTAATTTTTTTCTCGCAAATTTTTTTTTTCATTGACTTAGGGAATTGATAGCCTTAAGTGCATGTATTTCTTTTCACACACTGTATTGACACCCTTTTAGTCATCACTCATCATTCTTCGACAACTTTCCTCTGAACAATTCTTTCTTTCTTTTGCTTTAGGGAATTCATAGCCTCAAGAAAATAGATTTCTCTTCACTATTCATATTAGCCCCCATATTTAAGCATAATATTTTCTCATCTTCAAAGAGGAAACAACAACTTTTTTTTTTCAATTTTCAACTCACAAGTCTCTTCCACAATTTTTTCACTATCTTTCTTTTCAAAGATCTTTTATCACCACACATTCCTCATCACAACTCAAAGCCAAGCAAAATTTAAACTCCTAATATAAGAGTTAGCCAATAAGCTTTACCCATGATAGGGGCTAAATTAGTAATATTTTTCCTAGTTATTTGACGTTCTTTTGTGATACATGTTGTTTAATAACTAGTCATATTCCTTCATATTTGAGATTTTACCCTTGGAAAGGTATTTTGTTCATTATTACAAATTTTTAGTATAAAAAGAAACAAAAATGTCACAAAATAGAGGAGAGACGGTGCCGGCTAGGGCTTTAGAACTGGCGCCGGCCATGCACTGGTTGCATGAACTTCAAGGTGACGGAAAAATTGGTGAAACAGAGTAAAACAGTGGCGCCGGCTGCATTCTAGTCTTTATCATGTGAAATTTAGAGAAAAATCGACGAACAAGTAGAGAAGTAGAACACAACCGGCGCCGGCTGTGCCCTAAAGTTAAGGCGGTGCTGTGATTTTTCTACGCAGTTTTTGGTAATCTGTGGAGTTTTAGTATCTTCCAACTTTTACTCGGCCAAGAACACTATACCTACGAGTTTAGGCACTTCCTAAGCCTATAAATTGATGAAAAACACAAGGAAAAAAGGGGAGAATTCATTGATCATCATAGAAAATCACTCAATCTAAGGAGGAATTCTTCAATTCAAGGAGGGTTGTATAAGGTCTTCAAAGGAAGAAGAAGGAGGCTTATCTATGAGTACTTTTTTTTTTTTACTTTGTTTTCTTTTTCTTGAACAATGATATGTTAATTGTTTTATTGTAATTTGACATTATTTTAGATATTCATGATATTTAGAGGTATTTCATCTTTTGATTAATTGATTGTTCTTCTTGGTATTTAATTACTTGGATTAATTACAAGATTAAGTGGTTGTTTCTTTCCATTAACTTGCTTGAAAAAGGGTTTGATGGTGGTTTCAATTCAATGGTTTCATATTTGTTGTCTTTTAACTTGCTTGAAAAAGGGGTTAATTGCTAAGAACTAGTAATTAAAGGTTAATTGATGTTTGCCAAAATATGGATTCATTGGTTAGTTTCATGTTTTAAGTTTGCTAGAATATGGAAATTTAATCAAGAGTTGTGTTTAATGCATCTTTTGGGTAAGACTGGTTCAGACAGAACATGTGATACTAAGTTACCTAAAAGATAGGGATTCATGGATTGAAAAAGAAGTGAGTCTATCTTAATCCTTCATTATGCCAAGAGAATGATTAGTTATGATAATGGTTGAGTTCTTTAAGGTTATATTTGTCTAAACAATGGTTTGAGTTACATACTTCTCCATCCTTGACATGTATATATTTTTATTTTTATTTTATTTTCCTTTTTATTTCATTTTAACTTTATTGAGTCGGTTAAACAATGAAAGAAATGTGATTAATGTTTACTTGTTCCTTAAGGACCGACACTCGTTTAAACCCTATGCTCGGTTAATGATGAGTACGCTTGCTCATATGTGTGATTTGTGGTTAACGTTTTAATTTAATCTTGATTGGAAATATGCTTAGTTTTTGTATGATTTTTATACCCAAGTACCACATTCATCATACTTTCCATATTCAAACTAGATGAGTCAAATAATATTCAAATACCAATGCATAAACATGATTAATCAAAATTCTTCAGTCTTGACAATATCCTATCAAATAAACCAATTTCATAAAAATCCACCAAGTGAAAGACAAAAAATCATAGCAAAGTAAGAAAAAGAACTATAACCTTGCTAGTCAATAAAAACCATTGAAATTTTGAAAATTTTCCACACAAATGATATGGAAAAATATTTCTTCAACCTCATTCTCCCCCTCTTCCCCCCCCCCCCCCCCACACACACACACACTTAAACTGGATATTATCCTTATTGGCCAAAGATATAACAATAAAAGTATAGCCAAGAAGACGAAAATTAATAAAGAAGAAGAATAAAGAGAAGAAGACACTTCTAATACATATAATTCTACCAAGTTCGAATCCACCACAAGGAAGAGTCATTACAAGAGTGCCTACTTAAAAAAAACAAAACAAAGAAAAATAATAAGCTAGAAAAAAAAAGCAAAAAGAAAATAAAATAAAAGAAAGTATAGGAAAACGAAGTACAAAGGATCAATAGATAATCATAGCTCATAAAAAGTAATGTTGATATGCTAAAGTGCCAAGTTCTTCACCCAAATATGGTTTCAAGCGACTTCTATTTACCTTAGAGTTGGGTGAGAAACCTCAATAACTCCAAATGGGCAAACTTGATGTATCTTATATGGCCCCGACCATCAAGACTTTAACTTACCCGAAAAAGTCTAAGTCTAGAATTAAATACTGACACTTTTTCTCTTTTTTGAAATTCATGGGGGGAACGGATATGCCTATCATGCCAACATTTCATCTTATCTTTGTAAATCCGCGAATTATGGTAGGCATCGTTATGCCACTCATCCAACTCATTCACTTGCAGCAATCATTGTTGTCCTACAAGATGAAGGTCAAAATTAACAATTTTAATAGCCCAATGAGCCCTATGTTCAACTTCTACTAGTAGATGACATACTTTCCCATATACCAATTGATAGGGGTCGTACTAACGGGAGTGTTAAAAGCAATCGTATAAGCCCAAAGAGTATCATCTAGCTTCAAACTCCAATTATTTCTTATATGATTAACTACTTTTTCCAAGATTCTTTTTAATTCTCTATTAACCACCTAAACTTGGCTACTAGTATGCGGATGATAGGGGGTAGCAAACTTATGAGTAACCCCTAAATGTTTGAGAACCTTATCTAACTGGGTATTATAAAAGTGGGTTCCCCTATCACTAATGAGTACCTTAGGCACTGCAAACCAGGTGAAAAGTGTAACACCCCACTACCTAGGCCTGACAGGGCCGGGGATGT
This sequence comes from Voacanga thouarsii, assembly GCA_026120185.1. Taxonomy (NCBI): domain Eukaryota; kingdom Viridiplantae; phylum Streptophyta; class Magnoliopsida; order Gentianales; family Apocynaceae; genus Voacanga; species Voacanga thouarsii. Next base: position 485,751 of record JANUWF010002002.1, read on the forward strand.
CGCCCCGTCCAAAAAACAAGGGGTCTTTATAACTAGGTCACACAATCAAAATAATAGAATAAAAATAATACTTTAAACTTAAAATTTATTACAAACTAAGAATTTGAAATAAATCCATAAATAAAATTATCCACTCTCAACTCCCAAAGAATTACATAAAATAAATATCAGAAAAATCTTCGAAGGCAGGCTACAACTAGCTGCTCATCCCCACAGCAGGATCGACCTGAAATTATGGTAAAAAGGGTGATGAGATAAAAATCTCAATAAGTCCGTGTGTGCTTTAAGTGTTTAGTAAAAACAGTTCGTGAATGCAAAGTGTAAAACCTTCGTAAGAGAAATACTGGCAAGCAATAAACAATAGTCAAAATCAAGAGTGGTATTTTGGCTTTTCCTAGCATACATGTTCAATAAAATCAACCAATCAAAAAGGTGATCACGGGTTACCACACGTTGGGCCCCATAACCAGTCAGAATGCCATACTTTGTGCAGACTGACAAAAAGTAAGTGATCGGCCTACCGGGCAAGATACTCCTCATTCTTTATACCCAAACAAAACAAGTTGTCCATTCCGGTAACACACAATCCACTTGACTAAAACTGCTAGCTCAGACCGGCACGACCTACTGGACTGACATCTTATCTGGGAGGGACTCACCCCTCAGAGGTGGCCACCAATTAAGAGACTTACCCTAACCCTTCAAATACTAGTCCTAGCAGTCCACCCTTGTTGAGTACTCAACGTAACTTATCCCACTTGGGGAAAAATGAAATAAACATAGCTCCACTTTAGAATGGCAATTAAGGAATTTTGAAGTTTGAGACAAAGTTGGTTTTAGGAAGAGTTTTGAGTTTGGGTAAAAATGTTTATTGATTTTCAAATAATTTGTTTGCTTGAAATAAGAAAGGAAATAATCCTCAATTGCCTTTACAGAAATAAGTGATCGAGCACTCCACAATTGGCTTGCCATAGAACCATTTTCCATCAATCAGGTTTTATGCAGGAGCTTACCTGATCCTTAGCTTGAGATACAATAAAGGTCTTCAACAGCTGACCCAACCTCGTCTGAGGTAAATATAAACCATAATCAAACTCAAGCCAAAATCCACTTTCACAAATAAAACTAGCTTAACTTACTACAACCGTGATCCTAGTGTCCCATGTTTTAAGGCCCGATAATAAATAAAAAGGGTTTATAAGCTAAGTCTAGTTTGATATTAAAGTGATTAGGGTTTTAGGAAATAGGTACTATTAAGTTGAAGGTTTAAATCTTGCTAAAAATAAATTAGAGTTTATTTGATGAAGAGTCCGAGGTGGTATTAGGTAAAATAACGATTTATTAATAATTAATTGTTAGAAAATAATTGATAACTAAAATTAATTGCAAGTAAATTTTAATAGGTCTTGATTAAAAGATAATAATTGAAAGATAATAAATTTTAATGTATTTATGAATATAAGACTCACAAAATTAATATTTTACTTATTACGATTATTTATATAAAAGGCTTTATTTGATATTATTATTATATATAATATCTATATATTTTATTTCTATAATAAAAGCTATCATTCATTTGACTAAAATATCACTATTTTATGTAAAAGACCAAATCCTCATTTTCTAGGGTTTTCGAGATCTACTAGCAAAAATTATAATATTAATCATTTTATTGATGAAATAAAATTAGTTTAGGGACAACTAGATCACGATCATATTTCCACTTGCTAATCTCAATCATGAACATACACTCCACTTCAATTCATCAAAACATCCCAATCATGAATAAAGGTATAGATCTAAATTTACCAAGACATGATCCAACCTCTACTAGCATAAACATATTCATGGCTTTAACAATCATACTTGAATATAAATCCTATTCACCAAATGTGACATAATCTCTAACAAGCTTGAACACAAATACCACTCACGACATGGAGACATGCACTAAACCCTAAAAACATCATACAATCAACCAAAATAATCAACTCATGCATCAATCCCATCCCCATCATATACACACATTTATTCATGCTTCAATCTTAACTCATCACAACAATACATGCTCAAACCTCAAACATAATCCATCTCCTTTCAATATCACCCTAGAGATATGAATCTAGAATTTAAAAAGTGAGTTGAAGGGGCTTACTTGATTGATGAGTACGTTGGAGGAGTTTTGAATAGATCTGAACTCCTAGGAGACTAGATCTGTCCAAGAGAGATGAAGAAAACATGGCCATGGTTGAAGTCACCATTCGGCCAAGAGAGAGAGAGAGAGAGAGAGAGAGAGAGAGAGAGAGAAGAAGAAGAAGAGAGTCCATTAGTATGATTATCACATATATGTTCATTAGAGGTTGAAGATTAGTGAAGATGAAGTTAATTGAACAAGCTTACCTTGAAGGTGTTCTTGAGCCTTCACCAAAAATACTGGTTTCGATCCAAATGAGAGAGTTAGATTTTAGAGTTTGATGTTAAAAGTGGTATGAATAGATTCACGAAAGTGAGAAGGTGAAATCTGGAATTTTTTTTTAAAAAGGTTGAAGTGGTTTGGAAGGGTATTAGGAGTATGGATGCTAGTTGGTGTTCTTGGTGTTCTATGTGTTCTTGAAGGTTGAAGAGAATGGAGAGGATTTGATTGAAGTTGCCGAAATTCTGTGGGAAGGAAGTGGCTAAATTGTTTGAGGGGTTTTGGCAATTGAATTTTCTGGTTTGATAGGAAAAGGAAAGGCTGGTTGTTTGAAATCCTAAAAAATAATTTAGTGAATCAAATTTGGAAACAAAATATGGCAAGAAGATCTTTGATCAATGGAGAGCTTTTTGGAAGCTGCAATGGCCAACTGTTGGCTAGGGATTCTGCTGGAATGAAAGCTATTTGAAGCAGCTTAATGGTGGCCAAAAAGAGGGAGTACAATGGTGAAGAAAGGTCTGGTTGTTTAAGGGATGTTTTATGGAAGTTTACTAAATTAGGATTGCTGAAATTTTAGTCTTCTATCAAGGTTTGATTGGAGTAATTGTTGGAGATATTTTAGGCGCAGCCATGACTGGTTTTTCGAACAGAAGGTTGGGGAAGACAATGGAGTTCAGTTCATGGCTGTTCAAGAGAAGTTTTAAACGATGAGGGAGTTTCGGTCAGGCCTGAACAAGGAAACAAAGCTAGAAAAATTTCTATACAGGATTTTGCAAGTTGCTGGAATTTTCTGGACAGCTTTTGCTGCCATTTTCCAGTCAGTTTGCAAAGGGTTTGAAGGGGATTTCAGAGGCCTTTCAAGGCTGGTTTCCAACCTTCTTTATGGAGGAAAAACATGGCTAAGGTGCTGGGAGAAAACTGGAAGAAAACAGCTTGGTTTAAGCTCACCTAAGCTGCGAATTTGCCCAGAAAATTTTTCGATTTGGACAGCATTTGTGCAGTCCGAATTTGGCCATAAAATTTCAGATTCCAAGCTGGTTATGATGGCTATTTTCTGGCAGCATTTGGGAAGGAATGATGGCTGAAAATTTCGACACCTTGAATGCACAAGAAGCTGCAAAAAATTCCAGATTACTTTATGAAGAAAATGAACATGGCTAGAGTGGGGTTTTGAAGGTTCAACCATGGAGTTTAATCTCTTGGAAAACTTCCCCAACTCCTACCCATTTTCGGTCCATAAGATCTTACACTTAGACATTTTTTAACCTTCAAAGCTACAGCACTTTACTGATTTTTTTTTTGAATGAAATTGGCTAGAACAAATTGACCAACCTAATGAATTGAGAAGTAGGAAAACTAAGGATCAAGAAGGGTATAAATTCCCTTGAGAGTTTTTTAGGACGCAAGAGTAGGATTATGATACTCCTATCATGCCTTCCCTAGGACATCACCTCTACTCTTTTCTAAAGCACACAAGGCCGAAAATTCCACCTTCCCAAACAAAAGTAAAATTTAATCATGCTAAAACTCCAATGATGGAATTTGAACCCAAGACCTCAGGAATTAATTCAAAAGCTCTAACCACTAAACCAAAACAACTCTTATTCTTATTTTCTCTCTAAAATATTTTTCCTATTAATCCTCAAGCTATCTCCATATTTTCACCTCAAGCAAAAATTACCATTTTGCCATTCTTACTCAATAACCACAATTAAGCCTCCTAGGCTACAAATTACAAATCCAAAGCACATAAAATCATATAAAAATATATTTAATCATGCAATAAAATATGATATGCATCTCAACCCCGTTACTCTAAGGTTGGTTTCAACTGAGGTTTCACAAAAAGTTCTTTGAGAAATTTTACTACAACTCACGGATCATTAGTAGGCAAGGCTTACATCTCAACCCACTTTGATACATACTCAACCGCAACCAAGATGTATTTGTTGCCCAAAGAACTAGGAAAATGGCCCATAAAATCAATCCCCTAAAAATTGAAAATTTCACAGACTTGAAAGATTTGTAATGGCATCTCATTAGATTTCGAAAGTTTACTTGTATGTTGACACCTATCACAACTTTGAGCAAACTTGTGAGAATCATTGAAGAGTGTAGGCCAATAAAATATGGACTCAAGTACCTTTCTTGTAGTGTTGTTAGCTTGGTAATGCCGTTCCGCGGGTCCTTCATGACAATGTTTCAAGATATTGATACTTTCCACGGAATCCACACACCTTCAAATTATTTGATCCGTATAACACTAAAATAAATATGGATCTTTCCAAAACTAGTGCCTTACATCGGAGAGAAATTTCTTTTGTTGTGCGTTGTAATCTTCTAGAATAATTCCTACAACCAAGTAATTAGCAAAATCCGCATACCAAGGTAGTTGAAAATTCTTACCATCAACAAGTAGAAGTTGTTCATTCGGGAAGGTGTCATTAATCTCGCCTTTAGCCAATGGCTTAAGGTTGGGATTCTCCAATCTAGACAAGTGATCCATAGCTAATTTTTTTGCTCATTTTTTGTCCCTAATCTCCTCCTACAACAATAAACCTCATCTTATCAATCTTGGTTTAGAATCATACTTGTTTTAGTAGGTACTTAAGGGCGGAATGATCCATATACACAATAACTTTGGACAAAATAAGATAAGAATAAAATTTATCAAAAGCAAACACTATTGCAATCAATTCTTTCTCTGTCATGGTGTAGTTCTTTGGTGCTACCGCAAGAGTTTTGCTTGCATAGTAAATTGGTTGAAAGTGCTTATTTCTCCTTTGTCCAAGCACTAAGCCTACTGCATAATCACTTGCATCACACATTAATTCAAAAGGAAGAGACCATTCTGGTGCAATTAAAATACGAAAATTGATCAATTTCGTTTTAAGCACATTGAAAGCATTGAGACATTTTTCATCAAAATAAAAAATAGCATCTTTCTCAAGTAAAGAAGTAAGGCATTTAGAAATCTTTAAGAAATCTAAGATAAACCTCCTATAAAAACTTGCATGACCAAGATAACTTCAAATAGCCTTCATAGAAGCTGGAGAAGGGAGTTTCTAAATTACCTTAATCTTGGCCCTATCAACCTCAATGCCATTCCTTGAAATTTTGCATCCTAATACTATACCTTTTTGCACCATAAAGTGGCATTTTTTCCAATTAAGCATGAGATTGGTCTCTTCACACATTTAAAGCACATTTTTTGAATTGGCCAAACACAAGTCAAAAGAATCTCCAAACATAGAAAAATTATCCATAAACACCTCCATAATATCTCCCACAAGCCCTTCGAAAATAGCCATTGTACATATTTGGAAAGTTCCAAGACCATTACAAAGACTAAAAGGCATACGTCGATATGCAAAAGTATCAAAAGGGAATGTAAATGTAGTCTTCTCTTAATCCTTCGGTGCTTTGGGACTTTGAAAATATCAAGAAAATTCATCTAAGAAGCAATAAAACTCATGTCCAGCTAACCTTTCCAACATTTGGTCAATAAAAAGGAGAAGAAAATGGTCCTTCCAAGTTGCCTCATTCAATTTCCAATAATCAATGCACTGTTAGTGTTGTGCCCTAGAGGCAATCACTTATACATTGTATATGACACATTTTATTTTAATAAAAGGCATTATTTATCTTACAGTTTCTTTTTTTTACTTTTAAGTATTATAATTATTTGATAAAGTCCCTAGTACAACACTGTGTTAAGGAATTCATATTAGAGATCATGATATGAGATTCCTACTACACTGTATAGTGTTAGTACTTAAATAGTCCATAGTCGTAGTATTAATGAAACAAGACATCATTAATGCGTTAAGACTAGCATATGTTAGACTTCTTGATTTGATCAGGCGGTGGTTCTCATATCCATGAGTATTGAGATACTTAAAGTTAACACATGGATGCTTGTTAATAGAACAAGTTCATTAGATGACATAGCTTTGAGATAATCACATGGATAACTATTTAGTTCCAGTGATATAATCTCAATATAGCAAATGTGCAAGTATCCTTAGACTTGAGATCTCCAAGGTACTTTGTTTGCTGAGCATTTTACTTTGATTCCAATCTCTGGAGCTCGATTGAGGGCCGTCTATGGGATGTATATTGGGTATATTATGAGCTAAACAAAAGTAGTTGAGAGGGTCAATAAAGGATTCACCACTCCTAATATTAGGGGTGAGTATCTCACGGTCACTTGTAGGAATTATTACTCGAGATGTCCTTGGCCAAGGCGATTGCGTATTGGAAATAGTTTCAATTGATATACATCTAGAGTAGTGGGTGCCTGATATAAGTACTATTATATTTGGGTCAAAATTAATTCTAGAGGGAGTTGGCACTAATTCCGTACTCCAAATCGAATGAGATATTGGATGTTGAAAGGAGTTAATTGCACTGTAGTTTGTTATTGAAAGGTTCATGTCAAGCCACTTGACTTCCTGGACTCTTGGGTGGTCATGATATGTTGCTAGATATCACTCATGATCTAGGAATATAGGTTTGTTAATTGATGAATTAATAAACTAATCCTGATTAGAATTAATAGGATTAATTCTAATTAATTATAGATTATTAATCTCAAATACATTTGGATTAATTCATGTTCACTACCAATTGACTGGGAAATCTAATAGGTCACACACAATAGAGGATTATATACTCAAGAAGTTATTTGATAACATAGTAGGGTTAATTGCGAGAAAGAGAAATTGTTATGGATAAATTATAATTAGTTATAATTTGTAGTCCAAATTGTAATTGTAAAAACTTGATGTTTCCAATTACAATTAGGGAGTTCTAATTGTTTTAGAATCTAAGTTTTTCACTAGGGTTTTTTAGTTATATGGGTTATATACTCATAACCCTAGCTGATTGTTTAAGACACAAAAAACAACAGCCACGATCTTCTCTCTCTCTCTCTCTCTCTTTGCTCTTGAAGCAAACAACCCTAGCCGCCATCTTTCTTCTGCTAGCACAGGAAATTTTGGTGCTTGAGTATTCCTCTGTGTGGAATACTGTTAGAGATAATCACACACTATGATTATAGTGGTTAGACGTTCAACTCTCGTGAAGTTGGATCAAGGGGATTATTGGATCGCACCTCAACTTGAAGAAGAAATTTTTGTTCTTCGGATGATCAAACAAAGGTAAAAAGCTACTATCTTTGTTATCTTTATGTCTTATTTTCCACACATAAGTAGGTCCTGGGATGGTATCTCATTTTATTTTTCGCTGCGTTGTATAGGATACGAGCCTGAGATACCCAACATGCACACCCTTCAACCGGTTACCAATCTCATTGGGATCAACACATTTTTTTCATTTGGGCTCACAGTCATTCCTTCCTTCTTTGGCACCACTTGTGTTGGACTAACCCAAATACTATAAAAAATATCGTAAATGATGCCGGAATCTAAGAGTTTAATCATCTCACCTTTTACCATATCACTCATATTTAGGTTCAACCTACATTGGGGTTGTACTACGGATATGGCTCCTTCCTCCAACAAAATTTTGTAAGTACAAAAGGAAGGACTAATTCCCATAATGTCCATGATTTTCCATGGGCTCGGTATTTAAGCCGAATGAGATATTGTATGGTGAAAGCAGCTTATTGCACTATTATTTGCTATTGAATGGCTCAAGTCAAGATACTGGACTTTTTGGACTTTTGGGTGGTCATAATGTATTGCTATGTCTCACTCATGATTTTCTTAATATGGATTTATTAATTTAAAAATTAATAATTTAATCCTAATTAGAATTTATAGGTTCATTCTAATTATCATAGATTACTAATCCTAAAGATGTTTGAATTAATTCATATTTCGCTAACAATAGACCAGGAAAGCTAATAGGCTACAGTCAATAGAGTATTAAGGACTCAAAATGTTAATTATGAGAAGAAGATTAATTATGAGAAGAATAAGTTTCTGCGGCCAAATTATAAATAGTTATAATTTACGGGCCAAAACATAATTACAAGATCTTATAGGTTCTTATCATAATTATGAAATACTAAATTTTTTAGCATTCTAGAAATACTCATGGTGTTATATTAGGTAACAAAAGCTGCAGTTTTTGTGTGGATTTGATCATTTCACAGAAACAAAAACTCAACCAACCATCTATATCTTTTTCTTCTTCTTCCCAAAACCCTAGCCACCTATCATTTTCTTGCTAGCCCCAGAATTAGGTGGTTTTGGTCATTGAATCCTCGTGTGGATTTCTGTTGGAGGCAAACCTATAACTATAAATATCAAATATGAAGGAATATGCTTAGTTATTATAACAAATGTATCACAAAACACCGTCAAATAACTAGAAAAATATAGATGAATTTTACCCCTATTACATTCCCTCACACTTTAACCTTTGCTTGTCCTCAAGTGAAGCCCGTAAACAAAGAAAATCAAGACATCATTTCAACAAATTCACTTAGAACAAATTCATAATAACATTTTAAACTTTAGATATGTCCTTGTTATTCTTTCAACCCTTTGAAATCATTCACCAAACACATTACTAAACAAGACATATCAAGGCCCTTGAAGTCGAATTAAACACGTTTATATACTAGGACAGGAACATTATTTCAACATCTGAGTAAAAATATGGACAACATGAATTATACAATCAAGCTATCTACCAACTCAAACATTTTAAGTCCAAAAATTACATAACTTAAGTTATGTTTTGAGGAAAACACTCCAATTTTTTTCTCTCAAATTTTTTTCAATGACTTAGGGAATTGATAGCCTCAAGTGCATGTATTTCTTTTCACACATTATATTAGCCCACTTATAGTCATCACTTATCATGTTTTTCAACAATCTTTCTTCTTTTTTTTTTCCTTTTGCTTTTGGGAATTAATAGCCTCAAGAAAGTGAATTTCTCTTCACTATTCGTATTGGCCCCTATAATTAAGCAAAAACATGTTTCACAACAATCATATTTAACTAATTTTTTCCTCAATTGTCAACTCACAAAAATTGTCCACAAATTTTCCATAATATTTTCTCATTCCTTATAACTTAAAGTCATGCAAAATTCAATCCCATAATACTAGAGTTTTTTTCCAATAACTTTCCCATATTCCTCATATTATACCTATTTAAACTAGATGAGTCAAATAAAACTCAAATACTAAGGCATAAACAAGATTAACCCAAATTCTCACATTTTAATACACCCTATCCAATAAACAATTTTAGTGATAAAAATCCATCAAATGAATGACACATCTCATATCTAAAGAAGAAAGATAATCACAACCTTGCTACACAATGAAAACTTCAAAATTTTGTGTTTGCACACAAAACGGATAACATAGAAGAATATCTTCAACCTACATTCTCCCCCACAGTTAAATTAGATATTGTCTTCAATGGCGAAAAGTAGGACAAAGAAAGAAAAGCCAAGGGACCACAATAATTAAAGAGGAAGAATCTATGATAGAAAATACTCACATTGCAAATTAACTTCAACATGTTTGAATTCATCATAACGAGGCAGAAGGGAAATTATACCTAAAGGAAAACAAAAGAAACAAAAACAAAAGCATAAATCTAGAAAAAAGAACAATAAATAAATAAAGGAAAAGAAGGAAACTAAAAATAAATCCTAAAGAAGGTCATGAAAATATAAAGACAAAAGAAAGTTAAAGACAAGAAATACAGAGTAGTAGGAAAATACTTAATGCTCATTATCATGATCATCCCCATCATCATCCTCCGCATTATTAGAAAATACTTAATCCTTATCATCATGATCATCCCCATCATCATCCTCTGCATTATTAGAAAATACTAAATCATTATCATCATTATCGTCCTCTGCATCATTGGTCTCAAAGCTACCATAGCCTCCTTGAGTGCTATGAAATCTTTGCATCCATTGCACCTATTATTGTTCTTGAGCATCTTGCCTTCTAGTGAGGGTAGTCATAGATTCGCCCAGCTGTAGCAATATTTCCATGTGGGTTTCTATTCCAACTCTCAAATGTTCTTAATGCCCTCGCACCTCAGCCTCAAAATCACCCGTAGATTGGGTTTGGGAACTACCAACACGAGCTCGAGGTGGTGGTGTAGGATGCTCTTATTCTTCGGGTGGAAGTACGACTTGTCGCAGGTGTTGCACATCAAAAGGTCGTAACCAATGCCTTAAATTTGTATTGTACTGATAACCACAACTAGCAAGTGTTTGCCCAGTAACCGTATCACATTCTGTTGTGGTTTCAGTAAGTTCCCCCTCCAAACCAATATTAAAGGCTTCAAGAATTTTCATTATCATGAAGGGGAAGATAAAAGCTTTTGTAGAGAGGCGAGAATAGACCACATCCCACATGGACTGAATGATTCAAGGAGTCAGCGACATGGGCTGAGTATGCATTATTCTATGGAGAATATACAAGTTAATCACATGGGACTCATTTAATCTACTAGCTTTTGGAACAACATTATAAGTAAAGATATAGACTAGGGCACGTAGGTTTACTTCAATGTCTTTGTTAGAGTAAAAACCTACTTGTCCTATGGGACCTTTACGATACAGTCCCAAGGTAGCTCTAGTATTACTTACTTTCCACTCTGGATTCAACAATATCTTTTGGTTGAAGTGATCCACAGCTAACCAAGGACCATCATCTTTTACACGGAGGATGACAACTACTCTCTCTCATTCTAGAAAGATGGGGGTACACTTTAGTAAATTTTTGGACCATGTTAGCATAAAACTCTTTTATCAGAACAGGGCAATAAGGTCCCTTGAGTTGTACAATTGGTCCTTGCCCCAAGTATCTAAACATGATGCCTAACTTGAGGGCATGGTCTAGTAAATGTGTGAAAGTGCATTATATTATAATCTTATTGGTAGCATTCTTTGTGAAACCCCACCTAAAGCCAACCCTAGAGTAAGGAGGTCGGGATGCATATCATATTTTCTTGCATGAATATATATATTTTTGAATGATTTTATGTGCTTTAGAATTATGATTTATAGTCTAGAAAGCTTAGTTATGATTATTGGGTAGGAAGGGTAAAATGGTAATTTTTGCTTCAGGTCAAAATAGAAAGATAGCTTAAGGATTAAATACGAAGAATATTTGGGAGAGAATATAAGAATAAGAGTTGTTGTGGTTCAGTGGTTAGAGCTTTGGAATTAATCTCTAAGGTCTTGAGTTCAAATCTCATCATTTAGGTTTTTGTCATGATTATTTTAATTTAAGGGTGGATTTTCATCCATTGCATTCCATAAGTAACAATAGGAGAGTTATCCCTGGGGAGACATGAAGAGAATGCCCTAATCCTATTCTTATGCCCTAAAAGAATTCTTAAGTGATTCATGTCCTTTTATTCCCTAGCTTACCTTAAATTCTTTACCAATTAAGTTTGTTCAATTTATCCAAATCCATATTATTCCAGAAAATTCAGCAAGGTTTATGGGCCTTGGAATTTCGAAAATGGTTCTTAGAGGTTAGAGTTTTGGCTGAAAATAGGGAAGGAGTTAAGGAAGGTTCCCAAGAGAATTAATCTCCGTGGTTGAACTTTAAAACTCCACTCCATAGTGTTCATCTTCTTCATGGAAGAAATCTGAAATTTTTCTAGGTTCTTTGACAGCCTAGTCTTCAAAAATTTCAACCATCTTTCTTACTCAAATGCTGCCAGAAAAATAGTCAACTTATTCAGCTTGAAGACTAAAATTCTTTGCCAAAAAACGGACTGCACAAAGCTGTGCAAACTAGAAAAAATTCTGCACAGCTTCGATGCATAGTAGTCCAAAATCAAAGCTATTTCTTCTACCTTTCAAACTAGTAAATTACCTCTGATTTTTCTCCATAAAGAAGGCTGGAAACCAGCCTTAAAGGATCCTCAAATGCCTCTCCAAACTCTCAGCAAATCGGCTGGAACATTGCAGAAAAACTGCACAACAAATTCCAGCAAACAATTCGAATCTCAAACCAGAAAAATTCCAGCCTTGCTCTCTCTTCAAGCCTTCTCCGAAAATCACCTCAAACTTCTGTGAGTTAACCTTCGTTCAGCCATAGACTGAACTCCATTACCCCCTCCACTGACCTTACACGATTAGGCTCCATAGCCACTCTTCTAATTCCTCCTTCAATTAATCCAATCAAGCTTTCAATTGAAGTTCAAAAATTCCAGCAATTGCTCCATGAAAACACCCTTGGATTAAGCTTCAAAAGCCAGAAATCATCCCACCATTGAACTCAGTATTTCAGCTAACCTTATAGCTCCTTCAACCCTCATTCATTTCAGCAAACCACAACAAACCAGCCAGCTCCATTGTAGCTCCAAAGAGCCTCCATCAATCAAACATCATTACCATATCTTTTACCTTAAAACACTCCATAAATTCCTCCATTTGAATTTCAAAACAACCATATTTCCCTCTTCTCCCTAATCTGAAAATGAAATCACAAAAATCCCTTAATCATTCGGCCAACCCCTTCAGCAATTCGTCCAGCACTTTCTCCCCAATTCTCTCCATTTTCACCAAGAACACACACTACCTTTCTTCAAGCCTAAGACCACTCTAAACACCTCCAATCCCTCCCAAAAATTCCAGAACACGCCTACATACTCCCTAGAGTCCATTTCTGGATTTTACAACTTTTGTTCACCTTCTTCCCTTCAATCTTTAACATGTCATACTAATATTCTCTCTCTCTCTCTCTCTCTCTCTCTCTCTCTCTCTCTCTCGGCCGAAATGGTTGCTACAACCATGGCTGTTTTCTTTCTCCTCTCTTGGATGATTCAAGCCTTCCAAGCGTGTGGATCTCCTTAAATCTTCATCGAGATAGTCATCAACCAAGTATTTCTCTTTAACCTTCTCTTTAATTCTAAAGTCATGTCTCTTAGATGTTGATAGAAAGGGATAGAATATGATTGGGGATTGGATATATGCATATGTTTGAAGGAATAGAGATTTAAGCATGAGAATGATTGATCTTGATTAAGCCTTATGAAATTCCTTATGGATCGATGAATGTTTTTCATGTCTTAAGTGAGTATGAATGTTTAAGCATGCTAGATATTATGTCACATTTGGTGAATAGGATATTATGTTCTTATTTTCATTGAAGCCATGAGTATGATTATGCTTAGTAGAGATTTAGCTATGTGATGGTAGGTATGGATTTAAGCCTTTATTCATGAAAAGAATAGTTTGTTGTTTGATGATGAAGAATATGTTCATGATTCTTGTTAGCAATAGGAAAATTATAATCACGACCTTGTTGATCCTAAGTTATTTGATTTAGACAATTTTATTACATTAATTAAAATTAATACTATGTTTTCCTTTAAAGATTTCAAAAACCCTAGGAAGTGTTGGAATTGAAGTATTAAATGAAATAGTGATATTTTAGCCAAATAAATGATATATTTTATTAAAAATAATATATAAATATTTATATATGAAAATAATAATAAATAAAACTTTTTATATAAATAATAATAATAATAATAATAATAATAATAATAATAATAGGTAAAATATTAATGATCTTGTAGGCCACATATTCATAAATATTATATTTATTTGTTATCTATTAATCAATATTTAATAAAATTTATTTATTATTAATTATTTTCTATCTATTATTTTTTAATTAAGAGATTAGCAATAATTTAATATTTACTTTAAAAATATTATTTAAGAATGACCATTTAATAATATCATCTAGGACTTAGGATTCTTCATCAATTAAACCCTAGTTTATTTTTTATTAACAACACTCAAGATTTAATATTTGAACCTATAACTTATTAGTAATTACTTTACAAACCCTAGTTATTTTAACTTGTCAAGTTAAACTTATTTTATAAAAGCCTTTATCATCTAGACTTAAAGCTTAGGACATCAGGGTCATGATTGTAATAAGTTGAACTAGGATTATTTATGAAAGCGAAAATGGCTTGAGTATAATCATATAGTTTGTGTTTACCCCAGGCGGGGTTAGGTCAGCTATGGAAGATTTTGAATTTGCTCAAGCAAAAGAGCAGATAAGCTCTTGCATAAATTTATTTAATGACAAAAGGTTTCTATGGCAAGCCAAATGCGAAGTGTATGAACACTCGATTTTGTAAAGGCAATTAAGGACAGTTTTCCTTTTATTTTAGTCAAGCAAATCATTTGAAAATTAAATAAGCTGTTTTACACAAATATTAAACTCTTTCTAAAACCCAACTTTGACAAGAATTTTAGAAATCCTTAATTGCTATTTCCAAATAAAGCAATGTTTTATCAGTTTTCTCCCAAGTGGGACAAACAACGTTGAGTACTCAATCAGGGTAGACTACTAGGACTAGTCCTTGAAGGGTTAGGGTAAGTCTCTCAGTAGGTGGCCACCTCTGAGGGGTGAGTCCTTCCCGGATAGGATGCCAGTCCAGTAGGTCATGCTGGTTCGAGTTAGGAAGTTTCAGTCATGTGGACTATGTGTTTCCGGAGTGGACAACCGATAAGTTTGGGTGTTGAGAATGAGGAGTATCTCACCTGGTAGGCCGTACACCTACCTTTTGTCAGTCTGCACAAAGTGTGGCATTCTGACCATTATATGGTCATGGGGCCCAACGTGTGGTAACCCATGGCTACCCATTTGAGTTGTTGTACTTATTGTGCACATGTATGGTTTGAAAAGCCAAATGCCACTCTTTATTTTTAACCTTATTTATTGCTTTCCAACACTTTCTCTTATACAATTTTTACAGCCTGCATTCATAAATTGTTTTACCTGAAACACTCAAAGCACACACGGGCTTACTAAGATTTTTATCCCATCACCTTTTATGCCATGTTTTCGGGTTGATCCTATTGTGGAGATGTGTAACTAGATTTGTTACTTGCTTGAAAACTTTATTTTATTTATTTTATGTGTTGCTTTGAGAGATGATTATATTCAATTTATTTGAGATTTGTTCCTGAATTTTTGGGATGTAATAAGTTCAATTTTAAAGTATTGGTTTTATTTGTGTTTGTGTGACCTAGTTATAAAGACCCCTTGTCCTTTGGATGGGGCGACATCCCCGGCCCTGTTGGGCCTAGGTAGCGGGGTGTTATATTCTTAGTATCCCACTCTTGGCAGGATGGATCAATGAAATCTGCAGGGTGTAATAACAATGGGCCTATGGAAGTAGGAGTAGAGGAAGATGATGTTCTAGCCCATTTAGACGGTTGACCCTTCTCTCTAGGCATTATGAAAGGATACGAGGATGGCTAACCAAGACGATGAATAAGTTATCACAAAAACGTCACAACCGCCCTAAATAGAATCAACACAACACACCTGCACACACAATCCCACAATGTTTTAATCAATCCACCCACACCTCAATCCACAAATTTCAATTAAACCCAACCTCCTTTAAAAACCTACAAGAAATCAAATGCCACAATGTAAACTATATTATGGTTTCCAATCACAATCAGATGATAGCATGCAAACATATCCATATTCCAAGGTACAAGTAATAGCTCAACATATTACATGATTTCATCAACAAAACAATTGTCATATCCAAGAATATAGTGCCTATGACCATGCTATGGAAATGTTGTTGGAAAAATAATCTAAGAATCATACTCTCATGCTATTCTACTCATAATAATGCTATCAAGATAAGTGAATTCAACACTCAATTCCAATGTATACAATTTTTGGCAAAAAAATATGCCCAAAAATAGAAAAATTCCAATTGCAAGAATTGAACCGTAGAAATGCAAGAAAATCATACATTTGTGTTGTAAAATGCATGTGCAAGCAAAAGATGCAATCTTTTTGATAAAAGTCGTGCTTGAAATGAGAGATTTGAAAGTGGGTTTTTGAAGAGAAGGTTGAGATTTTTAGAAGTTTGGATCCGTAGATTCAACAAAAAGAAGAGAATTTCATGTAGGATTGATGTTTTTAAAGGTTAAAATGGAATCGGTGGTGTTTAGGGTGCAGAAACGATGCTGGTTTGAGAGAAAAAAATGAGAGAAGTGAGTTTATTTCAAAATAAGGTGGCCAAATCGGCCACTTAAAACACTTTCCCAAATAGGAGTCGGCACCGACTTTGTGCGGCCGACACCTGCTCTGGGCGGCAAATTTTTATATAAAAATAAATAAAAACTATCCTAATTAAATACATGAACACAGTTCCTTTAAAACAAGAATGCCTAAATTAAAAATTAGACTGCAATTAAAAATAAAAATAAAAATAAAAATAAATTAGTTCACCCAAAATATTGTGTTGGTGTAACATAAGCAAAAAGTCCAAAATGAAAATAAAAAAAGTTAGTATTGACATAAAATTATTGATGTAAGAATCATCAAATAGTCGAATACAATTAATGCACTGATTTCACATTAAATGGGGTTAATAAAATTAAATAGCTAAATATACAATATATACAAACATAGAAGAACAAGTTAGTAGTCATTAACATGCGTCTTCCTATTTATATATGTACAACATATAGTGAAATTAAAGTATAATTATACAAACAACAAAATATGGCACCTATTCATACAAAGAACATATATACATACTTAGACATATAAACATATGAACATGGTTAAATCAACAAAATCCAAGCTTTCATGATATTGTTCCCTGACAATGGTGCTAAAAAATTGATGCGTAAATTTCGGGTGTATAAAAATTATCAAATTTAAATCCATCCCTTAGTCAAGTTTTAATTAAAACATTAATCTCAAAATATACATACGAGAAAGTATACTTATCGCAAACATAGTATAGGGAATTAACGAGTATCAATCCTCAAAGGAATAAGTACACACTAATTACTTTTCATTCATTATTTAACCGACCAAATAAAGTGATAAGATAATGAAGAGAAAAATAAAGAAATTTGTACAATTCAAGGATGTAGAAATATGTAATTTAGACAACTATCCTAAAAAATATGACAATGAATCATTTAGCAACTATCTTAATTAATCATCATCTTGGCATCATGGAGGAATATAATGTAAAGTTCAATCGTTTCCCAAGCCATGAATTCACTTATATAGATTCCACTTCTTTCCAAATCCACGGAACTACCATCTCATGATTAAATTAGAAGATTTCCCACTCAAACAAACATAACCAATATATGCATTAAAGACAATTCCTTATAAACATGAATTTAGTTAACAACCCTATACTCTAGGCGAAATTAACTAGTCTTTGATTATTTAGGTTATTTGGTCTTAACTTCGTTTCCTAAGTCCGTTAAGAAATAAAAAAAAATATGAAATCAATAGAATTAAATCAACTCCTATCGTCATTTCCCAAATCAATTAGAAGCAAATATAACTTCATTAATTTTTCTATGATCGTAAATAATCAAACACTAAGAATGATAGAAAACTAATCAAATAGCTAAATTAATACAAAAACCATGAATCCAAAAATATTGTCAAAAATACAATGAAACATTAATTACATCATTATTCTAGAAAAAGAAAATAAAGGTAAATGAAAGAACTCATAGACAAGCCTCCTTCTTGTCACATGAAGACTCTCTTGAACAATGCTCTTTGATTTTATGAATTCCTCCTTTAACGAGTGATTTGCTTATTTGATCCTTGAATTCATACTTTTGTCTTGTATTTTTCTTGTTTAAATAAGCTTCCAAGATGCTAAAATTCGGCCCCTAAGAGTTTTGGGTCGAGTAGAGATTAGAAAATATCAAAACTCTTGGGAAATTACCAAATCCGTTCAAAAGTTGGAAAACTCGCCGACATGGACCAAAGTGGAGCCGGTGCCGGCTTGGATGTTATGGCCGATGCCAAATTCGTGGGCACGGCCGGTGCCGACCATGCTCTAACAGCGACGGTTTTGTCATTTTTTCATCGTTTAATGCAATAAAATTCCAACACACCTTTTCAAGGGTAAAATATCAAACTTGAAAGAATATGCCTAGTTATTACAAAAAATGTACTACAAAACACCCTTAAATAACTAGAAATATATATATAAATTTTCCCCTATCAAGATCATCAAACATAAATTCAACCCTTAGTCAAGTTATAATTAAAACATTAATCCCAAATACATGTAGGAGCAAGAATACTCATCGCAAGTATAGTATAGGGAATTAACGAGTATCGATCCGCAAAGGAACAAGTACAAACTAATTACTTTTTATTCATTGTTTAACCGACCTGATAAAGTAATAAAATATAAAAAGAAAAATGAAGAAATGGGTACAACCAAAGGATGTAGGAATATGCAATTTAGACAATTACCCTAGAACACATGATAATGTATCATCTAGCAGTTATCTCAATTAATCATCATCTTGGCATCACAAAGGAATGTAAAGTAAAATTCAATCGTTTTCCAAGTCATGAATCCATGTATATAGACTCCACTTCTATCCCAATCCCTGGAATCACTATCTTTTGATTAAATTAGCAGATTTCCCAATTAAACTAACATAACCAGAACATGCATTAAACTCAATTCCTCATAAATATGAAATTAGCTAATGACCCTATGATCTACCTAAAATAAACTAATCTTCGATCACTTAGGTTCTTTAATTTTAAATTCATTTCCCAAGTATATCAAGATTTAATAAATATGAAATCAATGCAATGAACTCCTAACATCGTTTCCCAACTCAATTAGAAGAAACCACATCAATAAACAATGATAACAAGTAATCAAATACCAAAGAAGATAGAAAATTGATCAAATAACTAATTAATAAAAAAGCCACGAATCCTAAAATAATGTCAAATTACAATAAAAACATTGAATACATCATTGGTTAAGAACAAAAAAACAAAGGTAAAAAAAAAAAGTACTCATAGACAAGCCTCCTTCTTCTCCCTTGAAGACTTTCTTGAACAACCCTCCTTAGAAGGTGAATCTCTCCTTTTTTGAGTGATTGAAATTTTTTGCTCTTGGGTTCACATATTTCTCTTATGTTTTCCATGTTTTTATAGGCTTCATTGATGCTAAAATTCGATGCTTGAAGAGTCTTAGCCGAGTACGATTCAGAAAATACCAAAATCTTTGAAAAATTAACAAATTTGTGCACATGATTTTGCCTCTCCAGAGCAGACCTGGGACCAGGTCCAATTGACCCACCTGGCACCAGGGGTGTTTTATTTTTCCTCTTGAATTTCGCTCTATTTTTACTGTTCGGCCAGAGTGGACCGGTGCCTAGTACCTTAGCTGGAATTGGTGCCAAATGCATTGTGGAATTGGTCCACTTTTTACTCGAAATCAATTTAAATCTGCACAAATTTGTCAAAAAACTTTCTACAAGAAAAATGTCAAATAGGAAGAAATATGCCTAGTTTTTACATCAAAAGTATCTTAGTTTGACCTCAAATAATTAGGAAAATAGTGATGATTTTAGCCCCTATCAAACCAGAAAGGAAATTAATCATCCTAAGTGTTCGTGCAGATCTAGGATGAAAGTCTTACTATCTTCCTTTTGGTCATTATCACTTTCTTCTTGTCTTGTAATAAATTCTAATCCTATATAACCTATGTAATCTAATTACATAAAATTTAAATGTAGAAACCTCAAGTTACATTCGAGGGGAGTTAGATGAGAAGAGAAATTATACAAGAAACATAGAGAAGGCAGTCCATGTAGGCCTTATTTAATTCAAAACCAAAGTGATAAAATATGAACAATTTAATTAGGTCAATAGTCCAGAACCAAACCACTGTGCTAATTTTATGCTCAAAATAAAATTAAACAAAGTAAATAATTCCAAAATCACTATTTTGAAAAACTAGAATAAATTCTAAAATCAATATTTTAGAGAATATATTAATTGCTAAAATAATATTTTTGGAATTAAAATAATATATATATTTTATATATAATCTAAATTAATATTTTAGAAAATATATTAATTGCGAAATCATAGTTTAGGAATTAAATAATTTATAATCTAAAATTAATATTTGAGAAAATATATTATTTTCCTCGAAAAAATAACTCCGTTAGTCCCAAAACAAATTTTGTGGAAATTTGGGTGGTAAATGGGGAAAAAGAAACCACGAGTCGTATTTGTAAAGAACTGAAAAGTAGGAAAAAGGAATTTTAAAAAAATAATGCATCCACAGCCAGCATCCAATATGCCAGCCATGGATTGCATGAAATCAATCCAAGGCAGCTGCGACTTAGGTTGTTTTGTGCCTTAAGCCGCTACTTAGCTTCAGCAAGCTACCAGCGGTTTTAGACCAAAAACTTTTTTTTTCGATTTTTCCGTGCAGGTTTTTTCGATCATTTTCTTCAACAATTATAGAAGATAACTCCTCTGTTCAATGCCAAGAAAAATAGTATCTCTATATTCTTTTCACTGGAAAACAGAAACTACCAAAATGAAGAACAATTCTTCACAGCAGGTAATTAACAGAAACGGTTTTCCTCTTTGCAAAACCTTTTGGGAAACAAATTTTTTAGGACACTATAAAACAGATTTTCTGGGATACTATAACCATTACAGATATTTATACAATCCAACAATCCATATAGAACATGAACCAATTTCAAAACCATTTTAAAAATAATTTTCACAGACCAAAATCATTGTGGTTTTCATCACCTGATAAACTGTGTATTCAAAATACACAATGATAGTTCATAAAACAATTTCATAAGGGCATAATAACCCATTAAAACCACAAACATGAAGGTTCTGGTACCACTGTAAGGAACGTAGGTCATGCATAGTCTAATTAATGCAGTGGAGAAAACAGAATTCCAATCCTAAGATCGCATGTCTATGAGTGAAAACAGGAATATAGCAATAGTACGGGGTTTACCTTTGTTGCATGAGACTTAAAATTTTCTCCTTCTGGATGTTGAAGCTGTGATCTAACAACCCTATAATCTTGAACGAATAGAATACTCCTTTCTTGAATGTTCAACTTGAGCCACTGCAAACCAAATATAGGTTTGCCACCAACAGAAATCCACACCAGGATTCAAAGAACATAACCACCTAATTCTTGTGCTATCAAGAAAATGATAGGCTGCTAGGGTTTTGGGAAGAAGAAGAAGATAGAAATGGTTGTGTTTCTGTTTCTGTGAAAAGATCAAATCCACATGAAAACCAAAGCTTCTGTTATCTAATATAACAATTTAGGATTATTAAGAAGATAGAAGTGGTTGCGTATTTCCAGAATCTTAAATAATTTAGGATTTCGTAATGATGATCGGAACCCATAAGATATCATGGTTATGTTTTGGCCCGTAAATTATAACTATTTATAATTTGGCTATAGAAACTTCATCTTCATGCAATTAACTCTATTATATTATCAAATAACATTTTGAGTCCTTAATCCTTTATTGCGTGGGACCTATTAGGTTTCCTAGTCTACTGATAGTGAAATATGAATTAATCTAAACATCTTTAAGATTAAAAAACCATGATAATTAAAATTAACCTATTAATTCTAAAGAGAATAAGTTAATTAATTTTCTAATTAATAAATCCATATTGAGCAGATCATGAGTGGCACCTAGCAGTGATGGAAAACGAAAAACAGGGGAGCATGCTGTACGTAAAAAAAAAATTGGAGAAAAATAAAACGCGAGCCTTAAAGGCTATGCGGAAGCGTGAAGATCATACCTTTGCATTCCTTAACCCTCCTAGGTTGCGTAGGAATAGATTGAACGGCTGGAATCGCCTTGCTTTGCACACTTGAAGGAGCTTCCGGTTGAACACCCGCTAGCCTTCTACTTCGCATTGTTTGCATTAACGCTTAGCTCTCCAGCTCTCGGGATATTCCTCAGCCTAACCTCTAGTTGGTGAACACTATGGAGAAGAAGAATGATCTCAAAACTCCTTGGTTCTTTCGCTATTGATTAGCAAAGAATAAGAAGAAACCACAGAGGAAGGGAGAAGGAAGAAATGTGAGTTCCCAGAGAGAGAGTGACGTGAGTGTATGAGGCTAGGGAAAAATTAGGGTTTTATTTTCCAAAGAGTTGTTTATTAGTTCGCCTAAACTAGGTCTGTCAATCTCTGATAAACATATACCTGGGATTTCAAAACACCCGGATGTTATCCTGAGAATCAATTTGGCATAACTTTAAACTCCTCTTGACCGTATCTTGAAAAAAACCCTAAGGTCCAAGCTATTGGGCCAGAAAAATATTTATTATTTTTCTTGGATCCAAAAGGCCCAAAATAATAAATATTAATTATTTATTTCCTGGGCTTACATAAGTAACCCAATAAATAATTAATGAGCCCAAATGAACCATAACAATTAATCTTTAATTATTTATTTCTTGGGCCTATATAAATAACCCAATAAATAATTAAACATTATTTATTTATTTTCCCTAGTTTAAGCCCAGGTTAATTTCTTAATTATTCATACTGGACCTAGGCCCTGAATAATTAATTAACCAATTAAACTAGATAATTAATTTCTCTCAACTCCTATTTTATTTATTTATTTATTTTATTCCAGTCCAATAATAAATTAGACTTTCCGAATAAAATAAAATAAAATCCTCTTTAACTGAGACCAATTCCTCAACCCAAAAGTAGTTAGGACTTACGGGCTATCCCGAGGACCAAAAAAACACATCGCCTTGGCTGCTAAAATGACCAAAATACCCCTGCTATATAAATGGCTGTATTTTGCATTTTAAATATTTCCTAATATCACCATGAGAAAATATTGACCCCAAGGACAATGCTGCATTCGCAAAGTCTCCGACCTACAGGTGAAATGACTAAAATACCCCTCTACACATCGCCGTACATTTAGAGAGGAAGAAGTGTACTAACACCCCTCTAAATGACATCTACCATCGTTATGCTTCTAGTCCAATGATCCACGACTTCCTGGAATGTTTCCGCTTTCTAAGTGAGCTACCCTAAAGCAAACATCCAAGTCATGTTTTCCAGGGCCCTGGATAATTTAGACCATTCGGACAACCACAAGGGGCGATATAGTGCAGAAACTATCTTGTATAAGTCTGTCTTAACTAACTACTCACACATACCCAACATGCAAGTATATTGGCCCTACGATAGAACCTCAACCACAGTAAATCAAAGTATATGCTTCCAGCTTCGCCAGACTACCAACTCATACTCAAGTCGTAGAGTACTAGTCCACGCTGTAGCGGTAGTAGTCTAGGTTTCTACCATATAGTACTTTGAGAAACCACTACTACAGGTCCTGTTCTACGTATTCGAAATACGCTTATGTCATGAAGTGAGTGGACTACCCACTGGCTAAAGGTAAGCCATTCCCCATTTAGAATTCATAACATAATAACCTAAACATGATGAGGTTCACAGTCTCATCAATAGGTTAAGAACAAATGTTTATGTGTTAAATAACCCGTGATCCATACCTTGCTGTGAAAGACCACCATTCACATGGATCAGTTATTTAAGCACAATGGGTCTGTTCCAAACAAAAATCGTGCACAAACAAAAAGTAAATTCACAAACAATTTCTGAAAATAAATTCTTTCATTAAAATATTCGATTCTACATCAGAAACCTAGTCTAAGAGGGCATACAATCCAACAATCTCCCACTTGCACTCTAAGACTAGGTAAGTCAATAGGTGCCCACCCCTATGGCGTCTAAGTGTCTCTTGAAGACTCTCTCAGCCAAAAGCTTGGTGAATGGATCTACTAGATTATTTTCTAAGGCAATATGCTCCACCACGACTTCCCGTCTCTAGATGAAATCCCGGATCAGGTGGTACTTCCTCTCGATGTGTTTCCCCTTCTTGTGGTTCCGAGGCTCCTTAGATTGCGATACTGCTCCAGTGTTGTCACAATACATTACAACCGGCCTGTCCATATGTGGTACGACTCCAAGTTTTGAAAGAAACTTCCGGAGCCAGACTGCTTCCTTGGATGCCTCCGAAGCAGCCACATACTCAGCTTCCATGGTTGAGTCAGCAATACAAGACTGCTTAATACTCCTCCATGAAATTGCTCCTCCAGACAAGGTGAAGACATATCCACTAGTGGATTTTCTCTCATCCTTATCTGCTTGGAAGTCTGAGTCTATGTATCCTGTAGGAACCAAATCATCAGCCCTGTAAACCAGCATATAATCTCTCGTTCCCTTGAGGTACTTGAGAATATGCTTTACAGCTTGCCAATGAACCTCCCCTGGGTTTGACTGATATCTGCTAACTAAGCCCATGACAAAGCAGATATCTGGCCTAGTACACAGCATGGCGTATATGAGACTTCCCACAGCCGAGGCGTAGGGAATCCCACTCATTCTGTCATTTTCTTCTTGAGACTTAGGACAGTCCTTCGAAGAAAATGACAAAAAATGTCTGCAAGGGATTACAGCTCCCTTGCATAAGTCCATGCTGTACTTGGCCAGCATGTTGTCAATGTATGTCGCTTGGGATAATCCTAACATTCTCTGCTTCCAATTTCTAAGAAGCCTAATCCCGAGAATGTAGCTGGCTTCTTCCAAGTCCTTCATACTGAACTGGCTAGACAGCCAAACCTTTGTAGATGACAATGTCCCTACATCATTTCCAATGAGTAGAATGTCATCCACATAGAGGACAAGAAAAACTACATTAATGCCTTCAAGTTTCCTGTACACGCATAGTTCATCTTCGTTTTGAATAAAACCATAAGACTTTACGGTCTCATCAAAACGAATGTTCCATGCTCTCGATACCTGCTTAAGTCCATAAATGGACTTCTTAAGCTTGCAAACCATGTGTTCTTGGCCTTCAGCAATGAAGCCTTCCGATTGGGACATATAGATGTCTTCGCTAAGATGGCCATTCAAGAATGCCGTCTTGACATCCATTTGCCATATCTCGTAGTCATAATGACATGCGATGTCAAGGAGGATGCGGATGGATTTAAGCATGGCTACCGGGAAAAAGGTTTCCTCATAGTTGATACCTTCTTTCTGAGTATACCATTTCGCCACAAGCCTAGCTTTGAAGGTTTCCACCTTCCCATTCGCTCCTCTCTTCCTCTTGTGTACCCACTTGCACCTAATGGGTTTTATCCCTTCAGGTGAAGCTACAAGATCCCAAACCTGATTGAGGTACATAGACTCAATCTCGGCTTTCATTGCTTCATGCCACAGATTTGCATAGCATCAGCAATAGCCTCATCGTATCTAGTGGGGTCTTGTTCCTGATGGTCAGAGACCAGCTCAAAAGCTTCTCCAGTCCATCTATTCGGAACCCTAGACACCCTCCCACTACGACGATGCTCCATTTGTACAGGCTCTTGAGGCTGTGCCTCTTCTTGTTCCACTATCGGGTCAGAAGAAGTTGATTCCGTAGATAACTTCTCCTCAAGTTCCAACCTCGTTGAACCTTTAGTGGAAGTACTTTGATCATCTTCCAAGTATCTAGCATTGGTACTGACTAGTACCTTCTGCTCCTTAGGATGATAAAAGTAGCCTCCTTTTGTCCCTTTTGGATACCCAACAAAATAGCATAATTCTGATCTTGGTTCCAACTTGTCTCCCTTGATCAGTACATAAGCTGGACATCCCCAAATCCTGAGATGATTCAGACTTGGCTTACGCCCAGTCCACATCTCATAGGGAGTCCTAGGTACTGACTTGGAAGGCACCAAGTTCAGAATATATGCCGCTGTTTCCAGGGCATATCCCCAAAAGGACACTGGAAGAGTAGCATGAGACATCATGCTTCGGACCATTTCCATCAACGTCTTGTTCCTTCTCTCAACTACTCCGTTCTGCTGGGGGGTTCCCGGCGCAGAGAGTTGGGATACTATCCTATGATGTACCATGTAGTCCTTGAATTCACCTAGGAGGTACTCTCCACTACGATTCGATCGTAAGGTTTTGATTAATTTACCTGTCTGACGCTCCACTTCAGCCTTAAACTCTTTGAACTTGTCAAAAGAGTCAGACTTGCGTCTCATTAGGTAAATGTAACCATACCTCGTACAATCATCTGTGAACGTGATGAAGTACTCAAAACCTCCCCTAGCTGGTGTAGACAATGGACCGCACACATCAGTGTGAACAAGACTCAATACCTCATTGGCTCTATCCGCCTTTGGTGTAAAAGACCTCTTGGTTATTTTTCCCATTAGGCAGGATTCACATTGAGGCCAACTTTCCAATCTCAATGAGCCCAAAGGCCCATCATGGATTAGCCTCTGAATCCTGGTTGAGTTAATATGACCCAACCTTAGATGCCAAAGGTATGAATAATTGATATTGGTCTTTCTCTTCTTAGTTAAAGGTTCAGACAGAGCGTTATTTGATTGGTTGTTAATAGGGTTTAAAAAGAACAGATTACCATACATGTGCCTAGTACATAAAATTTCTCCATCTCTACTGATAGAAATACCAGAATGGAAAGATACAGAATATCCTTGATTAATAAGTTTTGCAACTGAAATCAAATTCTAACGAAAACCAGGTACATATAAAATGTCTTTTAAAACCACTATCTTATTACAATAAAAAATAAGATCCATCTCTCCCACTGCAAGGGCCCAGACTTGTGCTCCATTACCCACTCGAAGCCCATGTTCGCCCTTCTTGAGTCTTCTTATCTTCCTAAACCCCTGCAAGGAGTTACAGATATGATCAGTGGCTCCTGAATCAACAATCCAAGTGGAAGTTGATCCTACCATTGATATGGACTCTAGATAGTAAACATTACCTGTGGGTTTTTTCTTGGTTTGAAGATCTGGACACTCCTTTTTCCAGTGTCCCTTCTTCCCACACTTGAAGCACTTGCCCTTTGGTTTGTCCTTGGACTGGGCTGCTGCATTCCCCTTCTTCTTCTTGAACTTTCTGGGCTTAGGCCCAGTTCTTGAAAAAGAGGCCTTAGCAATCATGGCCTTAGACTGCGGCTTCATGACCTTCTCTGCCATCTGGAGCTCTTTCATCAGTTCAGTTAACCTCATGTTCAACTTGTTCATGTTATAGTTTAACTTGAACTGAGTGAAAGAGCCCGGTAGAGATTCGAGAACCATATCCACTTGGCTCTCGGGGTCAATGACAGCCCCTAAGATTTTCGCCTCCTCGAAAGCAACAATCATCTTGAGCATATGCTCTCGGACTGATGCTCCCTCAGCCATCTTAGTGTTTACAATTGTTCGAAGAGCCTCCTCCATTGCGGGCCGGCTCTTATCTGCGAACATATTTGCCAAAGATTGACTTATGTCATATGCAGAAGCCATGTGCTCGTGTTTTGACTGGAGCACATTAGACATGGAAGCTAACATATAGCAACGTGCCATTTCTTCGGCTTTCTTCCATGCCTTTTCAGCCTCTCGCTCTTCAGCGGTGGAACCTTCCCCGATAACAGGGCAGGTCTCGTAAAGGACATACGTATATTCCTCGGCTGTGAGTATTATGTCCAGGTTCCTTTTCCAGTCCACATAGTTTGGACCCGTTAGCTTATTCTCCCTGAGAATAACGGCCAATGGACTAAAAGAACCTCCCACCATTTCTGAAAATCGAAAATAAAAGAAAGAATTTAGTTTATGAAAACAAAATAAAATTTGTGCACTGAAAATAATTTGGCTCTTAGGAAAACTGACATAGCTTCTTGGGAAGATTAACAGTTTCCTAAGCTAAGTGTATTAACCACCACAAATTAATTTCCCTTCTAGGTAATGATCTAGAGGATAACTCCATCGTGGGATGGCCGTTTCCTCTCATTTCCTATGGACATACCTCGCACTATAACCTCCAACGTGGGCTGGCCGATCATAGTACATGCCCCGAGTTATTAATTATATCCTTCCATTAGATCTAGATCCTTGTGGTATCCCCATCCTATGTGGGTTCACTCCCAGGGTAACGCGAGGGGACCCACGATCTCTAATGAGGACCGTGATGGAAGTCGTGGGGCCGTTGGAACCCCTCTCCCACTTAGTCTTTTAAAATAAAGTTTTTCTGAAAAATATCCTTTTGAAATTTCCATTAAGTTTTTCTTAACTCAAAAATAAAATATCTAAGTACAATAAAATCTCTATGTCAAGGCTTATAGCCTTTGAGAGATTTCCTCCATGGACTAATTTTATTTAAGTTAAAACTTAATGATTTCAAAAATTTTCCAATTAAAACTTTCTAGAGACTTTGGTCTCAAGCTTATTTGACAAAATCATTTTTCTAGTCCAAAACAAAACAAAATGGCTCTCCATTTTAATTTACAAAAATATCTAAATTCAATATATTTTCTGTGTCAAGGATTAAATCCTTTAAGAAAATATTCAAGGATTAATTTTTGTACCAATTAAAATAACCATTTAGTTTTTAAAGAAAAATATTTTTTCTTGCCAAAACAAAAAGTTCCCAAAGACTTTGGTCTTTGAGAAAAAACACACATAGGTACATAAAAAAATAGCATGCTAGAAAACAACAGACGTTTTCATGCTTTTCTATTTTTTAAACCTAAGTGCCCAAATAATAGAATTAAACACATTAATTAATTAATTAATTATCTTGTTTAATCCTAAAATCCTTTACTAATATTTTTTATGCAAATATATTCCAAGAATATAAATATTGCAAAAATATTTACTTCGCCTGGTATGGGACCCAAAACGAAAAAGAAAAAAAATAAAATAAAAAATTTGACTGGCGGTCTACTGCACCGGCCGCACCGGATCCGCCCCCGCGTGGCCTGCAGTCCACCGCGGCCGCGGTGCACCGTGCGCACCAGATCACCATCCTCAGCAACCCGCCAGCCGTGACCTGCCCGCCTGAGTGCCAGTGCCCGCGCCCGATCCTCCTCAGCTGCCGACCCGCGTGTTGGCCCGGTAACCCGCGCGGCACCCGGCCTCCAATTGCAATTCAATTGCAAATTCCAGATGCGAATCGGCTTGAATTCTCTGCAATCGGCTCGGCTTACGCGGCTCCAGCAACACGGCTCTACTCACAATTTCGGCAGTGGCTCGGCGGCGGCTCGGCTCGGCTCAATTGGCTTAGGAATAGTTTTCTTCTTCGTTTTTTCATCTTTCTCGCGCGAAACTTGCAGAGCATTTATCCTGCGACCTTTTGCTCATATTTTTGGCTTCTTTGGACATATTTACTTACAAAAAACATCCAAAACAAAAACACAACCGCCTATACCCATTAAAATTGGGTTTACAAGATTAAACCATTAAAACCAAAAATTTTACAGTGGCCTCCTATGCTTCAACGATGAAGCTTACATCAAGCCTATCCCATACCAAAATAGCGAAGGATCACATGTATAAAAATCTTCTCCATTTTATTAACTGCCATGCTCCCTATATTGATCAAAACTAGTGGCTCTGATACTACTTTGATGGAAAATGAAAAACAGGGGAGCATGCTGTACGTAAAAAAAAAATTGGAGAAAAATAAAACGCGAGCCTTAAAGGCTATGCGGAAGCGTGAAGATCATACCTTTGCATTCCTTAACCCTCCTAGGTTGCGTAGGAATAGATTGAACGGCTGGAATCGCCTTGCTTTGCACACTTGAAGGAGCTTCCGGTTGAACACCCGCTAGCCTTCTACTTCGCCTTGTTTGCATTAACGCTTAGCTCTCCAGCTCTCGGGATATTCCTCAGCCTAACCTCTAGTTGGTGAACACTATGGAGAAGAAGAATGATCTCAGAACTCCTTGGTTCTTTCGCTATTGATTAGCAAAGAACAAGAAGAAACCACAGAGGAAGGGAGAGGGAAGAAACGTGAGTTCCCAGAGAGAGAGTGACGTGAGTGTATGAGGCTAGGGAAAAATTAGGGTTTTATTTTCCAAAGAGTTGTTTATTAGTTCGCCTAAACTAGGTCTCTCAATCTCTGATAAACTATCCCCGGGATTTCAAAACACCCGGATGTTATCCTGAGAATCAATTTGGCATAACTTTAAACTCCTCTTAACCGTATCTGGAAAAAAATCCTAAGGTCCAAGCTATTGGGCCAGAAAAATATTTATTATTTTTCTTGGATTCAAAAGGCCCAAAATAATAAATATTAATTATTTATTTCCTGGGCTTACATAAGTAACCCAATAAATAATTAATGAGCCCAAATGTACCATAATAATTAATCTTTAATTATTTATTTCTTGGGCCTATATAAATAACCCAATAAATAATTAAACATTATTTATTTCCCCTAGTTTAAGCCCAGGTTAATTTCTTAATTATTCATACTGGACCTAGGCCCTGAATAATTAATTAACCAATTAAACTAGATAATTAATTTCTCTCAACTCCTATTTTATTTATTTATTTATTTTATTTCAGTCCAATAATAAATTAGACTTCCTGAATAAAATAAAATAAAATAAAATAAAATAAAATCCTCTTCAACTGAGACCAATTCCTCAACCCAAAAGTAGTTAGGACTTACGGGCTATCCCGAGGACCAAAAAGACACATCGCCTTGGTTGCTAAAATGACCAAAATACCCCTGCTATATAAATAGCTGTATTTTGCATTTTAAATATTTCCTAATATCACCATGAGGAAATATTGACCCCAAGGACAATGCTGCATTCGCAAAGTCTCCGACCTACAGGTGAAATGACTAAAATACCCCTCTACACATCGCCGTACATTTAGAGAGGAAGAAGTGTACTAACACCCCTCTAAATGACATCTACCATCGTTATGCTTCTAGTCCAATGATCCACGACTTCCTGGAATGTTTCCGCTTTCTAAGTGAGCTACCCTAAAGCAAACATCCAAGTCATGTTTTCCAGGGCCCTGGATAATTTAGACCATTCGGACAACCACAAGGGGCGATATAGTGCAGAAACTATCTTGTATAAGTCTGTCTTAACTAACTAGTCACACATACCCAACATGCAAGTATATTGGCCCTACGATAGAACCTCAACTACAACAAATCAAAGTATATGCTTCCAGCTTCGCCAGACTACCAACTCATACTCAAGTCGTAGAGTACTAGTCCACACTGTAGCGGTAGTAGTCTAGGTTTCTACCATATAGTACTTTGAGAAACCACTACTACAGGTCCTGTTCTACGTATTCGAAATACGCTTATGTCATGAAGTGAGTGGACTACCCACTGGCTAAAGGTAAGCCATTCCCCATTTAGAATTCATAACATAATAACCTAAACATGATGAGGTTCACAGTCTCATCAATAGGTTAAGAACAAATGTTTATGTGTTAAATAACCCGTGATACATACCTTGCTGTGAAAGACCACCATTCACATGGATCAGTTTTTTAAGCACAATGGGTCTGTTCCAAATAAAAATCGTGCACAAACAAAAAGTAAATTCACAAACAATTTCTGAAAATAAATTCTTTCATTAAAATATTCGATTCTACATCAGAAACCTAGTCTAAGAGGGCATACAACCAAAAAGCATTGCATCATGACTGCCTAAAAGTCCAGAAAGTCAAGTGGCTTGACTTGAACCTTTCAATACCAAACAATAGTGTAATAAAATTCTTTCACCATACAATATCCCATTCAGTTTAGATTACGAAATTAGTGTCAACTCCCCCTATAATATTAATTAATTATGTCTCGAATATTTTAGTGCATGTTCCTGGAATCCACTACTCATCACGTGTATCAATTGAAACTCTTTCCAATACATAGTTGCCTTGGCCAAGAACTTCTTAAGTAGTGATTCTAACAAATGACATGAGATATTCACCCCTACTCATTGGAGTGATGAATCATTTATTGATCGTATCAACTACTTTCGTTTACTTCACATTGTACCCAATATCTATCCCATAGATGGTCTTGTTAGGACTCTAGAGATTGGAATCAAAGAACAACGCTTAGCAAATGAACTACATTGGAATCTCAAGTCTAAGGACACTTGCACATTTACTATGATGAGATTCTATCACTGGCACTAAATAGTTATCTATGTGATTATCTCATAACTAGGTCATCCAATGTACTTATTCAAGTAACAAGCATTCATATGTTAACTTTGTGTATCGCAATACTCACAGATGTGGGAACCACTGCCAGATCAAATCAGGAAGTATAACACATGCTAGTCTTGACATATTAGTGATGTCCTATCTTATTAATACTATAACTTGGGATGATTTAAGTACGAACACTATATAGTGTAGTAGAAATCTCACATTATGATCTCTCTCATTATTTTCTAAACATGGTGTTGCACTTAGGACTTTATCTGACAATTATATATTCGAATGAAAGTATAAATAAAACAAACTGAAAGATAAAAAATACCATGTATTATTTAATAAATGTACAATATTATAGAATATATAGGACTGCCTCTTGGTGATAATACCAACAGCAACGAGCTATCTCGTCGGCCTCGGCGGAACCCTCCCTGATAACAGGGTAGGTTTCATGTAGGACATACCTATATTCTGCTACAGTGAAGGTTATATCTAGTTTCCTTTTCCAGTAAACATAATTTGGTCCCATTAACTTATTCTTATGGAGAATAATGGCCAAATGATTGAAAGAACCCCCACCAACCATTTTTGAAAATTGAAAATAAAAGAAAATTCTCAGTTTTTGAAAAATAAATAATTTGTGCACTTTAGCCTTATATTAAATATGACAATAGTTAACCCTATCACTATTATCTTTAATATGATCAATTTGGCTCTTAGGAAAATTGACATAGCTTCTTGGAAAGATTGACAGTTTTCTAAGCTAAGTGTGCTAACTACCACAAATTGACTACCCTTCTTGGTAATGATCCAGAAGATAACTCCACCGAGGGATTGTCGTTTCTTCTCATTTTTTATGGACAATCCTCGTACTATGACCTTCAACGTGGATTGGCCGATCACAGTATGATTTGTACGAATTTAGGTATGAAAAAATTATATAAAAATAAGCACATTCCTAATCAAGTTTAAATTAAAACATTAACCCCAAATTACACATATGAGCAAGCGTACTCATCATTAAGCATAGCATAGGGTTTAAAACGAGTATCGATCCTCAAGGAACAAGTATGCATTAATCAATTTTCTTTCATTGTTGAACCGACTCAATAAAATGAAAAAGAATAAAAAATAAAATAAAAGAATATATACATGTCAAGGATGGAGAATTATGTAACTCAAACCATTATTTTGACAAACATGACCTTAAAGTACCCAATCATTATCATAACTAATCATTCTCTTGGCATCATGAAGGATTAAGATAGATTTACTTCTTTTCCAATCCATGAAATCACTATCTTCTAGACAAATTAGCATCACATATCTTGTCTCAACTAATTCACCCAAAAGATGCATTAAACATAATCCTTGATTAAGTCCCCATATCCAGGCAAATTTAAAACATGAAATTAACCAATGAATCCACATCCTAGCAGACATCAATTAACCTTTAATTACCTAGTTCTTATCAATTAACCCATTTTTCAAGAAAGTTAATAGACAACAAATATGAAATTAATGAATTGAGACCACCATCAACCCCTTTTCCAAGCAAGTTAATAGAAAGAAACAACAAATTAATCTCGTATTCAGCATAAGTAATTAAATACTAAAATAACAATCAATTATTCAAAAGATCAAAATAACTCTAAAAATCATGAATACAAAAAATAATGTCAAATTACAATAAAACAATTAATACATCATTGTTCAAGAAAAGAAAACAAAGTTAAAAGAAAGCACTCATAGACAAGCCTCCTTCTTCTTCCTTCGTAGACTCTCTTGTACAATCCTCATTGATTTGATAAATTCCTTCTTGATTTTGAGTGATTTTGTGTTTTGCTCCTTGAATTCATCCTATTGACTTGTATTTTCCCTCTATTTATAGGCTTTAGATGTGCCTAAATTCGTCCCTCTAGGGTTTCTAGCCGAAGAAAAGTATGAAAATACCAAAACTCTGAAAATTGCCAAAAATGCGCACAAAAATCAAGGCACCGTCTCTGTACCAGGGCACAACTTGCACCACCAAACTTGCCTAGGGCCAACACCGATTGCATTCTATCTCTCTGTCTGTTCACTGATTTTTCTCTATTTTTGTGCTAAGTTCTTCCAGGTCACAGCCGGCGACGCCTCTGGGCTCCCAACCGGTATCGGCTGTGTTCTATTCAGCCCATGTGTCGTTAATTTTTCATCACCTCGAAGTGCATGCCAGCAGTTGTGGCCGGCACCGCCTGTCCTGTCCTGGCCGGTGCCGCCTCTAGTTTGTTTAGCAACGATTTTGCCTTGTTTTACCCCTAAAATTTGAAATAATGCACAAAATACCTTTCCAATGGTAAAATCTCAAATATGAAGGAAAATGACCAGTTATTACGCAAAATGTATCACAAAATAGCCTCAAATAACTACGAAATATATAACTAATTTAGGCCCTATCACATTTCCCCACACTTAGCTCTTTGCTTGTCCTTAAGCAAAGTATCATAGACAAGTAGAAAAACACAAGTTTTCACAAAATCACTCAATCAATTTCAAAATAATATTTCCAATGCTTTCTTTATTTAAGATAACAAAACATATGCTACTATACCTTTCATGACAAATGCAAGACTTGTGTAAGTGAAGAATGACTAGCAGAACCGTCCCAACACTTCACATCATTCTCAAACCATTGGAAAGAATTTAGTTAAAAATATATATATATATGTATTTCATAAGTTTACTTTTCATACTGATGCGTATGGATTTGGGTATAAAAATAATACAAAAATAAACACATTCCCAATCAAGTTTAAATTAAAACGTTAACCCCAAATTACACATATGAGCAAGCATACTCATCATTAAACATCGCATAAGGTTCGAACGAGTGTCAATCCTCCAGGAACAAGTATACATTAATCATTTTTTTTTCATTGTTTAACCGACTCAACAAAGTGAAAAAGAATAGAAAGAAAAATAAAATAAAATAAAATAATATATACATGTCAAGGATGGAGAATTATGGAACTCAAACCATTATTTTAACAAGCATGATCTTAAAGTACCTAATCATCATCATAACTAATTATTCTCTTGGCATCATGAAGGATTAAGATAGATTCACTTCTTTGGTCAATCTATGAAATCACTATCTTCTAGATAAATTAGCATTACTTTATCTCGTCTCGACTAATTTACCCAAAAGATATATTAAACACAATCATTGGTTAAATTTTCGTGGTCTCGGCAAACTTAAAACATGAAGCTAAATAATGAATCCTTGGTCTTGGCAAACATCAATTAACCTTTAATTACTTAGTTCTAAGCAATTAACCCCTTTGGTCTCAGCAAGTTAATAGACAACAAATAAGAAATCAATAAATTGAAACCACCATCAACCATTTGGTCTCAGCAAGTTAATGGAAAGAGACAACCAATTAATCTCGTAATCAGCTCAAGTAATTAAATACCAAACCATTATTTTGACAACCATGATCTTAAAGTACCTAATCGTTATCATAACTAATCATTCTCTTGGCATCATGAAGGATTAAGATAGATTCACTTCTTTGGTCAATCCATGAAATCACTATCTTCTAGATAAATTAGCATTACTTGGTCTCATCTCAACTAATTTACCTAAAAGATGCATTAAACACAATCATTAGTTAAATTTTTGTGGTCTCAGTAAACTTAAAACATGAAGCTAAACAATGAATCCTTCGTCTCGGCAGACATCAATTAACCTTTAATTACTTAGTTCTAAGCAATTAACCCCTTTGGTCTCCGCAAGTTAATAGACAACAAATAAGAAATTAAAAAATTGAAACCACCATCAACCCCTTTGGTCTCAGCAAGTTAATGGAAAGAGACAACCAATTAATCTCGTAATCAGCTCAAGTAATTAAATACCAAGAATAATAATCAATTAATCAAAAGATCAAAGTAATTCTAAAAATCATGAATACCTAAACAATGTCAAATTATTATAAAATAATTAATACATCATTGTTGAAGAAAAAGAAAACAAAGTTAAATGAAAGTAACCATAGACAAGCCTCCTTCTTCTTCTTTCGTAAACCTTGTACAATCCTCCTTGAATTGAAGAATTCCTCCTTAATTTGAGTAATTTTCTGTTTTGATCTTTGAATTCTCTCATTTTCCTTGTGTTTTCCCTTATTTATAGGCTTTTGAAGTGCCTAAATTGTAACACCCCACTACCTAGGCCCAACAGGGTCAGGGATATCGCCCCGTCCAAAGGACAAGGAGTCTTTATAACTAGGTCACACAAACAAAAATAAAAAAAATACTTTAAAATTAAACTTATTACAACCCAAAAAGTCAAGAACAAAATAAATTGTTCACTATCGTCTCTCAAAGCAACACATAAAATAAATAACATAAAGTCTTCAAAGCAGGCAACAATCTAGCTACTCATCACCACAGCAAGATCGACCTGAAAACATGGCATAAAAGGTGATGAGATAAAAATCTCAGTAAGCCCGTGTGTGCCTTGAGTGTTTCAAGTAAAACAGTTCGTGAATGCAGATTGTAAAAATTGCATAAGAGAAAGTGCTGGTAAGCAATAAATAAAGATTTAAAATAAAGAGTGGCGTTTTTTTTTTCAAACTATACATGTGAACAATAAATACAGCCACTCAAATGAGAAGCCATGGGTTACTACATGTTGAGCCCCATGACTAGATAACGGTCAGAATGCCACACTTTGTGCAGACTGACAAAATGTGTGATCGGCCTACCGGGTAAGATACTACTAGCCTACCCTTATTGAGTACTCAACGTTGATTGTCCCATTTAGGAGAAAATTGATAAAATATTACTTTACTTGGAAATAGCAACTAAGGGTTTCTAAAATTCGTGTCAAAGTTGAGTTTTTAGAAAGAGTTTAGTGTTTGTGCAAAACTACTTGTTTGGTTTTCAAAAGATTTGTTTGACAGAACAAGAAAGGAAATAGTCCTTAATTGCCTATACAAAATGAGTGTCCATACACTCTGCGTTTAGCTTGACATAGTAACCTTTTGTCATCAAATAAGTTTATGCAGGAGCTTACCTGATCCTTTGCTTGCAAAATTCACAAATCTTCCAAAGCTGACCTAACCCCGCCTATGGTAAACACAAGTCATATGGTTTTATTCAAGCTATACTCGCTTCGATAAATGATCCTAGTTCAACTAATTACAATCATGATCCTAATGTCCTAAGCTATAATGCTAGATGATAAAGGGTTTTATAAAATAAGTCTAGCTTGATAAGTGAAAACAACTAGGGGTTGTGAAATAATTACTAATAAGTTATAGGTTCAGATAATAAATCTTGAGTGTTGCTCTTAATAAATAAATTAGGGTTTAATTGATGAAGAGTCCTAAGTCCTAAATGATATTATTAAAATAAATTATTACTAATCTCTTAATTAGCAATTAATAGGTAGAAAATAAATAATAAATGAAATTGATAATAAATAAATTTTATTAAATTTTGATCAATAAATAAATTTCAATAGTATTTATGAATATATAGCCTACAAGATTGATATTTTACCTATTATTATTTATATAAAAGGCTTTATTTATTATTATTATTATTATTATTATTATTATTATAGGATATAAATATTTATTTATGTTATTTTTAATAGAAGATATCATTTATTTGGCTAAAATTTCACTATTCCATTTAATATTCGAAATCCAACTTCCTAGGGTTTTCGAAATCTTTGGAGGAAATCATAATATTAATTTTAATTAACGTAATAAAATTGGATAACTAAAATAGCTTAGGATCAAAAAGATTATGATCACAATTCCTATTTCTAACAAGAATTATGAACATATACTCCAACATCAATCAACAAACTATTCCATTCATGAGTAAAGGCTTAAATCTATGTGTACTATCACATGGTCAAATCTCTACTAAGCATAATCATATTCATGGCTTCAATAAGAACACAAAAACATAATATCCTATTAACCAAAGGTGACATAATATCTAGCATGCTTAAACATCAACACTCACTCAAGACATGAAGAACATGCATCGATCCATAAGAAATAAAATAAAACATAACCATGGAAAAACATCCTCATGCTCCAATCTCAACTCCTGCATACATAAGCACATACTCAATCCCCAATCATATTCTATCCTTTTCTAACAACATCTAAGAGACATGACTTTAGAATTAAAGAGAAGGTTAAAGTGAAATACTTGGTTGATGACTATCTCGATGAAGATTCAAGAAGATCCACATGGTTAGGAGGTTTGAATCGTCCAAGAAAGAAGAAGAAAAACAGCCATGGTTGAAGTAACCATTTCGGCCGAGAGAGAGAGAGAGAGAGAGAGAGTATTAGTATATCATGTTAAAGATTGAAGGGAAAAAAGATGAATAAAATAGTTCTTGGTTACCTTGATAGTGTTCTTGAGACTTCAAGAAAAATTTTGGTTTTTGATCCGATAGCAGATTTTTGTTTTCAACATTTGATGATATAAAATCCAGAAATGGACTCTAGGGAGTGATTAGGCATGATCTGGAGTTTTTGGAAAGGATTGGAGGTGTTTAGAGGGGTCTTAGGCTTGAAGAAAGGTAGTGTGTGTTCTTGGTGTTCTTGGAGAAATGGAGAATTAGAGAGAAAGCTGAACGAAATTACTGAAAGGTATTAGCCGAATGATTGAGGTATCCATGTGATTTGGTTTTTAGATTAGGGAGAAGAGGAAAATCTGGTTGTTTGAATTTCAAAAGGAGTAATTTATGGAGTGTTTTAAGGTAGAAGATATGGTAAGGTGGTTTGATTGATGGAGGTTCTTGGAAGCTACAATGGCTGACTGGTTTGCTGCGGTTTTACTGAAATGAATGAGGGTTGAAGGGGCTATAGGGTTGGCCAAAATTCTGAATGTAATGGTAGGAGAATTTCTGGTTGTTTGAAGCTTTATCCAAGGGAGTTTTCATGGAGTAATTTGCTAGAATTTTGAACTTCAATTGAAAGTTTGATTGGAGTAATTGAAGGAGGAATTTAAGGAGTGGCTATGGTGCTCAATCGTGCAGGTCTATGGAGGAGAGTGATGAAGCTCAGTTCATGGCTGACTAAGGTTAACTTCATAGAAGTTTGAGGTGATTTTTGGACTAGGCTTGAAGAGAGAGCAAGGCAGGAATTTTCTGGCTTGATTTTCGAATGGCTTGTTGGAATTTTTGCGTAGTTTTTTCTACAATGTTCCAACCGACTTGCAGATAGTTTGAAGGGGTATTGGAGGGTCATTTAAGGCTGGTTTCCAGCCTTCTTTCTGGAGGAAAGGCAGATTTAAATTACTAATTTGAAGGTTAGAAGAAATAGCTTTGTTTTTGGCCTGTTATGCTGCGAAACTTACCCAGAATTTTTTTTCTAGTTTGCACAGCTTTGTGCAATCCGGTTTTTGGCAAGGAAATTCTGGCTTCAAGTTGAACAAGTTGGTCATTTTCCTAGCAGTGTTTGAGTAAGAAAAATGGTTAAAGTTTTCGAAAGTTAGGTTGGTCAAGAATCTGGAAAAATTGTAGATTCCTATCATGAAGAAGATGAACACTATGAAATGAAGTTTTGAAGGTTCAACCTTGGAGATTAATTTTCTTGGGAACCTTCCTTAACTCCTTCCCTATTTTCAGTTAAAACTCTATCTTCTAAGAGCCATTTTTGAAATCCCAAGATCAATAAACCTTACTGAATTTTTTGGAATTAAAATATGGCTTTGGATAAATTGAACAAACTTAATTGGTAAAGAATTAAGGTAAGCTAGGGAATAAAAATGACATGAATCCCTTAAGAATTCTTTTAGGGCATAAGAATAGGATTAGGACATTCTCTTCATGTCTCCCCTAGGACAACACTCCTATTTCTACTTATGGAATGCAAGGGACAAAAATTAAATCAAAAAAGAAATTATCATAGCAAAAACTTAAATGATGAGATTTGAACTCAAGACCTTAGAGATTATTTCCAAAGTTCTAACCACTAAACCACAACAATTCTTGTTCTTATTTTCTCTTCCAAATATTCTTCCTATTAAATCCTCAAGCTATCTCCCTATTTTGACCTCAAGAAAAATTACCATTTTACCCTTCCTACTCAATAAGCACAACTAAGCCTTTTAGACTACAAATTATAATTCTAAAGCACATAAAATCATTTCAAAATATATTTATGCATGCAATAAAATATATGATATGCATCCCAACCCCCTTACTCTAGGGTTGGGTTGAGGTCGGGTTTCACATCCTCCCCTCTTTAGGAGAATTTGGTCTTGAAATTCAAGCATACCTTTATCTCAGATCGGGGTACTTCCGCTTTATCCACTCTACTGTTTCCCATGTGGCATCTCGCGTGCCATGATGCTCCCACTGCACCTTTATCATTGGAATCTGCTTGTTCCGAAGAGTCTTGATACTTCGGTCCAATATCCTCACGGGTTTCTCCACATAGCTCAAGTCGGGTTGCAATACCAACAACGCATCATTCAAAATATGACTGGGATCGGCATTGTACTTTTTCAGCTATGACACATGAAACACGTCATGAATTCCTATCAATCCATCTGGTAAATCTAATCGGTACGCTACCGGCCTAATTTTCTCCTTTATCGGAAATGGCCCCAAATACCTCGGATTCAGCTTCCCACCTTTGGAATGCTTCAGAATTCCTCTATTCGGTGTCAGTCTTAGGGATACTCTATCTCTCACCTAAAATTCTAACTCCCTCCGCCTATTGTCCGCATAGCTCTTTTGTTGGCTCTGGGCTGCTTTTAGCCTTTCCCTAATTAATTTGACCTTGTCCAACATTTCCTGAACACAGACTTCTCTGTTTTTGCTTATGTGACCATCTTCTGACCAACTCTAGTATAGCGGTACCTAACACTTGCGTCCGTATAGTGCCTCATACAGAGCTATCCCAATCAAAGCTTGGTAACTGTTATTGTACGACAACTCTGTATACAGCGCACATTCGATTCACTTATCTCTAATGTCCAGTACACATGCTCTCAGCATATCCTCTAATATCTGTATAACCTTTTCTGACTGCCCATCGGTTTGCGGATGTGCCGTCGTACTGAACTTTAGACTCGACCCCATTGATTCTTGAAACTTGCTCCAAAATCAAGATGTAAATCTCGAATCTCAGTCATACACAATACTTGAAGGCACTCCATGTAGTCGGACTATTTCTCGCACATAGGTCTAAGCCTACTTCTCTATGGAATCCCTTACATTCACTGGTATGAAATGTGCTGATTTGATTAGTCGATCCACCACTACCCATATGGCGTCCTTTTGGGTTCTTGATATAGGAAGTCCAGTAACGAAGTCCATGGTCACTTCCTTCCACTTCTATTCAGGTACTGGTAACGGTGGCAACAGTCCTGTTGACTTCTTGTGCTCCACTTTGACCTTTTGACAGGTGAGACACATCGAGACAGACTTACCCACATTCCACTTCATTCCAGGCCACCAATAGGCCCTTTTCAGATCCTAGTATGTTTTGACTTCCCTTGGATGAATGGCGTACTTGTTCTTTTGCACCTCTTCTAAAATTCTGTCCTTCAATTGGTGCTCTTCGGGTACACACAACCGATCTCTAAAATACAAAATTCCCGCTTCGTCCTGCCGGAATTCATTGCCTTGCCGTTTGAGCTCCTTGTCCTTGAAAAGTTGAAATTCTGCATTACTTTGCTGATCTTCGATAATTTTCCACCTTAGATCTGGTACTAACTTCAGGTTGTTAACCACAATTTTCTCCTCTTGCACTTCTGCTCTTCTATCTAACACATCTTGAACCACTTGAATCTCCCATGCCTTTAGCCTAGCCATACTGATTGTTATGCTCAAGGCATCAGCAACAACGTTGGCCTTCTCGGGATGATAGTTGATTAGACAACAGTACTCTTCCAAAAATTCTATCCATCTTCGCTGCCTCAGATTCAAGTCATTCTAGGTAAAAATATACTTTAGGCTCTTGTGATCAGTGAATACTTCATATTTTGCTCCGTACAGGTAGTGTCGCTATTTCTTTAAAGCGAACACAATGGTAGCCAACTCTAAATCATGTGTGGGATAATTGACTTTATGAGGCCTCAACTTCTGAGAAGCATAGGCGATCACCTTTCGGTCTTGCATCAAAACTTCTCCCAAACCTTCCTTTGAAGCATCGTTATACAGTGCGTAAGGCTTATCTCTCTCTGGCAGACTCAACATTGGTGCTGACATCAATCTCTATTTCAGCTCTTGGAAACTCTTCTCACATTTTTCACTCCAAACAAATGGTACGTCTTTTCTCAGCAGTCAGGTCATAAGTGATGCGAACGTTGAAAATCCTTTG
Source organism: Voacanga thouarsii (assembly GCA_026120185.1). Taxonomy (NCBI): domain Eukaryota; kingdom Viridiplantae; phylum Streptophyta; class Magnoliopsida; order Gentianales; family Apocynaceae; genus Voacanga; species Voacanga thouarsii. The sequence goes on from JANUWF010002002.1 coordinate 528,366, forward strand.
ATAAATCTCCTATAATAGCTAGCCAATCCCAAGAAGCTTCGAATCTCGGTGATGTTCTCCGATTGCTTCCAGTCTGAAACTGCTTCCTCCTTCGCTGTGTCTACCTTGATCCCATCCTTGGTCACCACATAGCCAAGAAAAGCCACACTATCCTGCCAAAACTCACACTTGCTAAACTTGGCAAAAATCTTGCTCTGTTGTCACTCCGACAGCTTCTGCCGACCCTATTTCCAAATCTAGTTCACTCTTATTTCCCCGGTTGGGTGGTGGCATTTTAGCCTTCTCCAACTCCGGTATCACAGGCTCTGCTTCTGGAACTCTTCTACTTGATGTGGCTACACGACGCTTAGGTGCCATTCTAAACCATGCCCAGATGATGAGTATATGTATTCAAGTTTAAAACATTTTATTTGAGTACGCATTCACATTCAGGTTTAAGTAAAAGAAATTTAGAAGCAAGTTTTTTTTTTAAAGATTTGCATATATATTTTTTAAAACCTTAGAGTACTCCAAGTACTCTTATTTGCATAAATTTGGAATTAAAGCAGTAAACATGAATGAAATCCTTAGCATAGGAGTTCATGGAAAGTTGTAAACAAAATATCCTAATCTTAACAGCCTTTAGCCTCCCTAATCCTCATTGGAGTCTTCAAAGTCGGCCTCATATCACCATCCCCCAGAATTCTTAGTGAAGTCTATCCCAGCCCCACTTACAAACCCATCCATTGGCTCTTTCCCGGGTTGCCTAGAACTCTCCCCAATCTCAACCTGGTTGGGTGGAGGTATGAAGGAAGGTCTAGGTAGAGATTCATAATTAATCTCTCCCGGATCATCACTATCAGCTGACAAGTCAACTACGGAACTAGGAGGGTGGGGAATATATGCCATATCTATCTCCTCATATTCACTGTCAGTAACAAAATCTATCGCAGGTATTGGGGAGGCTCATTGATTGGGACCTCATCGTCACTGCTATCTTCCAAGGGAATAATTGGCTGCGGTGCAAGTTGAGGCACTGGAAGGTCTTTCGGGTAGATAGGGATGGGAGGGTGCCATTGTAGCCCTTTCCTTGTGGTTCTAAGCATTCTAATCATCCTACAGCGTAAACAAGACAGGTTAGGTAAAAAATTTGAACTTAATAAAACAGAACATATACTATCAATATTTACCTAAACCTAGTCTCTGATACCACTTGTAATACCCAACTACCTCGACCCAACAGGGCTGGGGATGTCACCCCATCCAAAGGACAAGGGGTTTTTATAACTAGGTCACACAAACAAAAATAAAACAATACTTTAAAAGTAAACTTATTAAAACCCAAAAATTCAAGAACAAATCCAAAATACATTGTTCACTATCGTCTCTCAAAGCAACACGTAAAATAAATAACAAAAAGTCTTCAAAGCAGGTAACAATCTAGCTACTCATCTCTACTACAGGATCAATCTGAAACATGGCATAAAAGGTGATGAGATAAAAATCTCAATAAGCCTGTGTGTAACTTGAATGTTTCAGGTAAGACAGTTCATGAATGCAGGTTGTAAAAATTGCATAAGAGAAAGTGATGGCAAGCAATAATTAAGGATTAAAAATAAAGAGTGGTGTTTTACTTTTCAAACTATACAAGTGAACAATAAATACAACTACTCAAATGGGTAGCCATGGGTTACCACACGTTGGGCCCTAGACCAGATAACGGTCAGAATGCCACACTTTGTGAAGACTGACAAAACATAGGTGATCGGCCTACCGGAGAAGATACTCCTCATTCTCTACACTCAAACAAATTGGTTCTCTATTCCGGAAACAAACAGTCCACTTGACTGAACTTGCTAGCTCGGACCGGCATGACTAGGTAGTACTGTCGTTTCTCTAAATTGAGTTTATCTTCTGGAGGTGGCCACCTACCAGAAGACTCACTCTTCCTCTTCAAAACTTGTACTACTAGCCTACCCTTATTGAATACTTAACGTTGATTGTCCCATTTAGGAGAAAACTGATAAAATATTGCTTTACATGGAAATAGCAACTAAGGGTTTCTAAAATTCGTGTCAAAGTTGAGTTTTTAGAAAGAGTTTAGTGTTTATGCAAAACTACTTGTTTGGTTTTCAAAAGATTTGTTTGACTGAACAAGAAAGGAAACAGTCCTTAATTGCTTATACAAAATGAGTGTCCATACACTCTGCGTTTAGCTTGACATAGTAACCTTTTGTCATCAAATAAGTTTATGCAGGAGTTTACCTGATTCTTTGCTTGCAAAATTTATAAATCTTCCAAAGCAGACCTAACCCCGCCTGTGGTAAACATAAGTCATATGGTTATATTCAAGCTATACATGCTTTGATAAATAATCCTAGTTCAACTAATTACAATCATGATCCTAATGTCCTAAGCTATAATGCTAGATGATAAAGGGTTTTATAAAATAAGTCTAGCTTGATAAGTGAAAATAACTAGGGGTTGTGAAATAATTACTAATAAGTTATAGGTTCAGATAATAAATCTTGAGTGTTGCTATTAATATATAAATTAGGGTTTAATTGATGAAGAGTCCTAAGTCCTACATGATATTATTAAAATAAATTATTACTAATCTCTTAATTAGCAGCTAATAGGTAGAAAATAATTAATAATAAATAAATTTTATTAAATTTTGATCAATAAATAAATTTCAATAGTATTTATGAATATATAGCATACAAGATTAATATTTTACCTATTATTATTCTTTATATAAAAGGCTTTATTTTTTTATTATTATTATATAAATATAAATATATATTATTTTTAATAAAAGATATCATTTATTTGGCTAAAGTATCACTATTCCATTTAATATTGCAAATCCAACTTCCTAGGGTTTTTGAAATCTTCGGAGGAAATCATAATATTAATTTTAATTAACGTAATAAAATTGGCTAACTAAAATAGCTTAGGATCAACAAGGTCGTGTTCATAATTCCTATTGCTAACAAGAATCATGAACATATACTCCAACATCAATCAACAAACTATTTCATTCATGAGTAAAGGCTTAAATTCATATCTACTATCACATGGTCAAATCTCTACTAAGCATAATCATATTCATGCTTCAACAAGAACACAAGAACATAATACCCTATTCACCAAAGGTTACATAATATCTAGCATGTTTAAATATCCACACTCACTCAAGACATGAAGAACATGCATCGATCCACAAGAAATATCATAAAACTTAACCATGACAAAACATCCTCATGCTCCAATTTCAACTCCTACATACATAAGCACATACTCAATCCCCAATCATATTCTATCCTTTTCTAACAACATCTAAGAGACTTGATTTTAGAATTAAAGAGAAGGTTAAAGAGAAATACTTGGTTGATGACTATCTCGATGAAGATTCAAAGAGATCCACATGCTTATGAGGTTTGAATCGTCCAAGAAAGAAGAAGAAACACAGCCATGGTTGAAGCAACCATTTCGGCCTAGAGAGAGGAGAGAGAGAGAGAGAGTATTAGTATATCATGTGAAAGTTTGAAGGGAAAGAAGATGAACAAAATTGTTCTTGGTTACCTTGATATTATTTTTGAGACTTCAAGAAAAATTTTGATTTTTGATCCGATAGCAGATTTTTGTTTTCAACATTTAATGATATAAAATCCAGAAATGGACTCTAGGGAGTGAGTAGGCGTGATCTAGAGTTTTTGGAATGGATTGGAGGTGTTTAGAGGGGTCTTAGGTTTGAAGAAAAGTAGTGTGTGTTCTTAGTTTTCTTGGAGAAATAGAGAGAATTAGAGAGAAGGCTGAAGAAATTGCTGAAAAGTATTGGCCGAATGATTGAGGTATCCTTGTGATTTGATTTTTAGATTAGGTAGAAGTGGGAAATCTGGTTGTTTGAATTTCAAAGGGAGTAATTTATGGAGTGTTTTAAGGTAGAAGATATGGTAAGGTGGTTTGATTGATGGAGGTTCTTAGAAGCTACAATGGACGACTAGTTTGCTGTGGTTTTGCTGAAATGAGTGAGGGTTGAAGGGGCTATAGGGTTGGCCAAAATTTTGAATGTAATGGTGGGATAATTTCTAGTTGTTTCAAGCTTAATCTAAGGGAGTTTTCATGCAGTAATTTGCTGGAATTTTGAACTTCAATTGAAAGTTTGATTGGAGTAATTGAAGGAGGAATTTAAGGAGTGGCTATGGTGTTCAATCATGCAGGTCTGTGGAGGAGGGTGATGAAGCTCAGTTCATGGCTGACTAAGGTTAACTTCATAGAAGTTTGAGGTGATTTTTGGACAAGGCTTGAAGAGAGAGCTATGCTGGAATTTTCTGGCTTGATTTTTGAATGGCTTGCTGGAATTTTTGTGCAGTTTTTTCTGCAATGTTCCAGCCAACTTGCATAGAGTTTGAAGGGGTATTGGAGGGTCCTTTAAGGCTTGTTTCCAGCCTTCTTTATGGAGGAAAGATAGAGTTAAATTATTGGTTTGAAGGGTAGAAGAAATAGCTTTGTTTTTTGCCTGCTATGCTGCGAAACTTGACTAGATTTTTTTCTGGTTTGCACAGTTTTGTGCAATCCGGTTTTTGGCAAGGAGATTAAGTCTTCAAGCTGAACGAGTTGATCAATTTTCTGGCAGCATTTGAGTAAGAAAAATGGTTGAATTTTTCGAAAGTTAGGTTGCCTAAGAATCTGGAAATATTTCAGATTCCTACCATGAAGAAGATGAACACTATGAAGTGGAGTTTTGAAGGTTCAACCATAGAGATTAATTCTCTTGGGAACCTTCCTTAACTCTGTTAGTGTTGTGCCCAAGGGGCAATTACTTGTACATTGTATATGACACATTTTATTTTTATAAAAGGCATTATTTATCTTACAGTTTCTTTTGTTTACTTTAAGTAAAATAAATGTGCAATAAAGTCCCTAGTACAACACTGTGTTCAGGAAATCATGATAGAGATCATGATATGAGATTCCTACTACACTGGATGGTGTTAGTACTTAAATAGTCCCTAGTCATTGTATTAATGAGACAGGACATCATTAATGCGTTAAGACTAGCATGTGTTAGACTTCATAATTTGATCAGGCGGTAGTTTTCATAACCAAGGGTATTGAGATACTCAAAGTTAACACATGGATGCTTATTAATGGAACAAGTTCATTGGATGACCTAACTTTTAGATAATCACATGGATAACTATTTAGTGCCAGTGATATAATCTCAATATAGCAAACGTGCAATTATCCTTAGACTTGAGATCTCCAAGGTACTTTGTATGCTGAGCTTTGTACTTTGACTCCAATCTCCAGAGCTCGATCGGGAGCTGCCTATGGAATGGATATTGGGTACATTATGAGGTAAACGAAAGTAGTTGAGAGGGTCAATAAAGAATTCACCACTCCTAATAATAGAGTCGAATATCTCACGGCCACTTGTAGGAATTACTACTTGAAAAGTCCTTGGCCAACGCATACGTGTATTGGAAATAGTTTCAATTGATAGACATCTAGAGTAGTGGGTTCCTGGTACAAGTACTATTGTATTTGGGTCAGAATTAATTCTGGAGAGAGTTGGCACTAATTCCGTACTTCAAACCAAATAAGATATTGTTTAGTGAAAGGAGTTAATTGCACTGAAGTTTGTTATTGAAGTATTCATGTTAAGCCACTTGACTTCCTGGACTCTTGGGTGGTCATGATGTGTTGCTAGATACCGCTCATGATCTGGGAATATGGATTTATTAATTGATGAATTAATAAACCAATCTTGATTAGAATTAATAGGAGTAATTCTAATTAATTGTGGATTATTAATCTCAAAGACGTTTGGATTAACTTATGTTCGCTACCAATTGACTGGGAAACCTAATAGGCCACACACAATAGAGGATTATATACTCAAGATGTTATTTGATAACATAGTGGGGTTAATTGCGAGAAAGAGAAGTTGTTGTGGACAAATTATAATTAGTTATAATTTGTGGTCCAAGTTGTAATTGTGGGAACTTGATGTTTCTAATTACAATTAGGAAATTCTAATTTTTTTAGAATTTTAGATTTTCAGTGGATTTTGGAACATATATTGGATATGCTTGAAACCCTAATCCAAAGGTGATTCACACGAAAATAGAAGCCACGAAAAAAAAAAAAAACATCTTCTTCTCTCTCTTTCTCTCTCATTTTGTTGAAAACGAAAATAGCCCTAACCGCCATCTTTTTCTACTAGCACGGGAAATTTTGGTGCTTGAGTATTCCTCTGTGTGGATTACTATTAGAGATAATCACACACGGTGATTATAATGGTTAGAAATTCCAACTCTTGTGGAGTTTATACAAGAGGATTGCTGGATTGCACATTGACTTGAAGAAGAAAATTTTTGTTCTTCGGACGATCACCCAAAGGTAAAAGCTGTTACCTTTATTATCATTATATCTTGTTTTCCACAAATAGATGGGTCCTAGGAGGGTATCTCATTTTATTTTCCGCTGCGCCGTATACGATACGAGTCTGAGATAACCAACAGTGGTATCAGAGAGCTTGCTATGTGTGGTCTACGGAAATTGTTTTGGCATGAAAAACTAATTCATGTATTCGTGCTTGTCTTTGTTCGCTGTGAAAATTGTTTTCACTCGAGTCAAAATCGTTTCGAGCTTTGTGGGTTGGGTTCGTAGCATAATATGATTGTGTAAAAGTAATAGCATTTTTCGAAAGGTGCTTTCTTTATGTGCTGAAAATTTTCTGCAGAAAAACGTTTTCTTAAACATTGTAGTTGCCCTCTGTTTCATCTTGTGAATTTGATTTTCTGTTTTGTTTATCTAAGCTAACAAATTGGTTGTTATTTTGAGCTTTAAAAGAGAAAATTTTATTGAGAATTGTTCTCACTAAAATTCTTCAGAAGATTAGGGCACCCGAAATTGTTTCTCAAAAATTTTTCTGAAAATCACCGCCATTTCCCGACTACAGCCGGCACCAGCTCTGGCCTCTAAACCGGCACCGGCTCCGTTCTATTCGTGATGTCCAGAAATCGTTTTTGGAAGAGAAAAATTTTTGGAAACTAGAATTGAGCCAGCGTCGGCTCTGGCTTCCAAACTGGCGCCGGTTATGCTTTGCACGATCCAGCTGTTTAAAAAAAATGGAATTGAATTTTGAAAAGGAAAAAATCTCATTTGATGAGAGGCGGCAAAATAAAAATTCTTCCATGGGGGCACTGCCCCCTGTCCACTAGAATGGGCGTTGCCCCCTTAACCCCCGCCTGCTGACTAGCCAGCGTGACCGCCATTATCGTTGCGAGACAGGACCCAAAAGCATTTTCTCAAAATTAGTTTTGAGAGAAAAATTTTTATTTTTCAAAATAGTGATTTTAAAAGTTTAAAATTAATGTATTTTTCTAAAATATTAATTTTAGATTTTATTTTATTTTTCTAAAATAGTGATTTTGGAATAATAAAAGTATATGTTTATTTTGTTTAAGCGTAGTCAATGGCATGGTGGATGGTTATGGACTAAAACCAATTATATCTATTCATGCATTTTATAGTTTTGGTTTTTATGAAATAGGGCATGCGTGTCCTGCCTTCTCTAAAATTCTTGTGTAATTCTTTTCTCATCTAACTCATCTCGAATGTAACTCGAGGTTTTCTCTCTTTAGGAAATTATGTAATTAGTTTACATAGATTGGATAGGAGTAGAATTATTTTTAATTTTGGAGATGGTAACCAAAACAAGGCAAGGAGGTAAGACCTTCTACTTAAATCATGCATGAACACATAGGGTTAACTATATTAATTTCTTTTGTGGCTCAAAGAAATTAATTTAGGGTAAAGTCCATAACCATACCACGTAATAGCTTTATTACCATGATTATCAATTATATGATTATTGATTATTATGCATGTCATTCAACGAAATCACTAAAAGGAACAAATCCCTCAATTAATATTAAACCTAATTCCTTCCATTAATATAGTAAGAACGAGAGTCCTTTTTCGAGACCAGGTTGTTGGGCAAACCCAAGCCTACTTGACATCGAGCATGTTCAAGCTACGGAATTAAATTCTTGATTAATGGATTGGGGTTAACTAAATTCTTTATCCCAGTTGGGCAAACTTAAGCATAAAGAAATTTAGAGGAAAAGTTGGGATAGCCCAAAAGGCTTTAAGATTAAAAGCTGTTAATCACCCAATGATCTGGGAGTTACATACGATGTAATTGGTATTGGATACCTACCAATAAACTTAAGGGTGGCTTGTTGGGCAAACCCAAGGTTATTCTCGAGGAATTTGGATATCGGTCTACTAGGAAAGCTTCCAACGGGCTTTCCCGAATCAATAGTGGGGGCTATTGGTTTGTGTAAAATAGTGGAGTAAAAATGCATTTAATTAGAGTCCTAATTATTTGCATATCATGTGCATATACAAGTAGCTAATGTTCTCTATCTTTACATCTAGGTCACTTGCATCATGTCAACAAACTTGAAATTCCATAGCATCTTGGAAACCAATAAGTTAACTGAATAAAACTATCTCGACTGGTATAGAAATTTGACAATCGTTCTTAAATCGAAAAAATTGCTCTACGTGCTAGATGCTCCTATTCCACCACTGCCAACTCAAGATGCTCATGCTGATGAGCATGCTGTCCACAAGAGGCACAAGGAGGATAGTGGTACAGCATCATGTATTATGCTGGCATCCATGACTCCCGAGTTGCAAAAACAGCATGAGCATCTTTGAGAGCTATTTGATGCCCAAGCCAAAACTGAGAGATATGAGATCTTAAAGCAACTATTTCGTTGTAAAATGGCAAAGGATTCTTCTGTGGTCATTCATGGGCTGAAGATGCTGGGCATGATAGAGAAGCTTGGATCTCTTGGGTTTACAATGGATCATGACTTAAGTGTTGACTTAACTCTACAATCTTTGCCTAATAGTTTCTCACAATTTGTGATTAACTATCAAATGAATAAGATTGAATCCACCATTCCTGAGTTGATTAATCTTCCCAAAACTACGGAGTCCTCCATGAAGAAGGATTCCAATGCAGTTGTAATGGTAGAATCTTTCTCTTCTAAGAAGAAAGTTTAAAAGAAGAAGAAGAAGGCTCCCATGAAGCCCAAAGGTGGTGTGAACAAGAAGGACACAGCTACTAAGGGCCCATGCCATCATTGTGGGAAGATGGGCCACTGGAGGCACAACTGCAAAGCCTACTTGGACACCATTAAGGACAAGAAGTAGAAGGAGAAGCTTACAAGCACTTCTACTTCTACTCCGAGTATGTTTATGATTGAGATAAATACTGCCTTCAGAAATGAGATATGGGTATTGGATATCGGATGTGGATCTCATTTGTGCACTAACTTGCAAGGACAAAAGAGCAGTAGAAGGCTAGAGAAAGGCGATATGGACCAACGTACTGCAAATGGGGCAAAAGTTGATGTACTTGCTGTGGGGACATACGAGTTGAACCTGCCTTCAGGATTAATTCTAAAACTGCAAAACTGTTATTTTGTACCAGTTTTAATGAAAAATATTATCTCAGTTGTGTGATTAGACTTATGTGGATTTTATTTAATATTTAAGAATAAATGTTGTTCTTTTTCATTAAATGATATTCATTATGGTTAAGCAACTCTGGTTAATGGATTATATGTTCTAGACTTAGATAATCCAATTCTCAATATAAACAATAAGAAACCTAAAATAGATAACTCTAACACCTCTTATTTATGGCATTGTCGTTTGGGTCATGTAAACGAAAATCGTATTTCTAAGTTACATAAGTTTGGTAACTTAGGGTCATTTGATTATAAATCATATGGCACATGCAAGTCTTGTTTACTCGGTAAAATGACTAAAACTCTTTTTTCAGGAAAAGGAGAATGGGCCAAGAAGTTATTAGAACTCATACATTCTGATGTATGTGGCCCAATGTCAATACAAGCAAGAGGAGGTTACAACTATTTCATAACCTTTACCGATAACTTCTCCTGATACGGATATTTGTATTTAATGAAATACAAATCTGAGGCCTTTGAAAGGTTCAAAGATTTCAAGAATGAAATAGAGAAATAACTTAACAAAAGTATTAAAACTCTAAGATCTGATCGAGGAGGAGAATACTTAAGCCAAGAGTTTTTGAGTTATCTGAGAGATAATGGGATATTATCTCAATGGACTCCACCACATACACCTCAGCATAACGGTGTGTCTAAAAGAATGAATCGAACCCTTCTAGACATGGTACAGTACCATGATGGCTTCTGCAGACCTACTAAAATCGTTTTGGGGGTATGCTCTAGAGACTTCTGTTTATATACTAAACAGAGTTTCGACAAAATCGGTTGATACCACCCCATTTGAGATGTTCTTTGGTAAGAGACCAAAGTTATCTCACTTGTGAGTATGGGGTTGTCCTGCCTTTGTCAAAAGGCCATAGTCAGACAAACTTGATAGTAAGTCTAACAAGTGTTTCTTTGTTGGATATTCAAAAGAATCTTTCGAATATTACTTCTACCTACCCTCCGAAAATAAATTGTTTGTTTCGAAGCAAGCCGTCTTCTTAGAGAAGGAGCACATGCTCAAGGGGGACAGTGGGAGTAAGATTGAACTTAGTAAAGTTCATGAAGATTAAATAAATGAGGATCAACCGTCTAACCCCACATCTACTGAGAAATAGATGAACCTTTTAATACACAAGACTAGTAGGATATGTGTGGCACCTGAGAGATATGGATTTCTCATTAGTGATCACAATGACGTATTGCTCATAAAAGAAGATGAGCCTACTACCTACAAGGATGTTCTGAATAGTTCAAAATTTGGCGAATGGCTTGAGGCCATGAAGTCAGAGATGAATTCCATGTACAACAACCAAGTGTGGACTTTGGCTTATCCACCCAAAGGAATTAAACCTATTGGGTGCAAGTGGGTTTTCAAGAAGAAAATGGACGTGGATAGTAACTTAGTTACGTATAAAGCACAACTAGTGGCGAATGGTTATCGTTAACAACATGGTATTGACTATGATGAAACCTTCTTGCCAGTAGCCATGTTGAAATCCATCAGGATACACCTAGCCATTGCTGCTCATCATGATTATAAGATTTGGTAAATGGATGTGAAAACAGCTTTTTTAAATGGAAATCTGACTGAGAAAGTATATATAACACAACCTGATGGTTTCACATCCAATGATAGCACAAAGATGTGCAAGCTGCAAAGGTCCATTTATGGACTTAAGTAGGCTTCTAGGAGTTGGAACATCTATTTCGATAAAATAATCAAATAGTTTGGTTTCATTCAAAACATGGATAAGCTTTGTGTATACAAGAAGGTTAGTGGGAGTGCAACTGTTTGCTTATTACTTTATGAAGATAACATATTGCTGATAGGAAATGATATACCTGTCTTGCAAACGGTTAAAATTTGGTTGTCCAAATAGTTCTTCATGAAAGACCTTGGAAAAGCAACCTATATTCTTGGAATAAGGATCTATAGAAATAAATCCAAAAGGTTGCTTAGTCTTTCACAATCTACATACATAGATAAAGTGCTAAAGAGGTTTAGCATAGATCAATCCAAAAAAGGATTCTTATGCATGTCACATGGTGTTAGCCTTTCAAAGTCGATGTCTCCCAAAACACAAGTTGAAAAGGATCACATGAGTAAGATTCCATATGCCTCGGCAGTTGAATCTATCATATACGCTATGATATGTACTAGGCCCGATGTATCTTAAGCTCTCAATTTGACGAGTAGATACCAATCTGACCCTGGTGAGTGTCATTGGGCGGCTGTAAAGAACATCTTTAAGTACTTACGAAGGACTAAGGATGTGTTCTTAGAATATAGAGAAGGTGATTTTAAAATAAAAGGGTATACTAATGCCAGTTTTCAATCTGACAAAGATAATTTCAAATCACAATTTGGCTGCGTGTTTACATTGTATGGATGGGCAATAAGTTGGAAAAGTTCCAAATAAGAGACTATTAACGACTCTACGGCAAAAGTTGAGTACATGGTTGCTTCTGAAGCAGCTAAGGAAATAAAGATAGAGAGAGTTCCCGCGGATGAGAATATAGCTGACCCGCTTACAAAAGCACTATCCCAAAAGAAACATGATTGTCATGTTGAGTCATTTGGTATTAGATACATGAATGATTGGCTCTAGTGCAAGTGGGAGTTTGTTAGTGTTGTGCCCTAGAGGCAATCACTTGTACATTGTATAAGACACATTTCATTTTAATAAAAGACATTATTTATCTTACAGTTTCTTTTGTTTACTTTAAGTAATATAAGTGTTCGATAAAGTCCATAGTACAACACTGTGTTAACAAAATTATGATAGAGATCATGATATGAGATTCCTACTACACTGAATGGTATTAGTACTTAAATAGTCCCTAGTCATAATATTAATAAGACAGGACATCATTAATGCGTTAAGACTAGTATGTGTTAGACTTCCTGATTTGATCAGGCGGTGGTTCTTATAACCATGAGTATTGAGATACTCAAAGTTAACACATGGATGCTTGTTAATGGAACAAGCTCATTGGATGACCTAGATTTGAGATAATCATATGGATAACTATTTAGTGCCAGTGATATAATCTCAATATAGCAAACGTGCAAGTATCCTTAGACTTGAGATCTCCAAGGTACTTTGTTTGCTGAGATTTGTACCTTGATTCCAATCTCCGGAGCTCGATCGAGGGCCACTTATGGGATAGATTTTGGGTACATTGTGATGTAAACACGGCCATTTGAAGGAATTACTACTCGAAATATCCTTGGCCAAGGCGATTGTGTATTAGAAATAGTTCCACTTGATACACATCTAGAGTAGTGGGTTCTTGGTACAAGTACTGTTGTATTCGGGCTAGAATTAATTCTGGAGGGAGTTGGCACAAAATCCGTACTCCAAACCGAATGAGATATTGTACGGTGAAAGGAGTTAATTGTACTGAAGTTTGTTATAGATGGTTTCATGTCAAGCCACTTAACTTCTTGGACTCTTGGGTGGTCATGATGTATTGCTAGATACCGTTCATGATATGGGAATATGGATTTATTAATTGATGAATTAATAAACCAATCATGATTAGAATTAATATAATTAATTCTAATTAATTATGGATTATTAATCTCAAAGATGTTTAGATTAATTCATTTTCGCTACTAATTGACTGGGAAACCTAATAAGTCACACATAATAGAGGATTATATACTCAAGATGTTATTTGATAACATAGTGGGATTAATTGCTAGAAAGAGAAGTTGTTGTGGATAAATTATAATTAGTTATAATTTGCTGTCCAAGTTGAAATTGTGGGAACTTGATGTTTCCAATTACAATTAGGAAATTCTAATTGCTTTAGAATTTCATATTTTCAGTGGATTTTGGAACATCTATTGGATATGCTCAAAACCCTAATCCAAAGGTGATTCACACGAAAATAGGAGCCACAAAAAAAAAAAACGTCTCTCTCTCTCTCTCTCTCTCTCTCTCTCTCTCTCTCTCTCTCTCCCCCCCTCTCTCTCTCTCTCTCTCTCTCTCTCTCTCTCTCTCTCTCTCGTTTTGCTAACAACGAAAACAGCCCTAGCTGCCATCTTTTTCTACTAGTACAGGAAATTTTTGTGCTTGAGTATTCCTCTGTGTGGATTACTGTTAGAGATAATCACACACAGTGATTATAGTGGTTAGACGTCCATCTTTCGTGGAGTTTACACAAGAGGATTGCTGGATTGCGCCTCGACTTAATGAAGAAAATTTTTGTTCTTCAGACGATCACCTAAAGGTAAAAGCTGTTACCTTTATTATCATTATGTCTTGTTTTCCACACATAGACGGGTCCTGGTAGGGTATCTCATTTTATTTTCCGCTGCGCCGTATACGATACGAGCTTGAGATACCCAACAAACTCCTTCCCTATTTTTAGTCAAAACTCTACCCTCTAAGGGCCATTTTCAAAATCCTAAGATCAATAAACCTTGCTGAATTTTCTGGAATTAAAATATGGCTTTGGATAAATTAAACAAACTTAATTGGTAAAAAATTAAGGTAAGTTAGGGAATAAAAAGGACATGAATCCCTAAAGAATTCTTTTAGGGCATAAGAATAGGATTAGGAAATTCCTTTCTTGTCGCCCCTAGGACAACACTCCTATTTCTACTTATGGAATGCAAGGGACGAAAAATTTAATCCAAAAAGAAAAAACTTAAATGATGGGATTTGAACTCAAGATCTTAAAGATTATTTCCAAAGCTCTAACCACTAAACCACAACAACTCTTGTTCTTATTTTCTTTCCCAAATATTCTTCCTATTAAATCCTCAAGCTATCTCCCTATTTTGACCTCAAGAAAAATTACCATTTTACCCTTCCTACTGAATCAGCACAACTAAGCCTTCTAGACTATAAATTATAATTCTAAAGCACATAAAATCATTTCAAAATATATTTATACATGCTAGAAAATATGATATGCATCCCGACCCCCTTACTCTAGGTTTGGGTTTAGGTGGGGTTTCACATAAATTCGCTTCTCTAAGGTTTCTGGCCGACTAGAAGTATGAAAATACTAAAACTCTGCAAATTATCAAAAACTGTGTACAAAAATGGAGGCACTACCTTAGCATCAGGGCACAGCCGGTGCCGCTTTTGGCCTCTTAGTCGGCGCCGGTTGTGGTTTGTCTCTCCAGTCGTTCATCGATTTTTCTTTATTTTTGCTCCAATTCTTCCAGAGTGCAACCGGCGCCACCTCTAGCCTCCCAGCTGGCACCAGTTTGGTTCTGTTATGCTCTGTTTCACTGATTTTTCATCACCTCGAACTGCATGCCAGCAGTACGTGACCGGCACTGGTTCCCCTGTCCTGGCTGGCGCCGCCTCTGTTCTGTTTTGCGACGTTATTGTCTTATTTTACCCCTAAAATCTGAAATAATACACAAAATACCTTTTCAAGGGTAAAATCTCAAATATGAAGGAATATGACTAGTTATTGAACAAAATGTATTACAAAATAGCCTTAAATAACTAGAAAATATATAACTAATTTAGGCCCTATCATATTCCTCCACACTTAGCTCTTTGCTTGTCCTTAAGCAAAGTATCAAAGACAAGTAGGAAAACACAAGTTTTCAACCAAAAAAAAAAAAAAAAATCACTCAATCAATTTCAAAATAATATCTCTAATGCTTTCTTTATTCAAGACATCAAAACATATGCTACAATCCTTTCATGACAAATGCAAGACTTGTGTAAGTGAGTAGTGACTAGTAGAACCATCTCAATACTTAACAATATTCTCAAACCATTGGAAAGAACTTAGTTCAAAAAGAATATGCATTCCATAAGCTTACTTTTTATACACTTTCTCCACTAATCCGAGACATATCATAATTCTACTTAGGTCAAGTAGGACTTTTAAGCTTGTAATGTAAGGCTAAAGGGTTTGTAATGTAGTTTTCGAAACGACGGATATAGGAAAATCAAATATCAAAGAGGATAAGAGTTCGCAAGAAAAGGATAAACCAAATTTACCAATAAATTCCAAACTTTTCTTGCTCTCCTATTCCAAACCAAGCAAAACCCATAACCTTATATAGCAATTATAGCATAGTTCAAGCAAATCTTGCATTCTTTTTTCTCAATAATTCTTAACTCATCATTCATTTTGCACAAGAGTATAAAAAATTTCAGCAATGGTGCCAATGACTTCACGTGAACTCAAGTTTTCAGAAATACCTCCATAATGAAACAAAAAAATTATCTTATTTCAGCCCAATCAACATTCTTCTTGTGCTCTTCTTTTCTTTTTCTCTCCTTTCAACTTTCTTTTCTTTTCCTCCTCATTTCAAATGCTGCTTTTGTTTGTTTTTCAACTTTTTCAACATTTACTAGCAGCTTTTTGGTTTTCTCAATCTTTCTTTTCTTTTTCTTCCCTTTCTTTTCTCAACTCCACTTAACAATGATGCACGACTTAAAGTAATAAGTCATGACAGTTACATGCGATTTCTCCCTCACAACTCTTATACTTGTACTTTTATCCATTAAGAGCAACCAAAGATTTGGAAAGTAAATCAAACTCTCATAAAGAAGTAATGGACAAAGTATGATAACAGGTTTTAAGAAAGAAATTAACAATTTAGGCTCAAAATAGGCACTAGGGATAATATAAAATAGGTAAGCTTGAAAAGTTCAAACTATCTAAAAAAGGCCTATTACCGTCATCTCTAAGTTAAATCATAAATGCCTTTCTTATTTTACCTCGAGAGGTATTCAAGTAAGTTCTAGAATGCTCAATCAAATTTAGCATAAAAACAGGTTTAAGAACAATGTAAAGCATTTGACCAAGAACTACTTAATCCAAGTGCGTGCAAAAACTTATGCATAAGCTATAAATGATATAGAACATATGCTCTATGACCCATCACAAAGACATGCATTAAAAATACATCATGAAAGCTCACAAAAAATCAGAAAAAAATTTGAAAATTTTGCTCCAAAGGTTCAAAGAATTCTAAGAAGAATTTCAAGACGAATAAAAACATAGAAGAATTCTCATTCTAACCATTCCCCCGTACTTAAACTGGACATTGTCCTTAATGGCCAAATAAATAGAGCAAGGAAATAATGCCATGGGACCAAAAATAAAAAGGGGAAAGATAAGAAAGAAAATACCTCCAGTATATTGGGCATTCTTCTATGAAAGAGTCGAGTTCTTGGAGAAAGAGGCATTGTAGAAGTACCTAAAATGAAAAACACAAAAAAAAAAAAAAACACACCAAAACATAAAAACTAGAAAAGAAAGATAAACAAAAAGTAAAGAAAATAATACAAAAAAGAAAAGTACAAGACATAACTAGAGAAGGTCATGAAAATATAAAGGAAAAAACAAAAAAATAGTGACAACTAGGGACACGTGTAGAATAATCATCTCAATCCTCCACATCATTATCAGGTGCGGAAAGGCCCTCACCGCCATGCAGTCTCGAAAAACGCTGCATCCACTCAGCCTATTGCTACTCCATAGTAGTCTGCTTCGAGCAATGTTATTAATGGAGTCTTGCATGTGTAACAACATCTTCGTCTACTATGCTAACTGTCACAACACTACGGTCTCAAAGTCAATCCTTGGTTGGGACTGTGAACTACTGGCTTGTACTCGCGATGGTGGTGGTGGGTGCTCCTTCTCCATAGATGGCGACTGAACTTGGCCAGGATATTTGACCTCGTAGGGCATTAGCCATTTCTTCATCTCCTAGCTATACTTGTACCCATAACTCATCAATGTTTGCTCCATTACTAGGTCATGCTGGTAGTCGTCTCTATCAATTCCCCCTCAGTACTAATACCAACGTCTCTCAGAATTTTCATGATGACTATAGGGAAGACGAAGGCTTTGGTAGAGAGACGATGATGAACCATATCCCTAATGGATTGTATGATTAATAGAGCAAGAGGGATAGGCTGAGTGGTCATCATCCTATGCAAGATGTATGTATCAATAAGGCGTGTCTCATTGAAACCACTGGGTCGGGGTACAACATTAAAGCCAAGCATGTAGACTAGAGCTCTAAAGTTGGCAACAAGATCATTGTTAGAATAAAAGCTGTTAGCTTGGAAAGCATTGTGCTTGTGCAACCCTAGAGTAGCTTTAGTACCACTGGCATCCCAATTAAGGTTAGAAAGAATCTTTTGATTATTAGTATCTATCCCTTGCCATGAATTATCATTATAAACTTGGAGGAGAGTAGCTAAATGGTTGCGTGGGATAATAATGGGGGTTCCCTTTACTTTTGTCACAATTTGTGGAAGGTGTTTACTGCCCTTTTCAACCATGTTGGCATAGAACTCCTTAATGAGCACTGGGCAATAATCCCCTTTTAGTTGTACTATAGGTCCCCACCCTAGCCTCCTAAACATCATTCCAAGTTTGAGGGCACGGTCTAGGGTAGGTGCAAAGGTACACTCCACAATCATCTTATTTGAAGCCCTCCTATTATGCAACTACTCACATGATGGATCAATGAACTCAGCTGGCCTAAGGAATAGGGGGTTTATAGATAAAGGGCTGAGGAAGAAAAAGCTCTAGCCCTTTTTGAGGATTGACCCCGTGCTCTAGATATGTTGGCAAGTAAGTAGTAGTGAATATATGAGGATAAGGACAAAGAAGCTCAAAGATTTTAGAAGGGTTATATCTTCCCTATTTCAAACACAATACACAACTCCTACTCAATGCTCAACCAACTCACAACAATAATTTCGAACTCCTTTAAAGTATACCTCGCACCAAACAACAACTAATACAATCTTCTCCAACAAATCTACCATAATTTACAACACAACTTGCAAGAACAGCATAAAAATGCACCGTAAAGCATACATGTGCTGCACAAACCCAATGTATCTGGATGCTCATAACATGATCATATGAAATATGGAATGGTTATGGCATTATAGTGATCAAGTGTAAGATAAGTTAAGGCCAATGTGTACAAATTACTTAATCATCATAATAGCCATAATCATATCCTTAAGCAAAACACAAACTCCCTAATGATCATGTGAATGAATAAAGTACTCAAGAAACATTAACTCATAATATATCTAATGTCATGAAGCTCAAGAGTTAATTCACAATGCAGGAGAACATGAAATATCCTAAACTTCGGCAAAAAATATACCTAAAATTAGAAAAATTTATCGACAACATTTTAACCGTGGGAAGTCAAGAAAAATCATACCTTTGTACTCTCATATGCATGGGTAAGCAAAGGATGCATTCTTTTTTTCAGTAATCAAAGCTCTTTGTATGCAGATTAAAGTTTAGGTTTTTGTGAAAAATAGAAGGTTTAGAGAATTTTGATCCATAAAATCAACAAAAGAAGGATAGATTGATGTTCTAAAAGTGTTTGGGAGGTGATAAATCAAATCTTGAGGGGTTTAGAATGTGAAGCCAGCACGGGTTAGAGAGGATTTGAGAGGGAGTTGGAGATTTTGAAAGAAAAAGTAGCCAAAGTGGCCTATTTCAAGTGATCTGCCCGACAGGAGCTAGCGCCGGTTCTAGGCCCTGCTAGCACCGGTTGCATTCTATCCTGCCTCCGGAAATTTTTTTTTCCAAATACCGAAATAAACATGATGAACACACAGCAATGATGAATAATGCAATTTAATTCACGAAGAAACAAATACGAATGCAACAAAAAGATGAAAATAAAAGTTGTTCCGAATCACAGAAACTAAAAGTAAAAATGACTTCAATGTTTTCAATGACCTTGATCCTGTGGATTTTCTTCAGTGTTTCCTGGCAATGTCCCCACTTGACAATCCCCAAGTAGTTTAGCAAGTTGGCCAATTTGGCTCTCCAAGTTGCGCACGGAGGCCTCTAAGTTCCTTGTTGTAGTATCAACCCTTAGAACTTAGTCTCCATTGTACTTGCCAACTGGCTAATCAATTCCTCCAATGGTGGCTTAGAAGGTGCTGAATTGTTGTTTATAGGCAGTTGGTTCCTTTTATTACCCCCAAAATTAATGGAACCCTGTCTAGGTTAGTTTTCATTGCTCTAAGAAAAGTTAGGGTGATTTCTTCAACCAGGATTTTAAGTAGTGCTATAAGGATTGTTACCTGGAAGAACATTACTTGCAAACGCTACCTGTTCCGTGGTTCCTTGGAGTGAACCCATATTTTAGCACTCATGATTTGGGTGCCCTTCTCCACAGAAATCGCAACTTCTATTTACCACTTGGCCTTGAGGCATCACCATTTGTTCCATCTTTTGAGTCAATGCTTCCACCTTAGTCTCCAAAGCTGCCACAACATCCACTTTGTGTACTCCTTGCACAAGAGCCTTAGACCTTGCACTTCCCCAAGAATAGTTATTAGAAGCCAAGTTCTCATTAAGATCGAATACCTGTTCTGGGGTCTTATGAATGATGGAACCCCCTGCAGAAGAGTCCACCACTTGTTGTGTTGCAAAAGTAATTAAATACCAATAATAACAATTAATTAATCAAAATATTAAAGTAACTCTAAAAATCATGAATACCGAAAACAATGTCAAATTACAATAAAATAATTAATACATCAATGTTCAAGAAAAGAAAACAAAGTTAAAAGAAAGTACTCATAGACAAGCCTCTTTCTTCTTCCTTTGTACACTCTCTTATACAATTCTCCTTGATTTTGAGTGATTTTATGTTTTGCTCCTTGAATTCATCCCTTTGACTTGTGTTTTTCCTATATTTATAGGCTGTAGAAGTGCCTAAATTCGCCCTCTAGGGTTTCTGGTCGAATAGAAGTAGGAAAATACCAAAACTCTGAAAATTGCCAAAAATGTGCACGAAAATTAAGGTACCGCCTCTGTACTAGTGCACTGCTGGCGCCCCCTATCTAGCCTAGGGCCGGCGCCAGTTACATTCTGTCTCTCTGTCTGTTCATCGATTTTTCTCAATTTTCGTGCCAAATTCTTCTAGGTTGCAGCTGGCGCCAGCTCTAGGCTCCCAACCGACGCTGGCTGTGTTCTGTTCAGCCCCTATTTCGCTGATTTTTCATCACCTTAAAGTGCGTGCCAGCAACACGTGATCAGCGCCGCCTGTCCTGTCTTGGCCGGCTCTGCCTCTAGTCTGTTTAGCGACGATTTTACCTTATTTTACCCCTAAAATCTGAAATAATGCACAAAATACCTTTCTAAGGATAAAATCTCAAATATGAAGGAATATGACCAGTTATTGCACAAAATGTATCACAAAATGGCCTCAAATAACTACGAAATATATGACTAATTTAGGCCCTATCACAGTAGTGTCTGAACATTAATTATTTTTATCCATTAGATCTAGATCCTTGTGGAATCTCCATCCTATATTGGTTCACTCTTAGTGTGGCACAATGAGAACCACGATATCTGATGAAGACCATGATGGAAGCCACAGGGACATTGGAACCTCTCTCCCGCATAATCCTTTAAAACAAGGGTTTTTCTAATAAAATATTCTTTTGAAAATATCTCATTTAGTATGCCTTAACTCTTGTAAAATATCTAAACCTATAAATTTTTATGTCAAGGTAAAAATCCTTTAAGAGATTTTCTATAGATTAATTTTATCTAGTTAAAAACTTAATGATTTAAAAATTTTCCTTCTAAAACTTTTAAGAGACTTTAGTGCTAACTTGGTGGAGGAATTAGGAAAGGAAACCTTGAAACTTCCTAAGCCTTACATACTACAATAAATGAATAATTGTGGAGAGATAAAGGTACACAAACAAGTGAAGGCTGAATTTGACATGGGAGAATATAAAGATGAAGTAGTGTGAATTGTTTCCCATGCATGCTAGTCATTTGTTGCTTGGAAGACCTTGTCAATTTGATAGAGATATGGAGTTTAATGGAAAGAGGAATACTTACTCATTGCATAAGAATAGGATAAATTTCCTTCTATTCCCATTATCTTCTCGTGATATGATAAAAGATCAAAACATTTTAAGGAAAGAAGATAAAAAGAGGAGAGCGCAAAAGGAGAGAGAAAAAGAAGAAAAAGTAAAATAAAATCATGAGAGAAAAAAGATTGACAAAAGAGAAGAAGGAGAGATTTAAAAGAGTGAAAACCAAGAGAGTCTTGTAATGAAGATTGTAGGAAACAAAGATAACAAAGGGAGAATGAGTGATATTTCTTTAGAGCCGGGGATGAAAACAATGAAGGAGTGCAAAAGATTGAGGATAGAGATAAAATTAGAGTGAATCATTTAAGTATTAAGAATATGAGCCAATAGGGTGAGATTAAAAAGGAGAGTGGAGATGAGAAATAAAAAGAGATGTATGTTCAGAAACATAAGCTCATATTTTTATCTTACATCACAAATCTTGTTTACATTCTTACATAAGTGTTGATTTGAAGACAAATAATCTAAAAGAAGAAGGATATGATTGGAATCTACCCAAGCATCAAGGTGCCTTCAAATAAGGGGAAAGGGGATTAAAACTACAACACCTAATGGCATGGAAAACTCCACAATTCAAGGGTGATCAATGGAGAATTCAAGAAAACAAAGGTTCCAAGCCAAGAGTTAAGAGAATGGTGAATAAATGGTTACCAAAGAGAAAAATGAATACTGATCAATTGAAACAGCAAGCTATATGGAGAGTCAAGGGGATTGATCACCCAAGACCTCAAAATTGTAAGGCAAAGGCTAGGATGATATGGATTCAAAAGGGCTCCAAAGCTACAAGAAGACCTTATTGGACTTAAAAGACCCTTATTCATCAATTGAGAGTTTCAAAAAATATGTTCAAATGCCCAGACAAGTCAGAGGATCAAAGGGAGACCAAAATAAAGCCAAGGAAGCTGGCTTCGCATGACAGTGGAGACCAAATAGTGTTGACTTGGCACCATCTTGGGTGAAGAACCCAGCATCGTCTCATCATTGGACAAAGAAATGTGATCTGCCAGAATCGACTCGATGCTGATGATATGGGCCAAATGTACTTATATTTTGAGGGGGGTTATTTTGTTAGTGTTGTGCTCTAGAGGCAATTACTTGTACATTGTATATGACACATTTTATTTTAATAAAGGGTATTATTTATCTTACAGTTTCTTTTTGTTTACTTTAAGCAATATAACTGTTCGATAAAGTCCCTAGTACGACACTGTGTAAAGGAAATCATGATAGAGATCATGATATGAGATTCCTACTACACTGGATAGTGTTAGTACTTAAATATTCCCTAGTCATAGTATTACTGAGACAGGACATCATTAATGTGTTAAGAATAGCATGTGTTAGACTTCCTGATTTGATCAGGCGGTGATTCTCATAACCGTGAGTATTAAGATACTCAAAGTTAACACATGGATGCTTGTTAATGGAACAAGTTCATTGGATGACCTAGCTTTGAGATAATCATATGGATAACTATTTTGTGCCAGTGATATAATCTCAATATAGCAAACGTGTAAGTATCCTTAGACTTGAGATTTCCAAAGTACTTTGTTTGTTGAGCTTTGTACTTTGATTCTAATCTCCGGAGCTCGATCGAGGGCTACCTATGGGATGGATACTGGGTACATTATGAGATAAACGAAAGTAGTTGAGAGGGTCAATAAATGATTCACCACTCCTAATAGTAGGGGTGAATATCTCACCGCCACTTGTAGGAATTACTACTCGAAAAGTCCTTGGCCAAGATGATTGTGTATTGGAAACAGTTCTAATTGATACACATCTAGAGTAGTGGGTTTCTGGTACAAGTACTATTGTATTCAAGTCAGAATTAATTCTGGAGGGAGTTGGCACTAATTCCGTGCTCCAAACCGAATGAGATATTGTATGGTGAAAGGAGTTAATTGCACTGAAGTTTGTTATTGAAGGGTTCATGTCAAGCCACTTAACTTCCTAGACTCTTGGGTGGTCATGATGTGTTGCTAAATACCGCTCATGATTTGGGAATATATGTTTATTAATTGACGAATTAATAAACCAATCCTGATTAGAATTAATAGGATTAATTCTAATTAATTATGGATTATTAATCTCAAAGACATTTGAATTAATTCATATTCTCTACCAATTGATTGGGAAACCTAATAGGTCACACACAATAGAGGATTATATACTGAAGATGTTATTTGATAACATTGTGGGGTTAATTGAGAGAAAGAGAAGTTGTTGTGGACAGATTATAATTAGTTATAATTTGTGATACAAGTTGTAATTGTGAGAACTTGATGTTTCCAATTACAATTAGGGAACTCTAATTGTTTTAGAATTCTAGATTTTCAGTGATTTTTCGATTTTATGATGATATAACCGAAAAACCCTAATGGTGATTCACGTGAGAAAAATAACAGCCACCTAAACCTTCTCTTCTTCTTCTTTTTCTCTCTCGATTTGATCTTGAAAAGGAACCCTAGCCACCACTTAGAATTTCTGCTAGCACAGAAAGCTACGTGCTTGAGTATTCCTCTGTGTGGATTACTATTAGAGATAATCACACACTGTGATTATAGTGGGTAGACGTTCAAGTCACGTGGAGGTTGATCACGAGGATTGCTGGATCGCACCTGAACTTGAAGAAGAAAATTTTGTTCTTCACACGATCATCCAAAGGTAAAAGCTGTTGCCTTTATTGTCATTATGTCTTGTTTCCCACACATGGAAGAGTCCTAGGAGGGTATCTCGAT
This sequence comes from Voacanga thouarsii, assembly GCA_026120185.1. Taxonomy (NCBI): domain Eukaryota; kingdom Viridiplantae; phylum Streptophyta; class Magnoliopsida; order Gentianales; family Apocynaceae; genus Voacanga; species Voacanga thouarsii. The sequence continues at coordinate 552,537 of JANUWF010002002.1, forward strand.
TTATTTTCTGCTGCGCTGTATGGGATACAAGCCTGAGATACCCAACATATTTGTGATGCATTTATGTTCAAATAACTATTGATTCCTCCTAAATTTCTATCTTTTGTGTAGAAGTGATAAAATTGGAGAAATATTGAAAAGATGGTGAAAAATGCCCAAAATTGGGCTAATTAGCATTGAACTGGCGTCGGCCCACATAGCTAAGCCGGCTGGAGTTCACTTCTAGAAGAACAGAGCAAAAAGAGGAATTTCAGAAGCAAAATAGGCAGGACCCAGCGTCGGCTGGTCTGCCGAAACCGGCACTGGTTGTTACTGTTTATCAAGAAGCATGACAAGAAGGACCTTGCACCGATTGTTTTGCCTACACTGATGCTAGTTGTTATTGGTCATAAAGCTATGAATTTTCCTTTTCAAGAAGAATTCAGTAATTTCAGTTAGATTCTTTTGGGAACTCCTTCAACCATAGAAAAATACTTTTGTAGGCATTTTTTGGCAACCTAAACTCCTACAAATACAAGAGAATAATATTGCACAAGGAAATTCTAGTTTTTAAGTTTTCATTGTAAAATTTTATAGAACTCCTAGAGAAAAACCAAGAATAAGGTGGATTAAGGAAATCTTGGAGAAGAAGAGGAACTTTATCAAGAAGATTGCGAATAGGAAGGGGATTACACTTTTCTATCAGTTTTTCTTCTTTCTTTCTTTGAAATTCTATTTGTTAAAGTTGGGTTTATATGTTTTAATTGTAGTTGAGAATATTTTTGCTTTATGATTTTGTGTTAAATTAATTCTAGACTTGTTGAATTCCAATTTTAAGTATTTGAGTAATTGATTTTATTAGTTGAATTAATTAATCCGAACTTGTTAATTTATTGTCTTGTGAGCTCTTAAAGGACATAAGAAATGATGGTAAGGGAAAGACTTGGTAGTCAAAGAGATATTGATATCGCCTAGAGTATAGGGGTATTATTTTTTTCCAAAAGACGTTATTGTTGCCTTGAGTAACTCTAACATGATCTGGGGAGTGATTTTTTGCAATTTAGAAAAGATTTTGGATTTGCATAATAGCCAACAATCACCACTATCGATTTCTCAAAAGCCATTCATTAAAATCATATTCACTTTTAGAATCTAAAAAGCGAGGTACCTGGGTCTCGAAACTTTCCTATTCCGGAGATGATTTAGAAAAGTCACTTTGAGAAGCGGAGAGTTCTAGAGCAACTTCCTTTCCCTTTTCCGTTGCTGTTGATTTCTTCTTCATCATCAGAGATTTTTTTCAGACTTTCTTTGACTTGGGTTTGGTTGATTTTGTAGTCAAAGGATGAATGCTTCAGCTTTCAGTTGTTCAGAGAGAAGCTCAGAAGATTTTGATGGAGAAAAGATGAAGTATAGTTGGTTTCAGCATTCGGGAGAAAGGGGAGAAAGAAAACCCTTTATAAGTTCCTAGGAAGTTGTGACAGTAAGTAGACTCAAGTACATTGGAAAAAGACTTTTCATCAAAGATTTCAAAAGGTGTCTCGAGAAAAGCGCTAATATTTTGAAATTCAAAAAGAAAAATTTGGAAGAATCAATTCTTGAAAGATATACAAAGCATCAAAGGTGATTCTATTTTGGATTCAAGCTTAATCCGAAATGTTCATCCAAAAAGGAACTCCTTCAGGAGAGAGTTTTAGAAGTGAGTTTTGGACTTATTCTCCAAAATGCTGCATCCAAAATCATCGTTGAAAAGTTGTGTCTTCAGTGGTACTACAAATGAAAACAATAATTCTCTGGCAATTGTGTCAGTCATATGATCTTTGTAATTCCTAAGCCTATAATTTTCTAAACTGTTTTTGCACTAGATTCAACTTTCTTCTTAACATGACACCTAGATTCTTTGTATCTAGATTTTTCACAATATGTGCACCACTTGTGTGTCATATGTGATGAGGAAGCTTTTACAAATTGAGATTTGTAATTCTTGGCTTTGATCTCATACCTATAACCTAGACCATTTCATTTTCTAGCTACGCATTGAGCACAAAGCAATTTTTCCAAGTTGTTTTTACCAATTGTAAACTTTTTAATGCATGTAGTGATATCATCGACTTTATTTTTCACATCATCAAAATTGATAATCATAATTTCAAGAGAACGAATTTTATCACATAAGCATTCATTTTGTGGAGACACATGATGCAAGGCAGTAATAATAACATCATTTTCCATATTTGCACACATGTGTGACTCAAGAGAGACTTTGTTCTCATTCAACAGCTTCGCATTCTCATCCAACAAGCAATCAATTTTCATCTTCATTTATTTATTTCTTCTAGACAATTTTTTTAGTTCATGAAACATGTGAATTAGCAATTCATTAGGATCATCATACTTTTCATGTTCAGAATTATGTAAATCATATATGGAATTACTGGTAGTGGGGTTTACCTCGTTTTCTATTGCCATGAAGCATATGTTGGTAGGCTCATTTTCAAAGTCTCCATCTTCCTCGGACTCAAACTCATTTTGGTACTAAGTTCCCATTAGCCCTTTGCCCTTCTTTGCTTTCAGATCCTTCTTTTTCTTTATCTATTGGGCAGTCAGCAATGAAATGTTTCGTGCTCTTGCATTCATAGAATTGAGGCTTAAATGATGAGGCCTGTCCTTTTCTTTTCACGAATTTCTTTCTTCTTTGAAGTTTCGTTTGTTAAATATTTTTCTAGATTTTGTTTGCAATCATCGCCAATTATTCAGTGTCTACTTCAGTCTCATCACCACTATCCGATTGACTATACTTTTAGCTTCCTTATTTGCAGCTTTCAGTGCTATTCCCATTTTTCCTTTATCATGATCATCAGATTCTTGAAACCTCTTCAGTTGGTAAGGATTTCAAATCCTTAGATTCTTCCACGGCTAGAGCTTTCGATTGCTAGCTCTTAGGCAACGCATCCAGAATTTCTCTGTTTTGTTCACCAAGGGAATAGACTTTTCCATAGCCTTTAAGTTCATTTGCAATATTTATAAATCTGGTAAATATATCAGTTATACTTTCATTTGGCTTTATTAAGAACAATTCATAATCATGAATTAAAAGTCCCAACTTAGATTCCTTCACTTGATTTGTCTCCTCATGGGTAACTTCAAGTAATCTACATATATCATAGGTTGAATCACAACCACTAACTCGGTTATATTCAGTGGCATCAAGGGCACTGCACAGAATATTCATAGCTTGAAAGTTTAATGTCATTTTGGCATTATTTTCATTATCAACTTCGTCATTCTGTTTAGGCACTTTTCTGCCATGAACAAATTTTGACGGACAAATAGACCATTCTCAATCAAATTCCACAGCTTAAAGTTGACTAAACAAACATAAATTTTCATTCTATTTTCTAGAATGTATAATTATTTCCATTGAACAAAAGATGTTGATTTGTTGAGGATCCTTAACATACGGAAGAGTAGATGAGTTTGCCATGAGGATCTTTTCTACATGATTGTTAAACCAAAAATAGAGTTGATCTTGCTCTGATACCAAATGGAAAACCTTAGATGTGAATAAGGTTTTTGGCAAATTTAAAATGCTCTTTGAAAAATCTATTTTGAGAAATTCCTCAGAATTTTAGATGAAAGAGACTTGCTACAACGAGAGGCTTTCGAAATGATTTATAGATAAACTATACACTGAATAAGACAGGACACATGATGCAATTAATACTAGAGTGAAAATGAGTTGGTGAAAACCATAAAGATTTCTTTTAAGAGATTAAAAGGAATTTTGTGCAAGAAAGATTGCAGCTGACCGAAATTAAATGTAAAGAGAGATAATACATGATTTATAGTGGTTCGATCTACCAAGATCTACATCCACTACCTGAAACTCACATTTAAGAATTTTCAACTATATTTCATTCACCCAACTAAATAGTATCAATCTAGACCAACTACAAGAGAGGATCACCATATTTGGTTTTATCAAAACCTCTCAATCAACCAACAAATCAATATTCACCCCAAATGGGTTTTACACCACAACCTTGGAACACAAAGATGATTGTAGTAATGAAGTGAAAATGGCTCACTCTTTTGAGCAGATATACAAAGCAAATGAGATCAATCAACTGTTACATTTTTAACACAATTAAATTTCACTTTGAAGCAATATGAAAAATGAGATTTTTGTATTCTATATAGAAAGAGTGTTTTTTATAAAGCTAAGACAAAAATCTACTTTCAAATCATGTTTTGAAAACTTTTATAGAGGCAAAAAGTAGAGTTTCAATAGCTAGAAAATGAATAGCTTTTCGTTGTCAGATTTGCCAGAGTTTTGCACTCAAGTTTTGGATGACAGTGCATCCAAAATGCAAGTCTAAAATGGTACATTTTTAGGTAAAATCGATTTGACATTGTTCACAGGATTTTGGATGAAGCTTTTGGATGCAAAGTCACCCAAATTACTCAATCCAAAATTTTGAGAATTTAAAACTTTGAAATCTTTTTGTTTTAGAACTTCAAGGTCGAATTAAACTGAATCTAAGGCAAAGAAGACATTGAAAATTACACAGAAAATACCTTAACAAAGATTCCTAATCTAAGGTTCATCTATAATGAATTCTTAGTATGCAATCGCTTATGCCCGATCTTCTACTTGATCACCTATTCTCGGATTCTATTGCTCAAGAATTACTTAGCAATCTTATTTGCACGCCTTGGAAGAACTAAGGTCAAACATGTCCTATAACATGTAGAGCACACAAGTTAGTCATCGTCAATGTTTGTCATAAGTCAAAACACAGGAGAATGCCCTAAGGGCTAACAATCTCCACCTTTTTGAATGATGACAAACTTGGTGGGATTGTGAAACAAAAATAATAATATATACAGTATAGACATGTTAAACCAAGAGAAATAAGAATATTTTTCATTGAAGTGCAATCTTTTATTATAGGACTCAAAGAGTGCTTATGAGATTAAGATAAAAAATTAAAGAATATACCCACAAACATGGCTCAGTAAGCCTCTGGCCCAACCAACCTCCATATCCTCCTTCCTTCTATTACATGACTATTCCGTAAAAGAATAGCCACAAAAAGAAATGTATGAATATGTACACAATGAGGCATAGAAAATAAATCATAGGATGAGATGCTCCCTCTTAATATGTGCATATATGAACATATGTAAGATATGAGATTAAGAAGTGCAATTTAAGAGAAAATTGGATCCAAACTTTGAACTTCCAAAAGGTGCATCCACAAACTAGGTGGAGTGAAACTATGGACCTTTTGGACGTTAGGTTTTGGATGTCCAAAACATGTGTCCGAAATAGGATAAAGTTAGACAGAACCTGTCTTCTTTTTAAGACTCATTTTTGGACTAAACTTTTGGATCAAGGAAATGTGTGTCTAAAACTCCTCCTGTATATTTGTAGGAAACAACAAATATTCAGAAATTTTGATCCAGCCTAGTTTTCTCAAGAAATTTCAGACTTCAAGGAAAGTTTTGAGCGATGAAATATATATGAATAACTATCCTTATCATCAGAGATTTTTAACACAGAGCATATCATAATAGCTTTCAAAAATAGATTGATGAACAACGCCAAACTCAAATGATACCTTTATACATACTTCGAAATGCCTTTGACTAAAAATAGGATATCAAGTTGGTTTTCAATGAGTAACTTAAATCCTCTTAGATGGTAGCAAACTATGATCACAATTAATTAGAGATCACAAATCATGTTTATCATAAACCAATAAATATATAACCAGTTCATAAATCATAATTTATATAGAAAAAAATAGCACAACATGCTGGTTTGATCAAACCCAAATCCCAACATAAATTCCATAGAGAGTTTTATAGAATCTTACGAAAAATTCAAAGTCTATATATAAGTTCGTTGCAGTCCCAAACATAATACTATTTCCAATCCATAGCACAACACTACACAAACATCAGTTCATCCAACATTAGTTCAATCAGTGCACAATCGATAACAATCATAATAATACAGTGCAGAATTAATAGCATAGAACTACATGTCACAACCATAGAGATTACAATAGCATAACATAGTACTATTCAGTATGCAATTGTCATTTTTCTCCTAGTGCACAATCACAATCAAATAGCCATTTTTCTTCTTCCCCATTTGCATCAATCAAAATGTAGAATAAGGAGAGTAACTAGTAAATATATGAAGTAGAGAAGATTATATATATGAAGTAGTTATAAGCTAAGCAATGATAGTAGCTAAAAGACAGAAGGTGAATTGTTCAAATACTAAGACAAAATAAAAATTGTTCATTGAAAAGCAGTAAGAAGTCTCGGTAGCGGGAGGCTAGAAATCAATCCACTAGATTGAGCACTCATGAAATGTGAACAGTCTCGATCTTGGACCTAACACATTTTCTGGAATGTTTTCCAGCTAGCTTACTTGACTTCCGCTTAACTACCACATACTTCAGTCTCTTTCCATATGAAACAAGTAGTTCAATAGGGGTAGGGGGTGCTAAATCTTCCTGATGTGGGGATGTCTCCCTTCCTTACTCAGGGACCGTTATTTCCTCAACTTGTTGCTCTTTCGCTGCTACTTCTTTGGCCTCAAGGATAGGTTGTTCTTGAATTGCCTTTGCTGGAAATGGTGCTGATGGAGCAGACATTGGTTCATTCTTTTTAGCCTTTTCTTCCATTGTGGTCAACCTATTCCCAAGAGTTTGAATCTCTAAACTAAGGTTGTCTACCTTAACAACCAGCAAATTAATTGCATCCAAAATTCTTTCACTGATGCCTTTATCCTGAGTCCTCTATTTGCCCTTTGTAGAGGATTCTTCATGATGTTCTACCTCAATATTTCTCTTTTCTCTGGTAGATGGGGCATTCTTTTTAAAACCCCACCTAAACCTACCATAGAGTTAGAATGATGGAGTGTATATCATATCATATTGCATAAAATATATTATTTGAATGATTTCATGTGTCTTAGAATTGTAGTATGTAAGTTATATAGTTTATTTATGCTTATTAAGTAGAAAGGGTAAAAATAAAATTTTGCTTGAGGTCGAAATAGGAAGAAGGCTTGAGGCTTAGATAGAAAGAGAATTTGGTTGGGAAAATAAGAACAAGAGTTAGTATGGTTAAGTGGTAAGAGATTTGTGATTTAATCTCTAAGGTCTTGAATTCAAATCCCATCACCTAAGTTTTATTCATAATTAACTTAACCAATGTTTGAATTTTTCCTTTTCTTACATTCCTTAAAGTTAGGGATGTTGTCTTAGGGAAGACATATTGGTAATTTTCTAACCATGTAACCTTGTCCTAAAAGGAACTCTAGAAGAACTTTGGTCTCCGTTATTTTTGCAAACCTTGTCCTAACCTAATTAAATTTAAACCACTCGTATTTCTTTAATTCTTTTCAATATCTATAAAATGTCTTGGATAATTCTTAGCTAGAAGTTTTGAAAATTCCAACTCTTGTGAATAGGAGGATGACCGAATTTGAGGAAGAAAAATAGGAAGATGTTTTCATTAAAACACCATAGCTATTCTTTCAGGAACTCCATTTTCTTCTTGTTCTTGTTTTGGTTAAAATCTGGAAAATTTTCCTGATATTCTTCTTGGCTGGTTTTCAAAATTTCCAGAAACCATTACCTACATAATTCTTACTAGCAACCAACTATTTCATGTGAAGATGAAAGCTGAAATCCTTGGAATTTTGCAACTTGAACAAAGCCCAACCAAACCATAAATTTTCCAGCAAACTACCAAGACTTATACATGAATGTTGAGCCATCCATTTTGTGCATAAGAACACCTGAAACTTTCCTCTTTCTTCTCCAAGATGATGGCTAGAAAACCACCACTAATGAACCTTCAAATACTCCTAGATTTCAGGTACAAATTTAGTTCAAGGAGGTTCAAAAATTCTACTCAACCCCTTCCAAATCTCAAAACTCTTGTAGCTAAAATTCCAGAATTTTTCCAGCTTGCCTATCTAATGCAAGGACTGATTTCTTCATCAATCACCTTCATATTTTCGGCCACCTTGCAGCCATAGATGGAACACATTATCTTTTTCATCTACCATGGCCATTGGAACTCCACTAGCACACCTCAAAACACTCCTATCTTTACTCCATTCAAAACTTTTCAAACTTTGAAAATTAAATTTCAGATTTTCCTCCATTGAACTCTCACTTAGCTAGATAATTAAACCAGTAATTCTCTTCTCTTGTACAGCCATTTTCGACTAGCTACAAAGCTAAAACAATCCTTCATTCCATGATTAAAACATAGCTAGTTTAGACATCAACCATTGAAGGACAAGAAACCTTCAAAAAGAAAACTCCATTACCCAATCTTCTATCTCAAACATTTTCACATTTTCCTCAATTTAAAATTTGAAATAGCTTAAACTCTCTCTCTCTTTCTTAGATAACCAAAATCCTCCCCTAGCTAGGCCATTCGGCCATCATTCACTAGACACACATGAAACACTCTCTCTTAATTTCCTATCAACAACACCAAGAATACCAAGAACACCAAGAATACATACTAAGCTTCTTTAACCTTCAATCACCTCTATTCATCCCAAATCACTCCAAAAACTCTCAAACCAATTAGGATTCAACCTATACTCACCATATGCCACTCCATAACATGAAATTCACCAAAGTTGATCTTTCACTAGGATCAAATGTACTTTTTGTTCAAGAACTAGAAGAACATCAAGAAGGTAAGTTCGAACACCTTGGTCCTTCTTCATTTTTTCATTACCATTTCATTATCATCTTCACCTCTCTCTCCCTTTCTCTCCCTCTCTTGGCCAAACTATTGGTGGCCATTCTTGAACAATTTCAATTAAGAAAGGACTCCTCAAGCACCCTAAGGATCTTCATTGGACAAGACGATATCTTCAACTAACAATCATCGAAACGAGTATTTCTTTCATGACCTTCTCCTTAAATTTTCAAACTCACCACTTTTAGATGATGAATTTGATGGATTGATCAAATAGTGTTGGGTTGGAGATGTGTATGGGGGTGAAAGGAATGATATTAAGACATGAATATTGAGGCTTAGGAGCTATTGTTGGATTATGCTTAGAGATCATTATATGCTCATTATGATTGAAGGTTTTATGTCTGTAACACCCCGCTACCTAGGCCTACCAGGGACGGGGATGTCGCCCCGTCCAAAGGACAAGGAGTCTTTATAACTAGGTCACACAAATAAAATAGCGGAATAAAAATAATACTTTAACTTAAAATTTATTACATCCCAAGAATAAATCCATGAATTCCTAAAACAAATCCATAAGTAAAATTATCCACTCTCAACTCCCCAAAACAACACATAAAAATAAATGATAACATTCTCTTCCAAGGCAGATAACACTAACTACTCATCCCCACAGCAGGATCGACATGAAATCATGCTAAAAAGGTGATGAGACAGAAATCTCAGTAAGTCCGTGTGTGCTTTGAGTATTCAGTGAAAATAGTTCGTGAATGTAAGGTATAAAACCGTTATAAGAGAAATATTAGCAAGCAATAAACATTAGTCAAAAACAAGAGTGGTGTTTTGGCTTTTCCAACCATACATAATCAATAAAATCAACCACTCAAAAGAAATGGTCATGGATTACCACACATTGGGCCCCATAACCGGTCAGAATACCGACACTTTGTGCAGACTAACAAAAGAAATACTGGCAAGCAATGAATGATGTGTCAAAAATAAGAGTGGCGTTTTAGCTTTCAAACTATACAGGTACAATAAAATCAACCACTCAAAAGGGTGGTCATGAGTTACCACACGTTGGGCCCCATGTCCACATGGTCAGTATGCCACACGTTGAGCATACTGCCGGTCAGAATGCCACACTTTGTGCAGACTGACAAAAGGTAGGTGATCGGCCTACCGGGCAAGATACTCCTCCTTCTCTATACCCAAACAACAACTGGGGGTCCATTTCGGCAAAACACAGTCACTTGACTGAAAAATAAACAACTGCTAGCTCGGACCGGCACGACCTACTAGACTGACATCTTATCTGGGAAGGACTCACCCCTTAAAGGTGGCCACCTACTGAGAGACTCACCCGAACCCTTCACAGACTAGTCCTAGCAGTCCACCCTTATTGAGTACTCAACGTAACGTAACCCACTTGGGAAAATGAACAAACCATAGTTCCACAAGAAAATGGCAATTGAGGGTCTCTAAAGTCTTTGTCAAAATCAGTTTTGAAAAGAGTTTTGAGATTGAGTAAATCTGCTTATGGATTTTCAAATAATTTGTTTGACTGAAATAAGAAATGAGTCAATCCTCATTTGCCCTACAGAAATGAGTGTCCATGCACTCTACATTTGGCTTGCCATAATAAATATTTTACATCAATCAGGTTTTATACAGGAGCTTACCTGATTCTTGCTCACAATAAAAAGGTCTCCAATAGCTGACCTAACCCTGCATAGGCAAATACAAACCACAGTCAAACTCAAGTCAAAATCCACTTTCTCAAATTAAAACAACTCAACTCACTTCTACCATGATCCTAGTGTCTCAAACTTTAAGGCCAAATAATAAATAAATAGGTTTATAAGCTAAGCCTAATTTGATATTTAAAATAATTAAGGTTTTGAAAAATAAGTACTAATAAGTTGAAGGTTTAAATCTTGCTAAAAAAATTTTAGAGTTTATTTGATGCAGAGTCCTAGGTTGTATTAGGTAAAATAATGATTTATTAATAATTTAGTTGTTAGAAAATAATTGATAACTAAAATTAGTTGAAAATAAATTTAATGAGTCTTTCTTGAAAAATAATAAATAAATTTTTAATGGGTTTTGATTAAAGATAATAATTAAATTTTTAGTAATAAATATTTTACTAATTATGATTATTTCCATAAAAGGTTTTAGTTGATTTCATTATTTTATATATATTTTATTTTTCTAGCAAAAGCTATTATTTATTTGACTAAAATCTCCTTATTATATATAATAATCCAAATCTACCCCTCCTAGGATTTTTTCGAAATTACTAGCAAAATCATATTATGAAATATTTTATTCATGAAAAAAAAAATTAGCTTAAGAACAACTAGGTCATGATCAGATTTCTATGGCTAACCATAATCATGAACATTTACAATCCTTCAATTCATCAACTCATCCAAATCATGCATATAAGCATAGATCTAGACTTATTAAGGCATGATCTAATCTTTACTAGCATAAATATAATCATGGCTTTAATAATCACACAAGAATATAAATCCTATTCATCAAAGATGACAAAAGCTCTAGCATACTTGAACATGGAGACATGCATTAAACCTCAAAACATCATACAATCAACCAAGATAATCCCTTCATGCATAAATCCCATCTCCATCATATTCATACACATATTCATGCTTCAATCTCAACTCATCACAACAATATATACTCAAACCCTATTCATGATTCATCTTCTATCAACATCATCCTAGAGACATAAATCTAGAATTTAAAAGAAGGGTTAAAGACTTACTCGATTGATGAAAACCTTGAAGGAGTTTCGAATGAATCTCAACTCCTAGATGACTAGATCCATCCAAGAAAGATGGAGAAAGCATGGCCATTGGTGAAGAAACCATTCGGCCAAGAGAGAGTGAGGTTCGGCTAAGAGAGAGAGAAAGAGAGAGAGAGAGAGAGACCATTAGCATATTTATTCATATATATATTCATTAGAGATCAAGATTAGAGAAGATGAAGTTGTTAGAACAACCCTACCTTGAAGGTGTTCTTGAGCCTTCACAAAACTTCTGGATTTTAATCCAAAAGAACAAGTTGGATTTGAGAGTTTGATGTTAAAAATGGTATGGATGGACTCACAGCAGTGAATAGATGAAATCAAAAATTTTTAGAAGAAGTTTGAAGTGATTTGGAGAAGTATTAGACAAAAGAAAGGAGTAGGTGTTCTTGGTGTTCTATGTGTGCTTGAAGGTTGAAGAGAATTGAGGAATTTTAGTTAATGCTGGCCGAAATTCTAAGGGAGAGAGTGACCGAATTATTTTGAGAGGTTTTGGAAGATGATTTTTCTGGTTTGAAAGGAAAAGGAAAGGCTAGTTGTTGAAATCCTTGAAGAATATTTTTGGGAAGCAAATTTGGAAACAAGAATATCTTTGATTGTTGGAGAGCTTTTGGGAAGCTGCCATGGCCGAATTTCTGTGTAGAGTTTCGGCTAAATGAAAGCTGGTTGAAAGAGCTAAGGGTGGCTGAAAATAAGAAGTATAATGGTGAAGGGAAGGTTTGGTTGTTTGAGGGATATTTTATGGGAAGTTGTTAAATTATGGTGGCTGGAATTTTAGTAACTAATCAAGCATGATTGCAGTAAATTTTTTTTTTTTTTTTGGAAAGATTTTTGGGCAGCCATGTCTGAATTTTGTGCAGAATGCTAGAGAATACAATGGAGTTCAGTTCATGTCTGTTCAAGAGAAGTTTGTGCAGAAAAATGGTGAAGGTTTCGGACAAGGCTGAAGGAGAATAAAGCTGGAAATTGTGTTAAGTGATTTCGCAAGTTTGAAGGAAAATTCTGGGCAGATTTTTCTGCCATTGTCCAGTTAGTTTGCAGAGAGTTTGAGGGGGTATTCAAAGGTCTTTCAAGGCTAGTTTCCAGCCTTCTTCATGGAGGAAAAACGTGGCTAAGCAGCTGGAGAAAAACTAGAAGAAAACAGCTTGGTTTGAACTCACCTATGCTGCGATTTTACCCAGAAAATTTTCTGGTTTTGCACAGCTTTTGTGCAGTCCGAAAATGGCCAGAAATATTCAGGTTTCAAGCTGATCAAAAGGGCCATTTTCTGGTAGCATTTGGGAGGGAATAATGGCTAAGAATTTTGACATATTGAAGGCACAAGAAGCTGGAAAATTTCAGTTCAATACATGAAAGAAAATGAACCTAGATAGAGTGAAGTTTAGAAAGTTCACTAAGGAAATTAATTCACTTGAAATCCCTCCCCCTCTTCCATGGTTTTGGTCCACAAGATGTCTTTCTCTAAGACATTTTGAACCTTCAAAGCCACAGCATATTGCTAGAATTTTCCTAGAATAAAATTGGCTTGAACAAATTGAACAAACTATGAATTGAGAGATAGGAAAAATTAAGGATCAAGAGGAAATGAATTCTCTTTAGGAATTTTGTGTAGAGAAAAAGAATAGGATTAGGGTACTCCTATTATGTCTCTCTTAGGACAACATCTCTACCCTATTCCAAAGCATATAAGGCCGAAAATATCATCCACTTTCCAAGCAAAAATAAAATTTAATCATTCTAAAGCTCCCATGATGGAATTTGAACCCAAGACCTCAAGAATTAATTCTAAGGCTTTAACCACTAAACCACAACAAATCTTGTTGTTATTTTCCCTCTAAAAATATTTTCCTATTCAATCCTCAATCTATCACCCTTTTTCCACCTCAAGCAAAAATTACCATTTTGCCCTTCTCACTCAATAATCATAATCAAGCCCTCTAGACTATAAAACACAAATTCAATGCACAAAAATTCATATAAAAATATATTTAAACGTGCAATGAAATATGATATGCATCCCAACCCCCTTACTCTAAGGTTGGTTTTGACTGGGGTTTCACAATGTCTCTAGTATGGATGTTTTGATGTATGATAGACATTATACCACCATTGTTTGATTATGCCGTCATGATGTTATTTTTTATAAATAAATCCCTAGACAATATCATTGTTAGTGGAATATTACCCTTGTTGTGATGTATATTATTACAAGCCTATTTTTGATAAGTCAACATGCTATTTATTAAATACATGTGTGTATGAATATATGTATATAAATTTTTGTACTAGTAATTCACCATGGTCATTAAAAATTATTGTTAGAACTACTTTTATTATTATTATTATTATTATTATCATTATTATTATTAATAATATTAGTATCATGGTTTAGTTTAATTTATTGGTCTCCAACAACGTTAGATATTTTCAAAATTAATAATTACTTAAAATATTATTATTTTATTAGAAAAATAAATATTAATGAATTTTATTAAGCATTAATAAATATAAATAATTATATATAGGAATTAATTAATATAATATCAATACGTTTTAAATTTATATTATTTATAATAATAAATATTATTGGTAATTATTATCAAAATAATTTATTTATTATTAATATTATTTACCATATATTATTAGAAATTATTTATTATTTATTAATAAATTGTTAATATTATAATTTATTTATTTATTATTTATATCACCTATTTATTTTGATTTATCCAATCTATCTTAATCTATAAAATACTTTATCTATTAATGTTAAAGCTTGAGGCATTGTTGTCATAACTAAATGTTGTTGTAACTAGTTGAGCCTAAGTATGTTAGGCTTAGAGTTATTTATTTAAGCAAGTGTTGTATGGTTATTGGGACTTATGCCCTATATTTATCCCAGGCGGGGTTAGGTTGCCTTGAACTATCTTAGAAAGCTATTGTACTCAAGAAAAGTAAGAGATCAGGTAAGACCTTGCATAAAACTATTTGAAGATCAAAGTCAATTTGGCATGTCAAACATGATGTATACGTGAAGTTGTATTGTAGATGCAGTTATGAGCAAATTTTCCTTTACTTTTCCATCAAGCAAACATTTTCAAGTTGAACAAGCAAATTTTACATAAAATGCTAAACTTTTTCTAAAACCAACTTTGATAAGAATTTTGGAAATCATAATTGCTATTTCAAAGGAAACACTGGATGATCCTTTTTTTCTTGAAAAGGACAAATACAACGTTGAGTACTCTATACGGGTAAACTATTAGGACTAGTCTTTGAAGGGTTAGGGTAAGTCTCTCAGTAAGTGACCACCTCTAAGAGGTGGGTCCTTCCCGGATAGGATGCCAGTCCTGTAAGTCATATCGGTCCAAGCTAGCAAGTATGGTCAAGTGGACTGTATATTTTTGAAATGGATAACTGGTAAGTTTAGCTACAGAGATAGAGGAGTATCTTACCCGGTAGTGTCAGTTTGCACAAAATGTGGCATCCTGAACATTCTTTGGTCATGGTGCACAAAGTGTGGTGCCATGGTTACTTCTTTTGAGTAGTTGCTTTTATTGTATATATGTATGGCTTTTGAAAGGAAAACACCACTTCTCACTTGTGAAATTTATTTGAGATTTTCCAGCACTTTACTTTTATGAAGGTTGATCCTGCTATGAAGATTATTGATTAGAGATTGCCTTAATTTTGAGGAATTATTTCTTTTTCTATGTATTTCATTTTGAAAGACTCTAGCAGATATTTATTTATTTGAGAATTGTTCATGTATTTTTTGAGTTATAATAAGTTTAAATTTGAATCATTCCTTTCATTTCTTTTGTGGGTCCTAGTGATAAAGACTCATTATCCTATGGATGGGGTGACATTACACTCTTGCCTTCAGCTTTTACTTTTAACAGCTTTTCTTTTTCATCACCAGCTACATCTCGAAGCAGCTTCCACTCATCATCCAATTTCATATATCCCATTTGTTTAAACAACTTAAAGTTGTGCACATACTTTCAAACTTCCTCAAATCAAACAGATCAGTTCCTTCTAGAAACTTGTTCGGTTCAAAATACCGAATCCTACCATCTCTGACCTCATACATTCTATTTAACAGACAGTTATCAAACTCAAGATTTTTACCCCCAAGTCTAGAGGTATACCACCATACCATGAACCCTCATCTGGTTTTCTCTAACTATCCTTTTCTTATGTTAGCATAAAATTCCTAAATGAGTGAGGTAAACAATTTCTCATCAACATATAACAGAGCTCCCCAACCAAGAGACTCAAACATATTTAACACATTTGAAAAATTCAGAAAAGATGTTGGATTTGGACGATATCCAACAATCACCATTTGATTTCTTGAAACCTATTTATTAAAATCAGATTCACTTTTGGAATCTAAAAAGTGTGGTACCTGGGTCTCTAAACTTTCCTGCTTTGGAGATGGTTTAGAATCGTCATTCTGAGAAGCCGAGAGTTCTGGAGCGACTTCTTTTCGCTTTTTCCGTTGCTATTGATTTCTTCTTCTTTATTAGAGATATTTTTCAGACTTTCTCTGACTTAGGTTTGGTTGATTTTGGTGCTTTTGCCATTGTAGTTAGAGGATGAAGGCTTGGGCTTTCGGTTGTTCAGAGAGAAGCTAGAAGATTTTGGGAGAGAAAAGATGAAGTATGGTTGGTTTAAGCATTTAGGAGAGAGAAAAGCATTTGTGAGTTCCTAGGAAGTTGTGACAATAAGTACATTGGAAAAAGCCTTTTCATCAAAGATTTCAAAAGGTGTCTGGAGAAAAGTGCTAATATTTTGAAATTAAAAAAAAAAATCTGGAAGCAGTTATTCTTGAAAGATATACGAAGCATCAGAAGTGATTCTATTTTGGATTCTGGCTTGATCCAAAATGTTCATCCAAAAAAGAACTCCTTTAGGAGGGAGTTTTGGAAGTGAGTTTTGGACTTATTCTCTAAAATGTTGCATCCAGAGTCATCGTCCAAAAGTTGTGTCTTGAGTGGTTCTACAAATGAAAACAGCAATTCTTTGGCAATTATGTCAATCATATGATCTTCGTAATTCCTAAAGCTCTTCTCAGATTATTGAACCTTTCTTTAGCTAGATGTTTTGTAAAAATATCTGCAAGTTATTCATGTTAGGGATATGCCCTAGAGTCAATTTGTACTTAGACTATTGTCGTTATGTATTATGTAATAATACGAGGCATTTCTTTCCATGAATAGTGCATTTAGTTTTATGGTCATCAAGTACGTGACTTGATAGTAAAACCCTACAATCAATACAATGACTATTCTTAAACTATCCTTGATTGATTATTATTAGTGGAACAATAATAAATTAAGATTAGTATGTTTGTGACTTGATGGCTATGTTTTACTGGTCATGGATATATGTGATATCAAGTCAAAACGTAAATAAATGTTAGAGAACATTGTATTGGACATGACCCACTGTGAGAGTACTTCATGGAACATGACATAAGTACTTTCGAGCCATAATGATATTAAAGTCCTTCGACCAAAATTCATCATAGTTTCCTACTTGATAAATTCTATATTTTGATGTTGTCTAAAGTTGTCTTTAACGAGATAATAAATTAGACTACTGTTGGATATAGAATAAATTAATGAGAGGAATATGATTGATAGTGAAGGAATTTGTCCCTCTCAATTATAGGAGTGATATCCATAGGTCCATTGATAAGTTAGACTGTTAAAATGCATGGCCGTACTCAAATATATGAATCTAAGATATTGATATCATTTGTTTGAACAGTCTACTATGAGATTAAGAAATAATTGACTAAGCTTAATAAGGATGACATGCTCCGTGCCTTATGCTTAATCTGGATATCGTGTGACAAAAGGACTAAATATAAAATTATAGTTTGGTTCAAAGAGATCACTGATCTTCATTTTACCTGGATAGTTATACTATTTTGCAAGAAATCACATATAACTTGTGAGCCATTTAAATGTGATTTAGGCATACTGCCAGTGTTAAATGAACTTATCGGATCACACAATAAGCGAACTTATTACGTTATTTTTCTGGTAACCAGGTTTGATGAATCTGGAAATATGTTTAAGTTAATCGAACTTAGAAAATTTACTAAATACAATGAATCTGGAAATATGTCCACATTCAATGTATTTGGATGATGTCCAGATTGTAAGAATCTGACTCGGTAAATTAATTAGTTAAATTACCGAGATAATGGCAGAATCTTATCATATCAATTTTAATTTAATTTGAATTTTAAAAAAATATGATAAGATATTATCAAAGTTGGACTCTAAGAGGTTCGGATGGATTTTAAGAAAACCCTAGCCGTCTTCTCAAGAGAGCCATTCTGTTAAAATATTCGTGCCTCCATTCACCAGAAAAACAAGCCTCTCAAACCCTAGGCGCTAGCACTCTCGGGGTAACGAGTTAGTTTGCCATGTGTATCCGATAGAGGGCATTTGCACACTGCAGCATCTGGTGATCATTTGAGTTACATGTACGACAACACAATCAGAATCGAAGGATCTTGATTACACCAAACATGGGTAATTCTATAATCCTTAGATCTTCTTAATCGTTTACTTGGGTCCTTGGAAGGGATTTGTAGATGTTTTTCGTGTTTAGGAGTCCACGAATCCTAACAGTTCATTAGTTGAAATATATTCAACACATACATCTCTTTTAAGCACATGATCCTTAATAAAATGATGTTTCACCTCAATATGCTTGGCCCTAGAATGTTGAACAGGATTCTTAGTTAGATTGATTACACTTGTATTATCATATAATATAGGTACACATTCAAAATTGAGACCAAAATCAAGCAGTGTATTTTTCATCCAAAGAATTTGTGCGCAGCAACTTTCAACTGCAATGGATTCAGCTTCGGTTGTGGATAAGAATACACATGCCTGTTTTTTGCTATACCATGACATTAGAGAGTATACAAGAAAATTGGCAGTGCCTGCTAGTGCTTTTTCATTCAACTTTATAGCCTGCATAATCTGCATTGGTATATCCTATAAGATTAAATGTGTTAGTACGAGGATACCATAGGCCATAATCATATGTTCCAACCAAATATTGAAGGATACATTTTACGGCATATAAGTGAGATTCCTTTGGGCATGATTGAAATCGGGCATAAAAATAAACTGAAAACATGATATTTGGCCGGCTAGCAGTAAGATAGAGTAAACTTCCAATCATACCTCTATATTTAGATTTATCTACTTTCTTACCCTTTTCATCCATGTCATGTTTTGGAGAAATGTCCATAGGTGTGTTGATTTCTTTGACTTCGTTCATATCAAACCTTTTGAGCAGTTCTTTAGCGTACTTAGCTTGAATTAGGAAGATTACATCCTTGGTTTGTTTAATTTGCAGCCCGAGAAAGAAGTTGAGTTCTCCCATCATGCTCATTATGAATTCTTACTGCATTGTCTTAGCAAACATCTTGCACAAGGAATCATTAGTAGCACAAAAAATAATATCATTAACATAAATTTGAACAGTAAGAAGATACTAGGATTTTTTGACTTAATAAACAGTGTGGTATCGATCATGCCTTTTGAAAATCCTTTTAAGAGCAAGAATCCACTAAACCTTTCATACCAAGCTCGTGGGGCTTGTTTTAAACCATAAAGAGCATTTGAGAGTTTGAAAACATGATTTGAAAAATGCTCATAAATAAAGCCCGGAGGTTGTTCTACATATACTTTCCCCTTAATAAAACCACTTAAAAACGCACTTTTAACATCCATTTGATAAAGTATGAAATTTTTGAAAGATGCAAAAGTAAGAGCATTCTTATGGACTCTAATCTAGCAATTGGAACAAATGTTTTATCATAATCAATGCCCGCTTCCTGATTGAATCCTTAGGCAACAAATTTAGCTTTATTTCTAATAACCACTCATTGTTCATCAAGTTTGCTTCTAAAAACCCATTTGGTACAAATAACCGGATGATCAAGTGGTCTAGAGACGAGTTTCCAAACTTGATTTCTCTCAATCAATACAATTAGGTTCTACACTAGAGAGTAGAGCAAAATAATCTATAAAGTATTGTCTAGTTTGAACTCTACAGCTAGGATCACCAAAGATTTGTTCTTTTGGATGACCAATTTTGTACTTCCAACCTTTTGGTAATCCTTGATCCGTGAGTTCTTTAGTTTCTTGCTTACTTTGTTCAGCTTGTAGCTCTTCAAATTCATCTTCTTTGGCATGAATGTCCAACAGTGGTGCTTTGTGTTGTTCTTTTCCTTTTTCTTTTGAACTTCCTACATCATCATCATCATCATCTTTTCTTGAAGTATAAATGTTAGATTCATCGAAAACAACATGTACGGATTCTTCCACACATAAAGTTCTCTTATTGTCCACTCTATATGTTTATATTTCATCATGTTTATCAAATAAGAACACAGTGGAAATAAACATGAAATCCATGCCGAAAGATCACATGTTTGCAATTAAAATAGGAATAGAGGAAGGAAACGGAGATTACCTTTTGTAGCAAAAAATAAAAAAAATTTCTTGCACCAACCAAGGAATAAATTCCTTTGTTTTGGTCTTCCACCTCGCGCTAGTACAATCCAAGAGTAGGATTATCTCTAGGAGTAATCCACACATGATTGAATTGCTCACAAAACCCACTCAAAACTATACTAGTAGGAGAGGAGCAACTAGGTTTAATTGAAGAAGAATAGGGAAGAAAAGGAACGTCTGTCTCTCTTCCTCTGTTTTTAACGTTTGCACAAGGGAACAATTCCCATATTTATAGTTTTTAGAATTTGTGTTAATTGCAATTAAGTTCTCTAAGATCTAATGTCTACAATTGGGCCCTTGAAGTTTATGTAATTGTAGCCAAGTACCATGAATAATAACAAACTTATAATTCACCTAAAAATATATTTTATTTTCTTAATTAACCCTACAATATTATCAAATTATATATATTGAGCATTCAAACCTTTATTATGTGTGACCCATTAGATTTTCTAGTCTTATTGGTAGCATAATATGAATAAATTCTAACAGCTTTAGAATTAATAATCCTACATAAAATATAGGATTAATTTATTAATTCTCTAATTAATAAATTTATATTTAGCAGATCAAGAATGACATCTAGTAATGACTCTTGATCTCCCAAAAGTCTAGAAAGTCAAGTGGCTTGATGTGAACCATTCAATAGCAAATAACCAGTGCAAGAAATTCCTTTCACCATACTATATCTCATTCGGTCTAGAGCATGGAATTAGTGCCAAGAACATCCAGAATATTATTAATTCTGGCTCAAATATTTTAGTGCTCGTTCAAGAAATCCATTACTCGATATATGTATTAAATTTGGAACTATTTCCAACACATAGTCTCCTTGGTCAGGGACTTCATGAGTAATGATTTCTGCAAGTGGCCCTGAGATATACTTTCCTACTATTAGAAGTGGTGAATCCTTTACTAACTCTCTTAACTACTTTCGTTTACTTTACATTGTACTCAATATCCATCCCATAGGCAGTTCTTGTAAGACTCCAAAGATTAGAATTAAAGTACAATGCTCAATAAACAAAATAGCTTGGAGACCTCAAGTTTAAGGACACTTGCACACTTGCTATAAAAAGATTCTATCACTGACACTCAATAGCTTATCCAAATGATTGTCTCATAGTTAGGTCATTCAATGAACTTGTTCATATAACAAGCATCCACATATTAATCCTGAGTATCAAAATACTCACGGTTATAAGAACCACCGCTTGATCTAATCAAGGGATATAACATATGCAGGTCTTAGCGTATTAATAATGTCCTATTTCATGAATACTATGACCAGGGATTATTCAAGCATAAATACTTCATAGTGTAGTAGGAATCTCACATCATGATCTCTATCATGATTTTCTTAACACTGTGTTGTACTAGGGACTTTATCAATCAGTTTATGCGTATATTCAGATACAACAATCAAACTGAATGATAAAGAATGCCACTTTTATTAATTACTATGCCTCTTTTATTAATTACAACACTAACAATCTCCCACTTGCACTAGAGCCAATCATTCATATATCGAATATCGAATAACTCAACATGTTTATTATGTTTCTTCTGGGGAAGTGCTTTAGTGAATAAATCAGCTATATTCTGATCCGTAAGAATTCTCTCCATCTTTACATCTCTCCATCAGAGCTATATTCTAATAAGACCGTGGTTCCTTTGCTTGTGCAATGGCTCTATTGTTGCCACAATACAAAAGTATAAGATCTACAATACTAGGCACCACTCTAAGTTTAGTGAAGAACTTCTTGATCGACACTATTTCTTTAGCTGCTTTGGAAGCCGCTATGTACTCTGCTTCAGTTGTTGAATTAGCATTAGTCTCTTGTTTGAAACTTTTTCAACTTACTGCTCCACTACCTAACGTGAACTCGTAGCCAAATTGTGATTTGTAGTCGTCCTTATCGGACTAGAAGCTGGGATCAGTATACCCTCTTACGTGCATATCACAATCTTCATATACCAATAATACATCCTTAGTCCTTCGTAAGTACTTGAGGATATTCTTTACAGTCGTGCAATAACTCTTTCCATGGTCAGATTGGTATCTGCTCGTCAAGTAAGAGCACATGATACATTGGGCCGAGTGCATATCATAGTATGTATGATAGACCCAATTGCCGAAGCATACGAAATTCTACTATATGATCCCTTTCAACTTATGTCTTTTAAGACATCGACTTTGAAAGGCTTACTCTATGTGTCATAGGTAAGAATCCTTTTTTGGATTGATCCATTATGAAATTCTTCAGCACTTTATCTATGTATGTAGACTGTGAAAGATCTAGCAACCTTCTTAATCTATCTCTACAGATCCTTATTCATAGAATATAGGTTGTTTCTCCAAGATCTTTCATGGAGAACATCTTGGATAACCAAATATTTATAGATTGAAAAACGAAAATATCATTTCCTATTAGCAATAAGTCATATACATAAAGAAATAAGAAAACAACTGTACACCCACTAACCTTCTTATAAATATAAGGTTCATTCATGTTTTGAATAAAACCAAATTCTTTAATTGTCTTTTCAAAACGGATGTTCCAACTCATAGATGCTTGTTGATGCATAAATTTTGGGTGTATAAAATCATCAATTTTAAATCAATCCCTTAATCAAGTTTTAATTAAAATATTAATCCCAAAATACATATGTGAGCAAGTATACTCATTGCAAGCATAGTATAGAGAATTAACGAGTATCAATCCTTAAAGGAACAAGTACACACTAATCACTTTTCATTTATTGTTTAAACGACCCAAATAAATTAAGAGAAGAATAAGAACAAAAACTAAAGAAACATATACAACTCAATGATGTAAATTTATGTAATTTAGACAATTATCCTAGAAAACATGACAACGAACCAATTAGCAATTCTCTCAACTAATTATCATCTTGGCATCATGTAGGAGTATAAAATAAAATTCAATCGTCTCACAAGTTATGATTCTACTTAGATAAATCCTACTTCATGTCCCAGTCCATGGAATCCTATATTTTGATTACATTAACAGATTTGCCAATCAAGCTAATCATAACCAAACATACTTTAGGCTCAATTCCTTATAAATATAAAATTAGCTAATAACCCTTTGCTCGAGGCGAAATCAACCAATCTTTGATCACTTAGTCTTTTACCCTTAACTTCGTCGCTCAAGTCCATTAAGATTTGACAAATAGGAAATCAATGCAACGAAACTCCTAACATCATCATCTCAAGTCAATTTGAAGAGCTCACATCAGTAACTAATGAAATCAAGTAGTCAAATACCAAAGATGACAAAGATTTGATTAAATAACTAAATTAACATAAAATCATGAATCCCAAAATAATATTAAATTACAATAAAAACATTGAATACATCATTGCTAAAGAAAAGAAGATAAAGAGAAAAGAAAGTACTTATAGACAAATCTCTTTCTTGTTCCTTGAAGACTCCCTTTGAACAATCCTCCTTGACTTGGGTGAATTCCTCCTTCAATGAGAGAATCAGAAATTTTGCCCTTTAATTCACCTCTCTAAGTTGTATATATCAAACCCTTGTGTTTTCTTGTGCTTTTATAGGCCTCTTGGATGCCAATTTCGTAGCTGAGGAAGTCTTGGCCGAGTCGGAATAATAAAACACCAAAATCCTTAGATAAGCCCTAAGCATACCTAGTGCTGGGTACCTTCGACCCACCGGGCACTAGGTATACTTTGTTCTTCCTCTGTTTTTGCTCTATTTTTGGCAATCTCTCATTGGCAGGCAGAATGGACCTGGATCCAGGTACACTTGACAAACCTGGAGCCAGGTTTGTTCCAGAATTTCCCCTAAAGCTTCCTCAGTTTTTGCTGTTGGAGTAGAATAGACCCAACGCCTGGTCCACTGGTTGGGCCTGTCGCTAGGTACATTATGGTTCAGTGCACTTTCTGCTCGATTTTAACTTAAATCTACACATATTTGCCAAAAACGCCTTTTACAAGAAAAAATGTTAAATAGGATAAAATATGTCTAGTTATTATAACAAATGTATCTTAAAATACTCTCAAAAAACTAGGAAAAGAATGGTGATTTTAACCCCTATCACATACCCCCAAACTTGAACATTTTCTTGTCCTCAAGCAAAATACTTTAGTCCAAGAAAAATTTTCAAGAAAACATAAGTTTGTTTCTCATTCAAAAGTTTCTTTATTATAGCAAAGATCATGTCTTCCTTTCAAACTTTAGATACAATCCTTGTCATTTATACCATTTGAAAATAATTTCACACTTCGAAATATTGGACAAGACCTCAAAAAACTCTTGAAGTCAAATTTATCAAGTGCATACCTTAGTCTAAGAAAATTATTTCACTCTTCATGTAAAAATATAGATAGCATAAATCACATAGGTCAAGCCATCTACCAACTCAAGAATTATAAATTCAAAAATTGCACACTCAAGTTGTGATGTGAGGAAAGCACTCCAATTTTTTTTCTCCTAAAATTTTTCAATGACTTAGGGAATTGATAGCCTCTAGTGTATAGATTTCTCTTCACACACCGTATTGGCCCCCTTTTTAGTCATCACTCATCATTTTTTCACCACTTCTTTCTTTCTTTCTTTGCTCTTCCTTGCCTTTGTGCTTTCGGGAAAACCTCAAGAGAGTGCACCAAATACAATTGCCACTTCTCCCAATATTGACCCACTTTTCAACTAAATGTCTTCAAATATCGTCAATAAGAGCATTTTTGCTCAATTCACACCAACAATAGTGTTGTTTACACTCATCATTTTTCTCTTCCACTCAAATCAAAATTTTCAATAGTCTCCCCCATCTTTCCTCTCAAAGATCTGTTTTCAACTCACATTTTTTTTTTTAATCATAACTCAAAGCTAGCAAAATTTAAACTCATAATACAAAAGTTAGCCAATAAACTCTTCCCATATTCGTCATATCTTCTATGTTTCAACTAGATAAGTCAAATAACATTTAAACACCATTGCATAAATAAGATTAATCAAAATTCTCAAGTTTTGACAAATATCTTATCCAATAAAACTAATTTCATCAAAATCCACCACATGAATGACAAAACTCATATCCAAGTAAGAAAAAGATTTACAACCTTGCTTAACAATGAAAACCACTAAAATTTTTTTAAAAATTGCACAAAAAAAGATATGGAAATATTTCTTCAACCTCATTCTCCCCCACGCTTAAATTGAACATTGTCCTCAATGGCCAAAGATGGAATGATAAAAGTACAGCCAAGAAGACCAAAATGAATAAAGAAGGAGAAGAAAGTAAAGAAGATACTGTCATGCCGTAGTAGCTCCAATTTTCCTAACTTTATGCTAAAAATAAAATTGTTTCTCAAATTCAAAATTTTTCAAAGTAGCTCAATACCAAGAAAACACCAAGATAATTGATAAAAACATTGACAAAATATATCATCAAACCACTCCCCCACACTGAAATTGGACAATATCCTCATTGGAAAAAAATAAATACAAGAAAGTATCTCCTAAAGGACCAAAAATAATAATGGGGTAGAACATTTAAGCAATACTTCCTAAGTGCAAAAATGCTCCAATAGATATCCAAACTTGAGATAGAGAGAAGGGCTTGTCCAAGAGGACTTTATTCCTCCATTTGAATAGGGTGAAGGGTAGAAATTACTACCATCCTCCAAGGACTTCTTACGATGCAGTGTTGAAAGATCCAACTCCTTGAGGCATGATAAATTCAACACATCATCATTGGAACCATTTTTCTCCAAGAATTGAGAAGAACATAAAAAATCATTTAGTAAAGAGAGATTAAAATTATTAGCACATAGAGGAGAATTGAATACCTCACTTTCCACATTGGATAATTTTCCTCATATACTCTCTCTTTTCCTTGGGAATTGTCTTGTTTAAGCGTATGGGCCTTTATGGCATCCTCAACCAACTTGGCAAGTTGTGTTCTTTGATGGCTCAATCATTGGGAGCTTCTCTATGCCACTTAATGGAGGTAGTTGAATTGGCGACAAAAGAATGCATTGAGGCTTCAAGTGATGTTTCACAAAAAGTATCGATCCGAGATTGCAAATTTACAAATTCTCGTCATTAAAGCTCCTTTGATCTTGTGCCCAAAAGTAATTGTCCAAGATGATATCAATCTCCCACTCAAAGAAAAACAAGAATCAAATCGAAAATAAAAACAATAATAAATAATAATAAATAAAGAAAAGAATAAAACAAAAGGGAAAATAAATAATATAAAAATAAAGAAAAGAAAAACTCACACATTGAGAAACAATCTAAATACAAAAGTTAGTGGTATTTACAGTACAACAGAAGTAAGCTAGTCAATTAAGTCACTCAATGTTACAAACAACAAGATAGAATACCGATTTACACAAAGAACATGGTTAAATTAACAAAATCCAAGATTTTATGATATTGTTCCCCGACAACGGCGCTAAAAACTTGATTGGAAATCAAGGTTTTCAAAAACACCTCCATGATAAAACAGAAAAATATCCTAATCTTTGGCAATGGCGCCAAAAACTTGATGCGTAAATTTTGGGTATATAAAATCATCAATTTTAAATCCATCCCTTAATGAAGTTTTAATTAAAATATTAATCCCAAAATACACATGTGAGCAAGTATACTCATCGCAAGCATAGTATAAAGAATTAACAAGTATCGATCCTTAAAAGAACAAGTAAACACTAATCACTTTAAATTCATTGTTTAACCGACCCAAACAAAGTAAGAAAATAATAAAAAGAAAAATAAAGAAACATATACAACTCAATGATATAGATTTATGTAATTTAGACAATTATCCTAGAAAACATGACAACGAACCAAAGCAATTCTCTTGACTAATTATCATCTTAGTACCATGCAGGAATATAAAGTAAAATTCGATCGTCTCACAAGTCATGATTCTACTTAGATAAATCCCACTACATGTTCCAGTCCATAAAATCCTATATTTTGATTACATTAATAGATTTGCCAATCAAGCTAATTATAACCAAAACATGCATTAAGCTCAATTCTTTATAAACATGAAATTAGCTAATAACCCTTTACTCGAGGCAAAATCAACTAATCTTTAATCACTTAATCTGTTAACCTTAACTTCATCGCTCAAGTCCATTAAGATTTGACAGATAAGAAATCAATGCAACGAAACTCCTAACATTGTCATCTAAAATCAATTAGAAGAACTCGCATCAATAGCTAATGAAATCAAGTTATCAAATACCAAAGAGGATAAAGAATTGAACACAAAATCATGAATCCCAAAATAATATTAAATTACAATAAAAACATCGAATACATCATTACTAAAGAAAAAGAAGACAAAGAGAAAAGAAAGCACCCATAGACAAGCATCTTTCTTCTTCCTTGAAGACTCCATTTGAGCAATCCTCTTTGACTTGGGTGGATTCCTCATTTAATGACAGAATCAGAATTTCTACTCTTTAATTCACCTCTCTAAGTTGGATATATCAAACCCTCTTGTGCTTTTATAGGCCTCTTGGATGCCAATTTTATGGCTGAGGAAGTCGTGGCCGAGTGGGAATAGGAAAATACTAAAATCCTTGGATAAGCCCTAATTTCGCGTACAGAATTTTTACCTTAAGAGCATATTTGGCACTAGGTACCTTGGACCCACTTGGTGCCTAGTGCACTCTGGTCTTCCTCTGTTTTTTGTCATCTCTCTTTGGAAGGCAAAATGGACCCGGCGCCAGGTCTGTTCTGGAATTTTCCCTGAAGCTTGCTCAATTTTTGCTGCAGAAGCAGAATGGACTTGGCACCTACTCTATTGGCTAGGCCTGGCATCAGGTACATTCGGGTTTTGTGCACCTTCTGCTCGATATTAACTTAAATTGCACATATTTGTGAAAAACACCTTTTACAAGCAAAATGTCAAATAGAAAAGGAATATGCCTAGTTGTTACAACAAATGTATCTTAAAATACCCTCAAATAATTGGAAAAAGAATGGTGATTTTAACCCCTATCACTTGCTTAAGTCCATAGATGGACCTTTGCAACTTGCATACTTTTGTGCCATCTTTGATGTGAAACCTTCAAGTTGTGTCATATATACTTTGTTCAATCAAGTTTCCATTAAGGAAAGTTGTTTTCACATCCATTTTCCAAGCCTCATAGTCATAACGAGCGGTAAGTGCTATGAGTATTCTTATGGATTTTAACATAGCGACTGGTGAAAAAGTTTCATCATAGTCAATACCTTATTGTCGTCGATAACCTTTTGCATCCAAACGTGTCTTATCAATAACCATATTACCATCCATGTTGGGTTTTTTTTTTTCTTGAACACCCATTTGCACCCATAGGCTTGATTTCTTTGGGTGAATCAACTAAAGTCCATACATGGTTGTCACACATGGAATCTATTTCTGACTTCATAGCTTTAAGCCATTTGTCAGATTCTAAACTATTCAGAATGCGCTTGTAAGTAGTAGGCTCATCTTCTTCTATAAGCAATACGTCATTGTGGTCACTTATGAGAAATCCATACTTCTCAGGCGCCACTCGTATCCTACTCGATCTACGAGACTCTTGTGTGTTAGAAGGTTCATCAATAGGTATGGGTTTAGACTATTGATCAATATTTGTTTGTTCTTCTTGAACTTTACTAAGTTCAAGCTTGCTCCCACTATCTTCTTTAAACATATGCTCCTTCTCTAAGAAGACAGTATGTTTCGAAACAAAAACAGTATTTTTAGAAGGAAGATAGAACTAATGTCTGAAGGATTCTTTCGAATATCCAACAAACACACATTTGTCAGACTTACTTTTAAGTTTGTCTGATATTACCCTTTTAACAAAAATAGGACAACCCCAAATCCTTAAATGAGATAACTTTGGTCTGTTACCAAAGAACAGCTCATAAGGAGTGCTATCAACCATTTTTGATAGAACTCTGTTTAATATGTAAACAGCAGTCTCCACTGCATATCCCTAAAATAATTTTGGTAACTCTGCAAAAGCCATCATGGTCCGTACTATGTCTAGAAGAGTTTGATTGCTTCTCTCAGATGCACCATTATGTTGAGGTGTATGTGGTGGAGTCCATTGAGATAATATTCTATTATCTCTAAGATAACTTAAAAACTCTTGGCTTAAGTATTCAACTCCTCGATTAGATCTAAGAGTTTTAATACTCATGCTAAGTGGTTTCTCTACTTTATTTTTGAAGTCTTTGAACTTGTCAAAATACCCACATTATGAATAGTTATCAATGGAGGTAATAATGTAGTGATAACCTCCTCTTGTTTTTATAGACATTGGGCCACATAAATCAATATATATTAGTTCTAATAACTCTTTAGCCCTTTCTCCTTTTCTAGAAATTGGAGCGTTAGCCATTTTACCAAGTAAACAAGATTCACATATGTCATATGATTCTTAATCAAATGTCCCCAAGTCACCCAACTTATATAACTTAGACGTATATTTTTCATTTACATGGCCTAAACGACAATGCCATAAGCAAGATGAGATTTGAGTTATCTTTTCTTTGTTTTTTTACATTTATATTGAGAATTGAATTATCCATGTCTAGAACATATAAACCATTAACAAAATATGCAAAACCATAATGGATATCATTTAATGAAAAAGAACAACGTTTATTCTTAAAATTTAAATGAAATCCAAATAAGTCTAAACAAGCAATTGAGATAATGTTTTTCAATAAAACTGGTACAAAATAGTAGTTTTGAAATTCTAAAATTAATCCAGAAGGTAGATTAAGATGATAAGTCCCCACAACTAGTATAGCAACTTTTGCTCCATTTGCAACTCGCAAGTCCATATCGCCCTTTTCTAGCCTTCTACTGCCCCTTAGTCCCTGCGAATTATTGCATAAATGAGATCAACAACTAGTATCCAATACCCATATCTCATTACTAAAGGTAGTATTAATCTCAATCATAAACATACTACGAATAGAAGTAGAAGTACTTGCAAGCTTCTTCTTCTCCTTATTTTCCTTCATGGTCTTCAAGTAGGCTTTGCAGTTGCACCTCTAATGACCCATCTTGCCATAATGATGACATGGGCCTTTAGTGGCTGCTTCCTTCTTCTTCATACCTCCTTTAGACTTGGTAGGATTTTTCTTCTTCTTCTTGGAAACTTTTTTTAGAAAACGAAGAACCTACTAGCAAGATCACCTTATCATCCTTCATCATGGATGATTCAGCAGTCTTAAGCAAATTGATAAGCTTAGATATGGTGGTCTCAGTATTTTTCATGTGGTAGTTAATCACAAATTGTGAAAAACTACTTAGTAGTGATTGTAGAATTAAGTCAACACTTAAATCGCGATCCATTACGAAACCAAGAGACCCAAGCTTTTGAATATAGCCTAACATCTGCAATCCATGAGTGGCAACTGAAGCACCTTCAACCAGCTTAGAACAGAACAGTTGCTTAGTGATCTCATACTCTCAATTCAAGCTTGTTTATCAAACAGTTCTTTAAGATGAAAGATAATGGTTTGAGCATCTATATGCTCATGCTGTTTTTGTAACTCAGGAGTCATTGACGCCAGCATAATACAAGATGCAATGTCACTGTCTTCCTTGTGCTTCTTATGGACAACATGCTCATCAGTAGGAGCATCTTAGGCTAGAGGTGGTAGAATAGGAGCATCTAGCACGTAGAGCAACTTTTCTGACTTGAGAACGAATCTCAAGTTTCTATACCAGTCCAAATAGTTTGATTCGGTGAGCTTATATGTTTCCAAGATGCTATGTAGGTTTAGGTTTGTCGACATGATGCAAGTGACCTAGATATAAAGATAGAATAATTAGAACATGTATATGCTTATGATATGCAAATAATTAGGTCTTTAATTAAATGCATTTTTATTCCACTATTTTACTCAAATTAATAGCACCCACTATTAACTGGAGAAAGCCCGTTGGAAGTTTTCCCAGTGGACCAGTATCCAAATTCCTTAAAATTGACCTTGGCCTTGGGTTAGCCCAACAAGCCACTCTTAAGTTCATTGGTAGGTATCCACTACCAATTACATCAAATGTAACTACTATATGATTGGATGATTAATATCTTCTAATCATTAAAGTATTTAATACTATTCCAACCGTACCTTTAATATTCTTTATACTTGGGTTAGCCCAACCGAGATAAAGAAATTAGTTAAACCCAACCCATTAATCAGGAAATAAATTCTATAGCTTGAATATACTCAATCTCAAGTAGGCTTGGGTATGACCAATAACCTGGTCTCAAAAAAGAGCTCTCATTCTTACTATATTAATGGAAGATATTAGATTTAATATTATTTGAGGGATTTATTCTTTTTAGTCGTCTCATCATTTAGCATGCATACAATTTATCAGTAAGTAACATAAATTGATAAACATGATAATAAACAATTACGTGGCATGGTTATGGACTCTCTAAATTATTTTTCTCAAGCCATCAATAAAATTAATATGGTTAACCCTATGTGTTCATGCATGATTTAAGTAGAATGTCTTACCATCTCTCTTCACTTTGATTGCCGTCTTCAAAATCTTGTAAATAAAATTCTATCTCAATCTAACCTATAGAAACTAATTACATAATTTCATAAAGGAAGAAATCTCAAGTTACATTTGAGGAGAGTTAGATGAGAAGTGAATTATACAAGAATTTGAGATAAAGCAGGACGTGCAAGCCCTATGTAATTAAAACAAAGCGATAAAGATGCGTTAATAGATAAGTTTGGTCTTAGTCAATAACCATCCACCATGGCAATAAAATGTGCTTAAATATAGCATACAACATCCAATACATAAACATCCAAAATCAGTATTTTGGAGAAATCTAGGCCAAAATCAAATTTTGGAAAATTCTAGGCTGAAATTAAATTTTTAGAAAATTATGGGTCCTATATGTAATTTTGAAAATATTTTTATCCAAAATCATAGGTTTCAAATATTTTTATAAAATAGTGCAAGAACAGAGTACATCTGGCGCCAGGTGGGTAGAACATACCCGGTGCCATATTTGCTCTAGAGGCACGCACATGGGAAGAACAGAGTGCTTCTGGTGCCAGGTGGGTTGAACATACTCGGTGCTATATGATATGGGATTTGATGATGCTTATCAAGTAAGAACGCAGTGGAAATAACCATGAAATCCATGCCCCAAAGATCATGTTTTTGCAATTAAAATAGGAATAGAGAAAGAAAACAGAGATTAGCTTCTATAGAAGAAAACAAAAAAAAATTTCTTGCACTAACCAAGGAACCAATTCCTCTGCTTTGATCATCCATCTCATGCCACTACAATCCAAGAGTAGGATTGTCTCTAGGAGTAATCCACACAAGGTTGAATTGCTCACAAAGCCCGCTCAAAACTATGCTAGTAGAAGAGGAGCGACTAGGTTTAATTTGAGAAGAATAGGGAAGAAAAGGAATGTTTGTCTCTCTCCCTCTATTTTCAACGTCTGCATAAGGGAAAATTTCCATATTTATAGTTTTAATATTTTGTGTTAATTGCAATTAAGTCCTCAAGATCCAATGTCTACAATTGGGCCCTTAAAGTTTATATAATTGCAACCAAGTCCCATACATTATAACAAACTTATAATTCACCTGTAAATTTATTTTTTTCTCTTAATTAACCCTACAATATTATCGAATAATATATACTAAACATTCAATTCTTTATTGTGCATGATCCATTAGGTTTCCAGGTCTTGTTGGTAGTATAATATGAATTAATTCTAACAGCTTTTGAATTAATAATCCTAAATAAAATATAGGATTAATTTATTAATTCTCTAATTAATAAATTCATAATTGACATCTAGCATCGACTCTTGATCATCCAAAAGCCTAGAAAGTCAAGTGGTTTGATGTGAACTTTTCAATAGCAAATAACCAATGCAAGAAACTCCTTTCACCATACTATATCTCATTTGGTCTAGAGCATGGAATTAGTGGTAACTCCATCCAGAATATTATTAATTTTGGTCCGAATATTTTAGTACTTGTTTAAGAAATCCACTACTCGATATGTGTATCAAATTTGGAACTATTTCCAACACATAGTCGCTTTGGCCAAGGACTTCATGAGTAATGATTTCTATAAGTGGCCCTAAGCTATGCTCTCCTACTATTAGGAGTGCTGAATCTTTTATTGACTCTTTCAGCTACTTTCGTTTACTTTACATTGTACCCAATATCCATCTCATAGGCAATCCTTGTAGACTCCAAATATTATAATCAAAGTACAACGCTCGATAAACAAAATACCTTGGAGATCTTTAGTCTAAGGATACTTGCACACTTACAATAATGAGATTCTATCACTGACACTTAATAGCTTATCCAACTGATTATCTTATAGCTAGGTTATCCAATGAACTTGTTCATATAACAAGCATCCACATATTAATCATAAGTATCACAATACTCACGGTTATGAGAACCACCACTTGATTTAATCAAAATATATAACATGTGCTAGTCTTGGCATATTAATAATGTCCCATCTCATTAATACTACGACTAGGGATTATTCAAGCACAAATACTACATAGTGTAGTAGGAATCTCACACCATGATGTCTATCATGATTTTCTTAATGATGTGTTGTACTAGGGACTTTATTAAACAGTTTATATGCATATTCAAATATAACAATCAAACTGAAAGATAAAGAATGCCTCTTTTATTAATTACTATGCAATATACATGGTACAAGTGATTGCCTCTAGGGCACAACACTAACACTATATGCCTTTTTTATCCAAGGATATATCCTTATCAGATTTGCTATGAAATTTTCCAAGATTATCTCGGGCATTAAGAACAAAACATTTGTAGCCAAATACTTTGAAATAAGAAATTGATAGAGTTTTGTGAAACATAAGGTCAAAGGGTGTTTTTCTTAGAAAAAGTCTCAACAACACTCGATTCATAATATAGCATGCTATATTTACAGTTTCAGCCTAAAGTATTTTAGAAGAGAGTATTCACAAATAAAAGATCTAGCCATTTCTTGCAAAGTTCAATTTTTCCTCCCAACACTGTTCTGTTGAGAAGTTTTAGCAGTTGAAAAGTTGTGAAAAACTCCATATTCATCACAAAAATGTGTAAACTTACTGTTGCAAAATTCTCTCTCATTATCACCCCTAATGGAAATCAATTTGCATCCCATAAGGTTTTGGACGTGCTCTAATAATTTTGAGAATTTAGAAAACGCTTCATCTTTTGGTCCAAGAAACAAGGTCCATGTAAATCTTGAGAAATCATCTACTAAAACATAAACATACCTCTTACCACCAAGGCTAGTGGTCCATTGGTCCAAATTAATCCATATGTATTAATTCAAGAGGTTTTAAGGAAGAAATCATTTTTTTATGTTTGAAAGAAGTTTTGATTTGTTTTCTAAATTGGCATGTATCACATATTTTGCTTTTATCGAACTTCATTTTGGGCAGTCCCCTAACAAGCTCTTTTGAGGATAATTTATTTAGCAAATCAAATGATATATAGCCTAATCTTATGCGCTAAAGATAGCCATCAATGTCATGCACAGAAATACATCTAATATTGTGAGCTATA
The DNA here is from genome assembly GCA_026120185.1 of Voacanga thouarsii. Lineage (NCBI taxonomy): Eukaryota > Viridiplantae > Streptophyta > Magnoliopsida > Gentianales > Apocynaceae > Voacanga > Voacanga thouarsii. The sequence continues at coordinate 587,265 of JANUWF010002002.1, forward strand.
AGATCATCAAGATAGAATACATAAACATTTCCAACATGGTTAGAAACAAAGATTATTTCATTATTTGAGCTATCCATAATAGAGCAAGAATCTTTCTCAAAAATGACTTTGCAACTATTGTCACATAATTGACTAATGCTAAGCAAGTTATATTTTAGCTCATCAATTAATAACACTTGTTTGACAATGGTTGTTACCTATGCCAAGAATTTTCCCTTTTTTTTTTGTCTCGAAAGGTAATAAATCCATCATTTGTTGCTTGCACATCTTCTAGTAGAGCTGCATTTCCAGTCATGTATCTTGAACAATAACTATCTAAAACCCACTTTGTAAAACTCATTTTTCTCCAATTAGTGTACCTATACAAAAGAAGGGAGAGTGATTTTTGGTACCCACATTCTCTTGGGTCCACAACGGTTAATAATTGTTCCTGTAATTTTCTAAACTATTTTTGCACTAGATTCAACTTTCTTCTTAACATGACACCTAGATTATTTGTAAGTAGATTTTTCACAATATGTGCACCACTTGTGTGTTATATGTGATGAGGCAGCCTTTACAAATTGAGATTTGTAATTCTTGGCTTTGATCTCATGCCTATAACCTAGACCATTTCGTTTTCTAGCTATGCATTGAGCACAAACTAATTTTTTCAAGTTGTTTTTACCATTTGTAAACTTTTTAATGCATGTAGTGAGATCATCAACTTTATTTTTCATATCATCAAAATTGCTAATCATAATTTCAAGAGAACGAATTTTATCACAAAAGCATTCATTTTGTAGAGACACATGATGCAAGGTAGTAATGAAAACATCCTTTTCCATATTTGCACACATATGTGACTCAAGAGAGACTTTGTTCTCATTCAACAGTATTCTAATGTAACAAGTAAGCAATTTTCATCTTCATTTATTTATTTCTTCTAGACAGTTTTTTTAGTTCATGAAACATGTGAATTAGCAATTCATTAGGATCATCGTGCTTTTCATGATCAGAATTATGTAAATCATATATGGAATTACTGGTAGTGGGGTTTACCTCATTTTCTATTGCCATAAAGCATATGTTGGCAGTCTCATTTTTAGAGTCTCCATCTTCCTCGGACTTGGACTCATTTTGGTCCTAAGTTCCTATTAGCCATTTGCCCTTCTTTACTTTCAGATCATTCTTCTTCTTTTTAAGAACTCTACCTTCTTTTTCTTTAGCTATTGGGCAATTAGCAATGAAATGTTCTATGCTCTTGCATTCATAGTATTGAGGCTTAAATGAAGAGGTCTGTCCTTTTCTTTTCACGAATTTCTTTCCACTTTTGAAGTTTCATTTGTTGAACATTTTTCTGAATTTCTTTGCAATCATTTCCATTTCTTCAGTGTCTACTTCAGTCTCATCACCACTATCCGATTGACTACTTTCAGCTTCCACATTTGTAGCTTTTAGTGCTATTCCCCTTTTTCCTTTATCATGATCATCAGATTCTTGAAACCTCTTGAGTTTCATTTCATGTGCTAGGAGAGAGCTAATCAGCTCTTCAGTTGGTAAGGATTTCAGATCCTTATATTCCTTCACAGCTTGAGCTTTCGGTTGCCAACTCTTAGGCAACACATCCAGAATTTTTCTATTTTGTTCACTAAGAGAATAAACTTTCGCATATGCTTTAAGTCCATTTGTAATATTTGTAAATCTGGTAAATATATCAGTTATACTTTTATTTGTCTTCATTGTGAACAATTCATAATCATGAATTAAGAGTCCCAACTTAGATTCCTTCACTTGATTTGTCCCCTCATAGGTGACTTCGAGTAATCTCCACATATCATGGACTGAATCATAGCACTAACTCGGTTATATTCAGTAGCATCAAGGGTACTACATAGAATATTCATAACTTTAAAGTTTAATGTCATTTTGGCATTATTTTCAACATCAAATTCGTCACTCTGTTTAGTCACTTTTCTACCATCAACAAATTTTAACAGAACAAATGGACCATTCACAATCAGATTCCACAGCTCATAGTTAATTGAATAAACATAAATTTTCATTCTATTTTTTCAGAATGTATAATTATTTCCATTGAACAAAGGAGGTTGATTTGTTTAGGATCCTTTAACGTATAGAAGAGTAGATGTGTTTTCCATGAGGATCTTTTCTACATGGTTGTTAGACCAAAAATTGAGTTGACCTTGCTTTGATACCAAATGAAAAACCTTAGGGGTAAATAAGGTTTTTGGAAATTCTAAAATGCTCTTTAAAAAATCTATTTTGAGAAATTTCTTAGAATTTTAGATCGAATAGACTTGCTACAACTAGAGGCTTTCGAAATGATTTAAAGATAAACTACACTTTGAATAATATAGGACACATGATGCAATTAATACTAGATTGAAAATAAGTTGGTAAGAACCATAAAGATTACTTTAAAGAGATTAAAAGGAATTTTGTGCAAGGAAGATTGTAGTTGACCGAAATTAAATGCAGAGAGAGATAACACAGGATTTATAGTGGTTCAATCTACCAAGATCTACATCCACTACCTTAAGCTCACACCTTGGGATTTTCAACTAGATTTCATTCACCTAACTCAATTGTATCAATCTACACCAACTACAAGAGATGATCGCCACACTTGGTTTTATCAAAATCTCTTAATCAACCAACAAATTAAGGTTCATCCCAAATGGAGTTTACACCACAACCTTGATACACAAAGATGATTGTAGTAATGAAGCAAAAATGGCTCACTCTTTTGAGCAGATATACAAAACAAATTAGCTCAAGCAACCTTTACTTTTTTGACACAAATTGATTTCATTTTGAAGTACTATGAAAAATGAGATTTTTATATTCTATAGAGTAAGAGTGTTTCTTAGATAGATAGGACAAAAATCTGCTTTCAAATTAAGTTTTGAAACCTTTTATAGAGGCAAAAAGTAGAATTCCAACAATTAGAAAACGACTAGTTTTTCGCCCTCAGATTTGCTAGAGTTTTAGACTCAAGTTTTGGACGATGGTGCATTGAAAATGTAAGTCCAAAATGGCACTTTTTCAAGCAGAATCGATTTGACACTATTCACAGAATTTTGGACGAAGCTTTTAGATGTAGGGTCACCCAAATTACTCAATTTAAAATTCTGCGGATTTAAAACTTTGAAATCTTTTTATTTTAGTGCTTCTAGGTAGAATTAATCTGAATCACAAGGTAAAGAAGACATATGAATTTACATAGAAAATACTTTAACAAAGATTCCTAGTCTACAGTTCTTCCATAATAAATTCTTGCTATACAATCTCTTAAGGTCAATCTTCTACATAACCACCCATTCTTGGATTCTATTAGTCAAGACTTGCTTTGCAATCTTATTTGCACACCTTAGAAGAATTGAGGTCAAATATGTCCTATAACATGTAGATTATACAAGTTAGTCCTCATCAATGTTTGTCATAACTCAAAACACAAGAGAACGTCTTTAGGGCTAACAATTTTGTTCTTTATGGATATGTTCCTTCAGTACTTTTTTTTATTCTATTTTATTTCATTTTAGATATATTAGTATTTTATTTCTTTTTTAATGACTGTAGAAACTTTCTTTCTTGAATGCTGATTCTCTTCTCTTCTAATGTAAAATTTAAGCTTTTATTCACTTAGGGAGAACTACTTTATTTAAATCCTCCTTATTTTGTTTTGTTTTTTCTTTTTTTTTTCTCCCACTGTCTACATTCATGTTGTATATTTTGTTGTCCAATAAGTACATTATCTATTTTGTGTATAAGGGAGAGGTTAACGTGTTTTCCTTGCAAGGTTATTTAAGGGTTGAAATTAGATTCTTGATTTGTGGTGGAATTTGAAATTTGATGTAAGGTTATTTGGGGGTTGAAATTAGATTCTTGATTTATGCTGGAATTTGAAATTTGAGTAGTGGAATTTAAAATTTGAGCGAAATTGTTTTTGATTTTTTACTTATTTTGACATTCATTTGGAATTGCTATTCTTTTTCTCTTCTCATACAAACTTGGAATAAGTTTATTTTGACTGGATATTCTTAGATAAATGTGTAAATTTGATGTGATACAGATTAGATCTTGAGAATCTGGCTTAACTTTGTTTGTGTTTTAGTAAACATGGTGGAATTTGATTTCTTGGGCTATAATGAGAAATTTCTGATGAAAAATAAATTGGAAATTTTAACTTATTTATATTCTATAATCTTCTAGCTAGTCCTTACTCTAAGTTTAAGTAAATGTGGATTAGAGCAAGAAAATGAAGGATTGAAGTAAAGTAGTGTAAAAGCTAAAAATCGTTCATTTTATATATTTAGACCTTTGCATTATCTTACTCTAAAAGAAAATACAAGTCCAATTAGGGTAATGTAAGAGCTAAAAGACTAATCATTTTATGTCTATCAGGCATTTACATTACCTAGCAAAAGTGAGTTTATGGATCAATCCTCTATTTACTATGTATGATTGCATTAGCTTTTAGAAGTTAGAGAACTTAAGTAACTCATTATTCGCTGCTTTTATGAATCACTTGAGTCGTATTCTCGACTTAGGAAATGGGATGACACTTGTTGAATAGATATAGACTTGTTGAATCTAACTTCAATGGCTTTGCTATTATCTATTCAAACACTTGCTTTTAGACGAGTTTAGTCTAGTTAAATAATCTTGAACTAAATTCACATTTTAATAGAAAATGAATATGTTATCTAATAGCAGTCATTGACACCAAAAATCTACTCTTGATATATACTTTTTGCATGGAGTGCTTTTAATTTTGATGCTTTGCTTGGGGACAAGAAATAACATAAGTGTCGTGGAGTGATAATTGCTCATTATATGCATATTTTACATATCATTTCTCACTTCAAAGTCTTTAAAATTAATTATAGATTGCTACTTAAACCTTCATTTTCTTCTTATTTTATGTAGGTTGCAAAAGTTCAAATTAGACAAGGATTACTGGAGGAAAACACTGAAAAAGAACTAAACTAAAGAAACACAATAATGTTGCAATCGTTCTGCACGCTACCATACAGTTGTCGAATTTCAGAAATCAACATTTAGGTAGTCAACGACACCATGCGCATCATCAGGATATAAAAATGCAGAACATTTGGAGCTCAGTGCCACATGCCAATAACCCTTGATATCTTCATGTAGCATTCCAATACACAATAATAGTAAAACCCACAACGTCAACTGAAGCCAAAATCAGAGGATTAATGCATACATGGCACCGTGTAAGTCACTTAGGACGGCTCCATGGAACATCGCAAATTATCCTCTATTCAACTAATTTTGTAGTGATTCAATGGGGAACTTACAAACACCTCATTTTCTAGGAAAGGAAAAGGAGAGCTATAAGTGGACTGTGGCCTTAGAAGCAAAATAGAGAAAATGAAAATACAAACTGAGAGACGACGAAAGCACTAAAAATTTATACCTCTGCATTTAAAACGTTTAGGCTACGTAGATGAATTTGGTTAAACTATTAAAGGTTGCATAGCTGTGATCTCTGGTGAATAGCCTGCTAACCTCCGACTTCTCTTGGCATGAACACAATACTCTCAGTCTTTTAAAGTATGACACTGTGATGGGAATCAAGCTCGCCAAGAAGTTCAATCTTAAGAAGGGGGAATAACCATGCAAGGACCAAGGACAAGATCAAGGAACAAGAGATTCTAAGGTAATATCCAATTCCTCAAAAAACTATGTTTGAGGATGGAAGAGATTTGGAAGGATGTTGAAGGTAACCAAGAGCTCAACTCGATAACTATCCAAGAGGAACCCCAACAAAAACTCAAGCCAGTACCAAAGGAGGAAGAAAAGAGTGAAGGACAGCAGATCAGAGGCTAACCGGCACCGACCCAATCTACCTAAACCGGCACCAAAATGGTTCAGGTTCCAGCGAAGAACCGGCACCAGCTCATGTAGGGGTCCAGATCCCTGTTTTACTATTTTTTTATGTTTTCTCCTGTTTCTTTCTATTTTAAATATTTTGTAAAGACCTTTTAAGGCTTAATTTATCTTAAGACCTCAAAAATCACTTAGCTAGGGTTAAGATAGTATAAATACATCTTTTTGTGATTTGACAAGATAATTTACATACTTTATTTAAATTTGAAGAGAGAGTCTTGAGAGGTCTTTGCCTCTTTGTTCATCTTGTTCAAGACCATGCTTAGGGTATAGTCCTTCCTTTGAATAAGTTTCTAAATCTTTTGGATAATGCATTGTGGTTTCTCTTGATTGTGTCTTAGTTGCTTTGCTTTTCTGAGATTTATCTTGAATTCTATTATTTGGGTGCCTATAGTTTATACTCTTTTGTTCTTGACTACCTTTGTTGTCTCAAGGATATTTAGGTGAGTCTATAATTGATCTTGCTACTATTTTAGAGAGTCTTTGATGCTTAGTTCTTCACAAGTTTGCTAAAGTGTAGATAGATAGTTATATTGCTCTATTTTGGCCACAAAACTCCACTTTATTTATTCCATTATATGAGCTGAGATATTAGCCCTTGTTCCATCAATTTTACCGAAAAACCCACTCAAGATCATATCAAAGAATTTGGTATCAAAGCAAGGAAAGCTTTGATTCCAATTAAAGCTTGAAATCAAGAAAATGAGCCCTATAAAGTTGAAGAAAAATAGGAGAAATCTTGTAACTAAAAAAATACTTCAAAAAGGTCATAATATCTTTTTTATTTCTTGATTTCCCCTTGAGAAAGTTGTTCCTTGATGTTATTATAATGCTTTGGAACAAATTTATCTTATGTTTGTATTAAAAATGGGCTAAAATGTTGGTGGGTTTTAAATGATAGGATTGCAACTATGGTATTTGATAAAAGTTCTATGAGAATGTTTGTACCTGTAGTTGGGAGTTTTGATTTTTATCTTTCATTCCTTATAATGTTGGGACTTGGTATATCACTCTATTGCTGAAATCTATACTCAATGAACCCATCTTTACTATTGCACACTTATGATTCTTTTGTTCTTCATATTCCTATTCACTAGTTGTTCTTGCTTCTTCGTTCTTGCTAATTCTTATTCGTTTCTTGTTTAAAATTGCTTCCTTATGCTTTTAGTGTTTGTTAATATGTTAATAAGTCCCCACATCTTGAAATTCTTTCTTGAAAACTTATTTGCTTAAGGTGCCCAACAAGTGTTTGTTGAAATTCTCCTAAGATCTCCTAATTGGAAAATCCATTATTTGTTAACTCACTTAGACAATCTAAATCATTAGCTATTGGGGAGAATTAAGATTGAGTAAGAAGGCTTGAGTGCTAAGAAAAAGGCAAGAGAGTAAAATTATTATTATTAAAAGAGCCAAAAAAATTAAACACAAGTGTAGAGTGACAAACGTTGAGTGAAAACACGTAAAGGAATGAAGAGATGATCTATTTCTTCTGGTAATCTCTTTTGTAGGTATAATTCATTGAATATTCCACATTCATAGCCCACTAAAAATAAATCCCTAGACCTAACCAAAGTAGACCTAGTAGGCCACAAGAAGAACCAGCTGATGCTAGGGTTTTGCAAGAGGATTTAAATACTATGATGAGAACAATGCATGGCAGGTTTGAAAAAATGATAAGACAAATGGATTGAGAAATCATTAGGGTCAATCTTCTACCGTGGCACAAAGAAATTTCCAAGAATGATTTGAAACTCCTAAACCTAGAATAAGGGACCGTGATGTAACACCCCACTACCTATGCCCCATTAGGGCTGGGGATGTCGCCCCATCCATAGAACAAGGAGTTTTTATAACTAGGACACGCAAAATAAAATAAAAGATATAATTCAAAATTAAACTTATTACAACCCAAGTAATACATTAACAAGCTAAAAAAATAAATGTCTATTATTGTCTCTCAAAAGAAATACATAAAAAAAATAAATAAATAACTATGAGTCTTCAAGACATAGGCAATACTCTAGCTAATATCCTTCACAGTAGGATCAACCAGATCGACCAGAAAACATGGTATAAGAGGTGGTGAGCTATAAATCTCAGTAAGCTCATGTGTGCTTTGAGTGTTTCAGGTAAAATAGTTATGTATGCAAGTTGTAAATGTTTCATAAAAAAAAAAGTGCTGGCAAGCCTCAAATAAATTTCACAAATGAAGAGTGGTGTTTTGCTTTCCAAATATACATGTGCACAATAAATACAACCACTCAAAAGAGGTAGCCAAGGCAGCACACTTTGTGCACCATGACAATATAACGATCAGAATGCCATACGTTGAGCATATTGACACAAAGTAGGTGTACAGCCTACCGGGTGAGATACTTCTCCATCTCTACACCCAAACTAACTAGTTGTTCACTCTGGAAACACACAATCCACTTGATTGAACTTGCTAACTTGGACTGGTATGGCCTACAGGACTAGCATCCTATCCAGGAAGGACTCACTGCTCAGAGGTTGTCATCTACTGAGAGACTTACCCTAACCCTTCAAAGACTAGTCCTAGTAGTCTACCTTTATTGAGTACTCAATGTTGTTTATCCCACTTGGAAAGGTACTCAATGTTGTTTATCCCACTTGGAAAGAAAATATCATACAATGATTCACTTGAAAATAGCAATTAGGGTTTCTAAAATTCTTGCAAATGGTGAGTTTTTAGGAAAAGTTTAGTGCTTGGTGTGAAATTGTTTGCTCAGTTTTAAATGGTTTGCTTGATTGAAAGAAAAATGAAAATGGTCCATAATTACCTTTACTGTACAAATACTCTTATACAATGAGTTTGACTTGCCACAATAACATTGGTCTTCAAATGGTTCCAAGCTAGAACTTACCTGATCTTTCGCTCTTCTTGAATTCAAAAGTCTTCCAAGGTTAACCTAACCCCGCTTGGGGTAAACACAAGGTATAAGACAATATCCAGACCATATCTACCTTAAATAAATAATTCATAATTCAACTAGTCACAACCACCCTAACCCTGACCATAATGTCTTAAGCTTTAATGCTAGTTGATAAAGTATTTTATAAAATAAACTAGCATGATGAGTTAAAATAAATAGTTGTTATAAAATAAATACTAATAAGTTATAGTTTCAAATAATAAATTATGAGTATTATTGCTTATAAATAAACTAGTGTTAAATATTGGATAATACTAAGTCCTAAATAGTATTAGTAAATGGTAATATTTAAATAGTATTATTATTATAAATAATAAATTACACTTTAATTTTAATTAATAATTAATAGATAATAAATATCCAATAAAATTAATAATAAATGAATTAAACTTAATTTTTAATTAATAAATAATAAATATATTTTAATATAAATAATTTTTATGGATATAGATAAAAGTTTTAGTAAGGCTAATTAATATGGTATACAAGGTCATTTGATATTAATTAATTCCAATATTTTACTATTTATTTTTAATAAAAGGATTTTATTTATTTAACTAATAAAATAATAATATTTTAAATAATACTCTATTTCAAGCCTACCTATTGTTTTGAAATTTTATAGATTAAATTGAATAATAATTCTAACTAAATTAATAACAATAATGTTAGTAAAATAATTCTAGAACTAATAGAAAATAGTTTTTCCAATAATTTTCTATTGTTAGAGAAAATCTATGAACATATTCTCACATAACATATTAATCCATCCATGAATATACACTGGAATCAACATATACCAACACATGGATAATCTCCTTCTAGGCATAATCATCATCTATGGCTTTATTGAAAAATAAGAACATAAAGGCCTAATCACCAATGGTGCCATAATATCTAACATGCATCAAAACATCTATAAATCTCTTTATTCATGATGAGCATATATTGCCTCAAAAGGAAAATCCATAAGGCCTAATCATACATTCCAACTCTCATGTCCTAACTCAATCCCCTTCACCCACATACATATACTCAACCCCTACTTTATTCAATCATCCTATCAACATCTAGGATTCTTGATTCCAAAAATTAAAAAGGAATATTTAAGAAAAAAAAATTGATGGATGATCACTTGGTGAAGGTTTCCGTGGTTAGTGAAGATTCTCACGAGCTTGATGGCCTTTAGTGGTCCGGGAGTAGCCATGGTTGATCATCACCATTTCGGCTAAGAGAGAGAGTGTGTGTGAGAGAGAGTTGAATGAGGCTAGAAAGAATATTAGAGGTTGAGTAGAAGAGGAATGATAGGGCCTAAATTAGTCATATTTTTCCTAGTTATTTGAGGCTTTTTTGTGATATATTTTGTTCAATAACTAGTTATATTCCTTCATATTTGAGATTTTACCCTTGAAAAGATATTTTGTTCATTATTTCAAATTTTAGGGATAAAACAAAGCAAAAACATCACAAAATAGAATAGAGGCGGCGCTAACTAAAACAGAGGAACCGGCCCCGGCCATATGCTGATGACATGAACTTCAAAGCGATGAAAAATTGTTGAAACAGACTGAGACAGAACCAAACCGGCGCCGGCTCCAGTAGCCAAGGTGGTGCCAGCTACACTCTGGACTACATTGTGCTGAAATCAAGAAAAATTGACGAACAACGGAAGAAACAAAACACAAGCGGTGCCGGCTCCAACAGCTAAGGTGCCGCCGGCTGTGCTATGCGGAAAAGGCGGGATTTTGATTTTTGCACGCAATTTTTGGTAATTTGCAGAATTTTAGTATCTTCCTACTTCTGCTCGGCCAAGAACCTTATACCAATGAGTTTAGGCACCTCCTAAGCCTATAAATAGATAGAAAACACAAGAGAAAAATGGAGAATTCATAGATCATCATAGAAAATCACTCAAATCAAATGAGAAATTCTTCAAATTAAGGAAGGTTGTACAAGAAGGTCTTCGAAGGAAGAAGAATGAGACTTGTCTATGAGTGCTTTCTTTTACTTTGTTTTCTTTTTCTTGAACAATGATGTATTAATTGTTTTATTTTAATTTGACATTGTTTTAGGTATTCATGATTTTTAGAGTTATTCAATCTTTTGGTTAGTTGATTGTTCTTCTTAGTATTTAATTACTTGTGCTTATTACTAGATTAATTGGTTGGTTCTTTCCATTGACTCACTAAGACCAAAAGGGTTGATGGTGGTTTCAATTTATTGATTTCATAATTGTTGTCTATTAACTCGTCAAGACCAAGGAGGTTAATTGATGAGGACTAGGTAATTAAAAGTTAATTGATGTTTTCCGAGACCAAGGATTCATTGGTTAATTTCATATTTTAAATTCACCGAGACCAAGGGAATTTAATCAAGGATTGTGTTTAATGCATCTTTTGGATGAGTTAGTTGGGACGAGACCAAGTGATTCTAATTTATCTAGAAGGTAGTGATTTCATGGATTTAAAAAAAGTGAGTCTATTTTAATCCTTCATGATGCCAAGAGAATAATTAGTTATGATAATGATTAGGTCATTTAAGATCATGTTTGTCAAAATAATGGCTTGAGTTACATAATTCTCCATCCTTGACATGTATATATTCTTTTATTTTCTTTTATTTTTATTTTATTTTCCTTTTTATTTCTTTTTCACTTTATTGAGTCGGTTAAACAATGAAAGAGAAAGGATTAATGCATACTTGTTTCTGGAGGATCGACACTCGTTTGAACTCTATGCTATATTAATGATGTGTACACTTGCTCATATGTGTAATTTAGGGTTAACGTTTTAATTTAAACTTGATTGGTAATGTGCTTATTTTTATTATATGATTTTTATAACCAAATAAATCACACATCAAAGAAGAACAAGGAGGTTTTTCTTATTTTATCTTTTGGTGTTCTTGGAACCTTCAACAAAAAGGGTTGGTTTTGATCCATTTGGAAATTCTAGTTTGTGTGATTCGGCATTATAAAGGCCAAAAATGATTATTATAGGTTGAATATGGATGACTTAGAGTGTTTAGGAGTGATTGAGGTGTTTAGGATTGATTTAGGCTTGAAGATGAGAAGTGTGTGTTCTTGGTGTGTTTTGAGAGAGTTTGAGAGAAAACTGATTTCGAGAGTTGCTGGAATTGTGATGGCCGAATGGCGTAGTGTAGATGGGAGTTTCAACTATCAAGAATAAGAGAGAAGATTTTCAGTTTTTTTTTACATTCAAATGGAGAAAAAGGTGGAGTTGTTTTAGGTATAAGATTAGTTAATGGAGTTTGTTCATGGAAGGTCCCTTGCTCGTCAATGGTGTACGGCTGAACTGGCTAGGCTTTATTCAAAGAATAAGGGGTTGTTCAATACATAAGGCTCGCCAAAAATGGTTTATAATGGTAGAGGATTTTCTGGTTTGATCACTTGCTATAGGAGTGTTTTAATGGAACAAAAATCTGTAATTTAGTTTGAAGTTTGAATAAGTTTTGGATAGAGTAATCTTAGGAGCTTTTTGAGGTTTGATCAAGGAGTCCAAACATTCAAGGTTGGTGTGGAGGCCAAGATTTTCAGTCCATGGCTGAACAAGGTCTGAATTTCAATGGTTTTGAGTGAAGAATTTCGGCCTTTGCCTTGAGGAGACAAGCTGGAAAATTTCTGGAATTTAAGCTTCAAGAATACTTGAAATGGAGAGGTTTTTGGTGCAGAATTTTCTGTTCTCTTTGGCATGATTTTGAAGCTGGTTCTTAAGGGTGTTTGAAGGTTTTTAATGGTGGTTTTCCAGCCTTCATCTTGAAGAAAAATAGAGGAAGTTCCAGCTGTTCATGCTCTAATGGTGGCTTCAAATTCCATGTTTAATGCTGAAATAAAATTCTGGTTTTGGGATGTCTATGCAGTACGAAAATTCACTAAATTTCCATCCTTCAACCTTACATAAAATGTCAGTTTTTCTTGTAGAAATTGGGTAGGACAGTTGGCTGAAACTTTTGAAAATAGCCCTGCAAGAAATCTGGAAAATTTTCTAGATTTTTCTTTACCAAAAACACGAACATGATAAAGATGGAGTTTGAAGGAATAGCTATGGTGTTTTCTTTTCCTTGGAATCCCTACCTAATTCTCTTCCCTATTTTCGACCATCCCTATCCCACAAGAGCTAATTTTTGAATTCTAATGCTAGGGATTTATCACAGAATTTTTATGGAAAAACAATGGATTAATGAATTAAGGATAGTTTAAATTTAAAAAATGTTAGGAAAAGGCTAGCAAAAATTAAAAGTGGACAAGAATTCTTTTTAGGACAGGACCACATGGTCAAGACATTACTATCATTTAAGACAACATTCCTATCTTTATGGAATGTAAGAAAATAAAAAATTCAAACATGGTTAAGATAATTATGAATAAAATATAAGTGGTGGGATTTGAACTCAAGACCTTAGAGATTAAATCACAAAGCTCTAATCACTTAACCACACTAACTCTTGTTCTTATTTTCTCACCCAAATATTCTTCTTATCTAAACCTCAAGCCATCTTCCCATTTTGACCTCAAGCAAAATTAGCTTTTTACCATTTCTACCCAACAAGCATAAATAAGCCATTTAACTTATAAACCACAATTCTAAGGTACATAAAATCATTCAAAAAGGTATATTGTATGCATGAAAGCATGATATGCATCACATCCCTGTTACTCTAGGGTTGGCTTTAAGTGGGGTTTTATAGATGATGCCCATACTCTTCCATTAAATACTCAACAAGGTGAAGAGTGGGATGAGCACACTATTTAGGAATTCCAACTAGCTCCCATAAAAGGGGGAAAACATGGTGTAAGAGGAGGATGAGATATGGGCTAAGAGAGGAATGATGGAAACAATCTAAGGTGGTGGGAGAGAGAATTTGAGGGAGTTGATGAATTGTATGAAGGGGAAACCTGGTGATGCCAATAGGGAACTCAATAGATGATGGGGCAATAGGGGAAGTAGGAGAGATGGAAATGAAGAGGATAGAGAGTTGAACCATATCAAAATGAAGATGCCTACATTCAATGAAAAGAGTGATCCTGAACCCTATTTTGAGGGGGAGAACAAAATAGAAATATTCTTTCAGTGTCATACCTTTAGTGAAAGATCAAAGGCGAGGCTAGCTATTTTGAGCTTTTTGAAGTATGATTTGGTTTTATGGGAGCAAGTTAGTGCTAAAATAAAGCAAATGGGAGTAGAAACCATACCAAATTGGAACTTGTTTAAGGACATGATGAGAACTAGGTTTGTTCCAAACCACTACTACAATGACCTCTACTAAAGGCTACAATCACTCAAGCAAGGGAGTAAAGTATGGAGGATTATCATAAGGAAATGGAAGTGATGTTGACCAGGGCTCAAATTAATAAGGACCGTAGCGTAATAAAGGTTAGGTTCTTAAGAGGATTGAATAGGAAAATAGCCAATTTGATAGAGTTCATTCTTATGACCATTTGGAGCATATGGTTTATGCCGCTATGAAGATTTAGAGACAACTATAGAGGTGGGCCTTTGCTAAGCCTACACTACCAAATCCAAATACTACTAGCAAGATACCAATTAAGAAGGATGACGTGCCTAAACTTTTCTAAAGAGAGAACAACAAGCCAAAAGAATAATGGAGGCCTAAGAAAGATTGGAAACCTAGGAAATATTGGAACAAGGACAAGGGAAAAGCCATAGAGAGGCCACAATAGAATAGAGACATCAAGTTCTTTTAGTATCTTTACTATGGACATACTTCCCATGAGTGTCCAAGCAAAAGGGCTATGTATACTAACTCCTATGGAGAAGTCTCAACCGATAAAGAAGAAGAGGGAGAAAAGTACCAAAGAGACCAAGTTGAAAATAGGGATCAGGAAAGTGATAAAGCAGAAGTCGTGGGCCAAGAGTATTTATTAGTTAAAGTCACAAGAAGATCATTAAATTCTCAAGCAATTGAAGACCAAGACCATCAATAAAGAGAGAACATATTCTACACAATGTGTCTAATCAACAAGAAACCTTGTAATGCCAATGTGGATAATGGGAGTTGCACTAATGTGATTAGTACAAGCTTAGTTGATGAATTGGGAATGAAGTGGACTAAACACCCCGAACCCTACAAGTTGCAATGGTTGAATGATTGCGGGGAATTGAGGGTTAATAAACAAGTATTGGTGTCTTTTGAGATGGGGAAGTACAAGCATGATGTACTATGTGATGTGAGGCTTATGCAAGTGGGTCACTTGGTGCTAGGGAGGCCTTGGCAATATGATGGAAATATGAAGCATGATGGGAGGAAGAACGTGTTGGAATGTATATGATAGGGGCAAAATTCATTTGTATTTTGCTAGTAATTTGAGGGTGTTTTGTGATGCATTTGTTGTAATAATTAGGTATATTCCTTCATATTAGATATTTTACCCTTAGAAAGGTGTTTTAAAATTTTATTGCAGAAAACGACGAGAAAACAACAAAATTGTCGCCATTAAAGAGCATCTAACGTTGATTGTGACCTACGGAACTGACACCGACCTCATTCTGGAAACAGGGGAAAATTTCATTGAAAAAATAGAGCACGGTCAGGCCGATCAGAGTACAGCAGGCGCCGGCCATGACCTACGGAGCCGGCACTGGCACTATTCTAGCTAATGTCTGCAAGCTTTTCCAATTATGCGCAGATTTGGTAATTTCCCAAGTATTTTAGTTTTTTTCAATTTCTACTCGGTCCAATACTCTTAAGGGACAAATTTTAGTATCTTGGAAGCCTATTTAAACAAGAAAACATAAGACAAAAGTATAAATTCAAGGATCAAATCAGCAAATCACTCGTTGACGGAGGAATTCAACAAAAGGAGAAGCATAATTTAAGAAAGTTTTCAAATGAGAAGAATAAGGCTTATTTATGACTTCTTTCTTTTACCTTTGTTTTCTTTTTCTAGAATAATGATGTAATTAATAATGTTATTGTAATTTAATAATATTTTGAGATTCATATTTTTGTATTAATTTAGCTATTTAATGAATTTTCTATCATTCTTGGTGTTTGATTACTCATGATCATAGAAGAATTGATAAAGTTAGATTTTCTTCTAATTGACTTGGAAAATAACGTTAGGAGTTGATTTAATTTTATTAATTTCATATTTATTATTTCTTAATGGACTTGGGAAATGAAGTAAAGACCAAAGAACTTAAGTAATCAAAGATTAGTTAATTTCGCCTAAAGTATAGAGTTGTTAACTAATTTCATATTTTTGAGGAATTGAGTTTATATGCATCTTTTTTGTTATGTTAGTTTGATTGGGAAATCTGCTAATTTAATTAAGAGATAATGATTCCATAGATTGGGAAATAAGTGAATTCTATATAAGTGGATTCATGACTTGAGAAACGATTGAATTTTACTTTATATTCCTTCATGATGCCAAGATGGTGATTAATTGAAATAATTGCTAAATGGTTCATTATCATGTTTTCTAGGATAGTTGTCTAAATTGCATATTTCTATATCATTGAATTGTCCATATTTCTTTATTTTTCTCTTCATTACCTTATCATTTTATTTGGTCTGTTAAACAATAAATGAAAAGTGATTAATGTGTACTTGTTCCTTTGAGGATCGATACTTGTTAAGTCCTATGCTATGCTAGCGATAAGTATACTTGCACATATGTGTATTTTGGAATTAATGTTTTAATTAAAACTTGACTAAATGATGAATTTGAATTTGATTATTTTTATACACCCAAAATTTACGAATCAAATTTTTGGCATCGTTGCCGAGGAACAATATCATGAAACCTTAGATTTTGTTGATTTAACCATGTTTATATGTTTATATCTCTATATGTAAATATGTATATATGTTCCTTGTATGAATAGGTGCAATAATTTTTTCTCCTATACTTGTAATTTAATACCCCTACATGTTGTGAATATGTACTAACTGTCTAACTTGTAAATTTTATAGTTTCACAATCTTCTGTTTTTTGTAGACTTGTCCTTAGTATATAACATGGCGATTTAAAAATGACATAGTAGATGTTGATCCAAAGATCGAGCAATCCCTTACAAAGGTCCGAAAGGTTATAAGCGAAAGAAAAGACATGGAGGTGAATCAACCCAACAATAGTGGTAATGGTGGAATTAACATGCGGACTACGGACCCGCAATCTCTGGTACAAGCTCGAGTATTATTAGACCTATGATAGAGGCTAACAACTTTGAAATAAAGCCCAACATAATCCAAATGATCTAAAACATGGTCCAATTTGATGGGTTACCAGAGAAAGATCCTAATGCCCATCTTACGAGCTTTTTAGAAACCTGTGACATGTTTAAAATGAATAGAGTTTCCAATGATGCTATCAAACTCAGACTTTTTCCCTTTTCTTTGAGAGATATAGCAAAATATTGGTTAAAGTCTTTACTAATTGGATCCATTACCACTTGGAATATTTTAGCTAAAAATGTTTTGGCAAAATATTTTCCCCCAGCTAGAAATGCAAGCTTAGGACTAATATTTTTGCCTTCCAACAGTTAGAATCTGAGAATCTTTATGAGTGTTGGAAGAGGTTTAAGGAGATACTTAGAAAGTGTCCTCACCATAGGTTCGAGTTGGGTATGCAAATGCAAATCTTTCATAATGGTTTGTGCTTTGCTACTAGACAATTAGTTGATGCATCTGCAGGATGCTTGATGCGTAAATTTTGGGTGTATAAAAATCATCAAATTTAAATCAATCCCTTAGCCAAGTTTTAATTAAAATATTATACCCAAAATACACATACGAGCAAGTATACTCATCGCAAGCATTACAGAGGAAATTAACGAGTATTGATCATCAAAGGAACAAGTATATACTAATCACTTTTCATTCATTGCTTAACCAACTAAATAAAGTAAGAAAATAATAAAAATAAATAAATAAATATATACAACTCAAGGATGTGAAAATCTGCAATTTAGACAAAAGCTTTTGAAAACATGATAATGAATCACTTAGCCAATATCACACTCAATTATTTTCTTGGCTTCATGAATGATTTAATATAAACACACTTCGTTTGCAATCCATGGAATCACTATCTTCTAGCTAAATTAGTGAACATATTCTGTCTTGACTAACTTATCCAAAAGATGCATTAAAATCAATCCACAAATAAACCCCTATATTCTAGGTGATTTAAAACATGAAATTAGTCAATGAATTCATATTCTAGCAATCATCAACTAACATTTGATTACCTATGTTCTAGAAAATTAACCCATTTTCAAGCAAGTTAAGAGATAACAAATATGAAATTAATTAATTAAAGTCATTATCAACCTCTTTTTCAAGCAAGTTAATAACAAAAATCGATCAATCAACTCAATAAGAAAAACAAGTAATCAAATACCAAGAACAATAATCAATTAAGACAAAGGCTTAATTAACTAAATAAATCATGAATCCTAAAAGAACAATGTCAAATTACAATGTAAACATTGAATACATAATTTTTTAAGAAGAAGAAAACAAAGATAAAAGAAAGCACTCATAGACAAGCCTCTTTCTTCTTTCTTGACGACTCTCTTGAACAACCCTTCTAGATTTGGTGAATTTCTTCTTCAATGAGTGTTTAGAATTTAGAACTTGGATTCAGCTTTAATTCCTTATGTTTTCTCTTGGTTTTATAGGCCTCTTAGATGCTAAATTCGTAGTTTGGGAAGTCTTGGTTGAGCACGATTCAAAAAATACCAAAATCACTGGAAAATTTCTAAATTCATGCACAGGATTTTGTTGTTCTAGAGTGGACCTAGCGCCGAGTCCAATTGATCCACCTAGCACCAGGTTTGTTCTATTTTCTCTTCTTAACCAGAATGGACCCGGCACCTGGTCCATTGGCTGGGACTAGTGCAAGGTGCATTCTGGAATTTCTCGAATTTAACTCAAATATGCACAAATTTGTCAAAAACACTTTCTGTAAGAAAAATATTAAATAGAAATGAATATGCCTAGTTATTACAATAAATATATCTCAAAACAATCTCAAATAACTAGGAAAATAATGATGATTTTAGCCTTTATCACATACCCTCACACTTGAATTTTTGCTTGTCCTCAAGCAAAACACTTTGATCAAGAAAATTATCAAGAGAACACAAGTTCTTTCTCATTCCAATTTTTTTTTTTAACATAGCAAGGATTATAACTTCTCTTCAGCCTTTAGATAAAACTCTTGTCATTCACACCCCTTGAAGATAATTCAAACTTTGAAACATTTGACAAGACATCACAAAACTCTTGAAGTCAAATTAATCATGTTCATACCTTAGTCTAAGAAAATTACTTCATTCTTCAAGTTAAAATATAGATAATACGAATCACATAAGTCAAGTCATTAACCAACTAAAGCATTATAAATCCAAAAATTGTACAACTCAAGTCATGATGTAAGGAAAGCACTCCAATTTTTTTCTCACCTTTTTTTTTTTTTAATGACTTAGGGAATTGATAGCCTCAAGTGCATGAATTTCTCTTCACACACCATATTGTCCCCCTTTATAGTCACCACTCATCATTTTTTTTTCTCTAAACAATTCTTTCCTTTTTTCTTGGCTCTTTCTTGCCTTTTTGCCTTCGGAATAGCCTCAAGAGAGTACACCGAATACACTTGCTACTTCTCCCCATATTAACCCCCTTTTCAACAAAATGTCTTCAAAGATAAAAAATAAGAGCATATTTTTTCCAACACACTTAATTATTTTTTTTCAACTCAAAAATTTTTCAACACACAAAAATTTTCCACAATCTTTCCTCTCAAAGATCTTTTATCAACTCACATTCTTCATCATAACTCAAAGCTAAGCAAAATTTAAACTCATAATACAAGAGTTAGCCAATAAACTTTTCTTATATTCCTCATATTTTACATATTCAAACTAGATGAGTTAAATATCATTTAAACACCAATGCATAAACAAGATTAATCAAAACTCTCAAGTCTTGACAATATCCTATAAATAAACCAATTTCACAAAAATAAATCCACCAACTGAATGACAAAATATCCTATCCATGTAAGAAAAAGAATTATATTCTTCCTTAAACAATGAAACCCACTGGAATTTTGAAAATTTTTCACAAAAATGATACGGAATATGAAAAAATATTTCTTCAACCTCATTCTCCCCCCACACTTAAACTAGACATTGTCCTAGATGGCCAAAGAAATAACAATAAAGTACGGCTAAGAAGACCAAAATTAATAAAGTGAAAAAAGAAAAAGAAGAAAATACTTTCATTATATCGTAGGTTCACCATGTTTGAATTCACCACAAGGTTTAATCATTAGAAAAGCCACAGGAGTACCTACTTAACAAGAAGTAAAACAAAGAAAAAACATAAATCTAGAAAAAGAAAGCGAAAATAAAATAAAAGAAAAGATCCCTAAAAGCTAGTAAAGGTCATTAAAAGTTAAAAGAAAAGAAATAACAGAAAATAAAATAAGATACAAGGGTAGAGAGTGAGTCAAGAGTTCTCCTCCTTATCATCATCATCGTTAGCTACGCGGCTTCAAGATGCACCAGTAGATTGTTGGATCAAAGTGGCCAACTTTTGATCTTGAATATCCTGGCGGTGATGAATATCTGCAATGAAGTCCCGAAGCTGGAGAAGGTTGGTCATTTAGCTCTCCAACTGAGCCTCCACTCGTGCCTCAAAAGCAGTATGCGAATAAGAACTAGTGGTAGGAGGGATAGGTCTAGTAGGTGGCTCATTTTCCTCTTCCTCATTAGGGGGAAGCTCTTCCGTCCTATGGTGTTGTACCTCAAAAGGCTTCTTCCACCACTTTGCCCTTTCATCATAGTGATACAAACACTGAACCAAAGTATGCTCAGTCATTAGGTTCGGTCAGTAGTAGGCTTACTCAACTCTTCATCCAACCATACTCCAAAATCTCTTAGAATATGCATCATAACCAAAGGGAATTTGAGGGCTTTGGCAGATATACTAGAGTAAACAACCTCTCGCATAGATTGATAATAATTGGAGAAAAAAAAAAAAGGCTCATTTTTCCTCATCTTATCCAGAATGTAAAGATCAAGGATCCTACACTCATTGAAGCCACTAACCTTAGGATAGATGTTGAAAGTAAAGATATAGACTATGGCATGCCATCGAGCCTCAAGGTCATCATTTGAGTAGTAACAGTTTTAACATGTTCGCCCTTTTCTCCACATGTTAAAACTAGCCCTTACTGCGCTCACATCCCATGTAGGCTTAAAAATGACCTTTTTAGTTATTACGGTCTATAGCAATCCATTGCCTCTTATGAAGGACTCCCAAAAGCCTAGCTAGTCTAGTCCTTTCAAACTCAATAGGAACCCCTTTTACCATGGTAGAGATAACCTGGAGGCTATTTTTCTTTTTTTCCTTCATGTTGGCATAAAACTCTCTCACGCACCATTCTAATGATATGCTCCCATCCCAACCATCTAAATATAGTAGAAAGTTCCAAAGAATTGTCTAGGGAAGGCTTATATCACTTTTCTACTATGATTTTGTTGTGTTGGTGATTTTGATACCAAATATGACAAGTGGGGTCATAGAATTAGATAGGTTGAGTAGGGAGAGGCTCAAAGGAAGGTGTCGAAGAAGATGCATCTCGAGCTCTCTTAGCCCCCGGTGCTAACCTCCTAGGTCTCCTAGACATGATGATTGATGAAGAAAAGTAATAGAATAGAAAAGTATGACTCCCCTAAACTCACTCTTCACAACATAATTAATGCTCAACTGTCAACCGTCTTGCTATTACAACACCACCACCTCAACATAAAACACCACAAGACAGGCAACAAAACACAATACTACCTCCTCCAACAAAATTGTAACAAATATAGCCATTGTCCAATCCAAACACAATATCAATGTTCTTGATCAAATCCACAATTCTCAATATTTATCAATGAATTAATAGAGAGCTTAAAATCACAATGCTCAATTAGCCATGCCATTCATATCATAATGTAAAGCTCATAAGCACAAGGCTGAGTTAAATATGAACAATTATCCCATATCTCAAAATTACTCACAAAGAATGCATGCTCAATAGCTTCCAAAAGGTTGTAAAATAGAAAGTGCAGCAATCAAAGATTATTATCAATCATATTCCCATGTTAGCTATGACTTAAAAATAATAAAAGTTGTACTCACTCCATCCATCCATAAATAAACAAGAAATTTTGGACAAAAATTCATAGAAAAAATACCAAATAATCAATATAAAAATTTTAACTGTAGAAAGTGTAGAAAAATCATGCCACAATGATCTCCAATGTATGGGTAATAAATGCAAAAAGATTGAAGAAATTGTGCACCAATCGAAAAGATTAAAAAATGGGTTTTAGAAGAAAAAATGGATTTTTCTTAGTTTTAATCTAAATTTTCAAGAACAAAGTGAAGATTTTGTGTTTGGGAGGTGTTTTGGAGGTTTAGAAACTGATTCAGCAGTATTCCGAAGTTGAACCAAGTGATGGGTTGAGAGAAAAATTGAGAGGGATGAAAAATTTTTAAACAAAACGGCCAAGAATGGCCATTTTTGTTGTTGCAGCCAAATGAGCATGGTGTTGGGCCCAAGGACTAGGCCTGGCACTGGGCCTGTTTAGCCCGCGTTCTCTATCGAGCAGTGCTGGCCCATTGCCAAGTCAACTCCGGCCAAAAAATCATTTTTTTAAATAAAATTTAATGGAATCAAATAAAAAGAACACGAACTCATGAAAAGAATATAGTATAACCACTATAAAGAAACACCCAAATAAACGAAAACAAATGAAAATTAAAAAGATGTCCAAAAACTAAAGCAATTCAAAATCAACATTTTCCACGGTCTTGGTCACGTGGATAAGTCTCCGTGTTGCTTGGAAATGATCCCATTTGACGATCACCAAGGAGTTTGGCAAGTTGTCCAATTTGACTTTCAAGATTACGCATGTATACCTCCAAATTTCTTGTGGTCGCATTGACTCCTTGGAATCGTGTCTCCGTTCCACTTACCAGTTGATTGGCCAACTCCTCCAATAATGGTTTAGCCTATGGAGCATTGTAATGTAGGGGCAATTTAGTTCTTTAAGTCTCAAAATTAGAAGAAGCTTGTCGAAGTTGATTTTGATGATTCCATTAAAAGTTAGGGTGATTCCTCCAACCTGAGTTGTAAGTGTTACTATAAGGATTATTACCTTGTCGACGATTACCTACAAATGCCGCTTGTTCTAATAGTTCTTGTAATAACCCCATAATTTGGCACTCATGGTTTGGATGCCCTTCCCTACAAAAATCACCATTTATACTCATTACCTGCCATTGGGGAGGAGGCATTACTAGTTGATCCATCTTTTGCGTGAGTGCTTCCACCTTTGCCGCTAATGCAGCCATTGCATCTACCTTGTATACTCTATGTACATGAGCTCTAGACCGTGAACTACCCCAAGCATAGTTATTTGTAGCCGAATTTTTAATCAAGTCAAATACCTCTTCTGGGGTTTTAGAATTAATGGAGCCTCCTGCAAATGTATCAACTAATTGCCTAGTCGTAAAGCTCTACTCACTGTGAAAGATTTGCATTTTCTTACTCAACTCAAATCCATGGTGAGGACATTTTCTAAGAAATTTCTTAAACTTCTCCCAACACTCATAAAGATTTTTAGACTCTGATTGTTGGAAGGTAAAGATATTAGCACTAAGTTTGGATGTTCTAGCTAGTGGAAAATATTTAGCCAAAGACTTTTCAGCTAAAACATTCCAAGTAGTAATGAATCCAGCAGGCAAAGATTTTAACCACAATTTTGCTCTATCTCTCAAGGAAAAGAGAAAAAGTCTTAGTTTGATGGAATCGTCAAAAATCCCATTCATTTTAAACGTGTTACAAATTTCCAAGAAGCTTGCAAGATGCGCATTAGGATCTTCCTTAGGTAACCCATTAAATTGGACCATGTTTTAGATCATTTGAATTATATTGGGCTTTATTTCAAAATTGTTAGCCTCTATCCTAGGTCTCGTGATACTTGTGCCCGTATCGAGATTGCAAGTTTTACAAAGTCATCCTGTTAACTCCACCATTGTTGGGCTGCTTTACCTCCATATCTTTCCTTACCCTTTCTCTTACAACCTTTCAGACCTTAGTGAGGGTTCTCTTGATTTTTGGATCAAGATCTACTATGTCGGGTCATAAACTAAGAGCAAGGTCTACATAAGACAGAAAATAGTAAGATTATAGAATTTACAACTTAGAAAGTTAGGACATGATTACAAATTAAGTTACAAGGAATTATAACATATAGAGACATTAAAGTTACAAGTATACAAGAAAACAAAATATGGCACCAATTCATACAAGGAACATATATACATTACATATTAACAGACTAATATATTAACATAGTTAAATCAACAAAATCCAAACTTTCGTGATATTGTTCCCCGGCAATGGTGCCAAAAACATGATGCGTAAATTTTAGTTCTATAAAAATAATCAAATTTAAATCCATCCCCTAGTCAAGTTTTAATTATAACATTAATCCCAAAATACACATACGAGCAAGTATACTCATCGCAAGCATAGCATAGGTAATTAACGAGTATCGATCCTCAAAGGAACAAGTACACACTAATCACTTTTCATTTATTGTTTAACAGACCAAATAAAGTGAGAAAATAATAAAAATAAAAATAAAGAAATATATACAACTTAAGGATGTGAAAATCTATAATTTAACGAAAGCTTTTGAAAACATGATAATGAATCGCTTAGCCAATATCACAATCAACTATTATCTTGGTTTCATGAAGGATTTCATATAGACGCACTTCGTCTGCAATCCATGGAATCACTATCTTATAGCTAAATTAGTGAACATATTCTATCTTGACTAACTTATCCAAAAAATGCATTAAAATCAATCGTCATATAAACCCTTATATTCTAGATGATTTAAAATATGAAATTGGTCAATGAATCCATATTCTAGCAATTATCAACTAACATTTGATTACGTATCTTCTAGACAATTAATCATTTTTTTGAAGTAAGTTAAGAGATAACAAAGATGAAATTAATTAATTGAAGTTATTACCAACCTCTTTTTCAAGCAAGTTAATAACAAAAATCAATCAACCAACTCCGTAAGAAAAATAAGTAATCAAATACCAAGAACAATAATCAATTGATCAAAAGGCTTCATTAACTCATAAAATTATGAATCCCAAAAAATAATATCAAATTACAATGGAAACATTAAGTATATAATTGTTTAATAAGAAGAAAATAAAGATAAGAATAAGTACTCATAGACAATGCTTTTTCTTCTTCCTTCAAGACTCTCTTGAACAACCCTTCTTGATTTGGTGAATTCCTCCTTCAATAAGTGTTTGGAATTTTAGCTCTTGGATTCACCTTTAATTTCTTGTGTTTTCTCTTACTTTTATAGGCCTCTTGGATGTTAAATTCGTAGCCTGAGAAGTCTTGGCCGAGTAGGATTCGAAAAATACTAAAATATTAGAAATTACCCAAATTTATGCACAGGATTTTGTTGTTCCAAAGTGGGTCCAATCGACTCAACTGGCACCAGGTTTGTTCTATTTTCTTCCTAAAATTTGATTTGTTTCCTCTACTTAACTAGAATGGACCCGGCACCTGGTCCATTGGTTGGGACTGGCATCAAGTGCATTCTGGAATTTCTCCAATTTTACTCAAATTTAACTCAAATCTGCACAAATTTGCAAAAAATTTGTCAAAAACATTTTCTACAAGTAAATCGTCAAGTAAGAAGGAATATGCCTAGTTATTACAATAAATGTATCTCAAAACAACCTCAAATAACTAAGAAAATAATGGTGATTTTAGCCCTTATCAAGGCTCCATTAATTCTAAAACCCTGGAGGAGGTATTTAATTTGATCGAAAATTTAGCAACAATCAACTATGCTTAGGGTAGTTCAAGGTCGAGAGCTCATGTCCATGGAGTACACAAGATGGATGCAATGACAGATTTAGAGGTAAAGATCGAGGTACTAACGCAAAAGATGGATCAATTGATGCCTCCTTCCCACGGGCAGGTGATAAATGTGATTTGTGATTTTTGTGGGGAAGGGCATCCAAACCATGAGTGTCAAAGTATGGGGTCATCAAAAGTGCTATTAGAACAAGTTGCATTTGTAGGTAATAGACGACAATGTAATAATCCCTATAGCACCACTTACAATCCTAGTTGAAGGAATCATCCTAACTTTGCATGGAACAATCAAAACCAGCCTAGGCAGGCTTTTTCTAGTTTTGGGACTCAAATAACTCAATTACCCAAGCCTTACAATGCCCTACCAGCTAGCCATCATTGTAGAAGTTGGTTAACCAATTGGTAAGTGATACGGAGACATGGTTTCAAGAAGTAGATGCAACAACGAGAAATTTGGGGGCGTTCATGCACAACCTTGAGAATCAAATTAGACAACTAGCCAAACTCATTCACGATCGTCAAGCTGGATCACTTTTAGGAAATACTGAGACTAATCCACGTGACAAAGACCATGGAAACAGATGATTTTTATTACCTTGAGCTTTGGGACATCTCTTTAATTTTTATGTGTTTTCATTCATTTTGTTGTCTTTTAAATTTTTTAGATTGAATTCTCTTCATTATTTCATGGTTTAAATTATTGTTTGTGTTCATTTAAAAAATAAATAAAATTGACCCAGACTGGTATCGGGTCTTGTCGGGCAAAAGGCTTTAAGTGGCCGATTTGGCCACTTTGTTTTTAAATCAACCAACTTTCCTCAATTTTTCTCTCAAGCCAGCACCATTCTGCACCCTAACATGCCAATGGTTCCATTTTAACCTTCAAAAACATCAATCCAATACAAAATCCTCTTATTTTTTGTTAAATCTATGGATCTAAATTCTAAAAATCTCAGCCTTTTCATCAAAAATCCACTTTCAAATCTCTTATTTCAAGCAAGGCTTTCATAAGAAGGATTTCATCGTTTGCTTACCTAAGTGTTGTAGAACACCAAGGTATGATTTTCTTGCATTCCTATAGTTATTCTTGCAATTGGAATTTTCCTATTTTTGGGAATATTTTTGGCCAAAAATTGCATGTATTGGATTCTCTTAATGGTATTATTATGACTAGAATAGCATGAAAGTAGGATTCATGGATTATTTTTACAACCACATGTCCATAAGTTTGATCATAGGTGGTGAATTCTTAGTTATGACAGTTGTTTTATTCTTGATTCACATAATATGCACAGCCTTGCCTTTTACCTTGGGGATATAGATATGTCTTTCATGCTATAATCAAGTTGTGAAGTTATTAGGAACCATGTTATCATTTAAATTATGGCATCCTATTATTTTTCTTGCAAGTTAAAAGGAGGTTGGGTTTAATTGATATTGTGGATTGAAGTTTTGTGTAGATTGGTTAAATATTATGGAGTGTGGGATTGCGTGTAAAGTTGTGTTGTGGTGGTTTGATTCTATTCAGTGTAGTTGTGGCATTGTGGTGGTAACTTATCATCTTCTTGATTAGCCATCATCGTATCTTTTCATTATGCCTAGAAAGAGGGATCAATCATCTAAACAGGCTAGAGCTTCGTCTTCCTTTACTCCTACTTCTATAGACCCATTGTTCCTATACCCGGCTGATTTCATTTATCTATCTTGCCAAGAGTGGCACACTAAAAGGGCTGCCAATAAGATTATAGAAGAACGCATCTTCGCACCCTCATTAGACCATACCCTTAAGTTGGGTATCATGTTTAAATGCTTGGGGTGGGGACTAATTATTTAGCTAAAAGAACCCTATTACCCTATTTTGATAAAAGGGTTTTATTCTAACATGGTCCAAAAATGCATTAACCATCTTGAGACCATTGAGATAAGAGTTCAGGGCACCACTATTTTTCTAGATAGAGAAAGATTTGCTGCAATCCTCCATAAATGATGAAAGTCCTTGGTTAGCTATAGCTCACAACAACCAAAAGAAATTGTATGATCCTAAGTGGAAAGTAAGTGATACTAGAGCTGTCTTGAGACTATATCATAGAGGACCCGTAGTACGTGAGTGCCCTAGTCTATATCTTTGCTTATAATGTTGTTCCAAAAGCTAGTAGGTTCAATGAGTCCCATGTGATTGACTCGTATATTCTTCATAGGATGATGCATACTCAACCCATCACGCTTACTCCTTTAATCATTCAATCCATGCGGGATGTCGTCCATTCTCACCTTCTTACCAAAGCCTTTGTCTTCTCCCTTATGATAATAAAAATTCTTGGAGCCTGCAGTATTAGCTTGGATAGGGAGCTTACTGAAACCACAACGGAGCGTGACATGATTACTGAGCAAACACTTACTAGCTATGGTTATCAGTACAGTATGGAGGTAAGGTAATAGGGGCTAAAATTACCATTATTTTTCTAGCTATTTGAGGTTATTTTGTAATACATTTGTTGTAATAACTAGGTATATTCCTTCCTATTTGACATTTTGCTCGTAAAAATTATATTTGGCAAATTTGTGTAGATTTGAGTTAAATTTGAGAAAAAAGTGAATAATTCAAGAATGCACCTGGCACCAGGCCCAGCCAAGGGACCAAGTGCCTGGTCCATTTTGGTCAAGCAAAGGCAAATCGAGAAGCTTTCAAGAAGAAAATAGAACAAACCTGGCAACAGGTCTGGCAAGAGTACCAGCTGCCCTGTCCATTTTGTTCGACAAGTAAAAACAGAGCAAAAATTCAGAGGAAAAATAGATTGTACTTGGCGCCAGGTGGGTCAAAGGTACCTGGCACCAGGTCTGCTCTGGAAGGTGAAAATCCTGTGCACGAATATTAGACTTTTCCAAGTACAATCCTTTTTCTTTTTTTTTTTTTTTGGTATTTTCTAATTCATACTTAGTCAAGATTCCTCAAGCAATGAATTTGGCATAAAAAAAAGGCCTATAAAAGTAAGAGAAAACATAAGAGAATAGGGAAAGAGAGGTGGATCAAAGAGCATAAATTTCAATCACTCATTAAAGAAGGAATTCACCCAATCAAGGAGGATTCTTCAAGAGAGTCTTCAAGGGTGAGGAAAGAGGGTTATCTATGAGTGATTTCTTTTATATTTGTTTTCTTTTCCTTAAACAATGATGTATTCAATATTTTTTTTATTGTAATTTAACATTATTTTGGGATTCATGATTCTGTCTTAATTTGGTAACTTGATCAATTCTTTATCATTTTTTGCGTTTGATTACTTGTTATCATTGGTTATTTATGCGAGTTCTTCTAATTGACTTAGACAAAATGATGCTAGGAGTTTCATTACATTGATTTCATAATTGTTAAATCTTAATGGACTTCAACGACGAAGTTAGGATCTTAGGACTAACTGATGAAAGATTAGTTGATTTCACCTCGACCAAAGAGTCATTAGCTAATTTCATGTTTTAAAAGAATTTAGATTCATGAATATTTTGGTTAGTATGGCTTGATTAACAAATCTGCTTATTGAATCAAAATATAATGATGAGCTCAATGCATGTTTTGGTTATGTTAGCTTGAATGACAAATCTGTTAATATTAATCAAAATATAGGATTCTATGGATTGACAAACGAAGTGAAATTTATTTAAATAGAATCATGACTTGACAAATGATTGAATTTTACTTCACATTCCCTCATGATGCCAAGATGATAATTACTCGAGAGAATTGGTAATTGGTTCATTATCATATTTTCTAGGATAATTGTCTAAATTGCATAATCCTACATCCTTAAGTTGTATATATTTCTTTATTTTTCTTTTTATTATTTTCTCACTTTACAAGAGAAATGTGTGATTTGAAGGATCCAAGCTAGCTACTTATTTTCCAAAGACAAATTCACCCCTCAAATGAGCATTGTTCAAAAGTTCTATCTTTTATCATTTGTTTACTTTTATAGAACAATTATGTGTGTAATATTTTGATTGTAATTAGATATTATTTTGGAGATTATGTTTTTGAGTTAATTAGGATTTTGATCGATCTATTTTTATCCTTGGTATTTGATTACTTATTACCATTGGTTATTGATGCATTTTCTTCTAATTAACTTGGGAATGATGTTAGAGGTTAATTGCATTGATTTCATATTTGTTAGATCTTAATGGACTTGGGAAATGAAGTTAAAATTAAAGAACTAAAGTAATCAAAGATTGGTTGATTTCACCTAAAGCATGGGGTTATTAACTAATTTCATATTGATTACCACAGAGAGTGTATGGGTAATTATTCAAGGAAAAATTTAATGCATATTTTGGCTATTTTAGTGAGATTTGGAAATCTACTAAATTAATCAAGCGATATGGGTTCCATCAATTGGGAAAGAAGTGGAGATTATATAAGTGAGTTTATGACTTGGGAAACAATTGAATTTTACTTAAGTTCCATCATGATGCTAAGATGATAATTGATTGTGATGAATGCTAAGTGATTTAATATTATATTTTCAAGATAATGGTCTTGTTACATGAAATTGCATCCTTGAGTTATATATGTATATTTTGCTTATTTTTTTCCTTTTCATTATTTTATCACTTGATTAGGTCAGTTAAACAATAAATGAAAAGTAATTAGTGTGTACTTGTTCTTTTGAGAATCGATACTCGTTAATTTCCTAAAATATATTTGCGATGAGTATACTTGCTCGTATGTATAATTTGGGATTAATATTTTAAATAAAACTTGGCTAGGGATAGATTTAAATTCAATAATTTTTATACACCTAAATTTACGCATGAATATCTCAACTAACTACAGCTAGAACTCTCTAGCAAAATGTAGTAGCTGAGAGAAGAAATAGAACATTGATGGAAATAGTCAAGAGCATAAGGAGCAATGCTATTCTTCCTATTGCTTTTTTGAGGGTATGCTCTAGAAATAATAGCATATATTATGAACTTAGTACCTTCCAAGTCGGTGTCTAGGACACCTTATAAGATGTGGACTAGACAAAAGCCCAGTATGAATCATCTCAAAGTATAGGGTTGTCCATTTTATGTACTGACTAAAGGAAGTAAGCTAGATCTAATATTAGATAGGGTATCCAAAAAGAATAAGGGTTTGATACTTTAATTATCCCCAAGAGTAAAAGGTACTTATTAGTACTCATGCTAGGTACTTAGAAGATGAACAAAGTATATCCACTAAGGTTTCGAGTACTATAAAATTAGAAGAGAAGTTGATTGACACCTCAACTTCTAGTTCCCTAGTTGAGAAACCAAAAGAGACATAACTAGATGTTCCCATACAGATTGAGCTACGTCGTAGTGGGAGGATATCTAGGGTTCTTTAGAGATTGAGTAGAGAGGCCTTTGAGATGGTCTCCGACCATGTAGATAATAAGGCCATTGTCAATGTTGATACGAACAAATGGTAAACTGCAATGGATATTGGGATTGAGTCTATGTACCTCAATTGAGTCTGCAATCTTGTCACTGCACTTGAAGGGACTAAACCCATAAGGTGCAAGTGGGTGTACAAGAGAAAAAGAGTTGTAGATGGAAAGGTGAAAACCTTTAAAGTAAGGTTGGTTGCAAAAGGTTATACTCAGAAAGAAGGAAATGATTATGAGGATACCTTTTCACCTGTTTCCATACTTAAGTCCATACACATTCTAATGGCCATCACATGTCATTATAACTACAAGATATGGCAAATGGATATCAACACAGCATTTCTTAATGGCTATCTTAGCGAAGACATCTATATGTCCTAGCCTAAAGGCTTTATTGTGAAAGGCCAATAACATATGGTTTGCAAGTTTAAGAAGTCTATTTACGGATTTAAGCAAGCATCACGAATATAGAACATGCGTTTTGATGAGACTGTAAAGTCTTGTGTTTCCATACAAAATGTGGATGAACCATGTGTATATATGATATTAGATAGAAATAATGTGTCCTTTATGGTACTTCATATAAATGACATTCTACTCATTGGTAATTATGTAGGGACATTGTCATCTTTAAAGGTTTGACTATCAAGTCAATTTAGGATGAAGGATATGGGAGAAGCTAACTACATTCTTGGTATTAAGCTTCTTAGAGA
Organism: Voacanga thouarsii; assembly: GCA_026120185.1. NCBI lineage: Eukaryota > Viridiplantae > Streptophyta > Magnoliopsida > Gentianales > Apocynaceae > Voacanga > Voacanga thouarsii. The sequence goes on from JANUWF010002002.1 coordinate 619,231, forward strand.
TAGGAAGCAAAGAATGTTAAGCTCATTCTAATCTGCTTATATTGGTAAGAAATTGGCTAGGTTTAGCATAAATCAGTGCAAATAGGTAATCATAACTTTTCGGCATGGATTGACATTATCTTCCAAGCAGTGTCCTAAAACAGAGGAGGAAAAGGAAAGGATAAGTAAGATTCTCTATGCTTCAGCAGTGGGAAGTCTCATGTATGCTATGCTTTGTACTAGGCTGGATATCTGCTTTTGTAGTAGGCATGGTTAAAAGGTATCAATCAAACTCTGGGGAAGAACATTGGCAAGCTATAAAGTATATACTTAAGTACCTAAAAGGAACAAGAGATTATATGCTAGTTTATAAAGCTGATGACTCAGTTCCTATTAGTGACACAGACTCAAACTTCTAGGCAGATAAAAATGAAAGAAAATCCACTAGTGGATATATCTTCACTTTGTCTGGAGGGGCTATTTCATGAAAGAGTGTCAAGCAATCTTGTATTGTTGATTCTACCATAGAAGTTAAGTATGTGGCAGCTTCAGAAAAAAGTGCTTTGACTTTGGAAGTTCCTCACATAACTTGGAGTTGTACCACAAATGGACTTTCAAAGTTTAATTAGTGCAAGTGGGAGACTGTTGGAATATTTACCCAAAATAGACTATATATTTCTGTATTTTAGAAATTAATAAAATTTTTATTCATTAATAGTTGTTTGCTTACATATATTGTACATTAAAGGTCTAAATGTATTAGTAAGTAATCTACGTGATTCGGTTGTGCTTTCACAATAAGGTATAGATTATGGACTACTAACACATAAGCAAAAATTGTTCTTGATTGATTGATAAAGTTGGGCACTTTATCTAGGTTTAGAACATTACACTATGGTTTCCAAAAGGCGAATGGTTTACCTTTAACTAAGAAGTAGTCCACTCAAGCCAATGATGTAAGCATATTTTGGAATGCGTAGAACTAGACCACGCGATAATAATCTTTATCAAAGTGGCAAAATAAATAAAGATTGGTTTATCAGAGCTACTATGTGGACGAGTACCCTAGGACTTGAGTATAACTTGGTGGCCTGGTGAAATAGGACTTGTACACTTTGATGTATCTTGGGTGAGGTCTTATCGCAAGGCCAATAACCTTATACTTCTAGAGTATGACTCTAATTAATTAAGATAAACTTATATAATAAAGTTTCTATGCTTCATTACGTGAAGAAATCACCCCATTTTAATTGTCTGGGATAAATTAATAATCTAGGGCCCTCGAAAACGTGACTAAGTATGTATGCTTTATGAGTCACTCCCTGAGATAAGTTGGTATATATTAGAAGTTATGGATTATCGAACTATCTATCAAATGATGGTAGACATCTTTGAGAAAGGTGTTGGTACTATTTTCCTATTTCAATGGTGGGTGTTACTGATGCGTGTTTTTTAGTGTAGAAAATATTACCATCAAATTACACAATTAATCAAGCTTTAATTAAAATGTAAACCACTAAAATCACACATACGGACAAGTATACCCATCATATAGTATGTGGAATAGCAAGTATCGAATCCATGAGAACTTAGGTTCCCACTTTACTTTACCCAAATCTTTATTGTTTAGTCAATAAAATAAGAAGAGAATAAAAAAGAAAATAAATAAATATAAAAATAGATATAACTCAAGGATGGAAATTCATGTAACTAAACAATTATCTTAAAAACATAATATTGAATCACTTAGTATTTATCACAATCAATTGTCATCTTGGCATCATGAAGGAACTTAAGTAAAATTCAATCGTTTCCCAAGTTATGAACTTATGTAGATTGCACTTATTTCCCAATCCATGGAATCACTATCCCTTAATTAATTTAGAATATTTCTCAATCGCACTAAAATAGCCAAAAGATGCATTAAATTCTTCCTTCAATAATTACCCATATACTCTATTTGATGATAAGCATGAAATCAGTTAATAACCCTATGCTCTAGGTGAAATCAACAAATCTTTGATTACTTTAGTTCTTTAATATTAACTTCATTTCCAAAGTCCATTAACATCTAACAGATATGAAATCAATGCAATAAACTTCTAATATCATTTCCTAAGTCAATTAGAAGAAAACACATCAATAACCAATGACAACAATTAATCAAATACTAAGAGCAACAATAGGTTGATCAAAAATTCCAATTAACTCAAAATTATAATCTCCAAAATAATATCCAATTACAATCAAAATATTAAGCATGTCATTGTTCTAGAAAAGTAAACAAATGATAAAAGATAGAACTCGTAGACAAGCCCTTCTTCTTCTCTTGAAAATCTCCTTTGAACAATGCTCCTTTGAGTGGTAAATTCATCTTTGAAAAATAAGTAGCTAGCTAGGATCCTTGAATTCACACTTTTGTCTTGTGTTTTTCTTGTCTAAATAGGCTTCTAAAAGGCTAAAATTTGTTTCCTAAGAGTCCTTGGCCAAATAGAGATTGGAAAATATCAAAACACTAGGGAAATTACCAAATTCGCGCATATTTGGAAAGCTCGCCGACAATAGCCAAATCAGGGCCAACGTCGGTTCCATTTGGTTGTGCTCAGGTCGGTCTGGTTGTGCTCTATTTTTTTGAACAATGAAACCCCCATTTTCCATATTGGGGCCGACGCCAACTCCGTAGGTCACGACTGGCGCCAAGTGCTCTGACAGCGACGGTTTGTTCGTTTTTTTGTTATTTTCTGCAATAAAAATCTAAAACACCTTTCCAAAGGTAAAATATCGAATATGAAAGAATATGCCTAGTTATTACAATAAATGTATCACAAAATATCCTAAAATAACTAGAAAAATATAGATGAATTTTACCCCTATCATATTCCTCCACACTTGAACATTTGCTTGTCCTCAAGCAAACAAGAATTAGACACTAAGAAAATGGCTTGAGCCAAAATAACTTTTCAACTTATCCTAGCAAATTTATCCATAATAAAAGAATAATCTTATTCCAACTGCAAATACAAACTTGTCATTCATTTATGTAGGGATTTCAGAAATACTATAACACTTATAGAAGTAGAAAAAATAGAAATCCCAGCTCAAGATCATATACATATGATTTAAACAAGCAAAAGAAAAACACGAGTTTAACCTCTGTTGTTCAAAACATTCTCTTCATGTTGAATGATTGAGGCACGATCTAGATACACTCGTTCCAAAAACTAATCTACACCAGTGTCCAAGACGAACCACTCCAATCTCAGTGTGAGGTTAGCTATGAGAATATCCACACAAAGGACTCAAGCAAATCAAAATGAGTCTCAGCTAGAAAACTTTCTTGATGGCTAGGGTTTATTTCTGTATATAGAAGACAAACGAGAAAGAGAGAGAAGGACGTTGTGTGTACTGTGTTTTTCCACACTAAAAACCATGAGAACCGTTCTTATCACATATCAAAATATATCTAATTTTTTTTTACTCTGGTGTTATCGCCGAAATTTGTGAAAATACATTTCTGTGAATTCTAATCAAATTAGAATTCACAAATTGCAATTGGAAATCATAAGTTTTAGCAATCACGATTTGGCTCAAAATTATAACTAATTATAATTTAACCACAATAACTTTTCTTTCTCACAATTAACCCCATAATGTTATCAAATAGCATATTGAGTACTTAATCCTCTATTATGTGTGACCTATTAGATTTTCCAGTCTATTGGTAGCGAATATGAATTAATCCAAAAGTCTTTAAGATTAATAATCCTTAATAATTTAGAATTAATCAATTAATTCTAATCAGGATTGGCCTATTAATTCATCAATTAATAAATTCATATTCTGCAGATTATGAGTGGTATCTAGTAACACATCAAGACCACCCAAGAGTCCATAAAGTCAAGTGGCTTAACATGAACCCTTCAATAACAAACTACAGTGCAATAAATTCCCTTCACCAAACAATATCTCATTCGGTTTGGAGTACGGAATTAGCGCCAACTCTCTCTAGAATATACATTAATTCTGGCCCAAATATATTATTACTTGTACCAGGAATCCACTACTCTATATGTGTATTAATTAGAACTATTTTCAATACACAATCACCTTGGCCAAGGATTTCACGTGTAGTAATTCCAACAAGTGGCTATGAGATATTCGTCCCTACTATTAGAAGTGGTGAATCCTTTATTGATTCTCTCAACTACTTTCATTTACCTCACATTGTACCCAATATCCATCCCATAGGCGGCCCTCAATCTGGCTTCAGATATTGGAATCAAAATACAATACTCAACAAACAAAGTACTTTGGAGATCTCATGTCTAACGATATTGAACGTTTGTTATAGCGAGATTCTATCACTAGCACTACATAGTTGTCCATGTGATTATCTCATAGTCAGGTCATCTAGTGTACTTGTTCTATTAACAAGCATCCACATGTTAACTTTAAGTATCACAATACTCATGGATGTGAAAACCACTGCCTGATCAAATTAGGAAATCTAACACGTGCTAGTCTTAACACATTAATGAAGTTTTATCACATTAATATTACGACTATGGATTATTTAAGTACTAATACTATACAGTATAGTAGGAATCTCACATTTTGATCTCTATCATGATTTTCTTAACACAGTATTGTACTAGGGACTTTATCTAATAATTATTTTATATTAAAGTAAAGAAAATAAACTAAAAGATAAATAATGTCTTGTATTATAAAACAACTATGTCATATACAAAGTGATTGCCTCTAGGGCACAACATTAATAATTTAACCCTTTTAAAGCCCTTCAAAATCATGTATTAAACAAAATAATCCCAAGTTCATGAAAGTTAAGTTAAACAAACTTATATATAGTACAATAAAATTATCCTACTCCTCAAGAAAAAACATAGATAACATAAATCATACAAGTCAAGCCATTTAACTAATTCAGGCATTATAAACTCAAATTTAAACAACTCAAGTTAATGAAATAAGGAAAATATTCTACTCTTTTTTTCAATGACTTAGGAAATTGATAGCCTCAAGTGAGTGAATTTCTCTTCATGACCTTATTGGCCACTTTATAGTTATTATCATTTTTCTTTTTCATTATTTTATCTTTCTTTCCTTGCTTTCTTGCCTTTGGGATAGTTTCAATAGAGTGCACCAAACAATACTTGCTACTTCTCTCCATATTAATCCATTTTTTAGCAAAAGGTCTTTAAAGATTAAAAACAAGAGCATTTGGTCTTCTCAATTTTTTTGTTAGCTTACATAACAATGATTTTTTTTTTTTTTTTTACTCATTACCACTCATTATTTTTCTAATTCCTCACATTCATTATTCACAACTCAAAGTCAAGCAAATTTTAATCCATAATACATGAATTAATCAACAACTCTTTCCATACTTCATCAGATCATCCATATTCAAAATTAAAGAATAAAACAACCTCAAATACCAAATATAACCAAGGTTAGCTTAAATTATCAAGACTTAGAAAAATCTAGCTTAATACAAAAGTTTATCATTAAAATAAAAATCCAACCATAATGAATGACAAATCTATATCCAAAGTCAAAAAGAAAATCAAAACTTCATTCTAGAAAAATAAACTCACTTTAGCTCCAAAATTTCTAAATTTTCAAATTTTCAAATTTCTTTAAATTCTCAAATTTTTGTTTTTTCCAAATTTTCAATAGCCTTGATACCAAGAAAACACTTTTTTTTCCAAATTTTCAATTGCCACGATACAAAGAAAACACCAAGATAATTGATAAAAACTTGGACAAAAAATATCACCAAACCACTCTACCATACTTAAACTAGACAATGTCCTCATTGGCAAAAAATTAACACATTAAAGCATCTCCAAAGGGACAGAAACAAAAAATAAAGGGGGTAGAAGGTTAGGCAACACTCCCTAAGTGCAATAATGCTCCAAACAATATTAAACTTTAAAATAGAGAGAAAAGCTTATCCAAGGAACATTTATTCAACCCGAAAAAATAAAACACTCCTAAAAGACAAACGAAAAGAATAACCAAAATAAAACACACCAAAAATAAAATGCAAGAAAGACTAATAAAACTCCTTAGAAGAAACATAATGAAACTATTTTACTTTGGAGATAATGAAACATAATGACTCACTCCCCCACATTTAAGATGGAAAATATTTTACTTATTTGGGGGAAATAACACCTAACAACTAAAAATGAAACTAGATAAAACAAAAGAATAACCAAAAGACTAAAGAAACTCAAATTCAAAACAAACCCAAAACACAGAAAAAATACTCTTTCCATTCATCATGCTTCCTCATCAATCCCTTGTCAAAGAAGTTTCAGCTCAAAGTAGAAAATAGGCAAGGTAATTGTAGAAAGAGGGGAGGTTTTTGAATAAGTTCATGTTCATGAAAATATTTTTTCTCAGTAAAACAAAACATATGAACTTAATTTTCGAGCATTCCTTTAGGTACACAAATACTGTTTTCAACATATGAGTGCACATGGTATCTAAAGAATTCATCAAACTTAAAATCATCATTTTTCCCTTCAAAAAATTTGTCACCATTAGCAATTGAATTCTTAAAGATTGAATCAAGAAATTCTTACTTTTCAATCTATAGTCTACAAAACTAAGTTACCTCCCTTTGGATTATGTGAAGGGTGGAATTTGTTAGCATATTCCAAGGGCTTTTTATTATGTATCAGTGAAAGGTCCAACTCCTTGGGGCATGTTAAGCTTAACACATCATCATTTGGACCATTGTGCTCCAACAATTGAGAGAAACCTAGGAAATCATGTGATAAAATAAGATTAGAATTATTAGTACATAGAGTAGAATCGAATACCTCTCTTGCCACAATGGGCAAGGGTTCCTCATATTCTCTCTCCTCTCCTTGGGGGTCCTCTTGTGCAAGTGTATAGGCTTTTATGGTATTTTCCACCAACTTGGCTAACTGTGTTCTTGCATTGCTTATTTGTTGGGATGCTTCTTCATTCCACTTAACAGATAGAGTTGTATTGGCGACAAAGGATTTGATTGAAGCTTCAAGTGATGTCTCACTAAAAGCGTTAATTCGAGCTTTCAACTATGCCAATATATCATCATTATAGCTCATTTGACATTATGCCCATGAATAATTGTCCATGATGATGTTTTGAATCTCTTACTCAAAGAAAAACAAAAATCAAATTGAAAATAAAAATAATAACAAAAAATTACCAAAAAAATAAAGAAAAGAAAAATACACAAATTAGAAATATTCACAAACTATCTAAATACAAAAGTTAGTGATATATACAAATACAACAAATGCTTAATCAACAAGACCCGAGAGTTTCTGACAGTACCCATCTTCGGCAACAGCACCAAAAACTTGATGCATGTTTTTTAGTATAGAAAATATTACCATCAATTACATAATTAATCAAGTTTTAATTAAAATGACAACCACTAAAACCACACATATGGGCAAGTATACCCATTGTATAGTATAGGAAATAGCAAGTATCGAATTAACGAGAACTTAGGCTCCCACCTTACTTTACCCAAATCTTTATTATTTAGCCAATAAAATAAGAAGAGAATAAAAATAAAAATAAATAAAAATAAAAATAGATATAACTTAATGATGCAAACTCATATAACTAGAGAATTATCTTGAAAACATAGTATTTAAACCACTTAGCATTTATCACAATCAATTGTCATCTTGGAATCATGAAAGAACTTAAGTAAAATTCAATCGTTTCCCAAGTCATGATATGTGTAGATTCCACTTCTTTCCCAATCCATGGAATAACTATCCCTTGATTAATTTAACAGATTTCCTAATCTCACTAAAATAGCCAAAAGATGCATTAAATTCTTCCATCAATAATTGCCCATATACTCTATGTGATAATAAGCATGAAATCGATTAATAACCCTATGTTCTAGGTGAAATCAACCAATCTTTGATTACTTTAGTTCTTTAATCTTAACTTCGCTTCCTAAGTCCATTAAGATCTAACAAATATGAAATAAATGCAATGAATTTCTAACATCATTTCCCAAGTCAGTTAAAAGAAAACGCATCAATGACTAATCATAACAAGTAATCAAATACCTAAAACAATAATTGGTTGATCAAAAATCCCAATTAACTCAAAATCATAATCTCTAAAATAATATCCAAATACAATCAAAACATTGATCACATCATTGTTCTACAAAAGTAAATAAAGAATAAAAGATAGAACTCATAGACAAGCCATTCTTCTTCTCTTAAAAACCTCCTTTGAATAATACTCCTTTGAGCGGTGAATTCGTCTTTGAAAAAATAAGTAGCTAGCTTGGATCCTTGAATTCACACTTTTGTCTTGTGTGTTTCTTGTTTAAATAGGCTTCTAAGAGGCTACAATTAGTTCTCTAAGAGTCCTAGGCCGAGTAGTGATTGGAAAATACCAAAACTCTTGAGAAATTACCAAATCCGCACATAATTAGAAAGCTCATCGACATTGGGCAAATCAGGGCAGGAGCCCGCCATGCTCTGACGGTGACGGTTTGTTCATTTTTTTCATCATTTTCTGCAATAAAAATCCAAAACACCTTTCCAAAGATAAAATATCGAATATGAAGGAATATACCTAATTATTACAACAAATGTATCACAAAAGAAGCTCAAATAACTAAAAAAATATAGATGAATTTTGTCCCTATTAGTTACATAGAAGGGTATTTTCGTCATTACACCTGTAGGTCAAAGACACTACACTTACAATATTATTCTCGGGTTCAATATTTTCATATGGTGATAAAGGAATATTTAAAATGATTAAAATATAGGTATTTGTTGCAGGGGTATTTTGGTCATTTTAGTAGCCAAGAATAATATTTCTTTTGGTCCTCAGAGTAGCTCAAATAACCTTGGTAAATTTATTTACTATGTAGGCTCATTAGGTGAATTTATTATTGGTAAAATTATTCTAGAAGTCCAGTTAATTATTTATTTAGACTAGAATAATTAATTAGGCTAATATAATTAATTAGTTTATTAATTAATTATCTTGAATAATTTTATATTGGGCCCAAGTGATTTAATTAATTTACAAAAGAGCTAATTTAATTAATTGATTTATTAATTAATTATCTTGGATAATTTTATATTTTAACCAAGTGGATTAATTAATTAATATAAGAGTTATTTCATTAGTCTTGGACTAATTAGGAACAACCCTGGCCCACTAGTGTTTTTATTTGCAGCTTAGGGAATTAATAAATCCCTGGGAGCCACAACATACTAAAAAGGAAAAAATAAGAAAAGAAATAGGAAAGCCGACCGTTGAGTTTGCGAAGGAAAAAGAAAGCTGGAGTTTTTTTTTTTTTTTAAAGGCATCTTGTATGCCTATTGAAGGGGTTGACCAAAAATTGAAAAAAAAAAACAGAGCTTTTGGTTTTCTTTGAAAAAAAACGGAGCCACCGTTCTTTTTATTTTCTTTTTCGTTTTCCTATAACGTTTAGCTCTTCTATTTTTCTTCCAATTTTCTTTGTCCTAATTCTACTTTCGCTGGTAGAGGTCCATAGTGGTTAGAGAATACTCTAGAAGGTCAGGAGCTAGTAAACGTGGTATGTATTTGGTGCGAAGGAACCGATGGTTAGCTGGTGTTCCCGCGGAACAAATAGACGTTCCTATTCAACAAGCAACGTCGAACCCGAATCCAACTTCGATTATTAAAGTTAGTTGCCCTAGAAGTAAGTATTCCTAGATTTTGGCTTGGGAGAAATTTTAATTTGCTATCTTCCACTGAGTATTTATTTTTCTCACAGTCCTTCAGAACACTTACTCTATTCTCAAAGAGGGGTCCAAATTCACCCTTACCCCTATGCCCCCAAGTGAGGTGAACAAAGACTCAAGAATCATGAGGGAAAGGAAAAAGAAAAAGAGAGCACAAGATGCCAAGCAAAAACAACAGTTAGAGAGAAAAGAATAAGAGAGGAAAGAGAAAGCATTGAGGAAGAAAATGGGAAAACAACTGCCTTTGACCCTCATGGATGAAAATCAGCAAGGACAAGAAAAGGGGAGGTAAAAGAAGACTGAACTACTTTACATAAGGGGGTGAGGTCATAGAAGTAATAGAAGCTAAGGAACAGGTTATTCTTCTTATTTTCAAAGGTTCCTATTTTTTTCTTTTTTTTTCTTTTTTTTTTTTTTTTGCTATTGATTCTACTTTTTTTTTTTACTAATGAAATTGCAGCTATCCTCCAAGAGTTTAAAGATGCATTTCTAAAGGAGGTGCCCTAAAGATTACCACCCATAAAAGGACTTGAGTATCAAATAAAATTTGTGCCCAGAGCCGTCATCCCCAACCGACCGGCCTATAGAAACAATCTGGAAGAGGCCAAGGAATTACAAAAACAAGTGGATGAATTTCTTGAGAAAGGACATGTGAAAGAGATCCTAAGCCCATGTGCGGTTCTGGTTCTCTTAATGCCCAACAAGAATGAGACACAGCGCATGTGTGTGGATTGTCATGCCATCAATAATATTACGGTTAAGTATCAATAGCTCATTCCTAGATTAGATTTGGTACATGCATTTCTCTAAAATTAATTTGAAATTTGATTATTACCAAATTAGGATTAGGGAAGGGGATGAGTGGAAAACAGCCTTTAAAGCTAAACAAGGGTTGTATGAGTGGCTTGTTATGCCTTTTGGGTTGTCTAATGTTCCTAGCACTTTCATGTGTTTAATGCATCATGTTTTAAGAGAATTTGTTGGCAAGTTTGTTGTTGTGTACTTTGATAACATATTGATATACAACAAATCATTTGTGGATCATTTGAATCATCTTCAGTATGTGCTTTTTGATCTTCGAATGGAGAGATTATATGGTAACTTGGAAAAATACTCTTTTTGTTTGGAAAGGGTTATATTCCTAGTGTATGTTGTGAGTGCTAAGGGAATTGAGGTTGATAAGGGAAAAGTAAAAGTCATCCAAGATTTGCCCACTCCTATCACCCTTACCCAAGTTCGTAGTTTCCATAGGCTAGCTAGTTTCTATAGGAGATTCATCAAGAATTTTGGCACTATATCTGCCCCTCTAATTGAAGTGGTGAAGAAAAAGGTGGGATTTAGGTAGGAGGAAGCCCAATAAAAAGCCTTTCAAATCCTCAAAGACAAATTGAGATAAGCTCCAATTCTCATCCTACCTAACTTTGAGAAGGCATTTGAGATAGAGTGTGATGTAAGTGGGGTACGGATATATGCTATTTTAACCCAGGACCGAAAGCCTATTCCATATTTTAGTGAAAATTTGTCTGGGGCGGCCCTCAATTATTCCACTTATGATAAAGAACTCTTTGCCTTGGTTAGGACCCTAAAGTATTGGCAACACTACATTTTACCAAGAGAGTTTGTGATCCGTACCGATCATGAGACCCTTAAACACCTCAAAGCCAACAATATTTGAACGAGAGGTATGTAAGCTAGATGGAGTGTACTAAGACATTTCCTTATGTCATTCAATACAAAAACGGTAAGGAGAATGTAGTTGCGGATGCACTATCTCAAAAGTACGCATTTTTAAACCTTTTGGATATTAAACTTCTTGGTTTTGAACTTGTGAAAGAATTGTATGTTAATGATGAGGAGTTTGGAGATTTTTTCAATCTTGTGAGAAATGTGCATTTGCTAAGTGAAGGACCGTAGGAAAATTAAATACGCAGCAAAAAATAGCAAATTAACATTTTTCTGAGCCAAAGTCTAGGTCTAGGGAGTTTTATTTGAATAACCAGAGTTGAATTCAGATTTGACAATGCTTGTTGAACAGGAACGTCTACTTGTTCCGTGAGAACACTAGCTAACTATCGGCTTATTCGCATCAAACACTTACCACACATACTAGCTCCTAACTTTTTAGAGTATTCTCTAACCACTATGGACCTCTACCGCTGAAAGTAGAATTAGGATAAAGAAAATTGGAACAAAAATGGAAGAGCTAAACGTTAAGGAAAAATGAAAAGAAAACCACATAGAGAAAAAAAAATGGTTGCTGTCATTTTTTATTTTAAGGAAAACCGAAGCTGTTGCTTTTTGTGTGATGTCGGTCAATCCTAAATAAACACACGTAATCCTATATATATATATATATATATATATATATATATATATATATATATAACAGCTTCCTTTTCCTATTATAAAACAAAACCAACCCACTTTTCATATTTTCTATTTTTATTTCCTTTTCTTTTCCTTCTTGTGTTGGCTACTAAGGATTCTTAAATCCTTAAGCCATCACACTAAAAACCCTAGTGGGTTAGGGTTTTATTAAATTAGCCCATGACTAATTTAATTAGATCTTTTATTAACTAATTAATCTACTTGTGCCCAATATAAAATTATCCAAAAAATTAATTTATAAACTAATTAATTAAATTAGTTCTTTTATTAATTAATTCAAATACTTTGGCCCAATATAAAATTACCGAAGATAATCAATTAAATTGACCCAATTAATTATTCTAGTCCACATATATAATTAATTGTACTTCTAGAATAAATATTCCAATAATAAACTCACCTAATAAGGCCACATGGTAAATAAATTTACTAAGATTATTTGAGCTACTATAGGGATTAAAGATACAATATTCTTAACTACTAAAATGATCAAAATACCTCTATTAAAAATAATAGTATTTTAATCATTTTAAATATCTCATTTATCACCATATTAAAATATTGACCCCGAGAATAATATTAAGAGTGCAGTGTCTTCGACCTACATGTATAATGATGAAAATACCCCTTTGTATTATCATTGAGATAGGAAAATAGTACCAACACATTTCTCAATGACGTCTACCATCCTTCTATAGCTAGTCTAATAATTCATAACTTCCAATATGTACTAACTTATCTAAGGGAGCTACCCATAAAGCAAACAAATTTAGTCACATTTTCCAAGGTCCTAGATTATTATATTATCCTGGACAATTACAAGGGGGTGATTTCTTCATGTAATGAAGCATAGAAACTCTATTGTATAAATTTATCTTATTTAACTTGAGTCATACACCCAACATATAAGGCTTTTGGTCTTATGATAAGACCTCACCTAACATACATCAAAGTGTACATGTCCAGCTTCACCTGACCACCAACTTATATTCAAGTCCTAGGGTACTTGTCCACGCAGTAGCTACAATAAACCAATCTTTATTTATTTTAGTACTTTGATAAAGATTATTATCGCGTAGTCCAGTTCTATGTATTTCAAATACACATGCACTATTGGTATTAATGGACTACTCACTAGCTAAAGGTAAACCATTCCCTATTTAGAAACTATAGTGTAATGATCTAAACCTTGAAAAAGCACCCAGCTTCATCAATCGATCAAGAACAATTTTTTACTTATGTGTTAGTAGCTCATAATCTACACCTTACTATAAAAGCATGACCTAATCATGTAGATTTTTTACTAACACACTTAAACCTTTAATGTCAAAATATATGTAAACAAACAATCATGAATGAATGAAACTTTTATTAATTTCCAAAATACAAAAGTACATAGGCCATTTTGGGCATATATTCCAACACTAAGTACTATAGGCATAACGGTGTCTTATTTAGATAAGTAAGGCTATATGTTCCAAAAGGGGCTATTAGGGAATTACTAGTTAAGGAGGCCCATAATGGGGGATTAATGGGACATTTTGATTTTACAAAGACATTTAACATCCTTAAGGAACATTTCTTTTAGCCAAAAATGAGAAGGGATATGGAGAAGCATTATTCTCAATGCATAATTCGTGGGCAGGCTAAATCTAGATCACTTTCACATGTTTGTACACTCTTTTACCCACTCCAAATGCTCATTAGATTGATATTTCAATGGACCTTACCTTAGAATTGCCTAGATCCAATAGGAGTAAGGATTCTATATTTGTGATTATTGATCAATTCTAAAAAAGGCTCATTTTGTGGCTTGTTCCAAGATTAATGATGCTTCCTATATTGCATATTTATACTTCAAAGAAGTGGTGAGGATGCATGGGATTCCAAAGACTATTGTATCGAATAAGGATAGTAAGTTCTTTAGTCATTTTTGGAGGGTCCTATGAACAAAATTAGCACTAACCTTTTGTTTTCCATAGCTTGTCACTCTCAAACGGATGGATAAATAGAAGTGGACAATCGAACACTCACCCAACTCATGAGGACCATCATCGAGAAGAACTTAAAGAATTGGGAAGAATGCTTGCTACACATTTAGTTTGCCTACAATAGGGCTATTCAATCTACTACTTCTTATTTTTCCTGTGAAATTGTGTATGGTTTTAACCTTCTAACTCATTTGGATTTGGTTCATTTGTCTATAGGTGAACGGATGAACAGTGATAGAGCCAAGAAAGTAGAATTAGTTAAGACTCTCAATGAAAATGTGAAGGCAACCATTGTAAAGTGAAATAATGAGATCACCCTTAAACGTAATCAATGAAGGAAAAAGTTTTCCACTGAGCCCAGTGATTGGGTTTGGGTGCACCTTCGCAATGAGAGGTTTCTCACTCAAAGAAAAAGTAAGCTAAACCCAAGAGGAGATGGGCCCTTCCAAGCCATTGCCCAAGTTGAAGATAATACCTATAAGATCGATTTACTGGGTAAGTATAAAGTGAGTGCAATGTTTAACATTAGTTACTTAATTCATGGAAGAATCTACTTCAAGAAAGGGGAGATGATAGGAATCAAGCACGCCAACAAGTTCAATATTAAGTAGGAGGAATGACCTTTGCAAGGACTAATAACAAGATCAAAGATCAATAAGTTCTAATATGATATCTAATTGCTCATAAAACTATGTTTGAGGATTGAAGAGATTTGGAAGGATGTTAAAGGTAGCCAAGAGCTCAATTTAATGACTATCCAAGATGAACCCCAACAAAAATATAAACCGGCACCAAAGAAGGAAGAAAAGGGTGAAGAATAGCAAATCAGAGGCTAACCGGCACCGGCCCAAGCCAACTAAACCGGCATTGGCTATGGACTACAAGCGAAGGGTTCAAGTTCCAGTAAAGAATCGAAGCCGGCTTATGTTGGGGTCCAGATCCCTGTTTTGCGATTTTTTATGTTTTTTCCAGTTTCTTTCTACTTTAAATATTTTCTAAAGACCTTTGAAGGCCTTAATTTGTCTTAGAACCTCAAAATTCACTTAGTTAGGGTTAGGATAGTTTAAATACATCTTTTTGTGATTTGACAAGAAAACCTACATACTTTATTCAAACTTGAAAATAGAGTCTTGAGACGTCTTCGCCTCCTTATTCATCTTGTTCAAGACCATACTTAGGGTTTAGTCCTCATTTTGAATAATTCTGTAATTCTTTTAGATAATCTAATGTGGTTTCTCTTGATTAAGTCTTAGTTACATTGCTTTTCTAAGGTTTACCTTGAATTCCATTATTTGGGTGCCTGTAGTTTCTACTTTTTTGTTCTTGACTACTTTTGTTGTCTTAAGGATGTTTAGGTGAGTCTATAGTTGATGTTGCCACTATTTTGATGGGTATTTGATATCTAGTTCTTTAAAGGTTTGCTAGAGTATAGATAGATAGTTGTATTCCTCTATTTTGGCCACAAAACTCCACTATTTTGGTTCCATTATGTGAGGTGAGATGTTAGCCCTTGTTCCATCAATTTTACCAAAAAAAACCACTCAAGATTATATCACTCTACCCAAGTCCAGCTAGTGAAAGCTTAAGGCTAAGGGTTGGTCTTGTCTTTTTCTTGATAGTATGCTATACAACAGTATCAAGAAGAAAATACTCCTCTTCTGTTCTTATTTTAGGAGTATATAAAACCAGAATAAGAGAACCTCAAAGAGAAAACAAATTTCTTTTGAAAAATTAGGATAGCTATCCACGAATCTGTCAGATTGACTTATCTCACCATAATTGAACAACCAACTTTTGTATATCTATATACACATGTATATCTCCGGAAGTCATACCCTATTCAATCTAGAAGACATCCAATCAAGGCACTTTAAGAACCTTAACTGAGTTGGGCTCATGCTAATCTTCGGGGACCCTTGGTCTAGGCTGTTGGGCTTAGCTAAATATTATTTAATTAATCCCAAACTAATAAAAGCTCATAAATAAATAATTAATTGCCTAGATAGGTCCAAGAGAAATGCTTAAGCCTTATTCTTTAGTTTATGTCTAAGTTAATTCTAATTATTTAATTTGGGCTCAAGCCGTGAATAATTAATTAATTATCCAACTAAACTAAATAAATCATTTTATTCTCTCTTTGGACCTTTTGTTTTATTCTAGTTCAATAATTAAATTCAGACTTCTTGAATAAAATAAAACTCATACTTATTTAAGACAATTTCCTTAGCCCAAAGTTCATTTAGACTTACGGGCTCTTTCGGAGATCAAAAGACTTATCACCTTAGATACTAAAATGACCAAAATACCCTACTATAGAAATAGTCGTATTTTGCACTTTAAATATTTTTTATCATCACCATAAGAAAATATTAACCCCAAGAACAATGCTGCATTAGCAAAGTCTCCGACCTACAAGTGTAATGACAAATATACCCCTCTACATAACACCGTACATTTAGAGAGGAAGAATGTACTAACACTTCTCTAAATGACATCTACCATCCTTAGACCTCTAGTCCAATGATCCACAACTTCCTAGAATGTTTTCTCTTTCCAATGCAGCTACCCTAAAGCAAACATCCAAGTTATATTCCCTAGGGCCCTAGATTATTAGATAATTCGAACTGTTACAAGGGCGACATAGCGTAGAAACTTTTTTGTATAAGTTTATCTTGACTAACTAACCGCATATACCTAACATACAAATATATTGGTCCTATGGTAAAACTTCAACTATAGTGCATCAAATTATACTCTTCCAGATTCTGTAAATCACTAACTCATGCTCAAGCGGTAGCCTATAAATTTACACTGTAGCAGTAGCAGTTTGGGTTTCTCCCAATACAGTACTTTTAGAAACCACTACTACAGTCCGATTTCTATATATTTAAAATACGCTTATATTATGAAGTGAGAGAATGACTCACTGTCTAATAATAAGCCATTCCCCACCAAGAATTCACAACATAATAACCTTATCATGACAAGATTTCTATTCTCATCATCTAGTTAAGAACAACAGTTTATATGTCAATTAACCCATGATCCATACCTTACTGCGAAAGACCTCCATTCACACGTATCATTTACTTAAACACAATGGATTTTTTCTAGTGAAATTTTACAAAAATTAAAAGAAGATAACATAAAAGTATTTGTGAGAATAAAACTTTTATTAATTTGATTGAAATTACGTTAGAATTATAGTCTTAGTGGGCATACATTCTAACAATCTCTCGCTTGCACTCTAAGACTATGTATGTCCATAAGTGCCCACCCTTATGGTATCCAAGTATCTTCTAAAGACTATCTCAGCCAAGGGTTTAGTGAATAAATTAGCCAGATTATTCTCCAAGGCTATCTCTTCCATCATGACTACCTATCTTGAATAAATTCCCGGATCAAGTGGTACTTCCTCCCAATATACTTCCTCTTCTTGTGGTCCTTAATTCTTTGGATTGCGAGACTGTGCCTGCGTTGTCGCAGTACAACGCAATTAGCTTGTCCATCTATAGCATGAATCCAAGTTCTGTAAGGAACTTTCGGAGCCAGACTACTTCCTTGGACACCTCCAAAGCTACCGCATACTAAATTCTATGATTGAGTCAGTAATACAAGATTGCTTCTATGAAATAGCTCTTCCAAATAAGGTGAAGATATATCCACTAGTGGATTTTCTCTCATCCTTACCTGTCTAGAAATTTGAGTCTGTATATCCTGTAGGAACTAAGTCATCAGTCCTGTAAACTAGCATTTAATCTCGCGTTCTCTTCAGGTACTTGAGAATATGCTTTACAGCTTACCAATGACCACTTCGTAGTTTGACTGTAAAATAGATATTTGGCCTAGTATACAACATGGTATATATGAGGCTTCCCGCAGCCGAAGTGTAGGGAATCCTACTCATTCTATCTTTTTATTGTTGAGACTTAGAACAGTCCTTTGAAAAAAGAGACAACCTATGTCTACAAGGGATTAGTGCTCCCTTGCATGAGTTCATGCCAAACATAGCCAATATTTTATCAATGTATGTAGTTTGGGATAAAACCTAACATTCTCTAATTCCTATTTCTAGGAAGCTTAATGATGAGAATATAGCTGGCTTCTCCCAAGTCCTTCATACTAAATTAACTTGATAGCCAAACCTTAGTAGATAACGATGTCCCTACATCATTCCCAATGACTAGAATGTCATCCACATAAAACATAAGAAAAACTACATTAATGCCTTCTAATTTTCTGAACATGCATTTTTCATCCTCGTTTTAAGTGAAACTATAAAACTTTATAGTCTTATCAAAATGAATGTTCCATACTCTAGATACCTGTTTAAGTCCATAAATAGACTTCTTAAGCTTGCATGCCATATGTTCCTAGCCTTTAGCTATAAGCCCTCCGATTGGGACATATAGATGTCTTCACTAAGATGGCTATTAAGAAAAGCCGTCTTAATATCCATTTGCCATATCTCTAGTCAAAATGACATGTGATATCAAGGAGATATAGATAGACTTAAGTACGGCTAACCGAGAAAAGGTTTCCTCATAATCATTCTTTTTTTCTAAATATACCTTTTTGTCACAAGCCTAACTTTGAAGATTTTCACCTTCCTATCTGCACGTCTCTTCCTCTTGTATACCCACTTACACCAAATGAATTTTATCCCTTTAGGTGAAGCTACAAGATCCCAAACCTTATTGAAGTACATAGCCTTAATTTCAACTTTTATTGCTTCATGCTAAAAGTCTGCATTAGTATCAACAATAGCCTCTTCATATCTAGTAGGATCTTGTTCCTGATGGTCAAAGACTAGGTCAAAAACTTTTACAGTCTATCTTTTTAGAACCCTAGATATCCTCCTACTATGATGAGGCCCTTTTGTATAGGTTCCTGAGGCTGTGCCTCTTCTTCTTTCATAATCAGGTCAGAAGAAGTTGATTTAGAAAATAACTTCTCCTCGAATTCTAAACTAGTTGAACCTTTCGAGAAGTACTTTAATCATCCTCCAAGTATCTAGGATTAGTACTTACTAGTACTTTCTGCTCCTTAGGATGATAAAAGTAACAACCTTTTATTCCTTTTGGATACTTAACAAAGTAGTATAATTCTGATTTTGGTTGTAACTTGTCTCCTTTAATCAGTACATAAACTAGAGAGCATCATATTTTGAGATAGTTCAAACTTGGCTTATTCCCAGTCTACATCTCATAAGGCGTCTTAGGTACTAACTTGAAAAGCACCAAGTTCATAATGTATGCTGCTATTTCCAAGGCATATTCCCAAAAAGAAACTATAAGAGTAGTATAAGATATCATGTTCCAAACCATTTCCATCAACATCCTATTCCTTCTCTCAACTACTCCATTCTGCCGGAATGTAATGGTGCAGAGAGCTGGAATACTATACTATGATGTACCATACAATTCTTGAATTCACTAAGGAGATACTCTCCACTACGATCTGATCGTAAGGTTTTGATCAGTTTACTTGTTCAACACTCTACTTCAGCCTTAAACTCTTTGAACTTGTTTAATGAGTCAAACTTCTGCCTCATTAGGTAAACACAACCATACCTTATACAATCATCCGTGAAAGTGATGAAGTACTCAAACCCTCCTCTTGCTAGTGTAAACAATGGACCACACACATTAATATGAACAAGGCTCAATATCCTCTTGGTTTTATCCTCCTTTTGGGTAAAAGACCTTTTGGTCATCTCTTCCATAAGGCAAGATTCATACGGAGGCCAACTTTTCAATCTCAATGAGCCCAAAGGCCCATCATAGATTAACCTCTAAATCCTAGTTGTCTTACTATGACCTAACCTTAGATGTCATAGATAAGAGTCATTGACATTGGTCTTTCTCTTCTTACTTAAAAGTTCACTTTGAATGTTGTTTAATTAATTGTTAATAAGATTTATGAAGAATAGGTTTCCATACATGTGCCTTATACATAAAACTTCTTCATTTTCGCTGATAGTAATACTAGAATGGAAAGAAATAGAATAATCATAATTTATTAGCTTTGCAACTGAAATCAAATTATACCTAAAACTAGGTACATATAAAATATCCTTCAAAACTACTACTCTATAACAATCAAATTTAAGGTCCAATTCTCCTATTTCTTTAGCCTACACTTGTGCTTCATTTCCTACACATAGTCCATGTTTAGCTTTCTGAAGTCTTCTTAACTTCCTAAACCCCTGCAAGGAGCTAAAAATATAATAAGTGGAAGTTGATCCAATCATTGATATGAACTCTAGATAGTAAACAATACCTGTAGGATTTTTCTTAGCCTGAATATGAGGACACTCCTTTTTCCAGTATCCCTTTTTCCCACATTTGAAACACTAGCCATTGGGTTTGGCTTTGGGCTGGTACTTTGCCTAAGCTATTGCATTTTCTTTCTTCTTCTTGACCTTCTTGGGCTTGGGCCTACTTTTAAAAGAAGATGCCTTAGCAACTAAGGCCTTGGACTGTGCCTTCATGACCTTCTTTGCCACTTGAGCTCATTCATTAACTCTGTTTAATTCATGTTTAACTTTTTCATGTTGTAATTCAACTTGAACAGAGTAAAAGAGCCCGGTAGAGATTCGAAAATCATATCTACTTGGCTCTCAGGGTCAAGCACTGCCCCCAAGACATCTGTGTCCTTCAACAGCAATTATTTTGAACATATGCTCCATGACTGATACTCCCTCAGCAATCTTGGTTTTAATAATTGTTCTAAGAACCTCCTGCCTTGCGAGCCAGTTCTTATCAGTGAACATTGTAGCCAATAATGTGCTAATGTCATAAGCAGTGGCCATGTGCTTATGTTTAGATGGGAGCACGTTAGACATAGAGGCCAACATATAGCAATGAGCTATCTCGTTGGCCTTCTTCCATGCTTTTTCAGCCTTACGCTTCTCTTTAGTGGAACCCTCCCTAATGATAGGGTAGGTTTCAAATGTGTTTAGATTTGGGTATAAAAATCATATCAAAACTAAGCGCATTCCCAATTAAGTTTACATTAAAACGTTAAACCCAAATTACACATATAAGCAAGTGTACTCATCATTAATATAGAATAGGGTTCAAATAAGTGTCGATTCTCAAAGAAAAAGTATACATTAATCATTTTCTTTCATTGTTTAACCGACTCAACAAAGTGAAAAAGAAATACACTAAAACAAAGGAAAATAAAAATAAAAATATATACATGTCAAGGATGGAAAAGTGTGTAACTCAAACCATTGTTTGGATAAACATAATCATAAAGTATCTACCCATTATCACAACTAATTATTCTCTTGGCATCATGAAAGATTAATGTAGATTCACTTCGATGGTCAATCCATGAAATCACTATCCTCTAGATAAATTAGCATCACTTGCTCTGTCTAAACTAATTTACCCAAAAGACGCATTAAACACAATCCTGAATTAAATTTCCTTGGTCCGACAAATTTAAAACATGAAATTAATCAATGAATCCTTGGTCTGGCAAACATTAATTAACCTTTAATTACTCAATCCTCAGCAATTAACCTCTTTGGTCTACCAAGTTAACAACCAATAAATATGAAATTAATCAACTGCAACCACCATCAACCTCTTTGGTCTAGCAAGTTAATGAAAAGAAACAACCAATTAATCTCGTAATATGCCCTAGTAATTAAATACTAAGAAGAACAATTAATTAATCAAAAGATCAAATAACTTTAAAAATCATGAACACCTAAAGCAATGTCAAACTACAATAAAACAATTAATACATCATTGTTCAAGAAAAAGAAAACAAAGTAAAAGAAAGCACTCAAGGACAATCCTCCTTCTTCTTCCTTTGAAGACCTTCTTACACAATGATGTGTATGGATTTGGGTATAAAAATCATATAAAAACTAAGCACATTCCCAATCAAGTTTACATTAAAACGTTAACCTCAAATTACACATATGAGCAAGTGTACTCATCATTAACATAGCATAGGGTTTAAACGAGTGTCAATCCTCCAGGAACAAGTATACACTAATCACATTTCTTTCATTGTTTAACCGACTCGATAAAGTGAAAAAGAAATAAAATAAAACAAAATAAAATAAAAATAAAAATATATAAATGTCAAGGATGGAGAAGTATGCAACTCAAACCATTGTTTAGACAAACATGATCTTAAAGTATCCAACTATTATCATAACCAATTATTCTCTTGGCATCATGAAAGATGAAGGTAGATTCACTTCGATGGTTAATCCATGAAATCACTATCCTCTAGATAAATTAGCATCACTTAGTCTGTTTCAACTAATTCACTCAAAAGACGCATTAAACACAATCCTTAATTAAATTTCCTTAGTCTGGCAAATTTAAAGTGTGAAATTAATCAATAAATCCTTGGTCTGGCAAACATTAATTAACCTTTAATTACTTAATTCTCAGCAATTAACCTCTTTGGTCTAGCAAGTTAACAGCTAATAAATATGAAATTAATCAATTGCAACTACCATCAACCTCTTTGGTCTAGCAAGCTAATGAAACGAAACAACCAATTAATTTCGTAATACGCCCAAGTAGTTAAATGCCAAGAAGAACAATCAATTAATCAAAAGATCAAATAACTCTATAAATCATGAATACCTAAAACAATATCGAATTACAATAAAATAATTAATATATCATTGTTCAAGAAAAAGAAAACAAAGTAAAAGAAATCACTCATAGACAAGCCTCCTCCTTCTTCCTTTGAAGACTTTCTTGCACAACCCTCATTGAATTGAAGAATTCCTCCTTTGATTTGAGTGATTTTCTGTGATAATCAATGAATTTTCTCCTTTTCCCTTATGTTTTCCATCTATTTATAGGCTTGGGAAGTGCCTAAACTTGTTGGTGTAATGTTCTTGGCTGAGTAGAAGTTAGAAAATACTAAAACTCCATAAATTTCCAAAAACCGCGTAGAAAAAATCAAGCACCGCCTTAACTTCAGGGCACAACCGGTGCCACCTTAGCTCTTGAAGTCGGGGCTAATTGTGTTATGGTTCTCCAATTGTTTGTCGATTTTTCCTTGAATTTGCACAATGTATTCCAGAATGCAGCTGGTGCCGCTATGGCTACTGGAGTCGGCGCCAGTTCCACTCTATTCCATCCTGTTTCACCAATTTTTTATTACCTCGAAGTTCGTGCAAACCAGTGCATGGCCGGCACCGGTTCCTCTATCCCAGCTGGCGCCACCTCTAATCTATTTCGCGACATTTTTACTTCGTTTTATCCCAAAAATCTGAAATAATGACCAAAATACCTTTCCAATAATAAAATCTCAAATATGAAAAAATACAACTAGTTTTTAAACAAAATGTATCACAAAAGAGCCTCAAATAACTAGGAAAAATATGACTAATTTAGCCCTTATTAATTCCCACACACTTAGCTCTTTGCTTGTCCTCAAGCAAAGTATCAAGAACAAGTAGGAAAACACAAGGTTTCATCAATTATTCAATCAATTTCAAAACAACATTTTCAATGCTTTCTTTATTCAAGAACATAAAACACATGATACTACATCTTTCACAACAAATGCAAGACTTGTGTAGGTGAAACACTTTTCTTATCAATTTCAACAAATTTGATGGTCAGATCATTAATTTAAAGTGACTATCATTGTAAATGCCTTAGGATTTCGGTATTTTGTAGATATTTTATTGGATTGTGGGTCAAAGTATATCCAATTACCTTCAAATTTAGTCATAACACTTTTCTTAATAATTTCAACAAATATAATGATCAGATCATTAATTTGAAGTGCATGTCATTGTAAATTCCTTAGGTTTTTTGTATTTTTGTAGATATTTTGTTGGATTGCATGCCAAAGTATATCTGATTACCTTCTAATTTAGTTATAACATTTTTTTTTAGAAATTTCAACAAATCTAATGGTTAGATCATTAATTTGAAGTACCTATCTTTGTAAATTCCTTAGATTTTTGGTATTTTTTGTAGATATTTTGTTAGATTGCATGCCAAAGTATATCTGATTACCTTCTAATTTGGTTATAACATTTTTTTTTAATAGAAATTTCAACAAATCTAATGGTCAGATCATTAATTTGAAGTACCTATCGTCGTAAATTCCTTAGGTTTTTGGTATTTTTGTAGAGATATATATATATATATATATATATATATATATATATATATTGGATTGCTTGCCAAAGTATATCTGATTACCTTCAAATTTGGGCATAACACTTTTATTAATAGTTTCAACAAATCTAATGGTCGAATTGTTAATTTAAAGGGCCTATCTTTATAAATGCCTTGGGTTTTTGATATTTTTGTAGATATTTCATTAGATTGCATGCCAAAGTATATTTGATTACCGTCAAACTTGGTTATAAAACTTTTCTTAGCAATTTCAACAAATCTAACGATCGGATCATTAATTTGAAATGCCTATCTTTGTAAATGCCTTAGGTTTTTTGATATTTTTGTAGATATTTTATTGGATTGCGTATCAAAGTATATCCGATTACCTTCAAATTTGGTCATAACACTTAACGTAGAAATTTCAACAAATCGAATGGTTGGATAATTAATTTGAAATGCCTATCTTTGTAAATGCCCTGGATTTTTGGCATTTTTTTAGATATTTTGTTAGATTGCGTACCATAGGTATATCCAGTTACCTTCAAATTTGATTATAACACCTTTCTTAGCAATTTTAACAAATTCAACGATCAAATCATTAATTTTATATGTCTATATTTTATGGCTCCAAAATCATACCAGTATCTGATTTCTTGAGGATCTGAATCTTGTAAATAATTTACTCGAGGATAAATCCCAGAAAAATCCACATAGCGAGTATCAGTATTGCGTAACGCATACAGTTCTTGCATAAGAATAAATTGTTGTTCAATAGGAGCTT
This sequence comes from Voacanga thouarsii, assembly GCA_026120185.1. Lineage (NCBI taxonomy): Eukaryota > Viridiplantae > Streptophyta > Magnoliopsida > Gentianales > Apocynaceae > Voacanga > Voacanga thouarsii. The sequence continues at coordinate 644,279 of JANUWF010002002.1, forward strand.
TAGTATCAGCTGTCTTTGCTAATTTTTCTGTTCGATTGCCTGAGGCTAAGTTTAACTTAGAATGTGGTCGTAAAGACAAATCTACTTTGGGTATAGATACTTCTGTATCAGATTGAGTCTCCATTGGCTCATCAGAAGAGCTCTCAGAATACACCTTTTCAAAGGTGATCTGCTGTAATAAAGTTTTTACTCGAGTATGCAGGTTCACATAATTGCCTATCTTGGCATTAATCAAAGAACAATATGATAATAACAGAGTCTGTATTTCTTTTGTTAAGCTGTCAAGACCCGCTATATCAATAATATCTGAGATGTTCTTGTCGATAGAATGAACTTGTTTATCCATTGCAGTAATGGCTTCAATTAACTTCTGAGCATATTCTGCCATCACGAGTTAAAAAATCTGCTAGAGCATTTTTGTCAGATTTGATAATCTCAATGTTAAAAGAATATTCAGACAATAACATTTGCCAGCGTATAAAACGTTTATATTCTGGTTTTGAAGGTAAATTATTCTGAATAAAAGCTTTTACCTGTGTATTATCAGTTCTTAAAATAAATCGAGTAGGTAACAAAAAATAATAAAATTTTTGGCAGCTTTTGATAACTGCTAACAACTCTTTTTCATTGATATGATATCTTGACTGAGTATCAGTGAATGTGCCAGAACAATAGCGACATAATGTTTCTTTGGTTTTGTCAATCTTTTTCAAGATTCCACTCCAACTATGTTCAGATTTGTCTGTTTCTAAAATTAACTTATCATCTTTATGTGGAAGATGTAATTTAGGTAAATGCTTACATAATTCTTTAATGTACTTAACCTGTGACTCATGTACTGTTGTAAAGCTAAAGATTTTATCTTTCTTTAATAACTCTTGAAAAGGTTTATGAAGCACAGCTAAATTCTGAATAAAATCAGAGGCATAGTTTAATACATCGAGAAAGCTCTGAACATGTTTTTTATCTATTAGTTTATCAGGGAATAAAGAAATTTTTTCTACAATATGACTCTGTAGTTGTATCCCATTTCCATCAATAATCATACCTAAAAATTCAATTTCATTTTGTATTAATTTTTCCTTTTTCGCAGACAATCCTAAACTATGAGTTAAACAAATATCAGCAAAAGTATTTAAATTCTTTATATGCTCAGTTAATGCATCAGAAACAATTAAAATATCATCTATATAAACAAAGATAAAATCATAGTTTTTAAATAAATTATCCATTTTCCTTTGAAATATCTGAGGAGCGTTTTTAAGACCAAAAGGCATTACTAACCATTCGTATTGTCCTTGAGGTGTAGAAAAAGTTGTATAATGAATACTATCTGGGTGCATTCTTATCTGATAGAAACCGCTTTTACAATCAAATTTAGAGAATACTTTTTTAGAAACAGTGCTATTAATTAAGCTTTCTTTATGTGGTAAGAAATATCCATCAAAGATTGTATTGTCATTTAACTTTTTATGATTAATCACCATTCTTGCTTTATTTCTAACTATTTCTGTATGATTGCGTACAATAAAAGCTGGTGAACTATGTTCTGAAAAACTATTCTGAATTAATTTTAAACTTAATAATTCAGCTATCTGGAGTTTAATTTCTTCTTGATCTTCAGGTTTGTATTTCATTTAAGGAACACATGTTTGTTTGTTTGTTTTTGAATATATATATATTATTGGGTATATATATATGGTGTGTATGTGTGTGTGTGTGTGTTATAAATATGTATACATAAATTAATTTATTAAAATAGTGTGTATATATTAATACATATTCATATATAATAATATGATATATATTAATATATATATATATATATACATACATCTACATAAATAAATATATACATATATATTTATATATATAAGTAAGTATGTGTGTGTGTGTGTGTGTGTGTGTATATATATATATATATGTAAATCATTTAATTAAAAAGATGACATAATTTATAGTATATAAGATTTTAAAATTATTATATTGAGTAATATAGATTAATATTAAATTCAATGCGGTTATTATATTTTATTATAACAATTTTATTTAAATAAAATACAAAAAGAATGTTCAGTATACTTTAAATTTTTTAAAAAATGATTTGATCAAACAAGTGATTTAGCCCAAGGACTAAGCGACATGCACAATTGGAGGTCGCGTGTTCCAATCTTTCTAGCATTAAATTCCAACATTTGCCAGGCTATTATCCGGTGTTCCTGGTCCATGAAGGTGTTGCAGTCTGAGTTTGTAGGTCCATGAAGACATCTTGTGGTCCACAGTTCCAAAAATTTTATTTTCTAAATAATTTTTATTAATACTTTAGCAAGGAATTTATTTGTTGCCATTGATCTCTTTTGGAAATGAAATGTTTTATATTGGCGAGGAATTTTTTGTCGTTATTGAACCCTTTTGCGTGAAAATGATTGTGTTGACAATGAAATTTTTTTGTAACAAAAGGTTTTATATTTTTTTATCATCATATTTAATTTTTTAAATAAAATTATATTTTCGGGACAAAAGTTTAGCGCCGAAACTATTTTATTGCTAAAAATCATCATTAGCTACAAAACTTAAACATTTTGTGACAAAATATTTTTACTTTTAGCTAGGAAAACTTCCTAGCAAAAAGACCAGGCTTTTAAAGGTCACTTTTGGCGAAGAAGCTTTGGGATAGCGAGGAAGGGAGCAAGGAACCAAATTTTGTCAAGGAGGGTGTTTTGGCCTTTAGCTAGGAAATTTTGGCGGCCTTTAGGTAGGAATTTTTTTTTTTTTTGTCATGGAAGGCTTTTTTTTTTTTTTGTAGTGGTTAAGGTACTTTTAGAACCCTAGCTAAACTGAACTCATGTTAATCTTTGTGGACCCTTGGTCTAGGCTATTCGGCTTAGTTAAAAATTATTTATTTAATCCTAGACTAATAAAAGCATATAAATAAATAATTAACTTCCCAAATAAACCAAGAGAAATGCTTAAGCCTTATTCTTTAGCTTAGGTTTAGGTTATTTCTTATTATTCAATTTGGGCTCAAACCCTGAATAATTAATTAATTAACCAACTAAAGTAAATAAATAAGTTTATTCTCTCTTTGGGCCTTTATTTTATTTTGATCCAATATTTAAATTTTAATTTCCTGAATAAAATAAAACTCATACTTATTTAAGACCATTTCCTTAGCCAAAGACCTACGGGCTATTCCGAGGACCACAAGAAACATCACCTTAGCTACTAAAATAACTAAAATACCCCTGGTATAGAAATATTTGTAAATATTTCCTATTATTACCATAAAAAAATATTGACCCCAAGGACAATACCGAATTAACAAAGTCTCCGACCTACAGATGTAATGACAAATATACCCCTTTACTTAACGTCGTACATCCAAAAAAGAAGAGTATACTAACACCACTCCAAATAACATCTACCATTCCTAGACCAATCCATTAATCCACGACTTCCTAGAATGTTTTCTCTTTCCCATGGAGCTATCCTAAAACAAATATCCAAGTTATTTTCCAAGGGCCTTGGATTATTAAATTATTCGAACAGTCAGAAGGGGCAATATAGCATTATTAGATTATTTGAATAATCACAATGGGCGATATAGTATAGAAGCTATCTTATACAGGTCTGTCTGAACTAATTAGTCAGATATACGCAATATAAAAATATATTAGTTCTACAATAGAACCTCAATTATAGTATACAAAAGTATACGCTTCCAGCTTTACCAAACCACCAACCAATGCTCAAGCCAAAGGGTATAAGTCAATGTTGTAGCGATAGTAGCCTAGGTTTCTACAAATATAGTACTTTTAGAAATCACTGCTACAGGTCCAGTTCTACGCATTCGAAATACGCTTATGTTATGAAGTGAGAGGACTACTCACTGACTAAAGGTAAATCATTCCTTACCTGGAATTCACAACATAATAACCCATCATAACAAGATTCTCATTCTCACCATCCAGTTAAGAACAACAGTTTATGTGTTAAGTAAACCATGATCCATACCTTACTATGAAAGACCACCATTCATATAGATTATTAACTTAAACACAATAGGTTTTTTTTAGCAAAATTATGTAAATATTAAAAGAACACAAACTATTTGTGAGAATAAAACTTTTATTGATTTAATCAAAATTACATTTGAATTACAGTCTTAGTGGGCATACATTCCAACAAGAGCCATCCATGAAAATCATCTAAATACCCCTTAGGAACACAAGGAAGGGAAGATAAGAGAAGATCAACGAGAGATTTGTGGAGAAATGAGAAACTCAAAAGAAGATTACAAAGTAGAAGAGAAACCTTGTCTATAAGTTTTTTTATTATTACTTTTGTGATTTGATTTTGTTTATGTTAGATTTATTTGATTGGAATTGTAGTTAAATGATTGTATCCTGATTTAATCTAGTATTGGATGTTTATTTGGTTAATTAATGTCTATTTTGAGTAATTTATCACTTGTATTTTGATTGATTAAATTAGTTGATTGGATAATTCTCTTATGTTGAACTTGAGAAAGAATGCATGAGATAGGTTCACTTTTATATTAATTCAATATATTTATTTTCCCTTGATAAACTTGAGAAACGATTTGAGAGATTTAGAACTTGGTGATAGATGAAGTTTTAGGGTCACCTAGAGATAGGGATTCTAGGCAGTTTTTGGCTTATAATTAGATTTCCTTGATTTTATATATCTTTGGGTTTAATATGTATGATGGAGATGTCTATGGGTTTGGTCCATGAGCAGGAGGTTCATTACTCAAGAGAGAATGAATTTTATCATTACTCAAGAGAGTGAATTTAATTTTATTTTGAAAATTTTGTGAATGCTTGAATGTGATTTAAATTGATTGAGTGATGTTTTATATTTGAGTATTTTGGAAAAATTCTTGTTTAATTACATGGCCAATCTCTATTTCATACTTGAATCTTACCTTGTGATTTCCTAGTTTTTACCCTGAAAACTAGGTTGACGTATTTATGTAGCACTCTTATATCTTTAATTAGTAGTAATTAGTTATGTTGCCTTTTATTTTTATTGACTAAACAACATAATTTAGGTGAAGGGTAGTTGACGAATCATTCCTGTTAGGCGTGAAATTGTTATATTTTGATATCCCTTTTACTATAGGATTTTGTGTGATTATTTGTGTGATTTTAAATGGTTTCTACTCATTTTGTGTTCTTTTGTGTTTTTGGGTACTTTGGATGAAAATTGAGTAAAAAGGGTGCTCTAATAACGATTTTGAAAACAAGGATGATTGCTAAAGCTTTGGAATGATTTGGAAGGTGTCTTGAAGTTTTGGAGAGTTTACAATGCATGTGCACGGGATAGTGCACTGCCATGCACCAAACCTTGCCAAACAGATCATGATATGATGATCAATATTTTTGTAAGGGATGATGTGAAACCCCAGTCAAAATCAACCTTAGAGTAAGGGGGTTGGGATGCATAGCATATTTATTTGCATGTTTAAATATATTTTGTATGATTTTATGTGCTTTGGATTTGTGTTTTATAGTCTAGAGGGTTTGATTATGATTATTGAGTGAGAAGGGCAAAATGGTAATTTTTGCCTGAGGTGAAAATATAGAGATAGCTTGGGAATTAAATAGGAAAAGAATTTTAGTGAGGAAATAAGAACAAGAGTTGTTGTGGTTTAGTGGTTAGAGCTTTGGAATTAATTCTTGAGGTCTTGGGTTCAAATTCCATCATAGGAGCTTTAGCTTGGTTAAATTTTATTTTTGCTTGGGAAGTATCATTTTCGGCCTTAGTGGTGTTTGGAGTAGGGTAGAGATGTTGTCCTATGAGAGACATGATAGGAGTCTTCAAATCCTACTCTTTTACTCTACTCGAAATTTCTAAGGGGAATTCATTCCCTCTTGAACCCTAATCCTTCCTATTTCTCAATTCATTAGTTTGTTTAATTTGTTCAAACCAATTTTATTCTAGAAAAATTCCAGCAAGGTGCTGTGGCTTTGAAGGTTCGAAATGTCTTAGTAAAGGACATCATATGGACCGAAATAATGGAAGAGGGGGAAAGATTTCAAGTGAATTAAATTCCTTAGTGAACTTTCTAAAAAATTCACTCTAGCTAGGTTCATTTCCCTTCATGCTTAGAACTGAAAATTTCCGGTTTTGTGTGCCTTCAAGGTGATGAAATTCTTAACCATCATTCCCTCCCAAATGCTTCCGGAAAAAGGCCCTTTTGATCAGCTTAGAATCTGGATTTTTCTAGCTAATTTCGGACTGCACAAATACTGTGCAAAACCAGAAAATTTTCTGGGAAGATTCGCAGCTTTGGAGGTCCGAAACCAAGCTGTTTTCTTCCAGTTTTTGTTCAGCACCTTAGCCATGTTTTTCCTCCATGAAGTAGGCTGGAAACCAGCCTTGAAAGCCCCAAAAATTCCCCTTCAAAGCCTCTGCAAATTTCCTGGAAAAGGGCAGCCGAAAACTACCCAGGAAATTCCAGTCTTGCGAAAATGCTGTGCAGAATTTTGTCCAGCTTTGTTTCCTAATTCAACTCTAGCCAAAACTCCATCCTTTTTCTTCAAAAACCACCCTTAAACCTCCATTAACTAAACTCCATTGTCCTCCTTAAGCTTCTGCACGAAATTCAACAACGGCTGTCCAAAAATATCTCCAACAAATCCCTGCAATTTAGCTTGATTGATTTCCAAAATTCCAGCCATCTTTGTTTAGCAACTTCCGATAATGCATTCCCCAAATAACCAGAATTCTTCTTCACCATTAAGTACCCTACTTTCGGCCACCATAAGCTCCTATAGACCAGCATTAATCCCACCGAAATTCTGCTCAAACAGTCAGCCATGGCAGACATCCAAAACTCTCCAACAATCAAGATATTCTTGGAATATTTAGTTTCCAAATTCACTTCTTAAAAATATTCTTCAAGGATTGTGACAACTAATCTTCCCTTTTTCCTTCCAAATCAGAGAAACAACTCCCTAAACTCTATAGAAATTCGGCCAGCCTAATTCCTTCAGAATTTTCGGCAGCTACACTACAATCTCTCATTCCCTTCAATCTCCAAGAATACACACACTACACCAAGAATACCTACTACTTTCTTTCACCTAATACCCTTCCAAATCATTTCAAACCTTCACTAAAATCTCCAGATTTGACCTACTTACTACTGTGAGTCCATCGACACCATTCTTAACATCAAACTCCTCAAATCATCTTGCTACTTCGGATCAAAACTAGAAAATTTCTGTGAAGGACAAGAACATCTTCAAGGTAAATTTACTCTATCAACTTCATCTTCTCCGAACTTGATCTCTAGTGAAAACCTATGTGAATAAGCATACTAATCATCTCTTCTTCTCTCTCTCTCTCTCTCTCATGGCCGAAATCCCTCTCCCTTGGCCGGATGACTTCTTCTTCCATAATCATGCTCTCACCATCTCCCTTGGACAAAGTTAGACATCTAGGAGTTGAGATCTACTCTAAACTCCTTCAAGGCATTCATCAATCAAGTAAGTACCTTCAATCTTCCTTTTTAAACTCTAGAATCATGTCTCTAGGATGATGTTGTTAGAAGGTAGATGGCGATGGGATTTGAGTATGTGTTGTTGTGCTTGAAGCATGAGTATATGTACGACTGTGAAGGAGATGGGATTTATGCATGGAAGGATTATATTGGTTGGTTGTATGCTGAATTGAGGTTTGATGCATGTCATAGGTAGTATTTGTGTTTTAGTATGCTAGAGATTATGTCACCTTTGGTGAATATGATTTATATTCATGTTGGATTATTGAAACCATGATCATATTTATGCTAGTAGGGGTTAGATCATGTCTTGATAAATTTAGATATATGCTTATATGCATGATTTGGATGATTTGATGAATTGAAGGATTGTATATGTTCATGTGTTGTGATTAGCCATAGAAATATGATCATGACCTAGTTGTCCATAAGCTAATTTTTATTTCATGAGTACAATATTTTATAATATGATTTTGCTAGTAATTTTGAAAAACCCTAGGAGGGGTAAATTTGGATTATTATATATAATAAGGATATTTTAGTCAAACAAATAATAGCTTTTGCTAGAAAAATAAAATATATAGATATTATGTATAAAATGATAATATCAAATAAAGCGTTTTATGGAAATAATCATAATTAGTAAAATATTTATTACTAAAAATTTAATTATTATCTTTTAATCAAAACCCATTAAAATTTTATTTATTATCTTTCAAGCAAGACTCATTAAATTTATTTTCAACTAATTTTAGTTATCAATTATTTTCTAACAACTAAATTATTAATAAATCATTATTTTACCTGATTCCACCTAGGACTCTTCATCAAATAAACTCTAAATCTTTCTTAGCAAGATTTAAACCTTCAACTTATTAGTACGTATTTCCCAAAACATTAATTATTTTAAATATCAAATTAGTCTTAGCTTATAAACCTATTTATTTATTGTTTGGCCTTAAAGCTTGGGACACTAGGATCATGGTAGTAGTAAGTTAAGTTGTTTTAAATTGAGAAAGTAGATTCTGGCTTGAGTTTGATTGTGGTTTGTATTTGCCATGCTGGGTTAGGTCAGTTGTTGGAGACCTTTGTTGTGAGCAAGGATCAGGTAAGCTCCTGTATAAAACCTGTTTGATGAAAAATGATTTTTTTTTTTTTTTTGGCAAGCCAAATGTAGAGTGCATGGTCACTCATTTCAATAAAGGCAATTGAGGAATATTTCCATTCTCATTTCAGACAAATAAATTATTTGCAAATCAAGGGGCAGTTTTACTCAAAACCTAAAACTCTTTCTAAAACCAGTTTTGCCCCAAACTTTGGAAAACCTTAATTGCCATTTTCAAGTGGAACTATGTTTTGTTCATTTTTCCCAAGTGGGATACGTTACGTTGAGTACTCAATAAGGGTAGGCTAGTAGTACTAGTTTTGAAGAGCAAGAGTGAGTCTTCTGGCAGGAGGCCACCTCCAGAAGATAAGCTCAACTTAGAGAAACATCAGTACTACTTAGTCATGCCGGTCCGAGCTAGCAGTGTTCTTTTCAGTCAAGTGACTGTGTTTTGCCGGAATGGACACCCGGTTGTTGTTTGGGTATAGAGAAGGAGAAGTATCTTGCCTGGTAGGCCGATCACCTACCTTTTGTCAGTCTGTACAAAGTGTGGCATTCTGACTGGCAGTATGCATAAAGTGTGGCATACTGACCATATGGACATGGGGCCCAACGTGTGGTAACCCATGACCACCCTTTTTGTGTGGTTGATTTTATTGTACCTGTATGGTTTGAAAGCCAAAATGCCACTCTTGTTTTTGAACATTATTCATTACTTGCCAGTATTTCTTTTGTCAGTCTGCACAAAGTGTGGCATTCTAACCGTTGTATAGTTATGGGGCCTAACGTGTGGTAACCCATGACCACCTTTATAAGTAGTTGATTTTATTGTGTACTTGTATGGTTTCAAAAAGAGGAAAACATCACTCTTACTTTTGACTAATGTTTATTGCTTGCTAATATTTCTCTTATAAAGATTTCAAATTTTGCATCCACGAACTGTTTTCACTAAACACCTAAAGCACATACGGATTTACTGAGATTTCTGTCTCATCACCTTTTTACCATGATTTCAGGTCGATCCTGTTGTGGGGTTGAGTAGCTAGTGTTATCTGCCTTGGAAGAGAATGTTGTCTTTTATTTTTATGTATTGCTTTGAGGAGTTGAGAGTGGATGATTTTATTTATGGATTTGTTGTTCTTTTGGGAATTCTTGGATTCATTCTGAGTTTTAATAAATTTTAAGTTAAAGTATTATTTTTATTCCACTATTTTATTTGTGTGACCTAGTTATAAAGACCCCTTGTCCTTTGGACGGGGCGACATCCCCAACCCTAGCTGGCCTAGGTAGCGGGGTGTTACAGATGATGCACGACCATACATGCAAGCTGTGCATATGTAGGGGATGGTGCACGACCATGCATCAAGTCGTGCCAGTGTCAAAGAAAACTCTCTACAGAATGCACAAAATGAATTCACGAGCATGCCCACATGCCATATAACATTCCTAAAGGTTTCAGAAAGTCTTAAATCACTCTAATGGCAATGAAAACTTCCTTATTTCATTCAAGAACAGTTTAGAGACTTTACAAATAGGTTTTAGATGACCCAATTCACAAGGAATCAATCTCATTCATCACATATTGTAATTCCTTTTTTCTTTAGATCAAAGGAAGGCTTCAAGAAGGGTAAAAGGAGTTCGGAGGCAAGAAAAACTTGAGATTAGGAGCTTACAAGGAATCAATCATTCAAACTTTATCTTGTTTCTTTTATGTTTCTGATTGTGGTTGGTTTTTATGTTTTATGCTCAAGACAATAAATATTCTATTTTATGTTTTTTGTTCAAGACAATAAGGATTCTTCCTTATTTTTAGGCGATGTTTTGTTATTATTTTGGATACTTTAAGATTTGTGTATTAAGGGTTCTATCTTTCATCATATTGAGATTACCTCTTGAGTATTTAGGCTAATTTGGTTACCTTTTCTAACAATTGCGTTAAGTTGTTTATGTATGCACAACATATTTAACTTACATGATTGGAAAGCTAAGTTAATTAATCTTTTGGTTAGTTTAACTAAGTAGCATATGCATTTTTATTTTTATTTTACATAGTCAGGATTGATAGGAAATTGCATAGTTCAAGTTGTGTATAAATATCTTTTTTGGGCATATGCTCATTTGATGTTGATAATTCCTTGATAAGAACATCAATCTTATTTTTAATTTATAACAATTGATTAATTGAAGTACTAATGTCGTTAAGAAAAGCTTAATCAACCTAGTTTAGATTGTGAATAAGATTAGGGATTGAATCTACTTTTATAATGATATGAATTCTAGACTCTTTTGCACGAATTCTAAAATAAAAAACTTAAAGTAATCATATCTCTGATGATTTTCCTAATTAATTTCGTGATATATGCCTAAGAACTTGGTAATTTCTTAATTGGTTTTGTAGTTTTATTTTTCTTACTTGTTTCTTATCTTGATTCTTTATTTTTAATTTGATTAGTTAGTTTTAAATAGTTTCCTATTTTGATTTCCCCCATTTACTTTATGTTTTAAGACATCAAATGATTTATTAAATTTAATTTTTAATGAAAGTTATTCATAAGATTAAGATAAGGAGAGAATAAAAGAGTATACTTCTATTAAGTTCTTCGTTGGTTCAACACCCTACTCACTGCTATACTATGTCGTATTTTAAGGTGAAGAGTTTATAAATTTCTTTTTATTGGGTGCATAATGACTACATTTAAATGATCCTATTTTCATACTAAAAAAGAAAATGGTGCCATTGTCGGGAACTCTATCTTCTTGTTTTGATCTTGGGATGATTCTTGTGATAATTTTTCTTAGTGAATTCTTTTGGTGTTATGTTTTTTCTTTTTCTTGTTTTTTTTATGTTTTTTTTTTTTTTTGTGTTTGCTTTCTACATTTAACTTTTGTTTTTGTTTGTCTTGGAAGTACTCCATCTTAGTGTATGAATTCTATAAGTGGTAAGACAAGGTGACAAAGCTAACATATCACGCATCTATATTCAATCCCAAGAAGGCAAGAATTTAGGAAGAGGAAACTCATCGCGTGGGAGATGCTTCAACCAATTTTTTTTTTTTCTGCAGTTGGTGCTCCACTAATGAGCAAATTGGCTATCACCAAGGAAGTCTTTCTTGTTTGTGTTATGCCGTAGAGGCAATTACATGTATTTTGTATGATGCACATTCATTCAATAATACAATGCATTCTTTATCTTTCAATTTGTTAATACTTTCATGAAATTATTAGATAAAGTCCCAAGTACAACACAGTGTAAAGAAAATTATGATAGAGATCCTGGTGTGAGTTTCCTACTACACTGGATAGTGTTTGCGCTTAAATTATCCCTAGTCATAGTATTAACGAGATGGAACATCATTAATGCATTAAGACTAGTACGTGATGTACTTCCTGATTTGATCAGGCGGTGGTTCTCACATCCGTGAGTATTGTGATATTTCAAGTTAACATGTGGATACTTATTCTTTGAATAAGTACATTGGATAAATTAACTTTGAGATAATCATATAAATAACTATTTAATACTAGTGATAGAATCTCATTATAGCAAATGTGCAAGCATCCTTAGACTTGAGATCTCTAAGGTACTTTGTTTGCTAAGTATTATACTTTGATTCCAATCTCTGGAGTCCCAACAAAATGCCTATAGGATGGATATTGGGTACAACGCAAAATAAACTAAAGTAGTTGGAAGGATCAATAAAGGATTCACCATTTTTAATAGTAGGAGCAAATATCTCAAGGTCACTTGTAGGAATCATTACATAAGAATTCCTTAGCCAAGGTGACTGTGTATTGGAAATAGTTCCAATTGATACATATGATGAGCAATGAATTTCAAGAACAAGTATTAAAATATTCAGACCAGAATTAATTAATATTTTGGAGGGGGTTGGCACTAATTCCATACTTTAAACCGAATGAGATATGTATGGTGAAAGGATTTTATTGTGCAGATGTTTGTTATTGAAGGATTCATGTCAAGCCACTTAACTTTATGAGCTTTTGGGTGGTCATGATATACTGCTAGGTGCCACTCATGATCTACTAAGTATGGATTTATTAATTAGAGAATTAATAAATTAATCCTAATTAGAATTAATAAGTTGATTCTAATTATTAAGAACTATTATTCCTAAAGTTGTTGGGATTAATTCATATTTTACTACCAACAGACCATGAAACCGAATAGGTCACACACAATAGAGAATTAAGAACTTGAGACATTATTTGATAACATTACAGGGTTAATTGTGAGAAGAAGAAGTTTTATGTGGTCAAATTATAATTAGTTATAATTTATGGGCTAAATTATAATTATGAAAACTTTTGAGTTTTAATTATAATTAAGGAATTCCTATTTCTTTAGGAATTTGGAAATCATATGTATATGTATATAGAGATACACAAGCCACAAGTTTTTGATTTGTGGTTTTTTGAAACACTTAGCACACACACGATAAACATAGAAAGAACTAGTTTCTTCTGTGATAGTCTTCTTCTTCTATATAACTTAGCCACCGCACACACATTTTGCTAGCATAGAAGTCATGGTAAGTCTCGAGTTTCACTCCTTGTGTGGATACTGTTGGAGGCAAACTTCGACTTGGTTTGTAATGGCTGTGACTAAACAGCTTTCATTAGGATTGCTGGATCGTACCGCGCTGATCAAACTGCGAAAAAGTTTTAATTTATAGAGGTGATACTAAAGGAATTGATGTATTTGAATTTGGGTAAAAAAATCATATAAAAATAAGTACATTCCCAATCAAGTTTAAATTAAAACGTTAACCCCAAATTACACATATGAGCAAGCGTATTTATCATTAAGCATAACATAGGATTTAAAACGAGTATCGATCCTCAAGGAACAAGTATGCATTAATCACTTTTCTTTCAATGTTGAACCGACTGCATAAAGTGAAAAAGAATTAAAAGAAAATTAAAATACAATAAAAGAATATATACATGTCAAGGATGGAGAATTATGTAACTCAAACCATTATTTTGACAAACATGACCTTAAAGTACCCAAGTCATTATCATGACTAATCATTCTCTTGGCATTATGAAGGATTAACATAGATTCACTTCTTTTCCAATCCATGAAATCACTATCTTCTAGACAAATTACTATCACATATCCCGTCTCAACTAATTCACCCAAAAGATGCATTAAACACAATTCTTGATTAAATCCTCATATCCTGGTAAATTTAAAACATGAAATTAACCAATGAATCTATATCCTGGCTAACATCAATTAACCTTTAATTACCCAGTTCTTAGCAATTAACCCATTTTCCAAGCAAGTTAATAGACAACAAATATGAAATTAATGAATTGAGACCACTATCAACACTTTTTCCAAGCAAGTTAATAGAAAGAAACAACAAATTAATCTCATAATCAGCATAAGTAATTAAATACCAAGAATAACAATCAATTAATCAAAAGATCAAAGTAACTCTAAAAATCATGAATACCGAAAACAATGTCAAATTACAATAAAACAATTAATACGTAATTGTTCAAGAAAAGAAAACAAAGTTTAAAGAAAGCACTCATAAACAAGCCTCCTTCTTCTTCCTTCGTAGACTCTCTTTTACAATCCTCCTTGATTTGATGAATTCCTCCTTGATTTTGAGTAATTTTCTATTTTGCTCCTCGAATTCCCTCTCCTTTGACTTGTGTTTTTCCTCTATGTATAGGCTTTAGAAGTTCTAAATTCGTCCTTCTAGGGTTTCTGGCCGAACAGAAGTAGGAAAATACTAAAACTTTGAAAATTGCCAAAAATGCACACAAAAATCGAGGCATCGCCTCTTGTACCAGTGCACAGCCGATGCTGCTTGTCCTGTCTAGGGCCAGCACCAGTCGTGTTTTGTTTCTCTGTCCATTCGCTGATCTTTCTTGATTTTTGTGCCAAGTCTTCAAGGTTGCAGCCGGCATCGGCTGTGTTCTATTCAGCTGCTATTTCATTGATTTTTCATTGTCTCGAAGTGCATGCCAATAATACGTGGCTGGTGCCGCCTCTAGTCTATTTAGCGATGATTTTACCTTATTTTACCCCTAAAATCTGAAATAATGCATAAAGTACCTTTCCAATGGTAAAATCTCAAATATGAAGGAATATGACTAGTTATTTTACCAAATATATCAGAAAATGGCCTTAAATAACTAAGAAATATATGACTAACTTAGGCCCTCTCAGGTATATTCTCTTACATTTTCTCTTATGCATACACTGCATATGAGTTAACTCTCGGTCGGCTTCTTAGTTTTAATTATGCTGTGTGATTTTGATTGCATGACTGAGTTACTAACAATGGTATCAAACCTCATTATATACAGCTTATAGATCTTTGTTTCCTAATGAAATCGTTTCATTATACTCTCTATTTTTCTTAGAATTATTTCTCAGAAAAGAAAAAAAAATTCCATCATGTTTAAAGTTGTTTCAAGCAGATTTCTAATATTATTTATGGCTATTGAAATTATTTCATATGTCATCTAGGTTTTAGTTTATAGCTTCTGGGTTGTTTCTCGGTCTGTATGCATGATGCAGAAATGGTTCTATGAATAGCTTTCTTAATCTTGTTCTCTCAATCACTTTCATTAACAATCAAACTGTTATGTTAGATTATGATGATGATTGTAGTCATTGGTTGATAGAGATTGACGAAGTTTTTTAATCAAAATATGTTTTGAGTGATTTATGCAACGGTCAGGACTTGTCTTCTAGGATCATTGGAGAAGACGACGATTTTTTTTTATTTTTAAAAAAGAGTATTAGGCCAAAACCACTGCTGGATTCACCTGAACTGGCCATGTCTTAGGCAAATTATGTGCCCAACTCGTGGCGAGCTTGGGTGAGGCCGCGGCCGGCCTATACCATGCCCGTGCGGGCTTAGCTCTTTAAAAAAAATAATAATAAATTTTTTAACTATTTCTCCTTTTGAGAATTAAAACTAATTATGGTTAGTTTTTAAATAGAACCCATGATTTTGGATAAAATTATATTTTTGGACCTACAAGTTTCTAAAATTTGATTTTGGCCCAAAACTTTCCACAATTAGATTTTGGAGTCGAAAGTTTTCCTAAAATTTGATTTTGGGACTAGTGTATTAATTTCTAAAATAATGGTTTTGGAAATTGATATATATTTATTTATAAAAATTCTAAAATTTGATTTTGGAAACTTTTGTTAATTTCTAAATTTTGATTTTGGAAATTAATATATTTTAAAAAATTCTAACTTTAGATTTCATTTCCTAAGTAGTGATTTTGGAACTAAATGATATGTTTTATTTTGCTTAATATGTTTTGAGCATAATATTAGCATGGTGGATGGTTATGGACTAAGACCAAATATATATGGTCATGCATTATTTACAGTTTTGGATTTAATGAAATAGGGCCTGTATGTCCCGGCTTTTCTAAACTTCTTAGCTAACTCCCCTAGAATGTAACTTGAGGTTTCTATATTTAGGAAATTTATGTAACTAGATTACATAGGTTAGATAGAGTTAGAAAAATTATTTACTAGGTAATGGAGATGGCGACCAAAACGAGGTGAGAGAATAAGACCTTCTACTTATATTATGCATTAATACATAGGTTTGACCATATTAATTTCCTTCGTGGCTCGAGAAAATTAATTTAGGAAAAGTCCATAACCATACCACGTAAATATGTTTGATGTCATGTATATATCATGATATTATGCATGCTATGTATTAGACCACTAATATAACAAATCCCTTAATTAATATTAAACTTAATAACTTCCATTAATATAGCAAGAACGAGATCTCTTTTTCGAAGATAGGTTGTGGGGCAGATCCAAACCTAATTGACATCGAGTATGTTCGAGCTATGGAATTTTAAATTTCTAATTAATGGGTTGGGTTTAACTAATTTCTTTGTCTCAATTAGGCTAACCCAAGCATAAAGAAAATTGAGGATATATTGGGTTAGCTTAAAGGCTTTAAGATTAAAAGATGTTAATCACCTAATGCTCTGGTAATTTCATTTGATGTAATTGGTATTGAATATTGTTAGACTATAAGCCCAAATGTACTATATATTTCTATATTTTGGAAATTAATAAAAGTATTTCATCCATGATTGTTTGTTTACATATATTCGCATATTAAAGGTCTGAATGTGTTAGTAAGTAATCTACGTGATTGGGTCATGCTTTTCTAGTAAGGTGTAGATTATGGGCTACAAACACAGAAGCGAGAAATTGTTCTTGATCAACTGATGAAGCTGGACACTTTATCAAGGTTTAGATTATTACACTATGTTTTCTAAATGGGGAATGGTTTACCTTTAACCAGTGAATAATCCACTTGCACCAATACTGTAAGCGTATTCGAAATACGTAGAACTAGATCACACAATAATAATCTTTATCAAAGTACTAAAATAAATAAAGACTAGTTTTATTGCAGCTACTACATAGACAAGTACCCTAGGACTTGAGTGTAAATCGGTGGTCTGGTGAAGCTGGACTTGTGCACTTTGACGTATGTTGGATGAGATCTTATCGCAAGGCCAATAACCTTGTACATTGGGTGTATGATTCTAGTTAATTAAGACAGACTTATACAATAGCATTTCTATGCTTCATTACGTGAAGAAATCACCCCCTTGTGAATGTCTAGCATAATCTAATAATTCAGGACCTTGGGAAATATGACTAAGTATGTATATTTTTGGATAGCTCCCTATGAAAAGTGGATACGTACTTGAAGTCGTGGATTATCAAACTAGTGATCAAAAGATGATAGATGTCATTGAGAAAGATATTAGTACTATTTTTCTTATCTCAATGACGAGTGTTACGTAGAGGGATATTTTTGCCATTACACCTGTAGGTTGAAGACACTACACTTGCAATATTATTCTCGGGATCAATATTTTCATATGGTGATATATGAAATATTTAAAATGATTAAAATACAACTATTTGTTAGCAAGGGTATTTTGATCATTTGAGTAGCCAAGAATAATATGTCTTTTGGTCCCCTAAAGTAGCTCAAATAACCTTAGTGAATTTATTTACTATATGGACTTATTAGGTGAATTTGTTATTGGAAGAATTATTCTAGGAGTCCAATTATTTATTTATTTGGGCTAGAATAATTAATTGGGCCAATTTAATTAATTAGTTTATTAATTAATTATCTTAGGTAAGTTTATATTGGGCCAATTTAAGTAGTTTAATTAATTAATAAAAGAACTAATTTAATTAATTAGTTTACTAATTAATTATCTTGGATAAATTTTTATTAGACCTAAGTGGATTAATTAATTAATAAGAGAACTATTTAATTAGTCTAATGACTAATTAATGTCACATGGACCATAAGGGTTTTGATGTAGCAGTCATATACAAAAGAAAGAAAAACGGAAATAGGAAATTAAAGGAAAAGGAAATTTGGTGGCTACTTTGGAAAGAAGAAAGAAAAAAAAAAGGATATTGATGCTAAATAAAAATATAGCAATTGCGTGGGTTTTTATATAGTTGACTGAAATTCCTCAATAAATACTTTTTGCGGGTTTCCAGAAAAATGTTTTTCGTTTTTTTGAGAGAAATAAGAATGGCCACCGGTCTTATTTTCTTGGGTTTTTAAATTTTCCTTTGTTTTTCCTTAACGTTTAGCTTTTTTGTTTTTGTTCCAATGTTATTCACCCTAATTCTACTTTCATCGGTAGAGGTCCATAGTGGTTAGAGAATACTCTGGAAGGTCAAGAGCTTGCAAACGTGGTAAATGTTTGATGCGAAGGAGCCGATAGTTAGCTGATGTCCCTGCGAAACAAGTAGACGTTCTAATTCAACCAGTGCCATCGAACCCGAATTCGACTCCGGTTATTAAAGTTAATCACCTTAGAAGTTTCCTAGACTTTGGCTCGGGAAAAATTTTAATTTTTTGTTTTCCCCTGCATATTTAATTTTTTCACGATCCTTCAAATACTTACCACTGAACTTAAAGAGAGTTTATTGGGAAAACCAAGGTCATTCTTAAGGAATTTGAATACCAATCAACTAGAAAAGCTTCTAATGGACTTTTCCAACTCAATAGTGGGGCTATTGGTTTAAGCAACATAGTGGATTAATTATGCACTAAATTAAAGACCTAATTATTTGCATTACATGTGCATGTACATTTTGCTAATTTCTAAATCTTCACATCTAGGTCATCGGTATCATTTCGACCAACCTAACTTATATAGCATGTTAGAAACAAATAAATTTGCCAAGTCAATTTTCTGGACAAGTATATAAACTTGAGAATTGTTAGTTGGAAAAGTTGCTTTACATGTTAGAGGCCTCTATTTCACCACCACCAGCTCAAAATGCTCATACTGAGGAGCAAGTTGTTCACAAGAAGCATCAAGAGGATAATGACACAGTATCTGGTGTAATATTGGTGTCAATGACCTTAGAATTGCAAAAACAGCATAAGCATATAGATGCTTACTCGATATTTTACATCTTCGAGAGCTGCGTGATGAACAAGTCAAAGCGAAGAGATATAAGGTCTCAAAATAACTATTCCATTCTAAAATGGTTGAGGATACTTATGTGACAAGTCATGGGCTAAAGATGTTGGGCTTAATTGAGAAGCATAGGTCTCTTGGGTTTGTAATAGATAACGAATTTAGTATTAACTTAATTCTACAATCATTACCAAGTAGTTTTTCTCAATTTGTGATAAATTACGAAATGAACAAGATTGAATTCACTACACCCGAATTGATTAATCTTCTCAAGACTGCAAAATCCTCTGTGAAGAAGGAAACTAATGTAATCATGTTGGTAGATTCTTCATCTTCTATGAAGAAAGTTCTTGACAAGAAGAATAAAACTCCCACGAAGCCCAAATGTGGAATGAAAAAAAAGGATGCAGCCACCAAAGGCCTATGCTATCACTGTGGAAAGATAGGCTATTAGAGGCGCAACTACAAAGCCTATATGGAGACTGTGAAGGAAAAAAATGAGAAAAAGAAGCTTGCAAGCACTTCTACTTTACTGCTCGTATGTTTTTTATTAAGATTAATGCTGCCTTTAGAAATAAGATATGGGTATTGCGTATTGGATATGGATCTCATTTGTGCAATAATTTGCAGGGACTAAAGGATGGTAGAAGGCTTGAGAAGGGCAATGTAGACCTACGTGCTATAAATGGAGCAAAGGTTGTTATACTTGTTGTGTGGACTTATAAGCTACACTTATTTTCTAGATTAGTCTTAGAACTTACATATTATTTTTATGTACCGATTTTACTTAAGAACTTTATCTCAATCGCCTATTTGGACATGAATGGTTTTCATTTAACATTCATGGATAAAAGTTGTTCCTTTTCATTAAATGGTATCCAATATGAAACTGCAACTTTGATAAATAGTTTGTATATTCTAGGCATGAATGATCCAATTCGTAACATAAATAATAAGAAATAAAGAAAAGATAATCTACTCTCATCTTACTTATGGCATTATCAATTAGGCTATGTAAATAAGAATCGAATTTCTAAGTTACACAAACTTGGTGACTTAAAGTCATTTGATTACGAATTTATGGCTCATGCAAATCTGGTTTACTTGAAAAAATGGCTAAAACTCCCTTTTCTGAAAAAAGAGAAAGGGCCAAAGAGTTGTTAGAACTGTTACATGCTGATGTATGTGACCCAATATCTATAGAAGAAAGAAGAGGTTATCACTATTTCATAACCTTTATCGATGATTATTCACGGAATTGGTACTTGTATTTAATGAAATACAAATCTGAGACATGTGATAAGTTCAAAGACTTTAGGAATGAAGTAGAGAAATAACTTGGCAAAAGCATTAAAACTCTAAGATTTGATCGAGGAGTTAAAAACTTAAGCCAAGAGTTTCAAGGTTATTTTAGAGATAATAGGATATTATCTCAATGAACTTTACTATCTACACCTCAACATAACAGTGTATCTGAGAGAAGAAATCGAACCTTTCTAGACATGATACGGACCATCATGGCTTTTGTAGACTTACCAAAATTGTTTTGGAAGTATGCGCTAGAGACTGTTGTTTACATTTTAAATAGAGTTCCGTAAAAAAATGATTGATATTGCCCCATTTGAGTTATTTTTTGGTAAGAGACAAAAGTTATCTCATTTGAGAATATACGGTTGCTCTGCCTTTAATAAAAGGCCATAGTCAGACAAACTTCAGAGTAAGTCTGACAAGTGTTTGTTTCTGGGATATTCGAAAGAATCTTTCAGGTATTACTTCAATCTCTCTTCTGAAAATGAAGTGTTTGTTTTGAAGCATACCATCTTCTTAGAAAATAAGCATATGCTCAAAGAGGACACTGGGAGTAAAATTGAATTTAGTGAAGTTCAAGAAGAACAAACAAATATAGATCAACCATTTGATCCCACATAAATTGATAGAATAGATGAATCTTTGTCTACAAAAGAATCTCGTAGGTCGAGTACGATATGTGTGGTACCAAATAGATATGTAGTTCTCATAAGTAATCACAATGTGTTAGTGTTATGTCCTAGAGGCAATTACTTGTACGTTGTATATGGCACATTTTATTTTAATAAAAGGCATTATTTATCTTACAGTTTCTTTTGTTTACTTTTATGTAATATAACTGTTAGATAAAGTCCATAGTACAACACTGTGTTAAGAAAATTATGATAGAGATCATAATATGAGATTCCTACTACACTGTATAGTGTTAGTACTTAAATAATCCCTAGTCGTAGTATTAATGAGATAAGACATCATTAATGCGTTAAGACTAGTATGTGTTAGACTTCCTGATTTGATCAGGCGGTAGTTCTCATATCCGTGAATATTAAGATACTCAAAATTAACACGCAGATGCTTGTTAATGGAACAAGTTTATTGGATGACCTAGCTATGAGATAATCACATGAATAACTATTTAGTGCCAGTGATGTAACACCCCACTACCTATGCCCAACAGGGCCAGGGATGTCGCCCTGTCCAAAGGACAAGGGGTCTTTATAACTAGGACACACAATTAACATAATAGAATAAAAATAATAATTTAAAATTAAATCTTATTACATCCAAAAAATTCAAAAACAAATCCAGAATAAAATTATTCACTCTTAGCTCCCAAAGCATTACACAAAAATAAACAATAATATTTCTTCCAAGGCAGGCAATAACTAACTACTCATCCCCACAGCAAGATCGACCTGAAATCTTGGTAAACGGGTGATGAGACAAAAATCTCAGTAAGTCCGTGTGTGCTTTGAGTGTCTAGTGAAAACAATTCGTGAATGCAAAGTATAAAATCTTCATAAGTGAAATACTCACAAGTAATAAATAATAGTCAAAATTAAGAGTGGTGTTTTAGCTTTTCCAACCATACAAATACAATAAAATCAACCACTCAAAAGTGGTTATGAGTTACCACACGTTGGGCCCCATAACCAGTCAAAATGCCACACATTGTGCAAACTGACAAAAGGTAGGTGATCGGCCTACCGAGCAAGATACTCCTCCTTCTCTATACCCAAACAACAACTGGTTGTCCATTTCGGCAACACACGGTCACTTGACTGAAAAACTACTAGCTCGGACCGGCACAACCTATTGGACTGTCATCTCATCTAGGAAGGACTTACCCCTCAGAGGTGGCCACCTACTGAGAGACTCACCCTAGCCCTTCAAAGACTAGTCTTAGCAGTCCACCCTTATTGAGTACTCCACGTAACTTACCCCACTCGGGGAAAAAGGAACAAAACATAGTTCAACTTGAAAATGGCAATTAAGGGTTTCCAAAATCTTTGTCAAAATCAGTTTTAGAAAGAGTTTTGAGTTTGAGTAAATCTGCTTATTGATTTTCAAATAATTTGTTTGACGGAAATAAGACAGGAGACAATCCTCAATTGCCTTTACAGAAATGAGTGTCCATGCACTCTACATTTAGCTTGCCATAATAAACATTTTGCATCAAATAGGTTTTATGCAGGAGCTTACCTGATCCTTAGCTTGAGATAAAATAAAAGTCTTCAACAGCTGACCTAACCCCGCCTGGGGTAAATATAAACCATAATCAAACTCAAGCTAAAATTCACTTTCACAAATAAAACTAGCACAACTTACTTCAACCATGATCCTAGTGTCCCAAGCTTTAAGACTAGATAATAAATAAAGGGTTTATAAGCTAAGTCTAATTTGATATTAAAGTGATTAGGGTTCTGGGAAATAGGTACTATTAAGTTGAAGGTTTAAATTTTACTATAAATAAATTAGATTTTATTTGTTGAATGGTCCTAGGACCTAGATGTAATTATTTAAAATAGAAATCTATTGGTAATTAATTGTTAGAAAATAATTGGTAAATAAAATTAGTTGTAAGTAAATTTTAATAGGTTTTGTTTAAAAGATAATAATTGAAAGATAATAAACTTTAATGTTATTTATGAATATTAGGCTTACAAAAATAATATTTCACTTATTATGATTACTTATATAAAAGGCTTTATTTTATATTATTATTATATATAATATCTATATATTTTATTTCTTGAAATAAAAGCTATCATTTATTTGACTAAAATATTCTTATTATATATAATAATCCAAGTCTACCCTCCTAAGGTTATTGAATTTACTAGCAAAAATTATAATATTAAATATTTTATTGATAAAATAAAATTAGCTTAGGGACAACTAGATTATGATCATATTTCCACTTGCTAATCACAATCATGAACATACATTCCACTTCAATCCATCAAATTATCCAAATTATGAATAAAGGCATAGATCTAAATTTACCAAGACATGATCCAACCTCTACTAGCATAAACATACTCATGGCTTTAACAATCATACTTGAATATAAACCCTATTTACCAAAGGTGACATAATCTCTAACATGCTTGAACACAAACCACTTATGACATGGAGACATGCACTAAACCCTAAAAACATCACACAATCAACCAAGATAATCAACTCATGCATCAATCCCATCTCCATCATATACACACATTTATTCATGCTTCAATCTCAACTCATCACAGCAATACATGCTCAAACCTCAAACATAATCCATCTCCTTTCAATATCACCCTAGAGACATGAATCTAGAATTTAAAAAAGAGAGTTGAAGGGGCTTACTTGATTGATGAGTACCTTGAAGGAGTTTTGAATGGATCTCAACTCCTGGGAGACTAGATTCGTCCAAGAGAGATGAAGAAAGCATGGCCATTGTTGAAGAGATCATTCGGCTAAGGGACAGGTGTATCCGGCCAAGAGAGAGAGAGAGAGAGAGAGAAAAGAGAAGAAGAGAGTCCATTAGCGTGCTTATACACATATATATTTATTAGAGATTGAGGATTAGTGGAGATGAAGTTGATTGAATAAGCTTACCTTGGAGGTGTTCTTGAGCCTTCACAAAAATACTAGTTTTTTATCCAAGAGAGAGAGTTGAATTTTGGAGTTTGATGTTAAAAGTGGTATGGATGGATTCATGGCAGTGAGTAGATGAAATCTGGAATTTTTTTAAAGAAGATTGAAGTGGTTTGGAGTGGTATTAGGCGTATGGAACTAGTAGGTGTTCTTGGTGTTCTATGTGTGCTTGAAGGTTGAAGAGAATGGAGAGATTTTGATTGACGCTGCCGAAATTCTGTGGGATTATAGTGGCCGAATTGTTTGAGTGGTTTTGGTAGATGATTTTCTGGTTTGAAAGGAAAATGAAAGGCTGGTTGTTGAAATCCTAAAAGAATATTTTTGGGAATCAAATTTAGAAACAAAATATGGCAAGAAGATCCTTGATCAATGGAGAGCTTTTTGGAAGCTGTAATGGCCAACTGTTGCTCAATGTTTTTTGCTGGATGAAAGCTGGTTGAAGAAGCTTAATGGTGGCCGAAAAGAGGGGGTACAATGGTGAAGGAAGGTCTGGTTGTTTAAGGAATATTTTATGGAAGTTTACTAAATTAGGATTGCTGGAATTTTAGTCTTCAATCAAGGCTTGATTGGAGTAATTGTTGGAGATATTTTAGGGGCAGCCATGACTAGTTTTTCGAGCAGAAGGTTGAGGAAGATAATGGAGTTTAGTTCATGGCTGTTCAAGAGAAGTTTGTGCAGAAAAATGGTGAAGTTTTGGCTATGGCTGAAGAAGGAAACAAAGCTGGGGAAAAAAAATTCCTGTACAGGTTTCGCTATTATTGGAATTTTTCTGGGCAGCTTTTGCTGCCATTTTCTAGTTAGTTTGCAGAGGAATTGAAGGGGCATTCAAAGGTCTTTAAATTCTGGTTTCTAGCCTTCTTTATGGAGAAAAAACGTGGCTAAGGTACTAGGAGAAAATTGGAAGAAAACAGCTTGGTTTAAGCTTACCTATGCTGCGATTTTGCCCATAAAATTTTCTAGTTTTGCAGAGCATTTGTGCAGTCCGAATTTGGCCAAAAAATTTTAGATTTCAAGCTGGTCAAGAGGGCCATTTCCTGGCAGCATTTGGGAGGGAATGATGGCTGAAAATTTTGACACTTTGAATGCACAAGAAGCTGAAAAAATTCCAGATTACTTCATGAAGGAAAATGAACGTAGCTAGAGTGGAGTTTTGAAGGTTCACTATGGAGATTAATTCTCTTAGGAAACTTCCCCAACTCCTACACAAGTTCGGTCCATAAGATGTCTTACACTTAGACATTTTGAACCTTCAAAGCCACAGCACTTTGCTAGAATTTTTCTGGAATAAAATTGGCTTGAACAAATTGAACAACCTAATGAATTGAGAAGTAAGAAAAACTAAGGATCAAGAAGGGTATGAATTCCCTTAGGAATTTTTGTAGGGTGCAAGAGTTGGATTAGGGTACTCCTATCATGTGTCTCCTAGGACATCACCTCTACCCTTCTCTAGAGCACTCACGATCGAAAATACAATCTTCCCAAACAAAAGTAAAATTTAATCATGCTAAAACTCTAATGATAGAATTTGAACCCAAGACCTCAAGAATTAATTTCAAAACTGTAACCACTAAACCACAAAAACTCTTGTTCTTAATTTCTCTCTAAAATATTTTTCCTATTTAATTCTCAAGCTATCTCCCTATTTTCACCTCAAGAAAAAATTACCATTTTGCCATTCTTACTCAATAAACATAATTAAGCCCTCGAGACTATAAAACACCAATCCAAAACACATAAAATCATATAAAAATATATTTAAACATGCAATAAAATATGATATGCATTCCAACCCCCTCACTCTAAGGTTAGTTTCGACTGGGGTTTCACAAGTGATATAATCTCAATATAGTAAACGTGCAATTATCCTTAGATTTGAGATCTCCAAGGTACTTTGTTTGCTGAGCATTGTGCTTTAATTCCAATCTCTGGAGCCAAATCGAGGGCCGCCTATAGGATGGATATTGGGTACATTATGAGGTAAACAAAAGTAGTTGAGAGGGTTAATAAATGATTCACCACTCCTAAGAATAGGGGCGAATATCTCACGGCCACTTGTAGGAATTACTACTCAAAAAGTCCTTGGCCAAGGCGATTGTGTATTGGAAACATTTCAATTGATACACATCTAGAGTAGTGGATTCCTAGTACAAGTACTATTATATTCGGGCCAGAATTCATATATTCTGAAGGGAGTTGACACTAATTCCATACTCCAGACCGAATGAGATATTGTATGGTGAAAGGAGTTAATTGCACTGTAGTTTGTTATTGAAGGGTTCATGTCAAGCCACTTCACTTCCTGGACTCTTGGGTGGTCATGACATGTTGCTAGATACCACTCATAATCTGGGAATACGGGTTTACTAATTGATTAATTAATAAACCAATCCTAATTAGAATCAATATGATTAATTCTAATTAATTATGGATTATTAATCTAAAAAACGTTTGGATTAATTCATGTTCACTACCAATTAACTGGGAAACCTAATAGGCCACACACAATAGATAATTATATACTTAAGATGTTATTTGATAACATAGTGGGGTTAATTGAGAGAAAGAGAAGTTGTTGTGGCCAAATTATAATTAGTTATAATTTATGATCCAAATTGTAATTGTGAGAACTTGATGTTTCCAATTACAATTAGCGAATTCTAACTATTTTAGAATTCTCAGATGGAGTATTTTCAACAAGAGATTTTCGTGTAATATATAGGATATATGCATGATTCCTTCTAGCAAAAAGACACACGAAATACAACTCCTAAACCCAAAGGGATACACGATCTTTTCTCTTCTCTCTCTTGTTTCTCCTTGCAATAAACCCTAGACGCCATCTTGATTTTTGCTAGCACAGAAATATCTTAGTGCTTGAGTATGATCCTCTGTGTGGATTTCTAGTAGAGATAACCATACACTATGATTATAGTGGTTGGATATTCAACTCTCGTAGTGTTTGATCAAGAAAATTGCTGGATTGCGCCTCAAACTTGAAGAAGAAAAATTTTATTTTTCATATGCTCAAAGAAAGGTAAAGCTATTACCTTTGTTCTCTTTATGTCTTGTTTTCCACACATATGCAGATCTTGGGTTGATAACTTGTTCTTATTTTTTCGCTTATATGATATGCGTGAGATACCTAATACAATGACGTATTGCACATACATGAAGATAAGACTACTACTTACAAGAATGTTCTGAATAGTTCAAAATCTGATAAATGGCTTGAAGCTATGAAGTCAGAGACGAATTTCATGTATGACAACTAAGTATGGACTTTGGTTGATTCATCTAAAGGAATTAAACCTCTAGGATTCAAATAGGTTTTCAAAAAGAAAACTGACATGAATGGTAATGTTATTACCTCTAAGGCGCGATTGGTTGCTAAAGGTTATCGTAACAGCATGGTATTGACCATGACGAAACTTTCTCACCAGTTACTATGCTAAAATCTATAAGGATACTCCTAGCACTTGTTGCCCATTATGATTTTGAGGTTTGGCAAATAGATGTGAAAACAACTTTCCTAAATGGAAACCCGACTAAGGAAGTGTACATGACACAACCTGAGAGTTTCACATGCAATGATAGCACAAAAGTGTCCAAGCTACAAAGGTCCATTTATGGACTCAAGCAAGCTTCTAGGAGCTGAAACATCCATTTTGATGAAATAATTAAAGAATTTAGTTTCATTTAAAACATGAATGAACATTGTGTATACAATAATGTTAGTGGGAGTGCAATCGTTTTCCTATTGCTTTATGTAGATGACATATTGCTAATAGAAAATTATGTATCTATCATTCAAACTGTAAAAGTTTGGTTATCTAAGAAATTCTCCATGAAAGAACTTGGAGTAGCAATTTATATTCTAGGAATCAGGATCTATAGAGATAGATCAAAAAGGTTACTAGGTCTTTCACATACTACATACATTGACAAAGTTCTAAAGAGGTTTAGCATATATCAATCTAAAAGGGGATTCTTACCCTTGTTTCATAAAGAAAGCCTTTCAAAGTTAATGTCTCCCAAGATATAAGTTGAAAGGGATCACATGAGTAGGATTCTATATACTTTGGTAATTGGATCCATCATGTATGCTATGATATGTACTAGACTTGACGTATTATGTGCTCTCAGCTTAACTAGTAAATACCAATCTAACCTTGGTAAGGGTCATTGGGTGGCTGTAAAGAACATCCTTAAGTACTTACGATGGACTAAGGATGTATTCTTAGTGTATGGAGAAGATGATTTGAAGATAAAAGGGTATACAGATGTCGATTTTCAGTCTGATAAGGATGACTTTAAATCATAATCAGGCTACGTATTTACATTTTTTGGAGAGATAACAAGTTGGAAAAGTTCTAAACAAGATACTATTATCGACTCAACGACTAGAGTTAAGTATATAGTTGCTTCTGAAGCAGCTAAGAAAGCCATTTAGATCAAAAAGTTTGTGATAGAACTAGGAGTGGTCCCTAGCTTTGTTGATCCAATATCTTTGTATTGTGGCAATAATAGAGCTATTACGCAAGTAAAGGAACCATAGTCTCACCAGCAATCCAAACACGTACTAAGACACTATCACCTGATCCGAGAGATCATAGATAGACAAGATGTAAAGATAGAGAGAGTTCCTATAGATGAGGACATAGCAGACCCACTGACTGAATTACTTCTCCTGAAGAAACATGATGGACATGTTAGGTCATTCGGTATTCAATACATGAATAATTGGTTCTATTACAAGTGGGAGTTTGTTAGTGTTATACCCTAGAGGTAATTACATGTATTTTATATATTACACATTCATTCAATAATACAATGAATTCTTTATCTTTTAGTTTCTTAGTACTTTCATGTAACTGTTAGATAAAGTCCCAAGTTCGGCACTATGTTAAGAAAATTATGATAGAGAACATGATGTGAGATTCTTACTATACTGGATAATGTTTGCACTTAAATTATCTCTAGTTGTGGTATTAATGAGATGGGACATCATTAATACATTAAAACTAGCCCGTGTTATACTTCCTAAATTTATTAGGTGGTGGTTCTCACATCCGTGAGTATTGTCATACTCAAACTTAACACGTGAATATTTATTACTTGAACAAGTACATTAGATGACCTAACTATGAGATAATCACATACATAACTATTTAGTGCCAATGATAGAATCTCATTATAGCAATATGCAAGTATCCTTAAACTTGAGTTCTCCAATATACTTTATTTGCTAAGTGTTATACTTTGATTCAAATCTCTGGAGTTACGACAAAACTACCTATGGGATGAATATTGGGTATAATGTGAAGTAAATGAAATCAGTTGAGAAGATTAATAAAGGATTTACCACTCCTAATAGTAGTAGCGAAAATCTCAAGGCCACTTGTAGGAATTATTACTCAAAAAGTCCTTGGTCAAGGCGACTGTGTATTGAAAATAGTTCCAATTGATACACATGATGAGTAATGGATTCCAGGAATGAGTACAAAAATATTCAGGTCAGAATTAATTAATATTCTGGAAGGGGTTGTCACTAATTCCATACTTTAAACCAAATGAGATATTGTATGGTGAAAGGAGTTTATTGCACTGATATTTGCTATTAAAGGTTTCATGTCAAGTCACGCGATTTTCTAGATTTTTGGATGGCCATGATGTATTGTTAGGTGCCACTTATAATCTGCTAAATATAGATGTATTAAATATAGAATTAATAAATTAATATTAACTATAATTAATAAGTTAATTCTAGTTATTAAAGATAATTAATCCTAAAGCTATTGGCATTAATTCATATTTTGCTACCAACAGATCAGGAAACCTAATAGGTCATACACAATAGACAATCAAGAACTCGAGACGTTATTTGCCATATAGGATTAATTGTGAGAAGAAGAAGTTTTTTGTAGTCAAATTATAATTAGTTATAATTTATGGACTAAATTATAATTATAAGAACTTATGAGTTCTAATTATAATTAAGGAATTCCTATTTCTTTGGGAATTTGGAAACTATACGTATATGTATTTAAAGATACACATGTCATAGGTTTTTTATGTGTGATTTTTCAAAATGCTTAGCACACACACAATAAACATAGAAAGAAATATTTTCTTACCTAATCGTCTTCTTTCTCTGTATACCCTAGCTGCTACACACACATTTTGCTAGCACAGAAGTCACAGTGAGCCTCGAGTTGCACTCCTCGTGTGGATACTGTTGGAGGCAAACCTAAACTTGGTTTGTAGTGGCTATGACCAAACAGCTTTCGTTGGGATTGCTTGATCGCACCGCGCTGATCAAATCCCGAGAAAATTTTAATTTATAGAAGTGTCACCAAAGGTATATTCTCTTACCCTCTCTCTTATCCATACTCTGCATATGATTTAATTCTTAGGTGGTTTCTCATATTTAATTTTGTTGTGATTTTGATTGCATGAACAAGTTACTAATATTTCTTTCCTTTTGTTTTTTTTATATGTCTCTTGTGTGTTTCAATAATTGATTCAATCACATCTTTATGTTGGTTTGATTCTTTATCAATTGTGTATTTTGGTGTCTATTTTGTAAGAGTTATGATTTTTCTCAAGCCTTAAACTTTTAGGAATGGAAAAGGGATTTAAAAAGTTTCAAGTTGTGTTTAAAACATTTTTAAAACATTTTCCGGTATGGTTGCACAGCCTTGCGTCAAGCCGTGCCACCTTACATGACTATGCAACCTACCTGTTCCTTTAAATTCTTTAATTTTCAAAACTCGATAGGTATGCACAGCTTGATGCACGCCCTTGTTGCAAGCTATGCACAGGCAAACAATTTTTTCTTTGAAAAGTTGCATGGAATTGTGCACACTTGTGCAACATCATATGCATGCCTTGTACTATTTTCCTATGCAAATATTGATGGTTTTGTGAATATTCATCCCTTGTCTTTGTTTGTTTTTTTGAATTTTCTTTATCTTGGCTGTGTTTGTTTTGTTTAGGTTAGGATTATTTAGGTAGAGTCTTTTTGTTTTATTATTTTTACTAAGCACTTCTTTCTTTGGACATATACTTTCAATTGTAACATCTTCTTGTCCAATCTTGAAGCTTTTCTTATGGAGAATCTTAGTGCAATTTTTAGAGCATTTATTTCACTTGGCAATCTTGGAGTTTATTTATTTTTGGGAAGTATTTCTTTTCCTCTCCCTATACCTACTTGATCCTTGTTTTCAATACTTTCTTATTCTAATTTTCTCCATTAAGGATAATGTATTGTTTAAATGTGGGGGTAGGATTCGCAAATTTTTTCTCCCAAATCTCAATGTTTGGAGCTTATTGATTTATGAAAATTTGACAATCACATAATTGCTTTCGCATATTCTTTTAGAAAGTTTTGATTTTCTTTACCCCCTTCATCTTCTTGGTCCCTTTAGTTGTATTCTATTATTATTTTATTTTCATCCACTAAGGAAAATGACCAGTTTTAGTGTGTGTGTGGGGGGGGTGGAATTGAGATTCTTTTTCCAAAATTTTGTGTGAAATTGGGGAAAACTTTTGAAATTTTTGAAATTTTTTTTAACAAATTGGTAGAGCTAATTCTTTTCTTTTGACTTTGAAAAATAATTTGATGTTTGTTTGGCTGAGTTTCTTTTTGTTAAACTTTTATATTAGGTTAAAGATAACTAAGTCTTGTGAATTTAGTTTAGCCTCATTTATTTCTTACTTGATATATGAAGCTTTTAACTTTGTGAAATTATATAAGTGAATAATGATGTATAAGTTTGGCTTATGTGCTAATTTTTATTAAAAATGTTCCTAGACTAATCATAAACTTGGGTTAAAATAAATAGGATAAAGTAGGTGGTTCCCAAATAGCACCTATTAAGGTGAGGAGAGAAAAGGTCTAGGAATGCAAAGTGCATGTCCTTTGGCAAAATATAACGTGTGGAAGAGAAAAAAAAGAGTATGTGTAAAAAAATGATGATGATAAGTATAAAAAAATGAAAGGGGGCCAATACAATGAGATGGAACAAAATGCACTCACTTACGGCTATAAATCCCAAGAAAAAAAACTCTTTGAGTTCAAAAGCAAAGATAATAATTTCTTAAAAAGTCCTAGTTTACTACCCAATTTGTTGTAGTTTAGACGAGCACAAAGTGCAAAGACTTAAGTTGGTTATATGTCCCTTATTTATATGATTTGCATTGCTTATATGTTTTGATCAAAGAAGAGAATCTAATGCTTTGAATGGATATAAACTTGTTTAAACTATCTTCAATAGTTTTAGATATATTTGGTCTAATATATGAGTTTGTCTTAAGTCTTCTTGATTTAATAAGTGGTAAGCTATTTCTCAATGTGAAATGGAAAGATGTCATATTTTCCATACCTCTTGAGAATTTGAATTTAATATCTTAAATCATTTTGAAAAATTATTTTGCTCGAGAATGTGCAAAAGGTTAAGTGTGGGGTATTTGTTGGGTGTGAAATTGTTATATTTTGATAGTACTTTTACTTGGCTATTGCATGATCTTTTATGTGATTTTGGATGGTTTTATTCATTATGTGTTCTTTTCTATTTCTGGGTACTTTGGATGTAAAATGAGTAAAAATGGTGTTTTAATAATGATTTTGGAAACAATGATGGTTGCTAAGAGCTTTGGAATGATTTGGAAGGTGTCTTGAAGAGTTTTAGAAAGTTTACAATATATGTGCACGGGATAGTGCATGGGACAGTGCACAACCATGTACCAAACCGTGCCAAACAGAGCATGATATGATGATTAGTATTTTTTAAGGGAATGATGCACAGTCATGCATGCAAGCCATGCATATGCAGGGGATGGTGCAAAACCATGCATTAAGCAATGCTAGTGTCGAAGAAAACTCTTTACAGAATGCACAGGATGAATGCACGAGGGTGCCTATATACCGTGCAATATTCTTGAAGGTTTTAGAAAGTCCGAAATCACTCCAATGGCAGTGCAAACTTCCTTAATTCAATCAAGGATGGTTTAGAGACTTTATAAATTGGTTTTGGATGACCTAATTCACAAAGAATCAATCTCATTCATCAACTATTGTAATTCTTTCTTTCTTTGGAGCAAAGGAAGCCTTCAAGAAAGGGAAAAACAATATGAAGATAAGAGAAACTTGAGATTGGGACCTTACCAAATTTTATAATTTAAACTTTCTATTGTACTTCAATTTTATGTTTTATGTCAAAATAATAAAAATTCTATCTTATTTTTAGGCTATGTTTTGTTATTGATTTTGATACTTTAAGATTAATGTATTAAAGATTCTACATTTGATTATGTTAAGATTGTCTCTTGAGTATTAATATCATTTTGGTTATCTTTTCTATCAATTGTGTGAAGTTGTTTATGTATGGACAACATGTTTTACTTATATGATTGGAAATCTAAGTTAGTTAATCTTTTGATTAATTTAACTAAATAGCACCTATTATTCTTGATTAGTGATAGGGGTAAAAATAACCATTCTTTTTCTAGTTATTTGAGGGTGTTTTAAGATACATTTATTATAATAACTAGGAATATTCATTCTTATTGGAAATTTTGTTGGTAAAAGGTGTTTTTGGCAAACATGTGCAGAATTAAGTTAAAATCGAGTAGAAAGTACACAGAACCAGAATGTAGCTGGTGCCAGGCCCAGCCAGTGGACCAGGTGCTGAGTCTATTATACTCCAGTAGTAGAGTTTGAGCAAGCTTTAGGGGTTTTTCCAGAACAGACCTTGTGCCAGGTCTGGTAAGTGCACCTGGTGCCAGGACCATTCTATCTGCCAAGGAAAAAACGGCCAAAAACAGAGCAAAAATAGAGGAAGAACAGAGTGCACCTGGTGCCAGGTGGGTCGAAGGTACCCAACGCTAAGTATGCTCTGGAGGCAGAAATTTTATATAAGAATTAGGGCTTATCCAAGGATTTTGGTATTTTCTTATTCCTACTAGGCCAAGACTTTCTTAGCCATGAAATTAGCATCTAAGCGGCCTATAAAAGTGCAAAAGAACACAAGGGTGTAATATATACAACTTGGAGAGGTGAATCAAAGGGTAGAAATTTTGCTTCTTTCATTGAATGAGGTGTTCACCCAAGTCAAGGAAAATTGTCAAATGGAGCTTTCAAGGAAGAAGAAAGAGGCTTGTCTATGAGTGTTTTCTTTTCTCTTTGTCCTCTTTTCCTTTAACGATGATGTATTAAATGTTTTCATTGTAATTTAATAATATTTTGGGCTTATGCATCAATTTAACTACTTGATCAATTGTCCATCATTCTTGATGTTTGACTACAGGATTTTATAGGTTAATGGAATTAGATTTATGTCTAATGGACTTGGGAAACAAAGTTAGATCGAGTTTAATTTAATCAATGCTATATATTTGTTAAATCTTAATGGACTTGAGAAACGAAGTTAAGATTATAGGACTAAGTGACCAAATGTTAGTTAATTTCGCCTAGAGTATAAGGTTGTTAGCTAATTTCATGTCTATAAGAAATTGTGTCTAATGCATTAATTGGTTATGTTTGTTTGATTAGAAAATCTGCTAATTTAATCAAATGGTAGTGATTCCATAGATTGGGAAAGAAGTGGAATCTATATAAGTGAATTCATAACTTGGGAAATGATTAAACTTCACTTTATATTCCTTTATGATGTCAAGATGATAAGGAATTGAGAGAGTTGTTGAGTAGGTCATTGTTAGGTTTTCTAGGATAAGTGTTTAAATTTCATAAACTTACATCCTTGAGTTATATATATTTCTTTTGTTTTTCTCTTTACTCTTTTCTCAATTTATTTAGGTTGGTTAAACAATAAAAAAAAGTGATTAGTGTGTACTTGTTCTTTTGAGGATCGATACTCATTAATTCCCTATACTATACTTATGATGAGTATACTTGCTCATATGTGTATTTTAGGATTAATATTTTAATTAAAACTTGATTGAGTGATGGATTTAAAATTGATAATTTCATATACCCAAAATTTACGCATCAAGTTTTTGGCACCGTTACTGGGGAACAATATCATGAAAGCTTGGATTTTATTGATATAACCATATTAATATGTTTATATGTGAATATGTAAATATGTTCTTTGTGTATATGGGTGTTCTATCTTATTGTTTGTAACATTGTATGAGTTAATTGACTAGCTTACTTCATGTTGTACTGTAAATACTGCTAACTTTTGTATTTAGATAGTTTGTCAATGTGTAGGTTTTTCTTTTCTTTATTTTTCTATTATTTGTTTTTCCCTTCTGTTTTATTCTTTTCTTTGTTTTTATTATTATTTTTGTTTGTTTTTATTTTTGATTTGATTTTTGTTTTCTTTGAGCGCAAGATTGAAATCGTCATGGACAAGTACTTTTGGACACAAGATCAAAAGAGCAATAATGACGAGAATTTGGCAAATTTGCAAGCTCAGATTAATGCTTTTTGTGAGACGTCACTTGAAGCCTCAATGCATTCTTTTGTCACCAATACAAATTCCTCTATTAAGTGGCATGAAGTAGCATCCTAAAGTTCTTCTCAATTCTTGGAGAACAAGGGTCCAAATGATGATGTGTTTAATTTATCATGCCTCAAGGAATTGGATCTTTCAACGCTGCATCGTAAGAAGTCTTTGGAGAATTGTGATAATTTCAGTCATTCACCCCAATTTCAGGGAGGTAACATAGTTTTTATAGACCATGCCTTGAAAAGTAAGGATTTCTTGATCTCATCTTTGAGAACTCAGATACTAAGTTTAAATGAGAATTTTAATTGTGACAAATCTTTTGAATGGTCAAAAGGTGATTTCAAGTTTGATGCATTCTTTAGAAACCATGTGCACTTATATGTTGACAAAAATATTTGTGTGTCTAAAGGAATGTTAGAGAAAGAGGTTTATGTGTTTTGCTTTTGTGAGAAAAATTGTTTTCATAAACCTTCTATTTTTCAAAAACCCCTCTTCTTTCTACATTCATTATGCCTATATTCTATTTTGAGCTTTAATTTCTTTTTAAAAGGTTTGATGAGGAAGCATGATGAGTAGAAAGAGTTTTTGTTTTGTTTTGTTTTTTATTTGTTAAGTAGTTTGTTTTTCCTCTCCCAAATAAGGAAAATATTTTCCATCTTAAGTGTAGGGGAGTGAGTCGTGTCTATATTTTCTTTCGTAGGATTTTTTTTTTTTTTACTCTTTTTCTTTAGTTTGTTTTCTTTTATATAGGTATGTTTTTTTTTTTTTTGTTATTATTTTCCTTGTGCTTTTATTTGTGTTTTGTTTTATAGGAATAAAGTACTCTTGGACAAGCCATTCTCTCTATCTCAAGTTTGGATATCTATTGGAGCATTATTGCACTTGGGAAGTATTGCTTAAACTTTCTACCGTATTATTATTTTTTGTATCTTTGGAAATGCTTTCTTGTGTTTATTTTTTACCAATGAGGACATTTTCCAATTTAAGTATGGGGGAGTGGTTTGGTGATATACTTTGTCTAAGTTTTTATCAATTATCTTGGTGTTTTCTTGGTATTGAGCAACTTTGGAAAATTTTGAAATTGAGAAACAATTTTTTTTTTTAGCACAAAGTTTAAAAAATTGGAGCTACTCTGTCATGACAGTATCTTCTTCACTTTCTTCTCCTTCTTTATTCATTTTGGTCTTCTTGGCTGTGCTTTTATTATTCTATCTTTGGCCATTAAGGACAATGTTCAGTTTAATTGTTGGGGGAGAATAAAGGTTGAAGAAGTGCTTTTCCATATTATTTTGGTGAATATATTTTGTGTTGCAGAAAATTTTCTCAAAAATTTCAGTGGTTTCATTGTTAAGCAAGGTTGTAATTCTTTTTTTGACTTGGATATGAGTTTTATCATTCATTAGGTGGTTTTAATTGGAAAAGATATTTGTCAAGACTTGAGAATTTTGATTAATCTTGTTTATGCATTGGTGTTTGAATGTTATTTGACTTATCTAGTTAAAATATTGAAGATATGATGAATATGGAAAGAGTTTATTGGCTCACTTTTGTATTATGAGTTTAAATTTTGCTAACTTTGAGTTATGATGAAAACAAATGTGAGTGATCTTTGAGAAGAAAGATTGAGGAGAATACTGAAAATTTTGATTTGAGTGGAAGAGAAAAACGATGAGTGGAAACAACACTATTGTTGGTGTGAATTGAGAAAAAAAAAAAAAGCTCTTATGGATGATCGTTGAAGACCTTTAACTGAAAAGGAGGTCAATATGGGGTGAAGTAGCAAGTGAATTCGGTGCACTCTCTTGAGGCTATCCCGAAGGCAAAAAGGCAAGAAAGAAGATAGCAAAAAAAGAATTGTTGAAAAAAAAAATAATGAGTGATGATTGAAAAACGGGCCCATACAGTGTATGAAGAGAAATCCATGCACTTGAGGCTATCAATTTCCTAAATCATTGAAAAATTGTGAGAGAAAAAAAAAAATAGAGTGCTTTCCTCACACCATAACTTAAGTTGTGCAATTTTTGGATTTATAATACTTGAGTTGGTAGATAGCTCGACTTATATGATTCATATTTACTTGAAGAGTGAAATAATTTTCTTAGACTAAGGTATACATTTGATTAATCTGACTTTAAGAGTTTTGTGATGTCTTGGCAAATGTTTCAAAGGGCTGTATCTAAAGTTTGAAAGAAGGACATGATCATTACTATGATAAAGAAAAATCCGAATGAGGAAAAAATCTTGTGTTGTCTTGATATTTTTTTTTTTTTTTTTTGGACTAAAGTGTTTTGCATGAGGACAAGCAAATGTTTAAGTGTGGGGGTATGTGATAGGGGTTAAAATTACCATTCTTTTCCTAGTTATTTGAGGGTATTTTAAAATACATTTGTTGTAATAACTAGGCATATTCCTTATTATTTAACATTTTGCTTGTAAAATGTATTTTTGGCAAATATGTGCAGAATTAAGTTAAAATCGAGCAAAAAGTGCATAGAACCAGAACGCACCTGATGCCAGGACTAGCTAGTAGACCGGACGCCGAGTCCATTTTGCTCTAGCAGCAGAGTTTGAGCAAGCTTAAGTGGTTTTTCCAAAATAGACCTGGCGCCAAGTTTGGCAAGTGCAACTGGCGCCATGTACATTCTATCTGCCAAGAAAGAGATGGCAAAAAACATAGCAAAAATAGAGGAAGATCAGAGTGCACCTAGCAACAAATGGGTCGAAGGTACCCGTCATCAGGTATGCTCTAGAGGCGAAAATTCTATACGTGAAATTAGGGTGTATCCAAGGTTTTTGGTATTTTCCTATTCCTACTTGGCCAAGACTTTCTTGTGGGGACACAATTCCACCCACTTTACTAAAAGACGCATCCCATCAGTTTTTCTTTCTAGTTGGAAAGTAGTCAAAATAATCAAATAGTTTACATAATGCCAGATTATCTATTTCCTATTGACCAAATGCATGAACATCTTAAGATAGTGGTCAAAAGTAAGGGCTACAATATGGTAGAAAATGCTGAAATTTAGGATTGTTTATCAAATCACTCATTATGGATTCCTAAAATCATTTTGCAATGTCTATCTATTGAAGACTGTGTCTCCCTGCATCCAAGAGGCCTATAAAAGTGCAAGAGAACACAAGGGTATGATATATACAACTTGGAAAGGTGAATTAAAGGGTAGAAATTCTGATTCTCTCATTAAAGGAGGTGTTCACCCAAGTCAATGAGGATTGTTAAAGGAAGTCTTCAAGGAAGAAGAAAGAGGCTTGTCTATGAGTGTTTTCTTTTCTCTTGGTCTTCTTTTCCTTTAACAATGTTGTATTCAATGTTTTCATTATCATTTAACAATATTTTGGGATTCATGATTTTTGCATCAATTTAACTACTTGATCAATTGTCTATCATTCTTGGTGTTTGACTACTTGATTTTATAGGTTGATGGAATTAGACTTATGTCTAATGGAATTAGGAAACGAAGTTAGATTGAGTTTAATTTAATCAATGCTACATATTTGTTAAATCTTAATGGACTTGGGAAACGAAGTTAAGATTATAGGACTAAGTGATCAAATGTTAGTTAATTTCACCTAGAGTATAGGGTTGTTGGCTAATTTCATGTTAATAAGGAATTGTGTCTAATGCATCAATTGGTTATGTTGGTTTGATTGAGAAATCTGCTAATTTAAGCAAAGGGTAGTGATTCCATGGATTGGGAAAGAAATAGAATCTATATAAGTGAATTCATGACTTGGGAAACAATTGAACATTACTTTATATTCTTTCATGATGTCAACATGATGATGAATTGAGAGAGTTGTTGAGTAGGTCATTGTTAGGTTTTCTAGGAAAAGTTATTAGTGTGTACTTGTTTCTTTGAGAATCGATACTCGTTAATTTCTTAGACTATAATGCGATGAGTATAGTTACTCACTTGTGTATTTTGGGATTAATGTTTTATTTAAAACATGATTGAGGGATGGATTTCAAATTGATTATTTCATATACCCAAAATTTACGCATCAATTAGGTTACATCTTTTCGGACTTGGTTAGGATTGATAGGGAATTTTATAGTTCAAGCTGTGTATATTTGTATCATTTTGAGGTATATGCTAACTTGATGTTGATGATGCCTTGATAAAAATATCAATCTTATTTAATTCTCAATCTGTAACAGTTGATTAATTAAAGTACTAATGTCTCTAAGAAAAAGGTTAATGAACTTGGATTTGATTTTGACTAAGGTTAGGGATTTAATCCACTTTTGCAATAATAGGAATTCTACAATCTTTTGCATGAATTTTGAAATCAACAATTCAAAGTAATCATATCCATGATAAGTTTCCTAATTGATCTCATAACATATGCCTAAGAACTTGGTAATTTCTTAATTAGTTTTTAAGTTTCCTTTTTCTTACTTATTTCTTATCTTGATTCTTTATTTCTTAATTTGATTAGGTTTGTTTTAGTTAGTTTCCTATTTTGATTTCCCCCATTTATTTTATATTTTAAGATATCAAAGGATTCATTTAAGTTAATTCTTAATGGGAATTGTTCATAAGATTAAGATAACGAGAGAATATAAGTGTATACTTCTTTTAAGTTACTTGTGGATTCGATACCCTACTTGCTACTATACTTTGTTATATTTTAGGGAGAAGGATTAATAAATTTCTTTTTGTTGGGTATATGACAATTGCATTTAAATGGACCTATTTTAAATGTTGTAATTCTCCTTACAACAGTTCCTTAAGATCCTTAATACTTATCGATTACACTTTGCACTACATGATGGGCATACTTTCCCAATTTTGTGTGTATATGTGAGATAAATTGATATTTTATTTTAAAATTTGGTTGAGAATGAGATTCATTTTCTACCCCATCATAGCATAGCATAACCATAACAGCGGATAATAGAGTTACTGTACCTGATGACATGGAAGCAATGTTGCATTATTCTTTTGGCATCCTACTTGTGGAAATGGAGATGAAGAAAGTAATATGGCATTCCCAGATGTTGGAAAATTTTAAAAGCTTATTATGACTCTTAACAAGGATTATATTCATGTTGTAAGAAATTCTCCAAACTTGATTTCATCATTTGCTAACTTCATCTCAAGTGTGTAGGGAAATGGTCTTTTCTATACTGCTTCATTCGTTGAGAGAAGCCTTTTCCCAATGGTGTAGAACTTCCTAAATCTTTTTCATGAAGCTTAAAAATTAATGAAACAATTGGGCTTAGGCTATGAAAAAATAGATACTTGTCCTACTAATTGTACAATTGGGCTTAATGTATTTAGTGTGCACTTATATGTTTGTATATTTATGTACTTCACATAATTTGTGGACATTATTTTTCATATGAGAAGCAAGTAAAAAAAAAAAATATTATCCCTATTCACAAGGCATGTCCACCCTATATGACCTCAATTTGGGTCCACCCTCAAATCACTAAGCCATTGGATATTGAATTCAACAAGTTTGGACAGCGAGTTTGAAGGAACCGTGGTAAACCGACAGAATATTTGGGAACAAAGCGAGGAATGGAATGTACACTCCAATTGGTATCAAAACTTGGGGTTAATTTCCCAAAGAAAATAGAGATGAGATATTCAATATTGTGAACGTATTTACATTGTTATATAATTTCCATTTATAGCACCTAATGTTATTATATTATAATATTTATTTAGGTTTCGTTATTTTTTTCTGCATACATAAGAGGAGTTTAATGTACCACCTACTCTTAAGCCTGCTATTCTACAGTCAATTGACATAAAATGGAGGAACTAGAAAACATCACTAAAGAATGAATGGTACAATATAGAAAAAGACATTCAAAAGCAAACTCCCTGTAGTGATGAATATGTAATACAAATTTAGTGGACTAATCTCATAAAATGGTAGGCTTCTATTGAAAGGAAGGTATGACTCTCTCCTTAGACTATAGGAAAAGTAGCACTTTTCTTGCAAAATGTTATCTAGCTTTGTAAATGAAATGTAAGTTTCCTTACAAATGAATTTTTGGACAAATAAGTTTCAAATTTGCAAATAAGAAATCTATGCACTATTGGGGGACTATTATTTATTGACTCTAAGATGTTGAGTCCTTTTCAACCTTTAAGCATGTAAACGAGGTGGGATTTTACTCTGGGCATAATGGAGACTGAATAGATAAAAGAATTTTTTTTTTTAAGAACAAATTCAATGGTCGATGACTAACCAGAATGTTTTTAGTTTGCTTGATCTAAAAAAAAAAAAAAACCAGAAATCATCTCTTTTGGGGTGTAAACTTTGATACTAGCATGGAGGACCTTCTCTTATTCACTCTTTTATCAATTTCTTCAAAAGGGTCTTTTACTAAAACTATGATGAAGCTTTTTCTTTATGCTGTCTTTAGTCATTTTTCTGTTATTGTTTAATATCAATTGTAGCCATTGAAGGAAGATAACTTTATATGATTGTTTAATGTCAATTGTAGCCATCTGTTATTGTTATTACTTTAATCATTTTTCAGTCTTGAACCTTTACAATTCTACTTGACTCATTTAAAACATTATACCATGGTAGGATTCATTATTCCCAAGTACTGAAACATATATTGTTACTTCCTGGTGATAAGTCTAACATATTGATTCTATGATTATCCAAGTCTATTACTATGGATTTGTGATAGATTCTATGGAATTGGTTGCCAAATATTGTTACTTAACCTTACATTGATTCGATACTTATATATGCAATTTGATGGA
Source organism: Voacanga thouarsii (assembly GCA_026120185.1). Lineage (NCBI taxonomy): Eukaryota > Viridiplantae > Streptophyta > Magnoliopsida > Gentianales > Apocynaceae > Voacanga > Voacanga thouarsii. The sequence continues at coordinate 686,600 of JANUWF010002002.1, forward strand.
CTATTCTCATGAAAATCTATTGTTGTACCCAAAAAAAAAAAAAAAAAACTTTAGGCAATGTTGGGGAAAAAACAAAAGGAATAGAAACATGAAAAACATGAATCATAGGACAAGAAAGAAGCCATATTGTCAAATTCGTGATGATATGGTAAATTTATAATTTGATCTAATTCCAAGTGTTAATTTGAATGAATGTCATTAATTAATAAACTATATCATGTTGATTCAAAATTCCCCAACTCGCATACAAATGTTCAGGATACGTTACGTGGATGCTACTGGAAATTTTTCCAACTCCCATGTTGACAATGCAGCGGCAATTATAGATTCTTAAAGTATAAGTATTTGTTTATAGGAGTATGCCTTTCTTTGCAATTGTAGGGATAAGTATGTTAATCTACTCATTGTTCTTAATGCAAAAAAAAAAAAAAAAAAAGCATTTTAACGAATTGAACAAAAATAAATTAATTACTCAGCACTTGTTAACTGCTTGATTGCTTTCTGCATCTTCAACTTGATCATTTCTCTATCTATCTCTTCATCTTCCTTGAATATGTAAAATGTGGAAGCTGATCAATTTTGTGAAGGGTTATAAACAAATGTTATACTGTAGATTCAAAATTCAAAAACAAAATGTAATATAGTTGTCTAAATTTAAGCATATGTATATACTTCAATTATTGCTATACTTATGCTTGTTAAGAGCAGTTCTGTGCATAGATTAGATTAGCCTTTGACAATAGCTGATCATCACCTCTTGGCTTGTACCTTTCTAATAGAGCCCTTGATAAATAATTAACTTTTATCTCATTTAATAAAGTTTAGTTTTCACCATGAATGAATTCCAAATAGTCCATTGCCAGTCCACCATTCTACAACAAGAGATTAATTCTCTAATTAGTAAAGAATGATCATTAGCAACCATCCCTAGAAATTATGTGACATTCAGTGATGAACTTTGTGAGCCTTCCCATAGTAGCTATTTATAGTTGGAGATGGGAGAAAAAGATAGGTCAGATTTCTTGTTAAGCCAGAAAAAATGATACAGTTCCACAAGGGAAGAGATTGATAGAAATATATTGAACATGAAATTGAAAATAAATGATGGCCCTTGCCTTTTATTTTATATTTGAACAACTGATGTTCTCCTTTCAACAAAAAACAACTCCCTTAAATTGTTTGTTTCTTATACTGAATATTACTCTAAATTGTGACAAAAGAATCTAATTTGTGTTTTTGCATATCCACCTTAAAGAATGAAATGGCGAAAGGACTACATAAAACTCCCTCCTCTCTCAGAAGATAGACTTGGTTGAAATGATATCTTTTCTCAAGTTCTTGAACCAAATAGATTTGGTAGAGTCTGCATGTTTGGTTGCGGTGTTCGCCTTTTAGATGTATGGGGTGAAATCCTAAATTGTTGCATATCTTTTCGGATAATTGAAGAGTAAAAAGATGAAATTACAAGTACGAAAAAAAAATTGAGTGACCAAGAAAATTGACTAGGGGGATGCAATGCAAGAGATTGCTAGATGATTACTACCCAGAGAAACAGCATATCCCTACTTGATTCAAGAGTTCCATTAGTGGCATCTAATAGTGGCACCACTACACTAAGGGTATAGATCATATTTAAACATAATTTATGCCTTATAGGTATAGATCATATTTAAACATAATGTATGCCTTACTTGTTTAGTAGTGTTGCAAAGCATGCATTTTGATTTCTGATAAAACTAACTAAAACACAAATGATGAAAATGAAGCTGCTTCAGTTCTTCTTCTATAACATATCAACTCATCATTTTCCTGCAGAATTATTGCGTACTCTCTTCTATTTCAAAATTAAAAAACTTGAAGAAGTACCAGAAAGTTCAGTGTATTTTGCGCTTTTTACTTGGAATAATTAAAGAAAGTATGTTAAAAATGGCCAATTTGGTTAATTTAGTCCTTTATGGAATTCTATATGGCAATAGTAGTAAACTTTGATAGTAGTCAAAAGTTTAGATAGAACAAATGCAATCATTGGCTAGTAGTTTTATTTTACTTTATATGGGACATTGTTGCATATAGCTTGTGGCACACTATTTTATAGTTATTGGTGTATTTCTTCGTTCTTCCTCCAAAATCACCAACAGTATTGTAAAGTACCATCATAATAACTCACCACAATTGCTCAGAAATCACATTCAAACACACTAAAAGCACCCAGAACCAAGTTTGGTATCTATATTTTGTCTCTAATGACCAAATTCACCCTATTCTTTACCATATTTTCTATCTCCAAGTTCTAATTCAACTTCTCTGCTACAACTCACAACCCCATGATGCATTTTCAAGAACTATAAGATTTTGAGTTTAGTTGCTTTTCTGAAGCTCATAAGACATTATTAAGTGTCAGAGTTTGTGGGGTTTTTTTTTCAAACCTCATTTTCTTGTTGGTTTTTTATGTTCAAAGATGTTGAAGCGACTTAGTTGATTAATCAACTCTATTTGTATATAAAATCTCTGATTATCCTTCTTAAACAATGTTGAAGCGCCTATAAACTTGCCCCATTCTTTGGTCTGCCACTAGGCCTACTTGTTCTATCATAGAAAAATGGATTCCTATATTAGAGACTTAAATGTGAAATAGTAATTAACTATTGGAGCTAGTTTTGCTATTTTATCCCTACTCAATAGGATAAGGTTTGTTCAGAAGTTGAGTAATTAGTAGATTTTCTTATAGGTCCTTTGGTTCTGGGATATAAACTACACCTAGTATGTTGTATTACAATAATAAGCTGTAAATTTGTGTTCTCTAGTTTCTATTTGTGCCTTTCAAATGCTTGCTTCATTCCCCTCTATGATTCTAGTATTGTAATTCATATAAGTATTTGAGTTTTAAAAGTTTTGAACTTTTGTCCTCTTAATTCTTGTAAATGAATAGTATAGAACAAAACAAAATCTTTAATTTTAACATAAATCGATGTAATTGCATCCATGATTGACTTAAGAACCCATTGAAGAATCAATGTAGAAGATGAACAAAGCCATCCATAATTAACATAAGAATCCTTTGCGATGCACTAAGCATCTAGATATGCATACTTTGAATCTTCTGATACACCTATATTTACAATAGCCAGATCTTATAAGATATGATAAATCATGCTCTCCTTTGATTACCAACACAAAAGGGATGTCATACGTCAAAAAGTTTTAATCATATGTGACCTATGATTTATTTCATGAATAATGCTGAATAGAATCACTTTTGATCTATGGTTTTGTCTTTTTTTCAAACTTAATATCCATCTTCCTAACTTAATTTTTGCAAGAAACTTTTAAAATTCTTTTAATCCAAAATTTCTTAGTGGCCTAATGAACTATCCATCATAAACAAAATATTAGATAATAATGCTTAAATTTAAAACTTATATATAATTTCTTTCTTAAACTATAGTTGTTGGTTTCTTAAACAGTATTGATGTCCAGAGTTGATGTTGAAGTTGGTTTCAGAGTTTTGTTCTTAAATAGTGTCATAAGATACGAATAATCTTATGGTTCTTATAATTTCTAGTTAAATTTCTTCTTTTACTTGTGGCTCTAGTTGAAATGTTTGAGATGGTGAATAAAATGTATATAAGTTCATTAGCCCATTTGAGGCATGTTTATATGAATGTTATAAGTTTTGTTAAGAGCAAATCAGTTTAGTCCTTGATACATGTTGGTAATTGTTGAAATGTTGTAAGTTTACTTATGAGTGATGTTCTTACATCTAAGAAATTGCAAAAAACTAAACCAATGTACCATCAAGGGAAAGAATTACTTGGGAAACCAGGTTCAAGTTTAAGGAATATAAGTATTCATGATATTTCATATGCATTATTTTGATCATTGTTATTTGTTTATTTTTTTGGGGCAGTCATGAAATTTCTTTTTTTGACTAAATGTGTTATTATAGATATTTAATATACAGTACTTAAGCCTATCATTCTCTTTTTTGTTGTTCACATGCATTGTGATCTATTAATTAATATTTCTTTAAAATAGAATTGTAACAAAAACATCATGTTTTGGGTTTAGCTTGATTATCTGCTAGTGTCGTGTGTAATTTTAACAACTTTTAGATGAGGAACATTTTTAAGTTCTAGGACTAGACTAATTTGCTCAAAGAGTACCTTACTATTAATGTTATGAGTTTTGTTAAGCTCAAAGCAGTCAGTTTCGGGTATTTTTATGTGTTTTCTTCTATTCAATCAGTAATTCAAAACTTTTAGAATAACACAACAAGTGATTTAGGCCTTATTTGTGCAACAATTTTCCATTCCCATTCCAAACTAAAATTTCAATTTAATTTAAATATATTATTATTTTGTATATTTTTTGTTTCCTAGAAATTGTCATCTACCCACAACACATCAGATTCTCTCTCTTCAGACCCTATCAACCTGCATATTTAATAATTTCTTACAAAACTTATCTCAAATCAATTCTTATCCACTTACACCCTTAGTATATACAAATATATTTACACTGACTATTTTGTATATAAATTTTTTATCACTGAATGCATCACGAAAATACTTACAAACTTGCATTGTATGTTCATGCATATGTTTCAATTTCAAGTATGTTGGATGAATCTAAAGTAGTTCCAAAGGGCCATATTCGAAGTTTAGATCCAGCCTAAGAAGTTTGGGGCCTAAGGTTAGGTGATGGATGGTGTGAAGTAGTGGTTATGGCTTCTTTTTATCATGATGAGCAACTGATAAAGCCATTAAATATTATTCAAACCATTAGAGATCCATTGGATTAGCTATTTCTTGGCCATTCCATATGGTAATTTTCTAAACACTTACCTTAATAATTAGAAGAATATATATATATATATATATATATATATATATATATATTTAACATGTTTTACAATGAGGTTACTAAATTCATTCTATATAATTCTGTAGGTGAAGATTTGCGAAGAGGATTAAATTTTTGTTTCAATATCAAAGTAATTTGGTATTGGGGCAATATATATGCTTGGTTTTGAAGGCCAAATGCTTGGTTGTATGCATGTTTATAGAGGGATTAATGGGACAAAAGAAAATATATGGGCTAAATGTACCTATATTTTAAGAGTCATTTGCGTTACTTTTATGTTCAAATAACTCTTGATTCCCACTAAATTGCTATCTTTTGTTGTGAAGTGATTAAATGGGAGAAATATTGAAAATATGGTGAAAAATGCCCAAAATCTGGACAAACAGTATTGAACCAATGCCGGCCCATATAGCTAAGCCGGTGGGGGGTCATTTTTGGAAGAACGAGAACAAAATAGAGGAATTTTAGAAGCAAAGACCTAGCATCAGCTAGTCTGCTTAAACTGGCGCCAATTATTACTATTCATCAAGAAGCATAACAAGAAGGACCTAGTGCCGGCTGTTCTGCCTCAACCGGTGTCGATTGTTATTGTTCATAAGGCAGTGGGTTTTCTTTTTCAAGCAGAATTTGATAATTTCAGTTGGATTCTTTTGAGAACTCTTTCAATTACGGAAAATGACTCTTGTAGGCACTTTTTGGCAATTAGAACTCCTATAAATATAAGAAAATAAAATTTACAAAGTAGTTTTCAATTCTTTAATGTAATATCTTTAAAAAACTCCTAGAGAAACACCAAGATTTAGGAGGATCAAGGAGATCTTGAAGAAGAAAAAGGGATTGCTCAAGAAAGTTTCAAGGAAGAAAAAGAAGGCTTACTTGTCTATGAGTGGTTTCTTTTTCTCTTCTTCGTAATTTATTGAAAATTTAAGTTTTAATTATTTAATTGCATTTAAAGGTTTTTTTGGATTCATAACTTTGTATTGATTTTAGTTATTTTATCAATTGATTGTTATTCTTGGTATTTGATTACTTGTTTTATTTGGTGAGTTGATGAATTTGATTTTCACTCTAATGGACTTGGGAAACGAAGTTAGATGGAATTCAAATCTAAATTAATTCTCTATTTGTTATCTTAATTGGATTGGGAAAGAAGGTTAAAAATTGAACTTAAGTAAACAAAGATTAGTTGATTTCACCTAGAGTATAGGGTCATCAGTTAATTTCATATTTATGATGTATGAGTTTAATGCATCTATTGGTTGCTTTAGTTTTATTGGGAAATCCACTAAATTAACTAGAAGATAGTGATTCCATGGATTGAAAAAGAAGTGGAGTCTATATTCTATTCATTCATGGTGCCAAGATGATAATTAATTGTGATAAATGCTAATCAATCATTGTTATATCTTTGAGGATTTATATCTATTTACATATATTTCTCCTTATTCTTACTCCTTTATAATCTTTGTGACTTGTCTTGTGTTACTTGATCTATTCTCTAGTAAATTAGGTTAGTGTTTTGTTTATCACTTCTTATTTTATTGGCTAAACAATAAAGATTTGGATAAAATAAGGAGGAAGTCTAAGTTCCTATGGATTCGATACTTGCTATTCCCTATACTAGATGATGAGTATACTTGTCCATATGTGTGGTTTTAGTGATTATTATTTTAATTAAAGTTTAATTGATTGTAGACTTTGTTGCTAATATTTTCTACACTAAAGAGCACACATCAAGTTTTGGCGTCATTGCCTGGGGTGGGCACTATCAAAAACACTCGAATCTTATTGATTTAGATTTTGTTGTATTTGTAAATATTACTAATTTTTGTTTTTAGGTACTTTGTGAATATTTTCATTATATATATATATATATATATGATTTTGTTTTTGATTTGTTTAAATTTTTACTTGTTTTTTTTTTCTTTTAGATTTAATCTTTTTTTATTTTTTTAGCGTGAGTTTAAAATAATCATCATGGAAAATCAACTATAGGGATATATGTGGCCATGGACACAAATTCAAAGGAGCTACAATGATGATAATTTTGGCAAATTTGCAAGCTCGAATTGACACTTTTTGTGATACATCACTTAAAGCCTCAATAAATTCTTTTGTCGCGGCACAAATTCATTCCTTAAATATCAAGATGAATCTTCCCAACGTATGAGCTCTAACAAAACACAACTAGCAAAGTTGATTGATGAGATCTACAATAGGAAATTTGAAGTTGCAGAGAAACATAGTACTTCTTGATTCACGGAGCCTGCTAATGCCCTTGATGATGAGTTGAGTTTACCATTTCTCAAGAACTTGGATCTTTTAAGGTTACATCATACAGAGTATTTAGAGGATGGTGGTAATTTCTACCCTTCACCCCATTCAAATGGAGGTAATTTAGTTTTTGTAGACCATAATTTGAAGAGCAAGAATTTCTTGATTCCATCTTTAAAATCAGCATTACTAGGTCTAAAAGGAAAATTTAATTGTGACAAATCTTTTGAAGGAATAAGTGGTCATTCTAATGTTTATACACTTTTTAGACATAATTACATCTTTGTATTGGGAACTTGATTTGTATGTCTAAAAAGGTGCTACAAATGGGGGTCATGCATTTACATTCATTGCAACTAATATTTTCCATGAACCCTCCATTTTTCAAAATAATCTCTTATTTCTAGTTTCATCATGCCTACATTTTTCAATGAGTATTAATTTCTTTTACAAAGGTTTGATGAGGAAGTATGTGTTAGAATTCGAGGACTCCTAAATGTGAAAAATATCCACGAATTCCTTCCGAGGACCCAAGCCAAATGATTAAAGTCGATCTAGGGGTCACAGAATTACCTCTGTATTGCCGTAAGCAAGACTTCTGCTTTCAGATTTTTAGGCGTACGTGCACTTCAAACGATCACTAGACACTTCAATGTATGAATGTCCTCTATCAGATACACACGGCAAAACAAGCTCGTTACCCGGGAGTGCTAGCGCCTAAGGTTTTGAGAGGCTTAAATTTTCCTAGGTATGGAGGCATGAATATTTTTATGAGAAGTCTACAATAAGAAGACGGCTAGTGTTTTCTTTTAAAACTACATGAACTTCATCGTGTCTAACTCTCATAATATCTTATCATATCTTATTTTAAGTTGAAATTAAATTAAAACTGATATAATAAGATTCTGCTATTATCTCAGTAATTTAACTAATTAATTTACCTAGTCAGATTCTTATAATATGAACATCCTCTAGATACATCGAATGTGGACATATTTCTAGATTTATTGTATCTGGTCATTTTTCTAGGTTCGATTAACCAAGACATATTTTCAAATATATCGAAGCCAGTTACCAAAAAAATAACCTAAGGCGTTAGCTAAATGTGTGACCTTATAGGTTCATTCAACACTGGCAGTGTGCCCAAATCACATTTAAATGGCTAATAAGTTATTAGCGATTTCTACCAAAACATTATAACTATCTAGGTTAAATGACGATTAGTGATCTTTTTGAACCAAACCATAACTTTATATTTAGTTCTTTTGTCACCCAATATCCAGATTAAGCATAAGGCACGAAACATATCATCCTTATTAAGTTTAATCAACTATTTGTTGATCTCATAGTAGTCTGTTCAAACAAATGATATCAATATTTCAAATTGATATATTTGAGCACAGTCATGCATTTTAACAGTCTAACTTAATAAGGGGCCTATGGACATCTCTCCAAAAATTAAGAGGGATAATTTCCTTCACTATCAATCATATTCCTCTTCTTAGTTTATTCTACATCCAACATTTGTTTAATTTATTATTTGGTTAAAGACAACATTAGACAACGCTAGGATATAGAATTTATCAAGTAGGAAATTATGATGAATTTAGGTCGAAGGACTTCTAATATCATTGTGGCTAGAAAGTACTTATGACATGTCCCATGAAATACTCTCACAGTGGGTCATGTTCAATACAATGTTCTCTAAAATTTATTTATGTTTTGACTTGATATCACATATATCCATGACCAATAAAACATAGCCATCAAGTCACAAATATACTAATCTTTATTTATTATTGTTCCACTAATAATAATCTATAAGGGACAATTTAAGAATACTCATTGCATTTGTTGTAGGTTTTACTATTAAGTTACGTATTTGATGACTACAAAACTAAATGTACTATTCACAGAAAGAAATGCCTCGTATTATCACATAATATATAATGGCAATAGTATAAGTAAAAATTATTTTAGGACATATCCCTAACAGCATGATGAGTGGAAAGAGTTTGTATCTTTATTTTGTATTTGGAGTTATTAGGTGTTATTTCCCCCAAATAAAGAAAATATTTTCCATCTTAAGTGTGCGGGAGTAAGTCATGTCTTTATTTACTTTATTAGTATTTTTTTTAGTTTACTTTTTTTTAGTTAGTTGTGTTTTTATTTTGTTATTATTTTCCTTATACTTTTATTTGTGTTTTCTTTTGTAGGTCGGAATAAAGTTCTCTTTAACAAGCTCTTCTCTCTATTCTAAGTTTTAATATTTATTGGAGCTCTATTGCAATTAGGGAGTATTGCTTAACCTTCTTCCTCTTTTATTATTATTATTTTTTTTGTCCCTTTGGAGATACTTTCTTATGTTAATTTTTTTTCCAATAAGGATATTATCTAGTTTAAGTATGGGGAAGTGGTTTGCTGATATTCTTTGTCCAAGTTTTTGTCAATCATCTTGGTGTTTTCTTGGTATTAAGTTACTTTGGAAAAATTTTGAAAAATAATTTTATTGCAATTTTCTTGAAAATTTAGAAATTGTGGATCTAAATTGAGCTTATTTGTATATAATGAAATTATGATTTTCTTTTTAACTTTGGATATATATTTGTCATTCATTATGGTTAGATTTTTATTTAAAAGATAAACTTGTGTATTAAGTTGAATTTTGCTAAGTCTTGAGAATTTAAGTTAACGTTGGGTATATTTGGTATTTGAGTTTTGCTTTATTCTTTAAGTTTGAATGTCAATGATCTGATGAAATTCACATTCCTTATTCTTTAGTTGGGAAATGAAGTTAGATGGAATTCAAATCTAAGTTAATTCTCTATTTGTTATCTTAACTGGATTAGGAATGAAGGTTAAGAATTGAACTTAGATAATAAAAGATTAGTTGATTTCACCTAAAGTGTAGGGTCACTGGCTAATTTCATTTTTATGAGGTATGAGTTTAATGCATCTTTTAGTTTCTTTGATTTGATTGGGAAATCTGCTAAATTAACTAGAAGATAGTGATTCCATGGATTGGGAAAGAAGTGGTGTCTATGTTTTATTCCTTCATGGTGCCAAAATGATAATTAATTGTGATAAATGCTAATCAATCATTGTTATATCTTTGAGAATTTATATCTATTTACATGTCTTTTCTCCTTATTCTTACTCCTTGATAATCCTTGCGACTTATCTTCTATTACCTGATCTATTCTCTAGTATATTATGTTAGTGTTTTGTTTATCTCTTCTTATTTTATTGGCTAAACAATAAAGATTTGGATAAATTAAGGAGGAAGCCTAAGTTCATATGGATTTGATACTTGCTATTTTCTATACTATATGAAGGGTATACTTGCCCGTATATGTGGTTTTAGTGATTAGCATTTTAATTAAAACTTGATTGATTGTGGATTTTGTTGGTAATATTTTCTACACTAAAAATCACGCATCAACTTCTCATTTTTTTAACTAGCTTTGTCCAATGATTATGCACATTAAATTTGGATATTATGAAACTTATATTTGAATTGACTTTTGCTTCATTGTAGTCTACTTTTGATTGCTTTAATTTTTATTAATGCATTTATCGATTGTATTTTATCAGTGGATAAAATTGGTATATAGGTTGGTTTGAATGGATAAAAATGGGTATATCATGGCAAAAGATGCTAATTAAGGGGATCTATGCTAACCTATGTTTTCGTTGTATTACAAGGCTTATCCCAAAGCTTTTTAGTGTAACAACAAATGAATATCAAATTTAAATTTTTGACTGTTATATGATCTTTAATGATGCAAGTAGATGTCATTATGTATACATAAAGTTGTTGGGTATCTCAGGCTCGTATCCTATACGGTGCAGCTAAAAATAAACGAGATACCATCCCAGGACCCGCTTATGTGTGGAAAACAAGACATAAAGATAATAAAGGTAGTAGCCTTTTACCTTTGTATGATCAAACTCCACGTGAGTTGAACGTTTAACCACTATAATCAGAGTGTGTGATTATCTCTAACAGTAATCCATACAGAGAAATACTCAAGTACCAAAATTTCCTATGCTAGCAGAAACAAGATGGCGGCTAGGGTTGTTTCTCAAGACAATCGAGAGAGATAGAGAGAAGAGAAGGTCGTGTGTCTTAGTTGTATGGCATGACAATCACATTCAGTTAGGGTTTCGTGTGTATCCATTATATCACACAAAAAATCCTGCTAAAAATGAGAATTCTAATCCTATTAGAATTCCCTAATTGTAATTGGAAACATCAAGTTCTCACAATTACAACTTGGACCACAAATTATAACTAATTATAATTTATCCACTACAACTTATCTTTCTCTCAATCAACCCCACTATGTTATCAAATAACATCTTGTGTATATAATCCTCTATTGTGTGTGACCTATTAGGTTTCCCAATCAATTGGTAGCGAACATGAATTAATCCAAACGTCTTTGAGATTAATAACCCACAATTAATTAGAATTAATCCTATTAATTCTAATCAGGATTGGTTTATTAATTCATCAATTAATAAACCCATATTTCCATATCATGAGCGGTATCTAGCAACACATCATGACCACCCAAGAGTCCAGGAAGTCAAGTGGTTTGACATGAACCCTTCAATAACAACCTTCAGTGCAATTAACTCCTTTCACCATACAATATCTCATTTGGTTTGGAGTATGGAATTAGTGCCAACACCCTCCAGAATTAATTTTGGCCCGAATACAATAGTACTTGTACCAGGAACCCACTATTCTAGATGTGTATCAATTGAAACTATTTCCAATACACAATCGCCTTAGCCAAAGACTTTCCAAGTGGTAATTCCTACAAGTGGCCATGAGATATTCGCCCCATACTATTAGAAGTGGTAAATCCTTTATTGACCCTCTCAACTACTTTTATTTAGCTCACAATGTACCCAATATCCATCCCATAGGCGGCCTTTGATTGAGCTCTAGAGATTGGAATCAAAGTACAAAGCTCAACAAATAAAGTACCTTGGAGATCTCAAGTCTAAGAATACTTTCACGTTTGCTATATTGAAATTATATCACTAGCACTAAATTGTTATCCATGTCATTATCTCAAAACTAGGTCATCCAATGAACTTGTTCTATTAATAAGCATCCATGTGTTAACTTTGAGTATCTCAATAATCACGATTATGAGAACCACCACCTAATCAAATCAGGAAGTCTAACACATACTAGTCTTAACGCATTAATGATGTCCTACCTCATTAATACTATGACTAGGGACTATTTAAGTACTAACTCCATCTAGTGTAGTAAGAATCTCATATCATGATCTATATCATGATTTCCTTAACATAATGTTGTACTATGGACTTTATCAAACAGTTATATTACTTAAAGTAAACAAAAGAAACTGTAAGATAAATAATGCATTTTATTAAAGTAAAATATGTTATATATAACGTATAAATGATTGCCTCTAGGGCACAAAACTAACAAAAGCGACACATAATTGTGTTATATTATACATACATTAATGACACATGCAGATGTCACTATGTTGAATCTAAAGTGATGCAGCCTAGTGTCATATTATAGATACTTTAATGATGTAAAAAGATGTTATTATATAGTGCCTAACATGACACTTATGATTGTTATCTTAGACCTACTGGCATGGCACGTCTTTCTTGATAATTTTCCTCGTATCACAATATACATACTTAGAAAGATGTTGATATGATATTAGGGGTGATTCTCAATGAATTTCATGGCAAAAATTGGGGTAAAATGCAAGACCTAATTAGAGTTCAAAACAGTGAAATTTGTGAAGAAACAAGATACCCAATTCAAATGCTAGGACCCTAAGCAAAAATAAAGAACTTAGAACTCTAGAAATAAGAATCAAGTTTACTAATTCATACCCAAGAACTCTCAACCCAACTAAAAAGCTAAGAACACTTGAAGAAGATAAACTAGGCAACCAAAGAGAGCCTCTAACAAGAACCTTAGATTATCTATAACCTAAGACCCAAATTAGCAAGCTAATTAATCCATCCTATAACTGTTTATAGACTCAAGCCCTAAGAACAGTCTTGATGTTCATGAGATTTATCCAAGAGGAATCACCTCTCAAAAGCTCTCAAAGGAGAATCTTTGATTTCTATCAATATTTTAAAGTTACATATGAAATGTTATAATGCCATATATATAGGCATCTAAACTTAACTAAGGTGAGATGAAATCTCAACCTTTCAAACTTTTAAAATGTCTAAAATATCCTTATTACATAATAAAATTTATGAAAATTAAATTAGAAATAAAAATAAAACAAAACAAAACAAATCAGCAAAACAAGGCTATACCCGAAATGACCTGGCGCCAGGTGTACTAGTGTACCCGATGCTAGGTATGTTCTAGAAATAGAACAATTTTATTCTAGTGTGAACTTGGTGCCAAGTGTACTAGTGGACCTAGCACCAGGTGTGTTCTAGTCTCCTCACACCCTACTTTTTTTTTGTCTTTTTAGCCTTATCTCCCGTGCACTTGATCTTCTACATAAATTGTTGTTATAACTTTGATCTTCTTGGCCTTTTTTTGATCATCCATCGCTTGACAACTTTCTTGATTCTTGATTTGTCTTCTTGTAGGTCTTTCAAGCTTCCCTTTTACACCCATTTCTTTACTATCATTATATTCCTTAACTTGGTGGCTTGTTTGGCTTAAATCCTCTATTGAAAGCCTTTGTAATTTAAATTCTTCCTTGGCACCATGGAATGTGGTTTGAATCTCCATCCTCCTTCTTTAGCTTTTACATGATGCTTGGGTGAATTCCTATCATTTGCCTCTTCTTAAAGACAATTTGACCTCGAATTATCACCAGTGTAAGATCTCAAACAAGAATCTTTTTGTAAAGATAAAAATACAAGTTTATGCGCTCCTACATAAAGCTCATTTTTCTCCTAATCTTCACTTTTCTTCTTTGTAGCATCTCTCTCATTATTTTCACTCTCAGGCACAAGAAAGTCTCACTTATTTTGTTTCTATCATCTTTCTTTTTTGTGCTCTCTTTAAGCTCTCATTCTTTTCTCTCTCATTTTTCCTTCTTTCTTAACTCTCTTCTTTTATCTTCTTCTTTCCTCATGATGTTTTGATCTTAAAGCACCTCACTAGGGGGTAATGGAAGTAGTGTGATCTTCTTTCCATCTTTGTTCAAAATATACTTATTTTCCCTCCCCTTGTATGCCACGTCTCTATTAAATATCTATGGCCTTCCCAAAAAAATTATGCCCTACTTGTATTAGGAACATATCATATAGCACCACATCTTTATAAGCCTCCATATCAAACTCAACCTCAACTTGTTTGTTTATTTTTACTTCACCACAATCACTCAACCAATGGAGTTTGTATAGTTTAGGATATCTTATGGTTTCTAATCCCAAATTCTCCACTAAGGTAGCACTTACCACATTTGTGCAACTTCTTCCATCAATGATCATATTACAAGGCTTTTGTTGGATAAAGTATGATAGGGGCAAAATTCATCTATATTTTTCTAGTTATTTTAGAGTGTTTTGTGATTCATTTATTGTAATTACTAGGTATAATCCTTTATATTAGATATTTTATCTTTGGAAAGGCGTTTTGGGATTTTATTGTAGAAAATGATGAAAAAATGACAAAACTGTTGCCTTCAGTGCACGGCTGGTGCTGACCGTGACCTACGGAATCAGCACCGGTCTCGATCTAGAACACCAAAAAATTTTGCAGAAAAATATGGAGCACATCAGGCTAACCAAAGCACGGCCGAAGCCGGCCATGACCCTCCAAGCCGATGCCGGCTTTGCTCTATGTAACGTCGACGAGCTTTCCAATTTTTGCGCAGATTTGGTAACTTTCAAGAGTTTTAGTATTTTTCAATCTATACTCAGACCAACACTCTTAGGGGATGAATTTTAGAATCTTGGAAGCTTATTTAAACAAAAAAAAAAAAAAACAAGACAAGAGTATGAATTCAAGGATCAAATCAGCAAATCACTCATTGAATGAGGAATTCATTACATCAAGAAGCATTGTTCAAGAGAGTCTTCAAAGGAGAAGAAGAAGGCTTGTCTATGAATTCTTTCTTTGACCTTTGTTTTTTTTTTTTATAATAATGATGTATTTAATGTTTTTATTGTAATTTGACAATACTTTAGGATTCATGATTTTTGTATTAATTTAGCCAGATGATTAATGTTCTATCATTCTTGTTGTTTAATTGCTTGTGATTATGGAAGAATTGATGAAGTTAGATTTTCTTCTAATTGACTTAGGAAACGACGTTAGGAGTTGATTTAATTTTATTGATTTTATACTTGTTATTTCTTAACGGACTAGGAGAATGAAGTTAAGACCAAAGAACTTAAGTAATCAAAGACTAGTTAATTTCGGCTAGAGTATATGGTTGTTAACTAATTTCATGTTTATGAGGAATTGTGTTTAATGTATCTTTTGGTTATGTTGGTTTGATTGAAAAATCTTCTAATTTAATCAAGAGATAGTGATTTCATGGATTGGAAAAAAAGAGGAGTCTATATAAGTGAATTCATGACTTGGAAAATGAATGAACTTTACTTTATATTCCTTCATGATGTCAAGATGATAATTAATTGAGCTAGTTGCTCAATGATTTATTGTCATGTTTTCTAGGATTTTTGTCTAAATTGCAAATTCCTACATCCTTGAATTGTACATATTTCTTTATTTTTCATTATCCTATCACTTTATTTGGCCGGTTAAACAATGAATGAAAAGTGACTAGTGTGTACTTATTCCTTTGAGGATCGATACTCGTTAATTCCCTATACTATGCTCGGGATGAATATTTTAATTAAAACTTGACTAAATGATAGTTTTAAATTTGATGATTTTTATACACCCAAAATTTACACATCAAGGCACCTAGTGTAAAAGGTATTGCTCCTTTGTGAATTCTCCGCATTCTCAATATTATTCGCACCCTCAATTTTTCTTGCAATACCAGTCAATGGAAAAACCTTCCCAATCTCAAACCTTTCTTTACTACCCTCTTCTTCTCTAGGCTTTTGGGTTGTTCTTAATGATTGTTTTAGTGGCTTATTTTTTTGATTTGGCAAATGTTGAAATATGGCATTGGTATATGCGAACTTCTTAGGGTAGGTCCCTTTCCTTGCACCCCTCAATTTTTTTCCCTCGTGTCTTCCTTTACCTAACCCCAAACTTTTCCTACCTCTTCCCTTTATTGGAATTTTTAGATAACCTCTCATAAAATGTTCTACATATCCCTTCATTGGTTGCTCATATAATGGGGGTGGAGGTTTGTACCCATTTCTCATTCTAAGGTTATTTTCCCTATTAGCATTCGTTAAGGTTTGACTTTCGTTAGATTTCATCCTATCAATTTCCCTCTTCATGTCTTCCATTTTTACTTGGAAACTTTCAAGGACAACTTGAATATCAAATAAAGTTCCTTGGGACATTGCATTGAGAATTTCAAGGGTTCTCGCTTAGAAAATTTGAATAAAAGGAGAAAGTAATTCCTCACAATCACTCCCTCACGTGTATGCACTCACCCTCGTGTTTAACTCTCCTTTGGCTTTTAACAAGAATAAGCTCACACTCTTACCTATTTCAAGAACTCAATTTCCTCAATGAGTTATTTCCACAAAAATCTACCCAATTGCTTAGGAGCTAGTCCAAACTTGACAAGTTTACTAACCCTCTAAGGACAACCAACTAGACTTAGATGGAAGTTTGATCATCCACAATAATGAGCCTCAAGGAGTTTATATCAAGAGTTAATGATTTCAAGAAAGTTCAACAATTTCAATGACTAAGGAATGAGTGAATGGACAAGACCTAACAAGACTGGATAAGACCTAACAAGATTTTCAATAAAGCATTAGAAGCTCAAGAAAATATCACTCAAGAACAATAGTAAGAATTCAACAACTATAACAAGCTCAATTGGACAAGCAATGTCCCCAAGATACTTGAAAACAATAGCTAACCAACTGTAGAAGTTTTCATAAAAGTTTTAGCCATAATTTCAAGTGAAAAGCTCACTCAAGCAAAATATCAAATACCTTGTAAGCAATTTTCAAAACTCAAGATATAGCAGAAATTTTAAGCAATTTTAGCCCCCAAAATCAACAAACAACAAGAAATTTGCAATCCCCAATGTTTATACTATAAAAAAGGCACACGTTGAACATATAAAATACAAGAAAAATAAAAAATAAAAAAAAACTTGACCTTTTGGTAGCTCAATTTTGAGTTACGGGAATGACAAATTTTGAAGCATTGTTTAATGTCTTCGAGATTTGATAAGAATCAAAGCTTTCTTCCCTTAATACCAAACTATTTGATATGATCTTGGTGGTGATGTCTCAATGAATTTCATGGCCAAATTTGGGGGAAAATGCATGACCCAATTAAGAGCTCAAAATAGTGAAATTTGTGAAGAAACAAGATACCCAATTAAAATGCTAGGACCCTAAGCTAAAATAAAGAACTTAAAACTCTAGAAATGAGAATCAAGTCTACTAATTCACACTCAAGGACCCTCAACCCAACTAAAGAGCTAAGAACACTTGAAAAAGATAAACTAGGCAACCAAAGATAGCCTCTAACAAGAACCTTAGATTATCTATAACCTATGACCTAAATAAGCAAGCTAATTGATTTATCCTAAAAGTATTTATAGACTCAATACATAGGGAAGGATTAGTCCCTAAGAATAGTCTTGATGTTCATGGGATTTACCCAAGAGGAATCACCTCTCAAAAGCTTTCAAATGAGGATCTTTGATTTCTATCAATATTCAAAAGTTACACATGAAATGTTATAATGTCATATATATAGGCATCTAAACTTAACTAAGGTGAGATGAAATATCAACCTTTCAAGCCTTTCAAAGGTCCAAAATATCCTTATTACGTAATAAAATTCATGAAAATTAAATTAGAAACAAAAATAAAACAAAATAAGAAAAACCAACAAAACATGGCTATGTCCGAAGTGACCTGGCGCCAGGTGTACTAGTGGACCTAGCACCAGGTGTGTTCTGGTCTCTTCACACCCTACTTTTCTTTTTTTTTTTTTCCAGCTTTCTCTCCCACGCACTTGATCCTCCACACAAATTGTTGTTCAAGCTTTGATCTTCTTAGCCCTTCTTTGGTCCTCCATCGCTTAATAACTTTCTTGATTCTTGATTTTTCTTCTTCAAGGTCTTTCAAGCTTCTTTTTTGCACCAACTTCTTTACTATCTTCATATTCCTTAGCTTGGTTGCTTGTTTGGCTTGAATCCTCCATTAAAAGCCTTTGTAATTTAAATTCTTCCTTGGCACCATGCAATGTGGTTTGAATCTCCATCCCCCTTCTTTAGCTTTAGCATGATGCTTGGGTGGATTCCTATCAGATGTCATTATAAAGAACCTAAAATGGTGCCTCTTAGTGTCATCTTAGACCCGTTGGCATGACATCTCTTTCGTGATGCTTTTTCTTGTCGTAGAGCTTATTGTGACGGCACTTTGACAACACCATTCCAAAGCATCAGCAAGCTAAAAGCGTCACTAAAGTATAGCCTCAGGAAAGCCAAAATCAAGCACTATTAAATGGAAATGTTGTTGACAAATTATGCAGATGTTAAGTTCTTAATGAGGGCTATGTGTGAGTACTAGGTATCGTGATAGACCCAATGCCCAAATAGCGTGATCAACACTGGGTGTTGTTAGTCTCCAAATAGAGTTATAGGATATAATATTAGTTAGCCCTTAGGGATGGAGTTGTCACTTCTAGGGCATGGGGCACCCGAAATCCCCATTGGTCATAGGGCTACATCTTCTTTGGAAGAGATAAGAGGAGGAAATATCTCGCCCTATAAGGATATTCACCCTTCCTGTATGTACCCTTATATGACTATATGTGGCCTACCTCCATGGGAAAGAGCGGTCTCTCTTATAGAAAGGACATGTTATGAAGTGTTGTAAGAACCTTCGAGTTAAACATTATGTACTCTTAGACGATTAAAAGTGGTTTATCTATAGCAGTGGCAAGGATCTGTCCTATTGGAGGATCATATAATAGAGACTTGTAAGAATCTCCATATTAAATATGGAAATTTTAAATTAATGATAAAAATACTCCTAACTGCTCGTGTTAAATGATATCATTTTTCACACAGATATACGTGTGCGCACACACACTCAGTCTTGTGAATATTGAGTGTTTGAAATTATAGTATCGTGAGAATTTCTGATTTCTTGCAAGAACAAAAAAATATAGCATCCACAATGTACTATTATAATTTGCAACAAATATTCCCCTGAAATAAATTTGATGAAAATATTTCAAAGGTACATATGTACTTAAGAAACTCACTAGTATTATATCTCACACACTTTTGCCATAGTTTTAGAATTGCCAAGATCATAGTTTAGAGATCATTAGGATTACTTTTTCTTTACTTGTTTAGTTGAAATTATAACATTTTGAATGGTGTTATTTGTAACACCCTTACTAAAAGTACAGCGGAAGCATATCAACACTGGGTGTCGCCCCGTCCAATTACCCAGACAATGGGTCTTTATAATGGAAATCAACAGAGTATGCAAGTCCAAATTCATACAACAACCTATACTGACGGTCAAGTGTGCACAAGTAATAAAGAATTTCATACACGAAAGTTTCCATTCAACCTCAGTAATAAGGTACACTATCCAAAAAGGGAAACATCTGAACCTATTCTGCTGTCACTGTGGTATCATCCTCTATCCTTAGATCCTTTCAACTTCGGATCCTAAAAAAGGGTAAGGTAAAAGACACGTGTGAGTGGAAAATCACTCAATGAGTCTCGTGTGTGCTAATGTTTTATTAAAGAAGCAAAATACACAAAACTTTTATGAAATAACATATCATTTGTTCATTAGAAATGAATCCAAAACTCTTTAATGAAGAGTGTATTCAGAACTCAATAATTTTTTTGCAAAACGGTGTTTTAACTTTCAAATCATTGCCCTATTTTTTTTTTTTCCAATCACAGGCACTTCTCCAACAGAAGGTCGGCCTGTATACAAGTCCCACAGTCCTTACCTTTGGCTACACGGTCTCTTGTGCCAGGGACTGTGCCTTACAGCACATCACCTGTGTCATGCCAGAACGGTGAGCAACGTACAAATATATCTCACCTTGCACTTAGGGATCTTTTACTTGCCACCATAAGCCAAGGGTCCCAATCCTGACGTCAATCACCATCGAGGTGGCAAGGGATTGAACACACTGAGTGTACCCACCCGATATCATGTGAACAATCCACCATCATAATCAATAGGCAATTGCCAACTCAAAATGGCTAGCCAGGATGACTCATCTCAATGTCCTGTCGCTCTGTTTGGAGTAAGACAATCCCCAGAACTGATCAGGTTACTTGGGGTCGTCTATCTCTAACATGAGCTAGTACAAATATCAGAGCCCTTGCTGAGTACTCAATGTCACCAACCCTGTCTGACTGATCAAGCCAAAGGGTTATCTGATCTCACAGAATTTTCACATCAAAATAGTTTTTGGGGCAAAACTACATTTTTTCCAAAATCATGATGAAACCAGATAAAGGGTTCAATTCACACATCAAAATGTGTTTCTAAGAGTAACCGGGTCACTTTCCCATACTCGAACACAAAAGTCATTTCCAAGGGCATTCAGGTCATTTTACCCTTATCCGATTTGAAAAATATTCACAAGAGTTCCAATAAGGATATTTCGGTCATTTACTAAATACTCGAGTTCCAAAAGTTTTCATAAAATATTCCAATAAGGACATTTGGAACATTTACCAAATACCCGATTTCAAAAAGGAACCCATTTAAAGCAATCCAGAATTCTAATTCCAAAAGAGGATTAAATTTAATGTTTCCAAACATATTTTCATAAAATGTCCCAAATGGTATATAATATAGCATTTCATGGAAAAATAAAGCACACTAACTTTAGAAAGAGTTTTAGAAATCCAAGGGACTTACCTCGTGTCCTAAGCAATCATTTCCGTTCATGGCTGTTTAACCTTCTTTTCTACCATTTTCGATGTTCCGTTGACCATTTATCGCTAAAGCTACATCAAACATCGTTTTCGGGTCAATTCGTGTTTGGCCAGAAAAAAGCCGATGGGTAGCCAATATCCGACCGACGTGCCCGACGATTAGCCGACGCTCAACAGTCGTTTAGCCGACAAGGCCGATAGTTAGTCGTCGGTCAAAGAAATCATTTAACTTTCGTTCGTGTTGTTTTTTTGCCGTTTGATCAATTCTTTCGTTTTTCTCTTTCCACATCCTTCCTCCCTTCATAAAAAAGGGATTCACTTCATGTTTTCCCCAATAAATTTTTCCAAAATCACATAAGTAGTCACCCTTAAGTCCATTCATTTTCGGACTATTTTCTGAAATTTCACTGGTTTGACACACCATTTTGTTTTACACATAACTTTCAATTTACAGCTCCGATTTGGCTCCATGATATGCCAAAATGAGCGTAAGAATCTTAAATTTAATTCAGTATAGGCCGTTTTTAGAGTTCTAGTTCCAGTATCACGGTACTAAGCAAAAACAACCTCAGTAGTTTTAACTTAGTTTCACTATTCATTCTTTCCTTAACATTCTGCAATTTTCCAGTTTGACACCCTAACTTATTTTGCCCATAACTTTTAATCCACAAATCCAAATGATGTCAAACCAATTTTAAAATATCCTTAAGACATTCCTTTACAAGTACCAATTCTGTTGTCCATTTTGTTCAATTTTGAACACAAAGATCCAGTAGTAAAATCCCATTACTGATTTGGCACCTTTTACTATTTTCACCATAACTTTTGATCCGTAAATCCGATTAACCTCAAAATTGTTCTAAAATGTCTCTATGATCCTTAGCTACAAAGATATATGCCTGATTTGTTCAAATCCAGAAACGTTACTGATTTACTGAATATAAAACCTCCCAGAATTTTCTACACACAAGGACAGCTTTCACACAACTTCACCTAACTAGTTTCTATAATTCACACATAAACTTCTCACAATATATATACCAAAATGATCCCCATGCTTTATATAATAACTTTACTTCAAGTAAGGTAGATCTTTACCTTTTCTTTGCTGCGTTTGGAGGCTGAACAGTCCAAACATCTTCTTGCTTTTCTCTCTCTCTCTTTCTCTCCTCTCTATTTCCGGTTTCTCTCTCTCTTTCTTCTCTATTTTCTTTTCTTTTCTCTTCTCTCTTTTTTCTCTTGTTTGCTCTGAAATTCTGGCTATCTAAAGCCATTTTAGTTGGCCTTCATGGCCTATATATAGAGGAATATGGTCTTCAAGTCAAAGGTGCATTAAATGGCCTTAACATTTGGAAGCCCTTGATTGGTGCACTTAGCTACTTAGGTGTTCTTTGGAATATTCAAGAGTTCTATGGAATTCTTTAGAAAGTTCTTGCATGAATATTCTTGTAACCATTCATAGAATCAACACATGGTGAGTTTTCATTGGTCCATATGGTGATGAAGTGTAGAAATTCCTAGAATTCTCAAGAATTAATAGATATTTTCTAATCTTGCATGGCCATGCATAATCAACTATGATTAACTTACTCAAATCAATATTAGCTTAATTAAGTTTGGTCAAATGAGGTCAAAAAGGTGGTCCAACTTGGTCAAACTTTTCATGCTTGTGGGCCATTGTTATTTATTTCTTGTGGACCCTCTAAATTATCTCAACTTATCACAACCAATCAAATAGAAACACTTGACCTCATTAACCAATCAAATAGAAGCACTTGTCTTCATTAACCAATCACTAAACGACACTTAGTTTCATCCACCAATCATAAGAAGCCACACGTCCCATTTCCAACCATAATTTTCTATTTTCTTCAGAAATGACCAAAATTGGGTTTGCAATGGAAAAATATTTTATTTCACTATCCAACTCCAAAAATTCCACTGAATCCATTGGTAATACTTAAATTCTTCAATTCCCTCTCTACTTGGTCAAATTTGCGGTCGAAGTCACGAACGCGGTCAAAATGACAAAAATGCCCTCGATACCCCGTGTAGCACGTTTTGGTGCAAAACGTGCGTAAAACGTGCGTAAAACGTGCGTCTCATTGTACTGATCAATTTCTTTTTCTAAAGTACCCTAAAATTCTTATTTTATTAATCTTAATAGCCTTCCAAAAATTTAGGGTACGGGTAGAACAAATCTAATAATTACATCCAGGTCTTGACAAAACTTTATTTCACCAAAGTATTCATCTCAATACACCGATCAATTTTTGTTCTGACCGTTGATATAAATTCTCATCCCATTACAGGTAGTAGTAAATCGGGAGTAAGAAGGTGGGGTGTTACATTATTTATTATGGGTATTACGTTTGATACTTATTTTGAGATTATTGTAGTTTGGTTACTATTGCTTAGCTACTTAGCTACTCTGTATTTTATGGACTAGCATTCTGGATGAGCTCCTAATTAAGTCTATAAGATTAGGATGCTTTTAGTTCATGTATTCCTTTAATATGACTAGTTGATTCTTAGATTATAAAAACCTCTAGTTTTAGGAAGTGACGACATTTCTGCTCCACTAATATATAGCAAGGGTATCATACATTTGGCTCATGCATTGAACTTATTGAGTCAAAGATTAAATCAAATAATAAGCTAATTATGGGTTGGCCAATTCATTTTCTACCCTAGTTGACCAGGATTTGGTATAATTTCTAACTACTTAGATATTAATGTTCCACCTTATATTCCAAAGTTCCCATTATTTCCCAAAATTTCATTAATTTTTTGATAGTCTGCTACTATATTTTTGGTTGACTAAGAGCCTATTTGATAAAGTTAAATTCTAAAAATTGAAATCTGAATACTTATGTCCTAAATTATAAAAATTGAAGTCTAAAATCTAAATTCTAAAATATAAAAAATTGAATTAATTATACTTCACTTTCACACCATATTTTATTATAATTTAGATCCAATAGGAAAAATAATATCAATAAATGAGTATTTAACATATTCAAAGTTTAGACTTAAAGAACTTTCATTTCACTTAAAATTTACAATAGAATTTCAGTACATGTTAAGCAATTAAATGATACTACCTCTGTTTCAGAATGTAAGTTGTTTTAAAATTATGCATGAGAATTAAAGATCCTATATTCCAAACAATTTTAAAACTAAACTTTCAAAAACACCCCTAATTAAATTCCCAACAAATTCCAACTCTCATTATTCCAAGTTCATGCAATTCTCTTCTTCCTTCTTTCTCTTCTCTCTCTCCTCGTCTCTTTGTTTTCTGAGTTTTCATAGCTTGAACATGGCAGTACTTCACAAATTTCCCATCATTATTATCATTGATTAAATTGTTATGGACAGCTTACCAGTGAAGTACTTTTCTTAAAAAAAAATCCAGTACCAAATAATTAGCGACAACTTTTGGGAGGTTTGAATGGCAACTGAACAGGGCATCAAACCCTTCAAAGCATTGATTTGAATGCTGATTTTAGGAGAAATATTCTGCCCCCTCAAATTTTCTATTATGGCTTTGAAAAGAGAATTTTGATTTTGATGTAAACTTAGTTCCAGATAGAAAGTATAATAATGAGATTGATTTGAATTTGATTCTAGATGAAGGGTCTAATAATAAGTTTGATTTGAATTTGGAACCTCAAAATAAGGATTCACACATTCCTTCTCCAAATATCGGTAAGTTTTATAGATTACACCTTCCAAACATGTTTTTCTTACTCAATTTTCTAAGCCTTTCAATAAGGATTCGTTATCTCTATCCCAAACTCACTACCATTTAATTAAGTGTTTTTGCCATGTTCATGCTTGCCCAACCTACTAGGCCTCATTGGCGTTTTGTGCCTTTTTAATCTTTAAATCAATAAAAACTATCACAACAAGAAAATTTCAATTTAGCAATGGAAATTAGTGACGATTTTTTTGTCATCACTAATTTGCAAAAGAATAGCGACAACATAAGAATCTGTCTCTAATTTGCAATGGAATTTTGAAAATAAAGTGTTTTTTATTTTCCAACTCTCCATCACAAATCTGTAGTTAATTAGTGAATATTAGCAATAGATTCATCTAATCATAAATTAAAACCAAAAGAAATAAAAATCAGTCGCTAATTAATGACGAATTTGCGACAACTATGAATTTGTTGCTAAACAGTGAGAGTTTTGCGATAAATTCATCTAATCATAAATTAAAATTAAAAGAAATAAAAATTTGTTACTAATTAACGACAGAATAGCAATGAATTCATCTAATCAAAAATTAAAACTAAAACAAAAATTCAAATTCATCACTAGTCCATCAATAATTAGTTACAGATTTGCGACGGTCATGAATCCATCGCTAATTAGGGATGGATTTGAGATGGATTTATTTAATCATAAATTAAAACTAAAAGAAATAGTAATTTTTCGTAAGGCGACGGTCTCACGTAAGTATAAATTACTAAAAAATCAAAAGCCATCGCTAGTCTAATTTAATTATAAATTAACATTAAAAAATCGCAAGACATAGCAAATTCCGTAACTAATTAGCAATTGCTTTGCGATGGAATTTCAAAATTCTAAAATTAAGTAATTTTTTATACGAGCCTTCGCTAATCCATCGCTAATTTGCAATGGATTTGTGACGGAAACTTGGATCATCACTAATCCGTCGTAAATTCCTTACAAATCCGTCATTAATCCACAAAAAATACTATATAATTAATATATAGCACAAAAAATGATAAGAACATCAATAGTCTAATGGTGGAGCACGTGCTCCCTCATAATAAAGATGTGGGTTCAAGCCCTGTGTTTGACATAATCTCATAATATTCGTGACAAGTTGAGTCTGCACTACAAGAAAATGGCAAAATTGCAACCGCATTTTGCGACTGCAAAATAATCGGTTGCAATATTGCAACTGACTTGATACTGCACCAATTCGGTCGCAAATTGCAACCAAATTGTGACCGAACAAATACGGACGCAGATATACCGACATAATTGCAACCGATAAGTCAAACCCCATCAAAATTTTGGTAGAAATTTGGTTGTAAATTAAAAAGTGACCGAATTGCTACCGATTAGCGACTGAATTTTGCGACTGATGTTATTGTGGCCGCTAATTGGTTGCAAAACCCTATACCACTATTTCGGATCAGCTAAACACTGAACCCTAAGAAATTATTTGTCCTTGATTGGTCGCAAAGGTAGTCTCATAAAAGTTGCAAATCGGTCACGATATAATTTTATAACCTATTATGTATTTTTTATAATTTGAACCGTAGTGAAAAAAGAAGTGATCCAAAATGCAGAGGGGTCAAATAGTTTGTAAACAAAATTTATAATTTGAATGTGAATAGCTTGTGTTGTAATGAATCGCAGTTGGGATATATTACCTAGAATGCTTGAAATATCATAATTCTTGAGTCAAACGTCTATTCAATATAAATGACCATATTTACATATTTGAATTTTCCTAACTTTGTTGTTGTCGTTCATTAATTTGACCCAATGACAAATAACAAAATAGTGTTACCAAAGTTTATTATAACTTACAATTAACTATAACATTAATTTATATATATATATATATATATATATATATATTAATTATTCTAATAACAAATAATTAATAAAATTTGAATGGTTATTAACTATTTTTTTCTTTTAATGTGTATGCTCAATAGTTTTTTATATCTTTAATAAATATTATATTTTATCAATATTCAATCTATTACTAAAATAAATAAATTTAAGAAAGAATAAAGTAATATTTTTTAATTAAATAAAAACTTACATTATTATTACTATATACTTTCACAAGTATTATAAAATATGAAAAATTAAAAATAAAAATAAAACTTTCAATATATGATAAGGGGGTGCTGTTATCTGTAAGTATGGTGTTTAGCAGTAAATGGCCAATTTTGCAAAACTCTCATTATTTTGTCGTATAGATTCATCTCTAAAATAACAACCGCTTTTTTTTTCTTTCTCTTAGTTGCAGTTCAGCTATTATTGATAAATAATTGATTCATTTAATTATTTAATACACCAAAAAATGTTATAATAGATAATTATGAAAAAAAATAAAAAATAAAAGAACCCATTACAAAAATGGAGGGTTACCCACCAAAAAAAAAGTCCAAGAGATTGAAAAAAATTCAGGAGCTTGAAAAAGTAAATATAGTTTGGAAATTTTTAGGTGCATTTGGTGCATGTGAACTTATGTGAAGAAAGTTGTACCACGTGTAGATGAAGCTATACACTTACAAAAAGGTACAACTTTTGTAAGGGTTGGTACAATTACCTAAGCACCTGGTGCACTTGCAACCGGTGCAGTAAAGATTTTCCCAAACAGCTTTAACATTTTCTCAAGCCAAACCCATCCCTTTTATTTACCCCCCCCCCGATGATAAAAGTGTACAAACAGAAGGTTTCTCGGCTATAGGATTCACGGCTTTCCCCTTTGGCAATCTGAAATCAGGCAAACACCCACCATTTTTGGTTTCTCATCGCTGCTAAACCCTCTCAAGCCCGTCCCTTTCTTCAATGAAAACCCCCTTCTCCCTATCAGAGTCTACAACCTTACAACCCTCTAATTGAGAGTTATGGAAATGAAGTGAACAAAGATCTGGAGAATATGGGTGTTGCAGATTTTCGTTGGAGTAGTTATAGCCAACAAGAAAGTGGAATCTTCTGCAAGCATCGCCCTCCCTTGACCAGAACTACTACCTCTGTAAGAATGTCGCTCTCTCTATTCCTCTTCTCAAGGCTTCCCATTAGATTCAACAATGATTTTGCTTGTTAGTAATGTGTCTGACAATTGTGAATTTAGGGCGAAGATATATGCTTAGCTTTCTTTGATTTATGGTTTCTGCGTCAACAATGTACATTTTGTTTTTTTATTTTTTATTTTTGTTTTTTCAGAATATGTATGTGTAGAAGCTGAAAGAATTTAAGGGGAATGATTTATCCATTAACTATTTGTTATGCCACCAGGTAAGGTGGAATTCTAGTGTGGCATTTTGTTGAAAATTTTCCTTCTAGGGGAAAGTTTAATGGTGGAATATTAGAAGCAACCAAGATAGATTATTTTGGATTTGGAATCATAGAATTTGTCTATGGAAATTGTACTGTCAATTTAATGGTGGAATATTAGAAGCAACCTAGATATATGTTGTATGCTTTTTAGTTCTTTTGGAACATGTTACACTTCTACAAGCTTTGTCGTCATATAGTTTTCTGTTTACATGTTTTTCCTTTCTATTGGCCTTTTTTAACAAGAAGAAGAAGAAAAACTAAATTAGAATTGGATTATTGCAGGCTATTCCTTCTTTTACAAGTTCATTTCCATATCTCTTCAGTGGTAAATACAACCTGCATTACTTTAGTCCTTGTGCAATTGGTCAGGTTTGCTCTCGTTTCCATTCGAAATGCCTCTCTTTCAGCAATATATTTTTGAATGACATTCATATTAGAGGAGGAATGTCTACTTAAGTACCTAGATATGGCCTCGACAAGATGAAATTGTGCCCCACAATGTCAGAAAACTTGAATCTACTTTTGACATTTAAAAATTTCCATAGTCACTAAGCTTGTGAATATGTACCATGTACTGAAATATTCTTTTGTATGTGGTATATGTTGAAGTTGACTGATTGTATGCTAAGTATATTGGGCGTCTATACAAACATGATTGGGCAACCATATTGGGAAAAGCATAAGGAAGGTGGTAAATCAATACAAAAGACTAATTGTAGTGTTTATATCAAAGCACAATCCAGTGTTTTCCTGATATATGACTAAATGCTTTCCTGATAATGTGTATGTTACAAATGAAAAATCGTAGTTGGATGTATAAACATCATTAACTCTCAGGGACAGGGGCTTAATCTAGAGTTTATTAAAGGAGTCTATAAATTCATTGTGTTTGCATCATTAAATGCTCCTCCAACAGACAGGGGTCAAATTAGATGTCCTTGTTCAGTTTGTAAGAATGAAATGTTTTATTCTAAAGAAGTAATCATATCCCATTTGTATCGGAAAGGGTTTGTATCTAATTACATAAACTGGACTGGTCATGAAGAAACATTAGACCGAACAACTCACAAGAGTGACCGAGTCGCATCATTCGTAGAATTATGATGTGTTTGAATTTGGGTATAAAAATAATCACATTCCCAATTAAGTTTAAATTAAAACATTAATCCCAAATTACACATATGAGCAAGTGTACTCATCATTAAGCATAGCATAGGGTTTAAAACGAGTGTCGATCCTCCAGGAACAAGTATGCATTAATCACTTTTCTTTCATTGTTTAACCGACTCAATAAAATGAAAAAGAATAAAAATAAAAATAAAATAAAATAAAAGAATATATACATGTCAATGATTGAAAATTATGTAACTTAAACCATTATTTTGACAACTATGATCTTAAAGTACCTAATTATTATCATAACTAATCATTCTCTTGGCATCATGAAGGATTAATATAGATTCACTTCTTTTTCAATCCATGAAATCACTATCTTCTAGACAAAATAGCATCACATATTCTGTCTCAACTAATTCACCCAAAAGATGCATTAAACACAATCCTTGATTAAATCTCCATATTCTGGCAAACTTAAAACATGAAATTAACCAATGAATCCATATTCTGGCAGACATCAATTAACCTTTAATTATCTAATTCTTAGCAATTAACATCTTTTTCAAGCAAGTTAAGAGACAACAAATATGAAATTAACGAATTGAAACTACCATCAACCCCTTTTTCAAGCAAGTTAATGGAAAGAAACAACAAATTAATCTCGTAATCGGCATAAGTAATTAAATACCAAGAATAACAATCAATTAATCAAAAAATCAAAGTAACTCTGAAAATCATGAATACCTAAAACAGTGTTAAATTACAACAAAATAATTAATACATCGTTGTTCAAGAAAAAGAAAAACAAAGTTAAAAAAAAAAAAAAACACTCATAGACAAGCCTCCTTCTTCTTCCTTTGTATACTTTCTTGTACAATTCTCCTTGATTTGAAGAATTTTCTCCTTGAATTTGAGTGATTTTCTATTTTGATTTGTGAATCCTCCCATTTTCCTTGTGTTTTCCCTCAATTTATAGGCTTTAGAAGTGCCTAAAATCGTTCCTCTAGGGTTTTTGGCCAACTAGAAGTAGGAAAATACTAAAACTTTGCAAATTGCCAAAAAAAAAATGCGCATGAAAATCGAGGCACCGCCTCAGCACCAGGGCACAGCCGATTTTTCTTGATTTTCGTGACACTTCTTCTAGGGTGCAGCCGGCACTGCCTCTGAGCTCCCAGCCGGTGCCGATTTGGTTATATTCTGCTCTGTTTTCATCGATTTTTATCGCCTCAAAATGCGTGCCAATAGCACGTGGCCTGTGCCGGTTCCCTTGTCCTGGCCGGCACCACCTCTACTCTGTTTAGTGACATTTTTATCTTATTTTATCCTAAAATCTTAAATAATGTACAAAATACCTTTCTAAGGGCAAAATCTCAAATATGAAGGAATATGACCAGTTATTGAACAAAATGTATCACAAAATAGCCTCAAATAACTAGAAAATATATGACTAATTTAGAACCTATCACATTCCCCCACACTTAGCTCTTTGCTTATCCTCAAGCAAAGTATCAAAGACAAGTAGGAAAACACAAGTTTTTACAAAAATCACTCAATCGATTTTAAAATCATATTTCCAATGCTTTGTTTATTGAAGACAACAAAACATATGCTCATATACCTTTCATAACAAATGCAAGACATGTGTAAGTAAATAATGACTAGCAGAACCATCCCAACACCTAACATCATTCTCAAACCAATGGACAGAATTTAGTTCAAAAGAAATATGCATTCCATAAGCTTACTTTTCATACACTTTTTCCACTAATTCGAGACATATCATGATTCTACTTAGGTCAAGTAGGACTTTTAAGCTTGTAATGTAAGGCTAAAGGGTTTGTAATGTAGCTTGTCAAACGAAGGATATAGGAAAATCAAATATAAAAAAAGATGACTTTGCAAGAAAAGGATAAACAAAATGTATCAATAAATTCCAAACTTTTCTTACTTTCCTATTCCAAAATCAATCAAAAACCCATAACTTTGTATGTCAATCATAGTACAGCTCAAGCAAATCTTACATTCTTTTCCTCAACTATTCTTAACTCATTATTCATATTGCACAAGATCATCAAAAATTTCAGCAATTTTTATTCTAGCTCTCTTCCTGTGCTCTTTCTTCTCTTTCTCTTTCCAAATGCTGCTTTTGTTCATTTCTCAATTTTCTTCTTTCAACATTTTCTAGTAGCTTTTTGTTCACTCTTTCTTTTTCTTCCTCTTTTTCTTTTCTCCTTTCACAACTCAACCTATGATGCTTGACTGAAAGTAACAAGTCATAACATTTACACAAGTATTTTCCCTCACAATTCGTCTACTTGTACTTTTATCCCTCAAGAGCAATCAAAGATTTGGAAGAATTATCAAACTCTCAAAAAGAAGTAATAGACAAAGAGTGATAACAGGTTTTAAGAAAGAAATTAACAATTTAGGCTCAAAATAAGCACTAGGGATAATATAAAATAGGTAGGCTTGAAAATCTCAAACTATCAAAAGAAGGCATATTATCATCATCCCTAAGTTAGATCATGAATGTCTTTCTTATTTCGTCTCGAGAGGTATTCAAGTAAGTTCTAGAATGCTCAATGAATTTTAGCAAAAAAACAGGTTTAAGAACAATGTAAAGCATTTAATCAAGAACTACTTAGTCCAAGTGCGTGCAAAAAGTCATGCATAAGCCACAAATGATATAAAACATATGCTCTATGATCTATCACAAAGACATGCATTAAAAATACATCTTGAAAGTTTAACAAAAATCCAAAAATTTTTGAAAAATTTGCTCACAAGGATTTCAAAATGATGAAGTATAACAAGAAGAATAAAGTATAAAAGAATGAAGCATAGAAGAATTCTCAATCTAACCACTCCCCCACACATAAACTGGATATTGTCCTCAATGGCCAAACAAATAGAACAAGAAAATAGTGCCACGAGACCAAAAATAAAGGAGGAAAGATAAGAAAGAAATTACATCCATTACAGTGGCATTCTTCTATAAAAGAGTCGAGTTCCTGGAGAAAGGAGCAGTGTCGAAGTACCTAAAAAGAAAAATACAAAAGGAACACACCAAAGCATAAAAACTAGAAAAGAAAAATAAACAAAAAGTAAAGAAAATAGTACGAAAAATAAAAGTACAAGAAATAACTAGAAAATGTCAAGGGAGCAATATTTGGCAAGGAATTTTTCAACTAGGGCATTCCAAGTAGTGATGAAACCTATGGGTAAAGACTTTAACCAAGATTTGGATCTATCTCTTAAAGAAAAAGGAAAAATTCTTAGTTTTATGGCATCTTCAGAAACACCATTCATCTTAAAGGTATTACAAATTTCAAGGAAACTGACCAGGTGGGCATTGGGATCTTCTTCAGGTAGCCCATCAAATTGGACCATATTTTGGACCATCTAGATGATATTGGGCTTTATTTCAAAATTATTTGCATCCACCCTAGGTCTAGTGATACTCGAGCCCGTACCCGAGATTGCAGGTTTAACAAAGTCATCCATGACTCTCCAGTTGTTTCAAGAATTGTTGTTTTGAGCACCATCCATAACTACAATTAAGTTCCTTTTGATTGTCTGGCGGATTTTTGATAATGTTGATTTCAGGATCAAAATCTACTATCTCACCTTCAAATTGTCGAGTCATGTACCAAGGCTAACACCTAGAAAACACAAGACGAAAGTTAGATAATGGAATTCATAATTCAAACAAAATTACAAGAACATGTTAGTTAATTCAGTCCAAGTTAGTAAATTCAATTACAAGGATACACAAGATAAAAAAGATGGCACCTTTCTGCAAAAAAAAACAATTGTACAAATTTACATATTTACTTATTCAAATGGTTAAATCAACAAAATCCAAGCTTTCATGATATTGTTCTCCGACAATAGTGCCAAAAACTTAATGTGTTTGAATTTAGGTATAAAAATCATATAATAATAAGAACACTCTTAATTAAGTTTAAATTAAAACGTTAATCCCAAATTACACATATGAGCAAGCGTACTCATCACTAAGCATAGCATAGAATTTAAAACGAGTATCGATCCTCCAGGAACAAGTATGTATTAATCACTTTTCTTTCATTGTTTAACCGACTCAATAAAGTGAAAAAGAATAAAAATTAAAATAAAATAAAATAAAAGAATATATACATGTCAATGATTGAAAATTATGTAACTCAAACCATTATTTTGACAACCATGATCTTAAAATACCTAATCATTATCATAACTAATCATTCTCTTGGCATCATGAAAGATTAATATAGATTCACTTCTTTTTCAATCCATGAAATTACTAACTTCTAGATAAATTAGCATCATATATTCTATCTCAACTAATTCACCAAAAGATGCATTAAACACAATCCTTGATTAAATCTCCATATTCTGGCAAACTTAAAACATGAAATTAACCAATGAATCTATATTCTAGCAAACATCAATTAACCTTTGATTATCTAGTTCTTAGCAATTAACCTCTTTTTCAAGTAAGTTAAGAGACAACAAATATGAAATTAACGAATTGAAACCACCGTCAACCCCTTTTTCAAGCAAGTTAATGAAAAGAAACAACAAATTAATCTCATAATCAGCATAAGTAATTAAATACCAAAAATAATAATCAATTAATCAAAATATCAAAGTAACTCTAAAAATCATAAATACCTAAAACAATGTCAAATTACAATAAAACAATTAATACATCATTGTTCACGAAAAAGGAAAAGAAAGTTAAAAGAAAGCACTCATAGACAAACCTCCTTCTTCTTCTTTTCTATACCCTCTTGTACAATCCAGCTTGATTTGAAGAATTCCTCGTTGAATTTGAGTGATTTTCTGTTCTGATCTGTGAATCCTCCCCTTTTCCTTGTGTTTCCCCTCTATTTATAGGCTTTAGAAGTCCCTAAAATCATTCCTCTAGGGTTTTTGGCCAACTAGAAGTAGGAAAATACTAAAACTCTGCAAATTGCCAAAAAACACGCGTGAAAATCGCGGCACCACCTCAACACCAAGGCATAGCCGGTGCCGCCTGTCCTGCTTAGCGCCGGTGCCAGTTGTGGTTTGTTTCTTTGTCATTTCGTCAATTTTTCTTGATTTTCATGACACTTTTTCTAGGGTGCAGCTAGCGCTGCCTCTGAGCTCCCAACCGACGCCGGTTTAGTTATGTTCCGCTCTGTTTTCACCGTTTTTTTATCATCTCAAAATGCGTGCCAGCAGCACGTGGCCGGCGCCAGTTCTCCTATCCTGGCCAGCACCGCCTCGACTCTGTTTAGCGATATTTTTATCTTATTTTATCCCTAAAATCTGAAAATAATGCACAAAATACCTTTTCAAGGGTAAAATCTTAAATATGAAGGAATATGACCAGTTATTGAACAAAATGTATCACGAAATAGCCTCAAATAACTAAGAAATATATGACTAATTTAGGCCCTATCAAATTAACATCCGAGAACCCATACCATCAGATGATAATTGATGTTGTAGGACCAAGCTTTGACCCGGATCCTCAATCGCATGCCAACAAATCCCTTAATCCAGAGGCACATAAATTGTACGACATGTTAAGAGTTGTTGATACACCAATATGGAATGGATGTGCTACTCACTCACAGTTATCTATTGTTTCTCATTTGCTAAATATTAAGTCCGAAAATAATTTGTCTACAAATTATTTCAACCAGATTGCCCGGCTTATGAAAGAAGTTATGCCACCCAGTAACAATATGGCGAAAGACTTCTGTCAAACAAAGAAGTTGGTAACCAGACTTAGATTACCAGTGCAAAAAATCAATGTTTGTGTCAATAGTTGTATGCTCTATTGGAAAGATGAAAGTAATACTAGAGTGTGTAAATTATGTGGCCATGAATGCTATGCGCGTAAGAAGAATATTGGAAAGAATAAATTGCAGAAAGAGATTGCTTTTAAGAAAATGTATTATTTTCCACTCACTCCAAGGCTACAGAGATTATATGCATCTAACACCACTACCGAGAATATGAGGTTGCATGCGGAGAGTGCAATTTTGAATCATCCATGAGATGGAGAAGCCTGGAAGCACTTTGATGCATGAAATGTTAGACTAGGCTTGTGTACAGATGGATTCTTACCATTTGGAATTTTAGGAAAACAGTACTCCTGTTGGCCCGTCATTGTGACACCTTATAATCTACCACCTTGGATATGCATGAAAAATCCCGTTATGTTCATAACTATCATTATGCCAAGACCAAAAAACCCAAAACATAAGGTTGATGTGTATATGCAGCCATTAGTGGATGAAATCAATCACTTATGGGCATCCGATGTTGTGACATATGATATTTCAAAGAGGCAAAATTTCAAATGTGGGCTGCTCTTTAGTGGACAATCAATGATTTCCATGCTTATAGAATATTGAGTAGGTGGAGTACATTGGGGAGCTTAGCTTATCCGTATTACATGGAGAGTACAAAAGCATTTTAATCGCCTCCTAAAGGAAAGCAATTATGTTTTGATTGCCATCGTCAATTTTTACCAATTGTCCACCCGTTTCGAATAGACAAAAAATCCTTCATGAAGGTAAAATACGGCAAAACGAAAAAATGCATAGTAGCATGTTAGAAAAATAAAGCACACACAGAAGAGCAGCAGAAGAAAATTTTTATACCTCTGTGCCCTTTCACTGGTCTAGGGGGTGCCCGCACCTCGGTCTGAACCATTTCTGGTTCTGAGATCAATTCTTCAAGCCGTCGGCTTCTTCTAGGCATCAACGCAACTCCTCTTGTCTTTCGAAATATAACCGCACCCACAAGCCTGGTGAAGACTATAGATGAAGAGAATGATATTCCTTTCTCCAACTAAATGCTATTGAGCATTAATCAGGAAAAACGTGTCTTTGCTCTTGTTTTCACAGAGAACACACGCACACATGAGAGAAGAAAAGCCAAAACAGCTTGAGGGAAAAAAACATTTCTTGCCAAACCTCTCATGTTACCTTCTAAATCCCAACTGCCTTGATAATAGGCCATCATCCGGGCATTCAAAAATCAAACTAATGTGATAGAATCAAAGAAGACCTAAGGCCCATGTTATATTAAGCCATTAAATAGGCCTATGGACCTATGGTCCAATTCATTGTGTTAAGCCTTTAATATAATTTAATTATTCCTGAACTAATACAAGTTCAATAATTAAATTAATTAAATAATCCAAATAGTCCAATATAAACCTCAAGCGTTAGCTCAGTTCATTGGGTTAATCCTTTAATTCAATTTAATTATTCTCAAACTAATACAAGCCCAATAATTAAATTAATTAAATAACCCAAATGGGCTAATATATAATTATCTCTTTTTGGACCTTTTATTTTATTCTAACCCAATAAATAAACCAAGCTATTCGAATAAAATAAAATTCATTTTATACAAGACCAATCCTTCAACCCAAAACCATCAGGACTTATGGGCTATTCCGAGGACCAAAAGATATATCGCCTTAGCTACTAAAATGATCAAAATACCCCTACTATAGAAATAGTTGTAATTTTCATGTTAAATATTTCCTAATATCACTATAAGAAAATATTGACTCCAAGGACAATACCGCGTTAGCAAAGTCTCTGACCTACAAGTGTAATGACTAAAGTACCCTTCTACTCATCACCGTACATTTAGAGAGGAAGAGTATACTAACAACTCTTTAAAAGACATCTAACATCCTTAGACCTCTAGTCCAATGATCCACGACTCCTGGAATATTTTCGCTTTCCAAGGGAGCTACCTTAAAGCAAACATCTAAGTCATGTTCCCAGGGCCCGGGATATTTAGATCATTTGAACAGTTACAAAGGGCGATATAGTGCAGAAGCTATAATGTGCAAGTCTGTCTTAACTAACTAGTCATATATACCGAGCATACAAGTATATTGGCTCTACAATAGAACCTCAACTATAGCATGTCAAAGTACATACTTCCAGCCTCATCAGACTACCAACTCATACTCAAGCGGTAGAGTATTAGTCCACACTGTAAGAATAATAGTTTGGGTTTCTTCTAAATAATACTTTTAAAAATTACTATTATAGGTCATGTTCTACATATTCGAAAAACGCCTATGCTATGAAGTAAGTGGACTAATCATTAGCTAAAGGTAAGCCATTCCCTATTTGGAATTCATAACACAATAACCTAAACATGATGAGCTTATCAATCGGTTAAAAACAAACGCTTATGTGTTAAGCAACACGTGATCCATACCTTACTGTGAAAGACCACTATTCACATGGATCACTTATTTAAATACAATGGGCCTTTTCAAACATAAATCGTGAACAAATAAAATATAATTTCACAAATAAATTTTTTAGAATAAATTCTTTTATTAATAAATTCGATAATTACATCAGAAATCTAGTCTAGAGGGCATACACTCCAACAATCTCCCACTTGTACTCTAAGACTAAGAAAGTCCATAGGTGCCCACCCCTATGGCGTCTAAGTGTCTCTTGAAGACTCTCTCAGCTAAAGGCTTGGTGAAGGGATCTGCTAGGTTATTTTCTGAGGCTATCTATTCCACCATGATTTTTCGTCTCTGGATGAAATCCCGAATTATATGGTACTTCTACTCGACGTGCTTTCCCTTCTTGTAGTTCCTGGGTTCTTTGGATTGTGAGACTACTCCAGTATTATCTCAATACACCACAATCAGTTTCACCATGTATAGGACAACTCCAAGTTCTAAAAGAAACTTCCGGAGCTGGACTGCTTCCTTAGATGGCTCCGAAGCTACCACATACTCAGTTTCCATGGTTAAGTTAACAATGCAAGATTAGTTGATACTCTTCCATGAAACAGCTCCTCTAGATAAAGTGAAAACATATCCATGAAATAGCTCCTCTAGATAAAGTGAAGACATATCCGCTAGTAGATTTTTTTCTCATCTTTATCTGCCTAGAAGTCTGAGTCTGTGTATCCAGTAGAAACCAAGTCATTAGCCCAGTAAACCAGTATATAATCTCTCATACCTTTAAGGTACTTGAGAAAATACTTTGCAGCTTGCCAATGAATCTCCCCAAGGTTTGACTTATATCTACCAACTACGCCTACGACAAAGCAGATATCTGGCCTAGTGCACAGCATGGCGTACATGAGACTTTTCACAGCCGAAGCGTAAGGAATCCTACTCATTCTGTCTTTTTCTTCTTGGGACTTAGAATAGTCCTTTGAATAAAAAGACAACCCATGTCTGCAAGGGATTAGAGCTCCTTTACTTTAGTCCATATTGAACTTGGCTAACATCTTGTCAATGTATGTCGTTTGGGATAATCCTAACATTTTCTGCTTCCTATTTCTAAGAAGCTTAATTCCGAGAATGTAACTGGCTTTTCCTAAATCCTTCATACTGAATTGATTAGACAACCAAACCTTAGTAGATGACAATGTTCCTACACCATTCCCAATGAGTACAACGTCATCTACATATAGGATAAGAAAAATCACATTTATGCCTTCCAATTTCTTGTACATGCATGGTTCATCCTCATTTTGAATGAAACCGTAAGATTTTACAGTCTCATCAAAATGAATGTTTCATACTATAGATGCCTACTTATGTCCACAAATGGACTTCTTAAGCTTGCAAACCATATGTTCCTGGCCTTTAACAATAAAACCTTCAGGCTGGAATATATAGATATCTTCACTAAGATGGCCATTAAGAAATGCTATCATCACATCTATTTGCCATATCTCGTAGTCGTAATGACATGCGATGGCAAGGAGGATATGGATAGACTTAAGCATGGCTACCAGGGAAAAGGTTTTCTCATAATCGATTCCCACTTTCTGAGTATACCATTTCACCACAAGTCTAGCTTCAAAGGTTTCCACCTTCCCATCTACTCCCATTTTCCTCTTGTATACCCACTTACACCCAATGGGTTTTATCCTTTCAGATAAAGCTACAAGATCCCAAACTTGATTAAAGTACATTGACTCAATCTCGACTTTCATTGCTTCATGCCATAGATTTGCATCGGCATCAGTAATAGCCTCCTTGTATGTAACACCCCAAAACCTAGGCCCAACAGAGCCGGGGATGTCGCCCCGTCCAAAGGACAAGGGGTTTTTATAACTAAGTCACACAATTAAAATAATAGAATAAAAATAATACTTTAAACTAAAAATTTATTACAATCCAAGATTGCAAAATAAATCCATAAATAAAATTTCCACTCTCATCTTCTCAAAGCAATACAAAAAAATAAATGACAAAATTCTCTTCCAAGGCAGACAACACTAGCTACTCATCCCCACAGCAGGATCGACCAGAAATCATGGTAAAAAGGGTGATGAGATAAAAATCTCAGTAAGTCCGTGTGTGCTTTGAGTGTCCAGTGAAAATAGTTCGTGAATACAAAGTATAAATCTTTATAAGAAAAATACTGGCAAGCAATAAACATTAGTCAAAATCAAGAGTGGTGTTTTGGCTTTTCCAACCATACATAATCAATAAAATCAACCACTTAAAAGAAATGATCATAGGTTACCACACATTGGGCCCCATAACTGATCAGAATGCCGACACTGTAACACCCCACTACCTAGGCCCACCAGGGCCGGGGATGTCGCCCCGTTCAAAGGACAAGGGGTCTTTATAACTAGGTCACACAAATAAAATTGCGGAATAAAAATAATACTTTAACTTAAAATTTATTATAACCCAAGAAAAAATCCAAGATTAAATCCAAGAATTCCAAAAACAAAACCAAAATAAAAATTATCCACTCTCAACTCCCCAAAGCATTACACAAATCAAATATCAGAAAATCTTCCAAGGCAGGCAATATCAAGCTACTCATCCCCACAGCAAGATCGACCTGAAATCATGGTAAAAAAGGTGATGAGATAAAAATCTCAGTAAGTCCGTGTGTGTTTTGAGTGTCCAGTGAAAACAGTTCGTGAATGTAAAGTATAAAATCTTTATAAGAGAAATACTGGCAAGCAATAAACATTAGTTAAAATCAAGAGTGGTGTTTCAGCTTTTCCAACCATACATAATCAATAAAATCAACCACTCAGAAGAAATGATCATGGGTTACCACACGTTGGGCCCCATAACCGGTCAGAATGCCGACACTTTGCGTAGACTGACAAAAGGTAGGTGATCGGCCTACCGGGCAAGATACTCCTCATTCTCTATACCCAAACAACAACCGGGTGTCAATTCCGGCAAAACACAATCACTTAACTGAAAAATAACTGCTAGCTCGGATTGGCACGACCTACTGGACAGACATCTTATCCGAAAAGGACTAACCCCTCAAAGGTGGCCACCTACTGAGAGACTTACCCTAACCCCTCAAAGACTAGCCCTAGCAGCCCACCCTTATTGAGTACTCAACGTAACATATCCCACTTGGGAAAAATGAACAAAACACAGTTTCACATGAAAATGGCAATTAAGGATTTCCAAAGTCTTTGTCAAAATCAGTTTTAGAAAGAGTTTTGAGTTTGAGTAAATCTGCTTATTGATTTTTAAATAATTTGGTTGCCTAAAATAAGAAATTAGTTAATCCTCAATTGCCTTTACAGAAATGAGTGTCCATGCACTCTACATTTGGCTTGCCTTAATAAACATTTTACATCAATCAAGTTTTATACAAGAGCTTACCTGATCCTTAGCTTAAGATAAAATAAAGATCTTCAACCGCTGACCTAACCCCGCCTGGGGTAAATATAAACCACAATCAAACTCAAACCAAAATCCACTTTCATAAATAAAACTAGGTCACTCACTACTACCATGATCCTAGTGTCTCAAGCTTTAAGGCCAAATAATAAATAAAAAGGTCTATAAGCTAAGTCTAATTTGATATTTAAAATAATTAGTGTTTTGGGAAATAAGTACTAATAAGTTGAAGGTTTCATTCTTGCTAAGAATAATTTAGAGTTTATTTGATGAAGAGTCCTAGGTGGTATTAGGTAAAATAATAATTAATTATTTGAAAATAATTGATAACTAAAATTAGTTGAAAATAACTTTTAATGGGTCTTGATTGAAAGCTAATAAATAAATTTTAACAGGTTTTGATTAAAAGATAATAATTGAAAGATAATAAATTTTAATGATATTTATGAATATAAGACTTACAAAATTAATATTTTTACTTATTATGATTATTTTCATAAAAGGCTTTATTTGATATTATCATTTTATATAATGTCTATATATTTTTTTTCTAGTAAAGTTATTATTTATTTGACTAAAATATCCTTATTATATATATAATAATCCAAATCTACCATTCCTAGGTTTTTTTCGAAATTACTAGCAAAATTCATAATATTAAACATTTTATTGAAGAAATAAAATTTAGCTTAGGGACAATTAGGTCATGATCATAATTCCACTTGCTAACTATAATCATGAACATATACTCCACTTCAATTCATCAAATCATCCAAATCATGAATAAAAGCATAGATCTAAATTTATCAAGGCATGATCCAACCTCTACTAGCATAAACATAATCATGGCTTTAATAATCATACATGAATATAAATCCTATTTACCATAGGTGACATAATCCCTAGCATACTTAACCACAAATACTACTTATGACATGAAGACATGCATTAACCCTAAAAACACCATACAATCAACTAAGATAATCAACTCATGCATAAATCTCATCTCCAACATAATCACACATTTATTCATGCTTCAATCTCTACTCATCACAACAACACATGCTCAAATCCTATTCATAATCCATCTCCTACCAATATCATCCTAGAGACATGAATCTAGAAATTA
The DNA here is from genome assembly GCA_026120185.1 of Voacanga thouarsii. Taxonomy (NCBI): domain Eukaryota; kingdom Viridiplantae; phylum Streptophyta; class Magnoliopsida; order Gentianales; family Apocynaceae; genus Voacanga; species Voacanga thouarsii. The sequence goes on from JANUWF010002002.1 coordinate 728,759, forward strand.
AAAGGAGGGTTGAAAAGGCTTACTTGATTGATGAGTACCTTGAAGGAGTTTTGAATGAATCTCAACTCCAAGATGACTAAATCCGTCCAAGGGAGATGAAGAAAGCATGGCCATTGGTGAAGAAGTCATTCGGCCAAGAGGGAAAGGATATTCGGCCAAGAGAGAGAGAAGAAGAGAGTCCATTAGCATGTTTATTCATATATATATTCATTAGAGATCAAAGATTAGTGAAGATGAAGTTGATTGAACAAACCTACCTTGAAGGTGTTCTTGAGCCTTCACAAAAATTCTGATTTTTTATCCAAAAGAGCAAGTTGGATTTTGGAGTTTGATGTTAAAAATGGTATGGATGGACTCATGGCAGTGAGTAGATGAATTCTGGAATTTTTGGAAAAAGTTTGAAGTGGTTTGGAGAGGTATTAGGCAAAAGAAAAGAATAGGTATTCTTAGTGTTCTATGTGTGCTTGAAGGTTGAAGAGAATGGAGAGATTTTAGATTGGAAGCTGCCGAAATCTTGTGGGATTGTAGTGGCCGAATTGCTAGAGTGTTTTAGGTAGATGATTTTTTTTTTTTTTTTTTGTTTGAAAGGAGAAGGAAAGGCTGGTTGTTGAAATCCTAAAAGAATATTTTTGAGAATCAAATTTGGAAACAAAATATAACAATAATATCTTTGATCAATAGAGAGCTTTTTGGAGCTGCTATGGCCGACTGATTGCTCTGTGATTTGGCTGGATGAAAGCTGGTTGAAGAAGGTTAATGGTGGCTAAAAAGAAGGAGTGTAATGGTAAAGGAAAGGTCTAGTTATTTGAGGGACATTTTATGGAAGGTTGCTAAATTAAGGTTGCTGGAATTTTGGTGTCCAATCAAGCCATGATTGCAGTAATTTGTTGGAGATATTTTAGGGCAGCCATGTCTGGTTTTTCGTGCAGAAGCTTGGGGAAGACAATGGAGTTCAGTTCATGGCTGTTTGAGAGTGGTTTGTGCGGAAGAAAGATGGAGTTTAGGCCAGGGCTGGATGAGGAAACAAAGCTGGATAGAAAATTCCTATACAGATCGCCATTGCTGGAATTTTTTTCTGGGCAGTTTCGACTACCATTTTCCAGTCAGATTGTAGAGAGTTTGAAGGAGATTTCAGAGGTCCTTCATGGATGGTTTCCAGCCTTCTTCATGGAGGGAAAATGTGGCTAAGAAGTTGGGAGAAAACTGGAAGAAAACAGCTTAGTTGAAGACCACTAAAGCTGCGATTTTAACCAAAAATTTTTCTAGTTTTGCACAACATTTGTGCAGCCCGAAATTAACCAGAAAATTTCAGATTCCAAGCTGATCAAAAGGGCCATTTTTTGGCAGCATTTGGGAGGGAATAATGGCTGTGAATTTCAACACTTTGCATGCACAAGAAGCTGGAAAAAATTTCAGATCATTACATGAAGGAAAATGAACCTAGCTAGAGTGGAGATTTGAAGGTTCACTAGGGGAATTAATTCTCTTGGAACCTTCCCCATCTCTTTCATATTTTCGGTCTATAAGATGTCTTTCACTAAGACATTTTGAACTTTCAAAGCCACAGCACTTTACTGAATTTTCTAGAATGAAATTGGCTAAAACAAATTGACGAATCTAATGAATTGAGAAGTAGGAAAAATTAAGGATCAAGAAAGGATGAATTCCCTTAGGAATTTTTGTAGGGTACAAGAATAGGATTAGGGTACTCCTATCATGTCTCCCCTAGGACAACACCTCTACTCTACTCTAAAGCACATAAGGCCAAAAATACAATCTTCCCAAGCAAAAATAAAATTTAATCATGCTAAAGCTCCAATGATGGAATTTAAACCCAAGACCTCAAGAATTAATTACAAAGCACTAACCACTACACCACAACAACTCTTGTTGTTATTTTCTCTCTAAATATTTTTCCTATTTAATCCTCAAGCTATCTCCCTATTTTCATCTCAAGCAAAAATTATCATTTTGCCATTCTTACTCAATAAACATAATCAAACCCCTGAGACTATAACACACATATCCAAAGCACATAAAATCATATAAAAATATATTTAAACATGCAATAAAATATGATATACATCCCAACCCCCTTACTCTAAGGTTGGTTTCGACTGGGGTTTCACATTGTATCTAGTGGGATCTTATTCTTGATGATCAGAGACCAGCTCGAAAACCTCTCCCGTCCATCTTTCTGAAACCTTAGATACCCTCCCACTATAATGAGGCTCCATTTGTACAGGTTCTTGAGGCTGTGCCTCTTCTTGTTCCATAATCAGGTCTGAAGAAATTGATTCCGAAGATAACTTCTCCTCGAGTTCTAATCTTATTGAACATTTAGTGGAAGTACTTTGATCATCCTCCAAGTATCTAGCAGTAGTACTTACCAGTACTTTCTGCTCCTTGGAATGATAAAAGTAACCTCCTTTCATCCCTTTTGGATACCCACAAAATAGCATAATTCTGATCTTAATTCTAGCTTGTCTCCTTTGATTAGTACATAAATTGGACAGCCCATATCATGAGATGATTCAAACTTGGCGTAACATCTCATAGGGCGTCTTAGGTACTGACTTGGAAAGTACCAAGTTCAGAATGTATGTCGCAATTTCCAGGGCATAACCCCAAAAAGAGACCGAAAGAGTAGCATGGACATCATGCTTTGGACCATTTCCGTCAATGTCCTATTCCTTCTCTCAGCTACTCTATTCTGTTGGGGTGTCCCCAGCGCAGAGAGCTGGGATACTATCCCATGATGTACCATGTAATCCTTGAATTCACTAAGAAGGTACTCTTCACCACGATCCAATCGTTTTGATCAGTTTACCTGTCTAACGCTCCACTTCAGCCTTATGCTCTTTGAACTTGTCAAAAGAGTCAGACTTGCACCTCATCAGGTAGATATAACCAGACCTTGTACAATCATCCACGAAAGTGATGAAGTATTCAAACCCCCCTCTAGCTGATGTAGACAAAGGACCACACACATCAGTGTGAACAAGGCCCAATATCTCCTTGGCTCTATCAGCCTTTTGGGTGAACGACCTTTTTGTCATTTTTTCCCATAAAGCAGGATTCACACTGAGGTCAACTTTCTAATCTTAATCCCAAGGGCCTATCATGGATTAACCTCTGAATCCTAATTGAGTTAATATGATCCAACCTTAAATGCCAAATATATGTGTCATTGACATTGGTTTTTCTCTTCCTACTTAAAGGTTCAGATTGAGCGTTATTGATTTGATTATTTATAGGATTTAAGAAGAATAAGTTTGCATATATGTACCCAGAACAAAGAACTTCTTCATTTCTACTGATAGTAATACTATAATGGAAAGAAATAGAATATTCCTGATTTATAAGTTTTACAACTGAAACCAAATTCTATCTAAATCCAGGTACATATAAAATATCTTTCAAAATAACTACTCTATTATAATAAAAAAATAAGATACAGCTCTCCCACTGCAAGGGCCCATACTTACACGCCATTTCCTACTCGTAGTCCATGCTCGCCCTTCTGGAGTCTTCTTATCTTCCTAAACTCCTGCAAAGAGTTATAGATATGATCAGTGGCTCCAAAATCAATAATCCAAATGGAAGTTGATCCAACCATTGAAACTGACTCTAGATAGAGAACAATACTTGTAGGGTTTTTAGATAGAACCTCAACTACAGCATATCAAAGTATATGCTTCCAGCTTCATCAGACCACCAACTTATACTCAAGCGGTAGAGTATTTGTCCACACTGTAGCAGTAATAGTCTGGTTTCTTCTAAATAATACTTTTAGAAACCACTATTATAAGTACTATTCTATGTATTCGAAATACACTTATGTTATGAAGTAAGTGGACTACTCACTGGACAAAGGTAAGCCATTCCTCATTTAGAATTTATAACACAATAATCTAAACACGATAAAGTTTCCATTCTCATCAATTGGTTAAGAACAAACATTTATGCGTTAAGCAACCCATGATTCCTACCTTACTGTGAAAGATAACTATTTACATGGATCACTTACTTAAACACAATGGGCCTTTTCAAACATGAATCATGCATAAATAAAATGCAAATTTACAAACAAATTTTTTAGAATAAATTCTTTTATTAATAAATTAGATAATTACATCAGAAACCTAGTCTAGAGGGCATACACTCCAATGTTAGGATGTATGCCCTCATAGACTATGTTTCTGATGTAAAAATCGAATGTTTTAATAAAAGAATTTATTTTCTAAAATTGTTTGTGAATTAACAATTTTATTTATGTACACTTACATTTGGAAAAGACCCATTGTGTTTAAATAAGTGATCCATGTGAATGGAGGTCTTTCATAGTAAGGTATGGATCATAGGTTACTTAGCACATAAACTTTTGTTCTTAACCGATTGATGAGAATAGGAATCTCATCATGTTTAGGTTATTATGTTGTGAATTCTAAATAGGGAATGGCTTACCTTTAGCCAGTGAGTAGTCCATTCACTTCATGACATAAGCGTATTTAGAATACGTAGAACAGGACCTATAGTGGTGGTTTCTTAAAAGTACTATATGGTAGAAACCTAGACTACTACCGCTATAGCGTGGACTAGTACTTACGACTTGAGTATGAGTTGGTGGTCTGACAAAGCTGAAAGCATATACTTTAATATGCTATAGTTGAGGTTCTATCATAGGGCCAATATACTTGCATGTTGGGTTATATGTGACTAGTTAGTTAAGACGGACTTGTACAAGATAGTTTCTATACTATATCGCCTCTTATAGTTGTCTGAATGATCTGAATATCCAGGGCCTTAGGAAATATGACTTGGATGTTTGCTTTATGGTAGCTCCCTTGGAAAGCGGAAACAATCTAGGAGGTCGTGGATCATTAGACTAGAGGCCTAAGGATGGTAGATGCCATTTAGAGAGGTGTTAGTACACTTCTTCCTCTCTAAATATATGACGATGTATAGATGGGTATTTTAGTCATTACACCTGTAGGTCAGAGACTTTGCTAACGCAACATTGTCCTTGATGTCAATATTTCCTTATGGTGATATTAGAAAATATTTGCAAAATACAGCTATTTATATAGCAAAGGTATTTTGGTCATTTTAGTAGCCAAGGCAGTGTGTATTTTGGTCCCCAGTATAGACCGTAAGTCCTAATTAAATACAGACTAAGGAATTGATCTTAAATTAAATGGAATTATTTTATTTAAGTAGCCTAATTTAATTATTGGGCTAGAATAAAATAAAGGTCCATGAAGAGAGAATTAATTAAATTAGTTTGGTGGGTTAATTAATTATTCAGGGCTTTGGCCCAATTTGAATAATTAGGGATTAACCTTGAACTAAACTGATTTAGGCTTATTTAATTGGACTGGTTTATTTGGGCTGAAAAATTAATTATTTGTTGGGCCATTAAGTTGGTTCCAACTAGAATAATTAATTAAGCCCAATAGGTTAAACTAAGAGTCCAATGGCCCAGTCCAGTTTAACCTAGGGTTTTTTTATTTTAGGTTAAACAAGGGGATTAGGGTTGAGGATAATTATCGTTGTTTTACCACACAAGAGTGACGGCTTCTTCTCTGTAGAGCCAGACGTCTCTCTCTTTCTCTCTCCAGAAAATTCCCTAGCTCGTTAGTTGTTCACCAAACGGTTGTTAGGCAGGCCATATACTGGAAGACCGAGAGTTCGGCGTTAACATATATGCAAAGGCAGAGTAGGAGGCTTACAGGAATAGCACCAGAGGCTTCTACCACCACACCTGCACCGGTTACACACGTTCTGGTACAGCTAACACTTAGAATGAGAAAAAGAGGTAAAATTTTTAAAACCTCGGGATTGGGACAGGGTGGAACTGGCGCTGGCTAGGCAGCCAGAACTGGCACCGGCCCTGCCCAGGAATCCCTGTTCTTATTTTTCTAGTTTTTTTATGTTCGCTTCCGCTACGTGCTCCATGTTTTCCAGCTTTCCGTACCTTCAATTTCTATCAGAGCATGAAGGTTTTTGTGAAAATATAGGAAGCATGCATCTAGATGAATATGTGTGATTAAAAATTGTGATCCTTCGCTGTTTATGGTATGGATAGATTCTCTGTTAAACCTCGCGGGTAAAGGTATAGGAATCTGTAATTTACTGTTTTTCTTAGTAAATCGTGTAAGCCCAATGTTTATGGGTATAGGCAGTTGTTGGTTTTTGTTGATTTTATTGTATTTGGATTGGAATCAGAGAGCCATGGATACCAGAAGCTGTATAGAAAAATAGGAGAAATTCGCAGTAAAAAAACCTGCAGGAAGAGGTGAACAGAGCCTAATCGGCGCCGGCTTGGCTTTGGAAGGCCGCCGCGCGCTGTTTTTTTTTTTTTTGTGAGTCCAGGTTCTGTGCGGCGGGTGCAATGGACCACAGTGCATATAGGCACATGATCCAGTGCGGCGGGTGCAGTGGACCAAGGAGAAATTTTTTTGATTTTTTGCTTGTAATTTTTCTTGCAATTTCTCTTGGTTTTAGGGTTCATACTAGGCGAAGTTAATATTTTTACAATAGTTAATATTCATTGAATATTTTTGCATGAAAAATATTAGTAAGGGATTTTAGGATTAAACATGACCATTAATTAATTAATTAATGTATTTAATTCTATTATCTAGGCACTTATGTTTAAAATATAGAAGAGCATGAAAATGTCTACAGTTTTTCTAGCATGCTATTTATTTTTAGTACCTATGTGCACGTTTTCTCAACGACCAAAGTCCTTGGGAATGTTTTGACAAGGAAAACATTTTTCTACAAATTAAATGGTTATTTTAGCTTGAACAAAAATTAATCCTTAGATATTTTCTCAAAAGATTTAATCCTTGATATAAAAATATATTGGATTTAGATATTATTGTAAGTTAAAATAGAAAGCCGTTTTGTTTTAATTTTGGCACAAGAAAAATGTTTTGTCAAATAAACTTGAGACCAAAGTCTCTAGAAAGTTTTAATTGGAAATTTTTTTAAATCATTAAGTTTTTAACTTAAATAAAATTAGTCCATGGGAAAATCTCTCAAAGGATATAAGCCTTGACATGGAGAATTTTATGGACTTAGACATTTTATTTTTGAGTTATGGGAAAACTTAATGGAAATTTCAAAAGGACATTTTTCAACAAATCCTTGTTTTAAAAGACTAAGTGGGAGAGGGGTTCCAACGGCCCCATGACTTCCATCATGATCCTTATTAGAGATTGTGGGTCCCCTCGCATCACCCTGGGAGTGAACCCATATAGGATTGGGATACCACAAGGATCTAGATCTAATGGAGGGATGTAATTAATAACCCAGGGCACGTATTATGATCGACTAGCCCCTCATTGGAGGTTATAATGCGAGGTATATCCATAGGAAATGAGAGGAAATGGCCATCCTCTCGATGGAGTTATCTTCTAGATCATTACCTAGAAGGGAAATTAATTTGTGGTGGTTAACACACTTAGCTTCGGAAACTGTTAATCTTCCCAAGAAGCTATGTCAGTTTTCCTAAGAGCCAAATTGATTATTATTAGTTTTGATAATAAGGATAAAGTGCACATATTTGTTTTGTTTTCACAAACTGATTTTTTTTTTTTTTTCAGAAATGGTGGGAGGTTCTTTTAGTCCATTGGCCGTTATTCTCCTGGAGAATAAGCTAATGGGACCAAACTATGTGGACTGAAAAAGAAACCTGGACATAATACTCAAAGCTGAGAAGTATAAGTATGTCTTGTACGAAACCTGCCCTGTAATTGGGGAGGGTTCCACCGCCGAGGAGCGTGAGGCTAAGAAGGCATGGAAGAATGCCGACGAGATGGCTCGTTGTTACATGTTTGCCTCTATGTCTAATGTGCTCCAATCCAAACATGAGCACATGACCACTGCGTACGACATAACCCAATCATTAGCCACGATGTTCGCAGATAAGAGTCGGCCCGCAAGGCAGGAGGCTCTTCGAACCATCATAAACACTAAGATGGCTGAGGGAGCATCAATCAGAGAGCATATACTTAAAATAATTGCTGCTTTCGAGGAGGCAGAAATTTTAGGAGCTGTCATTGACCCCGAGAACCAAGTGGACATGGTTTTCGAATCTCTACTGGGTTCCTTCACTCAGTTCAAGTTGAACTATAACATGAACAAGTTGAACATAGGTTTGATTGAGTTGATGAAGGAACTCCAAATGGCGGAGAAGGTTATGAAACCACAGTTAAAGGCAATGATTGCTAAGGCTTCATCTTCTAGAACTGGGCCTAAGCCCAGAAAGTTCAAGAAGAAGAAGGGGAAGACCCAGCCCAAAGACAAACCCAATGGTAAGTGCTTCAAATATGGACTGAAGGGACACTAGAAAAATGACTGTCCAGATCTTCAAGCCAAGAAAAACTCCACAGGTAATGTTTTCTATCTAGAGTCTATATCAATGGTTGGATCAACTTCCACTTGGATTGTTGATTCGGGAGCCATTGATCACATCTGTAACTCCTTGCAGGGGTTTAGAAAGATAAGAAGACTCCAGAAGAGCGAACATGGACTATATATGGGAAATGGAACACAAGTTTGGGCCCTTGTAATGGGAGAGCTGTATCTTATTTTTTATTGTAATAGAATAGTGGTTTTGAAATATATTTTATATGTACCTGGATTTAGATAGAATTTGATTTCAGTTGCAAAACTAATAAATCAAGGATATTCTATACCTTTCAATTTTGGTATTTCTATCAGTAGAGATGGAGAAATTCTATGTACTGGGCACATGTATGGAAATTTATTTTTCTTAAATCCTATTAACAATCAATTAAATAATACTTAATCTGAACCTTTAACAAGGAAGAGAAAGACCAATATCAATGACTCTTTTCTTTGGCATCTAAGGTTGGGTCATATCAACTCAACTACGATTCAGTGGTTGATCCATGATGGGCCTTTGGGCTCATTGAGATTGGAAAATTGGCCTCAGTGTGAGTCCTGCCTAATGGGAAAGATGACCAAGAGGTCATTTGCCCCTAAGGCAGATAGAGCCAAGGAGGTATTGAGTCTTGTTCACACTGATGTGTGTGGTCCGTTGTCTACACCAGCTAGAGGAGGTTTTGAATACTTCATCACTTTCATGGATGATTGTACAAGGTTTGGTTATGTTTACCTGATGAAATGCAAGTCTGACTCTTTTGACAAGTTCAAAGAGTTTAAGGCTAAAGTAGAGCGTCAGACAGGTAAATTGATCAAGACCTTACGATCGGATCGTGGTGGAGAGTACCTCATTGGTGAATTCAAGGACTACATGGTACATTATGGGATAGTATCCCAACTCTCTGCGCCGGGACGCCCCAGCAGAATGGAGTAGCTAAGAGAAGGAACATGACATTGATGGAAATGGTCCGAAGCATGATGTCTTATGCTACTCTTCCGGTATCCTTTTGGGGATATACCCTAGAAACAGTGGCATATATCTGAACTTGGTGCCTTTCAAGTCAGTACCTTGGACTCCCTATGAGATGTGGACTGAGCGTAAGCCAAGTCTGAATCATCTCAGGATATGAGATTGTCCAGCTTATGTACTGGTCAAGGAAAATAAGTTGGAACCAAGATCAGGATTATGCTATTTTGTTGGATATCCAAAAGGGACAAATGGTGGTTACTTTTATCATCCTAAGGAGTAAAAAGTACAAGTTAGTACTAATGCTAGATACTTTGAGGATGTTTAAAGTACTTCCACAAAAGGTTCAACTAGGTTAGAACTGAAGGAGAAGTTATCTTTAGAAGCAACTTCTTCTGACCCAATTGTAGAACAAGAAGAGGCACAGTCTTAAGAGCCTGTACATATGGAGCCTCGTCGTAGTGGAAGAGTGTCTAGGGTTCCAGAGAGATAGATAGGAGAAGCTTTTGAACTAGTCTCTGACTATCAGGAACAAGACCCCACTAGATACGAGGAGGCTATTGCTGATGCCGATGCAAATCTGTGGCATGAAGCAATGAAAGCAGAGATTGAGTTTATGTATCTCAATTAGGTTTGGGATCTTGTAGCTTCACTTGAAGGGATAAAACTCATAGGGTGTAAGTGGATATACAAGAGAAAAAGGGGAATAGATGGGAAGGTGAAAACCTTTAAAGCTAGGCTTGTGGTAAAAGGGTATACTCAGAAAGAGGGAATCGATTATGAGGAAACCTTTTCCCTGGTAGCTATGCTTAAGTCCATCCGTATTCTCCTTGCCATCGCATGTCATTATAACTATGAGATAAGACAAATAGATGTCAAGATGGCATTTTTAAATGGCCATCTTAGTGAAGACATCTATATGTCCTAACCGGAAGGTTTTATTGCTGAGGGCCAAGAGCATATGGTTTACAAGCTTAAGAAGTCCATCTATGGACTTAAGCAGGCATCAAGAGTATGGAACATTTGTTTTGATGAGACTATAAAGTCTTATAGTTTTGTTCAAAACGAGGATGAACCATGCGTGTACTAGAAGCTTGAAGGTATTAATGTGATTTTTCTTGCCTTATATGTGGATGATATTCTACTCATTGGAAATGATGTAGGGTCATTATCATCTACAAAAGTTTGGCTATCTAGTCAATTCAGTATGAAAGACTTGGGAGAAACCAGCTATATTCTCGGGATTAGACTTCTTAGAAATAGGAAGCAGAGAATGTTAGGATTATCCCAAGTAGCATACACTGACAAGATACTGGCCAGGTATAGCATGGATTCATGCAAAGGAGCTCTAATTCCTTGCAGACATGGGTTGTCATTTTCTTCAAGGGACTATCCTAAGTCTCAAGAAGAAAAGGACAAAATGAGTAGGATTCCCTATACTTCGGCTGTGGGAAGTCTCATGTACGCTATGCTGTGTACTAGGCCAAATATCTGCTTTGCCATAAGCTTGGTTAGCGGATATCAATCAAACCTTGGGGAGGTTCATTGGTATGATGTAAAGCATATACTCAAGTACCTCAAGGGAACGAGAGATTATATGCTGGTTTACAGGGCTGATGATTTGGTTTCTATAGGATACACAGACTCAAACTTCTAGGCGAATAAGGATGAGAGAAAATCTACTAGTGAATATGTCTTCACCTTGTCTGGATGAGCTATTTCATGGAGGGGCATCAAGCAATCTTGCATTGCTGACTCAACCATAGAAGCTGAGTATGTGGCAACTTCGAAAGCATCCAAGGAAGCAGTCTAGCTCCGGAAGTTTCTTTCAGAACTTGGAGTCGTGCCACACATGGACAGGCCGATTGTGATGTATTATGACAACACTGGAGCAGTATTACAATCAAAAGAACCCAAGAACTACAAGAAGGGGAAGCACATCAAGAGGAAGTACCACCTGATCTGAAATTTCATTCAGAGACGGGAAGTCATAGTGGAACAGATTACCTCTGAGAACAATCTAGCAGATCCATTCACCAAGCCTTTGGCTGAGAGAGTCTTCAAGAGACACTTAGACGCCATAGGGTTGGGCACCTATGGACTTACTTAGTCTTAGAGTGCAAGTGGGAGATTGTTGGGATGTATGCCCTCTTAGACTAGGTTTCTGATGTAAAAATCAAATGTTTTAATAAAAGATTTTATTTTCTAAAATTGTTTAAAAATTTACAATTTTATTTGTGCAGAATTACGTTTGGAAAAGACCCATTGTGTTTAGTGGTCCATGTGAATGGTGGTCTTTCACAGTAAGGTATGAATCACGGGTTACTTAGCACATAAATTTTTGTTCTTAATCGATTGATGAGAATGGGAATCTCATCATGTTTAGATTATTATGTTGTGAATTCTAAATAGGGAATGTCTTACCTTTAGCCAGTGAGTAGTCCATTCACTTCATGACATAAGCGTATTTAGAATACGTAGAACAGGACCTGTAGTGGTGGTTTCTTAAAAGTACTATATGGTAGAAACCTAGACTACTACCGCTATAGCGTGGACTAGTACTCTACGACTTGAGTATGAGTTGGTGGTCTGAGGAAGCTGGAATCATATACTTTGATATGCTATAGTTGAGGTTCTATCGTAGGGCCAATATACTTGCATGTTGGGTTATGTGTGATTAGTTAGTTAAGACAGACTTGTACAAGATAATTTCTATACTATATCGCCCTTTGTGATTGACTGATGATCTGAATATCTAGGGCCTTGGGAAACATGACTTGGATGTTTGCTTTAGGGTAGCTCCCTTGGAAAGCGAAAATAATCCAAGAGGTCGTGGATCATTGGACTAGAGGCTTAAGAATGGTATATGTCATTTAGAGAGGTGTTAGTACACTTCTTCCTCTCAAAATATATGGCAATGTATAGAGGGGTATTTTAGTCATTACACTTGTAGGTCGGAGACTTTGCTATCACAACATTGTCCTTAGGGTCAATATTTCCTTATGGTGATATTAGAAAATATTTAAAATGCAAAATACGGCTATTTATATGACAAGGGTATTTTGGTCATTTTAGTAGCCAAGGCAGTGTGTCTTTTAGTCCTCAGTATAGACTGTGTGTGAAACCCCACCTAAAGCCAACCCTAGAGTAAGGGAGTCGGGATGCATATCATATTATTTTACATGAATAAATATATTTTTGAATGATTTTATGTGCTTTAGAATTGTGGTTTATAGGTTAAAAGGCTTAGTTATGCTTATTGAGTAGGAAGGGTAAAATGGTAATTTTGCTTGAGGTCAAAATAGGAAGATTGCTTGAGGATTGAATAGGAGGAATATGTGGGTGAGAAAATAAGAGCAAGAGTTAGTGTGGTTTAGTGGTTAGAGCTTTGTGGTTTAATTGCTAAAGTCATGAGTTCAAATCCCACCATTTAAGTTTTTATCATGATTATCTTGATTAAATTTGAATTTTGTTTTCTTGCATTCCATAAAATAGGAATGTTGTCTTAGGGGAGACATGAAGAAAATGTCCTAATCTTATCAATGTGTCCTAAAAAGAATTCTAGAGGAATTCTTGTCCTTTTATTACCTCTAGCTTTGTCCTAGCACCTTCATAATTTAAATAAACCAAAATCCATTAAATCTCTCCTTTTAAATTCCAAAAATTCTGTGATGATTCTTCAGCCTTGAATTTCGAAAAATCAGTCTTGGAGGATAGAGGATTGGCCGAAAATAGGAGAGTAGTTAGGATGGATTCCCAAGAGAAATAAATCACCATGGTAGAACCTTCAATCTTACCATCATGTTGTTCATAGTTTTAATGAAGGAAAATCTGGAAATTTTCCAGAATTTTTGCAAACCAGCTTTTCGGAAAATTCAGCCAGTAAACCTACTCATTTTCTGCCAGAAAAATGGTCATTTCATGTGGTTTGAAGGCTGAAAATTCTGTGCAATTTTCGGACTGCACAAACTGCACAAAACCAAAAAAAAAATTCCTGCACAATTCGCTGCATTCTAAGCTGGAATTGGAGCTGTCTTTTTGTTAGCAATTCAGCTGAAACACCCTCTGTTTTTCTCCAGAAAGAAGGCTAGAAAACCACCCTTGTAAGACCTTCAAACACCCCAAAAAACCAGCTGTAAATCGAGACAAGTAAATGCAAAAATTCTACACCAAAAGTCTTCATCATTCAAAACTCTTGAGCATTGAAACCAAAAAATTTTCCAGCTTTGTCTCTCAAAGCCAAGGCCGAAGAACACCCTTCAAATCTCTGGAAATTGAACCTTGTTCAGCCATGGAATGACCACCATTAACCTCCACACTTACCTTGAGTTCTTGGACTTCATAATCATACCTCAAAAATCTCTTAAGATGACTCTAACCAAAACTCATTTGAACTTCAAAAAAAATTCTAGAATTTTACTCTATTAAACCACTCTTGTAACAAGCTAATAAACCAGAATTTTCTCTGCCATCATAGACTGAATTTTGGCCAGCTATTTACCTAAACAACCTTCATTCATTTCAACAAAATTAGCTTGTTCAGCCGGCACCATTGAAGAGCAAAGAAACCTTCCTTGATCAAGCACCATTAGCTAACCTCCTACCTTAAACAACTCCACAATTTCCTCCATTTGAATTTAAAAAAAAATCTAATCACTCTCTCTTCCACTAGCTGAAAACCGACACTCCCATCTACCCCAATCCATTCGGCCAACAACACTCCAGAAAATTGTGAGCTTTTCTCTCAAATTCTCTCCATTTTCACCAAGAACACACACTATACTTCTTCAAGCCTAAACCTACTCTAAACACCTCCAATCACTCTCAAATACTCCAGATCACTTCTACTTAATCCCTAGGCTTCATTTCTGGTATTTATAACATAAAAACACACAAACAAGAATTTTCAATCGGATCAAAATCAGCTTTTTCTTGAAGGTCTCAAGAACATCAACAAGGTAAACCAAGAACAATCTTCTTGTTCATCCTCTTCCATTCAATTCTCACTAAACCTTTCTAATGCTCTCTCTCTCTCTCTCTCTCTCTCTCTCTCTCTCTCTCTCTCTCTCTCTCTCTCTCTCAGCCAAAATGGTTGATCAACCATCAACCATGGCTGTTTTTCCGTTGGATCAGTCAAGACTCTCCATCGCGCGTGGATCTTCTTTAGTCTTCATCAAAGTAATCGACAATCAAGTAATTATTCTTAAATCCTTCTTTTATTTCTGAATTCATGTCTCTTAGATGATGATAGGAAGAATGGATATGAATAGGAGATTGGGGATATGTATGTGAAGGAAATGGATGGAGTTAAGACATAAAGATTGATGTATATGACTAAGTTATATGGATTTTCTTTGGAATCAATGTATGCTCATCAAGCTTAATAAAATTTATAGATGTTTGAAGCATGTTAGATATTATGACACCAAGGGTGATTAGGCTCTTATGTTTCTATTTTCCATTGAAGCCATTAATGATGATTATGCCTAGCAGGAAATTAACCTTGTGATAGTATGAGATAATTTAAGCATATGTTCATGAATGGATTGGTTTATTATTTGCTGTTGGAGAATGTGTTTATGAATCTTTTCTAGCAATAGGAAAATCATGGTGAAAAATTATTTTCTTGTTAAGTCTAAGTTATTTTTATTAACAAATTTTATTACTTTAGTTAGAATTACTACTATATTTTTCTCTATAAAATTTGAAACTCTAGGAATATTTGGATTAGATTATTAATTAAAATATTAATCTTTTAATTATCAAAGAAATAAAATATTTTATTAAAAATAATATACATAATAATAAATAAATCTTTTATATAAATAATAATAATAAATAAAATATTAGAATTAAATAATGGCCTTGGAGGCCCTAGTTAAAACTTTTACCTATATTCCTAAATATTATTTATATTAAAATCTATTTGTTATTTATCAATTAAAAATTTAATATAATTCATTTATTATTAATTTTAATTATTAATAATTATTTATTATCTATTAAAAAATTATTTGTAATTTATTATTTATTTACAATAAAGCTATTTTTTTTAAATTACCATTTATTAATATTATTTAGGGCTTGGTATTATTTAATATTCAAACCTTAGTTTATTTATTAATAATAACACTCAAGAATTATTATTTGAGTCTATAATTTATTAGCAATTATTTTAGAACCCCTAGTTATTTTAACTTATCAAACTAGACTTATTTTATAAAATTCCTTATCATCTAGCCTTAAAGCTTGGGACATTAGGGTCGTGATTGTAATAAGTTGAATTAGGATTATTTGTGTAAGTGAATTTAGCTTGAATGTAACCTTATGTTTTGTGTTTACCCCAGGCGGGGTTAGGTCAGCCTTGGAAGACTTTTGAATTTGAGCAAGCAAAGAATCAGGTAAGCTCCTGCATAAAACCTGTTTGATGCAAAAATGATTTTCATGGCAAGCCAAATGTAGAGTGCATGGACACTCATTTCTGTAAAGACAAATGAGGATTGACTCTTTTCTTATTTTAGTCAAATAAATTATTTGGAAATCAATAAACAGATTTACTTAAAACTCAATACTCTTCCTAAAACTGATTTTGACAAAGACTTTGGAAATCCTTAATTGCCATTTTCAAGTGGAACTATGTTTTGTTCATTTTTCCCCAAGTGGGATGCGTTACGTTGAGTACTCAATAAGGGTAGGCTAGTAGTGCTAGTTTTGAAGAGTAAGAGCGAGTCTTCTGGCTAGAGGCCACCTCCAGAAGATAAACTCAACTTGGAGAAGCGACAGTACTACTTAGTCAGGCCGTCCGAGCTAGCAAGTTTCAGTCATGTGGACTGTGTGTTTTTCGGAGTGGACAACCGGTATGTTTGGGTGAAGAAAATGAGGACTATCTTACCCGGTAGACCGTACACCTACCTTTCGTCAGTCTGCACAAAGTGTCGGCATTCTTACCGGCAGTATGCACAAAGTGTGGCTTACTGACCATCCGGTTATGGGGCCTAACGTGTGGTAACCCATAATCCTTTCTTTTGAGTGGTTAATCTTATAAATTATGTATGGCTAGAAAAGCCGAAAACACCACTCTTGCTTTTGACTAATGTTTATTGCTAGCCAATATTTCTCCTATAAAGTTTTCACACTTTGCATCCACGAACTGTTTTCACTGAACACCCAAAGCACACACAGACTTACTGAGATTTTTATCTCATCACCTTTTATGCCATGTTTTCAGGTCGATCCTGCTATGGAGATGAATAGCTAGATTTGTTGCCTATGCTTTGAAGACTTTATGTTATTTTTCTTATGTGTTGTTTTTGTTAGAATTTGTGGACTTCTAAACACGGAAAACATCCACGAATCCCTCCCGAGGACCCAGGTAAACGATTAAGATGATCTAAGGTTTAAGAATTACCTCTGGTTGCTGTAATCGAAATCCTTCGATTCTGGTTGCGCTGTTGTACATTCAACCCAAACAATCACCAGACGCTGCAGTATGCGAACGTCCTCTATCGGATACACACCGCGAACTCACTCGATACCCGGGGAGTGCTAGCGCCTAGGGTTTGAGAGGGTTTTTTTCTCTTTTTTGATAGAGAATGGCACGAATGTTCTCAACCGAAAATTTGGACTTTTGAAAAGACGGCTAGGGTTTTCTTAAAAAACCCCCGAACCTCTTAGAGTCCAACCCTAATAATATCTTATCATATTCTAATTAAAATTCAAATTAAATTAAAACTGATATGATAAGATTCTGCCATTATCTCGGTAATTTAACTAATTAATTTACCGAGTCAGATTCTTATAATCTGGATATCATCCAGATTCATCGAACCTGGTCACCAGAAAAATAACCTAACAAGTTCGCTTATTGTGTGACCCTATAGGTTCATTTAACACTGGCAGTGTGCCTAAATCATATTTAAATGGCCCACAAGTTATAAGCGATTTCTAGCAAAACATTATAACTATCCAGGTTAAATGAAGATCGGTGATCTCTTTGAACCAAACCATAATTTTATATTTAGTCCTTTTGTCATATGATATCCAGATTAAGCATAAGGCACGGAGCATGTCATCCTTATTAAGCTTAATCAATTATTTCTTGATTTCATAGTAGACTGTTCAAACAAATGATATCAATATCTTAGATTGATATATTTGAGCACGGCCATGCATTTTTAACAGTCTAACTTATCAAGGGGCCCATGGATATCTCTCCCATAATTGAGAGGGACAAATTCCTTCACAATCAATCATATTCCTCTCCTTGATTTATTCTATATCCAACAGTAGTCTAATTTATTATCTGGTTAAAGACAACTTTAGACAATGTCAAAATATAGAATTTATCAAGTAGGAAACTATGATGAATTTAGGTCGAAGGACTTTCAATATTATTATGGCTAGAAAGTACTTATGACATATTTCATGAAGTACTCTCACAGTGGGTCATGTCCAATACAATGTTCTCTAACATTTATTTATGTCTTGACTCGATATCACAAATATCCATGGCCAATAAAATATAGCCATCAAGTCACAAACATACTAATCTTAATTTATTATTATTCCAATAATAATAATCGATCAGGGACAGTTTTAGAATAGTCATTGTATTCATTGTAGGGTTTTACTATCAAGTCACGTACTTGATGACCAACAAAACAAAACTCACTATTCATGGAAAGGAAAGCCTCATATTATTATATAAAACATAATGACAATTGTATAAGTACAAATTGACTCTAGGGCATATCCCCAACAGTTTTGAGAGATGGTAGCGAACAATTTATTTTGGATTTGTTCATGTATTTTTAGGTCGTAATAAGTTCAATTTTAAAGTATTACTTTTATTTTCCTTTGTGTGACCTAGTTATAAAGGCCCCTTGTCCTTTGGACGGGGCAACATCCCCGGCCCTGTCGGGCCTAGGTAGTGGGGTGTTACACTGTGAGTCCTAATTAAATACAGGCTAAGGAATTAATCTTAAATTAAATAGAATTATTTTATTTAAGTAGCCTAATTTAATTATTGGACTAGAATAAAATAAAGGTCCATCGAGAGAGAATTAATTAAATTAGTTTGGTGGGTTAATTAATTATTCAGGGCTTTGGCCCAATTTGACCCTGAATAATTAGGGATTAACCTGAGACTAAACTGATTTAGGCTTATTTAATTGGACTGGTTTATTTGGGCTGGAAAATTAATTATTTGTTGGGCCATTAAGTTGGTTCTAACTAGAATAATTAATTAAGCCTAATAGGTTAAACTAAGAGTCCAATGGCCCAGTCCAGTTTAACCTAGAATTTTTTTATTTTAGGCTAAACAAGGGGATTAGGGTTGAGCATAATTATCGTTGTTTTACCACACAAGAGTGACGGCTTCTTCTCTGTAGAGCCAAACATCTCTCTTTTTCTCTCTCCAGAAAATTCCCTAGCTCGTTAGTTGTTCACCAAACGGTTGTTAGGTAAGCCATATACTGGAAGACGGAGAGTTCGGCATTGACATATATGCAAAGGCAGAGTAGGAGGCTTGCAGAATTTGCACCAGAGGCTTCTACCAGTATACCTACACCGGTTGCACACGTTCTGATACAGCCAACACTTAAAACGAGAAAAATAGGTAAAATTTTTAAAATCTCGGGATTGGGACAGGGTGCAATCGGCACTGGCTAGGCTGCCGGAGCCAGCGCCAACCCTGCCCTGGAATCCCTGTTCTTGTTTTTCCAGGTTTTTTATGTTCGCTTCCACTGCGTGCTCCATGTTTTCCAGCTTTCCGTAGCTTCATCCAACACTTCAGAATAAACAAAGGAGAGGATCTAAGTCCACCACCACCTCGTCTTACTAGTGACCAATTATGGAATAGAGTTAAACTATTTCCAAAGATAACTAAAACTACAATTGAACTTGGGAAACAGGATGGCAGGGGTAACTACCATAATTGGGCAAAACGAAGCATATTCTGGGATTTACCCTATTAGCGTGATAATCTTATCCGCCACAATATTGATGCAATGCACAACGAGAAAAATGTGTTTGATAATATATTCCATACAGTGATGGATGTGAATGGTAAGACCAAGGACAATGTCAAGGCTAGACATGATTTGGTCGTGTTCTGTAATAGGACAGAATTAGAAATTTGTCAAGTAGAACGGAAGAAAGGTACCAAACTTAAAGCTTGCTACTCATTGACAAAAGAAGAAAGGAAGCTTGTACTAGATTGGATTAAGGATCTTAGGCTTCCAGATGGGTATGCATCAAACTTAGGGAGGTGTGTTGATTATAAAGATTTGAAAATGTCTGGTATGAAGAGCCATGATTGCCATGTGTTCGTAGAGAGATTACTTCCAACTACCTTATGGGAACTACTTCCCCAGAAAATATAGAGTGTTTTAACGAATTTGAGCCTCTTTTACAGAGACTTTTTCTCTCAAAAGTTGTCCGAGTCACACATGTACAAACTAGAGGAAGATATTGCTCCTCTGATTTGCAAGCTAGAGAGAATCTTTTCACCATGTTTTTTTGATGTAATGGAACATCTTCTACTTCACTTGCTTGATGAGGCAAGGGTTGGTGGGCCTATGCAATATATGTGGATGTATCCATTTGAACGGTATGTCTCAATCATTCACAAATGTGATTGGTTAGTTTTGGTTAATTTTTTTTTTTATAACATAAAAAATTTTTAATAATATGGTTATGGTAGGTTCTTACATCATCTCAAGAAAAAGAAAAAAAAAAACAAGATAATGGTAGAAGGGTCAATCTGCAATGCTTACCTTATTGAGGAGGCATTAACATTCTTCTCCTACTACTTCGAACTTCATGTGGAAACAAACAATAGAACATTATCTTGCAACAAATAATGTGCTCCCAATTCAACTGAAGATGTTCTGTCAATATGCAAGTCAGTAGGACGGAAAATAGGAGGAGCAAAAAAGTGATATTTGAAGGATGAAAAGGTGATTGCAATTTCAAATTATATATTATGTAATATTTACCTATTTTAGTAAATAGGTGGAGTATTATATGTATTATGCATGCATATAATACATAATGTATTATATGTAATTTAGAGATTTATTAGAAAGATTCAGATATCATAATACTATGATTACTTGTGATGTTTCTAGGAAATTCAAAGACTATTTGCAGTTCAAGGAATCGAATATCACGGATCTAAACATTGACCTAAGATTTGACAAAGAGTTCGCTCAATAGTTTAGGGAATGTGTAAGTGAAGAATCTTTTGCATCCAAAATGATTTATTGAGTTCAATGTAATATGTTGTTATTTATTCATGTTCTATCAACTGTGTCTACAGGTTAACAATAGCTTGAATCATGTGGATAACCAGTGCTTTATGAGACTCCACTTCATCATGGAAGTCAAGATCAAGGAGGGGGAAGCATGACCATGCACGGACAAGGACCGACGACAAGAGCTAGGTCCAAGAAGCTTTAAGATGATTTCCACTTGCTCACCAAACCATACTTGAGGATGGAAGAGGGTTAGAAGGTTGAAGAAGCTAGCCAAGAGTTCATGCTGATGACCATCCAAGAAGGACCCCAACAAAAACTCAAGTCGGCAACAAAGGGGACGAAACTTGACCAAGGTAGGCCTTCCAATGGACGGCCGGTACTGGCTCCAATCTGCTCAACAACACCTCAATAGCAACTTGAACATGCCCAAAGGCAGTGCACAATCGGTGTCGGCTTCCCCCTGGACAGCTGACGACTGCCCCGCGTTTTTAATGTTTTTTCTAATTTTCTTCAATTTTAATTGCTTTTGAAGACTTATTATGACTCTAAACGGTAATAGAACCTCAAGGGTTACTTAGCTAAGGTTATGATAGTATAAATAGAACCTTTAGTGATTTGACAACACAATTCACACACTTTAATTCAAATTTGACAGAGAATCTTGAGAGGCCCTAACCTCTTTATTCATCTTATTCAAGACCATGCTTAAGGGTTAGTCCTCCTTATGAATGAGTCTATAAATCTTTTGGATAATCCAATGTTGTTTTCTTTGAATGGGTCTTAGTTGCTTTGTTCTTCTAAGGTTTGTTTGAATTCCAATATTTGGGTGCCTATTTTCTCTATTCTATTTGTTATTGTTTGCCTTTGTTGCTTCAAGGATATTGGGGTGAGATTATAGTAGAACTCTCTACTATTCTTGAAGGTCTTTGAAACTTAATTCTTCAAGGATTTGATAGAGGGTAGGTGGTAATTTCATTTTCTCTTTTTGTCACCAGAAAATTCTCTGTTTTGGATTCTTAGGTTGAGTTGAGCTCATAACTAATTAAGCCACCCATAACATCAAGAAAAAAAAGCTTACCCAAGATCATATTAAAGAGTTTGGTATCAGAGTAAGGAAAAGCTTGATTCCAATCAAAACTTGAAAGCAAGAAAAGGAGCCCTACAAAGTTGAAGAAAAAGACAGAGAAAATCTTGTAACTAAAAAATATGCTCCAAAAAGGTCATGAAATTTTTGGTATTTCTTGATTTTTCTCTTGGGAACTGATAGGGGCTAAATTAGTCATACTTTGCCTAGTTATTTGAGGCTCTTTTGTAATACATTTTGTGCAATAACTAGTCATATTCTTTCATATTTGAGATTTTACCCTTGGAAAGGTATTTTGTTCATTATTTCAGATTTTTAGGTAAAACAAAGCAAAACTGTTGCAAAACAGAGCAGAGGTGGCGCCGGCTGTAAGGCTGGGACTGGCGCCGGTTAAATTCTGAAACTTATGTGCAAAATTTGGAAAAAAATCAGCGAACAAGTGGAGAAGCAGAACATAGGCGGCGCCGGCTTCGAAGGACCAAGGCGGCGCCGGTTGTGTTCTGTCCTTGAGGCGGTACTGCGATTTTTCTACGCGATTTTGGAAACCTGAGGAGTTTTAGTATCTTCCAACTTCTACTCGTCCAAGAACTTTGTACCTACGAGTTTAGGTACTTCTTAAGCCTATAAATAGATGAAAAACACAAGGAAAAATGGGAGAATTCATTATTCATCATAGAAAATCACTCAATCCAAGGAGAAATTCTTCAATTCAAGGAGGGTTGTACAAGAATGTCTTCAAAGGAAGAAGAAGGAGGCTTGTCTATGAGTGCTTTCTTTTACTTTATTTTCTTTTCTTGACAATGATGTTTTAATTGTTTTATTGTAATTTGACATTGGTTTAGACGTTCATGGTATTTAGAGTTATTTGATCTTTTGACTAACTGATTGTTATTCTTGGTATTTAATTACTTGGATTGATTGCGAAATTAATTGATTGTGCCATTAACTTTCTTGAGAATAAGGTTAATGGTTGAAATTGATTGATTTCATATTTGTTGCCTTTTAACTTGCCTGAAAATGGGGTTAATTGCAAGAACAGAATAATTAAAGGTTAATTGATGTCTGCCAGAATATTAATTCAATTGGTTTATTTCATGGGTTAAGTTTGTCTGAGAATGGGACTTAATCAAAGAATTGTGTTTAATGCATCTTTTGGGTAAAACTGGTTGAGACAGAGTATGTGATACTAAGTTGCCTAGAAGATAGGAATTCATGGATTGAGAAAGAAGTGAGTCTATTTTAATTCTTCATGATGCCAAGAGAATAATTAGTTATGGTAGAGGTTGGCTACTTTAAGATCATAGTTGTCTAATCAATGGTTTGAATTACATAAATCTACATCCTTGACATGTATATATTTTTATTTTTATTTTCTTTTGTTTTATTTTATTTCGGGTTTGTTTTATCGAGTTGGTTAAATAATGAAAGAAAAGTAATTAATGTTTACTTGTTCCTTGAGGATCGACACTCGTTTGAACCCTATGCTCAGTTAATGATGAGTACGCTTGCTCATATATGTAATTTGGGTTTAACGTTTTAATTTAAACTTAATTGAGAATGTGCTTAGTTTTTGAATGATTTTTATACCCAAGTCCGGACACATCAGGAACTTGCTCCTTGATGTTAATATAATCCTTAGGAACAAATTTTTCTTGCGTTTGTGGTGAAATTTGGGTTGAATATGAGTGAAAATGTTGGTTGTTCTCAAGTGACGGAATTGCAGCCAAGGTGTTTAATAAACGTTCCATGAGAATATTTTTTGATATATTTGGGATCTTTGATTCTTAATTTTTATTCCTTGGGATATTGGAACTTAGTATATCACGCTATTGTTGAATTCCATATTCATTGAACTCAATTTTTCTAGTGCACACTTGTGATTATCTTGTTCTTCATCATCCTAGTTCTAGTTGTTCTTGTTTCTTTGTTCTTGATAATTCTTGTTTGTTTCTTACTTAGAAGTGTTTCTTGTGCATTTAGTGCTTGTTCTTGTGTTAATTGAGTCCACTTTTCTTGAAATTCTTGACTTAAAACTTGTTTTCTTGAGGTGCCCCACAAGTGTTTGTTGAAATTCCTCTAAGATCACCTAATTGGAAAATTCTTTTGATTTGTGTGATTCACTAAGTTGGACTAAAATTTTAGCTATTGGGGAGAATTAGAATTGAACAAGAAGGCTTGAGTGTTGAGAAAAAGGCAAGAGGGTGAGCTTATTTTTAAAAGAGCTTAAGAGAGCAAACACGAGCGTGGAGTGAACAACCTTGAGAGCCAACATGCTAGGAAGTGAAGTAAGGATCTATTTTTCTTTCTAATCTCTTTTGTATTGCAGGTATAAGCAAATAAATATTCCATCGCCATGGCCCAAGAACAAGAGATCTCTAGGCCTAACCCAAGTGGACCTAATAGACCTCAAGAAGAACAAATTGATGCTAAGGGTTTGCGTGAAGACTTTCAAGCTATAATGAGGACTATACAAATTGAGTTCCGAAACATGACAAGGGAGTTAATAAATCATCTTGGACAATCTTCTATCGTTGCACAAAGGAGAGGCCAAGAATGATTTGAAGTGCCTAGCCCTAGGATGAGGGATGGTGATGCCCATACTCTTCCGTTAAATACCCAACAAGGGGAAGAGTGGGATGAGTATTCAATTGGGGGATTCCAACAAACTCCTATGAGAGAGGGAAGACATGGGATGAGAAGGGGACGAGGTAGGGGCTAAGGAAGGAATGGTGGGATCAACATAAGGGGGCTAGAAAGAGAGTTTGAGGGAGTTGATGAATGGTATGAGGGGAAACAAGTTGAAGCCTTTGGGGAACATCATAGAGGATGGGGCAATAGAGGAGGTAGGAAAGAAGGAAATAATGAGGAGAAGGAGTTGAACCACATCAAATTGAAAGTGCTCACATTCTATGGCAAGAGTAACCTCGAAGCATATTTCGAGTGAAAAGGCAAAATGAAGATATTCCTAGAAAGTCATACCTATAGTGAGAGGTCAAAAGTGAGGTTGACTATTTTGGGATTTTTGGAGTATGCCTTGGTATGGTGGGAGCAAGTTAGTGCTCAAATGAGACAAATAGGAGTGGAAACCATGGCTAGTTGGAATTTATTGAAAGATATGATGAGGGCAAGGTTTATACCACACCATTACTACAATGATCTTTTCTAAAGGCTCCAATCACTCAAGCAAGGGAATAAGAGTGTAGAAGATTACCATAAAAAGATGGAAGTAATATTGATGAGAGCTCAAATCAATGAGGATCCTAGAACAACAAGAGCAAGGTTCTTGGGAGGATTAAATAGGAAAATTGCCAATTTGGTAGAATTACATCCCTATGATCAATTGGAGGATATGCTACATGCCGCTATGAAGATTGAAAGGCAATAAAAGAGGAGGGCATTTACTAAACCACCACTTCCAAACCCCAATATTACTAGCAAGGTGCCAACTTAGAAGGATGAAGCCCCTAAGCCATTCCAAATGGACTTCAACAAACCTAGGGAAGGTTGGAAACCTAGAGAGGATTGGAAACTTAGGGAAGATTGGAAACCTAGGGAAGGATGGAACAAGGACAAGGGAAAAGCCATGGAGAGGCCATAAAGGAATAAGGATATCAAGTGTTTTAAGTGCCTTGGATATGGACATACTTCTCATGAGTGTCTAAGTAAGAGAACGATGTATACTAATCCCTATGGTGAGGTTTCCACCGACGAAGAAGAAGAGGGAGAAAAATACCAAAGAGACCAAGAGGGAAATAGAGATGAAGAAATTGATGAAGGGGAAGTTGCTGGTCAAGAATACTCTTTAGTGGGAGTTACAAGAAGGTCATTAAATTCACAAGCCATTGAGGATCAAGATCACCAACAAAAAGAGAACATTTTTTACACTAGGTGTCTAATCAATAAGACCCCTTGTAGTGTCATTATGGATAGTGAGAGTTGCACTAACGTGATTAGTGCAAACTTGGTTGAAGAATTGGACATAAGTTGGATTAAACACCCCAAGCCCTACAAATTACAATGGTTGAATGATAGCGGGAAATAAGAGTAAACAAACAAGTTTTGGTATCTTTTGAGATGTGGAAATGCAAGAATAATGTGCTATGTGATATGGTACCCATGCAAGTGGGTTACTTGCTCCTAGATAGGCCTTGGCAATACGATAGGCATGTAAACCATGATGGGAGGAAGAATACTTATTCCCTACTCAAGGAGAGAACTAAGTTTACCCTTACCCATATGGCCCCTAGTAAGGTGAACAAAGATTAAAGAATCATGAAGGAGAAAGAAAAGAAGAAGGAACCGCAAGATGTTAAGTAAAAATAAGAAATTGAGAGGAAAGAATAAAAGAGGAGAGAAAAATAGTTGAGAAAGAGGATGGACAAATAAGTACCTTTAACAATTAAGGATAGGAGTGAGTAAGAACAAGAGAGGGGAGGTAAAAGAAGAGTGAATTTCTTTGCAAAAGAAAGTGAGGTCATAGAGGCTATAGAAGCTAAGGAATCGGTTATTCTTCTTTTATGCAAAGATTCTTATATTTCTACTAATGTTTCTATATTGTCTTTGCCTAATGAAATTGCAACCATTCTTCAAGAATTTGAAGACGTTTTTCCAAATGAGGTGCCCGAAGAACTACCACCAATAAAAGGAATTGAGCATCAAATCGACTTTGTCCCCAGAGCCGTCATCCCCAACCGGCTGACATATAGAAGCAATCCGGAGGAGTCCAAGGAATTGCAAAAGCAAGTAGAGGCATTGCTTGAGAATGGACATGTGAGAGAGAGACTAAGCCCATGTGCAGTTCCGGTTCTCTTGGTGCCCAAAAAGGATGGGACATGGCGTATGTGTGTAGATTGTCGCGCTATCAACAACATTACGGTAAAATACCGCTATCCCATTCCTAGGCTAGATGACTTACTTGATGAGCTATTTAGTACATGCATTTCTCAAAAATTGATTTGAAATCTGGTTATCACCAAATTAGAATAAGCGAAGGGGATGAATGGAAAACGGTTTTTAAAACTAAACAAGAGTTATATGAGTAGCTTGTCATGCCCTTTGGATTGGCTAATGCTCCTAGTACTTTCATGCGATTAATGCACCATGTTTTGAGGGAGCTCATTGGAAAATTTGTTGTTGTGTATTTTGATGATATATTAATCTATAGAAAATCATATGTGGATCATTTGAATCATGTTCAAAGTATGCTTGTTGCCCTCCGAATGGAGAGATTGTATGCTAATATTGAGAAATGCTCTTTTTGTTTGGAGAGGATTACATTCCTTGGGTATGTTGTGAGTGCCAAAGGGATTGAAGTTGATGAGGAAAAAGTGAAAGCCATCCAAGATTAGCCAACCCCTACCACCATTACCCAAGTCCGTAGTTTCCATGGGCTAGCTAGCTTCTATAGGAGGTTTATCCAAAATTTTAGCACTATAGCAGTCCATCTAACCGAAGTGGTAAAGAAAAAGATGGGATTTAGGTGGGAGGAAGCCTAACAACAAGCCTTTCAAACTCTCAAAGACAAATTAAGCCAAGCTCCAATTCTTATTCTTTCTAATTTTGAGAAGGCATTTGAAATAGAGTGTGATGCAAGTGGGGTGAGAATAGGTACGATCTTGACCCAAGATAGAAAACCTATTGCATACTTTAGTGAGAAATTGTCCGGGGTGGCCCTCAATTATTCTACCTATGACAAAGAGCATTTTGCCTTGGTGAGGACCTTAGAATATTGGTAACACTACCTTTTGCCAAGAGAGTTTATCATTCATACAGACCGTGAGACCCTTAAACACCTCAAGAGCCAACAAAATTTGAACAAGAGGCATGCAAGTTGGATGGAGTTTATTGGGACATTTCCATATGTTATTCAATACAAGAAAGGTAAGAAAAATGTGGTAGCGGATGCACTGTCTCGAAGGTATAGCCTACTAAACTTCTTGGATGCTAAACTTCTTAGTTTTGAATTTGTGAAAGATTTATATGTTGATGATGAGGAGTTTGTGGATATTTTCCATGCTTGTGAGAAAAGTGCATTTGCTAAATATTATAGGCATGATAGTTTCTTGTTTAGGGAGGCAAGGCTTTGTGTGCCAAAGGGTTCTATTAGGGTGTTGCTAGTTAGAGAGGCCCATAGTGGGGGACTAATGGGGCATTTTGGTATTGCAAAAACCTTAGGCATTCTTAAGGAGCATTTCTTTTGGCAAAAAATGAGAAAGGGTGTGGAGAGACATTGTTCTCAATGCCTTATTTGTAGGTGAGCTAGGTTTAGATCTCTTCCACATAGTCTTTATACTCCTTTGTCCACACCCAATGTGTTTTGGGTTGATATTTCAATGGATTTTATCTTGGGATTGCCTAGGTCCAAGGGCGTAAGGACTCCATATTTGTGAATGTTAATCGATTCTCTAAAATGGCTCATTTAGTGGCTTGTTCCAAGACTAATGATGCGTCCTATATTGCAGATTTATTCTCTAAGGAAATGGTGAAAATGCACGAGATTCCAAGCACTATTGTCTCGGATAGGGATACTAAATTCCTTAACCACTTTTGGAGAGTATTATGGAACAAACTTGGTACTAATCTCTTATTTTTCACAGATTGTTATCCCCAAATGGACGGACAAACGGAGGTGGTCAACCGGACACTCACCCAACTCTTGCGGACCATACTCAAGAAGAACTTGAAAATTTGGGAAGAGTGCTTGCCACACATTAAGTTTGCTTACAATAGGGATATTCACTCTACCACTTTTTATTCTCTTTTTGAAATTGTATATGGTTTTAATCTTCTAACTCCTTTAGATTTGGTTCCTTTACCTATAGGTGAACGGTTGAACCTCGATGGAGCTAAGAAGGCAGAAATGGTGAAGGCACTCCATGAGAAGGTGAAAGCAACCATTGCAAAATGCAATGAAGAGATCACCTATAAGCGTAATCAAGGAAAGAAAAAGGTATCATTTGAGTCAGGCGATTGGGTATGGGTGCACCTTCGCAAGGAGAGATTCCCCACGCAATGACGGAGCAAATTAGATCCAAGGAGGGATGGTTCATTTCAAGTTCTTGCCAAAGTTGGAGATAATGCTCATAAGATAGATTTACCCGGTGAGTATCATGTTAGTGCCACCTTTAATGTTAGTAACCTCTCTCCCTTTGATGTAGATGATAGCGATGATTCGAAGACGAATCCTTTTCAAAGAGAGGGAGATGATAAGACTCCACTTCATCATGGAGGTCAAGATCGAGGAGAGGGAAGCGTGACCATGCACGGACAAGGACCGATGACAAGAGCTAGGTCCAAGAAGCTTCAAGATGATTTCCACTTGCTCACCAAACCATACTTGAGGATGGAAGAGGGTTGGAAGGTTGAAGAAGCTAACCAAGAGTTCATGTTGATGACCATCTAAGAAGGACCCCAACAAGAACTCAAGCCAGCAACAAAAGAGACGAAACTTGACCAAGAAAGGCCTTCCAGCGGATGGCCGGCACTGGCTCCAAGCAGCCAAACTGACGCCAGCTCTAATCTACCCAATAACACCTCAATAGCAACTTGAACCGGCCCAAAAGCAGTGCACAACCGGTGCCGGCTTCAAGGGACCTAGTCGGCGCCGGCTTTCCCCTAGGCAGCCAACAACTACCCCACGTTTTTAATGTTTTCTCTGATTTTCTTCAATTTTAATTGCTTATAAAGACTTATTATGACCCTAAACTGTAATAGAATCTCAAGGATTACTTAGCTAAGGTTAGGATAGTATAAATAGCATCTTTAGTGATTTGACAACACAATTCACACACTTTAATTCAAATTTGAGAGAGAATCTTGAGAAGCCCTAGCCTTCTTTTTTATCATGTTCAAGATCATGCATTAGAGTTAGTCCTCCTTATGAATGAGTCTATAAATCTTTTGGATAATCCAATGTTATTTTCTTTGAATGGGTCTTAGTTGCTTTGTTCTTCGAAGGTTTGTTTGAATTTCAATATTTGGGTGCCTATTTTCTCTATTCTATTTGTTCTTGTTTGCCTTTGTTGCTTCAAGAATATTGGGGTGAGATTATAGTAGAACTCTCTACTATTCTTGAGGGTCTTTGAAGCTTAGTTCTTCAAGGGTTTAATAGAGGGTAGGTGGTTATTTCATTTTCTCCTTTTGTTACCAGATAATTCTCTGTTTTGGATCCTTAGGTTGAGTTGAGCTCATAACCAATTAAGCCACCCATAACACCAAGAAAAAAAAAAAAAACCCCACACAAGATCATATCAGTGCCTGAAGGCCATTTCTTGGGGACCATCTCAAATTGTGGAATCCTTTAAAGGATACTTTGTTAATGGATATAGGTTTCATACACATTCATATAGTAAAGGGAAAGAGACATGCAATAGTGAAATTTGTGTCAAAGAAAGTGATAACAATTTAGCTACTTCTGATTTCTATGGAGTCTTTTAAGAAATCATTGAGTTTGAACTCCCTCTTTCTCCTGTTCAAAAAGTGGTAATGTTTAAATGTGATTGGTTTGATCTAACTAGTAATCGGGCAGTGAAAGTTCACCCACAATATAAACTTTTGGATATCAACCATAAAATGAGATACCCCAGTTATGACCCATTCATCTTGGACCATCAAGCTATTCAAGTTTACTATAGCCCTTACTCGGAGTTAAGAGACAAAAAAGTGATTGGCTAGCGGTGCAAAAATATAAAGCTCGCAGTGTCATTGACGCTCCTCATGTTGAAAATGCATATTAAAAGGATGTAATTGATGTAGAATTAGCTATTATGACTCATGGGATTGATGATGTGGGATTTTTGTCTCATGAATCCGGTGATAAAGAAGTTGTAGAAATGTTTGTTGAGTTACCACGACTTGAAGAATAAGGAGATTTAGAATTAGGTGAAAATGATGATGAAGAAGGGGAAGAAAAAGAATGGAATACAAGTGAAGAGAGTTTAGAGAATGAGGAAAATGAATTAATTATTAGAAGAATTTGATGAATCCGATGAATAAAAATGGTAAGTCCAACAAAATAAGCTGTCAAGCATTAGTGAAAAATGTTGTCAAGCATTCTCTTTCTTATATAGCCTCCAACAAGATGTTAAGTATTCATTTTCTGCTTCTATTCAAAATGTATTTACATTGAATAGGATATTACGTGATCCATACTTGTGTTTTGATCATAACTTGTACTTTCATTTTTTTTTTTTTCTTCTTTTGTAGAGATGGATAATCCAAATATTATACGTGCATCAACCAATAGGGTCAATAATATAGACCACTCTTCCGAGGAGTATCGTTCTCAGTATTCTCTACTTCTCAGCCTTCTCCAACCTTAGGCAGTTACCCTTCACTAGTGTTGCATATTTTGCACTTCTTCTGCAACAGGATCACAGTTAGGGACAGAAGCTGATACTCCAACTAGTACAACTGTACCATCTTCCTCATCCAGTGTACTAAATGCAAGGACACTCATTAAGCCATATGGTGATACGTAAGTATAGTACGGAAACTTGTGTTTGTCATTAGATTCATAATGTTTTTTATATTTTCATATGTTATTTGCCTAAGTTATTTTTATTTTGACTTTCAATGTTATAATACCATGTACATAAAACAGGACGACTTTGCAATCAAAGTGTGCATCGCCCATCAATGATATCATTCATAAGAGGTATTTTGGACCATATCTCAGCTTTGCTAAGGCGCTTGGGGACGTTAAAGAAATATGGTGGGGCGAGTTCATGGTACTTTTCACCTGCTCCTACTTCTTGCATAGCTTTTTATTAAAGAAACAATATTTTACCTGTTTCACATGCTTCTCTTTATTATTATTATTATTATTATTATTATTATTATTATTATTATTATTATTATTATTATTATTATTATTATTATTATTATTATTGCCATGAATGCCATATATGGTTTCAGCAGTCTCTTATATAATTCAAGAAAACAAATTACCTATTTCAATTCATTTGAAAATGTTCTATTCAGCTAAAGATGTAACAAATGCCTCATTTTATGTTTATTCTGCTTTAAAATATGCTTGTATCAAATTCCTTTTTAACTTAATCATACTGATCCTTTTGCAGAAATTGTATAGATAGGATCCTTTACATAAGGGGAGTATCTGAAGGGCATGGGAGGCTCGTTGTGCAAGTAGATTAAGAGATTACTTGCACAGAGTCTGTAAATCCCAACGAAAACCACATTGGATCTCTGATACTATTTATCAGATGTTGTGTGAAGAGTGGGCTAAGGAAGATTATGTGAAGAAAGGCTAACAAATGTCCTTGAATAGGACTACGTACAACGCTGGCCAGGGTGCATCCAGACACTTTGGTGGATCCGTCTCCTTTCTGGAGCATGAAGCTAGGATGGTATGATCAAATTCCTAATTTTTTTTCTAGTTGCCACTTCTGCCATCGCATTATTCTCACTCATACTATATCACTCTAGTATTATGAATGTTTTTCACTTTTTACATTTTTGTACAGAGAGAGAAGATGGGGGATCAATTCGCATACCATAAATGTTGGGAGCAACTCCATACTGTTTAGAGAGATTGTCCTAAAAAAGGACAATTCACAGACCCTAAACCTAAACAAACTTGGGTAGATATTCTCTTTCTTATTGATGTTTACATTTTCTTTTCCTCCATCAACATAAGATTGTATATTCTAATTTATAAAGTCTTATTTTTTAGAAAAATTTTGGTTCCCTTGTTGAGCACTAAAATCAACAAACTCAAGACTCTTCAAGTTCCTCACAATCCATGGATGAGAAAGAATTGTTTACTGTTGCTGTAGGGGAACTAAATAAGGGTCATGTGTATAGGATGGGCTCTGAAAGTAAACGAATCAAAGCAAAAAAAAAAAATGCAAATTGGTGCATCTCAATCCCCAAGCTTCTTCTGCAGAAAGGGAGACAATTGCTAACCTTACTTCCAAGCTTAGCGAGGTGGAAAAGAAATTGGCCACTAAAGATGAGCAAATTCAATTTTCGATAGACCATCAGAAGAAGATGTAGCAGACTTTAGATGAGCTACGAGGAAGCAATAGGAGTATTTGCATGAACGATGTTTCTGTTGCTGTTGGTGACTTAAGATCTGATGACAATGATATAACTTGATATATTTTGTATTCTTTCCTATCCATTGGTAAATGAATGGTTAAGTTTTCTTACTCTTATCACATTTTCTGGAACTTTTAATTCTAATGTGCATGAATGCTTAAGTTTTATGTTCATTGGAACACTAATTTTCTATGTGAAGCACTTGTTATATGCTATTCGAATTGTGTGTGTTTTAAATGTTGAGTTGTTTTTCATGAAACATAGGATGTTGAGTGGCTGTTGTTGAATGGAAATAGGAGATTTGAATGTTGAGTGGTTGTTGTTGAATGGGAGATATGTGTTTTTGTAACAGGGCATTTCTGTGTTGTAATTGTGATATGTTGAGTGGTGGTTGTTGAATGTGTGGATTGAGGGCATTTCTAGGTTGTAATTGTGATATGTTGAGTGGTGGTTGTTGAATGTTTGAATTATGTTCTTGTAACAGGCGTTTCTAGGTTGTAAATGGATCACACTGTGTGGTTGCATGTACCGATTTGCGACCGAAATGGGCAATTAATCAAATAAAAATTAGAAAACTTCGGTAGCACATCGATCACAAATTGCAACCGATTTGCGACTGAATCGGCATTTTACAAAAAATAAAAATTGCGACGAGCGGTCGCAATTCAGTAGCAAGACCCTAAAATGTGATGCAACACGGCAACGAAATTTGTGACACTTCTATGACCATATTTGCGACCGAACATCTATCGGTCGCAAATTTCATTTTTGCTACTACTCTGGCGCGTCTGGGACTAATTGGTCGCAATTGCCATTTTTGCGACCAAATTGCGACTGATATCGTGGTCGCAATTTTGCCTTTTTCTTGTAGTGCCAGTCTGGGTGGGTTGGGGCAATAATTAGCGATAGATTAGTGATAGATTTGACCGTCATTAGATTACTTTTCTCTTGTGGTGCATTTTCTGTTTCTCATGCCTTCTGGGGAAATAAGAAAAACATAAGACCACTCATGCAAAATCCCTAGGTTTGCCTATTTGTGCTGCCTTTATGTTCAATTTACAAATTAATTTTATGTTTTTCCTTTTATCTTTCTTTGTCTTCTAATTTCTTATATATTGAAACAAATAGTTTGAATAACTGAAAGTGGGCAACGGGTAGCCGAAATTCGTTAAAATAGACAAGAAGAGGCATTGGGTAGCCGAACTCCATCAAAATAGAGAAGAAGAGGCATTGGATGAAGTCTTTATCTGCTTCGGTAATTAGAGGGAGTTGGGTCATAATTAGTGAAAAGAGAAAGATTGCAGAGAAAGGTAAAATAGGAAAAAAGTAATAAAAGTTTTAAAAAAATTTGTAAAATGACCTATATTATAAGAAAAATTTTCATGTCTAAAACGACTTACATTCTAAAACGGAGATACTAAAAAAAAAACTTGTTACTAAATGTACTTGTCTAATTGCATTTAATAATATACGTTGTCAAATACACTTAATAAAAAAAGTATTGTTATAAAATTAGGGTAGTGTTAGAATAAAATCTACACACTACACACTAAGAAAATTCTAACTATTCTTTGCACAAGAATTTCTCTTCAAACTTCTCTCTTTCTTTCTCTCACAATTCTTTCTCCAATCTTTCTTTCACTAATATTTCTTTCACAAATGATGGTGTATTACAAGCTTAGAGAATAGCTCTATTTATAGAGCTCTAATTAGTGAAATACATCATGGCATACATCATCTTCAATTAATGGTGTCTCCACTAAATGGTGGACATCCATAAAAATCTTCTAATAATTCACATAAATCCATAATTAGTGGAGCCTCCACTAATTAATGGAGATTCCAATAATTCATAACAAGTATTTAATTATTTAATTTTAAGGACTTAATTGTTTATCAACTCTAAGACTTTGTTTTCTTTACTAAACTCCGCTATATTGGTAACTCCTCAGAAATTAACGTTCCACCTTCCAATGCTCTTGGGATTTCTCATGATTCTCATGTGCTTGCATGTTGACTTCTTTTAATCGGTAACTGCTTAAAAATTAACCTTCGCCTGATTTCCTTAATCATTCCTTATTTGTCGGAACATTCCCTAATGTGTTCATTGGGTTGATTAGCACTTGATCTTTTACCGAACATAAAGTTTATCTGTAGCTGTTCGCATATTGACATTCTGACATATGCGTCATGGTTCCCATAATTTCCCTAATTGTCGGTACATTCTCTAATGTATTCTTTGGGTTGATCTGCCGTTGAACTTTAAATGAACTTAAAGTTTATGTATAATTGTCCAGATATTATCTATCAACATTCCCACCACTTGATTTTCTATCAACATATCACCGCAGATTGCTATAAATACACATATTCTCCTCTTTGCTATAAGAAGCACTACATTCTTTATATAACACATTTATTCTATAGTGTTCGATGGCGGTTCTGTGGTATGTGTTGGTGCTCAGCTGCGTAGTCTTGGGGGAAGGGAAAAGAATTACTAAAGCATTCGGAGAACAACAGATAGAAAGTTCCCCTAGCGATGCTGATACGGTAACAGATTTGCCAGGGCAACCAGAAGTGAGTTTCCAGCACTATGCAGGATATGTCAAACTTAGACCACAAGATGAGAAAGCTCTTTTCTACTGGTTTTTCGAAGCTCAAGATGGCGTTTCTGAAAGACCCTTCATTATTTGGCTACATGGAGATAAGAATACATTCTTTTTTTTTTTTTCTCTTTGACACAAACTTCAAAGGTCAACGTGTTGTGTTCTCTCTATATTTTTTTTGGTTCGGGGGGTTGATACAGATGCCAAAATGGCAAGCTCTAAAAGGGTTGTCCTCTAAACCAATGGCAGAGTTGGCTCTACAAGAACGAAAATTCTTGTATGTTCCGTAAATCTGTAGATCACCTATATAGAAAAATTATATCGCATAATTTTTTTTACATAAAACAAAATTCTTTAATCATATGATCCACATAAATCGATTTCATGTTAGAAATTTCATTCCAAAAAGAATAACTCTGCGTCTTGCCCAAAAATATCTTTTAGATTATTATTCTTTTACAGAGTCTCTGGGTTTGCAAGAAAATCTACTTTTTCTTACACTTAAAATAATTAAAATCTGATGTTGCTCAACTGGTGTTGAAAATATAGCTCATCTAAACTTTTGGCTTACAAGAAAAGTTTTATATCACGTCGAACCTTTTTTTTTTTATGTATAACTACATCTGACGGTATATCTTCTTGGGGTGATTTTTGCATAGTCAGAAATTATTAATTATTCCCCTCTCCTTCTTTTCCAGTTTTGGAATGATTACATTTTTTGTTAAACCTCCAACGTTTTCTTTTTTTTTTTTTTTTTTTTGAAATAGAGCAAACTCTGCTATCTGTTTATTCTGTCTAAATTAAATTATTTTAATTTTGTTTGTCACAAAAATTTAAAAGAACATTTAACTATAGATAAGTTACCATAAGAATTTGATTGTTCTATTTGACTTGTAATTACAGAATATTTGACTATAAATATGTTGTCATATTATTATTGCCTTTAAAGTAGTAGAGTTTGTATCCCTTAAACTAGAGGAGGTGATATGATTTTGAGTGGGCTTTTTCTTGGTGTTGTGGGTGGTTTAATTGATAAGGAGTTCAGCTCAACCAATGGGACCAAAAATATAGATTCTTCTTGAGACAAAAGGAGAAAATGAAATAACAACCTACCCTTTATCAAACCCTTGAAGAACTAAGCTTCAAAGACCCTCAAGAATAGTAAAAAGTTCTGCAATAATCTCACCACAATATCCTTGAAGCAACAAAGGCAAACAAGAACAAATAGAATAGAGAAAATAGGTACCCAAGTAATGGAATTCAAACAACCTTAAAAGAGCAAAACAACTAAGACTCATTCAAAGAAACCACATTGTATTATCTAAAAGATTTATAGACTCATTCATAAGGAGGATTAACCCTTAAGTATGGTCTTGAACAAGATGAATAAGGAGGCTAGGGCCTCTCAAAATTCTCTCTCAAATTTTGAATAAAGTATCTCAATTGTGTTTTCAAATCACTAAAGTTTTATTTATACTACCCTAACCCTAGTTAAGTAATCCCTGAGGTTCTAATACAATTTAGGGTTTTAATAAATCTTTACAAACACTTAAAATTAGAGAAAATCGGATAAAACATAAAAAATTGCGGAGCAGCCATTGGCTGCCCCAGGCTGGAGCTGGCGCCGACTAGGGCCCTTGAAGCCGGCACCGGTTGTGCACTGCCTTTGGGCCAGTCGTGTTGCAGAATGAGGCTGGCGCCAATTCGAATGCTTGGGCCAGCGCCGGCTGTCCATTGTAAGGCCTCCTTTTAGTCGAATTTTGTCCGTCTTTGTTGCCGGCTTGAGTTCTTATTAGGGTCCTTCTTGGATAGTCATCAAAATGAGCTCTTGACTAGCTTCCTCAATCTTCCAACCCACTTCCATCCTCAAGCATTACTACAGGAAAAATCAAGATTTGTGACGATTTTTTTGCGTCGGCTTCAAAACCGTCGCTAATAGCGACCAATTTGCGACAGTTTTGCGACGGCCAAAATACTCGTCGCAATTCGTAGCAAAATCGTCGCTATTTGCGAGGGTTTTGTGACGGCCATTTTTTTAAAAAAATAATATTTTCAAAAAAAATTTTGAACGTCCATCGCAAAACCCTCGCAATTTGCGAGGATTTTGCGATGGCCAATAAACCCTCACAAATTGTGAGGGTTCTGCGACAATCAATTGTTTTTTAAAAAAATATTTTTTAAAAATTTAAATGTCCATTGCAAAGTTCTCGCAATTTGCGAGGGCTTTTGGGCGCCCTCGCAATTTGCGAGGATTTTGCGACGACCAATAAACCCTCGTAATTTGCGAAGGTTTTGCGACGACCAATTATTTTTTAAAAAAATATTTTTAAAATTTTTGAACGTCCATCGCAAAGTCCTCGCAATTTGCGAGGGTTTTGCGACGGCCATTTATTTAAAAAAAATATTTTAAAAAAGTTTTTAAATGTCCATCGCAAAACCCTCACAATTTGTGAGGGTTTTGCAACGGCCATTAAACCCTCACAAATTGCGAGCGTTTTGCAACGGCCGATGATTTTTAAAAAAATATTTTAAAAAATTTTTTTGAATGCACATCGCAATTTGCGAGGGTTTTGCGACGAAGTAGAAACTCTCACAAATTGCGAGGATTTTGCGACGGTCGATTATTTTTTAAAAAAATGAATATCCATCGCAAAGCCCTCGCAATTTGTGAGGGTTTTGCGACGGCTTTTACGCCCTCGCAAATTGCGCGGGTTTTGCGACAGTCAATATTTTTAATTAAAAAATAAATAAATGAAAAAAATTTTGGAAAATCTCAAAACCCTAATTCGTCGCAAATCCATCACTAATTGCGACGAATTTGCGAGGGTTTTGCGACAAAATAGGGTTTTAATCTTTTTTTATTTTTAAATTTTTTTATGTGTTTGTGTGGTGGTGTATTTTGACAAATTTACTAAAATATTTTTAATAACATGTCTCAATTAGTGCATTTTATTATAATTTTGTATATGTAATTATGTCATGTTATACACCTAATGTATTGCATAAGTAAATATATATAGTTAATTATGTTATGTTATATACTTACTCTAATATATAAGTATATATATACAATGTATATAAGTATTTATTTAGTTTAATATATATATAGTATAACATGTAGGTATGTATGTATATAAATATATATATATATATATATATACATATGTCTAATTTTTTAATCTATCACTTTGATTAAGTAGTGTATAAAGTAAAATATATAAAGAAAAATAATTCAAATACTTTATTATTGTTGATATCACTAAAAAAATGGTGAAATTTATAATGTAGAGATCAATTTGTAATGTTCTTCGTCTCCTACATGTTTAATATATATTATACTATATAGCTATGTATATACATATGTCCAATTTTTTAATCTATCTATTTGGTTAAGTGGTGTATAAAGTAAAATATATAAAGAAAAGGAATTCAAATACTGTTATTATTGTTGAGATCACTAAAAAAATAGTGAAAATTATAATGTAGAGATCGATTTGTAATGTTATTCATCTCCTACATATTAATATATATTATACTATATAGTTATATATATACATATATCTAATTTTTTGATCTATTTATTTGGTTAAGTGATGTATAAATTAAAATATATAAAGAAAAATAATTTAAATAATAATATTATTATTAAAATCACTAAAAAATAATAAAAATTATAATGTATAGATCGATTTATAATGTTATTCCTATTAATTTATGAGAAATTAGCGAGGGTTTTATTTTTTCATCACAAATTGTGACGAAATAGCTAGGAATTTTAAAAAAAAAAACTAAAATTTTCCAAAATTTTTCACTCCCTCCTTTTTTTTTTTTTCCCCTCCTTCTTCCTCACACCCTTCTTCCCTTCCCACACAATCCGCCACCCCTCCCCTTCCCAAGCTCGGCGCTGCGCATCTCCCCTCCCCATCCCTCCCCCTCCCCCGCCGGCGACCTCCTCCGCAGCTCCCCCATCCCCGCGCCCCCCTCCCTTAACTCCCCCCCCATCCCGAGCCCCCCTCCCCATCCCGAGCCCTTGCACCCCTCCAAGCCCCCTCTCTCCCCAGTGCTCCCTCTCCCCTAAGCCCCCTCTCCCCGACGCTCCCTCCCCCGGAGCTCCCCCCTCCCCGCGCCCCCTCCCTGCGGATCCCCCTCAGCCCCCCCTGCTCGGCCCGCCCCCCTCAGCCTGCGCCTCCACTGCCATTCCTGTGCTACTGCTATGCTATTGCTGAAGCTGATTCATTTGGGTGAGTAGTTAGAATTCATTTCTTGAGCTACTTCATATTTTATAAACTAAGTCCATGTTGGGCACATTTGCATTTCCCCTGAAGCTTTGAAATTTGGGTGATTATTTGTGAATGAGCAGAGTTGGAATTGATGTATAAAAGTTGTATTGATGTTGGGGTTGAATTTGAGGAGACTGGAAGTGATATGATGGTGGTTTGATGTTGGATTATTTATTTAAATTTGGAATTGTGAACTGAGATTGCTGAATTGTTAATTGAAATTGTTGTCCTTTTTTAGCATTCATAGTGTTTTGATCTGTACTTATATGTGATATATTTTGTACAAAGTGCACTGTCTTTTACCCTATTATAAAAAAACTACTACTTTGATCAAATTATATGGAAACTATATTTTTAGCTATATAAACCCTTATAAATTAATTTGATTGGTTATGATGCCATAATAGGAAGGTTGATATCTGATTAGTTTAGTAATCTTATTACTTGATTATAACAATATATTAATGTCTCTCAAAATAGTTAGTTTTAAGAAAATCATAGAATAAATGCATAAAATTGAAAAAAATATATATTTGTTCTTCTCGTTTTCTCTTAAATTATATGAACAAAAACGAATATGAGACACAAATGTATCAACACTATATTTAGTAGATATATTTTTCTAAATTTTAGTTTAGGTAAAGACAATTTAGCTTTAAATAATACCTTTCTATAAATGATAATTTAATGTATACTAACAGTAACAAGTGTATTAAGCGTGTGAATGAAGATTTAACTCTAGTGGAATGCTTTGAAGGCTCTTTTATGTGAGAAATTCATTTCCTTGGATTATGAAGATGTAAGAGTTGCGTGTTGTTCATATAAATTGCATTTGTGTTGAATTCAAATGTTGGATTCCCCGTGAGTAATGGGTGATTACTCTTCCTGGGTAATGGGTGATTACCCCTAATTATCCTTTTATTTTTTTTTTCTATAAATGAATGATTTGTCTTTATTGTTTGCAATTGCATTTTGATTGTCAAATTTTGAGGTGGCCCTGTGCCTGAAAATGTCCAATTACAGGGGAGACTCTGTCAAAAAAATTTTCAAAATCTGCCGCTATTTACTGTGGAGTAGAATAACTACCCTTATCTTGGAGTATATTATTCAATTGAACATGAGTATATATCCCATAATAGCATTATTATTAAAAATAATATTGCTAATAACAATAAGAATATGACTAATGAAATGAGTAATAATAATAATATCATATATAATATGAATGTTAATAATAGTAGGAATAATATACGTTATAGAGAGAGTTTAAACAAATATAAATATTGGAATGAAAATAAATAAAATGTTATTATTTTAACCATTGGA
Source organism: Voacanga thouarsii (assembly GCA_026120185.1). NCBI lineage: Eukaryota > Viridiplantae > Streptophyta > Magnoliopsida > Gentianales > Apocynaceae > Voacanga > Voacanga thouarsii. Next base: position 769,759 of record JANUWF010002002.1, read on the forward strand.
ATGTGTAAAATAAGAATATAATTAGCTTTAATATTATTTATCTTAATCAAATAAAAAATTTTCTCATTTATTTCCATATTTATTTTCACTCTTCAAATAATTGTACTTTTCACCTCAAATAAATGTAGAATTAGGATAAAACGTAAATATTGAAGGTGTAACTGTATCCAAAGATAGCAATTGTATATTCTATGTTTTAGACCTCTTTTTGTTAGATAATAGAAAGGAAAATGTAATTACACTTCTCTTCCTTTTGTTTAAGGGGTGATTTTAATTATTGAGTGGATTGTTCTTTTCTCTCATTTAGACGTCATGGAGGATCGTAGTTGGATGTATAGAAGGCACGCTTCAGGTGTAAAAGGGATCACTATTGAATTTGAGAAAGGGGTTAAAGCTTTTTTTACATTTACCTTATCAAATGCAAAATCAAGCGTAATTAGATGTCCGTGTGCAAAATGTAAGAATAAAAGTATCTAGATCCAGCACAAGTTAAGCTCTACCTGTGGAAGTCTGGATTTGTGCCTAATTATTACTGGTGGACATGTCATGGTTAACTATTCGAGTATACCTCAAGTGTGTCTACCTCAATCCCAGAATTTGATTCACATTAAGAAAATCTGTCTCGCGAAATGGTCTTAGACGTAGCAGGACTTGACTTTCCCCCTGAACCTCCATCAGCAGAACATTTTGAAGAACCACCTAATATAGAGGCACAAAGGTTTTACGATATGTTAAAGGCTGCAGAGACTCCTATATGGGATGGATGCACTGCACATTCGCAGCTTTCACTTGCTTCAAGGTTATTAAACATTAAGTCTGAAAATAACCTCTCGCGTAAAGCCTTTAACGATGTTGTGCAATTGATGAAAGAGGTTGTGCCTAGTAACAATACGATTCCTGATGATTTCTATCAGATGAAAAAATTAGTGGCTGGGTTGGGTTTGCCGGTACAAAAAATAGATGTATGCATTAATGGATGCATGCTTTACTGGAAAGATGACATAATAGTAGAGAGTGTAAATTTTGTGGCCATCCTCAATATGCACAGAAAAATGTTGGGAAGAACACAAGTAGGAAGGAAATTGCATTCAAGAAGACGTATTACTTCCCGATAACATCGAGGCTACAAAGATTGTATACTTCTAAAACAATAGCTGAACACATGAGATGGCATGGAGAGAACAGATCGGAGAAAGGCACTATGAGTCACCCCCGTGATACTGAAGCATGGCAACACTTTGATCGGATGCTTCCTGAATTTGCAAAAGAAGTACAGAATGTCAAACTTGGTTTATGTACAGATGGATTCTCACCATTTAGGATGTCGGGTAAGTAATATTCATCCTGGCCGGTCATTCTCACACCTTATAATCTCCCCCCGTGAATGTGTATAAAGGATCTAGTCATGTTTTTAACAATCATTATCCCGGGCCCCAAGAATCCAAAGCACCAGGTGGATGTTTATTTACAACCCTTGATAGACGAATTAACCCAATTGTGGTTTGAATGTGTCACCACTTATGACATATCGAAGAAACAAAACTTCCAACTACTGGCGGCACTTTTGTGGACTATTAATGATTTTCCTGCATATGGTATGCTGAGTGGCTAGAGCACTGCTGGGAGACTGGCTTGTCCATATTGTATGGGCAATACAAAGTCTTTTCATCTACAAAATGGTGGGAAACAATCATGGTTTGACTGTCACCGTCGTTTCTTACCATCGGATCATCCTCACAGGAGGGATACGAGATCTTTTAGGAATGATAGAGGTTCAGAGACATCGCAGCCTGTGCAATACCCTACTGGTGAAGAAATCTGGGATAGTTTGTCTAATTATGAAAAAATCACATAAACATGCAAAGAAATTGGAAGGAGTCATGGCAAGGGAATATCTCAAAATTGGGCAAAAAGGAGTATTTTTTGGGATTTGCCGTATTGGCGTACTAATTTGGTCCGACATAATATTGATGTAATGCACAATGAGAAGAATGTATTTGACAATGTCATGAATACAGTTCTGGAGGTAAAGGGTAAATTAAAAGATAATTTAAAGGCTAGACGTAACTTAAAAATATATTGCCATAGGCCCGAGCTACATGCCTTGAATGTAGGAGGAGGAAAAGTGGCTATACCTAAAGCTGTTTACTCGTCGACATCAGAACAAAAGAAACTTTTACTTGAATGGTTGAGGGGATTGCAACTCCCAGATGGATACGCTTCAAACATTGGAAGATGTGCTGATTTAAATGAGTTGAAGTTATCCAGTATGACATCACATAACTGTCACGTATTCATGGAGAGACTACTTCCCATTGCATTGAAGGAATTTCTCCCTTCTAATGTATGGGGTGTTTTGACAGAGTTTAGCATTTTTTATCGGGATCTATACTCTCCTAAGTTGAATGTAGCTCATATGGCCAAATTGGAGTCCGACATTCCTTTATTGTTATGTAAGTTGGAGAAGATATTTCCACCTGCATTCTTTGATGTAATGGAACACCTATTAATTCATTTGCCTTACGAAGCAAGAGTTTGTGGCCCTGTTCAATATAGGTGGATGTACCCGTTTGAACGGTAATCGAATCATTCAATCTAATTCTTTTCATAGCAAGTACGATATAAGTGTGTGTGACTGAAGTTGAATTTTTTTTTAAATGACAGGTATTTGCATCACTTGAAAATCAAGGTGAAAAATAAGGCTAGAGTTGAAGGGTCAATCTGCAATGCTTATCTAGTTGAAGAAGCATCCACTTTCTTCTCTTATTATTTTGAGCCATATGTATAAACAAAACATACAAATACAGCGTGTAATGAAGAGGGAGAATGATTAGAGAGGGTGCAAGAACCTGGGCTGTCAATCTGCAATGTTCAAGGAAGGGTGATAGGACGGATTCGAACTCGGTTCCTTACTTCTGAAGAATTCATTGCAGCAAGAATTTATATGTTGCTTAATTGTGGTGAAGTGCAGCCATACATTGAGTACGAGCTACTACTTTATACATTTTATACGATAAATGATACCTCGTAATGATTTTGATGTATTCATACTTCTAATGCATTACAGGGCATTCATGGCACACTTACGAAGATTGGCTCTGACTATATCAGAGATAGAAATCAATAGAAGAATCAGCATTGAATTTGCAGAATGGTTTAGTGGATATGTAAGTCTCATAAGTTAATAACTTGCATTCAGAACTCCATTGGAGATTTAATAGAGTTTCGTAATGCTATAACTTTCATAATTAAAAAATTAACTTGTCTAATGTTTTTTAGGCAAAAGATTCAGAAAATATGGTTACAAATGAATGCTTGATAAACTTTGCTTGGGGTCCGTCAAGGCTAGTGAAATCATATAGTGGGTACATAATTAATGGTTACCGATTTCACACTAATGATTATGCAGAGGGAAAGAAAACAGTTAATAGTGGTGTGTGCGTGAAAGGGATTGGAAATGACGCATCAGGACCTGATTACTATGGAGTGTTAAATGAGATTATTAAAGTGCAATTTCCTGGTAATCCACAGCAAAGCATTGTTCTTTTTAAATGACACTGGTTTGATCAAACATTGAATCGTGGTACCAGGGTACATCTGTAGTATAGTCTTGTAGAAATTAACCACAAAAGGAGCTATGCCAATTATGATCCATTTGTTCTAGCTCAACAAGCTAGCCAAGTGTATTATGCATCATATCCAGGGAGTAAGAGGCCAAGATCTGATTGGTTGGCAGTTTGCAAAACCAAAGCTCAACATATAATAGATGCACCTGTGGTTGATAGAGCTTATCAGGAAGAAGTAGATGCTACTGACGAAGTCAGCATATCGTTATTTGTTGATCTTGGTATTCTGACGCATGAAAATGGTATGAATGAAATGTTGGATGTTCAAGATGAGGCTATAACAGCAAGGGAAAATTCTCATATAAATGAAGAAGAAGAAGATGAAGATGAATAGGAAACGAATAGCGATACCTCAGTAGATGACGATGAGTCTGTATTAGAGAATGATTCTAGTGAATAGGCCTAATTTCAATTCATTTACAAATAATATAGTTAATGGTGAGGGATTCCTAAAATCTATTGCATCATTACTATCCCATGTCAAATTTTAATTTACAATTTATTTGTTACCTGATCTAAATTCATTTACAATTTATTTGTTTCACATTTCAAAATCTTTAAATTTTTTTTATTATGAAATCACATCACATACAATTTTGTTTCACAATTATGTCTAATTGTCAGGAATCTCATGTCCATCTTTTTTTGCAGGAATCCTTCATTTAGACTTGTACAGCCCGGAGGATTTTTATTATTCCTTATTATATTCTTTTGTGGTGTAAACAACAAGGTAATTTATATAGTGTATTGTTACTGTATTGACAGACAATTCACAAGGATAGAGGCATTTATAATTTTTAGCTTGATTTTAACTATATCTAACATTTTAATTAGAACCCCGTGAGTGATGGGTGATCATTCCCCGTGAGTGATGGGTGATCATTCCTCTTAGGTAATGGGTGATTACCCCTAGTTATCTTTTGGATTTTTCTATATTTGAAAGATCTGTCTTTATTGTTTGTAACAGTGTTTTGATTGTCAAATCTTGAGGTGGCCTTGTGCCTGGGAAATATCCAATTATAGGGGAGACTCTATCAAATTTTTTTTTTAAAAAATTCAATTTACAAGTACAATGTTTATTTTGACATATCCATTATTATCATACATAGTATTGTATTGCTTTAAACTAGCGAATAGATATAACGTTTCAATGTTATTATTCTTTTATCATTTTTATTCACGGTTATTTACATCTTTCTTTTGAAGTGGGCTTCATCTTTATTGGTTACTCATTTTTCTTTCTTCATCTCCTTTAGCAATGTCTTCTAATGAAGGATCATTGAGGGAGGGGAGTCAAGAGGATCAGGAGCCTTATACTCCATCCCCTACTCAGCTACCTCAGCTTTCAGTGCCTTGTTCATTACATGGCTCTATTGGAGATGAGGGAGTACCATCCCCGGCTTTTCAATCATTCGCTGCTTCAGCTTCGCATTCTGTTGGGTTGCAAGTTACGGACTCCCGACCTTAGATTGTTCCACGGGGAAACGGGTAAGTAACATATTCATACTTTGTAAGATGTTAATTATTAGTTCAATTATTATTATTATTTTTTAGATTAACATAACTATATTGTACATTGTCTTTGTACCAAAAATAGGTTCGCCGGCTCGGACAAATGTGTCTGAGAAATTTCAAATATAATACAGCAATACTTCACTGGTTCGTATCTGACATACACGCACGTCCCGATAACCGTGCGAGACTTATGGTTTCAAGAATTTGGGGTAAGCAATTTCTGAGTATGTTTTGTCGTTTAAGTACTATGTTATATGTTAATCAGAAATCTTAATCATGATCATGCAGAAATATTTTCGGTGGAGGGAAGAGTATGCTTCCCAAATTCGATCAACTTGGGAAAAGAAGTGTCAGACGCGATTTTCAAACATAATGTCTAGGCTGAGGAAGAGGAATGATTGGGTATGTCCTTATTGGATAGAGGCACAGTATTGAAATGAAATTTGCGAGTACTGGAGATCAGAGAAGTATCAGAAGCTCTCATCCACCAACAAAAAGAATCGTGGAAATAGCTGCACCCATACTGGAGGGTCTATTTCGTTCACAGAACACGAGGACCGTTTGGTAATTCATTTTCACTTAATTAATTATTATTCTAAATTGCTTTGAAACAAATTTATATAAGATTGTAATAATTGTGTTTTGTTAACATAAATGTAGCGGGCCAAGGAGGGGAGTTCTTTTAGCTACACAGACATGTTTGAGACATTACATGTCTTTCAGAGTGGGCTACAAAAGGGTCAGTTTGTCAGTGAGTGATCTCGCCAGACATTGGTAGTATATAGATTAAATATGTTGAAATTCTTTATACTGCATGGAATTTGTATTTTAGTTTGATAATTACTATTGACAATTTTTTTTTTTTTTTTTTAGGATGAGGTGCGAAATCTCATATAGAGCACTCCTTAGTCCGAGTCTAGTGACTCCGTAAATTTTGTTGTTCCTTTTGATGAAAAAGCCATGTTCGTAAAGGCACAAGGTGGGTTCAAAAGGGGACGAGTTTTTTGCTTAGGCTCAGAGGCGACACATGTTCAAACTAGACTGTCTCAAAGTGGACTGCATGCATCTTCCACTACACCAGCTGATATTGGACATCTAGTAGAGCAAAGGGTTCAACAGGCCGCGCGGAGGTTCAATCGACAAATAGACTTGTACCGAGATTTTATGAGGCAACAACAGTCTACATTTGGTGGTTGGAAGGCAGCTATGTCGAACAAGATGGGTATTCCTGCACCATCTATGCCATCCATAGAGGAGATAGAAGCGCGCATAGCGGCTGCTAATGCTGAAGATAGATTTGATCCAGCTAATGAGCACCCGAGCCCACGTAGGGGCTCTCGTTCCCCTTCTTCACCCTCTTCTGCGGCTGCTCGTTCTTTAGTTACATAGACTTTGTTATATTTATTTTTATACTCTTTATACACTATTACTTATTTCTGTGAATTATTTTACTTTTTTAGATACTTATTATGTATTTATATTATATTACATTTTAGTATTTTAATTATATTTATTCGGGCTTATTTTTAATTTTTTATAGTATTTTTTTGGATTATGAACATAGTTTTGGCATTTATTTGCATAGTATTTCAGGACTGATTTACAGGGAATTAATAATTTAAAATAAATATAATAATAGAAAAATAAAAAGCATTGCAAAATCATCGCAATTTGCGATGATTTAGCGAGGGCTAGAAAATTTCGTTGCAAATTTCGACGATGTAATTGGGCAAAAAATTCCTTGCAAAAGCCGTCGCAAATTGCGACAGTTTTGCGACGGCCATGGCTTGCGCCCTCGCAAAACCCTCGCAATTTACGAGAGTTTTGCTCGCAAATTTGCGACGGTTTTGCGAGGGTCTTTTTTGGCCCTCGCAAAACCTTCGCAAGTTGTGAGGATTTTGCGAAGGCCATGTCCCTCGCAAATAGCGACGGTTTTGCGAGGGCCTTTGCCCTCGCAATTAGCGACGCTCTGTAAAGACCCTCGCAAAACCATCACAATTTGCAAGGATTTTGCTACGATTCAATGTTTTTCGTCGCAAATTTGCTTCTTTGGCGAAGTTTGACCAAAAATATTCGTCGCAAAACTGTTGCAAATAGCAACGAATTTTTTTTGCCCTCGCAAAACCGTCGCAAATAGCGACGGTTCCCATTTGCGACGGTATTTTTTGCGACGTCGCTAACCAACGGTTTTTTGCCGTCGCAAATCTCAATTTTTCCTGTAGTGCATAGTTTTATGAATAATTGAAACTCATCTTGAAGCTTTTTGGACCTAAATCTTGTCATCGATCATTGTCCTTGCATGGTCACGCCTTCTCCTCCCTGACCTTGACCTCCATGATGAAGCGAAGTCTCATCAAGAGATTAGTTGTTTTGGTCTAAAAAAAATATTTATTATATATAAATAGGTATTTATTTACAAATATTTTAAAATACAAATATGAATATTCAATTTTGAAAAGGAGTACTCTCAAAGGACATTGGCCAATTTGTCTCTAAACTATTTAACTCATCCGATAGAGTTCCCCTTTTTCTTTTTCTTTTTTTCTTAGTATCTTTTTGATTCCTCAAAATTTTACTATCGAGAATTAGACGGCTTCATACTATATTTCCAGTCAAACTAGCATTTGACCAATTAGCTAGGGTAAAAATTTCTCTACCCCAGTTTTCAATTCCTTTCTTCTTAATTTCCTTTTTTTCCCTTTCTTTTTTTCTATTGTTTTGTCTTTTTTAAAAAACAAAAAAAATTATACTCTATGTTGTAGAAACCCTAATCTACCTAGCCTCCCTCCCCTCCCTCGCCGTCACTACTGCCATCGCTTTTGCTTTCGTCACTGTAGCGCACTGCCCACCATCTCCACACCTTCCTCACCGTTTCCATATCCACCGCCATCTCTACACCCTCAACAATCATCTCCTCCTCACCATTACAACCCTACTCATTGTAATGCTCCTTCCCTGTTGCCACTGCCTCAACCTACTACCAACCATCTCCTTCTCTACACTGTGTCTTCAATCCCTATCGCCATCTCTATCACCCTCGACTGCTATCTCCCCTAATGGTTGTACCTTCTCAAAGTTTGAAGATACACACACGCATATATATACACATATATGTTTGTATATATGCATGTATGTAGAAAAAGACACAAAATAAGGATTTTTGAATAATTCTGGATGCGCAAAATGTCAGTTCTCCCCCTAAAAGCCATCCCAGATTCATGTTAGGGGATCTTGTACATTCATTAGCTTTTTTTTTTTTTTTTTTTTTTTGCCCTTTCCTTCTTTTTAGAGAGTTTATTTATTTGCTTGTTTTGCTGAGTTAAATATTATTTCGTGTAGGACCTGGATGCTCAGCAGTTGCCTTAGGTGCTGCTCGAGAACTCAGTCCTTTTCTTATCTAGAACAACTCGAAGGTCGTTCTGAACCAATTCTCTTGGAATAAGGGTAATAATTTGTTCTTCATTAATTTCTCTCACCATTTTAATTAGATTTATGCTAGCTCAGTGATCCTTTTTTTTTTTTTTTGGGGGGGGGGGAGAAGCCACCCACCCCAACCTTTTTATTCATTTATTAAAAAATATGGATAAGCAGGGAGACATAATGCCTATCCTTTAATCAATATGTACAAAATCTTTGGGCGAGAACCCCATGCCTGTCCAAAACATAAATTTCTCTAGACTTCAAAGGCATAGAAGAAAAGCAATAAAACACAATATTCTGACTTGGAGTTAAAGAAGTAGTGAAATTTGATAGGCTATCCACAACTTCATTAGCTTGTCGTAACCCATGAATAATCTTCGGAAATTCCGGAAAATGGTGCTATTTTTGCACCAAATTCCGGCAGAGGGGCAGCGCCAACCATTTTTACTTTTGTAGTGAGGTCGCATTCTCGCATTCCCAGAATGCGACCTGTTAAAATTAGGTCGCATTTCGTGAATGCGACCTCCCCGTGAATCTTCTTTTTTTTTTTTTAGGAATATAACATAAGGTCACATTCTGTGAAGAGGTTGCATTCCATGAATATGACCTTAAGGTCGCATTATATCCACCTCCCATCTCCCTCCCGACGTCTTCTTCTACAAACCGATTACACTCCGACGTCTCCTTCTTCTGCCTCTTCGCCGGAAAGCTTGCGCCGCCGTCATCCTAATCGCCGCCACCGACAGCCCACCGATCTGTCATTGTCTTAAGGTTGGAATTCTCTTGTTTGCCTAGCTGATTGAATCGAATCTTATGATTATCTTATTTTAGTTTTGGCCCTATTATTTTGTTTTATTTGATTTGTTTACTATTTATTTCGGTTTGATTGGGAAGCTTCACAGATTGAAACACATATACTTATTCGTGATTAGGCTGTTCATTTATTTAGTGGCTTTGTTGTATCGGTATTAGTTTAGTTCATGGTGTTAATGTATTTTTTATATTACTTGATTTTGTTGCTTGTTCATAATATTTGTATATATGTCTTGGTATATGATGTTTTATTGTTATTAGTATTGATACTAATGAGTTTTTGTAAAAACACATTATATCCATTCTACTTATATTCACCTTTTGAATTATATTCTTTATCTATCATTTTGTATTCTTTTTATTATAATCTCTTTAGTCTTGGCGTGCGGCTTCATTTTTCTTTATGCTTGTAGGATTGTTGATTTTCTTCTTTTGAACAACATTCATTTTCCTCTCCCTCCTATGACACATTGAACTTTAAGATGCTTGGGGGAGTATTTCTTCTCCCTTTTTCTTTTATTCCTATTAAAAATGCTTATATTGTTTGATTTTTGGACAATGAAGACATTGTTCCATTTAAGTGTGGGGGAGAGGCTGAATACTATTTTCTTTACAATTTTTGTATTATTTATTTTGGCAAATTTCTTATTTTAGGTCTAAAATTTATTGTTTTTGCATTTGGGCCAAAGATTTTTGAATTTTTTCATATTGTTAGGTTAATTTTCAAGACTTGTTGGTGTATGTATTGATATGTATGAGTTTGGTGGAGATATTATTTATTTTTTTCTTAGAAATTCTACTTAAGACTTTTCTAGGAGAGTTATTATTATGTACAGTTACATATTAGGCATGACATAGAGTTAGTCTGGATAAGTGAGTTAATCATGTTTATGCTTTTGAAAATATTGTGAAACGTAATTCTTTGTGAAATGATGAAAATTTTGTGATGAAATACATTTTAACTATATATATGTCTATCAACGAGTCACTAAACAGGCACTCAGTCACTGTTACAAGAAATTGGTCTGACACTGACACTGATTTGCAGCTAAACATGAGATTTCAGAACAAGAAGGAGGCTATATATGCAATCAGAAAGTGGTCTATTCAAGCAGGCCGGGAATTCAAAGTCTTGGAGAGTACGAAAGATTGCTGGTATGCTAGGTGTAAGCATTCAAGTGCTGACAATCATTGTTCTTGGCATATTCGCATTATACATAAGAAGACTTATGGACAGTGGCAGATAACAGTCTTAAACAAAGAACACACATGCGTCATTACAGTTGTGAACAACGTGCATAGGAACATGGATCATTGGTTCATAGCCCGTAATGTGACAAATTTAGTATTAAATGACCCTGAATGCCATGTCAGTGATGTTATTGCTGAAGTTCAGAAACTGTGGAGGACGGGTTGTTCTTATAAGAAAGCTTGGGAAGCCCGAAAAGTTGCTATGGAACTTGTATATGGTGATTGGCCCTCAACGTGGATTGCCCTACCAAAATACATGCTTGCCTTACAAGATTCCAATCCTGGGACTATTGTGCGGTGGAGACACCATTGGACTAGTGTGGGTGATTTGAAAGCTTTTGGTTTCCTTTTCTGGTCATTCAAACCTTCAATTGATGGTTTCAAATATTATCGTCCAGTGGTATCAATTGATGGAACCCATTTAAGGGGACTTTATCGGGGCAAACTGTTGGTAGCATCCACTTGGGATGCGAATAGTTACCTATTCCCTCTTGCTTTTGCCATCGTGGATGAGGAATCACTGGGGAGTTGGAGCTGGTTCTTAAAACTCCTACGTCAACATGTCATTTTGGACAGACATATATGTCTTATTTCTGATAGACATAAAGGTATTGTAAATGCTGTACGCCATATGAATGAGTGGCAAGAACCTTTGGATTTTCATCGATATTGCCTCGGACACATAAAGGGAAATTTTCATGCAAAGTTTAAGGATACTAATTTGACAAGTTTGATGTACGCTGCTGGTTTAGAGCGCAAAAGGACCAAGTGTCAATCATATTTGGATGAAATCAGGATTCGAAAAGAGGATGCATTTAAGTATCTAATGGATATTAGTTTGGAGAAATGGACTTTGTCATATGATGAAGGGAGATATGGTTCAATGACTACTAGTTTGTCTGAATGTATGAATAGTGTGCTAAAGAAAGCAAGATCTCTTCCGCTGAAGGTTTTGGTTGAAACTTCATTTCAAAAGTTAGTTAAATATTTTAATGAACACATAGATGAAGCATCTAATTTGAGACACCCTTTACCATCTGAAATGTGGAAGCTGTATTCTTATTATGAGGACAAATCCAGAGGGCATGTTGTAACTGAATATAATGCATAGACCGGTATATATGGGATTAAATCATCTGTTCAACAAGCGGGTAGAAGTCCAAATGTTTACAGTGTCAATTTAACAGAGAGATCATGCACATGCCAAAAATGGAGTATATATGGTATTCCTTATTCACATGGGTTTGCAGCATGTCGTCACAGAGGTTGGAACCCAATTGACTTTGTTTTGGAGTTCTACACTAGAAGGAATTATGAGTCGACATATGAGGGTCAATTCTTCCCTGTGGCGGATGAACAGTATTGGAGGCCTTCTAATTTTACGCTTGCACCGGTGGAGGAAATGATGCAAAATGAAGTTCCTGGCCGTCCGCGCACATCGAGGATACCTTGTGATAAGGATTATCGGACACCCAACTCTCCTCCAAGATGCAGCAACTGTCATAGGAGTGGACATATTAGAAGGAATTGTAATAATAGTAATTTTACTATTTCGAGAGACTAGCCATTGATACTGGACTATTAGTTCTTTTTTTGTTCAATTGTATTTTCAATACAGCTTCTCTATGTACTTGCAATATTGTTCTTGTTATTTTAGATGCCTCTCTATTTACTTGCGATATTATATTAAATTTTATTCATGTGATAAATGCGTGGTCTACTATCAGTCTTTATTCAAACTACATTAAGTAATTGTAGCAGGTTGGTTGCAGGTGGAGATTGTAGTAGGTTGAGGTTGCTTGAATAAGGTTGTTTGAATAAGGTTGGAGGTGCAGGTTGGGAAAATTGCAGGTGGAGGTCGCATTCCTTGATCAATGAGGTCGCATTATAGAAATGCGACCTCGAGGAAAGCTATTATAAAAATTAAAAAAAAAAAAATCGCGTGAATGCGACCTCAACTTTTTTGGTCGCATTCTGTGAATGCGGCCTCACTAAAAATGGAATTCCAATTCTCGCTGCCCCTCTGCCGGAATTTGGTGCAAAAACAGCACCATTTTCCGGAATTTCCGAATAATCTTGGTGCAGCCAAATAGTACAAGAAGCCTCTTGACGTGCCTATAGGTATGCTGAACCTCCCATGGAGTGTTAGTCTTTTCATTCAGCATTTGAACTACCTGAAATGAATCAAACTGAACCTGAACTGAAGTAAAACCACGAGACAAAGCAAAGGTTAATCCTTCCTGAACAGCTATAAGTTCCGCATGTAGAATATTCCAAGAACGGATTTGCTTTGCAAAACCAGCAGCAAAACTACCATCTCCTCGCCTAATCAATCCTCCAATTCCTGCATATTCTGAATTTTTGTTAAGAGAAGCGTCATCTACGTTTAAATAAAGACATGAAAAGGTATCCACCTGCCAGTTTATGATCTGAAGTTTCAGAGACGCTGAAGGACTCTTAGGCTAGAAGCGAATATTAACGTCTTTAAGGTCCATTAATATTTACAAGCAAAGCAGAATTATTTGCAGTAGAAATACCATCAAAGCGCCTCTTGTTGCGAAGCTTAAAAACCTCCCATAAGTAATAGACTAATGTGCAACGGTTTAAGCTAGATTCACCAGATCTATTATTCCACCAAGCGCGGAAGAAATCAGTTAAGGATAACTGATCAGATAAGGAAGATGCAATGCCAGGGAGAGCTGTTAGATGGCACCAAATTCTCTGCACAAAGGAACTCTGAACAAAGAGATGACTTGAAGTTTCTGAAGCAGCAAAACAGAAACAACAAGCCGAACATAAATGAAATCCCAAAACTTGAAGAGTATCATCCAAGTTGATATAACCATTCATGAGTTTCCACAGAAATAACTTAAGCTTCGGAGGAGTGTGCAACCTCCACAAATAGTTCAAAACGTAATCAGAACTTCTTCGTAGGCGAATGTACGTACTCCCAAGCTGAAGAAATAGTGAAGAGACCAGAATCCTTAAGGATTCAAACCATACGATAATGCTGTTGAAAAGGAGGCTGAAGTTTAAGTACTCGAAGAGCATTAGCAGGAGATAGAAATTCCATTTCTAGACATCCCATAAACCATTATTCACCCAATCCTTAACTGCTGACTTAGGATAAAATAATAGAAGTGTTAGCATCAACAAGTCTGCCATTGCCAGACCAATGATCATACCAAAAAGAACAATCACCCCAACCAACAAAAAAAATTAATGAACTGTCCAGGATGTTGATGAATTTCAGAATGCGCCTCCATGGAGTAGATAATTGACCTCGAGGAGTTAACAGCACTGGATGGCTTTCAGTACCACTGTATTTAGACCAAACAAAAGATGCCCACAAAGAATTATTCTGACGCAATTTCCAACACAAACCCGTCGCAAAAGCTGCAATAAGACGTGGGACTTCTCAGCCCTAAGCCAGATTCTCATTCTCCGGAAAACACAAAGAGACGTTCCATTTTGCCCAATGTATCCTTTTCCCTTAATCCAAAGCTCCCCGAAACAAAATCTGAAAAATATTTTTCAACCCTCTTTAAAATTGCCTTGAGAGGGTCAAGCACTTAAAAGTTGAAACCAATGAAGAGGAACAGAACATAGCACAAATTTGACTAAATGTAAACGTCCAGCGGATGAGAGAAGTTATACTTCCATTATTCAATCCGTTTTTTTCACCTTATTTACCAGAGATTGAAAGTAAATTAAGTTACGGACAATCCAAGTATGTGAAAGGCAATGATTTCCAAGCATAAACCATGCATGATCCGATTGACTAACATAATCCGAGATGTTGCTGATTTTTCAGACATAATATAGGGGCTTTTAGAGGGATTTACCAGCTGCCCAGACATCTGCTGATAATCACCCAACAAGAGCTCAGCGAGACCTTAAAAATATATTATCTAACAATTTCGGTTTCATATTTGAACCCTGATTTTTTTTCCCCCGTGTGATTTAAAAACAAGGTAATATTTGAATTTCACAAAACAAAAAGTTGGCATATATTTGGGATTGCAACGAAGTTTATTAGTGTATTTCTTGCATTAGTTTTCTTTATTTTAATATTTAGTATTCTAAAATTAATTTTTCCTTGACAATGCAAAAGATAAAATTCTTTCGCAACAAGTTATTTTGGTTTATTATTTTGATACTCTCATTTCTTAGATACTTTTATACTTAGGCTACAGAATGTATAATGTCTAACGGCAATATCATAGAATCCAATTATTCAGATTTCAAAGTAATAAACCAATTAGTTACAAGCACTGCTTATCCGGCATACTATATATGTTAAATACACATTCCTGTCCTCTAATGAATCAGACAAAATTGTATTTGTTGTATAGCATTTTCTCTTTCATTCCAAAAATAACAAAATTTGTTGAATTTTACTTGAGAAATTTAACCAATTTTATCTTTTACTTATACTTGAACAGCTGCAAATATTATATTCTTGGAATCACCTATTGGCGTAGGCTTTTCATACACAAACAAATCAGAGGATATAGGGAACCTTGGAGATGAAATCACTGCTACTGATTCTTATGATTTTCTACTCGGATGGTTCAAAAGGTTTCCCCAGTTTAAATCCAATGATTTCTACCTCACCGGAGAAAGCTATGCTGGTACATGATTTTAATTTCTACAATATATATTCTCCCATGGTCCATAAATTATTAATTTACTTTCTTTCTTGCAGGACATTATGCTCCACAGCTTGCTGATATCATCCTAGATCAAAATGGGAAAGGCAACAGTGACTCATTTATTAATCTCAAGGGAATTTTGGTAAGCAGCATTTACTTTCTATGAAAATTCTCTTTCTGGATTGCATATAAAATCTAAAAGACAATTATATTTTTCTCCTCATGCATTAACATATTCGCCTCAGATTATACACGGACTTTTTATTTTTTTCGGTATTTTTATTATAATACTAGTTACGATTTTGATGCAAAAATCAGATTGGAAATGCTGTGATAAATGCTCCAACGGATGAAAGGGGCCTGATTTTTGCTTGGAGCCACTTTATCATTTCAGGCCAACTCTACAGTGATATAAACAAAGATTGTGATTTCACAAGTGGCAACGCAACAAACACTGATTGTCCTTCTCATCTTAATGGACTCGCACAAGCTTATGCGAATATAGACATTTACAACATTTATGCGCCAGTTTGCCAGCCTTCTGCTCCCAAGAATGCCACCCCACATGTAAGTATATCTGCTAATATGAATTCGCCAACGATTCAATTTGTGAATGATTTGTTACATATAGCTCAACTAGTGCGGTTAAACTTGGACTAGATAAATTTGAGAAGAACCGACATAAATTTGGCTACGAATTGCTTGTTCATTTGGGTTGGGATAGGAGGTGGAGTTGGGGCTGATATTACTACGTTACAAAACGTCCACTGCTTGGATTTTCAAGATCGATGAAAACGAGAACATTGGTCTAACCATGTAGGCATGGTTTGGCCATGATTAAATATGGAAGCAAAAGGTAATAAATCAAAAAATAAAAATGAACTATTTGCATTGTTTAATTAAGAATAAAGAAGTAGATATAGATCAAGCACAACAGGAAAAATCGCCATTTGCGACGGCCAAAAACCGTCGCTGACCGTTTTTGCGACGGTTTTGGCCGTCGCAAAAAACGACGTCGCAATTTGCGACGGCCATGGGAAACCGTCGCAAATTGTGACGGTTTTGCGAGGGCAAAAAAAATTCGTTGCTATTTACGACGGTTTTGTGAGGATTTTGCGACGAATATTTTTGGTCAAACTTCACCAGAGGAATAATTTTTGCGACGATTTTGCGACGAAAAAAAGTGACCCCTCCCAAAACCGTCGCAAATTGCGACGGTTTTGCGAGGGTCAACTTTGTGCCGTCGCAAATTTGCGAGGGTTTTGCGAGGGCTAAACCATAATAACATTGAAACGTTATATCTATTCGCTAGTTTAAAGTAATACAATAATAATGCTTTGCTGATGATGGATATGTCAAAATAAACATTGTACTTGTAAATTGAATTTTAAAAAAAAATTGACAGAGTCTCCCCTATAATTGGGCATTTCCCAGGCACAAGGCCACATCAAGATTTGACAACCAAAACGCTGTTACAAACAACAAAGACAGATCTTTTAAATATAGAAAAATTCAAAAGATAACTAGGGGTAATCACCCATTACCCAAGAGGAATGATCACCCATCACTCACGGGGAATGATCACCCATCACTCACGGGGTTCCAATTAAAATGTTCGATATAGTTAAAATCAAGCTAAAAATTATAAATGCCTCTGTCCTTGTGAATTGTCCGTCAATACAAAGCAACAATACAATATATAAACTACCTTGTTGTTTACACCACAAAAGAATATAATAAGGAATAACAAAAATCCTCCGGCCGTACAAGTCTAAACGAAAGATTCCCGCAAAAAAAAGAAGGAGATGAGATTCCCGACAATTAGACAAAATTGTGAAACAAAATTGTATGTGATGGAATTTAAAATAATAAAAGATTCAAGGCATGTAGATTCAAGTAACAAATAAATTGTAAGTTAAAATTTGACATGGGATAGTAATGATGCAATAGATTTCAGGATTCCCTCACCATTAACTATATTATTTGTAAATGAATTGAAATCGAGCCTATTCACTAGAATCATTCTCCGATACGTACTCATCATCATCTACCGAGGTATCGCTACTCGTTTCCCATTCATCTTCTTCCTCTTCATTTATAGGAGAACTATCCCTTGCTCGTTATAGCCTCATCATGAACATCCAACATTTCACTCATACCATTCTCATGCGTCGAATACCAAGATCAACAAATAACGATATGCCGACTTCGTCGCAGCATCTACTTCTTCCCGATAAGCTCTATCAACCACGGGTGCATCTATTATATGTCGAGCTTTGGTTTTGCAAACCGCCAACCAATCAGATCTTGGCCTCTTACTCCCCGGATATGATGCATAATACACTTGGATAGCTTGTTGAGCTAGAACAAATGGATCATAGTTAGCATAGCTCCTTTTGTGGTTAATTTCTACAAGATTATACTCGTGGATGTACCTCGTACCACGATTCAATGTTTGATCAAACCAGATGACATTTAAAAAGAACAATGCTTTGCTCGTGGATTACCAGGAAATTGCACTTCAATAATCTCATTTAACACTCCATAGTAATCGTGTCCCGATGCGTCATTTCCAATCCCTTTCACGCAAACACCACTATTAACTCGTTTTCTTTCCCTCCGCATAATCATGAGTGTGAAATCGGTAACCATTAATTATGTACCCACTATATGATTTCACTAGTCTTGACTGGACCCCAAGCAAAGTTCCTCAAGCATTCATTTGTAACCATATTTTCCGAATCTTGTACCTAAAAAACATTAGACAAGTTAACCTCGTAATTATGAAAGTTATAGCATTATGAAACTCCATTGAATCCCCAATGGAGTTCCAAATGCAAGTTATTATCTTATGAGACTTACATATCCACTAAACCATTCTCGCAAATTCAAGGTCGATACTTCTATTGATTTCTATCTCTCGATATAGTCGGAGCCGTACTTCGTAAGTGTGCCGTGAATGCCCCGTAATGCATTAGAATTAGATGGAATGAGTCAAAATCATTATGATGTATCATTTATCGTATAAAATGTATGAAGTAGTAGCTCGTACTCAATGTATGGCTGCACTTCACCACAATTAAGCAACATATAAATTCTTGCCGCAACGAATTCTTCGAAGTAAGGAACCGAGTTCGAATTCGTCCTATCACCCGTCCTTGAACATTGCGTATTGACAACCTAGTGTTCTTGCACCCTCTCTAATCGTTCTCCTTCTTCATTACGCGCTGGAATTGTACGTTTTGTTTGTACATGTGGCTCAAAATAATAAGAGAAGAAAGTGGATGCTTCCTCAACTAGATAAGCATTGCAGATTGACCCTTCAACTCTAGCCTTATTTTTCACCTTGATTTTCAATTGATGCAAATACCTGTCATTTAAAAAAAATACGACTTCAGCCACACACACTTATATCGAACCCGCTATGAAAAGAATTAGATTGAATGATTCGATTACCGTTCAAACGGGTACATCCACCTATATTGAACAGGGCCACAAACTCTTGCTTCGTAAGGCAAATGAATTAATAGGTGTTCCATTACATCAAAGAATGCAGTGGAAATATCTTCTCCAACTTACATAACAATAAAGGAATATCGGACTCCAATTTGGCCATATGAGCTACATTCAACTTAGGAGAGCATAGATCACGATAAAAAAGACTCAACTCCGTCAAAACACCCCATACATTAGAAGGAAGAAATTCCTTCAATGCAATTGGAAGTAGTCTCTCCATGAATACGTGACAACTCATGTGATTTCATACCGGATAACTTCAACTCATTCAAATCAAGCACATCTTCCAATGTTTGAAGCGTATCCATCCTGGGAGTTGCAATCCCCTCAACCATTCTAGCAAAAGTTTCTTTTGTTCCGATGTCAACGAGTAAACAACTTTAGGTATAGCCACTTTTCCTCCTCCCACATTCAAGGCATGTAGCTCCGGCCTATGGCAATAAATTTCTAAGTCACGTCTAGCCTTTAAATTGTCTTTTGATTTACCCTTTACCTCAAGAACTCGTATTCATGACATTGTCAAATACATTCTTCTCATTGTGCATTACATCAATATTATGTCGGACCAAATTAGTACGCCAATACGGCAAATCCCAAAAAATACTCCTTTTTGCCCAATTATGAGATATTCCCCTGCCATTACTCCTTCCAATTTCTTTGCATGTTTCTGTAATTTTTTCATAATTAGACAAACTATCCCGCATTTCTTCACCAGCAGGGTATTGCACAAGCCGTGATGTCTCGTAACCTCTATCATTCCTAAAAGATCTCGTATCCCTCCCGTAAGGATGATCCGATGGTAAGAAACGACGGTGACAGCCAAACCATGATTGTTTCCCACCATTTTGTAGATGAAAAGACTTTGTATTGCCCATACAATATGGACAAGCCAGCCTCCCAAGCAGTGCTCCACCCACTCAACATACCATATGCAGGAAAATCATTAATAGTCCACAAAAGTGCCGCCCGTAGTTGGAAGTTTTGTTTCTTCGATATGTCATAAGTGGTGACACCTTCAAACCACAATTTGGTTAATTCATCTATCAAGGGTTGTAAATAAACATCCACCCGGTGCTTTGGATTCTTGGGGCCCGGGATAATGATTGTTAAAAACATGACTCGGATCCTTCATACACATCCACGGGGGAGATTATACGGTGTGAGAATGACCGGCCAGGATGAATATTGCTTACCCGACATCCCAAATGGTGAGAATCCATCTCGTACATAAACCAAGTTTGACATTCCGTACTTCTTTTGCAAACTCAGGATATATTCGATCAAAGTGTTGCCATGCTTCAAGTATCACGAGGGTGACTCATTGTGCCTTTCTCCGATCTCGCTTCTCTCCATGCCATCTCATGTGTTCAACCGTTGTTTTGGAAGTGTACAATCTTTGTAGCCTCGGTGTTATCGG
The DNA here is from genome assembly GCA_026120185.1 of Voacanga thouarsii. Lineage (NCBI taxonomy): Eukaryota > Viridiplantae > Streptophyta > Magnoliopsida > Gentianales > Apocynaceae > Voacanga > Voacanga thouarsii. The sequence goes on from JANUWF010002002.1 coordinate 789,972, forward strand.
GAAGTAATACATCTTCTTGAATGAAATTTCCCTTCTACTTGTGTTCTTCCCAACCTTTTTCTCGTGCATATCGAGGATGGCCACAAAATTTACACTCTCTACGATTCATGTCATCTTTCCAAGAAAGCATGCATCCATTATTGCATACATCTATTTTTTGTACCGGCAAACCCAACCCAGCCACTAATTTTTTCATCTCGATAGAAATCATCGAGAATCGTATTATCGCTAGGCACAACCTCTTTCATCAATTGCACAACATCGTTAAAGGCTTTACGCGAGAGGTTATTTTCGTACTTAATGTTTAATAACCTTGAAGCCGATGAAAGTCGCGAATGTTGTGTGCATCCATCCCATATAGGAGTCTCTCGCCGCCTTTAACATATCGTAAAACCTTTGTGCCTCCACATTAGGTGGCTCTTCAAAATGAACTGCCGATGGAGCTTCGTGGGGAAAGTCGGGTCCCGCTACGTCTAAGACCATTTCGCGAGACCGATTTTCTTGATGTGAATCGATTCTGGGATTGAGGTAGACACACTTGAGGGACACTCGAATGGCTCACCATGACATGTCCACCGGTAATACCTAGGCACAAATCCGCACTTCCACAGGTGGAGCTTAACTTGTGCCGGATCCGGTACTTTTTATTCTTACATTTTGCACACGGGCATCTAATTACGCTTGACATTGCATTTGATAAGGCAAATGTCAAAAAAGCCTTAACCCCTTCCTCAAATTCAATAGTGATCCCTTTTACACCTGAAGCGTGCCTTCTATACATCCAACTACGATCCTCCATGACGTCTAAATGAGAGAAAAGAACAATCAACTCAATAATTAAAATCACCCCTTAAACAAAAGGAAGAGAAGTATAATTACATTTTCCTTTCTATTATCTAACAAAAAGAGGTCCAAAACATAGAATTTACAATTGCTATCGTTGGATACAGCTTACACCTTCAATATATACGTTTTAACCAAGTATTTAATCTTAATTGAGGAATTTGATTAAGATTAAATACTATTAAAGCTAATTATATTCTTATTTTAACTCTCTCTATAACGTATATTATTCCCGCTATTATTAACATCGACCTATATATGAAATTATTATTATTACTCATTTCATTACTCCTATTCTTATTCTTATTAGCAATATTATTTTTAATAATAATGCTATTATGGGATATATACTCATGCTCAATCGAATAATACACTCCAAGATAAGGGTAGTTATTCTATTCCACATTAAGTAGCGGCAGATTTTGAAAAAAATTTTGACAGTAGTCTCCCCGTAATTGGACATTTTCCAGGCACAAGGCCACCTCAAAATTATACAATCAAAATGCAATTGCAAACAACAAAGACAGATCATTCATTTATACAAAAAAATAAATAAATAAATAAAAGGATAACTAGGGGTAATCACCCATTACCCAGGAGGAGTAATCACCCATTACTCACGGGGAATCCAACATTTGAATTCAACAAAAAGGCAATTTATATGAACAAAACGCACATCCTACATCTTCATAATCTAAGGAAACGGATTTCTCACATAAAAGAGCCTTCAAAGCATTCTACTAGAGTTAAATCTTCCACTAGAGAGACTAATATATTATTATAATCAAGTAATAAGATTACTAAACTAATTAGAAATCAACCTTCCTATTATGGCATCATAACCAATCAAATTAATTTATAAGGGTTTATATAGCTAAAACATAGTTCTCATATAATTTGATCAAAGTAGTAATTTTTTTATAACAGGGTAAAAAAGAGTGCACTATAAGTATAGATCAAAACACATTGAATGTTAAAAAAGGACAACAATTCCAACTAACAATTTAGCAATTCCAAGCTCACAATTCCAAATTTAAATTGTTTTTCTCACATCAAACCACCATCATGTCACTCACAATCTCCTCAAACTCAACCCCAACATCAATACAACTTTTATACATCAATTCAAACTCGCTCATTCACAAATAATCGCCCAAATTTCAAAGCTTCAGTGGGAAATGAAAATCTGCCCAAAGTTTATAAGATAATGAAGTAGCTCAAAGAGATAAATTCTAACTACTTACCCAAACGAATCAACTTCAAAGAACAAAGACAAAGAAGAGCACAGAATGGCAGTGCGCCGACCGAGGGGGCGGGTCGAAGGGGGTAGGAAGAGCAGGGGGGAGTTGAGGGGGGGGGGGCGCTGCGGGATGGGGGGAGTTGAGGGAGGGGGCGCGGGGGTGGGGGGGCTGCGGGATGGGCGCAGGGAGGGGGCGCGGGGGTGTGGGGGAGTTGAGGGAGGGGGCGCGGGGGAGGGGGCGCGGGGAGGGGGCCGCGGGGGTGTGGGGGGTTGAGGGAGGGGAGTTGAGGGGGGGCCGCGGGATGGGGGAGTTGAGGGAGGTGGCCGCGGGATGAGGGAGGGGGGAGCAGGAGGGGGCGCGGATGAGGGAGGGGGGAGCGGGAGGGGGCGCGGGATGGGGGGGTCGCCGGCGGGGAGAGGGAGGGGGGAGCGGGAGGGGGGCGCCGGATGGGGGGGTGCCGTGAGGGAGGTGAGGGAGGGGAGTTGAGGAGGAAGAAGGAAGGGGGAAGAAGGAGGGAAAAAAAAAAAAAAAGAGGGAGTGAAAAATTTTGGAAATTTTTAATTTTTTTTTAAATTTCTAGCTATTTCGTCGCAATTTGTGACGAAAAAATAAAATCCTCGCTAATTTCTCATAAATTAATACGAATAATATTATAAATCGATCTATACATTATAATTTTTATTATTTTTTAGTGATTCTAATAATAATATTATTATGTAAATTATTTTTCTTTATATATTTTAATTTATACACCACTTAATCAAATAAATAGATAAAAAAATTAGAATATGTATATATATAACTATATAGTATAATATATATTAATATGTTCGAGATGAATAACATTACAAATCGATCTCTACATTATAATTTTCAATATTTTTTTTAGTAATCTCAACAATAATAACAAGTATTTGAATTGTTTTTCTTTACATATTTTATTTTATACACTACTTAACAAAATAGATATATTAAAAAATTGGACATATGTATATACATAGCTAAATTAGTATAATATATATTAACATGTAGGAGACGAAGAACATTACAAATTGATCTCTACATTATAAATTTCATAATTTTTTTAGTGATATCAACAATAATAACAAGTATTTGAATTATTTTTCTTTATACACTACTTAATCAAAGTGATAGATTAAAAAATTAGACATATGTATATATATACCTACATGTTATAGTATATATATATATATATATATATATATATATATATATTAAACTAAACAGATACTTATATACATTATATACATATACTTATATATTAGAATAAGTATATAACATAACATAATTAACTATATACATTTACTTATGCAATACATTAGGTGTATAACATGACATAATTACATATACAAAATTATAATAAAATGCACTAATTGAGACATGTTATTAAAAATATTTCAGTAAATTTGTCAAAATACACCATCACATAAACACATAAAGAAATTTAAAAAAAAATTAAAACCCTATTTTGTTGTAAAACCCTCGCAAATTCGTCGCAATTAGTGACGTATTAGCGACTAATTTGCGACTAATTGGGGTTTTGAGATTTTCTATACATTTTGCCATTTATTTATTTTTTAATTAAAAATATTGACCGTCGCAAAACCCTCGCAAATTGCGAGAGCCGAAAATTCGTCTCAAAACCCTCGCAAATTGCGAGAACTTTGCGACGGATGTTCAAAAATTTTTAAAATATTTTTTTAAAAAATAATCGATCGTCGCAAATCCCTCGCAAATTGCGAGGGTTATTGCCGTCGCAAAATCCTCGCAATTTGCGAGGGTTTGCGATGAACGTTCAATTTTTTTTAAAAATAAATTACCGTCGCAAAACCCTCGCAAATTGCGAGGGCTAACTACCGTCACAAAACCCTCGCAAATTGCGAGGACTTTGCGATGGACGTTCAAAAATTTTAAAAATATTTTTTTAAAAAATAATTTGTCGTCGCAAACCCATCGCAAATTGCGAGGGTTATTTACCGTCGCAAAACCCTCGCAATTTGTGAGGGTTTTGCGATGGAAGTTCAAAAAATTTTTTAAAAATATTTTTTTAAAAAATAAATTGCACGTCGCAAAACCCTCGCAAATTGAGAGGGTTTATTGGCCGTCGCAAATTGCGAGGGTTTTGCGATGGACGTTCAAATTTTTTAAAAAATATTTTTTAAAATTAAATATCCGTCGCAAAACCCTCGCAAATTGAGAGGATTATTTGCCGTCGCAAAACCCTCGCAATTTGCGAGGGTTTTGCGATGGTCGTTCAAAAAAATTTTTAAAAATATTATTTTAAAAAATAACTTGCCGTCGCAAAACCCTCGCAATTTGCGAGGGTTTATTAGCCGTCGCAAATTGCGAGGGTTTTGCGACGGACGTACGAAAATTTATTTAAAAATATTTTTTTTAAAATAACTCGCTGTCGCAAAACCCTCGCAATTTGCGAGGGTTTATTGGCCGTCGCAAAATCCTCGCAAATTGCGAGGGTTTTGCGACGGACATACGAAAATTTATTTAAAAATATATTTTTTAAAATAACTCGCCGTCGCAAAACCCTCGCAATTTGCGATGGTTTATTGGCCGTCGCAAAATCCTCGCAAATTGCGAGGGTTTTGCGACGGACGTACGAAAATTTATTTAAAATTATTTTTTTAAAAATAACTTGCCGTCGCAAAACCCTCGCAATTTGCGAGGGCATAAATACCGTCGCAAAACCGTCGCAAATAGCGATGATTTTGCTACGAATTGCGACGGGTATATTGGCCGTCGCAAAACCGTTGCAAAACCGTCGCAAATTGCGACGGTTTTGCGACGGTTTTGGTCAACTCGCTACTTGTTTGAAAATCGTCGCAAATTGGTCGCTATTAGCGACGGTATTGAAGCCGTCGCAAAAAATTCGTCGCAAATCACGATTTTTCCTGTAGTGAAGAGAGGGACTAGAAAATGGGGTTGGCCGAGTTGGGTCAAGGGCAAGGCTTGATTCATCCAGTTAGTCCTTAGCTCAAGTTCGAACCTCCTCAGTGTCATCCGTCACCTTTTTGAGGTAATTTACATGGCTAGCCTGTTTTGCGGGCATTAGGTTAACCTTTAGGTTTACCCAGTACGCACTGGTTAGCCGGTAGTGACTACGGGTTCCTGAATTATAAAAAAAAAAAAAAAAAAGAGGTACTACTTCTTTCGGAATAGCTATTGTTCGTCTCTTTAATTGAAGGGATTGAGAGAAAAAATACTTTGGAGAAGATAAGAGTCTTTGGTGACAAGTTTTGAGTATATTTATTTCATTTTAAAAATTAAGCAAGAGAAAAAGGATGGATAAAGAAGTAAATTAGACAAATATTTTATCACCTTTACCTCTGCTCTGTCCCTTCCCTTCTTTCCCTTTTGTGTTGAAGAAGAGTAAAATAAAAAGTACTTCCCTTAAGAACCTTTTGGTTGTTAGAAGCATTTGCTAGCATTAATTTACATTTGGGTTGTGACAGTTCGAAAAGTGAAGTCTCTGGTTTATTGATTTCAGGACCCTTTTCTATCATCAGGCTATGATCCATGTGCAGTAATATACATCGCAGCATATTTCAACAGAGATGATGTTCAAAAGGCTCTGCATGCCAATGTCACAAATTTGCCTTACCCTTACACCCCATGCAGGTTTCACTATCACAAACTATACGCGTTTCTATGTGTTTCCTTATTCTCTCCTCCTTTTAAAATCTATGGATTATTATATTGCCACTAAAATATAATTAGTTCTTGTATAAAAATGTTGTTCGTCTTGATGAACTTTGTGTACAATACCATATTCTTGTCTTCAGTAAAATATATTTAACTGTACATTAAATACAACAAAAAATTATTAACTTAGAAATGAATATATACCATATACACTAAACCCCAATTTGTTAGATAAATATATGAATACACCAGTGTTTTTTGAATTGGACTGGTTGGTAGGACAGTGAAGGTACCCTTATTGATTCGATCCAACGTGTCGAGTCGTTTTTTTAAAAACTGTTCTAGATTGTGAGTCATTTTAAATCTAGAACATAAAATAAGGATGTATTTAAAAAACTCTTCGCTTTGGTCAACAACTGGTTCCACGGATCTATTTCAAAACATAAAATAAGGATGTAAAATTTAAATAAGGGGAGAGCCAAAGCGAAGAGAAGGAGTCAGGAGATGGATTATGTTCAAGCGACTGGGAAGCTCCAAAACTCGTATTTAATTCAGTAATAGGTTGAGGGTGTGGGTGTCAAGTCGTATAGGGAATACGGCAATTTCTCGTAGGACATTTGCCAAGGTGCTTTCTTTGTGCCCGTATACGTCTAGCTGGTGAGCGGTTCTTTCGGGCAGGAAGCAAGCCAGGCCCTACAGGTGGGCATCCCCCGCTACGCAAGCACCATTGCTCGCCACCACCCGAGAAGCAAAAGATTCGAGAGTCCAAGCTAAAAATACATGCACAGATAGTGATCTAATGCCAAGGCCGACGACTAAAGCTCGGGACGGAGCTGTGTGAGGCGGAAGTCTCATGTACAGTTCTCTCTGAGAATGGAAAAAGTAAGTTGGAGACAGAGACAGCCTGGAATGATGAGTTCAAAAGCCAGGTTCAGTAACCGATTAGCTAACGCATCGTAATAAACAAATAATTTTTATTTTTAATTTTGTAGTTATAAATTATTTATTTTATTAATAATTTCTTATTTTAATATATTATATTAATTATTATTTGAATATTTATACTTTATATATTCGAATTATATTATATTATTAATTAATTTTATTATATATAATAATTATTTTTAAAATTTTAAATTATAATATTACGATTCAATTACTATCCAATTACGATTCGATCATTCAATCATAAATTAGTATTTTTTTCGACTTAATGTTGGATCTGATTCTAAAAATACTAAAATACACAAAATGTTAATTGTGATCATTGTAGTTATGTTGAATTATAACTTTAACATGTTCCAATAATAACTTTTACTTGGAATGATATACTAATGATTGACAATACGTCAAGATATTCTTTTATTTTTAAAATATTTATTCATAAATTTTTTAAATTTATTTTAAAATATTTATTTATATATATTTTTTTATAATTAATGATTAATTTTTTCTTATTTTAGCTCAATTTATTCTAAGTCAAATGCATAATTTTTAAAAAATTTTCTTTCTTTTTATTTTTTAAAAATTTTTATCAATCAATAACTATTATATTTTTAATATAGATAAAATATAAAATTTATTTAAATTGTAATATTATTTCTAATACATTGTTTAAATTATAATATTATTTTTAATATTTTTAATTTATATAAAAAAATTTTTATGAATAAATATTTTTAAAAAAATAATATCTATAGCCGTAAATAAAAAATTCACCACCATGGATGACATAGGGAAAATACTGCACCATTAAGAGGTAATATCGTGTATGTGACATACCATAGAATGATTGATGTAGGACACAACAACCGAGGGAGGACACATTAGATTTATATAGAATGGGACAAATTCAGGATCTTTCAAGCATTTATTTGCTGAGTCATTGAACTGGAGCTTTCCTTCTGCTTCTAGTCCTCTTCCTTCCCAGCCAACCTTCATCCCACTTGCAAAAAAAGACTAATCTAGTCCGCGAGACATGGGCCAATTGGCAAAAGTTGGTAGGGATGTGGTCTCAATTAAAATCCTGTCGCAGATGCTATTGAGGGATTTTACATGGCAATTCTTCAAGCCGGTGGAGACTAATCAAGTTGAAGATTCAGAATTCTACGCTAATAAAAAAAAATAATTACTAATTTTGAAAATAATAATAATAATAATAATAATAATAATTATTATTATTATTATTATTATTATTATTATTATTATTACTTATTTGTTATAAAATTAGGGTAGTGTTAGAATAAAATCTACACACTATACACTAAGAAAATTCTAATTATTCTTTGTCCAAGAATTTTTCTCTTTCTTTTCTCTCACAGTTTTCTCTAATCTTTCTTTTACTAATCTTTCTTTCACAAAATAATGGTGTATTACAAGCTTAGAGAATAGCTCTATTTATAGAGCTCTAATTAGTGGAATACATCATGGCATACATCATCTTCAATTAATCTCAATTAGTGGTGTCTCCACTAAATGGTGGACATCCATAAAAATCTTCTCTAATTATTCACCTAAATCCATAATTAGTGGAGCCTCCACAAATTAATGGAGATTGCAATAATTCATAACACTCCCCCTTGGATGTCCATCCATTACATAAAGAATATGTCTCGTTAAAACCTTACTAGATAAAAACCCAGTGGGAAAAAAAATCTAGTGAAGGAAAAAAAGTACACTATTTTATATGTCTGTTTATTACTCCCCCTGATGAGATGATTCCTTTAAATCTTTAAACCGACGCATACCGATTTTATATCTCAACTTTTCAAATGTTGCATCGGTAAAGTCTTCGTGAAAATATCTGCGAGGTTATCACATGACCGAATTTGTAGCACATCAATTTCACTTTTCTTCTGGAGTTCATGAGTAAAGAAGAATTTTGGTGAAATATGTTTGTCCGATCTCCTTTAATATATCCTCCTCGTAATTGAGTTATGCAAGCTGCATTGTCTTCATAAAAAGGAGTTGGAATATCTTTGATTGATGATAATCCACAACTTTCTCGAATATAATGAATCATGGATCTTAGCCATACACATTCTCGACTTGCTTTATGAATGGCTATAATTTCAACATGATTTGAAGAAATAGCTGCTATAGATTGTTTCGTAGAACGCCATGATATAGCAGTATTTCCACATGTAAATAGATAGCCTTGGAGATATCGAATGACTTGTTTAATTCCATTCCAATGTCGTCGTGTTGGTGAAGAACTAAATCTTGCTGGTCATTTTTAAATCCCGCTTTCAATAAATATTCACTAAGACGTGTGAACCACATGCGCCCAGATTGCTTCAGGCCATATAATGATTTCTGCAACTTGATGGAGTAATTTTCATGAGGATAATGTTTATATGCTTCAGGCATATGAAATCTTTCGGGGATTTTCATGTAAACATCATTTTCTAAATTTCCATACAAGTAAGCAGTGACAACATCTAATAGGCGCATATCTATCTTTTCATGTACTGCCAAACTGATAAGATATCGGAGTGTAATAGCATCAACAACAGGAGAATAAATTTCATCATAATCAATACCTGGTTTTTGTGAAAAACCTTGGGCTACTAATCGCGCTTTATATCGAACGATTTCACTCTTTTCATTGCGCTTTCGTACAAATATCCATTTGTAGCCAACATGTTTTACACCTTCTGGTGTTCGGACTGCAGGCCCGAAGACTTCACGTTTTGTCAGTGCATTTAACTCCGATTGAATCGCATCTTTCCATTGCAGCCAATCTTTTCTATGCCGACATTCATCGACTGATATTAGTTCATGATCATCATTATCCTGTGTAACATCAAGAGATATATTGTATGCAAATATATTATCAATAATTGTTTCTATCCGATTCCAACTTCTATCGGAAGTGGTATAATTGATAGAAATTTCAGTGTTACTTTCATCAACTTCTGGTTCTTTGTTATCAGTTCTCTCTTGGTCTTTCAATATGATATTCTGGATCATTTAATCCTCTTTTCTTTCGAGGATTTTTATCTTTAGAACCAAGAAGTCGGCCATGCTTCTGGCATACTTTTGGCTCAGCAGCTATATGTCAAATCTTTTGTTCTGCTGGAACTTCAATTAGAATAAGAGCATTTATAGCTGGCATATGCGATTTTATTACTCTTCTAGAGTAAAAAAAAAGCGTCTGGCATTTGATTTGCAATACTTTACAAATGAATTATCTTTTGAATGTCAAGTTCACACGCGCTTGTATGCGGATCAAGATAATTTAATGATGTTGTCCAATCAAGATTTTCTTGTACTGTTTCTGTTCTCCCCCTAATTTAGGGAACAATGATTTCACAAGAGAATAAGAAAAGAAATATAAAAAAATGATGACAAGCAAGAAATGCCAAGAAAAATATCTCCTTTTTTTTTTCACTCTTCTCGGTACCGACTTTTCCTCTTCCTCTCTTGTCTTTTCTTCTCCTCCGACCCTCTACCTACCATCTACCTCTTCTTCTTCTTCATACAGATATATATATATATATATATATATACATATCGATATATATCTCAGTTATCAATCATTAGTAAACATCAAAAACAAAAATCACAAAGCAGATATGGAGACTCGTAATTCATTTGAGACATGGTCAAATTTTCGACTTCGTGCTTTCACGCAATGCAGATGTTGATGTATTTTCCTTTCCAAACCAACCGCTTCTGTCTAATTCGAACGCAGAAGATTTTGATATGTTTTCCTTTCCAAACCAACCGCTTCCTCCTAATTTCAGGTGAGATACCTTTGAGGGCTTCCATTTGTTTTTAGTATGCTTGATAATGAAATTAAACTCTCTTTTGGTTTGTTTTTTATGTAAATCGGTGGAAGTTTTGAACATACTCGCTTTGGACCAAGTTGATCTCGCCTCTACAAGAGACTCGCTTTTGATACTCGTTCCTCTTGATGCTATTCCTTTGAATGAGGATATGTTTGTGCATGATCCTTTCTACTCTCTAATGGATTTTGAACAAAGCCGTAATATGTTTCCGTGTTATTATACATTTAAACATGGATTTTGTATGGTATTACCTTTACTCGATATTATTTTCTTTTTCTAGGAGAAATAATGAGTGGTCTTGGCAACGAAGTCGGAGTAAGTACTCATGAAATGCATAATGTCGAAGTTCAAGATATTATTGCGGACAAAATTCCCGGGGAGAAGAAGATGATTAAGAGGCAGAGAGAGAAGAAGGGCAATAACTCCCGTGACACTATCAAGAGAAACAATTTCACAAGTACTTTTACCTACCAATCAAGAGCGCAGCCAAAGAACCGAATATTGGCATAACCCGTCTCAAGAAAAGATGTAGGGAGTTAGGAATTCGTCGATGGCCTCACAGAAATTGGTGAGCTTGGAGACCATAATCAAGAATGTTCGTGTTCTCTCTCATACATACTTATAATTTGCAAGTATGAAACTATGAAAGATTTATAAGTAAATAACCGATGATATCACTTCGATTTACAGGAGATGCAAAATAAAAGAAGAAGGAGGACATATGGCTGAGAAGAAGTCGAAAGAAGCCATTGCGATCATCGGAATGTGAAAAACAGTTGGTGGAAGAAAGTCCTAATACGCAGTTAGAGGACCAAACACGTAAATTGAGACAAGCATGCTTCAAGGCCAAATATAATAAGAAATTTAATTATAATAAACTTAAGGAGATCATAAAATCTCAAGACTCATTTCGCAAGTAATTTTACGACTAATTCTCGCCGCTAGTCTCGATGCTCGGCTCAAAAGGGAAAGAAAAGGAGGAGGATGTCGAAAAAGAGGAGTCGAAGTCCATAATTACTAATTGTTTGTCTTCCTCTAATGTAAATATGGAAAAAGAACAATTACAAACCTTCATCTTACATTTGTCAGCTCAATTACAAAAGAGCAACTATAAGCATGTATCCTCAAGTTCATATGAACACTAGTGATATGAATAAAAGATGTGATACTTATTATTAATGGAAATATCTTTTTCCCTTATTATCTTTTCTGTTCCACTTCAGGTGGCCAGTATTTCTCTGTGATAAGGGAAATATCGAGTGTGTCCATGACCATAACCACGGCCACTGCCACAACTACGACTATAACGATGGCTTCTGCTGGAGCCAACAACATTCACTTCTGGGAGTGCTGTTGAGCCAGTTCATCTGGCTTCATGATTTCTCAATAATAACTCATGTTAAAGCTGTCAATTTTGGATATCATTTTTCTCGATATTGTTACTGTAGGACATGAAAAGTGGAGAATGTCTTCTCCAATATAACTTCATCAGTAACTTTTTCTCCGTAAATTTTTTTTTAACTAAGATGTAGTTTTATACATCACGGAGTTCACGGTTTTACAATCTTGCAACTTCAGGTGCAACCATTCATACCGTGCAGTGAGTAGTACGACCATCTTCAGGTGGTCAAATTTTTCTTTTTATCCACATGACATATGGATCTCCTTTTTTTTAGTATTTAGATGCATTTCTGTATGACATATAATTTTTTTTTCGAAATATCAAGGGCTACAAATTCGAATTTTGCGAGATCAATAAATGCGTACTTGTCTTCTGGCTTTAATAACGGTAGAGACTCGTACTGATAACGTGTTATAAAATTAGGGTAGTGTTAGAATAAAATCTACACACTACACACTAAGAAAATTCTAACTATTCTTTGCACAAGAATTTTTCTCTTTCTTTTCTCTCACAATTTTCTCTAATCTTTCTTTCACTAATCTTTCTTTCACAAAATAATGGTGTATTACAAGCTTAGAGAATAGCTCTATTTATAGAGCTCTAATTAGTGGAATACATCATGGCATACATCATCTTCAACTAATCTCAATTAGTGGTGTCTCCACTAAATGGTGGACATCCATAAAAATCTTCTCTAATTATTCACATAAATCCATAATTAGTGGAGCCTCCACTAATTAATGAAGATTGCAATAATTCATAACACTATTATTATTATTATTATTATTATTATTATTATTATTATTATTATTATTATTATTATTATTATTATTATTATTATTATTATTATTATTATTATTGCAGACTACCAGCTCAAAATATATATATATTTTTTATATCCTGTCACTTCAAATAACTGCAGGATCAGACAGGTACGTCGGCTAACCCTTCAGTAATGAACCTTTGCTTGAAGGGAACTTCAGACTTTCCTTCTGAAATTAAGAAAAAGACGAAAATAAAACTAGTTTTTATGTTTTTTTTAATCTACTGATATTTGGAAAACCAATAAGATAGTGAATTCCTTTCGATCTTTTAAAAGCCTTCTATTTTCCTTAGAAAAATTTCAATTTTGAGACCGGTTTTATAAATTTTATTCTTCATCCCTCTAAAATAATCTTAAAATTTATAATAATATCCTCAAGTTTTCTTTCATGACTTGCGCAAAAGTTTAAGATTCTGGTTCTGTCCATAATATCATGCAATTTTGGAAAGCACTAGTTTTCACATATGTAATTACTAGTATTTTTTTTCTCTGAACAAGCTAATAAGAAATAACGACCGTCATTGACATCTTTTGTCCTGCATAACAGCTCTTTAATTAAAAAGTGGAATGATTCTCCGGTAACAGTACTGCCTACCCTTCAGAAGCTTTTAAATGCTGGACTGCGTATTTGGATCTTCAGGTAACGCTATTCCAACTAATTAAATTTCCTATATCACATCATTCTATTGTTTAAAGAAGTATGGGTTTCATGTCATTGTAGTATTAGCCTCGATTTATTTTCTTGTTTAAATGATCGTTTCCTGAATCAACTAAGTTGCTAGAGCTTTTACTAAAAATTTATGTAATGGACGGTGCAGTGGAGACACAGATGGAAGAGTACCTGTATTATCCACAGCGTACAGCCTCAATGAAATGGGATTGAAGATAAAGGAAGGTTTGAGGGCATGGTTCCTTAACAAACAAGTTGCAGGCCGGGTGGTGACCTACGAACCTGGGCTCACTTTCCTGACCGTAAGAGGTGCCGGTCACAGTGTCCCGGTGCTCGCACCCGAGCAGTCTCTTGCTTTCTTCTCTGATTTTCTTGCGGGCACCCCCTTGCCATCAGCCTAGAGTTCTTCTAAGTGGAAGTACTTCTTCCATTCAGTATAATTCATGGACTTAATGTATTTGGAACTGTATATACATTAAGACGATGAATTCTCAATATACAGTTATTTACGAATAAAAGAATAATAATTACGTGGAAAAGTGGACTCCAAATATTGATCTTTATTTCCTTAAACTTGTAAACGGCTGCTTACCTGTTCACCTATTACCACTTTTCACATCCAGAATGGGTTAGAAACTCTTTCCATTCACCATTCAAGATTAAGGAAAGCAAGATAGAATGATAGTTAATTTTTAACATTTGGTAACATTATTTTTTAATGTCCAAATGAATATGTAGCAAATATCTATTTTTTTCCCCAAGTAATGTGATCACACACACACACACATATATATTAGCAATTAATAAAACATCATCAAATAAAAATATATTCACGTAAGCTATGAGGAGTACTATTACACTACTTAAATATCCTAAGCCAAACATGTTTAGAGCATGCTGATCACCTGTCCTGACCGTATACATACGATTTTTAGAACAAAAACTTGTTTTTTTATATGAATGTTGGTGGGGATTTAGCATATCCCGACTAGTTTATTAATGAAAAGAAATATATATGTACAAAAGAGGGAGTCCTAGCCTTTACCTCTTCGCAAATTGCATTAGAGATCCCTAAGTGAAGGGACAGATTAAGAATCTAAAACACACTGCTTTCTAACCTTACATGGCAAACTTTGAAAAGTTGAAAAATAAATTAAATGTGTTGAGAAAATTGAAGAGGACCAAAATAACTAAACAAAATTTATTTAACTATATATGAGAGCACTAGCACATAGTACACAAGCACTACTTTGGTTTCTACGCAGACACTATTAACATATGAGCACTTAGTGCTCTTCAACTTCCTCTCTACCTAACACTTCTCACACACCACATTTCACTTGATTTTTTATTACGTAAATTGGATGCGAAGCATATGACACCTATATATAGATGTTGTAAAGCAATATGCTAAGTCGGTTTTGTATTTCCAAAAGCTTCTTGAATATTCTCTGCAAGTTGTGATCTAGTTGGCTCTGTTGTTTGTCAAAATTAGCTGCTGCAAATTGAGGATTTTTAGCTGCAATTTGCAGCTCTGGAGAATTCCTCAATGGTGGTAGAGCAAAGCTGTCATTACTTTCCCAATACTCCCCCTCAATGACTACTTTCTTATTTCTTCTCGTGAAATCATACCGAGTTCCCTTTGAAATTCTTCAAGCTTTACTCCATTGAGACCTTTAGTGAAAATATTTGCAATTTGTTCTTCAATTTTCACGTGCTTCATTTCAATTTGACCACATAGTACTTTTTCCCGCACAAAATGATAATGAACCTCCACGTGCTTTGTTCTTGTATGGAATATTGGATTTTCTGCTAATTGTATTGCCGATTGATTGTCACAATAAAGTCGTATTGCCTTATCCACTGGCTGATGAAGATCTTCCAAGAATTGTAGTAGCCACGAACATTCTTGAGCTGCCATTGCTGCAGCACGATATTTTGCCTCCGTGCTAGATAGTGATACTGTTGGTTGTCTCTTATGCACCATGAGATAGCTCTAGATTGGAGATTAAAAACGTATCTAGTAGTTGATCATCATGTATTGTAATCTCCAGCATAGTCAGCATCACAATATCCTGTCATTTGAGATGCATATGTCTTTTTATATAACAAGCTATAGTCTATAGTACCTTTAACATATCTTAGTATTCTTTTTGCTGCATCAAGACGTGGCTTCTTCGGTGTTTGCATGAATCAGCTTACTACTCCAACTGCATATGAAATATTTAGTCTTGTTAGTGTTAGGTCCCACTATGTAACACCCCGATACCTAGGCCCACCGGGGCCGGGGATGTCGCCCCGTCCAAAGGACAAGGGGTCTTTATAACGAGGTCACACAAATAAAATAGTGGACTAAAAATAATAAAAATAATACTTCAACTTAAGATTTATTACAACCCAAGAATAAATCCACGAATTCCCAAAGGGAAACAAATCCATAAATAAAATTATCCACTCTCGTCTCCCCAAAGCAATACATAAAATCAAAAGACACATTCTCTTCCAAGGTGGCTACTCACCCACAATAGGATCAACCTGAAATCATGATAAAAGGTGGTGAGACAGAAATCTCAGTAAGTCCGTGTGTGCTTTGGGTGTTTAGTGGAAACAGTTCGTGGATGCAAAGTGTGAAATCTTTATAAGAGAAATATTGGCAAGCAATAAAAATTAGTCAAAAGCAAGAGTGGTGTTTTCCTCTTTTTGAAACCATACCAGTGCACAATAAAATCAACCACTCATAAAGGTGGTCATGGGTTACCACACGTTGGGCCCCATAACCGGTCAGAATGCCTAACACTTTGTGCAGACTGACAAAAGAAATACTGGCAAACAATGAATGATGTTCAAAAACAAGAGTGGCATTTTGGCTTATCTAGCCGTACATAATTTATAAGATCAACCACTCGAAGGAAAGGATTATGGGTTACCACACGTTGGGCCCCATAATCGGTCAGAATGCCTAACACTTTGTGCATATTGCCGGTCAGAATGCCTAACACTTTGTGCAGACTGACAAAAGTAGGTGATCGGCCTACTGAGCAAGATACTCATCCTTCTCTATACCCAAACAACCGCCGGGTGTCCATTCCGGCAAAAACACAGTCACTTGACTGAAACAAAATAAACTGCTAGCTCGGACTGGCCTGACTAAGTAGTACTGACGTTTCTCTAAGTTGAGCTTATCTTCTAGAGGTAGCCTCCGCCAGAAGACTCACTCTTGCTCTTTAAAACTAGTACTACTAGCCTACCCCTGTTGAGTACTCAACGTATCATATCCCACTTGGGGAGAAAATGAACAAAACACAGTTCCACTTGAAAATGGCAATTAAGGTTTTCCAAAGTCTGGGGCAAAACTGGTTTTAGAAAGAGTTTTAGGTTTTGAGTAAAACCGCCTCTTGATTTGCAAATAATTTATTTGTCTGAAATAAGAATGGAAATAATCCTCAATTGCCTTTACAGAAATGAGTGACCATGCACTCTACATTTGGTTTGCCATAAAAAGAATCATTTTTGCATCAAACAGGTTTTATGCAGGAGCTTACCTGATCCTTACTCACAACAAAGGTCTCCAATAGCTGACCTGACCCGCATAGGGTAAATACAAACCACAATCAAACTCAAGCCAAAGACTCACTTTCTCAAATAAAACTAACTCAACTTACTACAGTCATATCCCTAGTGTCCCAAGCTTTAAGGCTCAATAATAAATAAAAGGGTTTATAAAATAAATCTAGTTTGATATTAAAATAACTAGAGTTTGAGAAATAGGTACAAAAAGTTGAAGGTTTAAATCTTACTAAAAATAAATTATGGTTTATTTGAAAAAGGGTCCAAGGTAGTATTAGGTAAAATAATGATTTATTAATAATTTAGTTGTTAGAAAATAATTGATAGCTAAAATTTGTTGAAAATAAATTTAATGAGTCTTGCTTGAAAAATAATAAGCAAATCCTTAATGGGTTTTAATTAAAAGACAATAATTAAAATTTTAGTAATAAATATTTTATTAATTATAATTATTTCCATAAAAGGCTTTAATTGATTTTATTTTTTTTCTAGCAAAACTATTATTTATTTGACTAAAATATCACTATTTTATATAAAAGACCAAATTCACATTTTCCCATGGTTTTCAAAATTTTACTTGAAAAATCATATTATTAAATATTTTATTAATGAAATAAAATTTAGCTTAGGGACAACTAGATCATGATCATATTCCTATAGCTAACCACAATCATGAACATATACAACCATTCAATTCATCAAATCATCCAAATCATGCATACAAGCATAGATCTCAATTTATTAAAACATGATCTAACCCCTACTAGAATAAATAAGATCATGGCTTCAATAATCCAACATGAATAAATCCTATTCACCAAAGGTGACATAATCTCTAGCATACTTCATCACAAATACTACCTATGACATGGAGATGTGCATTAAATCTCAAATCATCATACAATCGACCAAGATAATCCATCCATGCATAAATCCCATCTCCTTCATATTCATACATACATTCATGCTTCAATCTCAACAATATATATATATATATATATATATATATATATACTTAAATCCTATCGCCATCCACCTACTATCATCATCATCCTAGAGACATGAATCTAGAGTTTAAAAGAAAGGTTGAAGGCACTTACTTGGTTGATGAATGCCTTCAAGGAGTTTAGAATGGATCTCAACTCCTAGATGTCTAACTTTGTCCAAGGGAGATGGTGAAAGCATGTTCATGGGAGAAAAAGTCATCCGGCCAAGAGAGGGGAATTTTCGGCCATGAGAGAGAGAGAGAGAGAGAGAGAGAGAGACATTAGCATGCTTATTCACATAGGCTCTCACTAGAGATCAAGATTGGAGAAGATGAAGTTGTTAGAATAAATTTACCTTGAAGGTGTTCTTGACCTTAACAGAAATTTCTGGTTTTTGATCCAAAAGTTCAAGTTGGATTTTGGAGTTTGATGTTAAAAATGGTATGGATGGACTCACAGCAATGAATAGATAAAATCTGGAATTTTTAGAGGTAGTTTGAAGTGATTTGGAGAGGTATTAGGTGAAAGGAAGTAGTAGGTGTTCTTGGTGTAGTGTGTGTTCTTGAAGGTTGAAGAAAATCGAGAGATGATAATGTGCAGCTGCTGAATTTTTGTGAGAGATAGGGGTGGACGAATTTCTGTAGGGTTTAGGAGGTTGATTCTCTAATTTGGAAGGGAAAAGGAAAGGTTAGTTGTTACAATCTTTGAAGAATATTTTTAGAAAGTGAATTTGGAAACTAAATATTCCAAGAATATCTTAATTGTTGGACAGCTTTTGGAAATCTGCCATGGTCGACTGTTTGAGCAGAATTTCGGTGGGATTAAAGCTGGCTTATGGAGGCTTATGGTGGCCGAAAGTAGGGTGTACAATGATGAAGAAGAAGTCTGGTCCATTGAGCAAAATATTATGGAAGGTTGCTAAATAAGATGGCTGAAATTTTGGAAACCAATCAAGCTAAATTGCAGGGATTTGTTTGAGAGATTTTTGGACAGCCATTAATGGAATTTCGTGCAGAAGTTCAAGGGGATCAATGGAGCTTTGTTGATGGATGTTTAAGGAAGGTTTTGACAGATTAAGGTTGGTGTTTTGGCTGGAAGAGAGATAGGAAACAAGCTGGACAAAAATCTGCACAGAAATTTCGCTGCACAGTGATTTTTCTGGCAGATTTTCGTCTGCTGTTCAAAGCCATTTTGCAGCGAGTTTTGAAGGGGATTTCAGGGGTATTCAAGGATGGTTTCCAGCCTTATTTATGGAGGAAAAACATGGCTAAGGTGCTGCACAAAATCTGGGAGAAAACAACTTGGTTTGGAGCTCTCAAAGTTGATTTTCGTACAGGATTTTTTTCTGCTTTGCTCCAGCTTGTGCAGTCCGAAATTGGACAAAAACTTTTAGGTTTCAAACTGAATCTAAAGACCATTTTTCTGGTAGCATTTGGGAGGGAATGTTAGCTAAAAATTTCGACCCTTTGAAGGTACAACAAGCTGGAAAATTCCAGCTCATTCTATGAAGAAAGATGAACTAAGCTAGAGGAAAATTTCAGTAAGCTCACTAGAGGGATTTTTCCTCTTGAAATTCCTTACAACTCTTCCATATTTTTCAGACCATAAGGAGTCTTTTACCAAGACATTTTGAACCTAAAAGACTTCAGTACTTTACTGAATTTTCTGGAAAGAAAAAGGCTAGAACACGTTGATCAAATTAATGAGTTGAGCATTGAGAAAAATTAAAGAACAAGGAAGAATGAATTTCCCTTCAAGAATTTCGAGTAGAGTAAAGAGTGAAATGAGAATTCTCCTAACATGTCTCTCCTAGAACAACACCACCACATTAATCTAGGCCCTTAAGGCCGAAACCATCCTTTCCCAAGAAAAATAAAATTTACTCAAGCTAAAGCTTCTATGATGGACTTTGAACCCAAGACTTCAAAAATTAATTTCAAAGCTTTAACTACTAAACTACAACAACTCTTGTTGCTATTTCTACTAGAAAAATTATTTCTTATTCAATCCACAAGCTATCTCCTTATTTTCACCTCGGGCAAAAATTACCATTTTGCCCCTCTCACACAATACTCACCAACAAGACTTCAAGGCAATAAAAATCGAATCCAGAACACATAAAAATTCATATGAGAATATATTTAACCATGAAATAAAATATGATATGCATCCCAACCCCCTTACTCTAAGGTTGGTTTCGACTGGGGTTTCACACACTAACTATCGATACATCGTTCCATCTTCAAGTTCCTTATCTTCAGTTGAGCATAATTGAATATTTACCTCCATTGGAGTAGAGATTGGTTTGCAGTCAAGCATACCATATTTTTGTAGAAGATCTTGCGCATACTTCTGTTAGCATAAAAATATCCCATCATTTGCTTGTTCTATCTCTAAGCCAAGAAAGTGTTTTAGTTCTCCAAGCTCCATCATCTGGAAGCGAATTTAGAGATTTGACCTAATTTGTTCAATCTCTTCTTTATTATCTCTAGTAATGATCAGATCGTCCATGTACACAAGTACTATGGCTAGCTTCCTTTCATAAGTTTTGACGAACAAACTTGAATCAGCTGGTGCTGTTGAATATCTATTCTGGATCAAGAATTCTATAATTTTTTCATACCATGCTCATGGTGCTTATTTCAATCCATAAAGTGCTTTATTAAATTTACACACGTACTTTGGATGTGTTTTGTTCTCAAATCTTTGTGGTTGTTACATGTATATGTCTCGATCAAGTTCTCTATGGAAGAATGCATTCTTCACGTCCATCTGCCATAACTTCCACGATTTGCAGCTAAGGCAGGTAATACTTGAACTCTAGTGATTTTTGCTACTGGATTGAATGTCTCATCATAGTCTAATTCGTACTTTTGTGAGAAACCTCGTGCTACTAATCGAGCCTTGTATCTGTTAACTGATCCGTCTGGCTTGGTTTTTAATTTGTATACCCATTTGCAAAAGATGAGTTGTATATTTCGTGGCCTTAGCACTAAGCTCCATGTCTCGTTTTGCTTTAGTACTTGTATTTCTTCTTCCATCGCCTTTCTCTATTCCTTTTGTTTGGATGCCTCTTCATACGTATTTGGCTCTCTTGCAGTATCCTCGATTAAGGCTGTGTTTGCATATGTTAGATTGGGTCTTCATAGTCGAGTAGACCTCTGAAGTTGTGGTTACGCCTCCTCTTCTTCGTCCATTTTGTCATATTGACTGGGCCTCTGATTTTCTGTAATTTGGTGTATTCCTATCTGCCATGTACTTTTCAATTTGCTTGATGGTGATTCCTTTGATGATGATTCTTTGTCACCCTCTTTAGTTGTTTCAGAAGTCAAATGATCTTCTTCTTGTTCTTCCAGCTTTTTTGCTGACTTTTCTAAGATTTCTTCAGATTGTAGTAGCTTCTCGGCTTGAGATGACCACCAAGATGATGCTTCATGAAATACAACGTTCCTAGATGTGTAGCATCTACCTGTGTTCGGATTACAACAAATCCATCCATTTCATCTAGAATCATATTTGATGAAGATGCAGTGAATTTCTTTCTTTCAAACTTGCTTCTTAAATGATCGGGTACCAATACGTAGCATATGCACTTGAAAATTCGGAAATGAACTACATTGGGCTTTTTCTTCCATAATTTCTCATAAGGTGAGATCATGCCAAGCTTTGCTTGTGGTAGACAATTTGTGATATATACTGCCGTCTTCATGCATTTATCCCAAAACTGTAGTTGAACATTCTTGGCATGCAGTATGCTTCTACAAGTCTCTACTAAATGTTGATTCTTTCTTTCTGAAACTCCATTCTGTTGTGGAGTATTCAGACATGTCAACTATCATTGAATTTTGTTTTGTTTCAAGAACTCTGTAAACTCCTCTGAAGTGTATTCCCCATCGTTGTCTGTATGGAGGCATCTTATTTCATAGTTGATCTCACTTTCTACTTTCTCCTTGAATGCCTTAAACTTTGTTAAGGCTTCAAACTTTTCTTTCATGAAATCAATCCTGACATATCAAGAATAGCTATCGATAAAAGTTACCATACATCGATAATCACTTACTGATGGCTACTTCACTGGGCCAAAAACATCTGAGTGGACTAGCTCCAAAGGCACCATAGCTTTGAACTTTGACTCGTCATATGGTAGTTGATGTGCTTTACCATACTGATAGCCAGCACAACTGTATGGTCTCGAACCTCCAACTGTGGTAGACCCTTCAACATTGACTTTGTCATCATTATCTTTAGTCTGGTATAGCTCACGTATCCCAATCTTACATGCCATAAATCTAGTGTCCTCTTTTTTAGTCTTATCTACATATGCTGTCTCAGCAGACATTATATAGATAGACTCTAATCTTCATCCTTCCATAATTAGATCTTCTTCCAATTTTAATTGATGATATACCTTTACATCGTCTGGGCTAAATATGACATAGTTACCTCCTGAAGCTAGCTGTGATATTGATAACATGTTTTTTTTTCATACTTGGCACATGCAGCACATTATCTAACTCCACTTCTGTAGGGTTGAATCGTGGTACTACAAAAGCTTTGCCAATATATGTTATTGGCATCTTAGATTTATTAGCAGTTACCATGGCAGGTCCACTTTTATATTTCTCCATGCTACAAAACTTTTCTTTATCTCCTGTCATATGATTATAACATCTCGAATCTAATATCCAATCACTTTTACAATTGATAAGTTTATCACTTACTACGACTAGTGTCAGGTCTTCTTCCTTTTCTTGAATTGAGCTCAGCAGTGTCTCAATTTCTTCTATTGCAAAAGATGCTTTGAAAGTCCCATTCATCATCACTTTCTTGAGTATGTGAAGATGTGATAGTGTTCCCTTTGGCCTATCTGTGCCAACAATCTTGAGCAAAGTGACATTTCTTTCCATGGTTGTAACACTCGTTGTTTCTTTGTTTGCTCCTCATGTTATTATTTTTCTATGATAGTACTTCCCCTTGATGTGTATTTTTCTTCGGACGCCCTTTTTGCCAAAAACCATGTCTTTTTTTTTTTTTTTTTGTCTCCTTCCATTGGTATTTTGGCATATTTTTTTTTGTTCTCCATATCCTCTTCGTCGGCCATAAAGAGCCTTCTTTTCCTTATTTGTTGATCTGTTGTTGGATGGTCTCATTAAGGCTTCTTCATTTGCTATCATACTTTCCAACACATTGAGTGTCGGTGGCTCAGGCCATCCCTGTGTTGCTGTTAAAATTAAGGTGTATTCTCGTCATAACCCCCGAAATTATAATTCTCCTTATGCTTGTCTCGTCAATAGGGCAAATAGGATCTAATTTTGAATTTTTTTCACTTAAGGATCTCACTTTGGCAAAATATTAACTTACAGTCATATTACCTTGTGAGATTCCTAATAGCTCATTTTCAAATCTTTGTACCTTAGTTTCATTAGTCTTGGAGAATCTCTCCGTTGGAATATCCCAAGCTTCCTTTAGCATCTTGCATTTTTAATCAAATATAAAAATTATTTTTCAACTGCTAAGGCTGAAATGGACAGAGCCTTACCAGTATTTTTGTCCTTTTTGTTATATTATCCAACATTTTCCAATGGTGGTGGTGTTCTTTAGCTTCTATGTACGAGCTCCCATAAGCCTTGTCCTCTCAAATAAAATTTTAGACACACACTCCAATCGTTGTAGTTGTCCTCTATGTGCTTTTTGATATTGTTCGTGTTGATGAGATCTACCATCTTGACTTGGTGATGCCCCGCACCTTATCCAAGTAAGTCTGGTCCCTAACAAACTAACTTCACAGTCCTTGATTGTGCACCAGCAGAATCTCGATGTACCACGATCACTAACGGACTATTTTGAGCACGGTCCTTGATCGTTCTTTAACTCGATCTTAGAGCCTTGATGAATCTAGCGAACCAGGCTTTGATACCAAATTGTTGAAAAAATTGAAGAGGACCAAAATAACTAAACAAAATTTATTCAACTATATATGAGAGCACTAGCACATAGTACACAAGCGCTACTTTGTTCTCTACACAAACACTACTAACATATGAGCACTTAGTGCTCTTCAACTACCTTTTTGCTTAACACTTCTCACATACCACATTTCACTTGATTTTTTATTACTTAAATTAGATGCAAAGCACATGACACCTATATATAGATGTTGTAAACCGGCATGCTAATCAGTTTTGCATCTCCAAAAGCGTCTTGAATATTCTTTGCAAGATGTGATCTAGCTGGCTTTGTTGTTTGTCAAAATTGGCTGAATTGAGGATTTTTAGCTGCAATTTGCATTTCTAGAGAATTACTCAATGGCGGTAGAGCAAAGCTGTCATTGCTTTCTTAGAATGATGGGATGAAGAAGACAATTTAGCCAATGAATTAGTATCCATATTAGCTTGACGAAGCACAAGATGAAGATGAACCCTGCGAATGCGGTTCATGAACATTCATGACCTAGGGAGTGTTGCTTTTCTTTTCACTCTTTCGATTTTCAGTCCTATGGCTATGTTTTTTTGTTTATTATTTTTGGCCATTGAAGAAAATGTCCAATTTATGTGTGGATACGGGATTTGTATTACTCTTGCCAGATGCTTTAGTGTTATGTTTTGTGGGAAATTTTTTCAAATTTATGGAATTTATACTTACATTATGCTTATATAGTAAAGTTATTATTGTTTCTTATGCTTTGGAATATGTCATGCCTCTTATTTGGTTAAGTTAATCCTTGATTAACTTTTATCTTAGATTGGATATTCTTAGGTCTTGAGAATTAGAGTTGCTTTTGTTCATGCTTGATTAAATGATTGAAACTTTGTTCTTTAGAACTTAGTATGGTTGATATGATGAAGTATAAGTAAGGTCAAGCTAGTAGCTTATTCTTGTTGAGTGGTAATTTCTAAATATATTATAACTCTGAGAAAGTAAATAGGGCAAGTGTAACACCCCACTACCTAGGCCCAAGAGGGTTAGGGATGTCACCCCGTCCATAGGACAAGGGGTCTTTATAACTAGGTCACATAAAATAAAATAAAAGAAATACTTTAAAATTAAACTTATTACAACCTAAAAATACATAAACAAGTCCAAAATAAATTGTTTGCTACAATCTCTCAAAACATCACATAAGGAAAATAACAAAGAGTCTTCAGAATCACAAGCATTAATCTAGCTAATGACCTTCATAGTAGAACTGTCCTGAAAACATGGCATAAAAGGTGGTGAGATACAAATCTTAGTAAGCCTGTGTGTGCTTTGAGTGTTTCAAGTAAAACGGTTTATGTATGCAAGTTGTAAAAACTTCATAAGAGAAAGTCTGGCAAGCATTAAATAAATGTTAAAAATAAATAGTGGTGTTTTGCTTTTCGAACCATACATGTGCACAATAAATACAACCACCCAAAGAGGTAGCTATGGGTTACCACACGTTGGGTCCCATGACCATATAATGGTCAGAATGCCACACATTGAGCATGTTGACAAAAGGTAAGTGTACGGCCTACTGGGTGAGATACTCCTCCATCTCTGTACCTAAACTTACCAGTTGTCTACTCCAGAAACACACAGTCCACTTGATTGAAACTTGCTAGCTCGGACCGGTATGACCTACCGAACTAACATCCGATCCGGGAAGGACTCACCCCTCAGAGGTGGCCACCTACCAAGAGACTTACCATAACCCTTCAAAGACTAGTCCTAATAGTCTACCATTACTGAGTACTCAATGTTGTTTGTCCCACTTGGGAGAAAATTGATCATACATGGATTTAATTGGAAATAG
This sequence comes from Voacanga thouarsii, assembly GCA_026120185.1. Classification (NCBI taxonomy): domain Eukaryota; kingdom Viridiplantae; phylum Streptophyta; class Magnoliopsida; order Gentianales; family Apocynaceae; genus Voacanga; species Voacanga thouarsii. Next base: position 815,749 of record JANUWF010002002.1, read on the forward strand.
CAACTAAGGGTTTCCAAAATTCTTGTTAAAGTTGGTTTTTAGAAAGAGTTTAGCATTTTGTGTAAAACTGCTTGTTTAATTTATAAATGATTTGCTTGACTGAAATAAAAAGGAAAAACAGTCCTTAATTGCCTTTACAAACGAATGATCATACATATTGAACTTGGCTTGCCACAATAATTTTTTGTCTTCAAATAACTCCATGTAGGAGCTTACCAGATCCTTTGCTTGCTTGAACTAAAAAATCCTCCAAGGTCAACCTAAGCCCGCTTGATTGATGATTAATCTGATGAAGACTTAAGAAGGTCCGTGCGATTGAGAGTCTTGATGATGTTCTTAAGACCATCAAGAAAAAAAAAAAAAACTAGTTTTTGATCCGAATGCAATTTCTTGTTTGCGAGATTTTGTGTTATAACTACCAGAAATGAACACTAGGGATTATGTAGGAGTAATCTAGAGTATTTGAGAGTGATTGGAGGTATTTAGTATGGGTTTTGGCTTGAAGGAATGTAATGTGTGTTCTTAGTGAAAATTGAGAGAGTTTGAGAAAGGATGCTGCACGAAATCTGGAATGGTTTTGGCAGAATGGTTTAGGGTGTTTAGGAGTTTCAGTTTTTAGTTAGAAAGGAAGAGAATAATCTGATTTTGTTTGAAATTCAAATGGAGGAAATTGTGGAGTGGTTTGAGATATAGGATAAACTAATGGTGTTTGATTGATAAAGGTTACTTTGTTCTTCAATGGAGCCAGTTGGACTAGTTTATTTTGCTGAAATGAATGAAGGTTGGACAGGCCTTCATGCTGGCCAAAATGCAGGGTTTAATAGCAGAGCAATTTCTGGTTTTGGTAGCTTAATTCAAGAGTGTTTTCATGGAGCAAAATTCTGGAAATTTTTGAAGTTCAAATGTATTTTGAATAGAGTGATCTTAGTAGATTTTTGAGGTGTGATTATGGAGTCCAAGTATTCAAGGTAAGTGAAGGGGTTTGTGAAACCCCAATTAAAACCAACCTTAGAGTGAGGGGGTTGGGATGCATATCATAATTTATTGCATGTTTAAATATATTTTTAAATGATTTTCTATGCTTTGGATTTGAGTTTTATTGTCTCGAAGGCTTGGTTGTGAGTATTACTTGAGAAGGGCAAAATAGTAATTTTTGCTTGAGGTGGAAAAGGGAGACAACTTGAGGATTGAATAAGAAAATATTTTTTTTGAGGGAAAATAAGAACAAGAGTTGTTGTGGTTTAGTGGTTAGAGCCTTAGAATTAATTCTTGAGGTCTTGGGTTCAAATTCCATCATAGGAGCTTTAGCTTGATTAAATTTTCTTTTTGCTTGGGAAGTAGTGGTGTTTGGAGTAGGGTAGAGATGTTGTCCTATGAGAGGCATGATAGGAGTCTTCAAATCCTACTCATTTGTTCTACACAAAATTCCTAAGAGGAATTCATTTCCTCTTGATCCTTAATTTTCCTATTTCTCAATTCATTAATTTGTTCAAATTGTTCTAGCCAATTTCTTTCCAGAAATTCCAGTGAAGTGCTGTGGCTTTGTAGAATCAAAATGTCTTAGTGGAAGACATTTTATGGTCTGAAAATGTGGAGGATATGTGAAAGATTCCAAGGGGATAAATCCATTTAGTGAACTTTTTAAAAATTCATTCTAGCTAGGTTCATCTTCCTTCTTGGAATGAACTGAAATTTTCCAGCTTCTTGTGCCTTCAAGTTGTCGAAACTCTTCGCTAATATTCCCTCCTAAATGCTGCCAGAAAAATGGCCTTTTGGATCAGCTTGCAACCTGAATTTCTCTGACCATTTTCGGACTGCACAAAGTTGGTGCAAAACCAGAAAAATCCCTGGGCAAATCGCAGCTTTGGAGGTCCAAAACCAAGCTGTTTTCTTCTAGTTTTTGTTCAGCACCTTAGCCATGTTTTTCTGCCATGAAGAAGGATGGAAACCAGCCTTGAAAACCCCTAAAACTCCCCTTCAAAGTCCTCTACAAATCGGCTGGAAAGATGGCATCTAAAACTGCCCGGAAAAAAAAAAATTCCAGCCTTGCGAAAAATACTGTGCAGTAATTTTTCCAGCTTTGTTTCCTAATTCTCTCCTAGCCGAAACTCCATCATTTTTCTGCACAAACCACCCTTAAACCTCCATTAACTGAACTCCATTATCCTCCCTAAGTTCTGCACAAAAAATCCAGTCATGGCTGCCAGAAAATCTCTCCAACAAATCTCTGCAATCATGCTTGATTAGTTACCAAAATTCCAGCCACCATAATTTAGCAACCTTCCATAAAATGTTCCTCAAACAACCAGACTTATTCCTCACCATTTCACTCCATCTTTTCGGCCACCATTAGCACTCTTCAATCAGCTTTCATCCAGTAGAAACACTGCATAGAAATTCGGCCATGGCAAACTTCTAAAAGCTCTCCAAGAATAAAAGATATTCTTGAATATTTAGTTTCCAAATTTGCTTCTCAAAAATATTCTTTAAGGATTCCAACAACTAGCCTTTCCTTTTCTCTTCCAAATCAGAGAATCACCTTCCTAAACCCTACAGAAATTTTGGCCAGCCCTAATCTCTTCAGAATTTCGGCAGCCTCCATCTAAAAACTCTCTATTCCCTTCAACCTTTAAAAACACACAACACACCAAGAACACCTACTTTTTCCTTCCACCTAATACCTATCGAAATCACTTCAAACTACTTCTAAAAACTCCAGAATTTATCTACTCATTGTCGTGAGTCCATCAACACCATTCTTAACATCAAACTCCAAAATCCAACATGCTAGTTTGGATAAAAAACCAGAAATTTTGTGAAGGCTCAAGAACACCATTAAGGTAGGTTTGTTCTAACAACTCCATCTTCTCTAATCGTGATCTCTAATGAATATATATATATGAATAAACCCACTAATGGTCTTTCTCTCTCTCTCTCTCTTGGCCGAATCTCTCTCCTCCTTGGCCGGATAGTTTCTTATCCAATGGTCATGCTTTCTTCACCTTCTTTGGTCAGATTTAGACATCTAGGAGTTGAGATTTATTCAAAACACCTTCAAGGGAATTCATCAAGTAAGTAAGCTTTCTTTTAACCCTTCTTTTAATTCTAGATTCATGTCTCTAGGATGATGTTGATAGAAGGTGGATTGTAGATAGGATTTGAGTATGTATTGTTGAGATTGAAGCATGAATATATGTATGAATATGAAGGAGATGAGATTTATGCATGGATGGATTATCTTGGTTGATTGTATGATGATTTGAGGTTTAATGCATGCCTCCATGATTAAGTATGCTAGAGATTATGTCACCTTTAGTGAATATGATTTATATTCATGTTGGATTATTGAAGCCATGATCATATTTATGCTAGTAGAGGTTAGATCATGTCTTGATAAATTGAGATCTATGCTTGTATGCATAATTTAGATGATTTGATGAATTGAAGGATTGTATATGTTCATGATTGTGAATAGCCATGGAAATATGATCATGATCTAGTTGTTCCTAAGCTAATTTTTATTTCATGAATAAAATATTTAATAATATGATTTTGCTAGTAATTTCGAAAAAACCCTAGGAAGGGTGGATTTGGATTATTATATATATAAAGGACATTTTAGTCAAATAAATAATAGTTTTGATAGAAAAATAAAATATATCGATATTATATAAAAATAATGAAATCAACTAAAGCCTTTTTTTTGTGGAAATAATCATAATTAGTAAAATACTTATTATTAAAATTTAATTATTATCTTTTAATCAAAACCTATTAAAACCTATTTATTATTTTCCAAGCAAGGCTCATTAAAATTCATTTTAAACTAACTTTAGTTATCAATTATTTTCTAACAGCTAAATTATTAATAAATCATTATTTTTCCTAAAAACCACCTAAGACTCTTCATCAAATAAACTCTAAATTTTCTTAGCAATATTTAAACCTTTAACTTATTAGTACTTTTTTCCCAAAACATTAATTATTTTAAATATCAAATTATCCTTAGCTTATAAACCTATTTACTTATTGTTTGGCCTTAAAGTTTGGGACACTAGGATCATGATAGTAGTAAGTTGAGTTGTTTAAATTGAGAAAATGAATTTTGGCTTGAGTTTGATTGTGGTTTGTATTTGCCCATGCGGCGTTAGGTCAGCAGTTGGAGACCTTTTTATTGTGAGCAAGAATCAGGTAAGCTCCTGCATAAAACCTGATTGATGAAAATTATTTAATTATGGCAAGCCAAATGTAGAGTGCATGGACACTCATCTTTGTAAAGGCAATTGAGGATTGTCTCCTGTCTTATTTTCATCAAACAAATTATTTGAAAACCAATAAGCAGATTTATTCAAACTCAAAACTCTTTCTAAAACTGATTTTGACAAAGACTTTGGAAACCCTTAATTGCCATGTTCAAGTGGAATTATGTTTTGTTCATTTTTTTTTCCAAGTGGGATATATTACGTTGAGCACTCAATAAGGGTGTACTACTGGGCTAGTCTTTGAGGGGTTAGGGTAAGTCTCTTAGTAGGTGGCCACCTCTGAGGGGTGAGTCCTTCTCGGATAAGACGACAGTCCAGTAAGTCGTGCCGATCCGAGCTAGCAGTGTTTTTTTTCAGTCAAGTGACTGTGTTTTGCCGGAATGGACACCCGGTTGTTGTTTGGGTATAGAGAAGGAGGAGTTTCTTACCCAGTAGGCCGATCACCTACTTTTGTCAGTCTGCACAAAATGTGGCATTCTGACTGGCGGTATGTGTTAGTGTTGTGCCCTAGAGGCGATCACTTGTACCATGTATATTGCATATTAAATTAATAAGAGGCATTCTTTATGTTTCAGTTTGATTGTTATATCTAAATATGTGTACAAATCGTTAGATAAAGTCCCTAGTAGAACACAGTATTAAGGAAATCATGATAGAGATCATGATGTGAGATTCCTACTACACTATGTAGTGTTTGTACTTAAATAATCCCCAGTCATAGTATTAATAAGATGGGACATTATTAATACGCCAAGATTGGCACATGTTATATCCCTTGATTGGATCAAGCGGTGGTTCTCATAACCGTGGGTATTGGGATACTCAGGATTAACGTGTGGATGCTTGTTTTGAAACAAGTTCACTGGATGACCTAGCTATGAGATAATCACTTAGATAACTATTTAGTGCCAGTGATAGAATCTCATTATAGCAAGTGTGCAAGTATCCTTAGACTTGAGATCTCCAAGGTACTTTGTTTATCGAGCGTTGTACTTTGATTCTAATCTTTGGAGTCTTATCTAGGACCGCCTATGGGATGGATATTGGGTACAACGTAAAGTAAACGAAAGTAGTTGAGAGGGTCAATAAAGGATTCACCACTCCTAATAGTAGGAGAGTATATCTCAAGGCCACTTGTAGAAATCATTACTCATGAAGTCCTTGGCCAAGGCGACTATGCGATGGAAATGGTTCCAATTGATACACATATCGAGTAATGGATTTCTTGAACAAGTACTAAAATATTCGGGCCAGAATTAATAATATTCTGGAGGGAGTTGACACTAATTCCATGCTCTAGACCGAATGAGATATTGTATGTTGAAAGGAGTTTATTGCACTGATAATTTGCTATTGAAAGGTTCATGTCAAGCCACTTGACTTTCTGGACTTTTGGGTGGTCAAGAGTCATTGCTAGATGTCGCTCTTGATATGCTAAATATGAATTTATTAATTAGAGAATTAATAAATTTAATCCTTTATTTTAGTAAGGATTATTAATTCTAATATTGTTAGAATTAATTCATATTATGCTACCAATAAGACCAGGAAACCTAATGGGTCACACACAATAAAGGTTTGAATGTTCAAATATATTATTTGATAATATTGTGGGGTTAATTAAGAGAAGGGAATATATTTATAGGTGAATTATAAGTTTGTTATAATTCATGGGACCTAATTGTAATTAAGTAAACTTCAAGAACCAATTTGTTGACAATTAGACGTTGAAGGACTAAGTTGCAATTTATGGTAATTATAAATCTATAAATATAAGGAAACGGTTTCCTTAGAGTGAGAGATAGACTATTCACGCAATAATAGAGAAACCGTTTCTCTACCTCTCTCTTGATCAAACCCTAGCCGTCTTTCTTCTTGATCAAAACCCTAGCCTCCCGAATTCTACTAGCATAGAATTGTGAGATTGTGAGCATTCAACCTTGTGTGGATTATCATTCGGGGGAGTTCTTTCTTGGGCTTTAGTTGAGCTGCAATGAACGGTTTTGGATAATCTGGATCGCGCCTGTGTTCTTGTTTCTGAAAATTTTTGAATTCTGGCTTCACGAGGTAATAAACGCAATCTTCTCCTTTTTCCCTTTTCTATTGCAAACCCGTGATCCATGGCTTGGATTTCTTGTTGTTTTCTGCTACGCTTAATCTAATTATGCATGATAGAAATCCTACAGTATGCACAAAGTGTGGCATGCTGACCATTCGGTTATGGGGCACAACGTGTGGTAACCCGTAATCTTTTCTTTTGAGTGGTTGATTTTATAAATTATGTATGGCTGAAAATGCCAAAACACCACTCTTGTTTTTTACTGATGTTTATTGCTTGCCAGTGATCTCTTATAAAGAATTTTATACTTTGTATTCACGAACTGTTTTCACTGAACACCCAAAGCACACACGGACTTACTGAGATTTCTGTCTCACCACCATTTTACCATGATTTCAGGTCGATCCTGCTGTGGGGATGAGTAGCTAGATTATACCTACTTTGGAAGATGTTCTGATGATTTATTTTTGTGTAATGTTTTGGGGAGATGAGAGTGGATAAATTTTATTACGGATTTATTTTTGGTATTTTGGGAATTATTCTTGGATTGATATTTATTTTGGGATGTAATAAATTTTAAGTTCAAGTATCTTCTATATTCCACTATTTCATTTGTGTGACCTAGTTATAAAGACCCCTCGTCCTTTGGACGGGGCGACATCCCCGGCCCTGGCGGGCCTAGGTAGCGGGGTGTTACAGGGTTATTGGTGTTCAATTCATGTCTGAACAAGGTTCATTTTATAGAAGTTTGAAGGTGGTTTTTTGGTCTAGGTATAAGAAGACAAAGCTGGGAATTTACTGGTTTCTAGGTGTTCAAGGTTTCGAAAGGTTTGCTGAATTTTCTGTGCAGAATTTCTGCACTTCTTCAGCCCGATTTGCAGAGGATGTTGCGGGGTGTTTGAGGGTCTTTTAAGGTTGGTTTCCAGCCTTCTTTATGGAGAAAAAGTAGAGGAGTTTTGCTGGATTGTTGACAAGATAACCAGCTTCATTTTCGGCTTGATGTGCAGCGAAACTGCACAGAATTTTTCCTGGTTTTGTGCAGTTTTTATGCAGTCCTAATTTGCACAGAAGTTTCAGTCTTCAAGCTACATGAATTTGTCATTTTTCTGGCAACAAATGAACAAGTAGGCTGGCTGGGTTTTTCGGAAGCTGGACTGCTAAAAAATCTGGAAAATTTCCAGGTTTCCTTCATTGAAATCATGAACACTATGAAGATGATTTTAAAGGTTCTACCATGATGATTGATTTCCCTTGGGAACCCTTCCTAACTCCTCTCCTATTTTTGGTCAACCCACCAAATTCCAAGATTAATTTTTGAAATTCAAAGCCAAGAAATCCTCACATAATTTTCTGGAATTAAAAGATGAGTTTTGATGAATTTTGAATAATTTAAACTGTGAAGATGTTAGGACAAAGCTAGAGGTAATAAAAAGAACAAGAATTCCTCTAGAATTCTTTTTAGGACATGATAATAGGATAAAGACATTCTCTTCATGTCTCCCCTAGGACAACATTCCTATCTTTAAGGAATGTAAGAAAACAAAAATTCAAACTTAACTAAGATAATCATGAATAAAACTTAAGTGATGGGATTTGAACTCATGATCTTAGAGATTAAATCACAAAGCTCTAACCACTTAACCACAACAACTCTTGTTCTTATTTTCTCACCCAAATATTCTTCTTATTTAAACCACAAGCCATCTTCCTATTTTGATCTTAAGCAAAATTACCGTTTTACTTTTCCTACTCAATAAGCATAACTAAGCCTTTTAACCTATAAATCATAATTCTAAAGTACATAAAATTATTCAAAAATATATATATATTCATGCAAAATAATATGATATGCATCCCGACCCTCTTATTCTAGGGTTGGCTTTAGGTGGGGTTTCACATCCTCCCCTCCTTAGGAGAATTTCGTCCTGAAATTCAGGCATACCTTTATCTTAGATTAGGATACTTTCGCTTTACCCACTCTTCTGTTTCCTATGTTGCATCTTGCGTGGCATGAAATACTTTGGTCTAATATTTTCACGGGTTTCTCCATATAGCTTAGGTCGGGTTGCAAAACTAACGGCTCATCATTCAAAACATATCCGGGATCGGTATTGTACTTCTTCAGCTGAGATACATGAAATACATCGTGCATCCCTGTTAACCTATCTGGTAGATCTAATTGATATGCCACTGGCCCAATTCTCTCCTTTATCGGAAATGGTCCAAAATACCTCGGATTTAGCTTCCTACCTTTCTAATGCTTCAGAATTCCTCTGTTCGGTGTCAGTTTTAGGAATACACTGTCTCCCAGTTGGAATTCTAACTCTCTCTGCCTATTCTCCGCATAGCTCTTTTGTCGGCTCTAGGCAGCTTTCAACCTTTCCTTGATTAGCTTAACCTTGTCCAATATTTCTTGAACACAAACTTCTCCCAACTTACTTATGTGGCCGTCTTCCGACCAACTTCAGTACAGTGGTACTTGACACTTACGTCCATACAGTGCTTTATACGAAGCCATTCCAATCGAAGATTGATAACTGTTATTGTATGACAACTCTACATATGGTACACATTCGATCCACTTATCCTCGAAATTCAATACACAGGCTCTCAGCATGTCCTCTAATATCTGAATAACCCTTTCTGACTGTCCATCGGTTTGGGTGGATGTGCTATTATACTGAACTTTAGACTAGAATCCATTAATTCTTAAAACTTGCCCCAAAGTTGAGATGTAAATCTAGGGTTTCGGTCGGACACAATACTTGAAGGTATTCCGTGTAATCTGACTATTTCTCGCACATAGGTCTGAGCAAACTTCTCTATTGAATCCCTTATATTCACCAGTATGAAATGCGATGATTTGGTCAATCGATCCACTACTACCTATATGGCGTCCTTTTGGGTTCTTGCCATAGGGAGTCCGGTAACGAAATCCATGGTCACCTCTTCCCATTTCCATTCAAGTATCGGTAATAGTTGCAACAATCCTACTGACTTCTTGTACTTCGCTTTGACTTTCTAACAGGTTAGACACATCGAGACATACTTTACCACGTTCCGCTTCATTCTGGGCTACCAATAAGCCCTTTTCAGATCTTGATACATTTTGACCTCTCCTGGATGAATGGTGTACTTGCTCTTATGCACCTTTTCCAAAATTCTGTCCTTCAACTGGTGCTCATTGGGTACACACAAACGATCTTGAAAATACAACACTCCCGCTTTGTCCTATCGGAATTCACTGCCTTTCCATTTAAGTTCCTTGTCCTTGAAAAGCTGGAATTCTGCATTACTTTACAGAGCCTCAATAATTTCCCGCCTTAGATCTGGCATCAACTTTAGGTTGCTAACAATAATCCTCGCTTCTTACACTTCTACCCTTCTATCCAACACATCCTGAACCACTTGAACCTCCTGCACTCTTAGCCTAGCCATACTGACTTTTCGGCTCAGGGCATCAGCAACAACGTTGGCTTTCCAGGGGTGGTAGTTGATAGGACAACGGTACTCTTCCAAAAATTCCATCCATCTTCACTGCCTTAAATTCAAGTCCTTCTGGGTGAAGATGTACTTCAAGCTGTTATGATCAGTGAACACTTCATATTCTGCTCCATATAAGTAGTGCCGTCATTTTTTTAAAGCGAACACAATGGCAGCCAGCTCTAGATCATGCGTGGGGTAATTGACTTCATGCGGTTTCAATTTTCAAGAAGTATAGGCGATCACCTTCCTGTCTTGCATCAAAACTACTCCCAAACCTTCATTCAAAGCATTAGTATATAGTGCATAAGGCTTATCTTCCTCTGCCAGACTCAACACAGGTGCTGTCATTAATCTCCGCTTCAGCTCTTGGAAACTCTTTTCACATTTTTCATTCCAAACAAAGAGTACGTCCTTTCTCAGCAGTCGGGTTATAGGTGATGCTAGCGTTGAAAATCCCTTAATAAACCTCCTATAGTAGCTAGTCAATCCCAAGAAGCTTTGAATCTCCGTGATGTTCTTCGGTTGCTTCCAGTCCGAAATTGCTTCGACCTTCGCTGGGTCGACCTTGATCCCATCCTTGGTCACCACGTGGCTAAGAAATGCCACACTATCTAGCCAAAACTCATACTTGCTAAATTTGGTGAAAAGCTTGTGCTCCCTTAGCTTCTCCAGTACCAGTTTCAAATGTTCTGCATGATCCTCTGGGCTCTTGGAGTAAATGAGTATGTCATTGATGAAGACCACCGTGAGCTTGTCCAAGTAGGGTTGGAACACCCGATGCATCAAATCCATAAATATTGCGGGTGCATTGGTTACCGTGAAAGGCATCACCACAAAGTCATAGTGACCATATCTTGTGTTGAAGGCCGTTTTAGGAATATCCTCCACCTTATCTATTTGAAGGCACTTCCTAAGCCTATAAATAGATGGAAAACACAAGAGAAAAGGAGAGAATTCATAGATCATCATAGAAAATCACTCGAATCAAATGAGGAATTCTTCAATCAAGGAGGGTTGTACAAGAAGGTCTTCAAAGGAAGAAGAAAGAGGCTTGTCTATGAGTGCTTTCTTTTACTTTGTTTTCTTTTTCTTGAACAATGATTTGTTAATTGTTTTATTGTAATTTGACATTGTTTTAGGTATTCATGATTTTTAGAGTTATTTGATCTTTTGATTAATTGATTGTTCTTCTTGGTATTTAATTACTTGTGCTTATTATGAGATTAATTGGTTGTTTCTTTCCATTAACTTACTAGACCAAAGGGGTTGATGGTGGTTGCAATTTATTGATTTCATATTTATTGGCTATTAACTTACTAGACTAAGGGGGTTAATTGCTGAGAATTAGGTAATTAAAGGTTAATTGATGTCTGCCAGACTAAGGATTCATTGATGAATTTCATGCTTTAAATTTGCCAGACCAAGAAAATTTAATCAAGGATTGTATTTAATGCATCTTTTGGATGAATTAGTTGAGACTAACCATGTGATGCTAATTTATCTAGAAGGTAGTGATTTCATGGATTGACCAAAAAAATGAATCGACCTTATTTTATTATTATTTTCCTTGTGCTTTTAGTTGTGTTTTGTTTTATAGGAATAAAGTCCTCTTGGACAAACCCTTCTCTTTACCTCAAGTTTTGATATTTGTTGGAGCATTATTGCACTTGTGAAGTATTACTTAAACTTTCAAACCCCTTATTATTTTTAGTCCATTTGAAGATGCTTTCTTGTGTTTATTTTTTGCCAATGAGGACATTATCTAATTTAAGTGTGGGGGAGTGGTTTGGTGATATACTTTGTTTAAGTTTTTATCAAATATCTTGGTGTTTTCTTAGTATTGAGCTACTTTGGAATATTTTGAAATTGAGAAAGAATTTGATTTTGAGCACAAAGTATGGAAGTATTTTCTTTCTCCCATTTTCCCCATTATTTTTTGTCCCGTGGAACTATTTCCTTGCTCTATTTGTTTGGCCTTTAAGGACAATATCTAGTTTAAATGTGGGGGAGTGGTTCAATTGAAAATTCTTCTATGCATCATTCTTGTATGCTTTATCCTTCTTGTGAGCAAAAATTTTCTAAATTTTTTTCTGATCTTCTTTGAGATTTCTGGCGGTTTTTTTAATGCATGTCTTTATGATGGATTATAGAGTATATGTTCCTTGGATAGTTTTACCGTCATCCATCAATGGCTTGAAAAGCTAAATAGTTTGAGCTTTTCAAGCCTACCTATTTTATATTATCCCTAGTGCCTATTTTGAGCCTAAATTGTTAATTTCTTTCTTAAAACCCGTTATTATACTTTGTCCATTACTTCTTTTTGAGAGTTTGAATAATTCGTCCAAATCTTTGATTGCTCTTGATGGATAAAAGTGCATGTAAGAGAAAGGTGGAGGGAGATTATTTGTGAAAAGATCATGACTTGTTGCTTTTAGTCATGCATCAATAGTTGTGTTGAGATGGGAAGAGAAAGATTGAAAACAAGAAAAGAAAACAAAAAGCTGCTAAGAAAAGATGGAAAGAGAAAAAATTATGAAACAAACAACAACAGCATTTGAAAAACAAAAGAAGAAAAGAAAAGAAAAGACAAGTAAAAGAGAAAGAGAAGAAAGATAACAAGAAGAATGGTGGTTAGCTGTAGGAATCTCTAAAAAACTTGAGTTCACATCAAGTTCTTGGCACTATTGATGAAAATTTGAATGATCTTGTGAAAGAATGATTGATGAAGTGAGAATGAGTTATGGAAATGCAAGATTTGCTTGAACTATGCTATAATTGCTAAACAAGGTTATGGGTTTTGATTGATAGGAGAGCAAGAAGAGTTTGGAAATTATTGATATATTTTGTTTATCCTTTTTTTGTGAACTCTCATCTTCTTGATATTTGATTATCCTATATCATTCGTTTGACAAGCTACATTACAAGCCCTCTAGTCTTCCATTACAAGCTTGAAAGTCCTACTTGACCTAAGTAGAATCATGATATGTCTCGGATTAGTGGAGAGAGTGTATGAAAAGTAAGCTTATGGAATGCATATTCTTTTTGAACTAAATTATTTCCAATGGTTTGAGAATATTGTTAAAGTATTGGGATGGTTCTACTAAGTCACTATTCAATTACACAAGTCTTGCATTTGTTGTGAAAGATGTAGTAGTATGTGTTTTATGTTCTTGAATGAAGGGAGCATTGAAGATATTGTTTTGAAATTGATTGAGTGATTTATCAACCCTTGTGTTTTTCTTACTTATCTTTGATACTTTGCTTGAGGACAAGCAAAGAGCTAAGTGTTGGGGAATGTTATAGGGCGTAAATTAGTCATATTTTTCCTAGTTATTTGAGGCTATTTTGTGATACATTCTATTCAAAAACTAGTCATATTCCTTCATCTTTGAGATTTTACCCTTGGAAAGATATTTTGTAAATTATTTCAGATTTTAAGGGTAAAACAAAACAAAAAGTCACAAAACAGAACATAGGCGGTGTCGGCCAGGGCAGAGGAATTGGCGCCGACCACACACTGTTGGCATGTACTTCGAGATGATGAAAAATTGTTGAAATAGGACTAGAATAGAACCAAACCGGCACCGGCTCTAGTAGGCAAGGTGACATTGGCTGTACTCTTGACAACATTGCGTGGAAATCAAGAAAAAATCGGTGAACGATCGAAGAAACAAAACACAACCAGCGCCAACTCCAGTAGTCAAGGCGGCACCGGCTGTGCTCTGAGGATAAGACGGAATCTTGATTTTTTTGCGCGGTTTTTGGTAATCTGCAGAACTTTAGTATCTTCCTACTTTTACTCGGCCAAGAACCTTGCACCAACGAGTTTAGGCACTTCCTAAGCCTATAAATAGATAGAAAACACAAGAGAAAAAGGAGAAAATTCATAGATTATCATAGAAAATCACTCAAATCAAATGAGGAATTCTTCAATCAAGGAGGGTTGTGCAAGAAGGTCTTCAAAGGAAGAAGAAGGAGGCTTGTCTATGAGTGCTTTCTTTTACTTTATTTTCTTTTTCTTGAACAATGATATGCTAATTATTTTATTTTAATTTGACATTTTTTTAGGTATTCATGATTTTTAGAGGTATTTGATCTTTTGATTAATTGATTGTTCTTCTTGGTATTTAATTACTTGTGCTTATTACGAGATTAATTCGTTGTTTCTTTCCATTAACTTAGTAGACCAAAGGGGTTGATGGTGGTTGCAATTTATTGATTTCATATTTATTGGATATTAACTTACTAGACCAAGGGGGTTAATTGCTGAGTATTGGGTAATTAAAGGTTAATTAATGTTTGTTAAACAAATGATTCATTGATGAATTTCATGCTTTAAATTTGCCAGACTAAGGAAATTTAATCAAATATTATGTTTAATGTATCTTTTGAATGAATTAGTTGAGACTGACAATGTGATGCTAATTTATCTAGAAGGTAGTGATTTCATGGATTGACTAAAGAAGTGAATCGACCTTAATCCTTTATGATGCCAAGAGAATAATCAGTTATGATAATGATTGGGTTCTTTAAGATCATGTTTGTCAGAACAATGGTTTAAGTTACATAATTTTCCATCCTTGACATGTATATATTTTTATTTTATTTTATTTTATTTTATTTTCATTTTTATTTATTTTTCACTTTATGGAGTCGGTTAAACAATGAAAGAAAAGTGATTAATGCATACTTGTTCTTGGAGGATTGACACTCTTTTGAACCCTATGCTATGTTAATGATGAGTACGCTTGCTCATATGTGTAATTTGGGGTTAACTTTTTAATTTAAACTTGATTAGGAATGTGCTTATTTTTATATGATTTTTATACCCAAATAAATACGCATCATTAATCAAGGATGGTGTTTAATGCACCTTTTGGGTGAATTAGTTGAGACAGAATATGTGATGCTAATTTATCTAGAAGATAGTGATTTCATGGATTGAAAAAGAAGTGAATCTATATTAATCCTTCATGATGACAAGAGAATGATTAGTTATGATAATGCTTAGGTACTTTAAGATTATGGTTGTTAAAATAATAGTTTGAGTTACATAATTTTCCATCATTGACATGTATATATTATTTTATTTTATTTTATTTTCCTTTTTATTCTTTTGCACTTTATTAAGTCGGTTAAACAATGAAAGAAAAGTGATTAATGCATACTTGTTCCTGGAGGATCGACACTCATTTTTTACCCTATGCTATGCTTAATGATGAGTATGTTTGCTTACATGTGTAATTTAGGGTTAACGTTTTAATATAAACTTGATTGGAAATGTGCTTATTTTTATATGATTTTTATACCCAAATTCAAACACATTAGTTGTGTATAGAAAATATTATCAACAGAATCACACAAATGTTCAAGTTTTAATTAAAATGCCACAATTAGTCACATACTCACACTTTAGGCAAATATATATGCCTATCATGTATTATAGAATTCTAACTGCAAGTATCGAATCCACAAGAAAAATGGCATGTACTCTTACTTTATTTTTATTTCATTATCTAGCCAAACAAAACAAAAGGCTAATAAAATGAAAATAAGAAACTAAGCTACACTAGATCATTATTGAGAATACAATGAAATTGCACAAGGCAAGTCATGAGATAATAGTGTTAGTGTTGTGCTCTAGAACCAATTACTTGTACCATGTATATTGCATATTAAATTAATAAGAGTTATTCTTTATCTTTCAGTTTGATTGTTATATCTAAATATGTGTACAAACCGTTAGATAAAGTCCCGAGTACAACACAGTGTTAAGGAAATCATGATAGAGATCATGATGTGAGATTCCTACTACACTATGTAGTGTTTGTACTTAAATAATCCCCAGTCATAGTATTAATAAGATGGGACATTATTAATACGCCAAGACTGGCACATGTTATATATCTTGATTAGTTCAAGTGGTCGTTCTCATATCCGTGAGTATTGGGATACTCAGGATTAACGTGTGGATGCTTGTTTTGAAACAAGTTCATTGGATGACCTAGCTATGAGATAATCACTTGGATAACTATTTAGTGCCAGTGATAGAATCTCATTATAGCAAGTGTGCAAGTATCCTCAGACTTGAGATCTCCAAGGTCCTTTGTTTAACGAGCGTTATACTTTAATTCTAATCTTTGGAGTCTTATCTAGGACTGCCTATGGGATAGATATTGGGTACAACGTAAAGTAAACGAAAGTAGTTGAGAAAGTCAATAAAGGATTCACCACTCCTAATAGTAGGAGAGTATATCTCAAGGCCACTTGTAGAAATCATTACTCATGAAGTCCTTAGCCAAGGCGACTATGTGATGGAAATGGTTCCAATTGATACACATATCGAGTAATGGATTTCTTGAACAAGTACTAAAATATTCGGGCCAGAATTAATAATATTCTGGAGGGAGTTGGCACTAATTCCATGCTTTAGACCGAATGAGATATTGTATGGTGAAATGAGTTTATTGTACTGATAATTTGCTATTGAAAGGTTCATGTCAAGCCACTTGACTTTCTGGACTTTTGGGTGGTCAAGAGTCATTGCTAGATGTCGCTCTTGATATGCTAAATATGGATTTATTAATTAGAGAATTAATAAATTTAATCCTTTATTTTATTAAGGATTATTAATTCTAATATTATTAGAATTAATTCATATTATGCTACCAATAAGACTAGGAAACCTAATGGGTCACACACAATAAAGGTTTGAATGCTCAAATATATTATTTGATAATATTGTGGGGTTAATTAAGAGAAGGAATATATTTATAGGTGAATTATAAGTTTGTTATAATTCATGGGACCTAATGGTAATTAAGTAAACTTCAAGGACCAATTTGTTGACAATTGGACGTTGAAGGACTAAGTTACAATTTACGGTAATTATAAATCTATAAATATTAGGAAACGATTTCCTTAGGGTAAGAGACACAGACTATTCACGCAATAACAGAGAAACCGTTTCTCTGCCTCTTTCTTGATCAAACCCTAGCTGTCTCTCTCTTATTAATTTAACAAAAAGATAGTTAATCCATAACTTAAGAGATAGTGGAATCTATTTTATAATCCCTTGATTATGCTAGAATAGTAATTGATTGTGATAATTGCTAACTTGATCATTGTTATATCTTTAACAAATTCTATCTAAGTACATGTTTTTCCATCCTCATTCTTGTATATATTTTCTTGAGTTTATTTGGTCACTTTAGTTTAATTATGTTAAATAATGGATGAAGAGTAATTAAAGGTACTTGCTCCTTAAGGATCGATACTTGTTAATTTCCTATACTACACCTTGTGATGTGTACACTTGCTCTATATATGTGGTTTTGGGATTAACGTTTTAATTAGAATTTGATTGGGGATGCACTTACAAATGAGTGATTTTTATATACACAAACCTAACGCATCAAGCTTTTGATATGTTGCCTAGGAGCAATATTATGAACGTTTGAATTCTGATTTAGCCGTGTGTGTGTGTGTGTGTGTGTGTGTATTCTTTTTTTGTACTTAGGTGCCATACTTTGTAGAAATATGTATAGTACGTGATTAATTTAACAATTGTTATATTACGTGTAAGGTAGTAAATATTAATACTTGCTAGTCTATATTTTAAATTTTGAGTGTTTTCTTTATTTTTTAGGTCTAATATTTGGTTTATGACTCGATGAACTGAAGAAGAAATTGTGAATTTTAACTAGGCTTCAGAAGGCACATAAGCAAAGGTTTGACCAATTGAGCTAAGTTAAGGATCAGTCAACAAGTTAAAATCAATTTTTAGCTATGGATGTTAATCAAAACAACAATGTTGGTAACAACAGGAGAACAATAGATGATTTTGCTAGATCCACAATCTCGAGTACGAATGTGAGTATTGCAAGGCCAAGGGTTGAGGGCAATGATTTCGAGATTTAGTCAAAGATAATTCAAATGGTTCAACAAATGGTGCAATTTGATGGTTTACTAGAAAAGGATTCCAATGCCCACATCGCAAGTTTCTTAGAAATTTGCTATACTTTTAAGGTAAATGGTGTTTTAGAAGATACTATTAAGTTGAGATCCTTTCCTTTTAGAGATAGAGCCAAATCTTGGTTAAAATCATTGCCAGTAGAATCCATTACAACTTGAAATGGTCTTGTTGAGAAATTTTTGGCTAAGTATTTTCTACTAGCTAGAATCTCCAAACTTATATCAGATATTTTTGTCTTTCAACAAATGGAGTTGAAGAGCTTATATGAGTGTGGGAAAATATGCAAGGAAATGCTAAGAAGGTGTCTCCTACATGGACCAAAATTGGGAGTGCAAATGCAAACTTTCCATAGTAGTTTAAATATTGCCTACAAACAACTAATTGATGCATCGGCTAGATGAACGACAAGCACCAAAACCCTAGAGGAATTGTATGATTTGGTTGAGAAAATTGCTATGAACAATCATTCTTGGGACAATCCAAGAACTAGAGTTTGTGTTCAAGGACTTCATAGAGTTAATGTTACTGCTATTTTGGAAACTAAAGTTGAGGCACTTACACTAAAGATGGATCAATTGATTGTAGTTTCTCCTCAAGGGTAAGTCATAAATATTAATTGTAATTTTTGTAAATGAGGACACTCTAATTATGTGTGCCAAAACATGAGCTCATCTCAAGAATAATCTTTGGAACAAGTTGCTTTTATAGGAAATAGGAGACAAGGTAACAATCCATATAATAACACATCTGGTTAGAGGAATTATCCAAATTTCTCTTAGAGGAATCAAAGTCAATCTAGGTAAGTTCCTTCAACCTTCACTAGAAATCAAAGAACTCAACCATCCCTACCTTAAAATGCTCAATCATTCAATCCACCAAAGGCTTCACTGGAAGAATTAGTTAACAAACTATTAAGTTCAACTGAGTCGTACTTTCAAGAAGTTAATACTGTGATAAGGAATCTCAAAACTTTAATGCAAAATTTGGAGAATCAAATAGGTTAACTTGCCAAACTTCTTAGAGAATGTCAAGTTGAATCTTTACCTAGGAACAAGGAAAACAATCCACGAAATCAACGCTATGGAAGGAAACAAATTCTTTTTACTTGCTTTCTTGCTCTTTAATCTAGGATATTTTTAATTTCTTTTTTTATGGAGTTTTGTTTGGTTTGCTTTGAATTCATGCATTTTTCAAGTTGTTTTTCATTTATTTATTTTAAAAGAAAAGAAAAGAGAGAGAGAAAAAAAAAAAAAAGAAATCGCAGAACATCCAAAACTAAATTGACATTGGTCTATCCTATGTACCCAATGCCAGCTTTTATCTAGACGTTCAAAAAATTTTCGGTTCCTGAGCTAAGCTAATACCGGTCGAGACTATGGACATAGTGCCAACCTACATTGGCTTTTTGAATTTCAATAGCTAAATCGGTTTTTGTTCTTCATAACAAATCTAAAATTCTCTATTCCCTCTCCATTCTCTCTACCAGTTCTTCGTACACATTACTTGCCGACTTGATTTTCGCCATCAAAAATAACCTTTCCCTCCCAAATCCTTTGATACTTGCATTATTCTTCAATTTGGGCGGATTAAATTTCTCGAAATTTCATCTTTTTTCTAAGACACTTACCTTCAAATTCACCTATTATTTGTGAATTTCTTTTCCAAAGGTTTCCATACATTAATTACCCATTGCATAGAGATTCCTTTGGTGTGATTGTTTTATTTAGTTTACTGTAAAAATCCTTTCTTGAAATTTTTAGTGTTTTTGTTTTATTTTCTTGAACGAAATTTTATTTTTAAGCTTGATGAATTGTTTGAAGATTGTTATATGCCAATTGAGTTCTTATAATTATATTGGAATAATGTTTATGCCATAGAACTTGTTATGGCAGTTTTTGGAATTCTTGAAATAAGGCTTTGATAATTTGTTGGCAAATTTGGAGCTTTATTGGAATTTGTTTATTCCATGAATTGTTGAGCTTAATTTTAATGCTATTAACTAAATTTCAGGCTATGTATGGAATTATGATCATCATGCCATATTTTTTATGCCTTACTTAAGCTTTGAAGATATATAGATGCATTGTTAAGATGAAATTCCTATAGCTTATTACATTTGTATATTGGAATTATACTTGTCTTGCATGTGAATTGAGGAGTTGGAACTTGTGTATTGATTTTAGTTGTATTATTGCTATTAATTATAATGAAAGTGAGGTTGAGAGTTGTGTTTGAAGAATTAATAGGTTGGAAGAGTATTTTAAGTCCATCCTATTTCATCTTAAGCCTTCTTTTTCCTTTCTAAGCCTTGTGACAAACTTTGATATTTTGACATCATGCGTGAGACTAAGGGCCAAGGACAATCCTCAAAAAGAACTCAAGCTTCTTCTTCTTATGATCCCCTACCTTTTGTGCTTACTCCTATGCACCCTATGCAATTTGATGATACCACTAGATGAGCATAATATCATAAAAGAGCTACCAATAAGATTATTATTGAAAAGACTTTCAAACCCTTTCTAGACCACTCTATACAATTATCAATCACGTTTAGGAGAATGGGATGGGGGTCTATAATCAACTTGAGGTGAAGCTATTGTCCAGCGCTGATCAAATAGTTTTATGATAATATAAGAAAGAAAAAGAGGAATGATTTCAGGACAATAGAGACTATGGTTAAAGGCATCCCTATTGAGTTTGATTGACATAGACTAGCTGTAACACTCTCCCTAAGCATATATATATACATACATAAATACATACATACATACATATATATACACATACATATAGAGAGATACACACACACACACACACACATAGACATCACAAATATATACATATACATATCTGTATACACTACATATATATGTATATATAAACACAACACACACACACACACACACACATATATATATATATATATATAAATATTCATATACATATTTGATATATATACTAAATATATACACATATATTTGTTGACACTTGAAAAATGTAGCCAGACAAGCAAGACAAAGTTTTAACTGGATGGGCAAGTCAAGAAACCAGCTAGATGGTCAGATTAAGAATAATAGCTGGATAAGTCAGTCATCAATTGAGTGAGCAGGAAAGTCAACGAGAAATACCTAAATTAGGTCAAACAAATGTGACTGGACCATGCGTAGCCTGACCAGGCAGCCTCCAACTAATTCCTGGCAAGTCAGAAGGCAGCTGGCCGGGTGTTTAATTTCAGTCAGAACATTTCCTATTTATGAGAAAGTTAGCTGTGCTTAGGAGTTTGACTTCAAAAACACGTTCTATTTTTAAGGAAGTCAGATATTAAGGAAGTAAGGCACGGATTTCTCTCAAAGTAACTGCCCACTTCACCATTAACAAATCATGGAGTAGAGGAGAACAACCACGATCACCATTTTCTCCATGTTCAGTCATGGGAATGTGACTGGGAAGCTTGGAAATCAAGAAATTCCACTTATAAAAGCCGAAAGATGAGCAGGAGCAAGTGGACATCAAACAATCATCTCAAGAGCATATTACATTTCATTAATTTTGTTTTGAAAGCTTGTTTTACTACTTTTATTTATAGATGTCCTTTAAATTTACAGCTTTTACTCAATTTTAGCTAAGTATTTTATTCAGAATTGTCAGTGTTTGTTCTCTCGAGTTTGATATTTTGGTCTCCTAATCTTTCCATCTAATTCCACCAGAGTATTGCATTCACTTCACAATTTAAGCTTGCTTGGAGGCTTTTCGAAGTGCTCTAGGGAAACTTGTCGTTTGATTTTTAGCATCATGTGTGATTTCCTAGACATAATAGCATATTAAAAGTTTAAAAAAAGTGTGAAACTCTTGACCAGCTAAGTACTACCTTCAGCTAGCCTAATCACTTTTAAACTAGTTTGGCCAGTCACTAACTTGATGGCCATACGGTGAAATTTAGAGTCAATACATTTTTTTGGCATTAGTTCCATCGAATGGAATTATGATCTGGTCATATATTTACTCAAATAGAAGGACATTTAGATGAAAATTCCAGTTGATTGGAAAGTGCTCCGCCAACTGAGGTTTTCACATCCCTTTCAACCATTCGACAGTTGTTCGATAAAAGAATGGGCTAATTGCCTCAAAGTCTAGTACAATAGATGGCAACTATTTTAAAACTAATATTGCAAAATGAACTACTTATAGTAATTGAAGGATACTGACCAACATCTAATGTAATCCCACCAGCACCTCTGCATGGTCAGGGGACAAATCAAATTCCTAAACAGCCGGCATCTCTTGAACAATTACAATGTGGAAGGGTGACCATAACTTGTCTACATCATCCCGTGTCAACAGAACAGGTACTTGAAGTAGAAAATTCAAACTTAGCATTCGATACCTTATCGCCACTTATTGCTTACCCCATCGTAGATGTCTAACCACTAGTTTATGGTGCAGGATATCAACTAGTATATATTGGAGGGCAAAAACTAGTATATGCTGGGGGACATCAACTAGCATATCTCACAAGGCAGCATCCAGTAATTGGGCCAGAAGGTTATATAGTGTCGGGGTCCTTCATACTATCTGAGGCAGCTTGACCGTCATATAGTACTGTCTCGAGAAGTTAATCGGCATACAACATTGCATAGCAAGTCGGCAATCCTGTAATAGGAGGTTATGCATGATTGGCTACAGTCCCAGTAACAACTCAGAAAAGAATACTGGATGGTCAATTTCCACAGGTCATCTCATCTTCGCAGGCCTACCAGCCAAGAAGTCCAATTTAGCCACAGAATCCTAGTATGCAACAACAAGTGGATTCAAATGCAATAGCCAATGTTCTGAGGAAACAATTTGGCTTAATCATCATTGGTGCAAGAAAAGTCATTTACCAAAAACCTTATCCTGAGTGGATAGAAGATTCAATTTTAACTTTCCCCAAGGGCTTCAAGGTTCTAGATTTCACTTTTTTTTCGGGAGATGAAAGTAAGACTACTAAGGAGCATATTAGCAGATTCACTATCCAATGAGGTGAGGTAGGTAGGAGTGAATGGCATAAGCTACATCTATTTCCATTATTATTGATCGTTCATGCTTTTACTTGTTATTCCAATTTAGTGCCAAATTATGTTCAAAATTGGCCCGAAATAGAAAGAATTTTTCATGAAAGATTCTACCGGCCTCAACCAGACATTTTTGTGGTTGACCTTTTGGCTATTAAATAAAAAATTGGAGAAATTGTTATTGATTTTTTGGAAAGGTTTAGGCAGTTAAAAGGAAAATGCCCCACACTTTTATCAGAATCCGAGTATACATGGATTGTTGTTGACCAGATGCATCCTCAATTAAGAGAGGCTTTAATTTTGCATGATGTTTTTGACTTGTCATGGCTTGTCTCACATGTACCTAGAGTTGAGAAGATCATTAAAAATAAGGAGGCAAGGCGGTGGCGGGGGGGGATTTTAAAAAAGAACGATTTTGATTTCGGTAGTTGATGATATTAGCGAACTAGTCACTGAGGAAGAAATCTTGATAGCTAAAATTGTAACTAGGAAAGCTTATAGCTGTCCAGCCGTGAAACTGATTAAGGGCAAGAAACCTGTCAAGTCGAATAATCAGGAGATATACTCCTTTGATATAATTGAGGCTGATCAAATCTTTGATAACCTTCTCAAAGACAGACAGATCAGACTTATGAATGGCTAAAGAATTCTAGCTGCTGAGGAGGTGAAAGGGAAGAGGTATTGTAAGTGGCATAATTCCTTCATTCATTCCACTAACAATTGTTTAGTTTTTAGAAATGCCATTTAGAAAGCTATCTAGGAGGGACGTTTTAAATTAGCAAATGACAATAGAACTAAGATACTGGTAGATACCAATCTTTTCCCAGCTGCTGATCTTAACATGATGGAAGTGGGTCTAGGCGACTTTACGCTAGCTGCAGGGAAAGTATTCAAACCCCAATTAGCTAAAAATAGATATCCAAATTGTCATAAGACCTCTTTGATGGAAGGTCATGATGAGGACGAATTGGCAGCCATTTTACGAAAGCTAGTGCAATTGAAAATAGGTGAGACAGTTTGACTAGAAAGGAGACGACCAGATGAATAATGGATCAAAATACAATAAACATTGCAAAGGTTAGGCTATCCTATCTAAAGAAGTTGTGGGTTAGCAAAAAGAGGACAACCAGGCCGATTAGACTCACATCTGGAGCTATTTGTTAATCGACAAGCAAATCACCCCCAGAAAAAGATAGATCTACGGACAAAGCTCTAGGAAGATAAGGGGGCAGGCCAGTTAAGTCCTAACAGACGATTTGTGTTTGATTGGTTGAAGTTCCCACACGAAGCTAGATCGAAGATAGTCAGAAAAGCGGTGTTTAACGTACATGAAGGGATTTTAACCTTGCACATTTCCACCTTAAATATGCAGGATGAGAATTTTATAAACTCAGTACCTATTACACTTACCGCCACCCAAAAAAGGAAAGTACAGAGAAAAAGGGCCTACCAAAAGTATTAAAAAAAAAAAAAGCCATGCAAAGAGATCAAATATCCGGACTAGAAGGATTGGAATCCGAAGGTTCCATAAATACCGTTAGTTTTTTACCATCACAGTTTTGTGGGATTGGGGATAGATAATTGGAGATGTCTTTGTCATGGACTGGGTAGTAGCTAAATTGAATAACCCAGCAGATCAGTCAGACAACCAAAAAGAGTCCGGTATGTTCTTTGCCGAACCAATAGAGGAGATGGCCAATCACTTGAAACCTTTGTATATTAATGCCTATGTAAATAGAAGACCCCTTTCTAGAGTGTTTGAAGATGGGGGAGTTATTCTTAACATTATGCCCATTTCAACACTTAAAAAGCTAGGAAAGTCTCTGGCAGAACTAGTGGCAATAAATATGCAAATAACTAGCCTTACTGGCAATGTTACTTCAACATTGGGAGTCTTAATTTTGGATATAACAGTGGGAACAAGGACCAACTCAACAGCTTTCTTTGTCATCGAGAGTAAGCCTTCATACTCAATCCTATTGGGCCAGGACTGGATACATACTAACAAAAGTGTCCCTTCCATTTTGCATCAACTTTTGTTGTTTTGGAATGACGGGCAAGTCGAGATGGTAAAGATTGATCAAAATCCTTTCCAAGCAGATATCAAGATAGTGGAAGCCATGTATTACTCCCTAGTTTTTGAGCCAATCAAGATAGAAGCTATTTAATTTAGCCCGAGGTCCACAACATGCCACTTAACTAAGATGGGTTTCCAATTGCAAGGCATGACTTGCTATATTGTTGTTCAAGATATTTTTGAAAGGATCACCATCTACATAGCTGGATATCAGGAGGGTGGACATCCATCCCTGATGTAACCTTAGTTGGAAGAAAGTTCGGGGGAGGTATTACCAAGAAGGAAGATAATTTTCATTCCCCAAGATCAGCTCATCGATGTAAACTTAGGTGAGTCGAATGAATGCCAATTAACGAGAATAAGCGTATTGCTTGGTAAGGATCAGAGAGCCCAATTGGTTGCCGTTATCTAGAACCATAAGGATTGTTTCACTTAGGATTATCATGAAATACCTGGCCTAGACAGGAAGATCATCAAGTATCGGCTGTCTATTAAAGAAGGTTTCAAACCACATAAATAGGCGGTTAGATGCTTCAATCTTGAGATTGTACCTAAAATCAAAACAAAAATAGAGTGGCTTTTGAAATGTGGTTTTACCCAGATAGCATGATATGGTGAATGGATTTCTAATATAGTGCTGGTCGTTAAGAAGAATAGCTAGCTACAGATTTGTATTGATTTTCAAGATTTAAACTTAGCAACACACAAGGATGAATATGTTATGCCAATAGCTGATATGTTAATTGATGCAGCGGCCGGTCATCAATTCCTCAGTTTTATGGACGGTTATTTAGGCTATAATCAGATTTTTATCGCTGAGGATGATATACATAAAATGGCTTTCTGATACCTAGGATTAATTGGGTTGTTTAGGTTGGTGGTCATGCCTTTTGGCCTCAAAAATGTTGGAGCAACTTTCCAGCGGGCAATGAATTATATATTCCATGACTTGGTTTGCAGTTGCATGGCAGTTTATATCGATGATTTGGTGGTTAAGTCAGTCAGCTTCACTCAATATTTAAAGCATTTGGAATAGGCATTTGTTAGGATGTAGAAACACAACCTGAAGATGAACCCAACCAAATGTGCTTTTGGAGTCTCAGTCGGATAGTTTTTGGGTTTTTTTGTTCATAAAAAAGGAATCGAGATAGATTACAACAAAGTAAAGGAAATCATAGAACTTAGACGTCATAGGAATAAGAAGGAGTTACAGAGCTTAATTGGGAAAATCAACTTCCAGAGGCATTTCATGGCAAATTTGGCTAGGAAAATGCAAGCTTTTTCATCTTTTATGAGGTTGAATTCAGTGGATCAATTTATCTAGGGAAAAGAGCAGAAGGATACCTTTGATCAAATCAAACAATCTTTTATTAGACCGCCTGTCATATCTCCCCCTCGAGCTAATCAACCACTCAAGCTATATATCTCCATGGCTGAACAATCAATTGGATGTCTGTTGTCATAGGACGATCAGAATAAATCTGAGCGAGCCATATACTACCTTAGCTGATTGTTGAACAATGCTAAAGCCAAGTATTCACTAGTTGAAAGACAATATCTTTTCTTTATATTACACTTGTACCAAATAGAATATTATCTGCTATTAAAAGTGGTGCATATAATGTGTAAAATAGACATAGTCCATTATCGGCCTGTACTGCAAGACGGGATAATGAAATAGGTAATCAAGCTAAATGTCTTGGCCCTCAAATATGTTCCACTTCGGGCAGTTAAAGGTCAAGAAATAGCTGATTTTTTGGTCGAACATCCATGCATACATGCAGAAGATCCAGCTGTAGTTGCACAACAATATGTTAATGTTCAGCCATGGGTCTTGACATTTGATGGATCAAAGACCGGCCAGGGGGCAGGAGTGGGTGTCACCATTTCTTTCGCAGCTAGTCACAAAGGAAAGTGTTCATTCAAACATGACAAAGCCAGCACTAGCAACTAAGCAAAATACAAAGCTCTTATCATTAGCTTGGAGGTACTGATTGCAAAGGGCACGCAGGTGGTACAAATCCTAGGTGACTCGCAACTGGTAATCAAACACTTAACTAGAGAATAAAAATGTCTACACCCCAAGTTGATTCTATTGCAATAGAAAGCTCTTAGCTTGCTCAGTCAGTTTTTAGATGTATCGATTATACATATACCAAGGAAATACAAAAATGAGGCTAATGGCCTAGCACAGTTTGCTTCAGGAAATAATTTTTTGCTAAGGCTGGAGGAGAATATGTGTACAATGTTGACTAGCTAGGCCTCAGAAGATTGGTGGATAGGTTTTATTACCTACCTAAAGAACTCGCTTACCAAGACCAGTCGGTAAGTTAGGCACATGGCACCCAATTACCTAGTAGTGGATGATGACTTGTACAAAAGAAGTCATGATGGCCTGATGCTCAAGTGTTTGAGCACAGAAAAATCTGTGTGCAATGGAAGAAATGCATGAAGGTTTATACGGGGCCTATCAGCCTGGTCCTAAGCTTAAATGGACACTACGTAAGTACGATTTTTATTGGCCAATCATTACATCCGACTGCTTTAAGTATGCCAAAGGATGCACGACCTACCAGATGCATAGAAGTGTGCAAATTGTCCTGGCATAACAACTTCATCCAATGATTAAGTGATAGGGGTCAAAATCAGCGTTATTTTCCAAGTTATTTGCGATTAATTTAAGACACTTTTAATGCAACAACTAGTCATATTTCTTCGTATTTGATATTTCTCTTATAAAATTGCTTTTTTATAATTTTATGCAAAAACAGGTGAAATTTAGAGTTAATTGTGTATTTTTCCTACACAGACCGAGCACCAGGCCAAGAAGATAGACCTGGCACCAGTCCTATGCTGGAAGAATAGAGGAAAGTAGAGGAAAAAAAAAAGACAAAATAGAGGAAAACAAGCGCAATTGGAAATTGGGAAAAAAGGAAACATTGGCTCAAATGGTTCATGGCTTCAAATAATGGACAAAACTGAAAAGAAGGAAAAAGGAACAAATTCGGTGGGTCCAAGGAGAACAAAAAGTCAACAAAAATAGAAAGGGAAAAGGACAAAAGAAAGAAGAGGAAAATAAGTAATTTCAACAATCTTCAGGGGATGGTTGCGACTCAATTAAGCCGATGCAAGAAAAACGGCTCAATTGAGCCAAGCCGATGCAACAAAGAAAAGAGGAAGATTTCGATTGGCTGAAGAAGATGGAATTCGGTTCAATGATGGCTTGACAGCAAGTGAAAATCAGCTGGGCAGTGGCTCAAATAATCCGATAGAAAAAAGGAAGAACGGCTTAGCAAATTTCGGTGGCTAGTTGGCTCAATTGAAGAAAAGCGGCTGGGCAATTTTGCACAGCTCAATTGGAAGCCAATTTCAATTCAATTTCAACGAGAATATGTCTTCAGTGCAAGAAGACAAAATCAAGTCTAATTCAATTCTTACAAATTAAAGGCAGTGGACTCTTTAGTTTTATTTAGATTTTTTTATTTTAGAATTTTAATTACTAATCCTTTTTGGTTTTGGATTTTTTAGGTAATTAGTTCTTAGGATTCTTTTAGGAATTTTGTAAGCCTATAAATAAAGGCCAATTATCTTAGAAAGGGGTGTGCACAATGTAGGGACTTAGATATATTTTTTGGAGTGTATCACCAATATTTTCTCTAAAGGAATTACTCAAGGTGTATTGATCCTTGGAGGAGCTTTCATTGGAAATTGAAATGCTTGTCTATGAGTATTTATCTCTTTCATTTGTTTTCTTTTTAATGAACAATTATGATTTTAATTCTTTAATTGTATTTAGATATTAATCTTGGATTTATGATTTTGAGTTAATTTAGTTCTTTGATTGATTAATTATTTTCTTTAGTATTTGATTGCTTGATTTCATTGGTTATTGATGCGAGTTCTTCTAATTGACTTCGACATAATGATGTTAGGAGTTTCATTGCATTGATTTTCTACTTGTTAAATCTTGATGGATTTGAATGATGAAATTAGGATTTTAGAACTAAGTGATCATAGGTTATGTTAATTTCACCTTGATATCGGGTTATTAGCCAATTTCATATTTATAAGGATTGACAAATATGTTAATATTAATCAAAATATAGGATTACATGGATTGATAAACGACGTGGAATTTATCTAATTAAATTCATGAATTGACAAACGATTAAATTTTACTTTATATTGATGCTAAGAAAATAATTGGTTATATAAGTGTTAAATAATTCATGTCATGCTTTTGAGAATAATTATTTAATTACATATTTTTCTCTCCATGAGTTATATATGAATATATATTTTGTTTTTATTTTTATTTTGGTTTCTTTATTAATTTAGTTGATAGGTTAAACAATAAAAGAAAATCGATTAATGTGTACTTGTTCCTTTGAGGATCGATACTCGTTAATTCTCTATACTATGCTTGCATTGAGTATACTTGCTTATATGCATATTTTGGGATTAATGTTTTAATTAAAACTTGATTAAGGGATGTATTTAAAATTGATGATTTTATATACCCAAAATTTACGCATCAAGTTTTTGGCGCTGTTGCGGAGGAACGATATCATGAAAGCTTGGATTTTGTTGATTTAACCATATTTATATGTTTATATGTCTATATGTAAATATGTATATACGTTCCTTGTATGAATAAGTTCTATATTTTGTTGTTCGTATGATTGAATTTTAATTTCACTATATGTTGTAAATATGTAAATAGGTAGATACATGTTCATAACAACTTACCTGTCTTTGTATGTTTGTATATATTGTATATTTAGTTATTCAATGTTTCTAACCTAATGTTAATGTGGAATATGTGTAATAATGGTATTTTTAATTTGATGATTTTTACATCTATAATTTGGAGTTAATACTAACTCTTTTTATTTTCAGGTTTAGACTTGTGCTAACACGATATTTTAGACGGTCTGAATTTATTTTATTTTATTATTTATTTATTTATAATTTATAATTTTAGTTTGATATTTAATTTTAGAATTCGTGTCTAAAATGTACTGCGTTCATGCATTCAATTAGGATAGTTCTTAATTTATAAAAAAAAAAAATTGGGGCTAGGGCTGACCTAGCGCCAGGCAAGAAATAGCTTGGGTGCCGGTCCAGCATTGCCCAGCAGAAAAAAAAAAAAAAAAAAAAGCCAAACCTTACCTGGCACCAGGCCAGAAAATGGCCCTGGCGCTGGGCCTGCTTTGCCCAACACTAACAGCAGCAAAAAAAGAAAAAAAAACTTTGTTTTTCTTTTTTGACCTTTTTCGTTTGTTTTCTTACCCTTTTTCTTTTCTTCCCAAAATTTTCATGTTTTGTCTTTTTCTTCTTTTTTATTTTTCTTTGGTTTTCTTTTTTTGTTTCTCTTATTTGTCTTGTTCTTCTATTTTTCTTTCTTCTTTTATTTTATTTTTTACTCCTATTCCCCAGAATGATACTTTTGTTACTCTATTTTTCACTCATTCCCTTTATCTTCATCTTCCCTTTCTTCTTCTTCTTCACGTTGATCTTCTTCTTCTATAAATTATCCCGCATGAATTAAAAAATATTAAAACTCATACATTGAGGAGTACATTGGTGGAAAAACTCTCTTCATGTTAAGGTAGATTTTGCCCTCTTAAATTTCTTGGCTTTTTGTATATGTATTTTTGAGGAAAAATTTACTGGACATGAACATATCTTTGATAAGTTTATTTGGTGTTAGAAAAATACATAGAATGGATTGTAAGTCTTGTGATTGCTTCAAAAGGTAAGCTATACCTTTTTTTGAAATTTTTGCCAATCTAGACATCTTGGAAAGTAGAACCTCCTTATGATATTTTGTTGTGATGATTGAAGATTGGTTGACATTGTACTTTTGCTATCTTCGTTGGAAATTCTTCTTGTTTTTCTTGAGCATCAAAAGTTCTTCACTAAAAAAAGAACCACGTGCAATGGTTGAGACAAGGCGGACCTCGTGATCCATTTGGAGGTCAGGTTATCTATTTGATGGTTCTATTGGACAATCTCAAGGCCCGTTTGGAGGCTCTACTTCAAGGGGGACTTAAAGGCTTTGACTTTCTATTTTTCTTCTCCCTTGATTTTTATTTTCTTTCAATTACTCTTTAGGCTTTTACTTGTGTGTTCGTTTTTCTATTTGTAGGTTGAATTTCCCTAACAATAACTCTTCCAACTTCTTGAAGGATGTTCTCTTATTTTGGAGCTAATCTGTACTTGGGGAATTTTGCTTAAACTTTCTACGCCTTTATCTTTTTTTGTCCTATTGGAGATGCTTTCTTGTTTATTTTTTTGCCAATGAGGACATTGTCCAATTTAAGTGTGGGGGAGTGGTTTGGTGATATTCTTGGTCCAAGTTGTTATCAATTATCTTGATGTTTTCTTGTTGTTGAGTTACTTTGGAATTTGAAATTTGGACACCCATTTTTCCATTTTGGAGAAAATTTCATTGAAAATTTTGAAATTTGAAAGTTTGAAGAATTGGAGCTAAATTGAGTTTTTTTATGAAGTTATGATTTTCTTTGTGACTTTGGATATGAATTTGTCATTCGTTATGGATTGATTTTTATTAAAAAGGTAAACTTGTGTATTAAGTTAGATTTTGCTAAGTCTTAAGAATTTAAGTTAACCTTGGTTATGTTTGTTATTTGAGTATTATTTTATTCTTTGAGTTTGAATATGGATGATATGATGAAATATGGGAAGAGTTGTTGATTAATTCTTCTATTATGGATTTAAAATTTGCTGACTTTAAGTTTTAAATAAGGAATGTGAGATGAAAAAAATTGAGTTGAAAAAAAAAAGTTGAGCTGAAAAAAAAAAAAAACAATAAGTGGAAGAAACACTATTGTTAGGTGAATTGAAAAATGCTCTTATTGATAATCATTGAAGAACTATAGCTGAAAAGGGGGTCAATATGGGGAGAAGTAGCATGTGTATTCGGTGCACTCTCATAAGACTATTCTGAAGGCAAAAAGGTAAGAAAGAGCAAATGAAAAAAAATATGTTGAAAGACGATTTCTTAAAAAAAATGATGAGTGATGACTATAAAGGGGCCAATGTGATGCGTGAAGAGAAATCCATTCACTTGGGGCTCTCAATTCCCAAAATCATAGGGAAAAAAAAATGAAGAAGAGTGGAGTGTTTTCCTTGTTTCACTAACTCGAGTTTTGTAAATTTGAGTTTATAATGCTTGAATTGGTTAAATGACTTGACTTGTATGATTTATGTTATCTATGTTTTTGCTTGAGGAGTGGAATAATTTTCTTGTACTAGATATAAGCTTGTTTAACTTAACTTTGATGGCCTTGAGAATATTTGATTTAATGCATGAGTTTGCAAAGGTTTTTAAAGGATGAATGAATGATAATTTTTTATCTAAGGTTGAAAAAAAAAATTATGGCTTTGTTATTGATGAATATAAAAAGAAATAAATTGTTTTGAGTGCTTTTTTAAATATTTACTTGAGGACAAGTAAAGATTCAAGTGTGGGGGTATGTGATAGGGGTTAAAATCATCGTTATTTTTCTAGTTATTTGAGGTTAATTTGAAATACTTTTAATACAATAATTAGTCATAATCCTTCCTATTTGATATTTCCCTTATAAAAATGCTTTTCTGTAATTTTATGCAAAAATATGTGAAATTTAGAGTTAATTATATATTTTTCCAGCATAGACCCAGCACCAGGCCAAGAAGATGGACCTGGCGCCGGTCCTATGCTAGAAGAACAGGGGAAAGTGGAGAAAAAAATAAGACAAAATAGAGGAAAACAAGCGCAATTAGAAATTGGGAAGAAAAGGAAACATTAGCTCAAATGGCTCATGGGACAAAATGGAAAAGAAGGAAAAAGAACAAATTTGGTGGGTCCAAGGTGAAAAGAAAGTAAAAAAAAAAAAAATGGAAAGGGAAAAGGACAAAAGAAAGAAGAGGAAAAGAAGCAATTGCAACAATCTTCAGTGGATGGTTTGCGTCTTAATTGAGCCGATGCAAGGAAAATGGCTTAATTGAGTTGACACAACAAAGAAAAGAGGAAGAATTCAATTGGCTCAAGAAGATGGAATTAAGCTCAGTGATGGCTCGACAGCAAGTGAAAATCGGCTGGGCAATGGCTCGGATGAGCCGACAGAAAAAGGGAAGCACGGCTTAGCAAATTTCGGTGGCTAGTAGGCTCAATTGAAGAAAAGTGGTTGGACAATTTCACATGGCTAATTTGGAAGCTAATTTCAATTCAATTTCAACGAGAATATGTCTTTAGTGCAAGAAGACAAAATCAAGTCCAATTCAATTCTCACAAATTAAGGGTGGTGGACTCCTTAGTTTTATTTAGATTTTTATTTTAGAATTTTAATTACTAGTCCTTTTTTGTTTTAGATTTTTTAGGTAATTACTTTTTCTTTACTTAGGATTCTTTTAGGAACTTTGTAAGCCTATAAATAAAGGCCAATTATCTTAGAAAAGGGGTGTGCACAATGTAGGGACGTAGATATATTTTTTAGAGTGCATCACCAACATTTTCTTTAGAGGAATTACTCAAGGAGCATTGATTTTTGGAGGAGTTTTCATTGGAAATTGAAAGGTTTGTCTATGAGTATTTATCTTTTTCCTTTGTTTTCTTTTTCTTGAACAAAGATATTTTAATTCTTTAATTGTATTTAGATATTATTCTTGGTTTTATGATTTTGAGTTAATTTAGTTCTTTGATTAATTAATTATTTTATTTGGTATTTGATTGCTCGATTTCATTGGTTATTGATGTGAGTTCTTCTAATTAACTTCAACACAACGATGTTAAGAGTTTCGTTGCATTGATTTCGTACTTGTTAAATCTTGATGGATTTGAACGATGAAGTTAGGGTTTTAGAACTAAGTTATCAAAGCTTATGTTAATTTTGCCTTGACATAGGGTTATTAGCTAATTCCATATTTATAAGGAATTGAGCCTAATGCATGTTTTGGTTATGTTAGTTTGATTGACAAATTTGTTAATATGAATCAAAATATAGGATTCCATGAATTAACAAATGAAGTGGAATTTATCTAAGTATATTCATGACTTGACAATTGATTGAATTTTACTTTATATTCCTTTATGATGCCAAGAAAATAATTGGTTATAATAAGTGTTAAATAATTCATGTCATGCTTTTGAGAATAATTATTTAATTATATGTTTTTCTCCCCATGAGTTATATATGAATGTATATTTTGTTTTTTTTTATTTTGATTTCTTCATTAATTTAATTGATAGGTTAAACAATGAAAAGAAAGTGATTAGTGTGTACTTGTTCCTTTAAGAATTGATACTCATTAATTCCCTATGCTATGCTTGCGATGACTATACTTGCTTATATGCGTATTTTGGGATTAATATTTTAATTAAAACTTGATTAAGGGATGGATTTAAATTGGACGATGTTATACATCCAAAATTTACGCATTATTAAGCTATGGCCTTTCCGTGGCTGGGCAATGGATATTGATAGGGGTTAAAATCATTACTATTTTCCTAGTTACTTGAGGTTAAATTGAGATACTTTTGATGTAATAACTAGACATATTCCTTCCTATTTGACATTTTGCTTGTGAAAAGTGTTTTTGGAAATTTTGTGTAGATTTGAGTTGATTTCAAGCAAAAAGTTAAAGTTTTCCCAAATACACTTGGCACTAGGTCTAGCTAAGGAACTAGACGCTAGGTTCACTCAGGAAAAACAGTGAAACAGAGAACAAATCAAACAAGAACAGAACACACCCGGTGCCAGATGGGTCGACTGGACCCAGTGCTAGGTCCGCTCTCGACACGAAAATCCTGTGCAAGAATTTTGTATCTTGTAACACCCCGCTACCTAGGCCCGTCAGGGCCGGGGATGTCGCCCCTTCCAAAGGACAAGGGGTCTTTATAACTAGATCACACAAATAAAATAGCGGAATAAAAATAATACTTTAATTTAAAATTTATTGCATCCCAAGAATAAATTCATGAATTCCCAAAATCAAATCCATAAGTAAAATTATCCACTCTCAACTCCCCAAAGCAACACATAAAAATAAATGACAACATTCTCTTCCAAGGCAGATAACACCAGCTACTCATCCCCACAGTAGGATCGACCTAAAATCATGGTAAAAAGGTGATGAGACAGAAATCTCAGTAAGTCCATATGTGCTTTGAGTGTCCAATGGAAATAGTTCATGAATGCAAAGTATAAAACTGTTATAAGAGATATACTGGCAAGCAATAAACATTAGTCAAGAGCAGGAGTGGTGTTTTGGCTTTTCCAACTATACATAATCCATAAAATCAACCACTTAAAAGAAATGATCATGGGTTACCACACGTTGGGCCCCATAACCGGTCAGAATGCCTACACTTTGTGCAAACTGACAAAAAAAGGTAGGTGATCGGCCTACCGGGCTAGATATTCCTCCTTCTCTAAACCCAAACAACAACCGGGTGTCCATTCCGGCAAAAGACAATCACTTGACTGCAAAATAAACAACTGCTTGCTTGGACCGGCATGACCTGCTGGACTGACATCTTATCCGGGAAGGACTCACCCCTCAGAGGTGGCCACCTACTGAGAGACTCACCCTAACCCTTCAAAGACTAGTCCTAGCAGTCCACCTTTATTGAGTACTCAATGTAACATAACCTACTTGGGAAAATGAACAAACCATAGTTCTACATGAAAATGGCAATTAAGGGTCTCCAAAGTCTTTGTCAAAATTAGTTTTGGAAAGAGTTTTAAGTTTGAGTAAATATGCTTATGGATTTTCAAATAATTTATTTGACTGAAATAAGAAAGGAGTCAATTCTCAATTGCCTTATAGAAATGAGTGTCCATGCACTCTACATTTGGCTTACCATAATAAACATTTTACATCAATCAAGTTTTATGCAGGAGCTTACCTGATTCTTGCTCACAATAAAAGGTCTGCAAGTGCTGACCTAACCCCGTATGGGCAAATACAAACCACAATCAAACTGAAGCCAAAATTCACTTTCTCAATTTAAAACAACTCAACTCATGCACTACTACCATGATCCTAGTGTCTCAAGCTTTAAGGCCAAACAATAAATAAATAGGTTTATAAGCTAAGCCTAATTTGATATTTAAAATAATTACGGTTTTGGGAAATAAGTACTAATAAGTTGAAGGTTTAAATCTTGCTAAGGAAAATTTAGAGTTTATTTGATGAAGAGTCCTAGGTGGTATTAGGTAAAATAATGATTTATTAATAATTTAGTTGTTATAAAATAATTGATAACTAAAATTAGTTGAAAATAAATTTAATGAGTCTTTCTTGAAAAATAATAAATAAATTTTTAATGGGCTTTGATTAAAAGATAATAATTAAATTTTTAGTAATAAATATTTTACTAACTATGATTATTTCCATAAAAGGCTTTAGTTGATTTCATTTTTTTATATAATATCTACATATACATATTTTATTTTTCTAGCAAAAGCCATTATTTATTTAACTAAAATATCCTTATTATATATAATAATCCAAATCTACCCCTCCTAGGGTTTTTCGAAATTACTAGCAAAATCATATTATGAAATATTTTATTCATGAAATAAAAATTAGCTTAGGGACAACTAGGTTATGATCATATTTCTATGACTAACCACAATCATGAACATATACAATCCTTCAATTCATCAACTCATCCAAATCATGCATATAAGCATAGGTCTAGACTTACTAAGGCATGATCTAACCTTTACTAGCATAAATATAATCATGGCTTTAATAATTACACAAGAATATAAATCCTATTCATCATAGATGACATAATCTCTAGCATACTTGATCATGGAGACATGCAATAAACCTCAAAACATCATACAATCAACCAAGATAATCCCTTCATGCATAAATCCCATCTCCATCATATTCATACATATATTCATGCTTCATTCTCAACTCATCACAACAATATATACTCAAACCCCATTCATGATTCATCTTCTATCAACATCATCCTAGAGACATGAATCTAGAATTTAAAAGAAGGGTTAAAAAGACTTACATGATTGATGAAAACCTTGAAGGAGTTTCGAATGAATCTCAACTCCTAGATGACTAGATCCGTCCAAGGAAGATGGAGAAAGCATGGCCATTGGAGAAGAAGCCATTCGGCTAAGAGAGAGAGGTTCGACCGAGAGAGAGAGAGAGAGAGAGAGAGAGAGAGAGAGAGAGAGAGAGAGAGACCATTAGCATGTTTATTCATATATATATATTCATTAGAGATCAAGATTAGAGAAGATGAAGTTGTTAGAACAACCCTACCTTGAAGGTGTTCTTGAGCCTTCACAAAACTTCTGGTTTTTTATCCAAAAGAGCAAGTTGGATTTGGGAGTTTGATGTTAAAAATGGTGTGGATGGACTCACAGTAGTGAATAGATCAAATTTCTAACTTTTAGAAAAAGTTTGGAGTGATTTGGAGAGGTATTAGACAAAAGGAAGGAGTAGGTGTTTTTGGTATGCTATGTGTTCTTGAAGGTTGAAGAGAGTAGAGAGCTTTTGGATTGGACGCTGCTGAATTTCTATAGGTTTAGGGCTGGCTGAATTGTTTGTAGGGTTTGGTAGATGATTTTCTGGTTTGGAATGGAAAAGGAAAGGTTAGTTGTTGAAATCCTTGAAGAATATTTTTGAGAAGCAAATTTGGAAACTAAATATACAAGAATATCTTTGATTATTAGAGAGCTTTTGGAATGCTGCCATGGCCGAATTGTTGAGCAGACTTTCGGTTGGATGAAAGCTGGTTGAAAGAGGCTAAGGGTGGCTGAAAATAAGGAGTATAATGGTAAAGGGAATGTCTGGTTGTTTGAGGGATATTTTATGGAAGGTTGTTAAATTATGGTGGCTGGAATTTTGGTAACTAATCAAGCATGATTGCAGTAATTTTTTTGGAAATCTTTTTGGGCAGCCATGATTGGATTTTCGTGCAGAAGGTTGGGGAAGACAATGGAGTTCAGTTCATGACTATTTAAGGGAAGACTATACAGAAAATTGGAGGAGTTTCGGCTAGGGCTGAACAGAGAAACAAGGCTGGAAAAATCACTGCACAGAATTTTGCAAAGCTAGAATTTCTTTGGGCAGTTTTCGGCTGCCATTTTCCAGTCAGCTTGCAGAGAGTTTGAAGGGGATTTCAAGGATCTTTCAAGGCTAGTTTCCAGCCTTCTTTACAGAGGAAAAACATGGCTAAGATGCTGAACAAAAACTGAAAGAAAACAGCTTGGTTTTGGATCTCCAAAGCTGCAATTTTGCCCAGGGATTTTTCTAGTTTTGCACAGCTTTTGTGCAGTCCAAAAATGGCCAGAAATATTTAGGGTTCAAGCTGATCAAAAGGGCCATTTTCTGGAAGCATTTGGGAGGGAATAATGGCTAAGAATTTTGACACCTTTAAGGCACAAGAAGCTGGAAAATTTTCAGTTCAATGCATGAAGGAAAACGAACCTAGCTAGAGTGAAGTTTTAGAGAGTTCGCTAGGGAAATTAATTCACTTGAAATCCTTCCCCCTCTTCCATGGTTTCAGTCCATAATATGTCTTTCTCTAAGAAATTTTGAACCTTCAAAGCCACAACACATTGCTGGAATTTTTCTAGAATAAAATTGGCTCGAACAAATTGAACAACCTAATGGATTGAGAAATAGGAAAAATTAAGGATCAAGAGGAAATGAATTCCCCTTAGGAATTTTTTGTAGAGCAAAAGAATAGGATTAGGATACTCCTATCATGACTCTCTTAGAAAACATCTCTACCCTATTCTAAAGCACATAAGGCCGAAAATTACACTTCCCAAGCAAAAATAAAATTTAATCAAGCTAAAGCTCCTATGATGGAATTTGAACTCAAGACCTCAAGAATCAATTCCAAAGTTCTAACCACTACACCACAACAACTCTTATTCGTATTTTTTCTCTAAAAAATATTTTCCTATTCAATCCTCAAGCTATCACCCTTTTTCCACCTCAAGCAAAAATTACCATTTTGCCATTCTCACTCAATAATCATAATCAAGCCCTCTAGACTATAAAACTCAAATTCAATGCACATAAAATCATATAAAAATATATTTAAACATGCAATGAAATATGATATGCATCCCAACCCTTTTACTCTAAGGTTCGTTTTGGCTGGGGTTTCACATATCTTCCAAAGGATTTTGGTATTTTTCGAATCCTACTTAGCCAAGACTTTCCAAGTAACGAATTTTAGCATCAAAGAAGCCTATTTAAACAAGAAAAACACAAGAGAAAATAATGAATTCAAGGATCAAATCAGAAAATTACTCATTGAAGGAGGAATTCGTCAAGTCTAGGAATGTTGTTCAAGAGAGTCTCTAAGAGAGAAGAAGGAAGTTTGTCTATGAGTTCTTTCTTTTACCTTCGTTTTCTTTTTCTAAAATAATGATGTAATTAATGTTTCTATTGTACTTTGACATTTTTTTTTGGATTCATTATTTCTTAAGTTAATTTAGTCATTCGATCAATTCATTATTTATCTTGGGATTTAACTACTTGTTTTTCTTACATAGTTGGTTGATTGATTCTTGTTATTAACTTACTTGAAAAAGAGATTGGTAATGACTTCAATTAATTAATTTTATATTTATTCTCTCTTAACTTGCTTGAAAAAGGGGTTAATTGTTAAGAACTTGGTAATCAAATGTTAGTTGATGATGGCTAGAATATGGATTTATTGATTAATTTTATATTTTAAATTGCCTAGAATATAAGGCTTTATATGAGGATTGATTTTAATGCATCTTTTGGATAAATTGGTTTAGACAGAATATGTTCACTAATTTAACTAGAAGATAGTGATTCCATGGATTGCAATTGAAGTGGGTCTATTTTAAATCCTTCATGAGACTAAGATAATAATTGATTGTGATATGTGCTAAGTGATTCATTGTCATGTTTTCAAAAGCTTTTGTCTAAATTGCATATTTTCACATCCTTGAGTTGTATATATTTCTTTATTTGTATTTTTATTATCTTATCACTTTATTGGGTCGGTTAAAGAATGAATGAAAAGTGGTTAGTGTGTACTTATTTCTTTGAGGATCGATACTCGTTAATTCCCTATACTATACTTGCAATGAATATACTTACTCGTATGTGTATCTTGGGATTAATGTTTTAATTAAAAATTGACTAAGGGATGGATTTAAATTTGATAATTTTTATACACCTAAAATTTGCGCAGCAAGTTTTTGGCACAATTGTTAAGGAACAATATCATGAAAGCTTGGATTGTGTTGATTTAACCATGTTTGTAACATTGTGTGACTTAATTGATTAACTTAGTTCATGTTGTACTTGTAAGTACCACTAAATTTTATGTTTAGGTAGTTTGTGAATATATCTAATTTGTGTGTTTTTCTTTTTTTTTATTTTCTATTATTTGTTTTTCCCTTCTATTTTTTCTTTGTTTGTCTATTATTTTTGTTTGTTTTTATTTTTATTTTTGATTTGATTTTTATTTTTCTTTGAGTGTGAGATTGACATCATCATAGACAATTACTTTTGGGCACAAGATAAAAGGAGCTACAATTATGAGAATTTGGCAAATTTGCAAGCTCGGATTGATACTTTTTTGTGAGATGTCACTTGAAGCCTTAATGCATACTTTTGTTGCCAATACAAAGTTATCTATTAACTGGCATGAAAAAGCATCCCAATAAATGAATTATACAAGAAAACAGCTAGCCAAGTTGGTTGATGATGCCCTAACAACCCATACACTTGAACAAGAGAATACCCAAGGAAAGGAGAGAGGATATGATGAACAATTTCACAATATGGAAAGGGAGGTATTCGATTCTCCTCTAGGTGCTAATAATTCTAATCTCTTTGTCACATGATTTCTTAGGTTCCTATCCATTTTTGGAGGTAAATGGTCCAAATGATGATGTATGGAGTTTAACATACCTCCAGGAGTTAGATTTATCCATGATTCATCAAAAGAAGTCCTTGGAGGATGGTGGTAATTTCTACCCTTCACTCCTTTTACAAATGGTGGTAACTTAGTTTTTGTATATCATGTATTGAAAAGTAAAGATTTCTTGATCCAATTTTTGAGAACTCAAATACTAAGTTTAAAGAGGAGTTTTAATTGTGAAAATTCTTTTGAAGGGTTAATTGGTGATTTCAAAGTTGATGCATCTGTTAGATACCATGTGCATTCATATGTTGAAAAAAAATATTTATGTGTCTAAAGGAATGCTAGCGATTGAGGTTTATGTGGTTTGCTCTGCTGAGAAAAATCGTTTTCATGAACATTACAATTTTCAAAAACCTCTATCCTTTCTACATTCATCATGCCTATCTTCTACTTTGAGCTTTAATTTCTTTTACGAAGGTTTTATGAGGAAGCATAATGAGTGAGAAGAGTTTATATCTTAGTTTTGTGATTAGTTTTCTTAGGTGTCTTTTTCCCCTAGTAATAAGGAGACTATGTCCCATCTTAAGTGTGGGGGAGTGAGTCTTAGTTTTTATTCATTTTCTTAAGCTTTCCAGTAGTATTTTGCATTCTTGTGTCTTATGTGTGGTGTGTTTTATTTTGATTATTATTTTCTTTGTACTTTCATGAGTATTTTATTTTGAAGGTTTGAATAAATGTTTCTTGAACAGGCTCTTCTATTCTTTTCCAAGTTTTAATCTTTAGTGGAAACTTCATGCACTTGGGGAGTATTGCTTAACTTTATCCCACATTTTATCATTTTTTGGTCCTTTTGGAGATGCTTTCATGGTATATTTATGGCCATTGAGGACACTGTCCAGTTCAAGTATGGGGGGAGAGTTTAGCATTGAAGATATTTTCCATTTATGCACATTTTGGATCAATTTTTCTGTTTTGGTTTTCTGAATTTTTTCAAAATGTTTTGTGGTTTTCATTATTTTAGCAAGGTTGTGATTATCTTTCTTACTTGCATATAAGTTATGTCATTCATTTGGTGGATTTTTGTCAATGAATTGGTTTAGTGGATGGGATATGTTAAGACATTAGAATTTGGATTAATCTTATTTATGCATTAGTGTTTGAATATTATTTGACTCATCTACTTTGAATGGGGAAGATATGATGAATGTCGAAAAAGTTGTTGGCTAACTCTTGTATTATGTATTTAAACTTTACTTAACTTTGAGTTGTGATAAGGAATGTGAGGAAAAACATCTTTGAGTGGAAAGATTGTGAAAGAAAAATAAAAGAAACATTAATTGTGAGTCGAAGATTGAGAAAAACGAGTTGATTGTTGTTGGTGAGAAAAATGTTTTTGCTTGATTATGGGGGCTAATACGGATAGTGAAGAGAAATTTACTTTCTTGAGGCTATTAATTCTCTAAGTCAAGAGGAAAAGGAAGAAAAAATGTTGAAAAATGATGAGTGATGACTAAAAGTGGGCCAATACGGTGCATGAAGAAAAATCAATTTACGTGGGGCTATCAATTCACTAAGTCATTGAAAAAAAATTGAGAGAAAAAATTTGAGTGTTTTCCTTACCATATGACTTAAGTTGCGCAATTTTTAGATTTATAGTGCTTGAGTTGTTAGGTAACTTGACTTGTATCATGTTGTCTATGTTTTTGTAGGAAGGGTGAAATAATTTTTCTTAGACTAAAGTATAGACTTGCTTAATTTAACTTGAAGAGTTTTGTGATGTCTTATCAAATGCTTCAAATTGTAATTGTTTTCAAAGGGTTAAATGAATGGCAAGATTCTATCTAGAGTTTGAAAGGAAGTTATAAGCCTTGTTATGATTCAAATTTTAGAAAAATAAAAGCTTGTGTTTTCTTGTGATTTTCTTCTTGACTTAAGTGTTTGGCTTGAGGATAAGCAAAAGTTCAAGTATGGGGGAATTAATAGGGGCTAAAACCATCAATATTTTCTTAGTTATTTGAGGTTAAATTGAGATACCTTTGATGTAGTAACTAGTCATATTCCTTCATATTTGACATTTTACTTATGTAAAGTGTTTTTGATAAATTTGTGCAGATTTGAGTTGATTTCAAGCAAAAAGTGAAAGTTTCTAGAATGCACCTGACGCCAGGTCCAGCTAAGGCACCAGGCACAAGGTTCACTCTAGAAAAATAGTGAAACAGAGCAAAATTTAGGATAAGAATAAAACACACTTGGTGCTAGGTGAGTCGACTAGACTCGGCGCCCAGTCTACTCTGGACACGAAAATCCTTTGCACGAATTTGGTATCTTCCAAAGGATTTTGATATTTTCCGAATCCTACTCATCCCAGACTTGTCAAGAAATAAATTTTAGGATCAAGGAAGCTTATTTAAACAAGAAAATACAAGAAAAAGTAATGAATTCAAGGATCAAATTAAAAAAAATCAAGGAACGTTGTTCAAAAGAGTCTCCAAGGGAGAAGAATGAGGCTTGTCTACGAGTTCTTTCTTTTACCTTTGTTTTATTTTTCTAAAATAATGATGTAATTAATGTTTTCATTGTAATTTGATATTGTTTTTAGGACTCATTATTTCTTGAGTTAATTTAGTCTTTCGATCAATTCATTATTTACCTTTGGATTTGATTACTTGTTTTCTCTATAGAGTTGATTGATTGATTCTTGTTATTAATTTGCTTGAAAAAGGGGTTGGTAATGACTTCAATTAATTAATTTCATATTTGTTCTCAAGGGGTTAATTATTAAGAACTTGGAAATCAAAGGTTAGTTGATGATGGCTAGAATATGGATTCATTGATTAATTTCATATTTTAAATTACCTAGAATATAGGGCTTTATATGAGGATTGATTTTAATGCATCTTTTGGATAAATTGGTTGAGACAGAATATGTTCACTAATTTAACTAGAAGATAGTGATTCCATGGATTGCAAACGAAGTGGGTCTATTTTAAATCCTTTATAAGACCAAGATAATAATTGATTGTAATATGTGCTAAGTGATTCGTTGTCATGGTTTCAAAAGCCTTTGTCTAAATGGCATATTTTCACATCATTGAGTTGTACATATTTATTATTATTATTTTTATTATATTATTACTTTATTAGGTCGATTAAATAATGAATGAAAAATGATTAGTGTGTCCTTGTTCCTTTGAAAATTGATACTTGTTAATTCCCTATACTATGCTTATGATGAGTATACTTGTTCGTATGTGTATTTTGGGATTAATGTTTTAATTAAAAATTGACTAAGGGATGGAGTTAAATTTTATGATATTTATACACTTAAAATTTACGTATTAGATATCATTTGTATGATTTACCCACCATTTTCAAAGGGCATGCTTTTATCCTAGCCGGAACTGATTATTTTACTAAGTGGGTTGAAGCCCAACCAATGGCCAAGGTTGCTCAGGATCCCGTTATCAAATTCATCTAGTATCAAAT
Organism: Voacanga thouarsii; assembly: GCA_026120185.1. Lineage (NCBI taxonomy): Eukaryota > Viridiplantae > Streptophyta > Magnoliopsida > Gentianales > Apocynaceae > Voacanga > Voacanga thouarsii. Next base: position 860,055 of record JANUWF010002002.1, read on the forward strand.
TATCTATCGATATGGAATTTCAGAGTCCATTACCACTAATCAAGGCACAAGTTTATCGGTGATAAGGTAATTTATTTTGCACAATAGTTTGGTATTAAGATTATCCATTCCATTCCTTATTACACCCAGACAAACATCCAAGCAGAGGCTACTAATTGGATCTTGGTTGACATGATTAAAAAGAATGTTGAAAAGCAGCCCAAAAGATGACGTGAAACATTAAACCAAGTTCTATGGGCAAATAGAAATTCAAAAAGGACGGCAACTGGCTTTACCCCTTTTAGACTAACTTATGGTCTGGATGCTGTTTTGCCACTTGAAATTTCTATCCAATCAGCTAAGGTGGCCAAACAACATGGTTTAGAGCCAAACGAATACTAGCAAGCTATTACCAAGAATCTAGACAGATTAGTTGATGTCCGGATATTGGCTATAGAGCATTTGATGGTCAATAAGGAGAAGACGACCAGATTCTACAACTAAAAGGTGCAGAAGAAAGCCTTTAAGGTGGGTGACCTTGTTTGGAAAACCATTTTTCCAGCTAATCCAAAAAACCTTAAGTTTGGTAAGTGGTCAGCAATATGAGAGGGTCTTTATTTGATTAGCCAAGTTATCCCAGTAAGGGCGTACAAATTAATGAAACCAGAAGGGCATGAGTTGGAGAAAAGCATTAACGGTAAGTTCTTGAAGCCTTTTTCCCCCTCCATGCAGTAAAGGAGTCAAAATTAAAGAAAAATCAGAAAAAAAAAATATTCCGACTACAAGCCAGCTGTTCTTATAAGCAATTTTTGCTATCAATAAAAGTGTCTAGAGACCACGACTACAGGCAAGCTAAGCTTATAGCCAAATATTTTAAAATCACTTAGTAAGGGGAGCTTGCCTAGGATAGATAGTTTGTAGGGGAGTAGGGCTAATTATTTCAGCATGACTAGGAGTCTGGCCAAACTCACATGATATTATCTCTCCAGCTTGATTCTTGGTTCAGTTGGCTTACCCTGACATGCTGGCCTAATCAGATAGTTTGACAACTAAAGCAGTAAGATCTTTTTCGGAGGAAGTTGGGCCAGTATCATCTACTACAGTCCGCTCACCTGCATAAGAAGAAGGGTTGTTAAAGAATAGTCGAGGAAACAAGAGGGAGAGTTTATCAAATGATTACACTTAGGTTTGCTTTCCTCTTCAACCACTAGCTTACCCATTTCAATTGGATGGGTTGGATCAGGTGCGACCATGTTTTGTACTAAGTGGATTAGGGGATTGCAAGCACTCTCACAAAAAACTTTCAGCTACTCCATCATGTTTAGAGAACTGGTTTTTTCTTCTTTAAGAAAAGATTCTCGACTCTCTAATTTCTCCAACAAATCCCTTACTTTCTTTGTATTATAGTATAGCTGAGAAATAGTCCTCTATAGAGATTTCTGCTTTGCAGTTTCAACCCAGATAGCTGATTTAGCTCGAGCCAACTTTGATTGCAATCTAGCTATTTTCACTGCCAAACTTTTTGTCTTATCTCTACTTTCTGGTAGGATTTCTTTAGTATAGATAAGTAAGTAGAAGCTTGCTCGTATTAATTAGACAATGATTCATTTTCAGAAGCAACTTTGCTGGTTTTGCTTAGCGGACCTTATGCCTCATTTAACTTTTGTTGATGGTAGCTGATATCAATGCTCAATGAAGAAACAACAAAACCAAGCAGTATACACTGTGTCTAGATATTAGCAGGAACATCCCTGTTAACACGAAGAGTGTCTAGAGTGCGTTTCAAGTTGATTTGAGTTTCTCTATTGGTAGGAAAAGGTTTGCCGATCATTGTTAGTAGAAAGTTTACATGTTCATGCACAAAAGATTGGTCCTCTTTCCTAGCAAGAGCCCTGAAGAAAGTATCAAGTTCCATTTTTTAGTGCATTCAATGGGGAGTCTTCTTCATCTTCTTCCTTAATTGGCTGGCCTGAAGGTTGTTTGGTAAAAGACTGGCCAGTTTTTTTTTCTTAGCCTGCACAAATGGACCTATGTTAGGAGAAATTATAAAAGGTAACTTAAACAGGGAAGAAATTGGCTACCTGAGAAGTATAGGATTTTGGAGTTTGCTTCCTCTTTCCTTCCTGTTTGACTTGAGGAGTTTTTTTTTTCAACATCAACAGGGTTATCAGTGTTACCATTTGCCAAAGTAAAGAATATATAGAATTTAGACAAGGTGACTAGTTATTGATGCTGTAGAAAATACAACTTGGCAAATCAGCAACTTTTGGCTTGTGTTATCTTCTAGAGAGGCGGATAGAGGTAGAAGCTGGAGTAGATATTTCAAGGGAAACCGTGGAGCTGGATACTTCTTGCTCTTGGATGTTCAATTTGGCCAAGCAAACATTAATTGGAAAATCAAATAACATGTCACCTAAGGAGGTCCACCATGTATTAAAATCAGAAGTAGTTATTGTGTAAAATAGGAATTCTTCAAAGACAAATTGGGACAATTTTTCTTCAAGCTTAGCTTGATGTTTGGCCAAGTGTTCGCTTGACCATTCAGTATAATAGTCAAAGGGAACAAAAAAATTAGAAGGTGCCAAAATGCCTTGCACCAAACCAAACTGTTGGGCCACAAAATGAGGGCTGTAGAGCTCAGAGCTTGTTGCACCATGAGCTTCTCCAGGTTGAATCCCCAAAAGTAGGTCCCGAAGAGTTAATAGGTAAAACTAACTTTTCCTCACAACATTTCCCTTTGCAAATTCTAACCATTCCAATCTAGTAATACCAACACCATAAGAAAACATGATAGAAGGGGGGTCTCTCTCTATTGGAGTGAAAGTTAATTAGAATGTCAGCTAAAGGAGAATTAATAGTCGGCACTTGGCAGAGATGATAACTAGTCACTTGATGGTTGGTCTCCACTGAGTCTAGTCGGGAAAGTCTAAAACTGGGTAGATATTGATACAACCACATTTGTAATATCCAAAGGGGTTCAGTCACAGACTCAAATTTCCTCCGTTCCATCTTAGCCTTTGATGGCTAAAACAAACCCTATAGATACTAGCCAAGAAAAAGGACGCCAAACCACCCGAGTGGCCGATTATTATAAGATGAACAAAATGCATGTTTTTAGCTACTACACTTATAGCACTAGTACACAATATATACTAATAGACCCAAAGAAAGAAGAAAGCAGCATGCTCTATATCAATGACAGGACCAAAAGACTCACGGTTAACTTAGATAAACCTGGGATGGAAGAAACATCCCTAGAATGCTTGACGATATAGGAAAGGTTTTTTATGCATGAAAAATGGCAAAGTAGGGGCCACTTACAGCCAGACCTAGGATGATAGCTATGTCTACCAAGGTAGGGGTAATCATCCCAAAAGGAAACATAAAGATATTAACTGCTGGGTTCCAAAAGGCACTTACTGCTAACAACAAGACTCGATCATTTAGGAAGCAATGAGGGGTTAAATGAACGATATCATAAAACCCCTATTCTCTCCATTTATCCTCACAGTGTTCAGAAACCTGATGTAGCTAGGATTCACATTCTTTGAGTTAACTCTACCAACACCTTTCTTTGCTGGGAAATTTAGTGAAATCCCATTGTTCACCTTCGACAGGAAGATCGAACCCTGAGGGATTTATGTCACCGATCAAGTCAGCTTCACCAACAAGATTTGTTATGATGGGACCTAAGATGAAAGCATTTGCAATCTGGGGATAAGAAGTGAATAACTGATGATCCATGGTGGTTAGGAAAAAGAGGAACAAAAAGGTTGAAAGAAAAACTAGATAAGTTGTTTAGGGTTTTACTGTTTGAAACTCCAAAAGTTTGCTAATTTAAAGAAGGCCGATAGAGTTACAGGATAATAAAGTATCACAAGTCAATCTGGGAGATTTTAAAATTTTAAAATATTCATCCAACCTAAGTGTTGGAAATTGCAGAAGATAATGATCAGGTGGTGTACACGGTCAGGTTGCGACAATCTTGGAAGGTGGACAGTTTATTTGCCCCATTCTCTTCAATTAGACAACATGGTAAATATAAGGGCAAGTATTGACACTTGAAAAATGTAGCTAAATGGGCAAGACAGAAGTTTAACTGGATGAGCAAGTTAAGGACCTAGCTAGATTGACTGATCAAGAATAATAGTTGGATAAGTCAGTCATCAATTGAGTGAGTGAGACAGTCAGTGAGAAATACCTGAATTGGATCAAACAAATGTGACTGGACCATGTGTAGCCCAGCTAGGCAACCTCCAACCGAATAACTGGCAAGTCAGGAGGCAATCGGCTAAGTGTTTAACTTCAGTCAGAACACTTCCTATATTTGAGGAAGTTAGCTGCGCTTGACATTTTAACTTCAAAAACACATCCTATTTTTAAGGAAGTTAGATATTAAGGAAATAAGGTACAAATTTCACACCAAGTAACTACTCACTTTACCATTAACAAATCATGGAGTAGAGGAGAACAACCACAATCACCATTTTCTCCATGTTTAGTCATGGGAATATAACTTGGAAGCTTGGAAATCAAGAAATTCCACTTATAAAAGCCGAAAGATGAGCAGATGCAAATGGACATCAAACAATCATCTCAAAAGCATATTATATTTCATTAATTTTGTTTTGAAAGCTTGTTTTACTTTTTTTTTTATTTACAACTTTCCTTTAAAATTACAGTTTTTACTGAATTCCAACAAAGTATTTCTTTCGAAATTATAAGTGTTTGTGTTCTCGGGTTTAATATTTTGGTCTCCAAATCTTTCATTCCAATTCCACCAGAGAATTGCATTCACTTCACAATTTAATCTTGCTTGGAGGCTTTTTGGAGTGCTCCAGGGAACCCTATCGTTTGATTTTCAGCTTCTTTGTTTTATTTCCCAAACATAATCATGTATTGGAACTTAAAAGAAGTGTGAAACTCTTGACTAGCCAAATACTACTTTTGGCCTGCCCAATCACTTTTAAACTAGTTTGGCCAGACATTAACTTGACGGCCATACGGTGAAATTTTGAATCAACAATATTATATATACAATGCACACACACATATATATACAACATATACAAGTGTTTGTGCATATAGAATAAAACATATATAACCATATTAAATTTTCTATCAATATATATTATTCAATAATATACGGTACTTTGAAAATCTATGTACATTTAGATAAATGTAAAAGGTAATTAATCCATTTATTATCTATTTTAAATCTGTATCTGCATGTGTGTATATGTGTATATAGATCACACACACACACACACACACACACACACACATAAATAAATAAATATATATATATATATATATATATTAGGGAATAATTTGTAAAAGTTTTGGGGGTCATTTGTAAATATTCAAAATTTCAGAGGCTAGTTTGCAAAAAACTTTTAGGTGTCACAATGCAAATATTAAAAAATTTAGAGACTAAATTGCAAATTTTTTGGAGTCATATTGTAAATATTAAAAAATTCAAGGATAATTTAGAAATTTTTGGGGTCATTGTTGTTAGGGATATACCATAGAGTTAATTTGCACTTATATTATTGTCGTTATGTATTATGTAATAATACGAGGTATTTCTTTTCATGAATAGTGCATTTTGTTTTGTGGTCATCAAGTACGTGACTTGATAGTAAAACCTTACAGTGAATACAATGCCTATTCTAAAACTGTTCCTGATCGATTATTATTATTGGAACAATAATAAATTAAGATTAGTATGTTTGTGACTTGATGGCTATGTTTTGCTCGTCATGGATATTTGTGATATCAAGTCAAAACATAAATAAATGTTAGAGAACATTGTATTGGATATGACCTAATGTGAGAGTACTTCATGGAACATGTCATAAGTACTTTCTAGCCATAATGATATTAAAAGTCCTTTGACCTGAATTCATCAAAGTTTCCTACTTAATAAATTCTATATTTTGATATTGTCTAAAGTTATCTTTAACGAGATAATAAATTAGAGTACTGTTGGATATAGAATAAATCAAGGAGAGGAATATGATTGATAGTGAAGGAATTTGTCCCTCGCAATTATGGGAAAGATATCCATGGGCCCCTTTGTAAGTTAGACTATTAAAATGCATGGTCGTGCTCAAATCTATGATATTGATATCATTTGTTTGAACAGTATACCATGAGATCAATAAATAATTGATTAAGTTTAATAAGGATGACATGCTGCTTGCTTTATGCTTAATCTGGATATCGTGTAACAAAATGACTAAATATAAAATTATGGTTTGGTTCAAAGAGATCACTAATCTTTATTTAACCTGGATAGTTATAATGTTTTGCTAGAAACCGCTTATAACTTGTGGGCTATTTAAATGTGATTTGGGCACACTGCCAGTATTAAATAAACATATAGAGTCACACAATAAGCGAACTTGTTAGGTTATTTTTCTGGTAACTAGATTCGATGAAACTGAAAATATGTCTAAGTTAATTGAACGTAGAAAATTTACCAGATACAATGAATCTAGAAATATGTCCAAATTTGATGTTTTTAGATGATGTCCAGATTGTAGGAATCTGACTCGATAAATTAATTAGTTAAATTATTGAGATAATGGCAAAATCTTATCATATCATTTTTAATTTAATTTGAATTTAAAATAAAATATGATAAGATATTATCAGAGTTGGACTCTAAGAGGTTCGGAGGAGTTTTAAGAAAACCATAGCCGTTTTCTCAAGAGAGCCATTTTGTTAAAATATTCGTGCCTCCATTCACCAGAAAAAAAAAAAAAAAAACCTCTCAAACCCTAGGTGCTAGCACTCTTAGGGTAATGAGTTAGTTCGCCGTGTGTATCCGATAGAGGTCGTTCGCACATTGCAGCATTTAGTGATCGTCCGGGTTGCACGTACGATAGCACAATCAGAATCGAATGATCTTGATATGCTGAACATAGGTAATTCTGTAACCTTAGATCTTCTTAATTGTTTACTTAGGTCCTCGGAAGGGATTCGTGGATGTTTTTCGCGTTTAGGAGTCCACGAATCCCAATAATTATAAATATATAAAAATATACAATCCAACCATTAGATTTGTTAAAATTGCTCATAAAATTATTATGACCAAATTTAAAGGTTATCAGATATATTTTGCCTTATATTTTAGAATAATTTCTAAATAAAAGCCTAAAACCTAATGTATTTTAAAAGATAAGAATATCAAATTAATGATTGAACTGTTAAATTTGTTACAATTTCTAAAAAAAACGTATTATGACCAAATTTGGAGATATTCAGATATAATTTTTCACATAATCTACCATAATCTGTATATAAAGCTCCAAAACCTAACACATTTACAAAGAAAAGTATATTAAATTAATGATTTGACCGTTGATTTGTTAAAATTTCTAATATAAGTATTATAACTAAATTTGAAGGCAATCGAATATATTGCAATCGAATATATTTTGCCACATATTCTAGCATTTTCTATATAACAAGAATGCAAAACCTAACACATATACAAAGACAAATATATCAAATTAATGATTCAATCGTTAGATTTATTAAAATAAAATAAAAAAATCTTATCAAATTTGAAGGCAATCAGATATATTTTACCACATAAGCTCTATAAAAAAGCACAAAACCTAACACATTTACAAAGATAAGCATATCAAATTAAGGATACAACTGTTAGATTTGTTCAAATAGCTACAACAAGTATATAAGACCAAATCTAAAGATAATCAAATATACTTTGCCACATAATCTAGCATAGTCTCTATACAAAATTCCAAAACATAATGCATTTACAAAAATAAGCATATCAAATTAATGATTCAACTGTTAGATTTGTTAGATTTGCTAAAAACGTATTATGACAAAATCTAAAGGTAATCTGATACATTTTGTTGCATAATCCAGTAAAACCTCTTTTTTTTTTAAAAAAACTTAATACAATTACAAACATAAGCATACCAAATTAACAACTCAAATGTTAGATTTGTTAAAACTGCTTTAAAAAAATGTATTATGACCAAATTTAATGGTAATCGGATATATTTTATCACATAATCTAGCATAATCTATATATAAAATTCGGAAACCTTATACATTTACAAAGATAAGCATATCAAATTAATAATCTAACTGTTAGATTTGTTAAAATCACAAGAATATGTATTATAACAAAATTTGAAGATATTCAGATATATTTTTCCATATAATATAGCACAATCTCTAAATAAAATCCTAAAACCTAACCATTTACAAAGAAAAATATATCAAATAAATAAATCAGCCATTATATTTGTTAAAATTTCTAATAAATGTATCATGACTAAATTTGAAGGCAATCATATATATTTTACCACAAAATGTAGCATTATATCTATAGAAAAGCTCAAAACCTTATGCATTTACAAAGATAAGCATATCAAATTAATGGTCAAACATAAGATTTGGTAGAATTACTAAAAAAAATATTATGACCAAATTTAAAAGTAATCAGATATATTTTGCTGCATAATCTACCATAATTTCTATAAAAATCCTAAAGCCTAACACAATTAAAAACATAAGCATTTTAAATAATGATTCAACCATTAGATTTGTTAAATTTGTTAAAACAAAAAAATGACCAAATCTGAAGGTACTTTGATATATTTTACCACATAATCTAATTATAATTTCCATACAAAATCCCAAAACCTAACATATTTACCATGATAAGCAAATTAAATTAATGATCTAATCGTTAGATTTTCTAAAATTGCTAAAAAAATGTATTATAAAATAATTTGAAGGTAATTAGATATTTTTTTCCATATAATCTAAATAATCTCTACATAAAATTCCAAAACCTAATGCATTTAAAAAGATAAGAATATCAAATTAACAACTGAATCCTTTTATTTGTTAAAATTGTTTTTAAAAATGTTATATACGAATTTGAAGTGAATTGGATCTGTTTTTCCATATAATCTAGCATAATTTGTATATGAAATCTCAAAACCTAATAGATTTACAAAGAAAAGTATATCAGATTAACAATCCGATCATTAGATTTGTTAAAATTTCTATTAAAGTATTATTACAAAAATTTGAAGGCAATCAAATATATTTTGCTACATAATCTAGCATTATGTCTATATAAAAGCCCAAAACCTAATGCATTTACAAATATAAGCATATCAAATTAATAATTCAACTGTTAGATTCATTAAACTTACTAAAAAAAGAATTACGACCAAATTTAAAGGTAATCATATATATTTTGGCTCATAATCTAACATAATCTCTGTAGGATTTCTAAATTAATTAATCAGATTAAACGCAGCGGAAAATAGCAAGAAATCCAAGTCATGGATCACGGATTTGCAATAGAAACGGGAAAAAGAGAAGATCACGCTTATTACCTCTTGAAGCCAGAATTTAAAATTTTCTGGTTCCAAGAATGCAGGCGCGATCCATATTACAAAACCGGTTCACAGTAGCTCAACTGAAGTCCAAAAAAGAACTCCCTCTAATGATAATCCACACAAGGTCGAACGTTCACAATCTCACAATTCTATGCTAGTAGAATTTAGGAGGCTAGGGTTTGATTAATAAGAGAGAGACGGCTGGGGTTTGATCAAGAGAGAGGTAGAGAAACGGTTTCTCTGTTATTGCGTGAATAGTCTGTATCTCTTACCCTAAGGAAACCGTTTCCTTATATTTATAGATCTATAGTTATCGTAAATTGCAACTTAGTCCTTCAACGTCCAATTGTCAACAAATTGGTCCTTGAAGTTTACTTAATTACAATTAGGTCCCATGAATTAGAACAAACTTATAATTCACCTATAAATATATTCCCTTCTCTTAATTAACCCCACAATATTATCAAATAATATATTTGAGCATTCAAACCTTTATTGTGTGTGACCCATTAGGTTTCTTGGTCTTATTGGTTGCATAATATGAATTAATTCTAACAATATTAGAATTAATAATCCTTAATAAAATAAAGGATTAAATTTATTAATTCTCTAATTAATAAATCCATATTTAGCATATCAAGAGAGACATCTAGCAATGACTCTTGACCACCCAAAAGTCCAGAAAGTCAAGTGGCTTGACATGAACCTTTCAATAGCAAATTATCAGTGCAATAACTCCTTTCACCATGCAATATCTCATTCGGTCTAGAGCATGGAATTAGTACCAACTCCCTCCAGAATATTATTAATTTTGGCCCAAATATTTTAGTACTTGTTCAAGAAATCCATTACTCGATATGTGTATCAATTGGAACCATTTACATCACATAGTCGCCTTGGCCAAGGACTTCATGAGTAATGATTTCTACAAGTGGCCTTGAGATATACTCTCCTACTATTAGGAGTGGTGAATCCTTTATTGACTTTCTCAACTACTTTCGTTTACTTTACGTTGTACCCAATATCCATCCCATAGGCAGTCCTAGATAAGACTCCAAAGATTAGAATCAAAGTACAACACTCATTAAACAAAGTACCTTGGAGATCTCAAATCTAAGGATACTTGCATACTTGCTATAATGAGATTCTGTCACTGGCACTAAGTAGTTATTCAAGTGATTATCTCGTAGCTAGGTCATCCAATGAACTTGTTCCAAAACAAGCATCCACACGTTAATCCTGAGTATCCCAATACTCGCGGATATGAGAACCACCGCTTGATCCAATCAAGAGATATAACATGTGCCAGTGTTGGCGTATTAATAATGTCCCGTCTTATTAATACTATGACTGGGGATTATTTAAGTACAAAAACTACATAGTGTAGTAGGAATCTCACAACATGATCTCTATCATGATTTCCTTAACACTGTGTTGTACTAGGGACTTTATCTAATGGTTTGTACACATATTTAGATATAACAATCAAACTGAAAGATAAAGAATGCCTCTTATTAATTTAATATGCAATATACATGGTACAAGTGATTGCCTCTAGAGCACAACACTAACAATCTCTATAACAATGCTTAAAACCTAACACATTTACAAACATAAGCATATCGATTTAACGATCCAATCGTTAGATTTGTAAAAATTGCTAAAACAAGTATTATAGCCAAATCTGATGGAAATCGAATAATTTTACCACAAAATGTAGTATAATCTTTATATAAAATCCCAAAACCTAACATGTTTACATGGATAAGCAAATCAAATTAATGATCCAACTATTACATTTGTTAAAATTGTTATAAAAAAAGTATCTTACCAAATTTGAAGGTAATTGAATACAATTTTAAATTTTTTTTAAAAAAAAATTATGACCAAATTTGAAGGTAATCGGATTTATTTTGCTACATAAACTAGTATAATTTCTGAAACTTTACATATATTTGGAGATCAACATATCAAAATAACGATCTGATAATTAGATTTGTTAAAATTATTTTAAAAAAAATATCATGACCAAATTTGAAAGTAATCGAATACAATTTGATATAGTATTGAAGGATTTCCTTGTATATATAACATACACATAAATATTTGTATGTATTGAATATATATATATATATATATATATATATATATATACATGTGTGTGTGTGTGTGTGTGTGTGTGTGTGTGTGTGTTGGTGTTGTATATATGGATACAACACATGCTTATATATATACACACAAATATATATGGTAATCGAATATAATTTGAAATAGTATGGAAGGATTTCCTTGTATATATAACATATAGACATATTAAATATTTGTATGTGTTGAATATATATATATATGTGGTATATATGGACACAACACATGCTTATATCACAAATATATATATATATATATATGTCTATAACTTATATCTCTATATATATACACAAAAAAAACATATATTATAAAAATTAAAAAATTTAGAGACTAGTTTATAAAGTTTTTTGGATTATATTATAAATTTTTCAAAAGTTAGGGATCAATTTGTAAAATTTTGGGGTCGTTTTATGATTGTAGAAAATTTAAAGTCCAATTTGTAAAATTTTGGTGTCATTTAAAAATTGAAGAACCAATTTGCAAAATTTTTGGGGTCATATTATAAGTATTTCAAAATTTAGGGAACAATTTACAATTTTTTGTGGTCATTTTGCAATTATATAAAATTTAAGGACCAATATATAAAATTTTTGGAGCTATGTTATAAATATTTAAAAATTTAAGGATAGGTGTTAGCTAGGAAATACAATTTTTGTCGCTAAAGATACAGTTAATAGTGAAAAATTTTAATATTTTTAGTTTGGAAATGAATTTGCGTCAATGATGTGCATCATTAGTGAGGAAAATTTAGTTAGGAAATAAATTTTCATCATTGTTGATGTATCATAAGTAAGGAAATATAAATTTTCCTTGCTAATACACTTATTTCCAAGCTAAAGCCATCACTTTTAGTTAGGAAATAAAAATTTTGTTATTGAAGGTTATATAATCAGTAGCAACAGAAAGTTTTTATCATTAAAGAAAAAGTTTCCCAACTGAAGGCTACTTTTAGTGGCAAAAAGTTTTTCCTAACTAAAACTTTGTCACCAATGTATAATTTTCTTATAGTAAGTGAAATTGAAGGGGTCGATACGGTAAGATGGAGCATAAAATGCACTTACTTAAGGCTATATATTCCCAAAAGAAAGAAAGAAAGATGAATAAATGAGTGAGAGAGCCCCTAGTTAGCTATTCAAGTTGTAGAAGTTTAGAGGTATGGAACATGAATTGGTATGGTAATCTTAACTTATATGAATTACATTGTCTATTTTTTGTGATTACAAGAATAAGTGATTTTCTGTTAATTGGAATGAAATTGTTTAACTTAATTTCAATTGCCTTGGTTATATTTATCTTAATATGTGAGTTTACATGAATTTGGCATGACTGAATAAGTATTTGATGGGATTCTTAGGTTGAATCTTTATTTCTTTTCTCTTGTTCAATTAAGTCATTCTTGTTAGAGTCAATTTGCTTCTTAATATGTTTAATGTCTTATTTGATTAAGGACAAGCAAAAACTATGTGCGGGTGTTGATAAGGCTTAATTTCACTTATATTTTCATAGTCATTTGAGGTATACTTGAGTTATTTATGAGTACAATGGCTATTCATTCCCTTTACTTTGTGATATTTTGATATAGGTTTTTAGTAAAAGTGTTTTCCTTGGAATTTGTTTGAAACATCAGAGAAATAGGATGGAACCAGAGATTTCTAGAAATGAGCTGGTGTCTATTTCTGGGCAGGAACTCACTTCAGTCGTTAACTGGAAAAATAGGGGAAAAAGGAACAATTTTCAAGGAACAAGATAGAAAGGACTCTATGCCAAATCCCTTATGGGAGCCGACGCCAGTTTCTCTCTAGACAAAGGCGGCGAGAAATCTTGTTTTAAGCTAATTTTGGAAATTGCTGTGGAATTTTTTTGGAAACTAACTTGTGGACCTAATTGGACTCTTCTAGATAGATTTTTGTAACTACAAGACCTATTTAAACATTGGAGGACAAGCTAAAATCATGGATTTATAGAGCAAAAATGTAAATCAATCATTCAAAGGAGAATTAATCAAGAATGATCATTATTTTGGAGGAGTCTTCATAGGAAAGGAATGAGTGTTTTCCTATGAGTTCTCATTCTTTTTCCTTTATTTTCTTTTCTTGATAATGTTGTTTTAATAGTTTTAATTTTATTTAGAAGTATGTTTTAAGGATTACTACTTTGTATTCAATTTTGCTATTTGATCAGTTGATTCGCCAATGTATAGTATTTGGTTACGTGGAATTTAATTGATGAATTAGTTTCTTCATTCTAATTAACTCAAGAAAAATATTAGATGGGGTTTCAAATTAATTAATTATATTATTGTTATTTCTTAATTAACCTAAGAGAGAGGTTAAGAGTAAAGAAAAAAAAACCAAGAGTTTTTAATGTCCCTTATAGATAGGGATATTAATTTCTTTCATACTTAATATCACCTACAGATAGGGGTATTTCCTGAGGAATTGATCTTTGTGCATATTTTTGGTTGTTTTGGTGAAATAGAGATATCCACTAACTTAACTAAAAGATAGTAATCTACCTTATAATCCTTTATGATGCTAGATTAGTGAATGAATTGTGATAAGTACTAACTTGATCATTGTTTTGTCTTAAAGAAATTCTATCTAAGTACATGTTTTTAATACTTATCTTTGATCTTGTATGTATTGTACTTGACTTTTTTTATCTCTTTAGTTTTAATAGGCTAAATAGTGGATGAAACGTAATTAATAGTAGTTGTTCCTTGATGATTTATATTCATTAATTACCTATACTATACTTTGCAATGAGCATACCTATTCTATATGTGTGGCTTTAGGGTTAACATTTTAATTAAAGCTTGATTGGAAATGCACTTAAAAGTGAATGATTTTGGTACCCATTATAGCATATATCTTTTTCCTTGCTTTTCCAAGCTCTACAACTATAATCTGATGTGTTGCTCTCTTTTTAGGGCTGCAAGGCTTGGTGTATGTAGCTTTTTAGGAGCTACTTCAACAAATTGCATGAACAGGGGCATTTTGTGATGTTAAGTAGTGCTGATCTTGTTGGCTTAATCAATTCTCTTATGCTTTTCTTTATGAGTCCAGGATATGAACAACGTCAATTATGTTGAGTAGAATGGTGCCGCTAACTATCTAAAGTTTAAACCCTTGTGTTTTCTAAATTTGAATAGAGCTACTCTAGTTGGCTTAACGAACACAGCTACCTTTTCGAAGATTAAGGTCCTTTGTATTCTGAATTTAAATGGCGCCTGGAATCTTGGCTTAGGTGGTGCCACTGCTATTCTTTTTGTTTCGTCTTTGTGCTTTTCACTTAATTTTTTCATTGAATCTTCGTTCTAAGCATTCTATACAAAACAAGGTGTAAATAGGGGAATAAGTAGTTATCTATATAAGAATTGCTAAAAATAATAACATAAAATGACGTGAAAATATGCATACTTAAGCACCCATCACTCCCCTACACTTAAGCTTTAGCTTGTCCTCAAGCAAATCAATACTATCCACAACAAGGAATACATTTCCTAGAAAAGTAAATAGCATTCAAAGATCGAATTCTAGGCAAATTAACATTAATTTGACATATGTGCAAATGTAGTGATCATGGTGGTAGCATTATCTCCTGTTTACTTTAGAATTCGTCCCAACACCTATTTACCAAGTTAACCCCATGTAAACCTATATATTATGTTAGACATAACTAGCAGCATTAAAGTTCAGTTAAACGAATTTATAGTAATAAAATGTGATTCACAGTGCCTCTTGAGTCAAGAATACGAAAAGTGTGATTCATATAAATTAGGAATAGATGACTTCCACCTACTACAAGCATATGTAGTAAACAGAGGATTGGTCCCTTTTTAGCCTCATGTGAGTGCATTTAATGCTTTATCTCACTGTATTGGCTTCTAGCTTTTGCAAGATAATGGAATTGCTTAATAAAGATATGTGAATAATAATGTTGAGCTTTTACATTACCTTTGTTATTCACTCATTTGTTTATCTCAATCCCTATTTACTGAAACTCAGACTAAGGTTTAGTTGGAAAATCACAATTCCCTACTTAAATTTCATCACAATGTTATCATCCATACTTAAAGAAAACAAGTTCCACAACAATAATAAAATCATAAACAATGTTAACTTAAATTCACAAGAATTAGCCTACGTCACACCTAATATACAAGTGTACATAATCTGAATTTTACAGAAAAGTGTTAAGTAGAATTCCTAAACAAAAAGAAAAATAATAACTCCATCAATCCAAAATGCTAAAAAATTATTGCTAATAAGCAAAAAAATCCAAAAAATTTGAGCACATTGTTTATAAAAAAAACACCAAATTTAACACCAAATTTGAGTAATAGATCTTAAAAAGTATAATGCAAATCTATTATACTTTTATGAGCATTGGAAATAGTATCAACAAAAGCCACAAACAATCAAGTTTTAATTAAAATGCCAGACACTAAAACTACATAATTAAGTAAGTATAACCATCGCATAGTATAGGGAATGGCAAGTATCGAATCCACAGGAATTTAGCAATTACCACTATTTTGCTCTAATCCCATTCTTTAGCCAAAAAAAATATGCAAGGTACAAATAATTATAATATACTAGGAGACTAATTGCGTTTTACACAAGAATGAGTCACAAGTTCAACAAGAAGTTAGAAAGAGAGAAAGGCCATGTAACAAAGAGAATTCCCCCATTAGACATCTCAAAGATGAATACCCCTTAGATCTATAAATCTCAACTCTAGGCATCGGTGTGAGTAAAAAATCAATCACATTCTTTGTTGAGTTATGAGACACCTAATCCCTAAGTCTATTCATTAGTATCTCTACTTAATCAACTCAACCTAGGGAGACATTTAAACACCACTCACAATCCCAAACAATCCAAAAACCACAACATCCCTATATCTAAGCAATTTCAGAAGCCCTTTGTTTATTAGCCCTAATCTACAACCTCCCTCTCGGGTTAATTGAAGATGGCAAACATTAAACTATTAATGTGGGTATTCAAACCTTAACCCTATCTCTCGAAATCATTAAGGCAGAACAAATAATTGAAGAAAATTAATTAAAACCCAACTTAACCAAAATAACACGACAAACACAAATAACCAAATGCCATAGAATAAAAGCCATAGATCCAAGTAGAATATGATGCGTATTTTTTAGTGTTGGAAAAACTAACAACAAGGCAACATATAGTCAAGTTTTAAATAAAATGCTAACCACTAAAATCACATATATAGGCAGTATACATATCATATAATACAGGGAATAACAAGTATCGAATCTACAGAAACATAAGCTCCCATCTTAGTTTACCCTAATTTTTATTGTTTAGCCAACAAAATAAAGAAATAAAAGTAAATAAACTACCCATACTAGAGAAAATCAAGTCACACAAGAAAATTCACAAAGATAATCAAGGAGGAGAATAAGGAAAAAAGACATGTAGTGAATAAATATATCAATTCCATGACAAGTGAAGAAAATATCTTTCAACCAATCGATTCCCAATCCCAAATACTAATATGAGTTTCAAAAGTAAATTTTAATCATTTTTCAAGTCATGAAATTCTATTCTTAGATTAATCAAAGTGTATGTTCTACCTCCCTAATTAAAACTAAGAAGTATTAAGAATACCTCAATTAAACCATTAATGTCCATGTGTTCAACACAACACTAAAGTCTTTTTCGTGGAAGAAGCAAATACCTATATATTCTAGGTGATATTAATTTCTCTTTGATTACTAAGTCTTTCCTTTAACATTCTTTTTCAATATAGTTAAGAGAGAACAACATAGTGAATTAATTAATCCAGGATTAATTAATTCAACACATAAAATTAAGTAATCAAATATTTAGAATTAGAATTCAACAATTCTAGGAATAATTCAACACAAAATCATAGAGTAAAAATATCCTCAACTGTATTTGAAAGATATAAATCTAGCTTTAACAAAAGAGAATTACAAAAAATGATAGAAAAAAAAACTTATAGACAAATATAATCCCATTCTCCTTTGCAATCTTCTTGATAAAGCTCATCTTCTTCTCAAAGATTTCCTTGATCGTTCTAGAGTTTGGTGTTCTCCAGGAGTTTTCTCAGGATAATACATTGAAAAACTAACAATTAATTTGTACAATATTATTATCTTGTATTTATAGGAGTTTAGGTTGACAAAAAGTCAATACAAGAGTCCTAATTCACGTCCAAATTAGTTCCCAAAAGATTTGCACATTGAATTTCAAATTTTGATACAAAAAGAATTCTTTGCCACAAAGTAGGGCCGACGTCAAATCAACTAGCAAGTCGGCTCCAGATCAGTTCTATTTCTTCTATGAATTCGCTCTGTTTTCCTGTATTTCGTCCAGTGTTAAGCCTCGACTAGTTCAACTTCTTGGACTTGCAGCGGTTCACCACTATTTAGACATTTTTTGTTCAATTCTTATTATCTTTCATCATATTTGTTCATCTCATCAATTATACACAAAAGATAGTAAAATAGAGGGAATTAGTAGTCATTTAAGCATAAAATCATAATAAATAAAGCCCAAATGACCCTCAAAATATGTGTACATTTAGCCTTTATCAATTCTCCCACACTTAAGATTTGCTTGTCCTCAAAAAAATAAGAACTAAACACACCAAACAAATAGCGTATTAATATGAAGATTTTAGTGAATATGGAAAATATAGTAAAGATATTATTTTTCTTTCAAATGAAGGATTTTGCCCAACACTTATTCAATCAATCTAATTTCATGCAAACTCATATGTTAAGGTAGATATCACCATGGCCATTGAAGTTGGGTTAAACAAGTTCATGCTCATTTAATGTGTTTCACCGCATTTCTTAAGTCAAGAGTGCAAATAATGTGTATCATATAAGTTATGAATAATCAATCAACTCAAGTTCTACAATTTCCATACTACTACAATCCGAGTAGAAAATTAGTGACATTCTCACCATTTTTTTCTTGGGAATTCATAGCTTCAAGCGAATGGATTTCTATTCATTCACCGTATTAGCCCCCTAAATTTTTCAAAGCATTTTTTTCACTCATATCACTTTTTCATTTTTTTCGTTACTTTCATTGCCTTTTCTTTTCTTTTGCTTGCTAGAATGGGCACATATATCCTTTTTTGCGTTATGTTTCTTTTTTCAACACATTTTTTTCTCTCATCCTCATCTCTTGCCCTATTTACTTAAACTCAAAATAAGGACTAGTTTATAAAATCATAGCTTTAAAATCAACCAAAATTTCATGCTTATACTTCATCACAAAATCAACATCAATCCTCAAGAAACAAAATGTTACAACATCCACTAAAACATAAATAAGGTCAATCTAAGTTCTCAAGACTTAGCCTATATCATACTTAATATGCAAGTTTGCACAAAACCAAACTCAATTAAATAAGTTTTAAACCAAATTCTCATGTAAAAGTAAAACAATAACAAAAACATAATAGTCAAAAATTGCAATTTCGCTCCAAAAAATTTCAAAGTTTCAAAATTTTCAAAATTTTCCAAACCAACTCAAAATTTCAAGAAAAGACCAAGGAAGTTAATAAAAATTGGGATAAAGAATATTACCAAACCACTCCCCCACACTTAAACTGGATAATAATCTCATTGGCAAAAAATTAACACAATAAAGGATGTCCAAGAGGACCAAAAATATAAAGAGGGTAAAAAGTAAAGCAATACTCCCCAATTGTATTAAGTTCCCTTAAAAAGGAAGACTTGATGAAGAGAAAGAAGAGATTGTCCAAGAAGACTATATTCAAATCTATAAAAGAAAACATAAAGAAAATAATAAAATAAAACATTTAAAAACAAAACTCACTAAAGCAAAAAGTTATTAAAAATCCTAAGAAAGTAAATAAGGACATGACTCACTCCAACACACTTAAGCTGGAAAATATTTCCTTTATTAGGGGAAACACATTGTAACACCCCGAAGTCTAGGCCCGCCAGGGCCGGGGATGTCGCCTCGTCCAAAGGACAATGGGTCTTTATAACTAGGTCACACAAATAAAATGGCTGAAATAAAATAATACTTTAACTTAAAAATTTATTACAACCTGAAAATACTCCAAGAGTAAATCCATGAAACTCCAAAACAAAGACCATAAATAAAATTATCCACTCTCGTCTCCCCAAAGCAATACATAAAATCAAAAGACACATTCTCTTCCAAGGCAGATATTACTAGCTACTCGACCCCACAGCAGGATCAACCTGAAATCATAATGAAAAGGTGATGAGACAGAAATTTCAGTAAATCCGTGTGTGCTTTGGGTGATTAGTGAAAACAGCTCGTGGATGCAAAGTGTGAAACTTTTACAAGAGAAACATTAGCAAGCATCAAACATTAGTCAAAAGCAAGAGTGGAGTTTTAGCTTATCTAGCCGTACATAAGTAATGAAATCAACTACTCGAAAGAAAGGGATATGGGTTACCACACGTTGGGCCCCATAACCGGATGGTTAGTATGCCGACACTTTGTGCATACTGCCGGTCAATGCCGACACTTTGTGCAGACTGACTAAAGTAGGTGATCGGCCTACTGGGAAAGATACTCCTCATTCTCTATACCCAAACAACAACCGGGTGTCCATTCCGGCAAAACACAGTCACTTGACTGAAAACAAACTGCTAGCTCGGACCGGCACGACTCACTGGACTGACATCTTATCCGGGAAGGACTCACCCCTCAGAGGTGGCCATCTGCTGAGAGACTTACCCTAACCCTTCAAAGACTAGTCCTAGTAGTCCACCCTTATTGAGTACTCAACGACGTTTCCCACTTGGGATAAAATGAACAAAGCATTGCTCTTCATGAAAATAGTAATTTGAGGGTTTCCAAAGTTTTGGGAACAATCAGTTTTAGAAAGAGTTTTAAGTTTGGAAAATCTGCTCAGTAACTTTTAAATAATTTAAATGTTGGAAATAAGAACAAATTCAACCCTCAATTGCCTTCAAATAAACGAGTGTCCATACACTCCATATTTAGCTTGCCATAAGGAAAATATTTCACATCGATAGGTTTTATGCAGGAGCTTACCTGATTCTTGCTCACAACAACAAGGTCTCGAACAGCTGACCTAACCCCACATGGGTAAATACAAATCTTAATCAATTCCAAGTCACAAACCACATCCTCAATTTTAAATCAATTCAATTCACTACTACCATGATCCTAGAGTCCCAAGCTTTAAGATAAAATAATAACTAAATAGGTTTATAAGCTAAGTTTAATTTATTATTTAAAATAATTAATGGTTTGGGAAATAAATTCTAATAAGTTGAAAGTTTAAACCTTTTTAGGAAAAATATAGAGTTTATTTGATCAAGAGTCATAGATGGTACTAGGTAAAATAGTGATTTAATGATAGTTTAGTTGTTAGAAAATAATTGATAGCTAAAACTAGCTGAGATTAAATTTAATAAGCCTTTCTTGGAAAATAATAAGTAAATCCTTAAGGGTTCTGATTTAGTAAATATTTTACTAATTATGAATCATTCTCATAAAGCTTTAATTGATCTCTTTATTTTAAATAATATTTATTTATTTTATTTTCTAGCAAAATTATTATTTATTTGACTAAAATATCCTTTATATATATAATAATTCCAAATTTACCATTCCTAGGGTTTTTCGAAAATACTAGCAATATTATTTTATTGAGTATTTTATGCATAAAGTGAAAATTAGTTTTAGGGACAACTAGATCGTGATCAAATTTCTATGGCCATCCTCAATCAAGAACATACACAATCCTTCAATTCATTAAATCATCCAAATCTTGCATATAGGCATAGATCTAAATTTATTAAGACATGATTTAACCTTTACTAGTATAAACATGATCATGGCTTCAATATTCTAGTCATGCATATAACTCCTATTCACCAAAGGTGACATAATCTCTAGCATACTTCATCACACATACTACCTCTGACATGCATCAAACTCAATTCCACATACAACCAACCAATATAATTCTTCTATGCATAAATCTCCTTCACAATCATACATGTACTCATGCTTCAATCATCAACAACACATACTCAATCACATCGCCATTCATCTTTTAACAACATCATCCTAGAGACATGATTCTAGAGTTTAAGAGAAGGATTGAAGGTACTTACTTGGTTGATGAATGCTTTGAAGGAGTTTAGAGTAGATCTCAACTCCTAAATGGCTAACATTGTCCAAGAGAGATGGCAAGAACAAGATCATGGAAGGAGAAGTCATCCGGCCAAAGAAGAGTGATTTCGGCCATGAGAGGGAGAGAGAGAGAGAGAGAGAGAGAGAGAGAGAGAGAGAGAGAGAGAGAAGAAGAAGAAGAAGAAATCATTAGCATGGTTATTCATATAGGTTCCCACTAGAGATCAAGTTTGAAGAGGATGAAGTTGATAGAGTGAATTTACATTGAAGTTGTTCTTGTTCTTCACAGAAATTTCTGCTTTTTGATCCGAAGTAGCAAGATGTTTTGAGGAGTTTGATGTTAATAGTGGTGTTGATGGATTCACAGCAATGAGTAGACTAAATCTGGAGATTTTCGTGGGGTTTTGAGATGGTTTGGAGGGGTGTTAGGTGTAGAGAAGAAGTAGGTGTTCTTGGTGTAGTGTGTGTTCTTGGTGGCTGAAGGAAAAACCAAGAGAATAGATGGTGTAGCTGCCGAAATTCTATGGAATTAGGGCTGCCAAAATTCTGTAGGGTTTAGGAGGATGTTTTCTCTGATTTGAGAGGGAAAAGGAAAGGTTAGTTGTTACAATCCTTGAAGAATATTTTTAGGGAGTGAATTTGGAAACTAAATATTCTAAGAATATCTTGATTGTTTGGATAGCTTTGAAGTCTCCTATGGCCGACTGGTTGTGTGGCTTTTCTGAGGAATTAAAGCTGGTTCAATAAGGCTTATGATGGCCGAAACTAAGGGGCACAATGCTAAGGAAGAAGTCTGGTCAATAGAGTAAGATATCATGGAAGGTTGCTAAATAAGATGGCTGGAGTTTTGGAAAGTAATCAAGCTAAATTGTAGGGATTTGTTAGAGAGATTTTCGGACAGCCATTGCTGCCTTTCATCCAGAAGCTTGTGGGAAACAATGGAGCTCTGTTAATGGTGGTTTAAGGGAGGTTTTGACAGATTAGGGCTGGTGTTTCGGCTGGAAGAAAATTAGGGAACAAAGCTGGAAGTTTGGCTGCCCAGAATTTCGCTGAACAGAAATTTCTGGGCAGATTTTCGGCTGCCACTTCCAGTGAATTTGCAGAGAGTTTAAAGGGGATTCCTGGGGTATTCAAGGCTGGTTTCCAGCCTTCTTCAGGGAGGAAAAACATGGCTAAGGTGCTGCACAAATTCTGGAAGAAAACAGCTTGGTTTTGAACCTTCAAAGCTGCGATTTTGCCGAGAATTTTCACTGGTTTTGTACAGCCCTTGAGTAGTCCGAAAATAGCAGAAATAATCCATGTTTCAAGCTGAACTTAAGGCCATTTTTCTGGCAGCATTTGGGAGGGAATGGTAGCTAAGAAGCTCGACAATTTGAAGGCACAACAAGCTGGGAAATTTCAGCTCATGCCATGAAGAAAGATGAGCTAGTCTAGAGTGAAATTTCAGCAAGCTTACTAGAGGGATTTTTCCTCTCGGAATTCCCCTCAACTCTTCCATATTTTCCAGACCATAAGAAGTCTTTTACCAAGACATTTTGATCCTAAAAGACCTCAGCACTTTACTAAATTTTCTGGAAAGAAAAAGGCTAGAACATCTTGATCAAACTAAGGAGTTGAAAGCTAAGGAAAACCAAAGATCAAGGGAACAAGAATTCCCTTTGGGAATTTCGAGTAGGCAAAGGAGTGGAATGAGAATACCCCTAACATGTCTCTCCTAGGACATCATCACCACATTGATCTAGGCCCTTAAGGACGAAACCATTCCTTCCCAAGCAAAAATAAAATTTAATCTAGTTAAAGCTTCTATGATGGACTTTGAACTCAAGACCTCAAGAATAAATTCCAAAGTTCTAACCACTAAACCACAACAATTCTTGTTGCTATTTCCACTAGAAAAATTATTTTCTATTCAATCCATAATCTATCTCCCTATTTTCGCCTCGGGCAAAAATTACCATTTTGCCCCTCTCACTCAATACTCACCAACAAGACTTCAAGACAATAAAAATCAAATCCAAAGCACATAGAAATCATATGAAAATATATTTAATTATGAAATAAAGTATGATATGCATCCCAACCCCCTTACTCTAAGGTTGATTTTGACCGGGGTTTCACACACATAGTTAGAAAAATCAAACTAAACCAAACTCGACACAAAGACTTAAATAAACCAAAAGAAAAGCAAAACCAAATATGACAATAACAATGACCAAAAATCCTAAATAACCATAAGAACAAAAAAAAAAAAAAAAAATCAAAACAATGATATAAACTTTTTCCTCTTATAATGATTTCTCATCTTCCCTTTGTAGAAAATATTAATGCTCAATGGAAAAGGTAGGCATGATGGTAAAAAGAAAGGAGATTTTTGAAGGAAAGAAGGTTCATGGAAAATTTTAGTTGCTATGAAAGTAGATTCATGAACCCCTCTCTCGTGGATCTCTTTAGATGGATCAAACAAATTTTCAACACATGAATGCAAATTAAATTTAAAGCTTGATTTAATATTGAAATCACCATTTTCCCTTCTAAAGAATTGTCACGATTAAAATTCCCCTTTAAACCTAGTATTTGAGCTCCTAAAATTGGGATTAATGAATCTTTACTGCTCAATACACTAACAAATACCAAGTTACCTCCCTTTAAATAGGGTGAAAGGTAGAATTTATCAACATCCTTCAAGGATTTTTTTTTTTTAATAATGGATGAAGGAAAAATTCAACTCCTTGAGGTACATTAAAATCGACACATTATGATTTGGACCATTTTTCTTCAAGAATTGAGAGGTACCTATAAAATCATATGACAAAAAGAGATTAGACATATTAGTACATAGAGAAGAATCAAATAGTTCTCTTATCAGATTGTGCATTTTCTTCTCAATGCCTGTTTCTTTTTGGTCAATTGTATGGGCCACTATAGACTGTTCACTCAAAGAACACAATGTTCCTTCGAATGGTGGCTCCTGAATTATAGGTTATTCTTGCTGGGACGGAGCCGACGCTGCCTCTTTTAATGCATCTAGTGCTAGCCCATCACTGTAACACATCCCCTATTTGTGTGGAATTTTGATTTGTTTGATGAAATTCTCCCTTAAAGCTTCTCAACAATCTTAGCTATTTGTGTTCTTTGATGGCTCAATCATTAGGAAACTTTCTCCTAGCACTTTATGGATGAATTTGTGTTGGCTAGAAAAGAATTTACTATTGCTTCAAGTGACGTCTTACTAAAAGCATCAATATGACCTTGCAATCTTGCCAATCTATCATCATTGTAGCCTCTTTAAGATTTTGTCCATGAATAATTACCCATGATGATGCCAACCTCGCACTTAAAAAGAAAAACAAACATTAAATCGAAAATAAAAATAAAAATAGTAAAAATTCAAACAAATAAAAAACAAAAGCATAAAGTAATACAAAGACCTAAATATTCACAACATACATAAAAACAAAAGTTAGTGATATTTACAAATACAATAAAGGCTAAATCAACAAGACTCGAGTATTTTTGATAGGGTCAATCTCTAGTAACGACGTAAAAAACTTGATGTATGTTTTTCAGTGTTGGAAAAATTAATAACTAGGGGCCACAAACAATTAAATTTTAATTAAAATGCTAATCACTAAAACCACACATATGAGCAAGTATACCCATCAAATAGTATGGGGAATAGCAAGTATCAAATTCATAGGAATATAAGCTCCCACCTTACTTTACCCTAATATTTATTATTTAGCCAATAAAATAAAGAAATAAAAGTAAATAAACTACCTATACTAGCAAAAATCAAGTCACATAAGAAAAGTCACAAGGATAATCAAGGAGTGAGAATAAGGAAAAAAGATATGTAGTGAAGAAATATCTCAATTCCATGATAAGTGAAGAAAATATCTTTCAACCAATCGATTCCTAATCCCAAATACCAATATAAGTTTTAAAAGTAAATTTCAATAATTTTTCAAGCCATGAAACTCTATTCTTAATCAAAGGGTATGTTCTACCTCCCTAATTAAGACTAAGAAGCATTAAGAATAACTCAATTAGACCATTAATATCCCTATATTCTACACAATACTCAATTTTTTTAATGGAAGAAATAAATGCCCCTATATTCATTAATCTCTCTTTGATTACGAAGTCTTTCCTTTAACTTTCTTTTTCAATCCAATTAAAATAGAACAAGATAATGATTTAATTAATCACGGGTTAATTAATTCAACACATAAAACCAAGTAATCAAATACTTAGAATTATAATACAACAAGTCTAGATATAATTCACCACAAAATCATAGAAGAAAAATATTGTCAACTACAACTAAAACATATAAGTCCAGCTTTAACAAAATAGAATGACAAAGAAAGATAGAAGAAAAACTCATATACTAGTGTAATCCTCTTCTCCATTGCAATCTTCTTAATAAAGCTCCTATTATTCTCCAATATTTCTTTGATCCTTCTAAATCTTAGTGTTCTCTAGGAGTTTTCTAAGGATATTATATTGAAAAACGAAAAACTACTTTGTACAATGTTTTTCTCTTGTATATATAAGAGTTTAGATTGCCAAAAAGTTAATACAAGAATCTTAATTTGCATCCAAATTAGTTCCTAAAAGATCTACCTAGCAACTTCCAAATTTTGATACAAAAAGGATTCTTCACAGTTATAAAGCAGACTACCACTGGCGCCAGATCAGCTAGGCACGCTTGTGCCAATTTAGCTCTATTTCTTCATTGAATTTGCTCTATTTTCCTCTGTTTCATCCAGTGTTGAGTCTAGGTCGGTTCAGCTTCTTGGACCAGCACTGGTTTACCATTGTTTAACTGATTTTTGTGCAATTTTCATTGAGTTTGATCACATTTCTTTATCTGATTAATTCTACACAAAAATAGTAAAATAGAGGGAATCAATAGTCATTTAATTATTAGGGATATGCCATAGAGTCAATTTGTACTTATACTATTGTCGTTGTGTATTATATAATAATACAATGTATTTCTTTCCATGAACAGTGCATTTAATTTTGTGGTCATCAAGTATGTGACTTGATAGTAAAACCCTACAATCAATATAATGACTATTCTTAAACTGTCACTAATCGATTATTATTAGTGGAACAATAATAAATTAAAATTAGTATGTTTGTGATTTGATGACTATGTTTTACTGGTCATGGATATATATGATATCAAGTCAAAACATAAATAAATGTTAGAGAACATTGTATTGGACATGACCCACTGTTAGAGTACTTCATGGAACATGTCATAAGTACTTTCTAGCCATAATAATATTAAAAGTCCTTCGACCTAAATTCATCATAGTTTCCTACATGATAAATTCTTTATTTTGACGTTGTCTACAGTTGTCTTTAACCAGATAATAAATTAGACTATTATTGGATATAGAATACATCAAGGAGAGGTATATGATTGATTGTGAAGGAATTTGTCCTTCTCAATTATGGGAGAGATATCCATGGGTCCTTTGATACGTTAGACTATTAAAATGTATGGCCATGCTCAAATATATGAATCTAAAATATTGATATCATTTGTTTGAACAGTCTACTATGAGATCAAGAAATAATTGATTAAGCTTAATAAGGATTACATGCTCCGTGCCTTATGCTTAATCTGGATATCGTGTGACAAAAGGACTAAATATAAAATTATGGTTTGTTTCAAAGAGATCACTGATCTTCATTTAACCTGGATAGTTGCTAGAAACCGTTTATATCTTGTGGGCCATTTAAATGTGATTTGGGCATACTACTAGTGTTAAATGAACCTATAGGGTCACACAATAAGCGAACTTGTTAGGTTATTTTTCTGGTAACCAGGTTCGATGAATTTGAAAATATGTTTAAGTTAATCGAACCTAGAAAATTTACCAGATACAATGAATCTAGAAATATGTCTACATTCGATGTATCTGGATGATGTTAGATTGTAAGAATCTGACTCGGTAAATTAATTAGTTAAATTACCTAGATAATGGCAGAATCTTATCATATCAGTTTTAATTTAATTTGAATTTAAAATAAAATATGATAAGGTATTATCAGCGTTAGACTCTAAAAGGTTCGGATGGGTTTTAAGAAAACCCTAGCCGTCTTTTCAAGGGTGCCATTTTGTTAAAATATTCGTGCTTCCATTTACCAGAAAAACAAGCCTCTCAAACCCTAGGCGCTAGCACTTTGGGGATAACGAGTTAGTTGGCTGTGTGTATCCGATAGAGGGCATTCGCACACTGCAGCGTTTGGTGATCATTTGGGTTGCACATACGACAGCATAATCAGAATCGAAGGATCTTGATTATGCCAAACAGAGGTAATTCTATAATCCTTAGATCTTCTTAATCATTTACTTGGGTCCTCGGAGGGGATTCATGGATGTTTTTCGCGTTTAGGAGTCCACGAATCCTAACAATTTAAGCATAAAATCCTAATAAATATAGCACAAATGAACTTCAACATTTGTGTATTTTTAGCCTTATCAAAACACATCAACTCAAAGCTTAAAATACATTACAATCTTTCATTAATTAAAAATCATAGTTTAGTACAAAAATTTCAAAATAAGATTGATAGGGGTTGAAATCATCACTATTTTCCTAGTCATTTGAGATTAGAATGAGATACTTTTGTTGTAATTACTAGAAATATTCCTTTCTATTTGACATTTTCTTGTAGAAAGTGTTTTTCACAAATTTGTGCAAATTTAAGTAGATTTAGAGCAGAAAGGAGAATTTTCTAGCACACACTTGGTGCCATGTCTGGCAAGTGGATTAGGTGCCAGGTCCATTTTGGTCCGGCCAGTGAAAATAGAGCAAAAACTTAGGGGAAAATAGAACACACTTCTCGAAGGGACCCGACGCTAGGTCAGCTCTGGAGGACGAAAATTCTGTGCACGAATTTAATAATTTTTCAAAGATTTTAGTATTTTTCCAATTTCTACTTGGCCAGACTCCTCAAGCAAAAATTTGGAATCAAATAAGCCTATAAAACCAAGAGAAAATACAAGAGATTGAGAGTGAATACAAGGTAAAAAATTCCAATTCCTCAAAAAAGGAGATATTTACCATTCAAAAAGGATTGTTCAAGAAAGTTTTCAAATGAGAAGAAGGAGGCTTGTCTATGAGCGCTTTCTTTTAACTTTGTTTTATTTTTCTTAAAGAATTTTGTTTTTATTATTTCCATTGTGATTTGGCATTATTTTTTACATTCATGATTTATTAAGTAATTTAGTCTTTTCATCAATTGATTATTATTCTTGGTATTTAATTACTTGTTTTTCTTACGGAGTTGGTTGATTGATTTTTGTTATTAGCTTACTTGAAAAAGGGGTTGGTAATGACTTCAATTAATTAATTTCATATTTGTTATCATTTGACTTTCTTGAAAAAGGGATTAATTGTCTAGAACATTGGTAATCAAATGTTAGTTGATGATTGCTAGAATATGGATTCATTGACTAATTTTATATTTTAAATCACCTAGAATATAGTGTTTTATATGAGGATTGATTTTAATACATCTTTTGGGCAAATTTATTGAGACAGAATACGTTCACTAATTTAACTAGAAGATAGTGATTCCATGTATTGCAAACGAAGTGGGACTATTTTAAGTCCTTCATGAGACCAAGATAATAATTGATTGTGATATTGACTAAGTGATTCATTATCATGTTTTCAAAAGCTTTTGTCTAAATTGCATATTTTCACATCCTTGAGTTGTATATATTTCTTTAATTTTCTTTTTCTTATTTTCTCACTTTATTTGGGTCGATTAAACAAGGAATAAAAATTGATTAATGCGTACTTATTCCTTTGAGGATCGATACTTGTTAATTCCCTATGCTATGCTTGTGATGAGTATACTTACTCGTATATGTATTTTAGGACTAATGTTTTAATTAAAACTTGACTAAGGGGTGAATTTAAATTTGATGATTTTTATACATCTAAAATTTACGCACCAAGTTTTTAGAACCGTTATTGGGGAGCAATATCATGAAAGTTTAGATTTTGTTGATTTAACATGTTTATTTGTCTATATGTAAATATATAAATATGTATATATGTTCCTTGTATGAATAGCTGCCATATTTTATTTTCGTGTATACTTATAATTTAATGTCCCTATATTTTGTGGGTTTTCTAACTTAATGTGTGAATATGTATTAACTGTCTAACTTGTAAATTCTATAATCTCATTATCTTTTGTTTTATGTAGACATTACCCTTAGTGTATGACCCAATGATCTAAAGCTGACATAGTAGATCTTGATCCTGAGATCGAGAGAACTCTCACAAACATCCAAAATGTTGTAAGCAAAAGGGTAAGAAAAGACATGGAGGTGAATCAACCCGACAATGGTGGTAATAGTGGAATTAACATGCATACTATGGATGAGTTTCTAAAACCCGCAGTCTCAAGTACAGGCTC
This sequence comes from Voacanga thouarsii, assembly GCA_026120185.1. Classification (NCBI taxonomy): domain Eukaryota; kingdom Viridiplantae; phylum Streptophyta; class Magnoliopsida; order Gentianales; family Apocynaceae; genus Voacanga; species Voacanga thouarsii. The sequence continues at coordinate 890,221 of JANUWF010002002.1, forward strand.
TAGTATTATGAGACCTAGGATAGAGCTAACAACTTTGAAATAAAGCCCAACATAATCCAAAGAATCCAAAACATCATACAATTTGATTGGCTACCTGAGGAATATGCTAATGCCCACCTTGCGAGTTTTTTTAGAAATCTATGACACTTTTAAAATGAATGGTATCTCTAAGGATACCATCAAACTAAGGCATTTTCCCTTTTCTTTGAGAGATAGAGTAAAGTCTTGGTTAAAATCTTTGCTAGCCGAATCTATTACCACTTGGAACGTTTTAGCTGAAAAATTCCTGGCAAAATACTTTTCCCCAGCTAGAATTCCAAGCTTATGGCTGATATTTTTGCTTTCCAATAGTTAGAAAATCTTTATGAGTGTTGGGAGAGGTTTAAGGAGATGCTTAGAAAGTTTCCTTATCATGGGTTCGAGCTAGGCATGCAAATACAAATCTTTCATAGTGGTTGAAATTTTACTACTAGGTAATTGGTTGATGCATCTACCAGAGGCTCCATTAATTCTAAAACCCCAGAGGAAGTATTTGATTTGATTGAAAATTTGGCAATAAACAACTATACTTAGGGGAGTTCACAGTCAAGAGCTCGTGTTGATGGTGTACACTAGGTGGTTGCAATGGCGGCTTTGTAGGCCAAAATGGAGGCACTAACATAAAAGATAGGGCAAATGATAATGTCTCATTCCCACGGATAGGTAATGAGCGTAAGTTGTGATGTTTGTGGGGAGAGGCATCCAAACCATGAATGCTAAAACATGGGGTCATCACAAGAATTGTTAGAATAAGTTGCATTTGTGGGCAATGGATGACAAGGTAATAATCCTTATAGCACCACTTACAACTCAGGTTGGAGGAATCATCCTAACTTTTCATGGAATAACCAAAACCAACCTAGGTAACCTTCTTCTAATTTTGGGACTTAACGGACTTAACCACCCTTGCCTTATAATGCCCTACCGGCTAAGCCATCATTGGAGGAGTTGGTTAACCAGTTGGTAAGTGGTACGGAGATACGGTTTCAAAGAATAGATAGAACCATGTGAAATTTGGAGGCGTCCATGTGCAACCTTGAGAATCAAATTGGACAACTAGCCAAACTCCTTGGAGATCGTCAAGCAGGATCACTTTCAAAAAATACTAAGACTAATCCACATGACCAAGACTATGAAAAAAATTGATTTCTATTGCTTTGAGCTTTGGGACATCTCTTTGATTTTTGTGTGTTTTCCTTCTTTTTGTTATCTTTTTAATTTTTAAAATGAATTCTCTTTATGATTTCATATTTTAATTTTTGTTTGTGTTCATTTAATTAATTTTTAAAAAAATGCATCTTGGAAGGCCAGAGCTGATATGGCACCAGGCTCAATCTTTGGCCCTAGTGTTGGGCCAGAACGGCCCCAAAAAATTACTGGCAGAATGGACCCGACGCCAGGACTAGTCGTTGGGCTCGACACCAAGCCCGATCGCCCATAAGACAACCCGTGGCCATTCTTGGTCATTTTTTTTAAAAACATTCTTATCTCCCTCGTTTTTTCTCTCAACCTATCGTTGGTTTCAACTCCGAAACACCATCAGGTCATTTCTAAACCTCCAAAACACCTTCCAAACATAAAATCTTCACTTTGTTCTTGAAGTTTTGCATTAAAACTAGGAAAAATCCAATCTTTTTCTTCAAAACCCAATTTTCAATCCTTCCATTTGGGGTATGATTTCTTTAATCTTTTTGCATAGGATCATTACCCATATATTGGAGCTAATTTTGGTATGATTTTTCTACACTTTATATGGTTCAATTTCTCCTATTCATTTTTGGGTATTTTTCTATAGATTTTTAGCCGAAAATTCTTGTATATTTTTGGTTGAATGGATTGAATGCTAATGTTGTCTTCTTTGAGGTTTAGTTAGCATGGGAATATAATTGACAATGATACTTGATTGATGCCATTCATGGTTTACATATTTTTTGAAAGCTATTGAACATGTCCTCTTTAGATATAATTTTGAGCTTAGCTAGATAAATAATAATTGTTCAGGTCTAACTTAGCATTAGGGTAATGAGGTTTGTATTGTTAATTGGTAGCTATTAAGCATTATGATTTGATCATGACCATTGATATTATGTTTGGAATTGGACAATGACTATATTTCTTATAGGGTTGTTGGAGGAGATTGTGTTGTATTTTGTTAGCTATCTTATGGTGTTTTGTGTTGAGGTGGTGGTTGTGTTGAATGCTATGGTGATAGTGAGACGATTGAGGGTTGTGTTTTCTTGTGGTGTAAAGAGTGATTTTGAGGGTGTCCTATTTTCTTTTATCCTACCTTTGCTCATCATCCCATCTTTATCATGTCTAGGAGACCTAAGGGGTTAGCACCTGGGGCTAAGAGAGCTCGAGATGCATTTTCATCTAAAACTTCTTTTGAGCCTCTACCTACCCAACCTACCTAATTCTATGAACCTACTTGTCAAATTTGGTATCAAAATCACCAATATAACAACATCATAATAGAAAAGTGGTATAAGCCTTCCTTAGATAATTCTTTGGAGCTTTCTACCATGTTTAGGTGACTGAGGTGGGAGCCTATCTTTAGACTGGAAGGTGCTTATTGTCCTATGAGTACGAGAGTTTTATGCCAATATGAGGGACAAGAAGAAAAATAACCTCCAGATTATTTCTACAATGGTAAAAGGGGTACCCATTGACTTTGAGAGGGCAAGATTAACCAAGATTTAGGAGTATCTGAAGGGGTTATGGATAGTTGCAGACCATAATAACCAAAAATTATTTCGGAGCCTACTTAGGATGTGAGTACTGTGAGGGCAAGTTTGAACATGGGGAGAAAAGAGCAAACAGGTCAAAATCGTTACTATTCCAATAATGATCTTGAGGCTTAATTGCGTGTCATAGTCTATTTTTTTTCTTTTAATGTTTAACCTAAGGCTAGTGGCTTTAATGAGTTTAGGGTCATTGATCTTTACATTCTAGGTAAGATGAGGAGGAGTAAGCATATTCCCCTTGCCCCTATTATTATTTAGTCCATGCGAGAGGTTTTTATTGTGGCATATTAGCCAAATCCCTCAAATTCTCTTGGTTATTATGCACATCCTAAGAGACTTTGGAGTGAAATTAGATGGAGAGCTTAGTGAGTCCACTACAAACCAAGACCTAGTGATTGAGCATACTTTGGTTCAGTGTGGGTATCGCTATGATGAGAGGGAGAGGCGCTGGAAGAAGCCTTTTGAGGTATAACACCCCGGGATAGTGGAGCTTCCCCTTGTTGATGATGATGATGATGAGGAGGAGGAGGAGGAGGAGGAGCTTACAAGACCTTTCACCCGAGCCACTGGTTCTCATTCTCGTGTTGATTTTGAGGCATGAGTGAAGGTGCAATTGGAGAGTCAAATGACTATCCTTCTTCATATCCGAGACTCCATTGCGGACCTCTATCGATGCCATGATGTTCAAGAGCAAAAGTTGGCGTCTTTAATCCATCAATCCATTGGGGCCTTTTCGAGTCGAGTAGTCGATAATCTTCATAAGGAAAACGATGATCAGGATGAAGATGAGGACTCTTGACTTACTCTTTGCACTTGTACTTTATTTTATTTTCTATCCTATTTCTATTATTTCTTTTCTTTTGAATTTTTATGACCTTTCCTAACTTTTAGTTATCTTTTCTTTTATGTTGCTTTCTTATTCTTTTTTCTACATTTATGTTTTCCTGTTTTGTTTCTTTTGAGTTAGGTACTTTTGTGACTTTTCTAATGACTACTCCTTGTGGTGGATTCACACATGTTGAACCTAATATGTAATGAAAGTTTTTTCTTCTCTTCATTCTACATCTTTATTTATTTTGGTCTTCTTGGTTGTGCTTTTATTGTTATATCTTTGTCTATTGAGGACAATGTCCCATTTATGTGTGTCTGCATATGGGGTGGGGGGGGAGGAGGAATGTAGGTTTTGAAGATATTTTCTTTCTTATTTTTTGGTGAAATGTTTGTGTGAAATTGTCAAAATTTTTTGTGGTTTTTATTGTTTAGCAAGGTTGAAATTCTTTTTCTTACTTGGATATAAATTTTTGTCATTCAATTGATGGATTTTTATGAAATTAATTTATTGAATATGATATTGTCAAGACTTGAGAATTTGGATTAATCTTGTTTATACATTGGTGTTTAAATATTATTTTACTCATCTAGTTTGAATATGGAGAATATGATGAATGTAAGAAAAGTTTGTTGGCTAAATCTTGTATTATGGGTTTAAATTTTGCTTAGCTTGGAGTTATGATGAGGAATGTAAGGAGATAAAAGATCTTTGAGAGAAAAAATTGTGGAAAATTCTTGTGAATTGAAACATTGAAAAAATGAGTTGATTGTTGTTTTTTTCTCTTTGAAAATGAGAAAGTATTGTTTTTGCTTGATTATGGGAGCTAATACCGATAGTGAAGAGAAATATACTCTTTTGAGGCTAAGAATTCCCAAAAGCAAAGTAGTAGGAAAGATGTTGAAAAATGATAAGTGATGACTATGAGTGGGCCAATACGGTGTGTGAAAAGAAATCTATGCACTTTAGGTGTATAGATTCCCTAGGTTATTGAAAAAATAGAGAGAAAAATTTTAAGTGTTTTCCTTACATCATGACTTGAATTGTGCAATTTTTGGATTCATAATGCTTGAGTTGGTAGATAGCTTGGCTTGTGTGATTCATGTTATCAATATTCTTACTTTAAGGGTGAAATAATTTTCTTAGACTAAGGTATACAGTTAATTAATTTGACTTCAAGACTTTTGTAATGTCTTCTCAAATGTTTCAAAGGGTTTGGTGAATGGAAAGAGCTTTATCGACAGTTTGAAAGGAAGTTATAATTATTTTTATTTTTCAAAATTTTGGAATGAAGGAGAGTTTGTATTTTCTTGATGATTTTCTTGGCTAAAGTGTTTTGCTTGAGGACAAGCAAAAGTCTAAGGGTGGGGGAATTGATAAGGGCTGAAATTATTACTATTTTTTTAGTTATTTAAGGTTAGATTGAGATACTTCTATGGTAATAACTAGAAATATTCCTTTCTATTTGAAAATTTCCTTGTAGAAAGTGTTTTTGACAAATTTGTGCAGATTTAAATTGATTTCGTGCAAAAAGGAGAATTTTCCAATACATACCTAGCGCCAGGACTCACAAGTGGACCAGGCGCTAGGTCCATTTTGGTCCAACCAGTGAAAAAAGAGCAAAAACTCAGGGGAAAATAGAACACACCTATCGAAGGGACCTGGTGCTAGGTCTGCTCTGGAGCACGAAAATTCTGTTCACGAATTTAATAAATTTCAAAGATTTTGGTATTTTCCAATTCCTACTCTGCTAAGACTCCTCAATTAACGAATTTGCCATCCAAGAAGCCTATAAAATCAAGAAAAAACACAAGAGATTGAGAGTGAATCCAAGATAAAAAAAATTCCAATTACTCAAAAGAGGAGAGATTCACCATTTAAGGAGGGCTGTTCAAGAGAGTTTTCAAAGGAAAAGAAGGAGGCTTGTCTATGAGTTCTTTCTTTTACATTTGTTTTCATTTTCTTAAACAATTATGTATTTAATATTTCTATTGTAATTTGACATTATTTTTGTGATTCATGATTTTTTTGGTAATTTAGTCTTTTAATCAATTGATTATTGTTCTTGGTATTTGATTACTTGTTTTTCTTATGAAGTTGGTTGATTGATTTTTGTTGTTGACTTGCTTGAAAAAGGGGTTGGTAATGAATTCAATTAATTAATTTCATATTTGTTATCTTTTGACTTACTTGAAAAGGGGGTTAATTGTCTAGAATATTGGTAATCAAAGGTTAGTTGATGATTGCTAGAATATAAATTCATTGAATAATTTCATGTTTTAAATTACCTAGAATATAGGGGTTTATATGAGGATTGATTTTAATGCATCTTTTGAGTAAATTGGTTGAGACGGAATATGTTTAGTAATTTAATTAGAAGATAGTGATTCCATATATTGCAAACAAAGTGGGTCTATTTTAAGTCCTTCAAGAGACTAAGATAATAATTGATTATGATATTGGCTCAGTGATTCATTATCATGTTTTCAAAAGCGTTTGTCTAAATTGCCTATTTTCACATTTTTGAGTTGTATATATTTCTTTATTTTCTTACTTTATTTGGGTCGATTAAACAATGAATGAAAAGTGATTAGTGTGTACTTTTTTCTTTCAGGATCGATATTCGTTAATTCCTTATACTATGCTTGCGATGAGTATATTTACTCGTATGTATATTTTGGGATTAATTTTTTAATTAAAATTTGACTAAGGGATGGATTTAAATTTGTGATTTTTATATACTCAAAATTTACGCATGAAAGATTATAAAGAAAAGGTAAAGTTATACTCATAAACAAGCCATTTCCTTCCTCTTCCTTTAGATCTTCTTGCAATCCTCCTTTCTTCTTCCTTGAATCTTCAAGATCTTCCTCTTCTTCTTGTGTGCAAGCTTGTTCCCCTAGGGTTCTCGAAGAAAGCCCATGTCCAAGACAAAGTGTTTTGAGACTGTAAAGGTGTACTTAAAGCCCAAATCTCTTGTGCTTTCAAACCAAGACAAAGTGTTTTGAGACTGTAAAGGTGTACTTAAAGCCCAAATCTCTCATGCTTTCAACATCTCGCCGAACAGTACCGTTACTATGCATGTGGATAGCTTAGGGACGTAGAGCTTCTCTCAGCCACCAAATTTAGCTGTATGAGGCGGCCAAGGGAACTGGAAGTTCCTTAGCCAGACAAGGTGGCCTAAGGTAATAACCTGCCTTGTTCGCCTTGCATAAGGAATTTGTGTAGAATAGTTTTGTTAACAATGAAAATACATATACAAAAAAAAAAAAAAAGAAGAAGAAATTAATGATATATTTTCCTCCTTTATTATTAATAATGAAAATTAAGATTATAAAGTAATGCTATTATTCATAGAATTATAATATAGCCATCACTAGTGCTATTATTATTATTATTATTATTATTATTATTATTATTATTATTATTATTATTATTATTATTATTATTATTATTATTATTATTATTATTATTATTATTTTTGCTAACATTTTATTAATTTTATTAAATTTTATCCTATTTTATTTTAGTTTATTTTATTATCATATTTATTACTATTATTGCATTTTCTTAATGATAATATTATTGTTATTATCACTTTTATTCTATTATCCATTACTATTATTTTATTTTTATTATTTAAAACCAAAATCTCCTATAGTATTATTATATCCAATATTTACGTTGGAATATTATATTATTCTTACTATTATTATGTATATATATATATAAATATCTTAATTATATTATATTATATACAAGGATATTTTTGAGGGCCCACACGAAATAAATAAGGATGGCCCACAAACACAACAATTTTGACCGAGTTGGATCACCCTTTGACTTCATTTGACCAAGATTAACCATTCTTAGACTTTCTCTAATCAAGCTTAATTAAGTTAAACTAGATTAGGGCAAGTGATCATAATTAAGCTAAACTAGATTAGGGTAAATTAATAATGATTAAGTATATATTAGTCCTAAGAAATTTTAAGAGTGTCTATAAACTTCTAAAAGGTTCTACAACCTTCTAGCATGGTCCTTAGTCTTCTTGTGAATGTTAGAGAAGTCTAACGACTTCTAGAAATGCCAACTCACCCTAAGTCATTTTATTAAGATCAAAACAAGACCAAGAGGATTGAGCTATATAAATAGGAGCAAGAAGGGGAGAATTTCGGCCAAAGCTGGGAGGAGAAGAAGAAAAACCAGAAAAGTGAAGAGAGGAAAGGAAAAACAAGAAAAAAAAGAGAGACTAAGGGAGAGAGAGATTTCCGGCAGCAAGGGAGCAAGGAGAAGACAACCGGTAGCAAGGAGGAAGAAAAGGAAACCGGCAGCAAGGAGAAAGAAAGGAGAAGGAAAGGAAAAGGAAGGAAAGGAAGGAGTGTTGTAGCTTTGCCTTCATCTTGGAAAGGTAAGAGATCACTTCTCAAAAGCTTAAAGAATGATACTAGAAGTTGGAAGCTAATTGCATATGAATTTGTTGATGTTGAGTAATGAAAATATTTTGATGTTCTGATGGATGCTGGATTGACCGGTTGGTGTAGTGATGGGTTAAGTATGGGTTTCAGTTCATTTGAGGTGTATTGGAGTGATGGTATGCTGAAAATTTGAAAAGAAAAAGGATGAAAGTGATAAAGAAAACAAGAAAAGCCATTTGTTAAGCAACAACTCACTAGCTTGTGTTGTTTGGAAATATTAAAGGAAATCTGAGTAGATATGACTGAAAATTGAGCATAAATGACTCTAAACATGTTCTAGATTAGTTAGAAAGGATTTGGAACAAGTTGTGTGGAGGTTGTGAGGATTTTGAATGGCTAAGAGATCATGAATAGCAAGAAGGGTGAAAGCTGCCAAAAATTTACTAGTTTGGCAAGCTGGGAATAATTTATTTGTTTGAACAAAAGAGAAGTAATGGGCATAAAAACCTGTTAGGATGATGATTTTGGGATGTTAAATGAGGTATTTGAGAGTTTAAATGTGGTAGGATATGTTGAAGAAGCCATAGAAATAAATTAAAACAAGTTGGGCTTCTAAATTGTAATCTTGAACCTCCAACTCGGAGCAGTAAGTTTAACTGAAAAACTGAATGAAATGGAGAAAGATTCGGATACCCCATGACCTGAAGTTGATAGAGAAATGTCCTAGGAGTATTTTGGAAGTAGTTTCACCTCATTTGGACCTGTATTGAAAGAGATATGTACAAAATACTGGAAGATGACAAAACTGAACTTCAAACTCGGATAAGGGGAATTAACTGGAAAACTGTACAAAATGGGATAGAGTTTGCATGTCTCACGACCTAGAATTGATAGAGGGATGTCTCAGGAATATTATGGAAGTAACCTCACCTTATTTGGACCTATATTGAATAGGTTATGCAAAGAATGGTGGAGGGTGGAAAAGCTGTAAAACCAAGAAAACCATTAAAAGCATTAATTCATTTATTTCTTTAGAGAGATTATAGAAACCTTATTCGAACCATTAAGCATTTGAACCTATTAAGTAATAATACGGAGATATACTAATGGTGTAGGTGAATCAAGTCGAGGGAACTCCTTTTAGGACTATACGAGTGCCACTTCGACTTAATATACAAGGTGAGTCCCATTGATTTCTAAACCTTTTTAAAGGCTAGTGTGCTTTGATTTTTTATGAAATGCTATGCTTTATGCCATTTTGGAAATCCTCGAATATGTTTAAGGTTTACATGAGCAACATTTGCTTTTATGCTATTTCGGACTCGAATAACTTTTATATTCAGCTTGGAAAACTTTCTGGGTGTTTAAAACACGAATTTTGTGAATTTAGTCCTTTTTGGATTAAATATTTGGGATTTTTGAAAAATGGTAAATTTTGGAATCGGGTATTTAGAGAATAATCCAAATATCCTTATTGGAATATTTTATGAAAACTCTTGGAACTCAGGTATTCGGTAAATGATCGAAATATCCTTATTGGAACTTTTGCGAACATTTTTCAAATCGGGTAAGGGTAAAATAACCCGGATACCCTCAAAAAGTCTTTTGGAATCTGGCATGGGTGAAATGACTCGAATACAAGTACGACCCCAGAAAATAAGAAATGTTTTGATTTGGAAATCCTACAGGATCAGATAGCCCTCTAGCTTGATCAGTCAGATGGGGTTGGTATTATTGTGTTGAGTACTCAACAAGGACTTTGATCTTTGTACTAGCCCATGTTAGAGATAGATGACCCCAAGTAACCTGATCAGTTCTGGGGATTGTCTTACTCCAAACAGGGCGACAGGACATTGTGACGAGTCGTCCCTGGCTAGCCATTGTGAGCTCGGCAATTGCCTGTTGATTATGATTGGTGGGTTGTTCACATGTGACCGAGCGGGGACACTCGGTGTGTTCAACCCCTTGCCACTTCGATGGTGATTGACGTCAGGATTGGGATCCCTGGCTTATGGTGGCAAGTAAAAGATCCCTAAGTGCACGGTGAGGTATATTGGTACGCTGCTCACCCTTCCGGCATAACATGGGTGATGTGCTGTAAGGTGCAGTCCCTAGCACAAGAGACCGTGTTGCCAAAGGTGAAGTTCTTTGAACTTTGCACGCGGGTTGCACTTCTTGATGGGGAAGAACCCGCATTTATTAAATTAGGGGCCATGTGTTTGGAAATTACTATTTTTCGAACAGACATGATAAAATGACCTGAATTTATCAATTATTGTTATTTCCCTATTATAAAATTTATTTCAATAAACAATTTGAAAAAAAAAATGTCTCTCTCTTCTAAGCCAAACACTAGCACACACGGACTCACTGAGTATATCACTCACACGTATGTTTGTCTTTTCTATTTTAGGGATTGGAGCTGAAGACTAAAGACGGTACTACCTGGACTTTTTCTCTAGCACTGGATAGCTAATCTTTTGATGTGACCATTGTACATAGACTATGAGATGGTTTAGCTCATGTATTTTGGGAACTATGACAATGTATGTATCGTGACTCATATGTTTACATAAATAAAGAGCATGCTTCATATGTTTACTTAAGTTTTGACTTTACCCATTTACTTTAAGTTTATATCGTTATAACGACCCCTAGTCTGAGACTTCAGATTGGGCGGCATCCCACATGAGTTTGGCCTACTACGACAAGGTAAAAATGTGGGGTGTTACACCTAAAGAGGTTCTACCTCATTAGGCCGCTAGGTCCCTATAAAACATGACAAATATTGTGGTCCCACCAACTCTCTGATCTACGAATGCCAATGTTTCCTTCTATGCAACTCAGGAAAATTCTACTTCCCTAGGCTATTAGCTTTCTGTCCATCACTTGAATTTTTGCGCATTTTCATCGTTTTTCATTTCCGATTGATACTTTTCATTTTCTAAACCAAAAAATGGTGAAAAGGTGTGGTGAATAGTGATTTTATCACAGTTAAAGTATACGTACCATAGAAAATATATACGTGAATCAAAATCCCTCCCTCATAGTTAGATTGGACAATGTTCTCATTGAAAAAAAAAATTAAAATAATATAAAGCATATCAATTGGAACTAAAATGATAATAAGGATAAAAGGATAAAAAATACACCCCAAGTGATGGAAGTTCAATTCCTTAGATTGGAGAAGAAAGCACTGATCCAAAATGGGAAAGGAATGACCCTGCGAAATAAAATATACAAATGCCAATAAAAAATAATGAAAGTAAAAATAAAACATACTAAATAAAGTAAATTGCTAGAAAAGGAAAGAAAAGAAAATATAATAAAAAGTAATGAAATCTGTTGGAGTAGTTTTGCAAACCATGAAGAATGCAATCCACTCGCTCTAGATCTCTAGAGCTCTCTCTAAAGTGAATTTTTAGATAGTTACCATTCACCTTAAATGTCCTTTTGTCCAAATGAGATACCTCAACTACTCTAAAGGGAAAGATTTTAGTTACTAAGAATGGTCTAGACCATAAAGATCTTAATTTCCTTAGAAATAATCTCAGCCTTGAATTGAAAAGCAATACTTGATCTTCTTCTTTAAACTCCCAGGTGGGTGAGATATGCTGATCATGCCAATGCTTCACAATTTCCTTATAAATTCTAGAGTTCTCATATGTATCATCCCTCTACTCATCAAGTTCATTCAATTGGAGTAACCACTTTGTTCCTTTAGAATTGAGATCAAAATTAACCAATTTGATTGTCCAGAAAGCTTTATGCTCGATTTCCATAAGCAAATGACAAGAGTTTCTATAAACCAATTTACATAGGGTATTGCTAATAGGAGTCCTGTAGGCTGCCCTATATGCCCAAAAGGTGTCATCTAATTTTATTTTTCATTTTATTTTTGGGTCTAGTTCACAACCTTCTCTAAAATTCTTTTTCAATTCTTTATTAGCCACTTCAACTTGACTACTAGTCTCGGAATGATATGGGGCAGCAAACTTATATGTGACTCCTGAATGCTTTAGCACTTTATCTAACTGGCTGTTACAAAAAAATGTGTCTCTATCACTAATAAGGACTCTAGGGACTCCAAAGTGAGTAAACAAATTTTTAAGAAATTTCACCATAACCCTAGTATCATTTGTTAGCAAAGCTTGTACTCCAATCCATTTAAACACATAATCTATAGAAACCCAGATATACATATTGCCAAAAAAATTGGGAATGGGTCCTATAAAGTTAATTCTCCAATAATAAAAAATCTCACAAGCTTAAATAAGGCATCTTATAAGCTTTGGAAATATAACCAATTCGTTGACACCTATCACAAAATTTAACAAACTCATGTGAATCTGTGAATAGGGATGGCTATGGGTCTGGGTCAGGCCAGGTCGGGTCAAGGACTAGAAATTTCGGCCCTGCCCCCACATATCCCCCGTCTCTCTTCTCCCCTATATGGGAAAAGGTGGGGATCCTTGTCCTTGACCCACCAAGGACAAAATAATCCCCGATCCCAGTCCAACGGGGAAGTGGGGGCTCAGTTGGGCTCAGCAACCCGAGAATGTATTTAAATTTTTTTTTACCATCAATATATTTTTATTCAAATATTTTTAACACCCTCTAAAAGCCTTCTTATTATATATATATATATTACATAAAATTTTTGCATTTGTTGTAAATTCTAATAATTGCAAAATTGATATGTTTGAGGCTTTAGGTTAGATTAGATTAGATTAATATGATTTACTTAGTTTAATAGTAAGATCTAAAGTCAATTATCAAGTGAAATCTTACAAAATTTTGAAGGTTAAAAGTTTTGTTCTATTTAAAATAATTATATCATCTGCTAATTATGATACTCCACAATAATCTTATCAATGCTGTGAATCTTTATTAATTATTAGTAGATCGAATAATGCTATAAACTATTCTAATGATTAGAAATTTTCTTCTCATAATAACAAAAATTATCTAGAGTAATAAGAAATCATCTTTAATAACCAAAATAAAAATTGCATACTAACGATATTCAATTATGAGTTATTCAAGTTGATGGTATATAATTGATTTTTTTTTTCTCAATATCATGGTGGACTTAATTAACTAAAATCTTGCACTACTTAATACTTTTATTCATACCCACATATTTATTTCAAATTAGCTTTGAAATGTTTTGGCAATACTTAGTTACATTGATCAATATTAATTAATTTTATAGGATAAATTACATGTAATAACTCAATACTACAACATAGAGTTAGAATAAATTTATAAAAAAGTTAAAGAAATTTTGTATTTGAACCTTATATATAAATATATATATATTTTATATATATATATAAACACACATACACACATGCATAATATACCTATAATCTATATAGTATGCATATATATCCACACACACACACACACATGTGATCTACCTTTATATGTATAATAAATATAATATATATAATTTACTTACATTATATATATATATATATATATATAATTCATGTATATGATATAATATACATATAGTACATATATAATATACATTTATATATGAAGCAGGGTTGGGAATCATGTAATCCTTGTCCCTAGCTTGCCCTCGGTCTAGTCCCTACTTAAATCGTGGAATCCCCAGCCTAACCAGGCCGGGTTCCCAATTTAAATGCGATAATTGCCATCCCTATCTTTGAATATGGATGGCCAATAAAATCTATATTCGAGAACATTCCTAGTAGTCCCATTACTTTGATAGTGTCCTCCAGCTTATCCCTCATGACAATGCCTGGAAATATCTATAATTTCAACGTGATCAACATATCTTCTAATAATTTGATTAGCATAGTATCGAAACAAGAGAAGGCCTTCTAAAAAATAATATTTCATATCAGAGAAAAACTTCTTTTGTTGTTGAATTATAAGGCTTTTTGGAAGAACCCTTGTAGCCAAGTAGTTAGTAAAATTAGCAAACCATGAAGAAGAAATATTTATACTGGCAATCTAAAAGGGTTGTTCACTTGGAAATGTGTCCTTTATCTCATTTTCTTTCAAAGGATCCAACTTGGGAATTTTCAATCTTGACAAATAGTTTGAAGCTAAGTTCTCAGCTCTTTACTTATCTCAATTCTCTAAGTCAAATTCTTGCAAAAGTAGAACCCATCTTATCAATCTAGGCCTGGAATCATGCTTGGCAAGCCGATACTCCAATTTTGAATGATTAATAAATGTAATTACTTTAGATGAAACAAGTTAAGAACAAAATTTATCAAAGGCAAAAACTATAACAGGCAATTCATTTTTAGTGGCAATGTGGTTTTCTTGCACTGCTCTTAAGGTCTTGCTTGCATAGTAAATTGGTTGAAGGTTCTTTCGCCGCCTTTATTGAAGTAGTTTTTCCATTGCAAAATCACTAGCATCACACATTAGTTCAAATGGAAGTGACAAATTAGGTGTAACAAAAATAAGAAAATTAATCAATTTGTGCATTAAAAAATTGAAAGCAGATAAGCATTTCTCATTAAAATTGAAAGGAGCATCTTTTTCAAGAGATTAAGTAAGGGGTTTTAAGATTTTTGAAAAGTCATAAATGAATCTCTAATATAAACTTACATGACCAAGAAAACTACAAATGACTGTCACAGTAATGGGCAGAGGAAGTTTCTCAATAGTTTTACTTTTCATCTTACCAATGGTAGGAGATAAATGTATTTGTATTTTTGGGGACATTTGTGTTATCTTTGTGACAATTTTGTGTACAAATGGCTATTGAGTCCCTCTATTTCTTTTCTTTTGTGCAGAATAGTTGGAATGATCAAACTTGAGAAAAAAGTTGACAAGTTGATAAAATATGTGCAAACATAGTGCGAAATAGAGCATAGGTAGTGCAACGCGAGGGTCATTAAGCAGGGCACCAGATGTGGCCTTTAGGGGATATTTATGAAATGAATTTCATAGATAAATCAAAAGAAAAACTTGAGAAACAATTGTAAGAACCAAATCAGGGATTTTGGTAGACAAAAGAAGAGTAGAGAAGTTACCTAACCCAAAGATTGCAATCATAAGACAACTAAGAACTAAGAACCTCAAAAATATTGGAATTAGATCTACTAGATCAATATCCAAGAACCATGGAATCTAGATTGATTCAAAATCCCTTAGAATAGAGAGATCTCGGCACTCAATTGAAAGCTAAACTACAACCTTGGAACAATAAGGAACAAAGACCTTAACATGAGCTACAACTTAAATTATCCTTGAGGGTTTAAAGACTTGATCTTAGGTAGGACCGAACCTAAGAATTGGTATGATATTTGAAGGAAGATTCCAAAGAAATCACCTCTCAAATATAAACTTTGATCTTAAATTATATCTCAATGTCGATAAAAAGGTGTTATAACATGATATATAAAGGTATCCAATTAAACTATTTTAATTGAGATTAAATCTCAAACTTTAGATGCCAAAAATAAGCTAAAAGTAACATAAAAGTCGTGGAAAATAAAATTTAAGTAAACTAATCTATTATATAGAGAAAATTATCTGAATCTATGAAATCTCAATGTAAGTCGACACTAGATCCATGGCCTCAGCCGGCTCCGGTCCAAATCTACTGAATGAACAACTAAATATTTGTGTATAGCTGGCGCAGGTCCTAAGCCTTCAGCTAGTGCTGGTTAGTTTCTGCCTTGCTTCCCCTATTTTGTCCAGAGTGGAGTCGACACTGTGTCGGAGCTCTTATCAGGTTCCAATTCTTTACTGTCTTAGTTCCTCAGCTCTTCGTTTGTGTATAAAACTTGAACAGACATCAACAATTGGTGCTGAGTTCTTTCAAGTGCCATATGAGGTTCGTTCCATTTCAAATATGCCAAACTTGTCTTCATAAATCCTTGAAGTCCTTCTTGGAATTTCTTGAGCCTAGCCCTTGTTCTTGGTCCTTGAATGTTTGGTGGTTTGATGTCTCACCCTTCTTGATTTAGATTCGGCCTCAAATCATTATGTTCAATGCCTACATCAAAGGGTGACAAATCACTACTATTAACGGAAACACTAATATTAAAATTACTAGGCAAGTCAAGTTTATAAGCATTATCCCCATATTATGCAAGCATTTGAAAATGTCCATCTCCCCTAGGATCAAGTTTTGCCCCCCTTTGCATTGGAAATCTTTCCTTGCAAAAATGAACCCAAATCCAATCTCCAAGTTGAATTGTTACTTTCGTGTGTCCTTTATTTCTCTTCAAAGTCAGTTCTTCATTCTTTTTTGCAATGTTGGCCTTAATCTTTGCATATAGTTCTTTGATCATATCAGCCAACTTTTCTCCTTCATCGCTCACTTGATCACCTATTAGCAAATGCAATAAATGTAAATGTGTTGATAGATTAAAACCATAGACCACTTCAAAAGGAGAATGTAAAGTTGTGGAATCTATAGAATGGTTGTAAGCAAATTCAATATGAGGTAGGCAATCCTCCCAAGTCTTCAAGTTCTTTTTTATGATTGCTCTTAGAAGTTGCGTGAATGTCGTATTCACCATCTTTGTTTGGCCATCCATTTGTGAGTGATAGGATATGGAAAACAAGAGATTTGTACAAAGTTTAAGTCACAAAATACTCCAAAAATAACTAAGAAATTTAGAATCTCTATTGGAGACAATGGTCATTGGAATTTTGTGCAATCTACCACTTGAAGAAAAAATCTGCAACGTAAGAAGCATCATTAGTTTTTGAGAAGAATATGAAATGTGCCATCCTGGAAAAATGATCTACCACAACAAATATTGAATCCTTTCTATTCATAGGTCTTGGTGAATGCAAAATAAAGTCCATGGAGATATCAACCCAAGATGCAAGAGGAATGAGTAAAGGGGTGTATAGTCCATAAGGTAGGAAAGAAGACTTAGCTTTCTTACACGTAATACATTGTTCACAATGCTTTTCAACATCTATTTTCATCTTGGGCCAAAAGAAATGTTCTTGAAGAATTTCAAGTGTTTTGGATATACTGAAGTGTCCTATTAACCATCTCTCATATGCTTCCTTAACTAGTAACAACTTAATTGAACTCTTAGGCACAAAAAGCTTTCATTCCTTAAATAAAATATCCCCCATGCCTATAACATTTTTCAAAGGCACCCTTCCTACAAGCAAGAAATATAGGACCAAAATCCTCATCATTTGCATACAAGTCTTTTGACAATGCAAAACTAAGTAGCCAAGCATCCAAAGAGTTAAGTAAAGCATACCTTCGTGAGACTACATCCACCACGACATTTTTCTTACCTTTCTTGTAATTAATGATATATGAAAAAGCTACTATGAATTCCAACCATCTAGCATGCCGTTTGTTTAATTTGTTCTGCCCATTAAGGTGTCTAAGGAATTCGTGGTCGGTGTAGATGACAAACTCTTTAGAAAGAAGGTAATATTGCCAATGGTTCAAGGTTATCACTAGGGCATAGAGTTTTTTTTGTCATAGGTTTAATAATTAAAAATTGCCCCAGAGAGTTTCTCACTAAAATAGGTAATTAGTCTTTGGTCTTGAGTAAGCACAGCTCCTATTCCAACCCCACTCGCATCACATTCCACCTTAAAAACTCTCTCAAAGTTTGGTAAGGAAAATAGTGGAGCTTGGCTTGACCTTTCTTTAAGGGTGGTGAAGGCTTTTTCTTGGCTTTCTTTCCACTTAAACCTAATAGATTTCTTAACATTTTCAGTCTAGGGAGCGGTTATGGTGCTAAAGTTTCTAATAAACCTCCTATAGAAACTAGCAAGACCATGATAACTCCTCATTTCGGTTATAGTGGTTAGGGTTGGCCATTCTTGAATAGCTTTCACCTTTTTGTCATCCACTTCAATTCCTCATAAACTCACTACATAACCAAGAAATGCGATCTTTTCCAAACGAAAAGAACATTTGTCAAAATTAGCATAAAGTTTTTCCATACGAAGAGCCACAAAAACATTTTTAAGATGCCCTAAATGATATTTGAATTATTTACTATAGATCAAAATATCATCAAAATAGACAACCACAAACTTGCTAATGAATTCTTTCAACATATAGTACATCAAACACATATAAGTACTTGGAGCATTGGAAAGACCAAAGAGCATAACACATATAATTGTTGTTTTGTTTTGAAACCGGGTTTTCACTTATCACCCTCCCTTAGTCTTATTTAATAACAACCAAATTTAAGATCAATTTCAGCAAATATACAAATGCCATGAAGCTCATCAAGTAAATCATCAAGTCATGGAATTGAGTAGCGGTACTTTACCGTGATGTCGTTGATTGCCCTACAAGCAACACATATTCTCCAAGTCCCATCCTTCTTGGGCACCAACAATACTGGAACCGCACAAGGACTTAACCTCTCCCTAATATGTCCCTTTGCTAGCAACTCTTCCACTTCTCACTGAAGTTCTTTTGTCTCCTGTAGATTGCTCCTCTAAGTTGGCCAGTTTGGAATGATAGCTCCGAGAACAAAGTTAATTTGGTGTTCTATTCCCTTTAGTGGTGGCAAGCCTCCGAGTGTCTTTTTTAGAAAGACATCTTCATACTCTTGAATGGTAGCTGCAGTTGCTTGAGACAAAAAAAAAAAAAAAAAAACAACTCGTTAGTAGAAAGGGTGTCAATAGTAATAGAAAATGCCCCTTTGAACCCAAGAAGTAAAACAAATTCTTTTGCTTCAATGGCCTCTATTATTTCAGTCTCTTTAGCAAAGAAATTCGCTCTTTTTTTTCCTCCACACTCTTTTTGGTCACTCTTGTCTTTGATGAGCAAAGGTTTTTTGTCCCTGTAATTTTGCTCTCATCTCTTTTTCCTCCCTCTCAAGTTCTTTTCTCTCCCTCTTTTGCTTTTGTTTTTCACTCTCTGTAGTTTTCTTGTTTTCCTTTGCCCTTATAATCTTTTGATCATTGTTAACCTAGCTTGGAGTCAATGAAAGCAAAGTATACTTCACTCCCTCCTTGTAAATAGTAGGGGCATTCCTCCTCTCATCATGTTTCATATGCCTATCATATTGTCAAGGTCTCCCTAGAAGAAGGTGTCCTACTTGCATAGGTACCACATCACACAATACACTATTTTTGTATTGCCCCATATTAAATAAGACTAGCACTTCCTCATTCACCCTCAATTCCCCACTTTCATTCAACCAATAGAGTCCATAGGGCTTTGGGTGCTTCTTAGTTTCCATTCTCAATTCTTCTAGCAAGCTAAAACTAATAACATTGGTGTAATTTCCACTATCAACTATGACACTACAGGGTATGTTAGTAATGAACCAAATATCTCGTATAGAAAATATTTTCCTTTTGTTGGTGTTCGACTTCTTCAATGGCTTGGGAACTCAACGATCTTCTAGCAACACCTAGCAATAAACAATTTTGTCCCACTACTACTCTATCATCAATTGTTCCATCATTTTCTTCCCCTTCTTGATCTTCACACTTTCTCTCCCCTTCATCCTCTTCATCTTTTGAGACTTCTCTAATATCATTGGTGTACATACTCATTTTGCTTGGACACTCATAGGTGTTGTGTCTATAGCTAAGACACTTGAAACACTCGATATCTCGATTTCTTTGAGGTTGCTCTTAAAACTTCCTTTCTTTTTGTCCCAACCCTCTCTTGGTTTGTTCACTTCCCTTCGTGATGGTTTATGAATCTCTTTCTTCCTTGGATTGGTTTACTTATGGTACTAGTGTTATGAATGGTAGGTTTCATAAATGATCTCCTCCTTCCTTGTTTCAACCTTGATTGCCATATGCACCATCTCTTCTAGAGTATTATATGAATGCAACTCTACTATATTTTCAATCTCCCTATTCAAACCACTCAAGAATTGTGCAATAGCAGCTCTAGGATCTTCATTGATGTTGGCTCTTTTTATAGTAGACTCCATCTCCTTATGATAGTCTTCAACACTCTTGTTATCCTGCCCGAACACTTGTAACATTTTATACAACTCATTGTAATAGTGAAAAGGAACAAACATATTCCTTATTAAGTTCTTCATCAACTCTCAAGTAGTAATCGGTTGATCCCTCATTCACCTTCTTTGAGTTGACATTTGATCTCACCATACTACGGCATACTCTAAAAAGCTAGAGATAGCCAACTTCACCCTTATCCTTTCACTATATCGATGGCATTCGAACAAGATTTTCATCTTTCTTTCCCACTCAAAGTATAATTTTCGATCACGTTTTCTAAGGAATAATGGCACATTCATCTTTATGCTCTCCATTTCCCTTTCTTCATCGTTTTTCTCTCTTCTACCACCTCTATTCCCAAATCCCCTGTTTTGATACCCATGGTCCTCTTTATATTCTTCCTCATCCTAATATTGCAGTCTCTCAAAATCCCTTTCCAAACCTCTCAAATTATTCCCATCATGTCTCCCATTAATTCTTTCTTTTTCTCCTCTCATACCTTGCCTTCTCCCTTTTCTCATGGGTACTTGTTGATACCCTCCTAATGAATGTTCATCCCATGTCTTACCTTGTTGTTCATATACTAGAGGTGTGGTTTGGTATTAATCTCTCATCCTATAGCTAACATTTGGTCTTTGCCCTTTCCTTTAAGCAACCGTTAATGCTTGTTCTTGATTAGATTGTAGGTCCATTAGCGCCCATTGCAAATTATCAAACACATTTTGTATTGTTCTCATCATCTCTTGGAGACTTTTGAAAAGCCCTCATATCATAAGATCCCTATTAAGCCATTGATTTGGTAAATAGAAAAGATTTCAAGTAGTATTCCTTAGAAATAAAAGAAATCCTCACAAATCACTCTCTCACATATTTCACTCAAGTAATGATTACACAATCCTTGTGTTTACCTCTCCTCAGGGCTTTCGTCAATATAGTCTTACCCTCGTGCCTTTTTCTCAATTCTCAATTTTCCTCCAATGTTCTTTCCACAAAACCTTCCAACTTAATTAGGTAAGTAATCCTATTAGTTCAATCCAACAAACCCCCGAAGAAAATTAAGTAGGTGGTCTTAGTTGAGGCCAACAAAAGTCAAGGAATGCAATAAGACAAATCAAACAAATGTATGATCACAAGACAAGTAAAGTTAAGAAAGTCCAATTTTCAACAAATAGGAGTGCTCTTAAGAGTCAATAAAATAAGAATTGCAAAAAATATTATGAGCCCAAATAGAATTAGAGTGCCTAGTACAATTCAATTAGTTAGACATAGCAATAATGTTTAAGAACATTTGATCAACTTGATCATCCCAATTGCTCAAAATGGTCATGTTCGAAAGGCTTGATCCGACCAAGAAGGAAGAAGAAAAAAATGGTCATGTTTGAAACATAAATTTTGGCCGTGAGAGAGAGAGAGAGAGAGAGAGAGAGAGAGAGAGAGAGAGAGAGAGAGAGAGAGAGAGAGAGAGAGAAAGAGTGAGAGTACTAGTATACTATATTAAAGATTGAAGAGGAAAGAAGATGAACATAATCGTTCATGGTTACCTTGAGAAACTCTTTGAATCTTAAAGAAAAATTCTGATTTTTAATCCGATAGCTGAATTTTGT
Organism: Voacanga thouarsii; assembly: GCA_026120185.1. Taxonomy (NCBI): domain Eukaryota; kingdom Viridiplantae; phylum Streptophyta; class Magnoliopsida; order Gentianales; family Apocynaceae; genus Voacanga; species Voacanga thouarsii. The sequence goes on from JANUWF010002002.1 coordinate 911,783, forward strand.
TTTTAGTGTTTGACGTTATAAAATTACAGAAATGGATTCTAAAGGGTGAGTAGATGTGATCTGGAGTTTTTGGGAGAGATTGGAGGTGTTTAGGGTGGTCTTAGGTGTGATGAATGGTGGTGTGTGTTCTTGGTGTTCTTGGAGAAATAGAGAGGATGGAGAGAATACTAGACAAAATTTGCTGAATGATGTTGGCCGAATGGTTAGAGGAATTCTGGTGATTGAATTTTCAGATTAAGGAGAAGAAGGAAAGCTGGTTGTTTGAAATCCAAAAGAAGTAATTTAGGGAGTGAATTAAGGTAGAAGATATGGTAAGAATGGTTTGGTTGATGGAGGTTCTTAGAGCTGCTATGGCCGACTGGAATTTGCTAAAGTTTTGCGGAGATGAATGAGGTTTGAAAGAGCTATAGGGTCGTCAAAATTCTGAGTGTTATGGTGGAGGAAATTTCTGGTTGGTTGAGGCTTAATCCTTGGAAGTTTTCGTGGAATAATTTGCTGAAATTTTGAATTCCAATTGAAAGCTTAATTGTAGTGATTGAAGGAGTGGCTATGGAGCTCTTTCGTGCAGATCAATGGAGAAGGGTGATGAAGTTCATTTCATGGCTGACTAAGGTTATTTTCACAAAAAGTTGAAGTGGTTTTTCGGACAAGGTTGAAGAGGGAGCAAAGCTGGAATTTCTGGTTGTTTATTTGAATGGTTTGCTGGAATTTTTGTGCAGATTTTCTGCAATGTTCCAGCCGACTTGCAGAAGGTTTGAAGGGTTATTGGAGGGTCCTTTAAGGTTGGTTTCCAGCCTTCTTTATGGAGGAAAGACAGGGATGAATTACTGGTTTGAAGGTAGAAGAAACAGCTTAGTTTTTGGACTTCTAAGTTGCGAAATTGTCCAGGATTTTTTTTCCTGGTTTGCACAGCTTTGTGCAGTCCAATTTTTGGCCAAAGGTTTCAGTCTTCAAGCTGAACAAATTGGCTATTTTTCTAGCAGTATTTGAGTGAGAAAAATGGCTGAAGTTTTCGAAGGTTGGACTGACCAAGAAGTTGGAAAATTTCCAAATTGCTACATGAAGAAGATGAACACTTATGGAGTGGAGTTTGAAGGTTCAATCATGGAGATTAATTCTCTTGGGAACCTTCCTTAACTCCTTCCCCATTTTTAGTGAAAATTCTATTCTCAAATAGGCATTTTTGAAACTCCAAGATCAAAGAACCTTGCTGAAATTTTTGGAATTAAAATATGGATTTGGATAATTGAACAAGCTTAATTGGTGAAGAATTTAAGGTAAGTTAGGGAACGAAAAGGTCATGAATCCCTTAAGAATTTTTGTAGGGCACAAGAGTAGGATTAAGACATTCCCTTCATGTCTCCTCTAGGATAACACTCCTACTTTTTCTTATGGCATGCAAGGCTGAAAATATTCCACCCTTCACAAAAATAAAATTAATCATACTAAAACTTAAATGATGGCATTTGAACTCAAAACCTTAGAAATTAATTCCAAAGCTCTAACCCCTAAACCACAACAACTTTTATGCTTAATTTCTCTCCTAAATATTCTTCCTATTTTATCCTCAAGCTATCTCCCTATTTCCACTTCAAGCAAAATTACCATTTTGCCCTTCCTACTTAATAAGGACAATTAAGCCTTCTAAACTATAAATCACAATTCCAAATCACATAAAATCATTCAAAAATATATTTATGCATGCAAGAAAATATGATATGCATCCCGATCCCCTTACTCTAAGGTTGGTTTTAGTTGGGGTTTCACATCCTCCCCTTCTTAGGAGAATTTCGTCCCGAAATTCAGGCATACCTCTATCTCAGATTGGGATAGTTCCACTTTACCCACTCTTTTGTTTCTCATGTGGCATCTCGCGTGCCATAATGCTCCCACTGAACTTTTACTATCGGTATCTGCTTGTTCCGAAGAGTCCTGATACTCTGGTCCAATATTCGCACGGGTTTCTCCACATAGCGCAGGTCGGGTTGTAACACCAACGGCTCATTATTCAAAATATGACTGAGATTGGGATTGTATTTTTTCAGTTGCGATACATGAAACACGTCGTGAATTCCTGTCAGTCCATCCGGCAAATCCAATCGATACGCCACCGGCCCAATTCTCTCCTTTATTGGGAACGGCCCCAAATACCTCAGATTTAGCTTCCCACCTTTCGGATGCTTCAAGATTCCTCTATTCGGTGTCAGTCTTAGGAATACACTATCTCTCGCCTGGAATTCTAACTCTCTGTGCCTATTGTCTGCATAGTTCTTTTGTCAGCTCTGTGATACCTTTAACCTTTCCCTGATTAACTTGACCTTGCCTAACATTCCCTCAACACAGACTTCTCTGGATTTGCTTATATGTCCATCTTCTGACCAACTCTAGTATAGCGGTACTTGACATTTGCGTCCATACAGTGCCTCATACAGAGCCATTCCAATCGAAGTTTGATAGCTATTATTGTATGACAACTCCGCATACGGCACACATTCGATCCATTTTTCCCCGAAATCCAGAATACACGCTCTCAGCATATCACCTAGTATCTGTATAACCCTTTTCGACTGCCCATCGATTTGCAGATGCGCCGTCGTACTGAACTTCAGACTCGACCCCATTGATTCTTGAAACTTGCCCCAAAAAAGAGATGTAAACCTCGGGTCTCGGTTAGAAACAATACTTAAAGGCACCCCATGCAGTTGGACTATTTCTCGCACATAGGTCTGAGCCAACCTCTCCATGGAGTCTCTTATATTCACTGGTATGAAATGTGCTGATTTGGTTAGTCAATCCACCACCACTCATATGGTGTCCTTTTGGGTCCTCAATGTAGGAAGTCCAGTAACAAAGTCCATGGTTACTTCCTCCTACTTCTACTCAGGTACTGCAACGGTTGTAACAGTCTAGCTGACTTTTTGTGCTCCGCTTTGACCTTTTGACAAGTGAGACATGTCGAGACATATTTGACCATGTCCCATTTCATTCCAGGCCACCAATAGGCCCTTTTCAGATCATATTACATCTTGACCTCTCCCGGATGAATGGCGTACTTGCTCTTATGCGCCTTTTTCAAAATTTTATCCTTCAATTGATGCTCTTTGGGTATACATAACCGATCTCTGAAATACAAAACTCCCACTTCACCTTATCGGAATTCACTGCCTTGCCGTTTAAGCTCCTTGTCCTTGAAAAGCTGAAATTTTGCATTACTTTGCTGGGCATCAATAATTTCCCGCCTTAGATTTGGTATCAACTTCAGGTTACTAATAATAATTTTCTCCTCTTACACTTCTGCTTTTCTATCCAACACATCCTGAACCACTTGAATCTCTTACACCCTTAGCTTGACCATACTGACTTTTCTACTCAGGGCATCAGTAATAACGTTAGCCTTCCCGAGATGATAATTGTTTGGGAAATGATACTCTTCCAAAAATTCCATCCACCTTCACTGCCTCAGATTCAAGTCCTTCTGGGTGAAGTTGTACTTCAGGCTCTTGTGGTCAGTGAACACTTCATATTCTACCCCGTACAGGTAGTGTCGCCATTTCTTTAAAGCGAACACAATAGCAGCCAACTCTAGGTCATGCGTCGGGTAGTTGATTTCATGAGGTCTCAAATTCCGAGAAGTATAGGCGATCATCTTCCGATCTTGCATCAAAACTGCTCCCAATCCTTCATTGGAAGCATCGGTATGTAGAGCGTCAGGCTTATCTATTTCTGGCAGACTCAACACTGGTGCTGTCATTAATCTCCATTTTAGCTCTTGAAAGCTCCTTTCACATTTTTCACTCCAAACAAATGGTACGTCTTTTCTCAGCAATTAGGTCATAGGCGATGCAAGCGTTGAAAATCCTTTGATGAACCTCCTATAGTAGCTAGTCAATCACAAGAAGCTTCGAATCTTAGTGATGTTCTCTGGTTGCTTCCAGTCTGACACTGCTTCAACGTTTGCTGGATCTACCTTGATTCCATCCTTGGTCACCATGTGGCCAAGAAATGCCACACTATCCAGCCAAAATTCATACTTGGTAAACTTGGCAAAAAAGCTTGTACTCCCGTAGCTTCTCTAATACTAGCTTCAGATGTTCTGCATGCTCCCCCGGACTCTTGGAATAAATTAAGATGTTGTCAATAAAGACCACCACGAACTTGTCCAAATAGGGTCAGAACACTTTATGCATCAAATCCATAAATACTGATGGAGCATTGGTTACCTCGAATGGCATTACCAAGAACTCATAGTGACCATATCTTATGTTGAAGGCCGTCTTGGGGATATCCTCCTATTTTATTCTCACTTGAGAGTACCCTTGCCTCAGGTCTAATTTGGAGTTGCATCTGGATCCTTGCAACTGGTTAAACAGCTCATCAATTAGTGGTAGGGGATACTTATTCTTGATCGTCAGGTTATTCAAACCCCGATAGTCAATACACAGCCTCAGAGTCCCATCCTTCTTCTTCACAAACAACACAGGTGCTCCCCAGGGCGACGTGCTAGGTCTGATGTATCCTTGCTTCACTAACTCTTCTAACTGCTTCTTCAGTTCTTTCAGCTCTGCCGGTGCCATCCGATATGGAGTCCAGGATACTGGCTCTGCTCCTGGAACTAGGTCAATGGTAAATTTAACTTCTCGGCTGCGAGGTAGAGAAGTGAGTTCCGTGGGAAACACATTGGGAAAATTCTTTACTACCTCGATATCCTCCAGAGTGTACTGGTCCTTCGGCTTGTTTATCACATAAGCCAAATATCCTTAACATCCTTGCTTCAACAATTTCCGAGCCTTAGCCCCGGCTATCAAATACTTCAATTCCTTTACTCTCTTGCAATTGAATTCCAACACATCATACCCTGGTCTAACGAACTGAACCGATTTATTCTTACAGTCTACCAAAGCCTTATGCTTTGCTAGCCAATCCATTCGCAATATCAAATCATAATCATTAATATCTAGTACTATCAAATCTCCCTCCAAGGTTTTTCTCCCCACATCAATTTTACAATTTTGCATATACCGATCTATTTGCACTATCTTCCCCAGAGGTGTACTCACCAATAAGGTAAAAAGTAGCTCTACTCCATTCTAACCCAAATAACATGCATAGTTCTTGTTTAAATAGTAATAAGTAGATATAGGGTCTATCAATGCATTAATAGAACGTCCTTGGATAGTAAACGTACCTTTCACCACTGCCGCATCATTTCCAACCTCCTCTCGGTTGAGAGCGAATACCTTCGCTTTCACTTGAGGCTTTGGTGCTCCATTCTTGGATGCTCCCATACTATTGGCTCTATTGGCCCCCGAATTCTGAGGTGAATTTCCTTGCCTGACTGGTGAAGTTTAAGGCAGGCGTTCCACAGGTGGTTCGGGTCCCCGCAGTGGTAACATTTCCACTCACCTTCTTTGGACCAACAGTCCTTCTCTGTGTGGCCTCTTTTTTCACATTGCTGGCATAACAGAAGGTTCTGCATAGGACCAGCTGGTGCTGTCTGAGCTTGCTTTTCCCGATTCTACTACTGCTGGTTGGTGGGGCGCTTGTTAGATTGCTACATCTAGAAGTACCCTTGCGGTTACCTTGGCGGCTGGAAAAGTCACGATGCCATTCTGCTGCGATCCTCATTTTCTGTCCAGGTTGCTGCGTCTACGGCCCTCGAATAGGTCATTGGTGGAGAAGGTGCCAACGCCCTCCGCAATTCTTGCCTCAGTCCCTTGACAAACTACCTCGTTCTATTCTGCTCTGCTCGATGTCCACTAGCCTCTTGCAGTATTTTGATAGCTAGGTGAACTGTGCTTCGTATTGGGCTACCGCCATACCTCCCTGCTTTAAATTCTAAAATTCGTCTTCCTGTTTTTCCACTATCCACTAAGCGATATACTCAGCTCTGAATGCTTCCACAAAATTAGCCCATGTCCAGTCCTGATCAGTCATCTCCCAATCATCCTGAATCCGCTGCTACCATATCCAAGCTGGGCCCCTCAAACGGAATGCAACAAACTTTACCATTCTCTCCTCAGCGTACTAGAGTGTAGTGAATATGTCTTCCATATGCTCTATCCATTGTTTAGCTTTCTAATCCTGCTCAGCTTCTCCTAAGAAGACGAGTGGTTGAAATTTCAGAAACCGCTCCAAGGCTTCATCCTCTCTCTTGGGATTCCTTTACTCAGTCAAAGTCTATAGAATTTCTACCATCTTGCTGAATGCTTGCCCCATCGTCACTTCAACAGGTGTTTTAGACCCCATTTCCAAATCTGGCTTACTCTCAATTCCCCAGTTAAGTGACTGCATTTGGGTCGTTTCAACCTCGGGTGCTATCGGTTTTGCCTCCAAGAGTCTCCTGCCTGATGTAGCTACACGGTGCTTGGGTGCCATTCTAAACCATACCCATATGATGAGTTTGTGCATTCAATGATTAAATCATTTCAGATGAGCATGCATTCACATTCAAGTTTAAATAATAAAAAATTAGATGCAAGTAAATATGATTGGACCTTTCCTCCATAAAGAAGGCTGGAAACTAGCCTTAAAGGACCCTCCAATAACCCTTCAAACCTTCTACAAGTCGACTAGAACATTGCAAAAAAATTTTGCACAAAAGTTCCAGCAAGCCATTCGAATGAACAACCAAAAATTCCAGGCTTGCTCCCTCTGCAACCTTGTCCAAAAAACCATTTCAACTTTTTGTGAGAATAACCTTAGTCAGCCATGAAATGAACTTCATCACCCTCCTCCATTGATCTGCATGAAAGAGCTCCATAGCCACTCCTTAAATCACTCCTTCAATCATCACAATCAAGCCTTCAATTGGAATTCAAAATTTTAGCAAATTATTCCATGAAAACTTCCATGAATTAAGCCTCAACCAACTAAAAATTTCCTCCACCACAACACTCAGAATTTTGGCCACCCTATAGCTCCTTTAAACCTCATTCATCTCAGCAAAACTTCAGCAAATTCCAGTCGACCATAGCAGCTCCAAGAACCTCCATCAACCAAACCATTCTTTCCATACCTTCTACCTTAATTCACTCCCCAAATTACTTCTTTTGAATTTCAAACAACCAGCTTTCCCTCTTCTCCCTAATCTGAAAATTCAATCACCAGAATTCCTCTAACCATTCGGCCAACATCATTCAGCAAATTTCGTCCAGCCTTCTCTCCATCCTCTCCATTTCTCCAAGAATACCAAGAACACACACCACCATTCTCCAAGCCTAAGACCACCATAAACACCTCCAATCTCTCCTAAAAACTCCAGATCATGTCTACTCACCCTTTAGAATCCATTTCTATATTTTATAACATCAAACACTAAAAATAAAATTCTGCTATCGGATAAAAAACCAGAATTTTTCTTGAAGATTCAAGAACTCTCTCAAGGTAACCATGAACGATTATGTTCATCTTCTTTCCTCTTCAATCTTGAATATAGTATACTAATACTCTCTCTCTCTCTCTCTCTCTCTCTCTCTCTCTCTCTCTCACAACCGAAATGGTTGTTTCAACCATGGCCATTTTTTCTTCTTCCTTCTTGGTCGGATCAAGCCTTCCAAGCGTTTGGATTCTCTTGAAACTTCATCAAGGTAGTCATCAATCGAGTATGTCTCTGTAATCCTCTCCTTAATTCTAAAATCATGTCTCTTGGATATTGTTAGAAAATGATGGAATATGATTGGAGATTGAGTATGTGTTTAGATGAAGGAGTTCAGATTGGAGCATGAGGATGATTTGTCATGGTTGAGTTTTACGATGCTTGGTGGTTTGTTACATGCTCTTCATGTCATGAGTTAGTATGAATGATTAAGCATGATAGAAATTATGTCACATTTGGTAAATAGGGTTTTATGTTCTTATATTCTTGTTGAAGCCATGAATATGATTATGCTTAGTGAAGTTTGGATCATGTGATGGTAGATATAGATTTAAGTCTTTATTCATGAATTGAATGGTTTGTTGATTGGTATTAGAGTTTATGTCCATGATTCTTGTTAGCCATAGGAAAAGTATGATCATGACCTTGTTGATCATAAACTATTTAAGTTAGCCAATTTTATTACATTAATAAAAAAAATAAAATTAATACTATATTTTCTTCCAATAATTTCGAAAGCCCTAGGAAGCTTTGGAATTGGATTGTTAAATGAAATAGTGATATTTTAGCCAAATGAATGATGTCTTTATTAAAATTAATATATATAAATATTTATATATAATAATAATATTAAATAAAGCCCTTTATATATATAATCATAATAGGTAAAATATTAATCTAATAAGTCATATATTCATAAATACTAGTAAAATTTATTTATTACCTTATGATCAAAATTAATAAAATTTACTATTAATTTTATTTACTAATTATTTTCTATCTATTAATTATTAATTAAGAGATTAGTAATAATTTATTATTTTTAATAAAATCATCTAAGACTTAGGACCTTTCATCAAATAAACCCTAGTTTATTTATTAATAACAAAGATTTATATTTGAACCTATAGCTTATTTTGCAATTCCTGGTTATTTTATTATCAAGCTAGATTTATTTTATAAAACCCTTTTATCATCTAGCCTTAAAGTTTGGGACATTAGGGTCATGATTGTAGTAAGTTGAATTAGGATTATTTATGGAAGCGAATATGGCTTGAGTTTAATTATGGCTTGTGTTTACCCCAGACGGGGTTAGGTTAGCTTTGGGAGATCTTTGAATTAGCTCAAGCAAAGAATCAGGTAAGCTCCTACATAAAACTTATTTGCTATAAAAAGGTTACTATGGGAAGCCAAACGCGAAGTGTGTGAACACTCATTTTTGTAAAGGCAATTAAGGACTATTTCCTTTATTGTTTCACTCAAACAAATTATTTGAAAATCAACAAGCAGTTTTACTCAAACACCACACTCTTTGTAAAACCAACTTTGACACGAACTTTAAAAACCCTTAACTACTATTTCTAAATAAAGCAATGTTTTATCAGTTTTCTCCTAAGTGGAACAATCAAATGTTGAGTACTCAATAAGGGTAGACTAGTAGTACTAGTTTCGAATAGAAAGAGCGAGTCTTCTGGTAGGAGGCCACCTCCAGAAGATGAACTTAACTTGGAAAAGCAAAAGTACTATTTAGTCATGCCCGTCCGAGCTAGCAAGTTTTAGTCATGTGGACTGTGTGTCCAGAATGGACAACCAGTTTGTTTGGGTGTAGAGAAGGAGGAAAATCTTACCTGATAGGCCGTACACCTACCTTTTGTCAGTCTGCACAAAGTGTGGCATTCTGACCGTTATATGGATATGGGGCCCAACGTGTGGTAACCTATGGCCGCCCATTTAAGTGGTTGTATTTATTGTGAACTTGTATGGTTTGAAAAGAGGAAAACGCCACTCTTTATTTTAACCTTATTTATTACTTGCCAGTATTTTCTTTTATGAAATTTTTACAACTTGCATGCATGAACTGTTTTACCTGAAAACTCAAAGCACACACGGACTTACTGAGATTTTTATCTCATCACCTTTTCATGCCATGATATCAGGTCGATCCTACTATGGGGATCAGTAGCTAGACTGTTGCCTTCTTGAAGACTCTATGTTATTTATTTTATATGTTGCTTTGAGAGATGATAGTGTGCAATTTACTTTGGATTTGTTTTTAACTGCCAGAAGACTCACTTTTGCTCTTCGAAACTAGTACTACTAGTCTACCCTTATCGAGTACTCAATGTTTGATTGTCCCACTTGGGAGAAAACTGATAAAACATTGCTTTATTTAGAAATAGCAATTAAGGGTTTCTAAAATTTGTGTCGAAAGTTGGTTTTAGAAAGAATTTGGTGTTTGAGTAAAATTGCTTGTTGATTTTCAAATAATTTGTTTGACTGAAACAAGAAATGAAACAGTCCTTAATTGCCTTTACAAAAATGAGCATTCACACCTTTCGTGTTTGGCTTGCCATAGTAACCTTTTTACAACAAATAAGTTTTATGCAGGAGCTTACCTGATCCTTTGCTTGAGCTAATTCAAAGATCTTCCAAAGCTGACCTGACCCCACCTGGGGTAAACACAAGCCATAATTAAACTCAAGCTATATTCGCTTCCATAAATTATCCTAGTTCAACTTACTACAATCATGACCCTAATGTCCCAAACTTTAAGGCTAGATGATAAAAGGGTTTTATAAAATAAGTCTAGCTTGATAGTAAAATAACTAGGAATCGCAAAATAATTACTAATAAGCTATAGGTTCAAATATAAATATTTGTTATTAATAAATAAACTAGGGTTTATTTGATAAAAGGTCCTAAGTCTTAGATGATTTTATTAAAAATAATAAATTATTACTAATCTCTTAATTAATAATTAATAGATAGAAAATAATTAGTAAATAAAATTAATAGTAAATTTTATTAGTTTTGATCATAAGGTAATAAATAAATTTTACTAGTATTTGTGAATATATAACTTATAAGATTAATATTTTGCCTATTATGATTATTTATATAAAAGGCTTTATTTAATATTATTATTATATATAAATATTTATATACATTATTTTTAATAAAGATATCATTCATTTGGCTAAAATATCACTATTTCATTTAACAATCCAATTCCAAAGCTTCCTAGGGCTTTCGAAATTATTGGAAGAAAATATAGTATTAATTTTATTTTTTTATTAATGTAATAAAATTGGCTAACTTAAATAGTTTAGGATCAATAAGGTCATGATCATACTTTTCCTATGGCTAACAAGAATCATGAACATAAACTCTAATACCAATCAACAAACCATTCAATTCATGAATAAAGGCTTAAATCAATATCTACCATCACGTGATCCAAACTTCACTAAGCATAATCATATTCATGGATTCAACAAGAATACAAGAACATAAAACCCTATTCACCAAAAGTGACATAGTTTCTATTATGCTTAATCATTCATACTAACTCAAGACATGAAGAGCATGCAACAAACCACAAAGCATCATAAAACTCAACCATGAAAAATCATCCTCATGCCCCAATCTCAACTCCTTCATCTAAACACATACTCAATCTCCAATTATATTTCATCATTTTCTAACAACATCCAAGAGACATGATTTTAGAATTAAGGAGAGGTTACAGAGACATACTCGATTGATGACTACCTTGATGAAGTTTCAAGAGAATCCACACACTTGGAAGGTTTGATCCGACCAAGAAGGAAGAAGAAAAAATAGCCATGGTTGAAACAACCATTTCGGTTGTGTGTGTGTGTGAGAGAGAGAGAGAGAGAGAGAGTATTAGTATATTATATTAAAGATTGATGAGGAAAGAAGATGAACATAATCGTTCATGGTTACCTTGAGAGAGTTCTTGAATCTTCAAGAAAAATTCTGATTTTTTATCCGATAGCTGAATTTTATTTTCAGTGTTTGATGTTATAAAATACAGAAATGGATTCTAAAGGGTGAGTAGACATGATCTAGAGTTTTGGGGAGAGTTTGGAGAGGTTTGGAGTGGTCTTATGCTTGGAGAATTGTGGTGTGTGTTCTTGGTGTTCTTGGAGAAATGGAGAAGATGGAGAGAGTTGGATGAAAATTGCTGAAAGGTGTTGGCCGAATGGTTAGTGGAATTTTGGTGATTGAATTTTCAAATTAGGGAGAAGAGGGAAGGCTGGTTGTTTGAAATTCAAAAGAAGTAATTTAGGGAGTGAATTAAGGTAGAAGATATGGTAAGAATGGTTTGGTTGATGGAGGTTCTTGGAGCTGCTATGGCCGACTGGAATTTGCTAAAGTTTTGCTGAGATGAATGAGGTTTGAAGGAGCTATAGGGTGGCAAAAATTCTGAGTGTTGTGGTGGAGGAAATTTCTGGTTGGTTGAGGCTTAATCCATGGAAGTTTTCATGGAGCAATTTGCTGAAATTTTGAATCCCAATTGAAAGCTTAATTGTAGTGATTGAAGTAGTGATTTAAGGAGTGACTATGGTATTCATTCGTGCTAATCAATCGAGGAGGGTGATAAAGTTCAGTTCATGGCTAACTAAGGTTATTTTCACAGAAAGTTGAAGTGATTTTCGGACATGGTTGAAGAGGGAGCAATGCTGGAATTTCTGGTTGTTCATTCGAGTCGTTTGTTGGAATTTTTGTGCAGTTTTTTTCTGCAATGTTCCAGCCAACTTTCAGTGAGTTTGATGAGGTATTGTAGGGTCCTTTAAGGTTGGTTTCTAGCCTTCTTTATGGAGGAAAGACAGAGGTAAATTATTGGTTTGAAGGCTAGAAGAAGTAACTTGGTTTTTGGCCTGCTAAGCTACGAAACTGTCTAGGATTTTTTTCCTGGTTTGCACAGCTTTGTACAGTCCAAATTTTGGCCAAGGATTTCAGTCTTCAAGCTGAGCAAATTGGCTATTTTTCTGGCAGCATTTGAGTGAGAAAAATGGCTAAAGTTTTCGAGAGCTGGACTGAGCAAGAAGCTAAAAAATTTCAAGATTGCTACATGAAGAAGATGAACACTTATGGAGTAGAGTTTGAAGGTTCAACTATGGAGATTAATTCTCTTGGAAACCTTCCTGAACTCCTTCACCATTTTCAGTCAAAATTCTATCCTCAAAGAGGTATTTTTGAAACTCCAAGATCAAAGAACCTTGCTGAAATTTTCTGAAATTAAAATATGGATTTGGATAATTGAAAAAGCTTAATTGGTGAAGAAATTAAGGTAAGTTAGGGAACAAAAATGGCATGAATCCCTTAAGAATTTTTGTAGGGCACAAGAGTGAGATTAAGACATTACCTTCATGTCTCCCCTTGAATAACACTCCTACTTCTTCTTATGGCATGTAAGGCTAAAAATATTCCACCTTTTACAAAAATAAAATTAATCATACTAAAACTTAAATGATGCGATTTGAACTAAAGACATTAGAGATTAATTCCAAAACTCTAATCACTAAACCACAACAACTCTTGTTTTTATTTTCTCTTCTAATTATTCTTACCATTTTATCCTCAAGCTATCTCCCTATTTCCACTTCAAGCAAAATTATCATTTTGCCCTTCCTACTCAATAAGCACAATTAAGCCTTCTAGACTATAAATCACAATTTTAAAGCACATAAAATCATTCAAAAATATATTTATGCATGCAAGAAAATATGATATGCAACCCGACCCCCTTACTCTAAGGTTGGTTTTTAGTTGGGGTTTCACAGTATAGGTAGTGGGTGTTACACATTTACTTTATAATATGAGGAATTATTTATCTTTCAGTTTGTTTTCTTTACTTTCATGTAAAATAACTGTTAGATAAAGTCCCTAGTACAACACTGTGGTAAGGAAATTATTATGTGAGATTTCTACTACATTGTATAGTGTGAGTATTTAAATAATCCCTAGTCGTAGTATTAATGAGATAGAAAATCATTAATACACTAAGACTAGCACATGTTAGACATCCTAATTTGATCAGGTGGTGGTTTTGATATTCATGAGTATTGTGATATTCAATATTAACACGTAGATGCTTGTTAATAGAATAAGTACATTGGATGACCTAGCTATGAAATGATCACATGGATGACTATTTAGTGATAGTGATAGAATCTCACCATAGCAAACATGATAGGAATCGCCCAGGACTAAAGCTCAATCCAAAGAAAATGAACGGGCGACCAGGCCACAACTCATGGCACCTTGGATAAAGATGATTTTCAAGAGGATTCAAGGAGGTTTTCAAGGCAAGACAATAAACTCAACAAACCAAGGACCAAGAGATATGAGAAGAAAGGGCTTGAGCAGGAGAGAAGAGTGATTGGTGCTCAATTGGAACAACACACCATATGGAGGGCCAAGAAAATTAATCAACTAAGTTCTAACAGTTCGAAGGTAAAGGCTAGGATGATATGGGTTCAAAAAGGGTTCCAAAATCAAGTAAAAGAAGTTGGAATCACAAAACAGTGGATACCGGACAGAGCACACCCGGCGCCAGCTTGAGCAAGTAGACTGGTGCGAACTGGGGCTTCAGAACCGACCCTGACCCGATTCGGACACTGCCTAATTTTTGCACGAATTTGTTGTTTTGCAATGTTTTGTCTCCAATTAAATTTTGATGATTTTTATTATATTTTTACTTATTTTAAAGCATGTAATAGGGCCTCAATACTTGTATCAAGGCCATCTAATTCCATAATTAGTTTACTAAATACTTAGATTGTGTCGGGGGATATAAATATCCTATTATAGCCTTGTAAACATAACTTTTGATATTTTGGAAGGAGAATTTATATTTTTTTCTCTAGAGAGAGTTCTTGAGGGTGATTCCATTAAACATCAAGACTAAATCAAAAGATTTAGTCCTACATTTGATCTTATCTCTAAATCTTTAGGGATAATCTTAACTCCATCTCTATTCTTTTGTGCTAGGTTGCCTAGTGTGTTTGATAGGATTGAGTTAAGTGCCTTCAAATTCCTATCTTTGGTGTTCTAATCTTTAGTTAGATTTGGGTGTTAAGGTGTCTTGAAGTAGTATAGATTCACAATAATATAAGAATGTTAATTTCTTTGCATTTTGGTGTTCTTCTGTGTGAGCTTGTTAGGGTTCGTGTTCTTGAGCTTAATCCACATTTGTTGGAGCTTTCCAAGATCATATTAAAGTGGTATTAGAGATAGAATTGTATTGATTCTAATCAACCAACTTTCTTTGGGTTAAGGTACAATCTTCTTTAAGATTTGTTGAGCATTTTCAATTTTCATCACTTTTTCTCTAGCCATTTTGGAATTCTTGAAACTCAAGATTATGCCAAGAACTTGATGCTAAATTGATCCTATTTGTTGTTATAATATTTGAGGAATATTTTAGCAGGAAAAATTGTTGATTTGAAGCTCTTATTGCTGCAAAATTCTTATTCTCGTAACTATATTCCTAACAATTTTTGGGGGTTGAAAAGTTGAATTTGTGCCATGAAAATATTGTTAATTTAACCCTATATTATATGTTGATGTTTGAGGAGTCATTTAATGTAAAAATTTGTTGATTTGGGGCAAAACTAAGCTGAAATTTTCTATACTAAATTAATCTACAGGAATGCACGGAATATATATTTGATATAATGTCCCAATGAATTGTGATTGCTTATACTTAACTACCAAAGTTTCCATTCATGAAGTATGATGACTAACTTTATTAGTAGAGTGCATTTGTGAATTTAATTGGTGTCTTGTTGATGCCAGAAGATTTGTTCACATAGCATTTATCTCAAGTTTGGAAAAACATTTGCACATCTTGAATTCTTACTAATATTTATTAAATTTGCTTGTGTCATCATTTTCTCACGTGATTGTTTAATTGCTGAATTATGTTCTTGAGGTTGTGATAGCACCACCTAGTTTAACAAGTCTTGAAATCCATGCATTTTCCTTGTTGCACATCAAGTGTTTGATAAATTGCCTTTAAGACACCTTTCTTTCTTATCCCTTAGAATTTAGTTGACTAGTAGAACTAAATCCTTTGAAGTGGAAAAGAGTTGGGAAGAACTTGAGTGTGGAATTGAGAGTTTGAAAAAGATAAGAGGGAAAACACATTGTGATAAAAGACAAGAAGAGTGCAAACAAGAGTAAAGAGTGAGCACTAAAAATTGAGTGTAAACACACGAGTGAGTAAAGTGAGAATTCTCTTGTGTTTTCTGCTTACATTTTAAGGTATTTCTCTTGAAAGAACTTCACAATGGCTAGTTGGAGTGAAAGTCAAGGGTATGACAATTATGAGGAGTCTTGCTATGGTGAGAGTAGTTATTGGGAATATAATGAACATGAGGAAGAATATGAGGAGGATAACTATGAGAGCATGGGATATTTGGATGAAGATGATGAGGGGCTAAGTACAAATGGAAGGAAATATGATAGCTATGAAGGAGACCTTAGGGCAAGTGATCAAGAATGTGAGAACTTGAGTCCTATGGAAGATTAGAGTAGGGGGAGTGAAAACAATGGAGAATCTTATTTGAGTAGGGAAGCATATGGTAGTTTTGAGG
Organism: Voacanga thouarsii; assembly: GCA_026120185.1. NCBI lineage: Eukaryota > Viridiplantae > Streptophyta > Magnoliopsida > Gentianales > Apocynaceae > Voacanga > Voacanga thouarsii. The sequence goes on from JANUWF010002002.1 coordinate 927,785, forward strand.
AACAAAATTGGGAATATAAAGATGAAGAACATAGGAGTAAGGAATATTAGAATGAGGAAGTTTATGTGGGAGGAGCACAAAAAACAACTAAGCATGGGGTGTAAAAGAACTTGAGGGGGTGTGAATGTAAAATGTGTGAAAGTTTTGAGCACACTTCTTATAATTGTAATAAAAGTGTTAAACTAAGAAAGAGGATTGTAGTACATAAGACACCGGAAGAAGAGGTCCATGAGAAGAAAAGCTATAATTGTTACAATAGTAGGAGTGGTGGCCATTATTACTACAAGAGCCAAAGTTTGCTTCAACGACTAAAGAGAATGAAGAGTTGCAAGGAAGAATAGGAGAATTTCAAGCATCTACAATCATGGTGCAATAAGAGTGTAAAAGAGGATTGACTTGTGAGATTTGTTGTAGTAGAAGGCACACAAAGGTTGATTATCCAAATAAAATGGAATATAAAGATTTTATAGGGTGCAAGAAAATGAAGAAAAAGTTGAGAAGGTTGAACAAAATGTGATAATGAGAGTAAAAAAAGATGAAATTACATGGATTTGAGAATGAGGGGAAGCTAGAAAATGAGGCCAAGTGCCAAGGAATGCTCAATCAAAATGATGAAGTAATGCACGAAGAAGTTGAGAAAAATGATGATGAGATTGATGAGGAGCTTAGTGATAATGAAGAAGAAGAAGGGGATCTATTGGGTTCAACAAATGGGGTAACAAGGAATTTTACAACATTTTCTTTCTCCTAGAGGATGAGCCAAACTCATTAGGAGTGTTAGAAGAGAATGAGCAAGAAGGAGTAGAGCATGATGGTGTTGAATTTGTTGAGGTAGATCTAAAACAAAGGAAGAAAAATGAGTGTTGGCTAGAAGGGTTGTATGAACAAATGAGGAATGAAGCTAGTGGGAGAAAGCCATCTACTATAACCTTGCATGAAAACCCCAAGACTATAGATGAAAGGAGCATAAAGAAAGGCAAAGCTTTGCTGGGATCACAAAAGTGTAGGGACATCAAATGCTATAAGTGTCTAGGATACAAGCATTCCTTCTAAGAGTGTCTAAATAAGAAGATGGTGTTCATAAATGTCCAAGGTAATATCTCATCCAGTGAGGAAGAATGTGGTGAGGCATTGGAAGAAAATTTTGAAGAGGAAGAACGTAGAAAAAGGGGAATTGTGATTGAACCCATTTTTTCATTGACTGGAGTAACAATGGATGTTGAAAATGCTTGTGAGGTTGTGGAAGAAGGAGAAAATTCACAAAGAGAGAATATATTTTTTTCAAGGTGTCTAATCAAACAAAAATCATGTAGTGTCCTCATTAATGGAGGGGGTCGTAAAAATGTGATTAGTGCTATATTAGTGGAGGAGATAGGAATAGAAACATTGAAACACCTTAGACCTTACAAGTTACAATGGTTGAACAATTGTGAAGAGGTAACGGTGAACAAATAAGCCAAGGTTGCCATTGATATGGGAAAATATAAGGATGAAGTGGTTTGTGGTGTATTTCCCATGTATGTAGAGCATATTTTGTTAGGAAGACCTTGATTTTTTGATAAAGATATAGTCCATGAAGGGAAGAGGAACACTTATTCTTTGAGGAAAGGTAGAAAGAAAATCACTCTACTTCCCTTATCCCCTAGTAAGGTTTTTAGAGATCAAAATAACTTAAGGGAAAAAGAAAAGGAAATGAGAGTGGGAAAGGAGAGGAAAAATAAAATCAGTGAGAAAAGAAATGAGGACAAAAAAGGAGAGAAAAGGGACGAACAAAAGAAGGGGGAATAAGAGGTTAAGGTGAGAGAAGGAATAGAGATAAAAATTGAGGAAATGAAGGAAAATAGTGATGAGAGAGTAGTGACCACCTCAAGTTGGAGAGAAAAAGAGAAGAGAGAAAAACAACAAGACTAAAAAAGAAAAGGGAAAGGAGGTAAAATAAGAGGGAACATGTGGGTAGTGAAAAGAGAAAATATAGAGAATGATGAGGTACAAATGTTAGTGTTATGCCCTAGAGGCAATCACTTGTACATTGTGTATGACACATTTTTTAATAAAAGGCATTATTTATCTTACAGTTTCTTTTGTTTACTTTTAAGTAATATAACTGTTAGATAAAGTTCCTAGTACAACACTGTGCTAAGAAAATCATGATAGAGATCATGATATGAGATTCCTACTACACTGTATAGTGTTAGTACTTAAATAGTCCCTAGTCGTCGTATTAATGAGATAGGACATCATTAATGCTTTAAGACTAGTATGTGTTAGACTTCCTAATTTGATCAGGCAGTGGTTCTCATATCCGTGAGTATTGAGATACTCAAAGTTAACACATGGATACTTGTTAGAGGAATAAGTTCATGGATGACCTAGCTATGAGATAATCACATAGATAACTATTTAGTGACAGTGATATAATCTCAATATGGCAAACGTGCAAGTATCCTTAGACTTGAGATCTCCAAGATACTTTGTTTGCTGAGCATTGTGCTTTGATTCCAATCTCTGGAGTCAGATCGAGGGCCGCCTATGGGATGGATATTAGGTATACTGTAAGGTAAATGAAAGTAGTTAAGAGGGTCATTAAAGGATTTACCACTCCTACTAGTAGGGGCGAATCTCTCACTGCCACTTGTAGGAATTACTACTCGAGAAGTCCTTGGCCAAGGCGTATGTGTATTGCAATTAGTTTCAATTGATACACATCTAGAGTAGTGGGTTCTTGAGGCAAGTATTCTTTTATTCGGGCTAGAATTAATTCTGGAGGGAGTTGGCACTAATTCCGTACTCCAAACCGAATGAGATATTGTATAGTGAAAAGAGTTAATTGCACTGTAGTTTGTTATTGAAGGGTTCATGTCAAGCCACTTAACTTCCTAGACTCTTTGGTGGTCATGATGTGTTGCTAGATACCGCTTGATCTGGGAATATGGGTTTATTAATTGATGAATTAATAATAAACCAATTCTAATTAGAATTAATATGATGAATTCTAATTAATTAAGGATTATTAATCTCAAAGACGTTTGGTTTAATTCATGTTCGCTACCAATTGACCGAGAAACTTAATAGGTCACACATAATAGAGGATTCTACACTCAAGATGTTATTTGATAATATAGTGGGGTTTATTGCGAAAAAAAGAAGTTGTTGTGGCCAAATTATAATTAATTATAATTTATGGGCCAATTTATAATTCTGTGAACTTGAGGGGTTCCAATTACAAATTAGAGAATTCTAATTGTTTAGAAATCTCAGATATGGTTTTATGTGGAGATTTTCGGGTGACTTCATGGGTCACACAAGAAAAACAAAACATGAAAACCAAAGGACACATGAAACAACTCTACAAAAACCAAAGGGCATAAAATGCCTTATGATCTTTTGTTCACTTCTCTGTCTCTCTCGTATGAGTCTCTCCAAGAGAACACCAAGACTCTTCATCTTCTTTTTCTCTGGTTTTGCTAAACAAGAAGAACAAAGAAGAAAGACCCTAGCCACCATTGTTGTTTTCTGCTAGCACAGAAAATCTTGGTGTTTGAGTGTGATCCTCCATGTGGATTTTTTTTAGAGATAATCATACACTGTGATTATAGTGGTTGGACATTCAACTTTCGTGGTGATTTTTCATGAGGATTGCTAGATCGCTCACAATTATCAAGCTTGAAGAAGGAAAGAATTTATTTTCCACACGATCAAAGGAAGGTAAAAACTGTTATCTTTGTTATCTATATATGTCTTGTTTTCCACACATATGCGGATCTTGGGATGGTATCTCGTTTTATTCTTCCGATGCACCGTATATGATACGCGAGAGATACCCAACAACAAAGCCATGGCATTTTACTTTCATAAAAACTCTCTTGTTTGAATTCTTATAGAGGTTTTGATTCAAGGACGAATCCTTTCCAAGAAGGGAGAAATGATAGGAATCGCTCTAGGCCTAAAGCTCAATCTAAAGAAAGGGAAAGGGCCACCAAGCCACCACTCATGGCACCTTAAACAAAGATAATTTTCAAGAGAATTCAAGGAGGTTCTCAATGCAACAAACTCAACAAACCAAGGCCTAAGAGATATGAGAAGAAAGGGCTTGAGCAAGAGAGAAGAGTGATTGGTGCTCAATTGGAACAACACACCATATGGAGGGCCAAGGAAAATAATCAACCAAGTCCTAAGAGTCCCAAGCCAAAGGATAGGATGATATGGGTTCAAAAAGGGCTCCAAAATCAAGCCAAGAAAGCTAGAATTGTAAAATAGCGGAGACTGGATAGAGCACACCCTACGCCGGCTTGAGCAAGCATACCCGGCGCTGGCTGAATTGAAACATAGCGGATACTAGATAAAGCACACTCGGCCTCGACTTAAGCAAGCATACCCGGCACCAACCCCATTCTGGAAGCAAGGAGCTTCGAACTCAAGCCACAGTGGGCATCGATTGGGGCTTCGGAACAAGTGTCGGCCTGGTTCGGACACTCCCCAATTTTTGCACAAATTTCTTATTTTGCAAAGTTTTGTCCCAAATTAAATTTCCACAACTTTTATTGGGTTGTTACTTATTTTAAAGCTTGTAATAGGGCCTCAATACTTGTATCAAGGCCATCTAATTCCATAATTAGTTTACTAATTACATAGATTGTGTCGGGGGATATAAATATCCTATTATAGCCTTGTAAACATAACTTTTAATATTTTTGAAAAGAGAATTCATATTTTTTCTCTAGAGAGAGTACATGAGGATGATTCTCATAGGTGATTCCATTAAACATCAAGACTAAATCAAAAGATTTAGTCCTACATTTGATCTTGTCTCTAAACCTTTAGGGATAATCTTAACTCCATCTCTATTCTTATGTGCTAGGGTGCGTAATGTGCTTGATAGGATTGAATTTGGTGCCTTCAAATTTCTATTTTTGGTGTTCTAATCTTTAGTTAGAATAGGGTGTTAAGGCGACTTTGAAGTAGTATAGATTCACAACATCACAAGAGTGTTAATTTCTTTGTATTTGGTATTCTTGTGTGTTAATTTGTTAGGGTACTTGTTCTTGAGCTCAATTCATATTTTTAGAGCTTCCCAAGATCATTTCAAAATGTGCAAGTATCCTTAGAGTTGAGATCTCCAAGGTACTTTATTTTATGAGCATTATCCTTTGATTCTAATCTCTGGTGCCAGATCGAGGACCGCCTATAGGAGAGATATTGGGTACAATATGAGATAAACAAAAGTCGTTGAGATGGTCAATAAAGGATTCAGCACTCCTAATAATAGCGGCAAATATCTCATGGCCACTTGTTGGAATCATTACTCATGAAATCCTTGGCCAAGGTGATTGTGTATTGGAAATAGTTCCAATTGACACACATGTAGAGTAGTGGATTCTTGTACAAGTACTAATATATTTGGACAAGAATTAATATGTATTTTGGAGGGAGCTGGAGCTAATTTCATACTTGAAACTGAATGAGATATTGTATTATTAAAGGAGTTTATTGCACTGTAATTTATTATTGAAGGGTTCATGTCAAGCCACTTGACTTCCTAGACTCTTAGGTGGTCATGATGTGTTGCTAGATACCGCTCATAATCTGTTGAATATAAGTTTATTAATTGATAAATTAATAAACCAATCCTGATTAAAATTAATAGGTTAATTCTAAATTATTAAGGATTATTAATCTCAAAGATGTTTGAATTAATTCATATTTTGCTGCCAATAGATTGGGAAACCTAATATGTCACACACAATTTAGGATTATGTACTCGAGATGTTATTTGATAACATTAAGGGTTAATTATGAGAAGTAGAAGTTTTTTGGGCCAAATTATAATTAGTAATAAAATTTGGGCAAAATTATAACTGTATGAACTTGTAGGTTCTAATTATAATTAAACAATTCTAATTCTTCTAGAATTCACAAGACATGTGATCTGTACTTTTTCCTAGGATTGTTCCAGAAGAATATGCTGTGGTTGTTTTTTGAAAAATTACACAGAGAAAATCTATTCTCTGGGAGTTTGATATACACGATTCTCTTCTACTCTTGTCTATTAGTCACCCTACCCGCCAAGAAATTCTCCTAACAGAGAATTTTTGGCTTATTTGAGAGCATACATCGTGTGGATATTGTTAGAGGGAGTCTTACACTTAGACTCCAGTGGCGACGACGAGGAGCTCTGGTATTGTTGGATCACACCACGAATAGAAGGAAAATTTTCATTCCTAGAGGCAACGTAAGGTATATTTTTCCTTCACTATTTCAATTCCTTTTTCGCATAAATAAGATCCTCAGTAGGAATTCTATATTTTCCTCCATTGCACAACTTGCATTTGCATGACAAAGATTCCTAACAGAGATATCCATTGATTTGTTAGAAATAGGAATTTCATAACTCGAGAGAGAGTAAGATTCATAATTGAAATCTTACCGGTATTAGGATTGAGAATCAATCAATTTAAGGGTATTCAACACGTATTTAGCCCACTATTTTCTTCAAATCAATAGCCCCAACTATTCACTAGGGAAAGTCCGTTGGAAGCTTTCCTAGTGGTCCGGTATACAAATTCTTTAAGAATGATCTTGGGTATACCCAACAAACTACTCTTATGTTCAATGGTAGGTATCCAATACCAATTACATCAAACGTAACTATTAGATCGTTAGATGATCAATATCTTTTAATCTTAAAGCACTAAGTACTACCCCACCTTAGCATTTAATATTCTTTATACTCAGGTATGCCCAATTGGGATAAAGATATTAGTTAAATCCAACCCATTAATCAGGAATCATATTCCATAGCTTTAACATGTTCAATATCGAGTAAGCTTGGATATGCCTAACAACTTAATTTCGAAAAAGAACTCTTGTTATTGCTATATTAATGGAAGGCTTTAGATTTAATATTATTTAAGGGATTTTAATTATTTAATTAGCAGTTTCATCGTTTGGTATACAAAATATCAACACTTTGATATAATTGCAATAGACTCAATTGCATGGCTTAGTTATGGACTTTTCTAAATTAATTTCCTTGAGCCAAGAAGGAAATTAATTTTGGTCAAAACCTATGTGTTCATGTATGTTTTGATAAGAATGTCTTATCAACTTCTTAGTTCACCTTAATCGACATCTCCATAAATTTGTAAAAAAATTTCTAATCTTATCTAACCATGTGTAATCTAATAACATAAATTTCTAATAAAGATACCTTGAATTACATTATAAGGGATTTAGATAAGAAGAGAAATTACAAAAGAATTATAGAGAAAAGCAAGACAATCATGCCCTATTTATTCAAAACAAAGCGGTAACTATGCATGACACAAAATTAATTAATCAAAATTATTTGGTCTAAGTCCATAACCATGCCAACATGCCAAAATCATGGTTAAATATAAAATAAGCAAAATAAATAAACATGAAATATAAAATTTCAAAATTATTATTTTGAAAAAAAAAATAGTCCTAAAATCAAATTTTAGGAAATTTTTGTGAGTCAAAAGCCATTATTTTGGAAGAATTAATATATTTATTTCCAGAATCAAATTTTGGAAACTTTGTGAATCTTAAATCTAATTTTAGAAAGAAAAAAAAAACTATTAGGTCCATTTTGAATTAGAAAAACTTACTGTGGGTTAAAGTAAAAAAAAAAAAAGTTATATATATATATATATATATGAGAGAGAGAGAGAGAGAGAGAGAGAGAGAGAGAGAGAGAAATAATATGCAAACCCTGCGGGCTTGGGAGGAAGAAACAAATTGCAATTCGCAATTGCAATGCGAATTGCAATTGCAATTGTTAGTTGCAATTGCTATATAATTTTAAATTTTTTTTTACATTTTTTCTTTTCCTTTCTGGAAATAATATCCAGATTTCTTTCGATTTCCTTTTTTTTTTTTATTCTCTGGAAACAACTTTCTTAAAATAATAATAAAAAAAAAACATCAGTTTCCTTTTCCTTTTCAAGACAATTAAATTGGAAATAATTTCCAATCAATTAAATTTATGTAAAGCATTTTTTTCTCCTTCATGGGGACGATTTTTTTTTTGTAAAAACAAAATAGCAATTTCCCTTTTGTTCCATTGCTAAGCAAATCGAAATAATGCATTATGCTGTTTCCATTACAGCTTACGAGAAAAAGGACACAATAATATGGAAACGATTTCCTACTTCCTATTTGTTATTTTTATATTAGTATTATTTTTATAGAAATAATTTCCAAGGCTTTCATAAATCCTTTTAATGAAATCAATTTCAGTAATTAATATACGTAAAATAACAACAACAACAACCACCCACAAAAATGAATTTCCAAAAACAAAATTTTACATGAAACAATTTTCATGGATCCAAATATAATTTTGAAACAATTTTAAATTTTAAAATATTTATGAAACAATTTCATAATGCTGAATTTATTTTGAAACAATTTCAAAATAATAATAAAACCCGTAAAACACATACGAAAAGGCTCTGATACCATTGTTAGATTTCGATCATGCAAAATCAAATAATGCACAGTGAAAAATAAAAACGAAATCCACGCAAATGATTACTCGTATATAATTAAACGGGTCAAAAGAAGGGAATAAAAATTTATTACTTAAAAAATGCGGCTTTTAAAATTTTCCTTTGCCCACGGAGCCCTTCCGAGAATTGTTCGAGTCAAAAACCACCAAATTGCAAATGTTGAAATTTCTCTAATATTAATCTATACGAGGATGTACTTAAGAACTATCAAAAATTTCTGCTAGAAAAATACTATGGCGGCTAGGGTTTAATTTTGGAGAGAAAAATAGGAAAAACTGATTTTCCAAACAACACATTGGTGTTTTCGAAAGGGAAAAACTTCTATAATTTTCTGTAAAGAAAAGTAGGAAAAAACCGACTCTGGATGCACACTCAAAGGACGTCATGTTCTGGTTTAAAAAACTAGCACCTCTGTTTTCTCAAACTTCATTTTGGAAAATTTATTAATCTAATTATTCCGTGAACTATTTTTGGAAGCCTTCGTCCTTTTCCTGATGCTTTCCAGAAGCATCTATTGGCCTTTTCAAATTATGGGTTTGAGTTCATATAATTCCAATTATGCCCCTTGAATTATAACACAAGCCTTTTAGATATTTATAATTTCACCGAACTAATTCTAACAATTTATAATTAAACCATAATTATTATTTCTTCTCACGAATTAACCTCATAATATTATCAAATAATACTTGAGTACCAATTCATCTATTGTGTGTGGCATATTAGGTTTTCCAGCCTATTAGTAGCAAAATATGAATTAATTCTAATCACTATATAATTAATAGTCCTTAATAATTAAAATTAACATATTAATTCTAATTAGGATTATATTATTAATTTTTAATTAATAAATTCATATTTATCGGATCATGAGCGGCATATAGCAATACATTATGACCGCCCAAAAGTCCAGAAAGTCAAGTGACTTGACATGAATCTTTCAATAGCAAAATATCAATGCAATAAACTTCTTTTAGCATGCAATATCTCATTCAGTTTAGAGTATATAATTAGTGCTAACTCATTCAAGAATATTAATTAATTCTGGCCCGAATATTTTAGTATTTTTTCCCTGAATCCAATACTCAACATGTGTATAATTCGAGCTATTTCCAACATATAGTCACTTTGGCTAAGGACTTCTCGAGTAATGATTCCTACAAGTGGCCTTGAGATCTTTGCTCCTACTATTAGGAGTAGTGAATGCTTTATTGACCATCTCAACTACTTTTGCTTACTTTCAGTTGTACTTAATATCCATCTCATAGGCGATCTTGTAGGAACTTTAGAGATTGAAATCAAAGTACAATGCTTAGCAAACAAAGTACCTTAGGGATCTCAAGTCTAAAGGTACTTGGACGCTTTCCATGATGAGATTCTATCACTGATAATAAATAGTTATCTATGTGATTATCTCGTAGTTAGGTCATCCAATGTACCCGTTCAAGTAATAAGCATCTACCTGTTAACTTTGAATATCACAATACTCACAAATGTGAAAACCAATACTTGATAATATCAAGAAGTATAACACGTGCTAGTCTTGATGCATTAATGATGTCCTATCTCATTAATACTATAACCGGGGATAATTTAAATACAAATACTATTCAGTGTAGTAGAAACCTTACATCATGATCTTTATCCGAATTTTCTTAACACAGTGTAGTGCTTAGGACTTTACCGAATAGTTACATACACATGAAAGTACAAATGAAACGAACTATAGGATAAAAAATATCTTTTATTAATAAATGTACCATATACAATATACATGTGATTGTCTCTAACGCATAACACTAATAATTTTCCCTTTCTCTTTCCCTTTATTTCCTCTTGGCAGTCCAATCTAGGATTAAATTTCGTTACCATTTTTGGAAGTTGTTTCCAAATCAATACCACATCTTAAAATAATTTGATTTCCTTAACCATTCTAAATTTCCATATTTATATACTTATTTAGGTAATTATATGATAATTATTTCCATTTTGTTCCAAGAATAATATTCATGGATTGAGGGCCCTCCTAGCCATCACATACCTTGTTTAGAGGAGTAGAATTATTCTTTAGATAAATTAGGAACTTTATTTCCTTCTTGTTCTAAATTTAAAATTCAAATCCTTCCCTTATTTGGTCTTAGTGTAGTCGGACAAGACCTAGGCTATGTTTGGTATAACTGTTTTGGGAAAGTAAATGAGGAGGAAAAATAAATATGGAGGTAAATAGTACATTTACTTCATTTGGTATGACGTAGATGTGGAGGGTAGGTAATTCTAGAAGGGGTATCACCCCCCCTCCCATATTAGCATTTCCTTCCCTTCCAATTTGGAGGAATTGAGAGAGAAAAAATAAAATGGGAGCAATAATGACAATATTAAACCCATTTTTTACATTCAAATTTTAACAAAATAGATAATGAGGGATAAAATAATATATTCAATTAATTATTCTCTCTCTTCTTCCCTCTCATTTTGCCTCTTTTTCCCTTCATACCAAACAAAATAATGGTAAATGCTATTACTTATCTTAGTGGAAGTAAAATTGGCCTCTTCCCCTTCCCCCTTCCCCTTCCCTCCCCCTCCGCAATCCAAATAAGGGCTTAAGGATACTTCCCTAATTCTCTATTCAAATTTAGGGACAAATATATTATGTACAAAACCTATCAATGTTGGAAATTATCCATTCATTTTTTTTGGGATTTTGAATTTATGAATTTTAGGAGATAAGTATCTCTTTTTCCTCTTTAATTCATTCACTTATCAATTCTCTTTCCAAGACAAAGTATTGATTTCATTTTTCTCTCTGCAAAATTTGGTAACAAAGATTGTGTTTTAGAGATTCTACCAAAGCTAAGAAATACTCCATTCTTTCTAGGATTTCAGACCAAAGTTCCAGCAATGGTAGTTGGGATTTTCGCATACCATAATCATCTAATCACTTCCAAATTATCTTATTCAATCAAGGATCATTTAGCAATAGGTTTGGTAAGGATTTATACTCCCAAACTGGATGGACAATACCAAAATTACAGCTTCAACTTTGCAACCTGTGTTGGAAAAACATTTGGTAAAGAATTAGGAGAGGGAATCCCCTTTCATTTAGCAAAGGAATTATCTACTTTCCTTTTCTAGTTATAAAAAATATCCACCTAGGTTTTCCTTCTCCAAAATTTTCCCAAATACTACTTCATTCCTTTTCCTATTCTACCTGAAAAACACTAGGCCAACACTCAAAGATTTTGGCCAAAGATCCTTCAGCACGTGCAAACTGAAGTAATCCAATTTCAACCATATTAAGCTACTCAAACATAGTTGCCTTTTGTAAAAAATAGCAGCAAAGAACTGTGGCTACCAAATCTCTAACACCACCAAATTGTTCACAGCTCAAGACCAATAAGCTTTTCTGTTTTTCTTGCACAAACGAAACCATTTTATCCACTTTTTTCTCACCATTTTCTCTCTTAAAAATCGTGGAAGCAAACATTAGGCTGTTCAGCCACTTCAAACATAGCAACACTGAAAAACAATCCCCTCCCGCCTTCTATCTTTTTCCATCTTCTTCCTCCATCACCTTAGCTGAACTACCATCCTAATAATATCCTCAAAATACCGACTTTCTGTCCTTATACCCCATCAGTCACTCTCCCTTACTTCTCTATCAAGGGAACCAAATCCTCACCCTAATCATTTCTCCAACCGATGCGAACCTCCCGTACGCATAAGAAGAGTCTCTCGGCCTCCGTATTGTCTTATTTGCATTTTCTCTATGGAAAACTGCACCGCACACTCTCCTTTCTCCCTAAGATTTGAGCTACCATCAAATACCATTATTTTTATCCCTACTCTACTCACAACAAGGTAAACCCCTTCCTTCTCTCTTTTAAGCAAACCAAGACCCTTTGTTCGATTTTCCTTTTTCCCTTTTGAATCATTCGGCTTATTTTGCAAGGCGAAAAGCATGCCAATTTCCCAAGAATTAGGCACCTCAAACTTTTTGAGGACAAAACAGGATCTAAAGCTTCATTTAAATAAATCTTAGACCTTATGATTTTAGACTATTTGTTCTTAAGAGTTTGCTTTAGGGTTAGCATGATTATGTTAGCCTATTATGTATTTATGGGTAGAATTTAATTTGAATGGTTGTAATCTGTGAATATGGTGTTGCAGGATGAAACATCGATCTATTAGAATTAGGGCATACATTTGTTGAAAATGATAGTTTTGGCTTTTGGCTTAATGTGTACATTGCATATTCTTTATAATTAAAGATAGAGTGAAGAACATGTATTGTATGACCAATGTTTTGCTTCACTTGATGTGGTGTATATATGATCCATTTTGAGTATTGTGTGGTTCAAAATCTATTAGCTATACTAAACTATTCAGGAATTATTTGTGCAATTGGTAAATAAGCGGATTGTATGTTCTTAAATTGGTTTCTTGAAATAATTATCATCCTACGTAATAGTATACTAGAATTATCATCTGCTGATTAAATACAATTTATTAAACATTAAATTTCAATTTTCACTGCTTGATAAATTATTTGGTCACCATTTACCTTTATTTAACTATCTTATATTAGATGTTAAATATTAAATACTAAATTTTTATTCGTGAAAAATTATTATTAGTTATTTATTTATCAAATATTAATATTTGAATATCTACTAAGATTGATTGATAAGTACACACACACACACACACACACACACGCACACACATTTATGTTGTGAATGTATATTAATATGCTTTGATTGGGTGTATGAATATACGTTATTAGATATAGATTTTAATTTTGGATTAATTTTGTTCTAGACAGGGTCGAGATGTTGGATCTAGTTGCACTGTGATTTAGATTTACCCAAAGACTCGAATTCGGTGAGTCCTTGCATAACCACTTGTTAAAAGACTCACAAACTCTACAAGTCATTGTGTTAAATCCTTCTAATTACGATTTAAAAAAAATATATCAAACATGGTAAACTCACATTTTTGGCACTAAATGTCATTCTTAATAAAGTATCATTTTTCTTTGAAAAAAATATGATATTTTAGATCATTTGTTTAAATACACGTTACCATGTTTGAGTGATCTAATAGCTTGGGTATTTTGTTGAGAACATCCTAAATCAGGTAAATGATTCGTTGAGTACTCAATTAGGACAGCCCCCCCCTTTTGGACAGAATCAAAAGACCTCACCGCCTTTCGTTTGATATATCCGAAATCATTAAAGTGATATTTACAAATTCTGAGAGCTAAGGCTAGTCTCTTAGTATGCGGCCACCTCTGGGAGATAGACTCTTTCAGGATGAAATGCTAGCACTAGTAATTCAGGCCAGTGTGTGTTAGCACTATAGTTTGGGTGGAACTATTGACCAAGAATGGACGACTGATAAGTTTGGGGTGAAAGATGGAGGAGCATTCCTCCCAGTGGGCCAATTACCCACTTTGCTGTGATGCATAATTCACAGTGGCTAGTCATGACACAAGGTTTCAAGACTTCTCAATTATAAAATTATGTTGTTATGTTGTTATGAGTGGTTGGTTTATTGAAATAATCCTGCTTTGGTTATCCAGAATACAACTATTTAACTTGTGAATTAATGCAAAACTTGGAACCAGTCAGTGTTTACAGGATTGATCACTTGCAAAAGTTTTCTGTAAGCTATTTATGTAAAATTTGCATCATGAAGAGATTTTCCAAAACTGGTCCATATGTACATACTAGACTTATTGAGAATTTCTTTCTCACACAATTTTCTCTATCATATTTCAGGAAGTACTGGACCTAAGGTGGGAGACTATTAGAGATAAGTGTTGTTCAAGTTTGCATTGCTTATTTTTTTGTGATTGAGGAGGTGTTTGTCCTCTAGATGCTATTTTATTTACGTCATAGATTTTGGTTTTGAACGCTTTATGTTTGTTTTTGAGACCTTGTAATAAGTTTTGATATGATATATTTTTATGTTAAGTTTAATACTTTTTCTACTTTGCGTAGTTATAAAGACCCTTGGTTCTAAGGACAAAGCGACGTCCCTGACCCTTTTCGAGTCTCATAGTAGCGGGGTGTTGTAAGTGGTATCAAAACCTAAGTTTAGGTTTTACCTTTTGTCGATGAGGATTTATTGGTTGAAGCTTTTTTGATCTGGTACTGACTATTGTGTCTTTTGTGTAGAAAATGGTTAGATGATATGTGCTAGCGGTGAGATCATAGCCTCTCATGTGTGGACCTCATGCACCAGGACCTCCACCCTCTTCCCCTCCTCCTCCCTTTGAGTCGAAGTCGAAGTCTGACCTAGACATACCTGAACCGGAGAGTGATAAGGAAGAAGTAGAAGTAATAGAGCCTATTCTAGTCTAACCTAAGTAGGAGATTGACCTGACAACCAATAGTGACGACTTGGGAGAACTAGACTTTAAGTAACCTAAGAGTGATTGGGAGGAGTACATGGCTTTACACATTGAGTAGGCTAGACTGGCAGAACTCAAGGGGAAACGCAAAGTAGGGGAAAGTTCAAAGGGGTTTGAAGTGAGTAGGGAGATTCTTGATGGACCTAGTAGGAAAGGGTGAGTATTTGAGATTTATAGATAGGAATCGTGTAGACTTCTTGAGGAACACTGTGGTTGACTGTTTGGACCTTGAGATAAGGAGTGGGACGATGAGTGACCTAGGAGAGACAGTTTGAGCACTCGGACAATGAAAACCCTTAGTAGTATTCTGTTATTTAAGCTCAATAAGTCCGACAAATAAACAATTGCAATTTCTCTATTTGAATACTTTTATGTATTACTTTATTTCAATAAGTATGACTTGAGCATTCAATTCTTTCTTTGTAGAAGCATGCTGCATATGAATGCATGCATGGGTGAATTTCCTTATTATACCTGTTATAACATATTGTTGATATTTCATGTATTTACTTTAGCATTCAATCACTTGAGGCAAAATACTTATCTACTCTCTATATAACCTTTAATGAGTTCAATGTGTCTGTAACGTGAAGATAGCACCAAGATATAGAGTAACTTCCCAAGGAAGAGGGAGACGTGCAGCAGTGCCCGTAACTCCTACATTCGTGACCACACTGCTTCTTATACCTGAAGGGGAGCTGGAAGCCAACCAAGGATAGGGAGCTAGAACTGAGGGATTAGAGGTAGTGTTAATAAGGTAAGTGTTCAGTAAGATGATAGAGCTCCACCACACCCTGTGTGAGAGGAGAAACTCCCGAGGAGAAGATGAGGTTCTTAAATGGTTCCTGAAATTCTAGCCACCCACAATTCTTGGGGAGGCCAAACATGACTAAAAGGTCGAGCAGTAGACTGAGCAAATAGAAAACATCTTTTTCACACTGCAATACTCTGAGCAACGTATGGTAAGATTTGTGGTCTTTGTACTAAGGGGACCCACATGTGACTGGTGGTAGCAAATCTAGGAAGAATAGAGGTGGACTGGTGAAGAATGGATCTAGGGAGATTTGTTGAGGCCTTTAGAGCAGAGTACGTTCCTCAATTGGAATGGATCTAGGGAGGATGTGTTGAGGCATTCAGACCACAATATGTTCCTTAATAGGTGGTGAAGAAAAGAGAAGACGAGTCCTAGAAAGTAAAATTTGGGGACATATCTACAGCTCAATAAGCTGCCCAATTCAACAAGCTCTCCAAATATTCCAGCGATTGGTGGACACAAAGTATAATAGGACCCAGTAATTTATCAAGGGACTCTGACAAAAACTGCGAAGAGCTCTAGTACTATTTCCTCCTACAACTTATATTGTCGTGGCCAACATTGCCACTAGGACAGAAAACGAGGACAATCGAATAACTCAGAGAACACTGTTCCCTCCGAAACAAAATAACCATAAACAACCCCTGAACAAGTAGTCAAATGATAAAGGGAAGTAGGCTCAAACCACACATTTAAACTCTGCACCAAAACTTCCCACATGTCGATTTGTAGTAAGTGGAGGCATATGGGAAAGGGCTGTTGGTCTAAGTACCTAACACGAAGTGGTACAACTGTGGACATCCTAACCATATAAAAAGGAACTACCCCAAGCCTCAAAGAGATAGCCGAATGAGTTATGCAATACCATTAACTAACAGGGGAAGTAACAGTAGAGTAACGGGAAGCGGTAGGTAGAAACCCTAAGTGAAAGTAAAGGATTTCACACTAAATTGAGGAGAGGTAGGTACGGATATGGCCGTGCTAGAAGGTACACTTTCTACCGGAGGTAATGTTATGAATGTTTTGATTGACCTTAGTTCGATGCACTATTATATTAATGAAATTCGTGTATCTCATATGGGTTATGTTGGGATGGAGTTGTATTATGTTTTATCAGTAAGTACACCATTGGGAAAGTCGGTGAAATTCGGTAAGTACATACCAGATTTTAATGTTCGGGTTGGGAGTGAAAACTTCAAAACTGTCCTCATTCTTATAATCTTCGAGGATTATGAATGGAGTTTATGGATAGATTGGCTATCTAAGCATGGTAATTAGATGGATTGTAAGGGCAAAACAATCCAATTTATCCGACCGGGACAGAATATATAGGAATTCAAAGGAAGTCGCATGAAAGAATTGAAGTGTTTCATAGCAGGAACTAAGGTTGCAGTGGGTACTTAGTCTACATAAAAATAAACCCAAGGATTAGTGCACACTAGAGGACACTGCAATAGCAAAGGATTATCAGGCTGTATTCCTAACAAAAACTGGACTTGCTACCTCTACCCCAGGAAGTAAAGTTTACAATCGATCTCATACCCAAAGCCAAGCCAGCATCGAAGACTGCGTATCAAATGGCCCCAGCGGAGCTGAAAATGTTAAAAGAGTAGCTAGAAGAGTTATTACAATATGGGTATATTCGACTCAGCACATATTTGTTTGAAGCCTTAGCACTTTTTGTGAAGAAGAAGAATGAGACTTTGAGGTTGTGTATTATGTATTGAGCATTGAACAATCTGGCAATCAAGAATAAGTATCCTCTGCAAAAAATGAATGAATTATTTGATCAACTTAAGGGATCTAATTCCTACTTGAAATTGGACCTTAGGCAAGGATCCTATCAGGTGCAAATCAAGGAGGTTGATATTCCTAAAATGACTTTTAACACAAGATACGACCATTATGAGTTCATGGTGATGCCCTTCAGAATGTGTAATACACTGGTAGTTTTTATGGATTTCATGTACCAGATCATCTAGCCATACTTGGACAAGTTTGTAGTGATATTTATCAATGACATCTTGATCTACTCCAAGAGTCTAGAAGAGCATGCAGAACCCTTAAGACTAGAACTGGAGAAATTAAGAGAGCAAAAGTTGTATGCAAATTTGATCAAGTGTGAGTTTTGGTTGGATGTCGTGGCTTTTCTCAGACATGTGGTAACGAAAGATGACATTAATATGGACCCTGCCAAGGTAGAATCCATCTCGAACTGAAAGCAACCAGAGAACATTACTAAGATTAGAAGCTTCTTGGGACTAGCTAGGTACTACAGAAGGTTCATTAAGGGATTATCCATCCTAGCTTTGCCAATGACCTACTTGTTGAGGAAAAATATTCTATTTGAGTGGAATGAGAAGTGCGAGACAAGTTTGCAATAGTTTAAGAAAAGATTGATGACTCTACTGGTACTGAGCTTACCGAAGAAGACCAAACCCTATGCCCTATACACAGATACTTCTAAGGAAGGGTTGGAGTAGTCTTGATGTAGGATAATAAGGTGATAGCTTATGCCTCCCACAAACTAAAGCCTTATGAAGAAAACTATCCCATCCATGAATTAGAGCTAGCAACGATTGTGTTCGCGCTTAAGAAGTGGCGCCATTACCTGTTTAGGGTGGAGTATGAGATATTCACAGGCCATACAAGTCTTAAGTACACCCAAAAGGACCTAAATCACAGACAACAGAGGTGGATAGAGTTCTTGGAAGATATCGGTGTCCAATAAACTATCACCCAGGGAAAGCTAATGTAGTAATTGATGCATTGAGCAAAAAAGCAAGACTTGCTAGATTGAGAGTGCAAAAGGTGAAGACTGTGCAAGAAGTAATCCCGATTGTAATACCCGAAGTCAAACCACTATTAGTTCATGGGGAAAGTCATGTATAGCATAGCATTTTATATTGTATTTGGTAATTTTGAACTATTTTTATGAAGCATATGTGATTTATGTGTTAGATATTTCATGGAGCTATTTATTTGGATATAGTTGTATTATATGAGGTGGTAGAGCTTTTGTTCTTATAAATTATAATTTAATGAAAGAGTAACGAAGTGAGTTGAATTGGATTTATGGGAATTTATTTGAAGAATATTTACACAAGAATTATTGTGGAATAGTGGTTAGAGCTTGCTGTGTATTCCTTGGTGACTTGAGTTTAAATCCAAACTCTTGCAAACATTTTCCTTCTTATTCCTAATTAAACTATTTTCCCCCTATTTTGTTCCCTCTTGGCCAAAATCCCTAAGGCTAGGCGCCACCTCAATTTCCCACCTCCTAAAATAAGGAATATGATTATTTTGGGGTTTTTGCTAAAAAGTATTAAAGTAAATTAAATTTCTATTATTTTATAGTTAGTATTTTATTCTAATATTTTAGGAATTTATTTCAAAATCTGAAATTTTCAAAGCCATTATCCAAAGGATTTATTTAGAAAATAGAATATAGAAGCATTTATCTTAGAAGCTATACTTTAGCTATTATTTTTAATAGCAGAAAAGTCTCTCCAAAATAATTTTCTTTAAAGAGTTTTAATTGAAAATAAAGAGATAATGTTATTTTCTTAATTGAAATAAATATTTCTTAGTATGAAGCAATTTTCGAATATTAGGATTCAAGAAGAAAGAAAAATTCAGCTTTATCATATAAAAACTAGATTTTATCTCTAAACATGATTATCCTTTAATTAATTAATTTTCCATAAATAAGTTAGGATATTAACTAAATAATTTCTTGAATTAATAACCTATTTTCTTTACTTAAAATTTCTAGAAAAATTAAAACCCTATCCACGACCTAATAGATGTTTTAATCCCACTCAAACTCTAAAAAATATAGGAGAAACTTACCATAAGTAATTTTAACCAATCAAAATTCTTTTAGCCAATTAAATAACTAGATTTTCTCCTCTTCTTTCACCCTAATTTCGGCCCCCATCATGCTCACACAACTTCACAAAAAATTCCAGCTTTGATGCTCTCAAATTCTTTCTTGTTTTAGCAAAAAATAACAACACAAAATCTATCACTTTTCTTGTCTTCTTTTCGCCAATACTAGAGCCAAAATTCAGCCTTCCTTTTCCTCCTTTTCTCTCATTATTTTGGCCATAATAAAAACTGGAAATCAGACATAAAACCCTTCCAAAAACTACTCAAATTCATCAACAGCAAGTGGAACCAAAAGCTGTTTTTTTTTTTTTCTTGTGATCAAGAGTCCAAAACAAAGTGAAACTCTTTCAAACACTAATACACCAAAACCTAACCTATTTTATTCATCAAACTAGCCTTCAATCAAACCCTAACCTCTCCCTAATACACAAAATTCCAGCTGCCACCTCTCCAAGAAGTTTGTCCATCTCCACCTCCAATCACCACCAAAATCGAAATCCAATCTTAAGGTACGTAACCCTTCAACATCCTTCAAAATTTATTCAATTATTCTTCTACTTTTCTCCAAAATCTAGAACAATAGGGGGCTGATTTACCCCTCTCTCATGTGACCTTTGAACTAAGGAAGCTAAGAGGAACCGATCAACACTTCTTCCTATAGTGAACTCAACTAAGCATCAAAGGCACTACCTTTGTTCATATTTGTGTCAATCAAGAGGTATTTGAGGCTTAACTCCTCTAATTTAAATTAGAGTTGAATATATGGTGGTGTTATTATGCACGAAGCCTAGTATAGAAGCATGATTAGATTAGATTAATAAATTTGATGGTGCAATAGGTTGAACTAGTCATATATGGTGTTAAATGTGGTTAAATAATGCTATGATGACCTAGATCTATTACATGTTGGTTAAAGATAAGATCTTTGAATGAAAATAGGGATATTATAAGGATTGAATAATAGTAGCATAACGGAGATGCCATGTTGATTATTTAAGGTGAGGATACGCATGCTTAATAATGAGATGTATGACAAAGGAAAGCTATACAGGTGGTTTAATAATTAATCAATCTAGATTCCATGGAGGATTTAGGTGATTAACAATATCATAGGGATTCAGGATACATGATGATAGTAGATAAATATTTGGAACCTAATTATAGAATATTTGATTCTAGGTAAGGAAGAAAGTGGCAATTAGGACAAGCATTGCTTTGGTTGATTATTGAGAATATTTAAGTAAGTCTCTACATAAATGTTTTGCTAAATCATACATTTTTTCAAGTCTTTTATACAATGATATTGTAATGATGTCGATAGGATGATTGACATGATTATTGAAATGAATAGAAAATGCCATTATTGAATTATGATACTTGGATTGAGAACGTAGGTGTTTTAATCTCTAAAACCTTTTGTCAATTCTCAACTTTTAACTAAAAATAATTTTCATTCCTTTATGATCAAGGTGTTTTGAAAAGCTTAATAAGAAAACCACGTTTTGCAAAACAAAGGTATGCAAAGTTTGTGAAAAAAAATAAAGGAATTGATTCTACACCAACATGTGAGTATTAAGTACTCAGCGGGGGTAGGCTAGTGGTACTAGTCTTGGAGAGTTAAAGTAAGTCTTCTGGTAAGGTCATTTCCAGAAAATGAACTCTGCTGAAAGATATGACAGTACTACTTAGTTAGGCCAGTCCAAGCTAGTATATTGGTCTATGTGGACTTTATTTTTCCGAATTGGACAACTGGTGTGTTGGGTGTAGAGATATACGAGTATCTCACCCTATTGGATGGATCGCCCACTGCCTAGTGTTAAACAATTACACTGGAAAGCTATCATGATGGTAATCGTGATATGGACTTTGATATTATTATTGAATCATTACCAATCCTTACTTTATGATTCTATGGTATTGATGAGTGGATGGATTGTTGAGAATTGTTTTGAATATGATGTACATTTTTCCACTCAATGATTGTTTGTTGATGAAAGTTGACTTGCAAACATATTTTGTGATTTTGATAAACCTAAATGCATGAAATGTTTAATGTAACACTCGCACAAATGGGACTTACTGAGATGCTAATATCACATCATTTTTAAATCATGTTTTCAGGGTAGTGCTTTTGTTGAGTAGGTTGGAAGAATTAAGATGAAAGTTCAACTTATTTTTATTTTTCTTTGTATTTCTTTTGAGAAACGATTTTTAGTTTTGAATTTTAGACTTGTATAAGTTTGGTTTTTGATTTAATAAGATTATCACTGTATTTTATTTAGTAAATTTTCTTTTGCACATCGTTATAAAGACCACTGGTCAATTGGACGGGGAGACATCCATGCCCTTTTTGGGTATGTAGGTAGCGGGGTGTTACAAGTGCTATCAGATACTAGGTTTAGGCAAATGGCTTTATTGAATAGTACCCAAACACTAGGAATTGATATTTATTAAATATTACTTGAACACTAGGAATTGAGATTTAGTTCTGACTTCTCTATGTTTTATTTATGGTATGACTGGAAGATCCACAGCTATAACCAAACACTGGGCTTTGATGTGTGGTCTTGTGATTGGTAGAGCATCTATCCCCATTCTTATACCAGATTCACCATCATCTGATTTGGAGAGAGAACTCGAGGGTGAATGATTTTTAAGTGAAGACGAGGTAGACCATGAACCACCTGTGATGGAAGACTTGGGAGTAGAGGGAGAACTTGAGGATGCAGCACTCGAGATGCCTACATTTGAGGAAGATGGGGATATGGTTGAGTATGAGAGAGATGATGAGGGTGAGATAGGAGAGATAGGAGAGATTGGTGATGAGAGTGAGAATGAATTGGAAGGAATTGGGATTAAGGGGGAAATAAGAGAGCTCGAGGGCGAGAGTAGAGTGGAAGTGATTGAGATTGATGGTGAGGAAGAGGAGAGGGCTAACATACCGTGACCCCATCTACAGAGGAAGGAACCCTGATGCTACTAGGAAGTGAATCATACTAGTCAGAATCTGGGAGGCCTAAGAGTGCACTATTGTTAGCTATGGAAAAGCTTAGGGATGTGGAATTGAGAGCCAAGTTGAGGGGCAAAGTTACTGGCGTGTTCATGTTGTGTCAACCTAGGAAGAAGCATCGATGTTTTAGTTTTTCAAGAGACATCATGATAGTTCACCCCAACAACAACACATTATGGCTAGTGGAAACTCATTCTGAGACTTTTGAGGATTCCAGTGACTTTAGTGATGCGTAGAGTTTATAGGACCTTTAGTATTTATTCTTTTATTCTTTTGAAGAGATGTTTGCTTATTTATTTGATTGAGGAAGGATTATTTATTTTTAGATTTTGGATAGCTAAAATAAAAGGAGTACCTAGTAGGATACTCCTTTATTTTGTACCATGTTGGATTTGGTTAATAAAAGTATGATTTTATTGATTTCTCTATTCTACTTGGAGTATTATTTGCAAAAATTTATCTTCTAATGAATTGCAAGCTTTTTTAAATCTATAATCTATTTGATTGCATGTCATGAACTTCCCCTAAAAAACCTTGTAATAGATACAAATAGATGGCACCAAGATTTAGAACTGCCGTATAACATGTTTGTAAATATAGCATTGGAGAGGCAGAGAGATGCGAGTAAGATAGTGCAAGGGTGTGTTATTATGGTTAGGAAGGAGATTTTAAAGGTGGACCGTATAATCCTAGCTGTCGATGGTTACGATTTAATTCTAGTTATGGATTGGTTAGTGAAGTATGGAGCAAGAGTGGATTACAAAAAAAAAGACGATGCAATTCGTTAGACTAGGATATGATGTATTGGAGTTTAATCAGTAGAAGGTAAAAGAGTTGAAATTCTTGATAGTGGGAACGAAGGCGCAGAAGATGCTGAAGAAGGGCTGTGTAAGATATTTGGCTTACTTAATCAATAAGACAAATGATCAATGCATATTGGAAAGTACTGCCATGGTAAAGGACTTGTGGACTTATTCCCAGCTAAGCTAACTTCTCTTCCATCTCCATGGGAAGTTGAGTTCACTATAGATTTAGTTCCTGGAGTTGATCCTGTATCGAAGACTCCGTATAGGATGGCGTGTAATGTCCTATATTTTTACCTTCGATTAGCCGCTATTTGTAATAGGATGAGAATTTGTAAATTACTGAATTAAATTTAAGAGTTTTACGGTAATTTTGGTATATCATGGAGCCAAATCAGAGTTGTGGATTAAAAGTTATGTGCAAAACAAAATCATGTGTCAAGCAATGAAATTCCAGAAAAATGAGTCCGAAAATAGATGTACTTAAGGATAATTAATTATGTGATTTTGTATGAAATGAATGTAAAATAAGAAGTGAATTACTTGTATATGAAGGGAGAAAGGATGTGGAAAAATAAAAATGAAAGAAAAGAACAAACGACAAAAAAATGACGTGAGCAAAAGTTGAACATTTTCCTTAATTGTCGGCTAACCATCGGCCCCGTTGGCTAAACGTTGGCAACCTATCTAGCACGTTAGCTGGACGTCGGCAATTCTTCGACCAAACACGATTTGATCGAAAAATGATGTTTAGTGTATATTTATCAGTAAACGGCCAACAGAATCTTGAAAATAGTAGAAACGGTGGTCGAACGGCCATAAACAGAAAAGTTTAGTTAGGACACAAGGTGAGTCCTTTTGATTTCTAAAATCTTTTGAAAGTTAGGGTGCTTCACTTTTCCATAAAATGCTATGTTTTATACCGTTTTTGAAATTCTTGAATATATTTAAGGTCTATTGAGCAAGAATTTTTTTTGCGCCATTTTGGGCTTGAATAAACTTCATAAATGGCTTGGAAACCTTAATGGATTATTAAAGCATGAGTTTTGTGAATTTAGTCATTTTTGGATTAAATACATAGGATTTTTGGGAATTAGTAATTTGTGGAATCGAGTATTCATAAATTAACTAGAATGTCCTTATTGGAATATTTTATGGAAATGTATTTGGAAACTTTGAATTTAATGTTCTTTTGGGATTAGAATTCTAAATTTCTTGAAATAAGTTCCTTTTCAAATCGAGTATTTGGAAAATGATCCAAATTTCTTTATTGGAATATTTTATGAAAACCTTTGGAATCGTGTATTCGGTAAATGGCCGAAATATCCTTATTGGAACTCTTGTGAACACTTTTCAAATCGGGTAAGGATAAAATGACTCGAATACTCTTGAAAAGTTTTTTAGTATTGGGCATGGGTAAAATGACCTGAATGCCCTTGGAAATGAGTTTTGTGATTGAGTACGGGAAAAATGACCAGAATACTCCTGGAAACTTGTTTTGATGTGTGAAAAGAACTCTTTACCCTATTTTGGACACGATTTTGGAAAATGATCTCTTGTAATGAGATTAACTTTTAGAAAATGACATTTTGATCCCAAAAATTATTTATTGGCCTGAAGTGCCAATGGAATGAATTGATTGGCTCTGCGAAGCCTATGTAAATGATGATCTGACTTGCGAGTTAGTGGGATCAAATTATGGAAAATGTTATTTTGACCAAAAAATGATTATTTTGAAAATCCTACGAGATCAGATAACCCTTTGGCATGATCAGTCAGAAGGGGTTGGTATTGTAACGTTGAGTACTCAGCAAGGACTTTTATCTTTGTACTAGCCTATGTTAGAGTTAGACAGCCCTAGTAGCCTAGCCTAGTTCAAGGGATTGTCTTACTTCGAATAGGGTGATAAAACATTGAGATGAGTCGTCCTGGCATATGGTGAGTAAGGATGGCATGGGGACCCCTGGTGAGTAAGGTTTGTATGAAGATTCCGGGCTAATAGTGATTAAAGTTCGCATGGTGACCCCTGGCTTATGGTGAGTAAGGTTGGTAGTGTACTGCGGTATATTAGGTATGATGCGGTATACCTGAGTAGAAGTACACTGTGGTGTACTTATTCTAGCGATGTACAAATTTAGTACTGGAGGCTGCTATCTTAGTACAATAATATGTGGCGTTGAAGACAAGGAGTATTGGGGATATGCCCTAGAGTCAATTTGTACTTATACTATTGTCATTATGTTTTATATAATAATATGAGGCTTTCCTTTCCATGAATGGTGAGTTTTGTTTTGTGGTCATAAAGTACGTGACTTGAGAGTAAAACCATACAATGAATACAATGACTATTATAAAACTGTCCCTGATCGATTATTATTATTATTGGAATAATAATAAATTAATATTAGTATGTTTGTGACTTGATGGCTATGTTTTACTGGCCATGGATATTTGTGATATCGAGTCAAGACATAAATAAATGTTATAGAACATTTTATTGGACGTGACCCACTGTGAGAGTACTTCATGGAATATGTCATAAGTACTTTCTAGCCATAATAATATTGAAAGTCCTTCGACCTAAATTCATCATAGTTTCCTACTTGATAAATTCTATATTTTGACATTGTCTAAAGTTGTCTTTAACCAGATAATAAATTAGACTACTGTTGGATATAGAATAAATCAAGGGGAGGAATATGATTGATTGTGAAGGAATTTGTCCCTCTCAATTATAGGAGAGATATCCATGGGCCCCTTGATAAGTTAGACTGTTAAAAATGTATGGCCGTGCTCAAATATATCAATCTAACATATTGATATCATTTGTTTGAATTGTCTACTATGAAATCAAGAAATAATTGATTAAGCTTAATAAGGATGACATGCTTCATGCCTTATGCTTAATCTGGATATCGTGTGACAAAAGGACTAAATATAAAATTATGGTTTGGTTCAAAGAGATCACCGATCTTCATTTAACCTGGATAGTTATAATGTTTTGCTGGAAACCGCTTATAACTTGTGGGCCATTTAAATATGATTTAGGCACACTACCAGTGTTAAATGAACCTATAGGGTCACACAATAAGCGAACTTGTTAGGTTATTTTTCTGGTGACCAGATTCGATAAATCTGGAAATATGTCCACATTCGATGTATCTGGATGATGTCCAGATTATAAGAATCTAACTCGGTAAATTAATTAGTTAAATTACCGAGATAATGGCAGAATCTTATCATATCAGTTTTAATTTAATTTAAATTTAAATTAGAATATGATAAGATATTATTAGGGTTAGACTCTAAGAGGTTCGGGGGTTTTTAAGAAAACCCTAACCGTCTTTTCAAGAGTCCAATTTTTCGGTTGAGAACATTCGTGCCATTCTCTACCAGAAGAGAAAAAAAAAACCTCTCAAACCTTAGGTGCTAGCACTCCTCGGGTATCGAGTGAGTTCGCGGTGTGTATCCGATAGAGGACGTTCGCATACTGCAGCGTCTGGTGATTGTTCGGGTTGAACGTACAACAGCGCAATCAGAATCGAAGGATTTCGATTACAGCAACCAGATGTAATTCTTAAATCTTAGATCTTCTTAATCGTTTACTTGGATCATCGGGAGGGATTCGTGGATGTTTTCCGCGTTTAGGAGTCCACGAATTCTAACATGTGGGACTTGCATACATGTCGACTTTTTGTTGGAAAAGTTCCTGTAATTTGAAAATCGAGGCAATGTTTTGTGATAGGGCCTAAATTAGTCATGTTTTTCTTAGTTATTTGAGGCTATTTTATGATACATTATATTCAATAACTAGCCATATTCTTTATATTTGAGATTTTACCCTTGGAAAGGTATTTTGTTCATTATTTCAGATTTTAGGGGTAAAACGAAGCAAAAACGTCACAAAATAGAACAAAGGCGACGCCGGTCAAGATAGAGGAATTGGCGTTGGCCATGTGTTGGTTGCACGAACTTTGAGGTGATGAAAAAAATTTGTTGAAATAGACCAGGATAGAACCAAACCGGCGCCGACTGCACTCTGGACAACATAGTGCTGAAATTAAGAAAAAATCGACGAACAAAGGAAGAACTAGAACACAATCGGCGCCGGCTCCGGTAACCAAGGCAGCACCGGCTGTGCTCTGGGGAAAAGACAGGATCTTGATTTTTGTACGTGGCTTTTGGTAATCTGTGGAGTTGTAGTATCTTTTTCTACTCGGCCAAGAACATTACACCAACGAGTTTAGGCACTTCCTAAGCCTATAAATAGATGAAAAACGCAAGAGAAAAAGAGAGAATTCATTGATCATCACAGAAAATCACTCAATCAAAGGAAGAATTCTTCAATTCAAGGAGGGTTGTGCAAGGAGGTCTTCAAAGGAAAAAGAAGCAAGCTTATTTATGAGTACTTTCTTTTACTTTATTTTCTTTTTCTTGACAATGATGAATTAATTGTTTTATTGTAATTTGACATTGTTTTAGGTATTCATGATATTTAGAGTTATTTGATCCTTTGATTAATTGATTGTTGTTCTTGGTATTTAGTTACTCGTGCTTATTACGGATTGATTTATTGGTTCTTTCCATTAATTCGCTGAGACTAAAGGGGTTGATGGTGGTTTTAATTTATTGATTCTATATTTGTTGTCTATGAACTCGCCAAGACCAAGGGGATTAATTGTGAGGACTAGGTAATTAAAGGTTAATTGATGTTTGCCAAGACGAAGGATTCATTCGTTAGTTTCATGTTTTGATTTCGCCGAGAACAATGGAAGGATTGTGTTTAATGCATCTTTTGGATAATTAGTTGAGACGAGACCAAGTCATTCTAATTTATCTTGAAGGTAGTGATTTTATGGATTGAAAAAGAAGTGAGTCTATCATAATCCTTCATGATGCCAAGGGAATAATTAGTTATGATAATGGTTGGATACCTTAAGATCATGATTATCAAAATAATGGTTTGAGTTACATACTTATCTATCCTTGACATGTATATTTTCTTTTATTGTATTTTCATTTTTATTTCATTTTAAATTTATTAAGCCAGTTAAACAATGAAAGAAAAGTGATTAATGCATACTTGTTCCTGAAGGATCGACAGTCGTTTGAACCCTATGCTATGTTAATGATGAGTACGCTTGCTCATATGTGTAATTTGGAGTTAATGTTTTAATTTAACTTGATTGGGAATTTGCTTAGTTTTTATATGATTTTCATACCCAAATCTAAACATATCAAGTTTTTGGCACCGTTGCCGGGGATTAGGATATTTTTCTCTTTCATCATAGAGGTGTTTCTGGAAAACTTGATTTGACATCAAGTTTTTAGCGCCGTTGCCAGAGAACAATATCATGAAAGTTTGGATTTTGTTGATTTAACCATATGAAGTTGTAAATATGCATATATGTAAATATGTAAATATGTAAATTTGTATAATTTTTCTTTTTACCGAATGATGCCATTTTTTATCTTTTGTGTATCTTGTAATCTAATTTTCTAACTTGGACTTAATTGACTAACATACTTCATGTTGTATTATAAATATCACTAACTTTTTTGTTTAGGTAGATTGTGAATATATCTAACGTGTGTGTTTTTGTTTTCTTTATTTTTTCTATTATTTGCTTTTATTTTAATTTTTTTTCTTTTCTTTGTTTTTCTATTATTTTTGTTTGCTTTTATTTTTTATTTGATTTTTGTTTTTCTTTGAGCGCGAGATTGACATCATCATGGACAACTACTTTTGGGCACGAGATTAAAGGAGCTACAATGATGAGACTTTGGTAAAGTTACAATCTCAGATTGATGCTTTTTGTGAGACATCAGTTGAAGCCTCAATGCATTCTTTTATCGCCAATTCAAATTCCTCCATGAAATTGCATAAAGAAATACCCCAACGATTGAACTATCAAAGAACATAACTAGCCAAGTTGGTTGAGGATACCATAAAGGCCCATATGCTTGAACAAGAGAATCTCCAAGGAAAGGAGAGAGGATATAAGGACCAATTGTCCAATGTGGAAAGGGAGGTATTCAATTCGACTCTACGTGCTAATAATTCTAATATCTCTTTATCACATGATTTTTTAGGTTCCTCTCAATTCTTGGAGAACAAGGGTCCAAATGATGATGTGTTAAATTTATCATGCCTCAAAGAGTTGGATCTTTCAACACTATATCGTAAAAAGTCTTTGGAGGATGGTGGTAATTTCTACCCTTCACCCCATTCAATGGGAGGTAACATAGTTGTTGTAGATTTGTCGAAAAGTAAGGATTTCTTGATCCCATATTTAAGAACTTAATTTCTAAGTTCTAAGGGGAATTTCAATTATAACAAATCTTTTGAAGGGTTAAAAGGTGATTTTAAGCTTGATGCATTCTTTAGAAACCATGTGCATTTATACGTTGACAACAATATTTGTGTGTCTAACGAAATGTTAGAGAAAGAGATTTATGTGTTTTTCTTTTGTAAGAAAAATTATTTTCATAAACCTTCTATTTTTCAAAAACATCTCTTCATTCTACATTCATCATGCCTATCTTTTATTTTGAGCTTTAATTTCTTTTCTAAAGGTTTAAGTAGGAAGCATGATGAGTGTAAAAAGTTTTTGTTTTTATTTTTTTTATTTTTTTTTACTTGAGTCTTTTTCTTTAGGTTGTTTTCTTTTATTTAGGTATGTTTTTATTTTATTATTATTTTCCTTGTGCTTTTATTTGTGATTTGTTTTATAGGAATATAGTCCTCTTGGACAAGCCCTTCTCTTTACCTCAAGTTTGGATATCTAATGGAGCGTTATTACATTTGGGAAGTATTACTTAAACTTTCTAACCCATTATAATTTTTTGTTCCTTTGGATATGCTCTCTTGTGTTTATTTTTTGCCAATAAGGACATTGTCCAATTTAAGTGTGGGGGAGTAGTTTGGTAATATACTTTGTCCAAGTTTTTATCAATTTTATTTTGGGCACAAAGTATGGAAGTATTTTCATTCTTATCTTTTCCCTTTTATTTTTGGTCCCATGGCATTTAATTCCTTATTCTATTTCCTTGGCCATTAAGGACAATGTCCAGTTTAAGTGTGGGGGAGTGATTCGATTGAAAATTCTTCTTTACATATACTTTATTTTTCTTGTGACTTGGGAGCAAAAATTTTCAAACTTTTTTCTAATTTTCTTTGAGATTTAAAGCTGTATTTTTAATGCATGTCTTTATGATGGATTATAGAGCATATGTTCTAGATCATTTATGGCTTATGCATAACTTTTTGCACACACTTGGATGAAGTAGTTCTTGATCAAATGCTATACATTGTTCTTAAACCTGTTTTTATTCTAAAATGTATGGAGCATTCTAGAACATACTTAAATATCTCTCGAGGCAAAATAAGAAAGACAGTCATGATTTAACTTAGCGATGACGGTAATAGGCCTTCTTTGGACAGTTTGAGCTTTTGAAGCCTACCTATTTTGATATTATCCCTAGTGCCTAGTTTGAGCCTAAAGTGTTGATTTCTTTCTTTAAAACCCGTCACAATACATTGTCCATTGCTTTTTTTTAGAGTTTGAATAATTTTCCATATCTTTATGCTCTTGATGGATGAAAGTACATGAAGGAGAATGTTGAGGGAGAGTACTTGGAGAAAGATCATGACTCGTTACTTTTAGTCATGTATCAAGAGTTGGGTTAAGCTGGAAAAAGAAAAAAAAAAAGCAAAGAAAGAGAAGAAAAAGGAAAAGAGAGATTGAACACAAGAAAAGAAAACAAAAAGCTGCTAGAAAAAAATGGAAAGAAAGAAAGTGAGGAAGAAAAGAACAGTAGCAGTGAAAGAGAAAAGAAGAGAAAAAAGAAAGAAAAGAAAAATTTTTGAAAGAAAAAAGAAAAGAAAGATCATAAGAGGAATGGTGATTGAGCTGTAAAAGTTAAGTTCATATAAAGTTCTTAACACCATTACTGAAAATTTGAGTGATCTTGTGAAAAAAAAAAAAAAAAAGATAGAAGAGTTGACGAAGAGAGAAAAGAGAAAGAGAAAATGCAGGATTTGCTTGAGCTAAACTGTAATTGCTAAATAAGGTTATGGGTTTTGATTGATTTGTGGAATAGGAAAGCAAGAAGAGTTTGGAAATTATTGATACATTTTGTTTATCCTTTTCTTGCGAACTCTCAGCTTCTTTGATATTTGATTCTCCTATATCCTTCATTTGACAAGCTATATTACAAGCCTTTAGCCTTACATGACAAGCTTAAAAGTCCTACTTAACCTAAGTAGAATCATGATATATCTCGAATTAGTGGAGAGAGTGTATGAAAAGTGAGCATATGGAATGCATAATCTTTTTGAACTAAATTCTTTCCAATGGTTTGAGAATATTGTTAAGTTTTGAGATGGTTCTACTAAGTCATTATTCACTTACACAAGTCTTGCATTTGTTATGAAAGATGTAGTAGCATGTGTTTTATGTTCTTGAATGAAGGAAGCATTGAAGATATTGTTTTGAAGTTGATTGAGTGATTGATGAAATCTTATGTTTTTCCTACTTGTCTTTGATACATTGCTTGAGGACAAGCAAAGAGCTAAGTGTGGAGGAATATGATAGGGTCTAAATTAGTTATGTTTTTCCTAATTATTTGAGGCTCTTTTGTGATACGTTATGTTCAATAACTAGCATTGAAGATTTTATGTTTTTCCTAAGGTATTTTGTTCATTATTTCAGATTTTAGGGGTAAAATGAAGTAAAAGTGTTGCTAAACAGAACCAAGGCGACGCCGGTCAGGATAGAGGAACCGGTGCCGGCCATGTGCTGGTTGCACGAACTTCTAGGTGACGAAAAAAATTGTTGAAACACGCTGGGATAGAATCGAACTAGCGCTGGCTCCAGTAGACAAGGTGGCGCCGGCTACACTCTGGACAACATAGTGTTGAAATTAAGAAAAAATCGGCGAACAAAGGAAGAAATCAAACAGAACCGGCGCCGGCTCCGACAGCCAAGGCACCGGCTGTGCTCTGAGGAAAAGACGGGATCTAGATTTTTGTACGCGTTTTTTGGTAATCTGTGGAGTTTTAATATCTTCCTACTTCTACTCGGCTAAGAACATTACACCAACGAGTTTAGGCACTTCCTAAGCCTATAAATAGATGGAAAACGCAAGAGAAAAAGAGAAAATACATTGATCATCACAAAAAATTACTCAATCAAAGGAGGAATTCTTCAATTCATGGAGGGTTGTGCAAGGAGGTCTTCAAAGGAAAAAGAAGGAGGCTTGTCTATGAGTGCTTTCTTTTACTTTGTTTTCTTTTTTTTGACAATGATGAATTGATTATTTTATTGTAATTTGACGTTGTTTTAGGTATTCATGATATTTAGAGTTATTTGATCCTTTGATTAATTGATTATTCTTCTTGGTATTTAGTTATTTGTGCTTATTACGGGATTGATTTATTAGTTCTTTCCATTAATTCGCTGAGACCAAAGGGGTTGATGGTGGTTTTAAGTTATTGATTCTATATAACTCATTGAGACGAAGGGGGTTAATTGATGTGGACTAGATAATTAAAGGTTAATTGATGCTTGCCTAGTCCAAGGATTCATTAGTTAATTTCATGTTTTGATTTCGCCGAGACCAATGGAATTTAATCAATGATTGTGTTTAATACATCTTTTAGATGATTTAGTTGAGACGAGACCAAGCGATTCTAATTTATCTAGGAAGTAGTGGTTTCATGGATTGAAAAAGAAGTGAGTCTATCTTAATCCTTCATGATGCCAAGGGAATAATTAGTCATGATAATGATTGGGTACTTTAAGATCATGATTATTAAAATAATGGTTTGAGTTACATACTTTTCCATCCTTGACATGTATATATTATATTATTTTATTTTATTTTTCTTTTTATTTCGTTTTAACTTTATTGAGTCTGTTAAACAATGAAAGAAAAGTGAATAATGCATACTTGTTCTTGGAGGATCGACATTCGTTTGAACCCTATGCTATGTTAATGATGAGTACGCTTGCTCATATGTGTAATTTGGGGTTAACGTTTCAATTTAACTTGATTGGGAATGTGCTTAGTTTTTATATGATTTTTATACCCAAATCTAATCACATCATTTTGAAACTAAAACACAGTTTTTCAAAAATGATTAAGTTCTGAATAAACTCTTCTTTAAAGAGTTTTGGAATTGTTTCCCGTTGGAAAATGTATGGAAAATGAAATGATTTCTCCACAAAAGTTTTATGTACTCTGTTTTTTCAAAAAGTACTCACACACACGGGACTCACTATGTGATTTTTCACTCACACGTGTCTTTTATCGTACACTTTTGTAGGATATGGATTTTTGCAGATCTACGGATAGAAGGACAATACCATAATGATAGCAGTTTAGGTTCAAACATTTCCCTTTTGATAATGTGCCTTATTATTGATGTGAAGTGAAAATTTTCATGCATGAGATTTTCTATTATATATGTGTATGTGACCATCAATATATGTTGTTGTATGGATCTGGACCTTGAATACTCTGTTGTTTTTGTTGTAAAGACCTCTTGTCTGGGAAACTGGATGGCACGACACCCAGTATTGATATACTTCCGCTGTCATCTTTTGTAGGGGTATTACAATTGGTATCAGAGCCTAGTTTTATAGAACTGTGGTATCATCATAGGGATTGATAGAACCTTTTCATTGTGGAGGAGGTATGACAGATAGGAGTGCTAAGAGCAAGCGCCTAATGGATGAGTGTCGCAATGATATGAAGATTAGTACGGTCTAGCCAGTGGGTATGCCAAGATATTTTCTTGCAACAGGACCTGGTCTTGGCTGCTATCATGTACCCTGTCTCACTGGGAGCTTATTTGACCAAGCGGTACATGTTGTTACTCCGTTTGTGCGAGACCTTAGCCTAGAAAGGACACTTACTCATGAGAGGACATCGTCGCCACATTGTGAGATAGAGAAGGTAGGTAGCGATTCTGATAAGGTTGATGGAGATTTTGAACTATGCCATCAGGATGATGATAAGGTGGATAGTATTCCTGATAGTGTAGTGTTGTCTACGGTTGATGAGGAGGTGTTTGGTGGAGATGTACTGGGAGTACTTGAGGAGGAGATACCGGGTTTGAAGACTGCGGAGGCGGGTGAGGATTAGGAGGTCCCCGAGAAGGAGGTACAATGGTTGACGAGCCTGAGGAGGATTTAGAGATAGACCCAGAACTATATGCTTGGTTGTTCCCGATATGGGTGGAGATGAGGAGGTTAATGCAGTGGAGTCTTATATAGTTTCTACTGATTTAGGACCTCCTGTCTCAAATTGTGATGATGATGAGTAGGAGAATGAGATATGGATATATGTAGTAGGATATGTGCAGTTCGGGCAGTGTGTATACTGTGTGTTCGGCACATAAATTTTGTGCTGGCTTTGTGTTTAATGAGAATGAATATATGTTAGGATCCTGCTATGTATAATATATCTGCTTTTGTGCTTACTTTTGAGTTATGTTATATCATTTTACCTGCAAAATCATATGAACTGTACAGATGTTTCCTAAATGAACTTTTAGATGATCATTGCGAACTACTCGAGATAACACTAAGCCAATGGTGGAGGAACTGCATATAAAAGGTCACCACCTTGTAACTTTGGACAATTCTGATGAGACTCCGCTTCATCATGGAGGTTAAGATAAATGAGGGGGAGGTGTAGCCATGCAAGGATAAGGGCCGGCGACAAAAACGGACAAAACTCAACCAAAGAGAAGGCCACCAGAGGACGGCCAGCGCCGGCTCCAAGCAGCTAAACTGGCACCAGCTCCAATCTGCCCTAGTAGCCGGTTCAAATCACAATAAAACTAGCCCGAAGACAAAACACAGCCGGCGCCGGCTGTGATGTCCAAACCGGCGCCGGTTCTACCCTTGGCAGCCGATAACAGCTCCACGTTTTTAATATTTTCTCCGGTTTTCTTTATTTTTAATTACTTGTAAAGACTTATTATGACCCTAAACTGTAATAGAACCTTAGAGATTAGTTAGCCAAGGTTAGGGTAGTATAAATTGCACCTTTAGTGATTTGAAAACACAGTACACTTCACTTTAATTCAAATTTGAGAAGAGAATCTTGAGAGGCCCTAGCCTCCTTATTCATCTTATTCAATACCAAGCAAAAGGGTTAGTCTTCCTTTTGTAAGAGTCTATAAATCTTTTGGATAATCCAATGTCATTTCTTTGAATGGTTCTTAGTTGCTTTGTTCTTCTAAGGTTTGTTTAAAATTTAATATTTGGGTGCCTATTTTCTCTATTCTATTTCTTCTTGTTTGCCTTTGTTGCTTCAAGAGTATTGGGGTGAGATTATAGTAAAACTATCTACTCATCTTGAGGGTCTTTGAGGCTTTGTTCTACAAGGGTTTGAAAGAGTGTAGGTTGTTAGGTTACTTTCTCCTTTTGTCACAAGAAAAATCACTGTTTTGGGTCCCATTATTTAAACTGAACAGTTAGCCAACAAAAACACCCACAACACCAAGAAAAGCCATACACAGGAATTTGTATCAAAGAGTTTGGTATCAGTGCAAGGAAATGTTTGATTCCCATAAAAACTTGAAAGCAAGAAAAAGGAGCCCTACAAAATGAAGAAAAAGAAAACAGGGAAAAATCCCATTACTCAAAAATTTGCTCCAAAAAGGACTTGAAATTTTTGTTATAGCTTGAATTTTATGTTGGGAAATTGCTCCTTGATATTATTATAAACCCTTGGGAACAAATTTATCTTGTGATTATGGTGAAATTTGGCTTTAATATGGGTGAAAATGCTGATTGTTCTTAAGTGATGAGAAGTGCATCCAAGGTGTTTGATAAGTGTAAAACACCTACAATACCAAGAAAAACCACACACAAGAATTCGTATCAAAGAGTTTGGTATCAAAGTAAGGATAAACTTGATTCCTATCAAAGCTTGAAAGCAAGAAAAAGGAGCCTTACAAAATTAAGAAAAAGAAAACAGGAAAAAATCCCGTCACTTAAAAAATTTCTCCAAAAAGGTCTTGAATTTTCTGTTGGGAAATTGCTCCTTGATGTTGTTATAAACCCTTGGAAACAAATTTATCTTGTGATTATGGTGAAATTTGGCCTCAATATGGGTGAAAATGCTTATTGTTCTTAAGTAACGAGAATTGCATCTAAGGTGTTTGATAAGTGTTCTATGAGAATATTTTTTTTCTATAATTGAGATATTTTATTCTTATTTTTCATTCATTGGGATATTGGGACATAGTATGTAACACCCCGCTACCTAGGCCTGCCCGGGGCCGAGGATGTCGCTCCATCCAAAGGACAAGAGGTCTTTATAACTAGGGCACACGAATAAAATAGTGGAATAAAAATAATACTTTAACTTAAAATTTATTACATCCCAAGAATAAATCCATAAACAAAATTTTCCACTCTCAACTCCCCAAAGCAATACATAAAAAAAAAAATAAATAAATGACAACATTCTCTTCCAAGACAGATAACTATAGCTACTCATCCCCACAGTAGGATCGACCTGAAATCAAGGTAAAAAGGTGATGAGACAGAAATCTCAGTAAGTCCGTGTGTGCATTTGGTGTTCAGTGAAAACAGTTCATGGATGCAAAGTGTGAAATCTTTATAAGAGAAATATTGGCAAGCAATAAACATTAGTCAAAAGTAAGAGTGGTGTTTTCCTCTTTTTGAAACCATACAAGTGCACAATAAAACCAACCACTCAAAAAGGGTGGTCATGGGTTACCACACGTTGGGCCCCATGTCCACATGGTCAGTATGCCACACTTTGTGCATACTACCGGTTAGAATGCCACACTTTGTGCAGACTGACAAAAGGTAGGTGATCGGCCTACCGGGCAAGATACTCCTCCTTCTCTATACCCAAAAAACAACCGGCTGTCCATTCCGGCATAACACAGTCACTTAACTGAAATAAAAACTGCTAGCTCGAACCGGCATGACTAAGTAGTACTGACGTTTCTCTAAGTTGAGCTTATCTTCTGGAGGTGGCCTCTTGTCAGAAGACTCACTCTTGCTCTTCAAAACTAGTACTACTAGCCTACCCTTATTGAGTATTCAACGTAACGTATCCCACTTGAGAAAAATGAACAAAACATAGTTCCACTTGAAAATGGCAATTAAGGTTTTCCAAAGTTTGGGGCAAGACTGGTTTTAGAAAGAGCTTTCAGTTTTGAGTAAAACCACCCTTGATTTGCAAATAATTTATTTATCTGAAATGAGAATGGAAATAATCCTCAATTACCTTTACAGAAATGAGTGACCATGCACTCTACATTTGGCTTGCCATAAAAAAAATCATTTTTCATCAAACAGGTTTTATGTAGGAGCTTACCTGATCCTTGCTCACAACAAAGGTCTCCAACAGCTGACCTAACCCCGTATGGGGTAAATACAAATCACAATCAAACTCAAGCCAAAATCCACTTTCACAAGTAAACCAACTCAACTCACTACTACAACCATAATCCTAGTGTCCCAAGCTTTAAGGCCAAATAATAAATAAAAAGGTTTATAAGCCAATGCTAATTTTGATATTTAAAATAATTAGAGTTTTGGAAAATAGGTACTGATAAGTTGAAGGTTTAAATCTTGCTAAGAAAAATTTAGAGTTTATCTGATGAAGAGTCCTAGGTGGTATTAGATAAAATAATGATTTATTAATAATTTAGTTGTTAGAAATTAATTGATAACTAAAATTAGTTGAAAATAAATTTAATGAATCTTGCTTGAAAAATAATAAATAATTCTTTAATGGGTTTTGATTAAAAGATAATAATTAAATTTTTAGTAATAAATATTTTACTAACTATAATTATTCTCAAAAAAAGGCTTTAATTGATTTCATTATTTTAAATAATATATATATATATATATATTATTTTCCTAGCAAAAGCTATTATTTATTTGACTAAAATATCCTTATTATATATAATTATCCAAATTTACCCCTCCTAGGGTTTTTGGAAATTACTAGCAAAATCATATTATGAAATATTTTATTCATGAAATAAAAATTAGCTTAAGGACAACTAGATCATGATCATACTTCTATGGCTAACCACAATCATGGACATAAACAATCCTTCAATTCATCAAATCATCCAAATCATGCATATAAGCATAGATCTAAATTTATCAAGACATAATCTCACCCCTACTAGCATAAATATGATTATGGCTTCAATAATCCAACATGAATATAAATCCTATTCACCAAAGGTGACATAATCTCTAGCATACTTCATCACAAATACTACCTATGACATGGAGACATGCACTAAACCTCAAATCATCATACAATCAACCAAGATAATCCATCCATGCATAAATCCCATCTCTTTCATATTCATACATACATTCATGCTTCAACCTCAACAATATATACTCAAGCCTTATCCACAATCCATGTTCTATCAACATCATCCTAGAGACATGAATCTAGAATTTAAAAGAAGGGTTAAAACGGCTTACTTGATTGATGAATTCCTTGAAGGAGTTTTGAATGAATCTCAACTCCTAGATGTCTAAATCCGTCCAAAGAAGGTGAAGGAAGCATGGCCATTGGAGAAGAAGCCATCCGGCCAAGAAGGAGAAGGATTCGGCCAAGAGAGAGAGAGAGAGACCATTAGCATGCTTATTCCTATATATATATTCATTAGAGATAAAGATTGGAGAAGATGAAGTTGTTAGAACAATCCTACTTTGAAGGTGTTCTTAAGTCTTCACAAAATTTCTAGTTTTTTATCCAAACTAGCAAATTGGATTTTGGAATTTGATGTTAAGAATGGTGTAGATGGACTCATGGTAGTGAATAGATGAATTCTGGAGATTTTAGCAGTGGTTTGAAGTGATTTGGAGAGGTATTAGGTGAAAGAAAGGAGTAGGTGTTCTTGGTATGCTATGTGTTCTTGAAGGTTGAAGAGAATTGAGAGGTTTTAATTTGCAGCTGCCGAAATTCTGGAGGATTAGGGCTGGCCGAATTGGTTGTAGGGTTTAGGAAGATGATTCTTTGGTTTGGAAGGGAAAAGGAAAGGCTAATTGTTGAAATCCTTGAAGAATATTTTTAGGAAGCGAATTTGGAAACTAAATATTCAAGAGTATCTTTGATTATTGGAGAGCTTTTGGAAGTATGCCATGGCAGAATTGTTGGGCAGTGTTTCGGTTAGAGGAATGTTGGTTGAGGGAGGCTAAGGGTGGCCGAAAATAAGGAGTGTAATGGTGAAGGGAAGGTCTGGTTGTTTGAGGTATATTTTATGGAAAGTTGTTAAATCATGGTGGCTGGAATTTTGGTATCCAAATCGAGGCATGATTGCAGAATTTTTTTGGAAATCTTTTAGGCAGCCATGATGGGATTTTCATGCAGAAGCTTGGGGAGGAAAATGGAGTTTAGTTAATGGAGGTTTAAGGGTGGTTTGTGCAGAATAAGGATGGAGTTTCGGCTATGGTAGAATTAGGAAACAAAATTGGAAAATTACTGCACAGAATTTTCGCAAGGCAGGAATTTCTGGGCAGTTTTCGGCTGCCATTTTCCAGCCAGCTTGCAGAGAGTTTGAAGGAGGTTTTAGGGATATTTCAAGGCTGGTTTCCAGCCTTCTTTAGGGAGGAAAAATATGGCTAAGGTGCTGAGAAAAAATTGAATGAAAATAGCTTGGTTTTGGACCTCCAAAGCTGTAAATTTGCCTAGGAATTTTCCTAATTTTGCACCACCTTGTGTTGTCCGAAAATAGCCAGAAAAATCCAGATTCTAAGCTGATCAAAGGGCCATTTTCTGGCAGCATTTGGGAGGAAATAATGGTTAAGAATTTTGATACCTTGAAGGCACACAAAGCTGGAAAATTTTCAGTTCTATGCAGGAAGGGAAATGAACCTAGCTAGAGTGAATTTTTAGAAAGTTCACTAAGGAATTTGATTCACTTGAAATCTTTCCCCCTCTTCCATTGTTTCAGTCCATATGATGTCCTTTACTAAGACATTTTGAACCTTCAAAGCCATAGCACCTTACTGGAATTTTTGGAATGAAAATGGCTAGAACAATTTGATCAAACTAATGAGTTGAGAAATAGGAAAAATTAAGGATCAAGAGGAAATGAATTCCCCTTAGGAATTTTGTGTAAAGTAAAGGAGTAGGATTTGGATATTCCTATCATGTCTCTCTTAGGACAACATCTCTACCCTACTCCCAACACATAAGGCCAAAAATGATACTTCCTAAGCAAAAATAAAATTTAACCAAGCTAAAGCTCCTATGATGGAATTTGAATCCAGGACCTCAAGAATTAATTCTAAGACTCTAACCACTAAACCACAACAACTCTTATTCTTAATTTCCCCCAAAAAATATTTTCCTATTCAATCCTCAAGCTATCTCCCTTTTTCCACCTCAAGCAAAAATTCCCATTTTGCGCTTCTCACTCAATAATCATAATCAAGCCCCCTAGACTATAAACCACAAATTCAATGCACATAAAATCATATAAAAATATATTTAAACATGCAATAAAATATGATATGCATCCCAACCCCCCTTACTCTAAGGTTGGTTTTGACTGGGGTTTCACATAGTATATCACTCTATTGTTGAATTTCATGTTCATTGAACTCAATTTTTCTATTGCACCTTTGTGATCATCTTGTTCTTCATCATCCTAGTTCTAGTTGTTCTTGTTTCTTTGTTCTTGATAATTCTTGTTTTTTTTCTTGCTTAGGAGTGTTTCTTTTGCATCTAGTGCTTGTTCTTATGTTGATTGAGTCCACTTTTCTTGAAATTCTTGACTTAAAACTTGTTTGCTTAAGGCGCCCAACAAGTGTTTGTTAAAAATTCCCTAAGTCCCCCTAATTGGAAAATTCTTTTGATTTGTGTGATTCACTAAGTTGGACTAAAATTTTAGCTAATTGGGGACAATTGGGATTAAACAAGAAGGCTTGAGTATTGAGAAAAAGGCAAGAGGGAGAGCTTAATATTAAAAGAGCTTAAGAGAGCAAACACAAGCGTGGAGTGATCAACCTTGAGAGCCAACACACAAGGAAGAGCAGTGAGGATCTAATTTTCTTTTTAATCTCTTTGTGTTGCAGGTATAAGTAAGCAAATATTCCAGCACCATGGCCTATGATTAAGAAATCTCTAGGCCTAATCCAAGTGGACCTTGTAACACCCCACTACCTAGGCCTAACAGGGCCGGGGATGTCGCCCTGTCCAAAGGACAAGAGGTCTTTATAACTAGGTTACATGAAAGTAAAATAAAACAAAAGACTTTAAAATTAAATTTATTACAACCCAAAAGATAAATACTGGCACCAATCCAAAATAAATTGTTTGCAACAATCTTTCAAACAACACTTAAAGTAAATAGCACAAGTCTTCAAGCACAGGCAACATTCTAGTTAATGATCTCCACAGCAGGATCTTCCTGAAAATATGGCATAAAAGGTGGTGAGATAAAAATCTCAGTAAGCCCGTGTGTGCTTTGAGTGTCTCAGGTAAAATAATTCATGTATGCAAGTTGTAAAAGTTTCATAAGAAAAGGTACTGGCAAGCAATAAATAAGTGTTGAAAATAAAGAGTGGCGTTTCACTTTTCAAACTATACATGTGCACAATAAATACAACCACTCAAATGGGTAGTCATGGGTTACCACACGTTGGGCCCCAAGACTAAATAATAGTTAGAATGCCATACTTTGTGCAAGCTGACAAAAGGTAGGTGTACAGCCTACTGAGTGAGATACTCCTCCATCTCTACACCCAAACTTATCGGTTGTCCACTCCAGAACACACAGTCCATATGACTGAAACTTGCTAGCTCGGACCGGTATGACCTACCAGACTGGCATCCTATCCAGGAAGGACTCACCCCTCAGGGGTGGCCACCCACTAAGAGACTTACCCTAACCCTTCAAAGACTAGTCTTGGTGGTCTACCCTTATTGAGTACTCAACGTTGATTGTTCCACTTGGGAGAAAATTGATCAAACTTTGCTTTATTTGGAAATAGCAATTAAGGGTTTCCAAAAGTCTAGTCAAGTTGGGTTTTAGAAAAAGTTTAGATTTGTGTAAAACTGCTTGTTCAATTTTCAAATGATTTGCTTGACTGAAATAAAAAGGGAAAACAGTCCTTAATTGCATTTACAAATAAATGTCCATATACATTGCATTTGCTTGCCACAATAACTTTTGGTCTTCACAAAACTCCATGCAGGAGCTTACCTGCTTCTTTGCTTGCTCAAACTCAAAAGTCTTCCAAGGCTGACCTAACCCCGCCTGGGGTAAACACAAAACATAAGGTCACATTCAAGCTATACCTGCCTTACATAAATAATTCTTAGCTCAACTAGTTACAACCATAATTAACCATGACCTCAATGTCCTAAGCTTTAAGGCTAGATGCTAAAGAATTTTATAAAATAAGTCTAGTTT
Organism: Voacanga thouarsii; assembly: GCA_026120185.1. NCBI lineage: Eukaryota > Viridiplantae > Streptophyta > Magnoliopsida > Gentianales > Apocynaceae > Voacanga > Voacanga thouarsii. Next base: position 970,702 of record JANUWF010002002.1, read on the forward strand.
GATAAGTTAAAATAACTAGGGGTTCTAAAATAATTGCTAATAAATTATAGACTCAAATAATAATTCTTGAGTGTTATTACTAATAAATGAACTAGGGTTTGAATTTTAAATAATATTAAGTCCTAATAAATGATAATTTAAAAATAGCTTTATTATAAATAAATAATAAATTAAATAATTTTTTAATAGATAATAATTAATTAATAATAAATAAAATTAAGAATAAATGAATTTTATTAAATTTTTGTTTAATAAAAATATTAATAGTCTAATTAAATATTCCAATCCAAACCCCCTAGTGTTTCGAATTTTGAGGAAAAATATAGTAGTAATTCTTTTTTTTTTTGTAATAAATTTTGTTAATGAATATAACCTAGAATTAATAAGAAAATAATCTCTTATCATGATTTTCCTAATGCTAGAAAAGATTCACGATCACATTCTCCATCATCAAACAATAAACCATTCCATTCATGAACATACACTTGAACTATCGCATACCATCGCATGACCAAAATCCTACTAAGCATAATCATCAATCATGGCTTCCATGGAGAATAAGAACATAAAAGCCTAATCACCTTTGGTGTCATAATATCTAATCATGCTTCAAACATCCATAAAATTCATTGAGCATGAAGAACATAAATTGATTCAAAAGGAAAACACATACATCCTAGTCATATACAACAATCATCATGTCCTAACCCCAATCCCTTTATGCATATACTCAATCTCCCAATCATATTCCATCTCCCTATAAACACCTAAGAGACATGATTTCAGAATTTAATAAGAGAGATTTAAGAATGAATACTTGATTGTCGAGTACTTCGAAGAAGACAAAAGAAGGTCCACGCCGATTGAGTGTCTTGAATGGTCTAACGAAACAAACGATCATGGTTGATGTTTGATCAACCATTTCGGTTAGAAGAGAGAGAGAGAGAGAGAGAGAGAGAGAGAGAGAGAGAGAGAGATCATTAGAATGGTATAATCGAATGGAAGAAGATGAATAAGAAAGTTGCTCTTGACTTACCTTGTTGATGTTCTTGAGGCCTTCAAGAAAAAGGTTAATTTCGATCCGCTTGAAAATTTGTGTTTGCAAGGTCTTGTGTTATAAATACCAGGAATGAGGTGTAGGGATTAAATGGAAGTGATTTGGAGTGTTTGAGAGTGATTGGAGGTGTTTAGAGTAGGGTTAGGCTTGAAGAAGGTTAGTGTGTGTTCTTGGTGTTCTAGGTGAAAATGGAGAGAATTTGGAAGAATGCTGCACGAATTTTGGTAGAAGGCTTGCCGAATGGTATGGAATGAATGAGGGTTTCGGTTTTCAACTAGAAAGAGAGGGGATGATCAGATTTTTTTGAAATTTAAATGGAGGAAATAGTGGAGAGGTTTAAGGTAAGAGGTTAGCTATGGTGTTTTGATCAAGAGAGGTTTCTATGTCTTTCAATGGTGCCGGCTGAACATGGAGTTTTTCCTGAAATGATTTAAGGTTAATGTTGCTTAAGGCTGGCCAAAATTCAGTCCATGAAGGCAGAGAAAATTCTGGTTAATTAGCCTAATGCAAGAGTGGTTTTAATGGAGTAAAATGCTGAAATTATTTGAAGTTCAAGAGAGTTTGAATGGAGTGATCTTAGGAGTGTTTTGTGGTGCAACTATGGAGTCCTTATGCTCAAGGTAAGAGTGGGGTTTATGGTGTTCAGTCTATAGCTGAGTAAGCTCAATTTTTACAGAGGTTGAAGATGATTTTCGGCCTTAGGCTAGAAGGAAGCAAGGCTGGAAAATTCTGGTTTCAAGTTGTTCAGAATTTTCGAAGATTGAAGAATTTTGCACACTCTTAGCTCAATTTTCAGAGGTTCTCTGGGGTGTTTGAGGGTCTTCCAAGGTTGGTTTTTCAGTCTTATTTCTGGACAAATACAGAAGAGATTTGCTGGCTTGAAGGTGAACTAAAAATAGCTTCATTTCCTTGTTTGCAAGCTGCGAAATGCCCAGTTTTTTTTCTGGTTTGGTACTGTTTTGTGAAGTCCAAAATTTGCACAGTTTTTCTAGCTTCCAAGCCACATGAAATGATCATTTTCTTGGCAGCAAATGAATGGGATTATGGCCTGAATTTTCGAAGAAAGGGGCTGCAACAATTCTGGAAAATTTCCAGATTTCCTTCCACTAAAGTATGAACAACATGAAGGTAGATTTGAAGGTCCTTTCATGGTGATTGATTTTTTCTTAGAACCCTTCCTATTTACCCTCCTATTTTCGGCCAACTACCCAACCACCCAAGCTGATTTTCGAATTTCATGGTGGAGGAGTTATCACAGAATTTTTTTTTGAAATTTAAAAGAAAGGATTTAATGGTTTTGAATTATAAAGATGTTAGGATAAGCTAGAGGTAATAAATAGGACAAGAATTCCTCTAGAATTCTTTTTAGGACATGAGGATAAGATTATGACATTCTCTTCATGTCTCCCCTAAGACAACATTCCTATTTTTATGGAATGCAAGAAAACAAAAATTCAAACTTAATGAAAATAATCATGATAAAACTTAAATGATGGGATTTGAACTCATGACCTTAGAAATTAATTCACCAAGCTCTAACCACTAAACCACAACAACTCTTGTTCTTATTTCCTCACCCACATATTTTTCTTATCTACTCCTCAAGTTATCTCCCTATTCTGACCTCAAGCAAAATTACCATTTTACCCCTCCTACTCAATAAGCATAACTAAGCATTTAAACCTATAATCCACGATTCTAAAGCACACATAAAATCATTCAAAAACATATATATTCATGCAAAATAATATGATATGCATTCCCGGCCCCCTTACTCTAGGGTTGGTTTTAGGTGGGGTTTCACAGACCTAGTAGACCTCAAGAAGAACAAATTGATGCTAGGGGTTTGCATGAGGACTTGCAAGCTATGATAAGGACTATGCAAAGCGAATTTCAAAACATGATAAGGGAGTTGACAAATCATCTTGAACAATCTTCTACTGTTGCACAAAGGAGAGGCCAAGAGCGATTTGAAGTGCCTAGTCCAAGGATGAGGGATGGTGATGCCTATACTCCTCCATTACATGCCCAACAAGGGGAAGAGTGGGATAAGCATTCAATTGGGGGATTCCAACAAGCTCTTATAAGAGAGGGAGTACATGGTATGAGAGGAGGATGAGGTAAAGGACAAAGAAGGAATGGAGGGAACAATCTAAGAGGGTTAGAACAAGAATTTGAGGGAGTTGATGAGTGGTATAAGAGGGAACAAGTTGAGGCCTTTAGGGAACATCATAGAAGATGGGATAATAGAGGAGAAGGAGAGAAGGAAATGATGTGGAGAGGGAGTTAAGCCATATTAAATTGAAATTGCCCACATTCTATGGTAAGAGTGACCCCGAAGCATATTTTGAGTGGGAGAGCAAAATGGAGATATTCCTAGAAAGACATACCTATAGTGAGAGGTCCAAAGTGAAGTTGGCTATCTTGGGATTTTCAGAGTATGCTTTGATATGGTGGGAGCAAGTTAGTGCACAAAGGAGACAAATGGGAGTGGAAACTGTGGGTAGTTGGAATTTGTTGAAAGATATGATGAGGGCAAGGTTAATACCACACCATTACTACAATGATCTCTACCAAAAGCTCCAATTACTCAAGCAAGGGAACAAAAGTGTGGAAGACTACCATAAAAAAATGGAAGTAATATTAATGAGAGCTCAAATCAATGAGGATTCTAGAGCAACAAGAGCAAGGTTTTTGGGAGGATTAAATAGAGAGATTGCCAATTTGGTGGAATTGTACCCCTATGATCATTTGGAGGACATGGTACATACCGCTATGATGATTAAGAGGCAATTAAAGAGGAGGGCAATTACTAGACCATCATTTTCAAACCCCAACAATTTTAGCAGGTTACCAATTGAGAAGGATGAAGCCCCTAAGCCATTCCAAAGGGACTTCTACAAGCATAGAGAGGATTGGAAACCTAGGGAATTATGGAACAAAAACATGAAAAAGCCATAGAGAGGCCACAAAGGAATAGGGATATCAAATGTTTTAAGTGCCTTGGATATGGACATACTTTCTATGAGTGTCCAAGCAAGAGAACGATGTATACTAACCCCTATGGTGAGGTCTCCACCGACAAGGAAGAAGAGGGTGAAAGGTACCAAGGAGACCAAGAGGGAAGAAGGGATGAGGAGAGTGACGAAGAGGAAGCTGTTGGTCAAGAATACTCATTGGTGGGAGTCACAAGAAGGTCATTGAATTCACAAGCCATTGAGAATAAGATCACCAACAAAGAGAGAATATTTTCTACACTAGGTGTATAATCAACAAGACCCCTTGTAGTGTCATTGTGGATAGTGGGAGTTGTACTAACGTGATTAGTACAAATTTAGTTGAAGAATTGGACATGAAGTGAATAAAACACCCTAAGCCCTACAAATTGCAATGGATGAATGATAGTGGGGAATTGAGAGTGAACAAATAAGTTTTGGTGTCTTTTGAGATGGGGAAGTATACGGATAAAGTGCTATGTGATGTGGTACCTATGCAAGCGAGTCACTTGCTCCTAGGGAGGCCTTGGCAATATGATAGGCATATAAGCATGATGGGAGGAAGAATACTTAATCCCTACTCAAGGAGGGAACTAAGTTTACCCTCACTCCCAAGGCTCCTAGTGGGGTGAACAAATATCAAAGAATCATGAAGGAGCAAGAAAATAAGAAAAGAGCGCAAAATGTTAAGACAAAATAAGAAATTGAGAGGAGAGAAAAAGAGAGGCAAGAAAAAGAGTTTGGTATGAATAAGTAAGGACAAGAGAGGGGAGGTAAAAGAAGAGTGAATTTCTTTGTAAAAGAAAGTGAGGTTATGGAGGCTATAGAAGCTAAAGAACCGGTTATTCTTCTTTTATGCAAAGGTTCTTATGTTTCTACTGATGATTTTTCATTGTCTTTGCCTAATGAGATTGCAACTGTTCCTCAAGAATTTGAAGTTGTTTTTCCAAATGAGGTGGTCAATTGAACACTTACCCAATTCTTGTGGACCATAATTAAGGAGAACTTGACCAATTGGGAGGAATGCTGGACACACCTTGAGTTTATTTGCAAAAGGGCTTTTCACTGTACCACATTTTATTCTCTTGTTGAAATTGTGTATGGTTTTAATCCCCTAACTCCTTTCAAGTTGATTCCCTTGCTTATAGATGATAGAATGAACCTTGATAGAGCTAAGAAGATGGCAATGGTGAAAGCATTCCATGTAGATGATGTCAATGATTCAGAGACGAATCCTTTTCAAGAAGGGGGAGATGATGAGACTCCGATTCATCATGGAGGTCAAGATAAAGGAAGGGGAGGTGTGGCCATGCAAGGACAAGGGCCGGCGACAAAGACGGACGAAACTCGACCAAAGAGAAAGCCACTAGAGGACGGCTGGCGCTGCCTTCAAGCAGCCAAACCGGCATCGACTCCAATCTGCTCCAGCAGCCGCTTCAAATTACAACAAGATCGGCCCGAAGACAGAACACAGTTGGCGCCGGCTGTGATGTCCAAACCGGTGCTGGTTCCACCCTGGGCTGCCGACGACAGCTCCGCATTTTTAATGTTTTCTTCGATTTTCTTCAATTTTAATTACTTGTAAAGACTTATTATGACCCTAAACTGTAATAGAACCTTATGGATTACATAGCTAGGGTTAGGGTAGTATAAATAGCACCTTTAGTGATTTGAAAACACAATACACTTCACTGTAATTCAAATTTGAGAAGAGAATCTTGAAAGGCCCTAGCCTCCTTGTTCATCTTATTCAAGACCAAGCTAAAGGGTTAATCCTTCTTTTGTAAGAGTTTATAAATCTTTCGGATAATCCAATGTTATTTCTTTGAATAGGTCTTAGTTGCTTTGCTCTTCTAAGGTTTGTTTGAAATCTAATATTTGGGTCCCTATTTTCTCTATTCTATTTGTTCTTATTTGCTTTTGTTGCTTCAAGGATATTGGGGTGAGATTATAGTAGAACTATCTACTCATCTTGAGGGTCTTTAAGGCTTTGTTCTTCAAGGGTTTGAAAGAGTGTAGGTAGTTATTTGGTTTTCTCCTTTTTGGTCCCAAGAATCTCTATTTTTGTTCCTTTGAGTTGAGCTGAAACATTGCCAACAAAAATACCCACAACACCAAGAAAAGCCACACACAAGAATTCGTATCAAATCCTATGTTCCAAACCTTCTAAAAAATGGTTGGTAGCATTCAACAATTAACTGAGATTATCACTAGAGTCAATGAGAATGCTGGAATAAATGAAAATACGAGTAGGAGAAATTGAAGTGGACTTTGAGGTATAAGTCAAAAAAGACTTGGAGACCCCAGTGGCAAAAGAAAGGAAGAGAGGCAGAAGAGGGGAGGCCTGACTAGAGGATAACCCTCTTTTAGATGCTCTAATTGTGGGAAGATAGGGCATAAGAGATCCAATTACCATTACCCTTGAAGGATAAGGGGATGGAGTTGACCGGGAAAGAAATAATCAGGGGCAGAGGTCAGGACTAGGAAAAAAAAAACCTAGGACAAGCTTCAAGCTCTAGACCTAGACCTGCTGAACCATAAGTGAATGTTCGAGTCGTTGCATTGGCAAAGACGGATAATAATGCCACAGTAGTAGAAAGTACACTCCTTATTTTGAATCATGATGGTAAAATATTGGTAGATCCCGATTCTATACATTTTTTTGTTGCCAATTCATTTCTCGATGCTATGGGGACAAAAAGGGAAAAACTTCATATGAAATGATTGTCAATACCTCATTGAGAAAGCAAATGAATAGTGAGAAAATACATAGGAATTTTAAAATCTTGATAGGAGATGAAATATTAGGAGGAGATTTGATATGTTTGCCCATAGAGGATTATGATGCCACCTTGGGCATGGATTGGTTATCTCAGCAGCATGCTTAAGTTGACTGTAGAAATAAGATAGTATATTTCTGTCGCACTAGGAAACCTAAATTGGAATCTGTAGGTAAGGCTGGAGAGAAAAGTAATGCTTTTATATCGGGACCCAAGGCTCGAAAGATTATTAGGAAAGGGTGTACTGGATACTTGGCTTATGTAATTGATAAGCTAGGAGAGGTTAAGAAACCCAAAGATGTTTCTATTGTGAATGAGTATTTAGATATTTTTCCAGCATAATTAAAGGAGTTACCACTTGAGAAAGAAGTAGAAGTTTCTATTGATTTGGTGCCATCGGCAGAATCAATTTCAATAACTTCTTATAAAATGGCACCTACCAAATTACAAGAGCTTAAAAAACAACTACTGGAATTAATGGAGCAAGGGTTCATTCGACCAAGTTCTTCACCATGGGGAATACCTGTGTTGTTTGTTCAGAAGAAAAATGAGTCATTATGGATATGTATAGAGCATCAAGGGTTGAATGCAGTGATAGAAAATAATAATAATAATAATAATAATAATAATAATAATAATAATAATAATAATAATAATAATAATAATAATAATAATAATAAATATCCATTGCCTATGGCTGATGAACTATTTCATTAGTTGTAGAGAGCAGGATATTTTTTCGAAATTAGACTTGAGGTAAGGATATTACCAACATCGGTTGCAAGAAGAAGACATACCGAAAACTGCATTTAACACTTGATACGGGCATTTTGAGCTTGTAATAATGCACTTTGGTGTTACTAATGCTCCTGCTATTTTCATGAACTAGATGCGCCAAACATTTTTGCCTTACTTAGATAATTTTGTGATTATATTTATAGATGATATCTTGGTGTGTTCCAAAAATCCTTAAGAGCATGAACAACACCTTCGGAAAGTCTTAGGGAAGTTAAGAAAGACCAAATTGTATACAAGAAGTTGCATTCTTGGGACATGTGATATCCAAAGATAGGATTACAGTATAACTTGCAAAAGTTGAAGTGGTGAAAAATTGGAAACGTTCCGAGACTGCAATTGAAATACGAATTTTTTTAGGATAAGCAGGATATTATTGGATGTTTATTGAGAGATTTTGTTTACATAGCTTCACTTTCAACTTGACCCAACCAAAAGAAATCGAGAAATGTGAGAGAAATTTCTAGGAGCTGAAGAAAAGGTTAAGTTTTGCTCCTGTTTTGGTATATTGATGATAAGCAAACCTTATGAAGTGTATACAGATACATTGAAGGAAGGATTAGGAGGAGTATTGATGAAGGAGAGAAATGTAATAGCTTATATCTCTAGGAAATTAAAACCCCCTGAGGAGAATTACTCTACACATGATTTGGAGTTAGCCATTATTGTGTCTGCCTTTAAGACGTGGAGACGTTATTTGTATGGGGCTGAGTTTAAAGTCCTCACTGACTACAAATGCTTGAAGTATGTTACCTAAAAAGATTTGAAAATGAGACAACGTCGGTGGATGGAATTTTGGGAAGAATTTTGGTGTCTAATTAAGTATCATCCTAGAAATGCAAACACAGTAGTGGATGCCCTTAGTAGGAAGATGAATTTATCAGCTCTTTGGATGTTACAAATTTTAGAATTGGAAATATTTGCTGTACATGGAAGAAAAAGGTTGAGTAATATTTCCATTCAAGCTGCTTCCCTACAACAATTGAAGGAAGAACAAGATAAGGATGAAGAGTTGCAAAGGTTAGTGCAAAATGATGCAAATAAATGAGGATATGAGTTTTGAAGGGACAATGATGGAATTATTTATTACCGAGATCGGTATTGTATCCCGAAACAATCAGCGATGAGGCAAAACATTTACAGAAGCACCTCGGAGTAAGTATATTGTCCATCCAAGAGCGGTAAAGGTGTATCAGGACTTAAAATGATATTATTGGTGGATTAGTATGAGGAAAAACAGGATAATTCAAACTTTTAGCCCGATGCTAAACTTGTCAGGAAGTGAAAGCTGATCAGCAACGGCCTGGAGGGTTAGGAAAGCCATTGCCTACTCCATCATGGAAATGGGATGAAATTACTATAGATTTCATTATAGGACCCCATGGCAGTAGGACAGTGAGATACTATATGGGTGATAGTGAATTGACTGACTAAGTCCGCTCATTTCATCCCTATAGATCAATGGGATTCTTTAGAGAAGTTAAGTAAAATTTATATAGAGGAAGTAATCTAACTTCATGGAGTACTCTCTAGTATTGTGTCGGATTGAGATACTAGATTTACTTCAAAGTTTGACTAAATTGCAATAGAAATATGAGACCACATTAAAGTTTAGTACATCAGCGCACCCATTAGCGGATGGACAGACTGAACGAGTGAATAGGGTTTTGGAAGACATATTGCGGGCTTGTGCTTTGGATTTTGAACTAAATGGATTGATAATTTAGCATACGCAAAATTCGCACACCAATAGTTATTAATCAACAATTGAAATGGCCCTATTTGAAGCTCTAATATGAAAGGAAATGTAGTCTAGGATGAAGGACGGGTGAATAAGATGTCTTCGATCTTGAAAAGTTTGACAGGCTATGGAGATGATCAAAACTAAGTTGGAGGCAGCTCAAAGTAGATAGAAAAGCTATGCGGATCGACATAGCAGGGATTTGGAATTTATTGAAAGAAATCATGTATTCTTGAAGTTGACTTCGCAACAATAATTGGGAATCAATGGACAAGGAAAGAAGTTGACACTTAGATACGTTGGACCATTCCCTATTGTAGAGAGGATTGGGAAAATGGCTTATCGATTGGAATAACTAGTAGGACTTCAAGGTATTCATGACGTGTTTCATGTATTCCAACTTTAGAAGTATGTAGCTGATCCTACCCACATTTTGAATGAAGAACCCATTAAGATGACTTCAAGATTGAAGTATGAGGAAAAGCCTATTAAAATCTTGGAGAATGTTGAAAAGAAATTGCGAAATAAGAAAATTCCACTTGTAAAGTGTTGTGGATTTATCATCTAGTGCAAGATGCAACTTGGGAAATGAAAGTGAAGATGTTGAAAAGTGTCCAAAATTATTCTAGGTATAAGCCAATTTAGAGGACAAAATTTTTTGTAAGAAGGGGAGAATGTAATGTCCTACCTTTTTACCTTTGATTAGCCGCTATTTTTAATAGGATGATAATTTGTATCAATGGCCAGAACAAAAGATGATCGGTGCAATGAGACGAATATTTTGGTATAATAGTATTTTATCGGGACTTACATGTAATTATTAGATTTATTCTACTTGTACCCTAAATCTTTGAAGGCTACTATTATTAATAAAATAAGAATTTGAGGGTATGCTGAGAAGAGAAGCAGATCAGTGCAATGAAACACACGTTTTGGTTTGAATTATGCTATCCAGGTCGCCAGGGGCATTTTCATCATTTTGACCGCACCTGTGAAATTGACCATGAATTTAATCAAATAGAGAAGGAATTGAAGAATTTAAGTATTTCCAATGGATTCGGTATAATTTTTGGATTCGAATGGTGAGATAAAATATTTTTCCATTTCAGACTTGATTTTAGTCATTTTTTTTAAGAAAATAGGAAATCGATGTTAAAAAATGGTGCGTGTGGCATTTTATGATTGGTAACCCATGGATATGTGTCAATTTAAGAGAGGTTGCATGGAGAATTCATACAAGATGCATGGAATTAAAGAATTTATAATAATAATAATAATAATAATAATAATAATAATAATAATAATAATAATAATAATAATAATAATAATAATAATAATAAAAAACAATGATGTGTATTTTTGTGACTGGAACACATCATTTGTGGGGGCTAGTTACTTAATGTCTTGTGCAATGTAATTGGCCAATATTTTGACCTTGAAGAAGTGATTGAGTGGCTAAAAAATAGCTAGAAAAATGATAGCCATGCAAGAGAAAAGAAGAGGAAATTTTGAGGAAGAAAAAATAAGTAAAATAGTGAGTAAATTTTTCTTTGGAGCACCCCTATATTTTAACCACCATACAATTAATGAAAATGAGAAATGAATGGACAATATTTATCCAAGAATGGTGGTTGATGAGTTGAATTTCTGCAAGAAATTTTTCCATTAGGAATAGAGAAAGAAGAGAGAAAAAAAAAAGGAAATAAAAGCTAGAGAAAAATAGGGAGAAAAAGAAAAATGAGAGAGAAAGAAAGAAGTGTGTGTGTGTTCTTGGAGCAAAATCAAGCCAAGATATCCTATATACAAGGTAAAAGTGTATGCTTCAAGAATTAAAGTCATAGATCTCATTATGGTGATTATTTTGGTATGAGTTTTAACATAAAAATATGATTTTCATGTCTTGATTTTAGATCAAAAGCTAGGATTTGTGAACTTTGTGTATGAACCTTGTGTATGCTTATATGTGCTGGCTACCTAGGTGGTTTATGGATAATGTTTTGTGTGAGGAAGAATTGAACATGGTAGTTTGAAGGATTGCTTTTGGTTAATGAGATGATGACCAAAGTAGAATGAATTAACGTTACTTGGTTGGAAAAATGAATTATACTAGCTTTTGATTAGAAGAAGTGAATTTGTATAGAATAAGCATGACTCTTGTGAGCTATTGGAATTTGGAAATTACATAATTAAAGATGATTTGAAGGAAAATTGAATGAATAAATGGTTCTAAGGTGTTAAAGGCCAGAGGAAAATAAAGGAAAGCATGAATAGTGGAATTGAAGCAAAACTATTGGAGTTGTTTCTGCCCAATAGCATGTTATGGGAACCATAACTCTAAAAAGGGCCAATACGGTCATTTTGGTATATGATGGAGCCAAATCGGAGTTGTGGATAGAAAGTTATGTGCAAAACAAAATCATGTGTCAAGCAATGAAATTTCAAAAAAATGAGTCCCAAAATGGATGAATTTAAGGATGATTAATTGTGTGATTTTGGATGAAATGAATGCAAAATACAAAGTGAATCCCTTGTATATGAAGGGATAAAGGATGTAGAAAAAGAAAAACAAAAGAATTGGACAAACGACGAAAAAATGACGTTAACGAAAGTTGAACATTTTCCTTAACCGTCGGCTAACCATCAGCCTCGTTGGCTTAATGTCAGCTGGACGTTAGCTACTCGTTGGGCACGTTGGCTACATGTCGGTTATTTTTTGGCAAACCACGATTTAACATAAAAACGATGTTTGGTGTAGGTTTATCAGTAAACGGCCAGCAGAATATTGAAAATGGGAGAAACGTTGGTCAAACGGCCGTAAACGGAAAAGTTTAGTTAGGACACGAGGTGGGTCCATTTGATTTCTAAAACCTTTTGAAAGCTAGTGTGCTTCACTTTTCCATGAAATGCTACGTTTTATACCATTTTGGAAATCCTTAAATATATTTAAGGTTTATCTGAGCAAAAATTGTTTTATGCCATTTTGGGCTTGAATAAACTTCATAAATGGCTTAGAAACCTTAATGGATTATTAAAGCATGAATTTTGTGAATTTAGTTCTTGTTGGATTAAATACTTGGGATTTTCAAAAAATAGTAATTTTTGACTCAGGTATTCATAAATTGACTGGAAAGCTCTTATTGGAACATTTTGTAGAACTGTGTTTGGAAACTTTGAATTTAATGCTCTTTTGTGATTAGAATTCTGAATTTCTTGAAATGAGTTCCTTTTGAAATTGGATATTAGGAAAATGATCTAAATGTCCTTATTGGAATGTTTTATGAAAACCTTTGGAATCGGGTATTCATGAAATGACTGAAATATCCTTATTGGAAATCCTGTGAACACTTTTCAAGTTAAGGGTAAAATGACCTGAATACCCTCAAAAAGTCTTTTAGAACCAGGCATGGGTAAAATGACCCGAATGCCCTTAGAAATGACTTTTGTGATCCAGTACAGAAAAAATGACCCGAATACTCTTGGAAACTTATTTTGATGTGTGAAAAGAACTCTTTACACTATTTTACATGGTTTTGGAAAATAATCTCTTGTAATGAGATTGATTTTTTGAAAACGACATTTTGATCTCAGATATTATTTATTGGCCTGAAGTGCCTATGGAATGAATTGATCGGCTTTGCAAAGCCTATGTGAATGATGATTGAACTTGTGAGTCAGTGGGACCAAATTTTGAAAAAATGTTATTTTTCCCCAAAAATATTTATTTTGAAAATCCTCTGAGATCAGATAACCCTCAAGCCTGATTAGTCGGAAGGGGTTGGTATTGGTAATGTTGAGTACTCAGCAAAGAGTTTGATCTTTGTACTAGCCTACATTAGAGTTAGATGACCCTAATAACCTAGCCTAGTTCTAGGGATTGTCTTACTCCGAATGAGGTGACAAGACATTGGGATGAGTCATCCTGGCTTATGGTGAGTAAGGTTGGTATGGGGACCCCTGGTAAGTAAGGTTGGTTTGGAGATCCCGGGCTTATGGTGAGTAAGGTTGGCATGGGTACCCTTGGCTTATGGTGAGTATGGTTGGTAGTGTACTGCGGTACACTAGGTATGTTGCGGTATACTTGAGCAGAAGTACGCTGCGGTGTACTTATTCCGGCGATACACAGATTGAGTATTGCAATCTGTGGTCTCAGTACAATGATATGTGGCACCGAAGGCAAGGACTTCTAGACTTGCATACAGGCCAATCTTCTGTTGGAGAAGTGCCTGTGATTTGAAAATCGGGGCAATATTTTGAAGCTGAAACATCGTTTTTCAAAAATGATTGTGTTCTGAATAAACTCTTCTTTAAAGTGTTTTGGAATTATTTCTAGTTGGAAAATGTATGGAAAATGAAATGCTTTCTCCACAAAAATTTTATGTATTCTGTTCTTTTATAAAGTAGTAGCACACATGGGACTCACTGGGTGATTTTTCACTCACATGTGTCTTTTGTCTTACCCTTTTGTAGGATTTGAAATTGAGCAGACCTACGGATAGCAGGACGATACCATAGTAACAACAGTTTAGGTCCGAACGTCTCCATTTTGATAATGTTCCTTATTACTGATGTGAAGCAAAAATTTTCATGTATGAGATTTTCTGTTATGTATGTGTATGTGACCATTAATATGGGTTATTATATGGATCTAGACCTTGAATACTCTATTGTTTTTGTTATAAAGACCCATTGTTTGGGAAACTGGATAGGACGACACTTGGTATTGATATGCTTCCACTGTTATCTTTAGTAAGTATGTTATATGGTGCCTTAGGAATTGAAATAATTGAAGGAGTGGCTAGAAGAGTTAGTTCGATAAAGATATATAAAGCCAAGTACTTAGCCTTGGGGAGCTCCGGTGTTGTTCGTAAAGAATAACGATTGGATGTTGAGGTTGTGTATAGACTATAGAGGGTTGAATAGCCTCACGATTAAGAACAAGTACCCCTTGCCTTTAATTGATGAGTTGTTCGATCAGTTTCAAGGTTCGTGTTACTTTTCCAAACTAGATCTCTGGCAAGGTTATTATCAAGTGCGGATTCAAGAAGAGGACATACCTAAAACAAATTTCAACAATAGGTACGGACAATACGAGTTTGTGGTGATGCCATTTGGAGTAACCAATGCACCTACTATTTTCATAGAGCTTATGCACAGAGTTTTCCAATCATACTTAGATAAATTCGAAGCGATGTTAATAGATGATATTATGATCTACTCTAAAAGTATCAAGAAGCATGCTGAGTATTTAAAAATTGGTGCTGGAGAAGTTGAGAGAGTATAAACTCTATTCTAAATGTAGCAAATGTGAGTTTTTGTTAGATTCAGTGACATTTCTATATCTAAATAAGGAATTAAGGTGGATCCATCAAAAGCTGAAGTTATCTCTGATTGGAAACAACTGAAGAGTGTAACTAAGATTCGGAGTTTCCTTAGATTGGCTAGATACTAGCGTAGTTTTATCAAGAACTTCTCTGCTTTAGCTACACCAATGACTCAATTGCTACGGAAGGACATGCCATATGTTTGAAGTGATAAGCATGAGAAGAGTTTCCAAAAGCTTAAGAGAAGATTGATAACTGCACTAGTATTGAGTTTACTCAATAAAGGTAAACTCTAGTCCTTGTACACGGATGCCTGTAAGGAAGGACTAGGGGCAGTGTTGATGCAAGATAGGAAAGTTATCACCTACCCCTCAAGAAAGTTGAAGCCGCATGAAGTTAACTACCCAACGCACAACTTAGAATTGGCTGCGATATTGTTTACCTTGAAGAAGTGGTGACACTACTTATATGGAGCGGATTATGGAGTCTTTACGAACTATAAGAGCTTGAAGCACATCTTCACGCGAAAGGATTTAAATTATAGGCAAAGAAGATGGATGGAGTTTTTAGAAGAGTATAACTATCCAATTAACTACCATCTGGGGAAAGCTAATGTGGTAGCCGACGCGTTGAGTCAGAAGGTGAGAATGGCTAGTATGAGGATGTAAGAAGTTCAGATAGTGCAAGAACTCTTGGAGTGGAAGGTAGAAGTAGGAGACCGAAGATCAACTTGTGCAACTTAAAGATGGAACCTTAGCTGAGGCAAGAGATTGGTGATGGGCAACCAAGCAACCAAGAATTTTAGACTTTTAAAGAAAAAGAAGTTAAAAGAGGAAATAAGGAGTCCCAGATGGATGATGTTGGAGTGTTAAATTTTCAAGAATGGATATGTGTACCGGATGACTAAGTATTGAAGAAGAAGATAAAGGATGACGCTAATAGGAGCAAGTATACTATTCATCCTGGAGAAGTGAAAAAGTACCAAGACTTAAAGAAGGCCTACTGGTAGCTGGGGATGAAGACGGATGTGGCGTAAGACGTCTCTACTTGTTTGACTTGTCAGAAAGTAAAGGCTGAACATAAGAAGACAGTTGAACTATTACAATCGTCTCTTATTCCAGAGTGGAAATGACAAAAGGTGAAGATAGATTTTGTTACCAGGCTACCTATGTTGAGAACTTTGAAGGATGTCGTTTGGGTTGTGGTTAATAGATTGATGAAAAATGCTCATTTTATTCTAGTAAATGTTAAGGATTTTATGGAGAAGCTGGCTAAAATAAATATTCAGGAAGTCGTAGGTTGCATGGGATACTATCGAGTATTATGTCCAAGAAGGATTCTAGATTTACTACAAGATTTTTGATAGGGGTAAAATTCAACTATATTTTTCTAGTTATTTGAGGATGTTTTGTGATACATTTATTGTAATAACTAGGAATATTCCTTCATATTTGATATTTTACCCTTTGGAAGGCATTTTGAAATTTTATTGTAGAACATAACAAAAAACGAGAAAATTTGTCACCATTGCAGTACACAGCCGACGCTGGTTGTGCACCAGTCCCATTCTGGAAACCACAAGAAAATAGCCGAAAAGAAAAAACATCAGGGCATGAATAGAGCATGACCGGTACCTGCCATGACACCCGGAGCCGGTGCCGGCTCCACTCTGCCCTATGTTGGTGAGCTTTCTTTTTATGCATGGATTTGGTAATTTCCAAAGAGTTTTGGTTTTTTTCAATCTCTACTCAGCCTGAGTTCCTAGGGAATGAATTTTTACCTCTTGGGAGGATATTTAAACAAGAAAAACACAAGACAAATGTGTGATTTGAAGGATTTAGGCTAGCTACATATTATTTAAAGACAAAGTCACCACTCAATGGGGCATTGTTCAAATGAGGTTTTCAAGAGAGGAAGAAAGGCTTATCTATGAGTTCTCTCTTTTTTCCTTTATTTTCATTTCTAGAACAATGATGTGCTTAATGTTTTGATTGTAATTGGATATTATTTTTGAGAATTATAATTTTGAATTAATTGGGATTTTTTTATCAATCTATTGCTACCCTTGATATTTGATTACTTGATATCAATGCTTATTGTTATATTTTTTTCTAATTGACTTGGGAAATGGTGTTAGAAGTTCATTGCATTGATTTCATATTTGTTAGATCTAAATAGACTTGAAAAATGAAGTTAAGATTAATGAACTAAAGTAATCAAAGATTGGTTGATTTCCCTTAGAGTATAGGGCCATTGGCTAATTTTACATTTATAAGGTATAAGTTTAATGCATCTTTTGGTTGCTTTGGTTTGATTGGGAATCTACTAAATTAATCAAGGGATTGTGATTCTATGGATTAGGAAAGAAGGAATCTATATAAGTAAGTTCATGACTTGTGTAACGATTGAATTTTTTACTTAAGTTCCCTCATGATGCCAAGATGACAATTGATTGTGATGAATACTAAGTAATTCAATATTATTTTTTCAAGGTAATTTTCTAGTTACATGAAATTACATCCTTGAGTTATATCTATATTTTATCTTTATTTATTTTTCTTTTTATTCTCTTTTTATTTTATTGGCTAAACAATAAAGATTCGGTTTAAGTAAGGTGGGAGTCTAAGTTCTTGTGGATTTGATACTTACTTGTCCCTATACTATACGATGGGTGTACTTGCTCGTATGTGTGATTTTAGTAGTTAGTATTTTAATTAAAACTTGATTAACTGTGTAATTTGTCGGTAATATTTTCTACACTAAAAAACATGCATCAAGTTTTTGGCACTGTTATTGGGAAGAGGCACCATTGAAAACACACGACTCTTGTTGATTTAGCCTTTGATTTATTTGAAAATACCACAATTTTTTTTTTTTGGGTAGCTTGTGAATATTTCTCATTTGTGTGTTTTTTCTTTTATTTATTTTTCTATTATTTTTATTTTTTATTTGATTTTTGTTTTTCTTTGAGCGCAATATTAACATCATTATGGACAATTACTGTTGGGCACAAGATGCTTCAATGTAGTCTTTTGCTGCCAATGCAAATTTATCTATTAAGTGGCATGAAGAAGCATCCCAATGTATGAGCCATGAAAAAACACTACTAGCCAAGTTGGTTGAGGATGCCATAAAGACCTATACACTTGAAAAAGAAGACCCCTGAGGAGAGAAGAGAGGATATGAGAGACAATTGCACAATGTGGCAAGAGAGGTATTCGATTCTACTCTATGTGCTAGTAATTCTAACTTATCTTTGTCACATGATTTTTTATATTCCTCTTAATTGTTGGAGAACAATGGTCCAAATGATAATCTATTAAGCTTATTATGCCTCAAGGAGTTGAATCTTTCAATGCTACCTCATACGAAACCCTTGGAGGATGTTCACAACTCATACCCTTCACCCCAATTTCAGGGATGTAACTTGGTATTTGTAGATGGGTTTAAAAGTAAGGATTTCTTGATCTCATCTTTAAAATCTATACTACTAGGTTCAGAGGGGAATTTCAATTGTGAAAAATCTTTTGAAAGAATAAGTTGTGATTCTAATATTTATACACTTTTTAGACATAATTTACATCTTTGTGTTGGAAAATTAATTTGTATGTCTAAAAATGTGCTACAGAAAGGGGGTCATACATTTATATTCATTGTAACTAATATTTTCCATGAAACCTCCATTTTTCAAAACCCTCTCTTTTTTCTATTTTCTTCATGCCTACCTTTTTCAATGATCATTAATTTAATTTACAAAGGTTTGATGAGGAAGCATGATGAGTAGAAAGAGTTTGTATCTTTGTTTTGTGTTTGGAGTTGTTAGGTGTTATTTCCCCCAAATAAGGAAAATAATTTCTAGTTTAAGTGTGAGGGAGTGAGTCGTGTCTTTATTTGCTTTGTTAAGATTTTTATAAGTATTTCTCTTTAGTTTGTTCTCTTTTATTGAAGTGTTTTTTTTCCCCTTTTAATTGTATTTTGTTTTGATGCTAGGAATAAATACTTCTTGGACAAGCCCTTATCTCTATTCCTAGTTTTGATATCTATTGGAGCATTATTGTACTTGAAACATATTGCTTAACCTTCTACTGCATTTATTATTCTTTTGGTCCCTTTGGAGATGCTTTCTGGTGTTAATTTTTTACTAATGAGGACATTGTCCAGTTTAAGTATAGAGGAGTGGTTTGATGATGTTTTTTCATCTAAATTTTTATCCATTATCTTGGTATCAAACAATTTTGTTGCAATTTCCTTGAAAATTTTGAAACTTTGACAATTTGAAAGTTTGGAGATTTGGAGCTAAATTGAGCTTATTTGTCTATAATGAAGTTTTGATTTTCTTTTTAACTTTGGATATAAATTTGCCATTCATTATGGTTGGATTTTTATAAAAAGGTAAAATCGTGTATTATGTTGGATTTTGCTAAGTCTTGAGAATTTAAGCTAACCTTGGTTATATTTGATATTTGAGGTTATTTTATTCTTTGAGTTTGAATGTGGATGATATGATGAAATATAGAAAGAGTTGTTGACTAATTCTTGTGTTATGGATTCAAAATTTGCTTGACTTTAAGTTGTGAATACGGAATGTGATAAAAAAAAAAAAATTGAGTGGAAAGAACTGATTGTGTGTTAAAAAAAACATGAGTTGAAAAAAATTGTTTTATCATTGAAGACAGAAAAACACGTTTTGCTTGATTATGGGGGGCCAATACTGATAGTGAAGACAAACCCATTTTCTTGAGGCTATTAATTCCCAAAGGCAAGAAAGAAAAAAAAATTGTTAAAAAAATAATAATGACTATAAGGGGGCCAATACGGTGCATGAAGAGAAATTTATTCACTTGAGGATATCAATTCCCAAGTCACTGAAAAAAATCAAAGTGGAGTGTTTCCTTGTTTCACTAGCTTGAGTTGTGTAAACTTTAGTTTATAATGCTTGAATTGGTTAAATGGCTTGAGTTGTATGATTTATGTTATCTATATTTTTTCTTGAGGATTAGGATAATTTTCTTGTACTAGATATAAGCTTGTTTAACTTTACTTTGATGGCCTTGGTATTAATTGATTTAATACATGAGTTTGAAGCATTTTAAAAGGGTTGAATGAATGACAAGTTTGTATTTGAGGTTGGAAGAAGATTATTCCTTTATTATGGATGAATTTGCTAAGGATAAATTGAATTGTTGTTTTGTCTTAAGACATTTGCTTAGTGTCTAATTCTTGTTTGCTTGAGGACAAGCAAAAGTTCAAGTGTGGGGACATATGATAAGGACAAATTTCATCTATATTTTTCTAGTTATTTAAGGATATTTTGTGATACATTTGTTGTAATAACTAGGCATATTACTTCATATTTGGGAAATGAAGTTAAGATTCAAGAACTAAAGTAATCAAAGATTGGTTTATTTCACCTAGAGCATACGGTCATTGGCCAATTTCATGCTTATAAGGTATGAGTTTAATGCATCCTTTGGTTTCTTTGGTTTGATTGGGAATCAACTAAATTAAGCAAGAGGAAGTGATTCCATGGATTGGGAAAGAAGTGGAATCTACATAAGTAAGTTCATAACTTGGGAAACGATTGAATTTTACCTAAGTTCCTTCATGATGCCAGGATGACAATTGATTGTGATGAATGTTAAGTGATTCAATATTATATTTTCAAGATAATTGTCTAGTTATATGAAATTACATCCTTGAGTTAAATCTATTTTTATGTTTATTTATTTTCTTTTTTATTCTCTTATTATTTTATTGGCTAAATAATAAAGATTTTGGTAAAGTAAGGTTGGAGCTTAAGTTTTCGTTGATTCGGTACTTTCTAGTCCCTATACTATACGATGGACATACTTGCCCGTATGTGTGGTTTTAGTAGTTTGTATTTTAATTAAAACTTGATTAATTGTGTAATTTATTGGTAATATTTTCCACACTAAAAAATACGCATCAATTTTGGACTAAGTTTCAAGAGTCAATGGGAATAACTCTAAATCTTAGTACTTCTGCTCATTCGAAAACTGATGGACAGTCCGAAAGAGTTATCTAGATATTGGAGGATATGCTTAGGACTTGTGTATTGGACTTTGGAGATAGGTGGTTAGATTGTATACCTTATGCTGAGTTGACATACAACAACAATCATCAAGTATCGATTGGAATAGCACCCTACGATATTAATCTTATGCCCTAGAGGCAATCACTTGTACGTTATATATGACACATTTTATTTTAATAAAAGGTATTATTTATCTTACAGTTTCTTTTTGTTTACCCTTGTGTAATATAGCTGTTAGATAAAGTCTCTAGTACAAGAATATGTTATGGAAATCATGATAGAGATCATGATATGACTACTACATTGTATAGTGTTAGCACTTAAATAGTCCCTAATCGTAGTATTAATGAGACAGGACATCATTAATGCGTTAAAACTAGCATATGTTAGATTTCTTGATTTGATCATATCCGTAAGTATTGAGATATTCAAAGTTAATACATAGATGCTTGTTAATGGAACAAGTGCCTTGGATGACCTAGCTAAGAGATAATCACATGAATAACTATTTAGTGCCAGTGATATAATCTCAATATAGCAAACTTACAAGTATCCTTAGACTTGAGATCTCCAAGGTACTTTATTTGCTAAGCATTGTGTTGTGATTCCAATCTCTGGAGCCAGATCGAGGGCCGCCTATGGGATGGATATTGGGTACATTGTGAGGTAAATGAAAGTAGTTGAGAGGGTCAATAAAGGATTCACCACTCCTAATAGTATGGGCGAATATCTCTCGGCCACTTGTAAGAATTAATACTCAAGAAGTCCTTGGACAAGGTGACTGTATATTGGAAACAGTTCTAATTGATACACATCTAGAGTAGTGAGTTCTTGGTACAAGTACTATTATATTCAGGTCAGAATTAATATATATTTTGGAGGGAGTTGGCACTAATTCCGTACTCCAAACCAAATGAGAGATTGTATGGTGAAAGGAGTTAATTGCACTATAGTTTGTTATTGAAGGGTTCATGTCAAGCCACTTGACTTCCTGGACTCTTGGGTGGTCATGATGTGTTGCTAGATATCACTCATGGTTTGGGAATATGGGTTTATTAATTGATGAATTAATAAACCAATCCTGATTAGAATAATATGATTAATTCTAATTAATTATTAATTATTAATCTCAAAGATGTTTGAATTAATTCTTGTTCATTACCAATTGACTAGGAAATCTAATAGGTCACACACAATAAAGGATTATATACTCAAGATGTTATTTGATAACGTAGTGGGCTTTAATTGCGAGAAAGAGAAGTTGTTATGGGCAAATTAAAACTAGTTATAATTTATGGTCCAAATTGTAATTGTGAGAACTTAATGTTTCCAATTACAATTAGAAAATTCTAATTGTTTTAGAATTCTCAGTTTTTGGCAGGGTTTTTTGTGTGATATGAATATATGCACGAAACCCAAAATTAAAAGGTGATTCATGAAAAACAAACAACTTCCAAAAATTCTTCTTTTCTCTTTCTCTCTTGTAGTTCTTGAGCAACCAAGCCTAACCCTAGCTGTCACTTTGGTTTATGCTAGAACATAAACATCTTGGTGCTTGAGTGATCCTCCGTGTGGATTTCTGTTAGAGATAATCACACACTGTAATTATAGTAGCTGGACATTCAACTCTAGTGGTGTTTGATCAAGAGGATTGCTGGATTGCACCTCGACTTGAAGTAGAAAAATTTTATTTTTCAGATGCTCAAAGAAAGGTAAAGCTATTACATTTATTCACTTTATGTCTTGTTTTCCACACATATGTGGATCTAGGGTTGGTATCTCGTTCTTATTTTTTTGCTGCGCCATATATGATATGCATATGAGATACCCAACATATGAAGCATTGTATGAATGGAATTATCAAGTACCGTTGTACTGGGGTTCGACTGAAGATGGGCAAATTAGAAAGTCTGGTGAAGTGAACATTGAGTAAATGGCGGATAAAGTAAGGATGATAAGAGAAAGGCTAAAGCAGCACAAAGCTGACAGAAAAGTTAAGCGGAAAATAGAAGAAGAAAATTGGAGTTTCAAGTGGGAGATTAGAGTTTTCTGAAGATAATGCCTATGAGAGGGATTCCAAAGCATCCTAAAGGAGGAAAACTAAGTACTAGATATTTGGGACCATTTTCGGTGATTGATAAGACTGGACCTGTAGCATATCGATAAGAGTTGCCAGAAGGGTTAAGAATTTATAATGTTTTCTGTGTGTCCCAAGTGAAGAAATACAACCCTGATCTGGATCATGTTCTGAATGTGGAGACATTAATTCTGCAATTTAAGCTACATTAAGAAACCAATTAAGGTTTTAGATTGAAGTGTCAAGAGGTTAAGGAATATACAGATACCTATGGTGAAGATTTTGTGCAATCATCATGGTCCTTAGGATGCTACATAGGAAACTGAAGTTTAAGTGAGGAGGATATATCCAAATTTGATCTAAAGGTGTAATGCTCCGAATTTTGGGACAAAATTCTCTTATGAGGGAGAGGATGTAATACCTTGAGTCAATCCACCATTAGTTCATAGGGAAAGTCATGCATAGCATAGCATTTTGTATTGTATTTGATTAATTTGACCTATTTTTATGAAGCAAATGTGATTTATGTGTTTGATATTTCATAGAGCTATTTATTTGGATATAGTTGTGTTATATGAGGTGGTAGAGCTTTTATTCGTATGCAGTAAAATTTAATGAAAGAATAATGAAATGAGTTGAATTAGATTTATGGGAATTTATTTGAATAATATTTACAAAAGAATTATTGTGGAATAGTGGTTAGAGTTTGGTGTGTATTCTTTGGTGACTTGAGTTCAAATCCCAACTCTTGCAAACCTTTTTCTTCTTATCCCTAATTAAACTCTTTTCCCCCTATTTTTTCCCTCTTGGCCGAAATCCATAGGGCTAGCCGCAACCGTAATTTCCAACCTCCTAAAATATAGGGATGTGATTATTTTAGGGTTTTTGCTAAAAAGTTTTAAAGAATTAAATTTCTATTATTTTCTAATTAGTATTTTATTCAAATATTTTTGGAATTTAAATATTTCAAAATCTAAAATTTTCAAAACCATTATCCAAAGGATTTATGAAGAAAATAGAATATAGAAGCATTTATCTTGGAAGAAATATTTTAGCTATTATTTTTAATAGGAGTAAAGTCTCTCCAAAATAATTTTCTTTAAAGAGTTTAATCAGAAATAAAGATATAATGTTAAATTCATAATTGAAATAAATATTTCCTAGTATGAAGTGATTTTCAAAAATTAGGATTCAAGAAGAAAGAAAAATTAAGCTTTATCACATAAAAACTAGATTTTATCTATAATCATGATTATCCTTTAATTAATTATTTTGGCCTAAAATAAATTGGGATATTAACTAAATTATTTCTTGAATTAATAACCTATTTTCTTCACTTAAATTTTGGAAAAATTAAAACCCTAGTTGCCACCTAATGGATGTTTTAATCCCACTAAAACTCTCTAAAATGTAGGAGAAACTTACCCTAAGTAATTTTAACCAATCAAAATTCTTTTAGCCAATGAAAAAACCAGATTTTCCCATTTTCTTTCACCCTAATTTCGGCCACCATCACAGTCATACAACTACACAAAAATTCAGGCTTGATGCTCTCAAATTCTCTCTTGTTTTAACCGAAAAACAACAACACCAAAGCCATCACTTTTCTTCTCTTCTTTTCGCTAATACAAGAGCCAAAATTCAGCCTTTCTTTTCTCCTTTTCTCTCATTATTTCGGCCATAATAGCAACCAGAAATCAGCCATAAAACCATTCAAAAAACTGCTCAAATTGCAACTCGATTTTTTTTCTTTGTTGTGATAAAGAGTCCAAAACAAAATGCAACTTTTCCGAGCCCTAAAACACATAAACCTAACCCGTTTTCTTAATCAAACCAGGATTCAATCAAACCCTAAGCTCTCCCTAATACACAAAATTCTAGACGCCACCTCTCCAAGAAGTTCGCCCATCTCCACCTCCAATCAACACCAAAATTGAAATCCAACCTTAAGGTAAGTAACCCTTCAACCTCCTTCAACTTTTATTCAACTGTTCCTCTTCTTTTCTGCTAAATCTTGAACAAAAGGGGGCTAATTTACCCTTACCTTGTGTGACCTTCAAACCAAGGAAGCCAAAAGGAACCGGTCGATTCTTCTTCCCAAAGTGAACTAAAATGAGCATTGAAGGCGCTATCTTTACTCATATTTGTATCGACCAAGAGGTATTTGAGGCTTAACTCTTCTGATTTAAATTAGGATTGAATGTATGGTGGTGTTATTATGCATGAAGCTTAGCATGGAAGCATGATTAGGTTAGATTAATGAGTTTGACAGTGTAATAGGTTGAACTAGATATATATGGCATTAAATATTGCTATGATGACCTAGATTTGGTTCATATTGGTTAAAGATGAGATATTTGAATGAAAATAGGGTTATTATAAGGATTGAATAATAGTAGAGTAATAGAGATGCCATGTTGATTATTTAGTGTAAGGATATGCATGCATAACGATGAGATGTATGACAAAGGAAAACTATAGAGGCGATTTAATAATTAATCAGTCTAGATGCCATGGAGGATTTAGGTGATTAATAATATCATGGGAATTCATGATGTATGATGATAGGGGATAAGTATTTGGAATCTAATTATAGAATCATTGATTCTAGATAAGGAATAAGGAAGAAAGTGGCAATGAGGACAAGCATTACTTTAGTTGATTATTGAGAATATTAAAGTAAGTCACTGCATAACTATTTTGCTAAATTGTACATATTTGCAAGTTTATTGTACAATGATATTGTAATGATGTTTTCATGATAATTGATATGATTATTGAAATGATAAGAAAATACCATTATTGAATTATGATACTTGGATTGAGAACGTGGGTGTTTTAATCTCTAAAAGCTTTTGTCAAATCTCAACTTTTAACTAAAAACGATTTTCTTTTCTTTATGATCCAAATGTTTTGAAAAGCTTAAAATGAAAACCACATTTTGCAAAACCAAGGTATGCAAAGTTTGTGAAAAAAGGGGAAATGATTCAGCACCTACATGTGAGCGTTAAGTACTCAGCGAGGGTAAGCTAGTGGTTCTAGTCTTGGAGAGTTAGAATGAGTCTTTTGGCAGGAGGCCACCTCCAGAATATGAACTATGCTTAAAAAGATAACAGTATCACTTAGTCAAGCTGATCCGAGCTTACATGTTGGTCCATGTGGACTTTATCTTTCCAGATCGAACAATCGGTGTGTTGGGTGTAGAGATGGAGAAGTATCTCACCCTAGTGAGCAGATCACGCATTGCCCAATGTTAAATGGTCATACTGGGAAGTTATCATATAGTAATCATGATATGGACTTTGATATTATTATTTAATTATTACCAATCACTACTTTATGATTCTATGGTATTTATGAGTGGATGTCTTATTGAGAATTATTTTGAATATGATGTACATTGTTCCACTTAATGTCTGTTTATTGATAAAAGTTGACTGGCAAACATATTTTGCGGTTTTGATAAACCTGCAAACACGAAATGTTTAATATGACACTCCCACACACGAAATTTACTGAGATGCCAATCTCACACCATTTTTAGATCATGTTTTCAGGAAAGTGCTTTTGTTGAGCAGGTTGGAAGAATGAAAGATGAAAGTTCAATTTATTTTTATTTTGCTTTGTATTTCTTTTGAGAGACGATTGTTAGTTTTCAATTTCAAACTTGTATAAGTTTGGTTTTTGGATTTAATAAGATTATCTCTTTATTTTATTTAGTTATTTTTGTTTTGTATCTCGTTATAAAGACCCTAGTCCATTGGACGGGGCGACATCTTTGCCCTTTTTGGGTAAGTAGGTACGAAGGTGTTACATCGATGGGAGCAGAGGTGCGTGAAGGGAGGATTTGCATAAGGAACCTAAAGCTTGAACTAGATTTCAGATAGGAAATTGTTTAGAAGTGCAAAGTAATAAGGAGTTTCAATCCTTCAATGCTAAGGAAATTGATAGAGAAAGGGAAGACTTTCAAGAAGATGAGTCTGGGGTGTTTTGCTTTCGAGGACAGTTTTGTGTGCCAAGAGACAAGCATTGATCTAAGAACGAAATTTTGGGTGAAGCCCAAAAGAGTAAGTATGCCATTCATCCTGAGAGGTGAAAATGTACTAGGATTTGAAGAACGTGTATTGATGGCCTAGTATGAAAAAGAAAGTTCGTGTTTAAAATGTCAAAAGGCTAAAACAGAGCGTAAGAAGTCGGCTAAATTGCTGGAATTTCTACCGATACCGGAATAGAGGTAAAAAGATGCAAAATATTCTCCAATAAGGAGGTTATTATAAAAACTTGGTGCATCAGATTTGTGTTATAAAAAACCATGAAATTTTAAGCCCATTCCCAATTAAGTTTTAATTAAAACATTAATTCCCAAATCACATATATGAGTAAGTATACTCATCATTAAGCATAGTATAGGGAATTAACGGAGTTAGTTACTTTTCAGTCATTGTTTAATCGACTAAATAAAGTGATAAAGAATAAAGAGAAAAATAAAGATAACTATATACACAAGTCTTGGAGAGAAAAAATGTAATTAGATAACACTCTTGAAAACATGACAATGAATTATTAGCAAGTATCGCAATTAATTACTATCTTGGCATCACGAAGGAGTAATGTACAATCCACTCTTTCTTGAGTTAAGATTTCACCGTCTCTTAGTTAATTTAATGAACATTCCTATCTCACTAAAACAGCTAAAAGATGCATAGAACACAAGTCCTTATTATCCTATCTCTAGATGATAAAGGCATGAAATTCATTAATTCCCTATATGTAGTTGAAATCAACTACTTTTGATTATTGAAATTCTCGACTTAACATCTCACTTGACTTAGTTTAGAAAAATAAAAATAGAATTGAGTAATTAAAACTTTCTCCTAACTGCTTTCTCAAATTAATTAGAAGAATGGTCAAAATCTTATCAATTCATAACTAAAAAACGCGTAATCAAATACCAAGAATAGTAATTAATTGAACAAAAGATTAAATTAATTCAACATTACAAATCTAAAACTAATATTAAAAAAAATAAAAACATTGATCTCATTATTGTTTAAAGAAAAAAGAAAACAAAGGTTTTAGAAAGAACTCATAAACAAGCCACTTCTTCATCCCTTGAAGACTTTCTTGAAACAACGCCCATTAAGTGACGAATTCCTCCTTTAATGAATGAGTTTAGCTTTTATCATTGAATTCATGTGTTAAACTTCAACTCCTCTCATTTATATAAGCCTCTTGGTTGCTAAAAAAATGTTTCCTCTAGTTCTGGGCTGTGTACGGGTTGGAAACTACAAAGCTTCTTAAGAAACTCTCAATTTTTCTTGCCAAAGGACTTTCAATCTACCTCTGGCCAGACAAGGGCCGGTATTGGTTCACCGTCTCTGGGCCAGCACCGGTTCTGCACTAGAAATCCATGATTTCTCTACATTTTCCCCTATTTTGCCCTGAAATTCTAGAGTAGGGCCGACGCTGGGTGTCTATTTGAATTCCATCTTTTTAACTCCAATTTCATCAATTTCTATATAAAATCACTAATAACACTTTCCACAGGTAAAATATCAAAGAGGTAGGAATTTGGCAAGTTATTGAATCTAAAGCATAACAAAATAACCTCAAATGGCTAGGGAAATATAGGTAAATTTAGGCCCTATCACATTCCCCCACACTTAAGCCTTTGCTTGTCCTTAAGCAAACACTTAAGACAAGGCAAAATAAAACAACTATCGCAACATAAGTTGATCCACAATAAAGCCACAATTTTCCTTCAACCGCAAGCAAAAAACTCTTCATTCATTAAACCCTTTAACAAAAATTTTTGCAAATTCATGTATTAAACCAAATATCTTCAAGGCCCTCAATGTTAAGTTAAGCAAGCTCATACTCAGTATAAAAAAATTATTCCACCCTCTAAACAAAAACATAGATAACCTAAATAATACAAGTAAAGCCATTTAACCAACTTCAAGCATCACATAATCAAAAATTGCATAGCCTCTAGTAACAACATAAGAAAACACTACACTATTTTTTTCTTGAAGACTTAGGGAATTGATAGCTTCAAGTGAATGGCTTTCTCTTTATTCACCATTTTACCCCCTTATAGTCATTATTTTCTTTTTTTTTTCTTTTGCCCTTGCATTTGCCTTCGGGATAGCCTCAAGAGATTGCACGAAATAATACTTGCTACTTCTCTCCGTATTGACCTTCTTTTCAACAAAGATCTTCTTTTTTTTTTTTTTTTCAAAGATAAAAGTATTTTTTTTCCTGCACTCATTTTTTCCATTTTTACATGCTATTTTTTGCTAGAGGATATGCAGTTTGCATTCCCAAACTTCTTTTCTCCTCAGTATTCATATTCACAACTCAAAATTAAAGTAAATTTAAACACCATGAAATAAAAATTAATCAACCACGTTTTACATATTTCATCATATCATCCATACTCAAACTTAAGGAGCAGAATAAAATTCGAATACTAAAATATAACCAAATTTAACTTAAATTTTCAAGACATAGCAATACTAACTTAATACATTGGTTTACTTTATTTAACTAATTGAATAACAAATCCCTATTCAAAGCTAAAAAGAAAATCATAACCACATCATAGGCAAACCATGCAAAAATTGAGAAAAATTTTCCCATATATTCTCAAAATTTCAAGAAGCTTGAAGAAGATGTACTTGGTGAAATTATTGAACTCCTTCCCCACATTGAAGTTGAATATTATCCTCAATGGCCCAAAATATAACAATAAAGCCTAACCAAGGGACGAAGAAAAATAGAAGGGAAGAGGACAAGAAAGAGATACTTTCCATAACAATTAATTTCCACAAAAGAGTTGAGTTCCATCTGAAGAGCATGTTTCCTTGATAATAATAAGTCACCTAAATAAATTAAACAAAAAAAAAAACATAAAAATAGAAAAACGAAACTAAAAATAAAAGTAAAATAAAAGACAAAATAGAAAATAAAAGATAAAATGATGGAGAAGCTCATTTAGAGTAGAGATTAAGCCTCATAGAAGGGGAAATCGATACAATCCATGCTTTTAAGATCCTCTCCAAAATAGTATTTCAAACGATTTCTGTTAACCATGAGGGTACCTTTCTTAGGATGGGATACTTTAACTGCACCAGATGAAAATACCTTACCAGAAAGGGGCCAGACCATCGAGATTTTAGCTTTCCTAGAAAGAGTCTTTAGCGGAAGTTAAACAACAAAAGTTGATCACATTTGTGGAACTCACAGTTAGGTTGAAGCCTTTTGTCATGCCATTTTTTCACCTTCTCCTTGTAAATCTTAAAGTTGTCATAAGCTGCAATATGCCATTCCTCAAATTCTTCTAATTGAAACAACATTTGTTTGCCTGCAGACTCAAAATCAAAGTTAACAGGTCTAATAGCCCGATAGGCTTTATGTTCAATCTCCACGGGTAAATGGCAAGATTTTCTATAAACTAACCTATATAGAGTGGTACCTATAGGAGTCTTAAAGATAGTTCTATAGGCCCATAAAGCGTCATCCAATTTCAAACTCCAATCTTTCCTTGTAAAGGAGATAATTTTTTCTAAAATTCTTTTAAGTTTCCGATTGACTACTTCAACTTAATCACTTGTTTGGGGTGATAAAGGGCTGCAAACTTGTGAGTGACACCTAAGTGTTTAAGAACATTGTCCAATTAATTATTGCAAAAGTGATTCCCCCATTACTAATGAATACCCTAGGTACACCAAACCGGATTACAAAATTTTAAAGAAATTTAACCACAACTTGTGCATAGTTAGTAGGTAAGGCTTGCACCTCTACCCATTTAGACACATAATCTACCGTAACCAAGATGTATTTGCTCCAAAAAGTAGGAAAAGGACTAATGAAATCTATCCCCCAACAATCAAACACTTCACAAACTTGGAAGATTTGTAATGGCATCTCACTAAATTTAGAAATATTATCGGTACGTTGACATCTATCACAATTTTGAACAAACCAGTGAGAATCCTTAAAAATGATTGACCAATAGAATCGGGACTCAAGTACTTTTCTACAGGAAATACAAATCTATCAACTTTGACAAGCACATCATCCACTATCCCCCTAGGATATTTAATGGATCTATTTGATAATTGGATGCTCATCCTAGTGGGTTTAGATTTATCTAGGGCTGAGTTTTTTTTAAAAGTTTGTATGGAAAAAGATTTACACTAGCACCAAAGTCAGCAAATATATTGCCAAATGTAAGACTATCAATAAGACAAAGAATAGAAAAACTCCCTGGGTCATTTTATTTTGGTGGTATCATCCTTTGGTCTTGGAAGATGGCAAAACATAAGAAGTTCATGTTTTTTCATCCCAAATATTCTTAAAATCCAAATATTCTCAAAATTTCAAGAAGTCTCAAGAAGATGCACTTGGTGAAAGCATTGAACTGCATTCCCACACTAAAATTGGACATTGTCCTCAATGTCCCAAAATACAACAATGAAGCCTAAATATTAATATTCTCAAAATTTCAAGAAGTTTCAAGCAGATGCACTTGGTGAAAGCATTAAACTCCTCCCCCACATAGAAATTGGACATTATTCTTAATGGCCTAAATTATATTAATAAAGCCTAACTAAGGGATGCAGAAAAATAGAGGGGAAGAAGACAAGAAAAAGGGATATTTTCCATAACCATGAGTTTCCACAAAAGATTTGGGTTCTAACGGAAGGGTGTGTTTCCTTGATAATGATGAGTCGCCTATGGAAAATAAACAAAAAACACATAAAACAAGAAAAAGGAAACTAAACATAAAATTAAAGTAATAGACAAAATAGAAAGCCAAAGAAAAGTCATGAAAATGCAAAAACAAAAACAATGCTAAAATAACAATGATAAAAAAAGAATCTCAATCATCAACCTCCTCAGTACCGCCATCATCCTCCTCGTCATCAACGGTTGGATCAGCCTTGCCTATGGTCTGGCTTGTAAAACACCTCTGGGCTGTCCAGGGAAGTGCTGCATCTATGCAATCAATTGCTGCTCCTGAGAGTCTTGCCTCCTGTGTAGATCAGCTACAGAGTCCCTAGGCTGAAGAAGAATAGTCATCTAGGTCTCGAATTGCACAAGCACCTCAGTCTCGAATCCAACACCAAGTTGTGATCTTAAACTACTCACAAGTGTTCGAGGTGGTGGTATTAGCTGCTTCTCTGCCCTATGTAGTAGCTTTACTGTAACCCTCCACTACCTGCATACCCAAAAGGGGCAGGGATATTACCCCTCTTTAGGATAAGAGGTCTTTATAACTAGGTAAAATAAAAAAGAACTTAAATAAAATTTAAACTAATTACAAAACCTTAAAACCTATACAATTCTCAAAAAAAAAAAAAAAAAAGACAAAATCTTCAAATGAAATACATAAGATGAAAGAACAGATTTTCAATCTCTAGTAATGCCCAATTATATTACAACAGGATCTTCTTGAAAACATGGCGTAAAATAATGTGAGATTTACATCCCTATAAGTTATGTGTGTGCTTTTGTTCGTTTCAAAATACTTCATGTCATCCAGCTTTGAAAAGCTAAAATAATTTATAAGTCTTCCAAATGTTTTCTAATTATGACTTCACATGCCAAAACATTTAAGTCTTGTCATTTCATAACAGTCAACGACAATTCATGTCACTTCATAACAAATTACGACATTACATTTCAGTTCATATAAGAGTAATGTACACACTATACCAACACATATAACATTACTATAGATGTATGGTTCACCCACATATACAAACTATGGGTGTGGTTTGCTGACCACATAGTAGGTGATCAACCTATAGAGAGAATGCTCCCCCTTCTTCTCTCTCATGTCAACAGTATAGGATTACATTCCTCTAAACATGATAAATACACGCATCAAAACCATAGGATTTCATTCCTATGAACATGACCCGAATGTCCCATGTCCATAGACAGAGTATTCACAACTCTGCTACTAGCTAAGGTCGGTTTTATACAAATATTGTTGCCAAAACTAAACAAAAGTCCGCTATCTAGAGGTGGCCACCTACTAGATAGTTTTCCTAACTTAGTTCAAGCTAGTATAAGGATAATACCCCTTTGACTACTCAAGAATCACAAGTTCCAAAAAGGGAAGATACATAAACCACAATCTATTTAGAAATAGTAAACATGGCCAAATATGTTGTAAAATTAAAATTGTATTTAAGATAAAATAATAATTTTATTTTAAAAATATTTTCTTACTTAAAACGGTTTAAAATAAGTCATGAAGGGAAATTAACCACATTTGCATTTCATAATTGCATTTTTCATGTAATAACAATAATGACTTGCAACAGTACATTTAGCAATAATTTTTTTCCAAGGACTTACTTGATTCTCTTATCTTATAGGTAAAATTCCCTTGATGTCTTGATCAATGAGATCTAGTCCCGCCTAGGGAAAATACAAAGTATAAGTTACTAATTACTCAACAACTCTAGCAACACATAACCATATAACATTCCTAACTCCTTTGATATCTTAACATAGCACTAAATTAATTCAACATCTAATAACAAGTCATCAATAATACCGATCAACCAACATCTTCATAACATGTTGGAAAGGAACAAACACTAATCAACTAGATGAATACATAAATAAATAAATATAAATGTTTAAATAAAAGTTAATAAATAATTAAATAAATATCTAAATAAACAAGTAAATAAATAATAATTTAATAAGTAAATATTATTTAAATGATTAAATAATTAAATAAGTGTTTAAATAAATAAATAAATAAGTGAATAAATTAACAAGTAGATGATAAATAGTTAAAGAACTAAATATATAGTTAAATTAATTAATGGTACCTATTAGGCATTTAAACAATAAATGTTACTTACTATTTAATATTTAGACACATAAAAAAAATATTGATAACAACAACAACAACAACAACAACAATAATAATAATAATATTAATTTATGTTTAGTAGCAAGCATTTTATACTAGGCACAATTCCAACAAATAATAATGGATAGTTTGTTTAATGTAAAATAGATTATAAATAATAAATCAAACAAGTGTTCAATATTATGTACTACCTAAGCATACCTAAATATCAATTTTGGATAAAATCAATTATAGTCCTACTAGTCAAATACCACCATCAATCAATCACAACATAATAATCCTCAACATAAGATTCAACAAAACATATGATGCAACAATCCCATCTAATCACATAATCACAATCCACAACGATTATCCCATCCTCCTTTCATAACAATCAACCTAAGATACACTTCCTTCAATATAACATTAATCTAGCATAACTCCTACATCATTTAGTTCATAATTACAACCAATAAAATGGAATATTAAAGAAGTGGTTTAAATTTTTTTACTTCTTACAGTTCGCTTGAATAATGATGATGTTTGTAGATAGCCATTCAAAAGCAATCGGTCCAACCTCTCTCTTGATTTCCAAACAAATGTGTTAAAGAGATAGGGGAGAGGAAATTAAAATGAGAAGGAATATTAGATCATGAATATTGATCTAAAAATGTTTAGAAAAGAAAATAAAGAATAGCATGTTATACAATACTTTTTCAAGGACACTATTTTTGAAATGGTTGTACTTGGCCTT
This sequence comes from Voacanga thouarsii, assembly GCA_026120185.1. Lineage (NCBI taxonomy): Eukaryota > Viridiplantae > Streptophyta > Magnoliopsida > Gentianales > Apocynaceae > Voacanga > Voacanga thouarsii. Next base: position 1,005,163 of record JANUWF010002002.1, read on the forward strand.
TGATATTTGAAAGAGTGAATTTCTTGATTCAATCGTGGAATGAATTTGTAGGATTCAAAGAGAAAGGTCTGGTGATTGTTCTAATAGTCTCTAAGTAGGCTAGAAGGTTTCTGGGGGTGATCTAGCTACGAAATTAGTCATGAAAATGGAAAGGGGTTAGTGTGTGTTCATGGTTTTTTCTTGAGAGATGCAGAATTTTTTAGTTTTTTATGGAGCAATGCTGGACAAAATTTGGTGTATGAAAGGCTTTAGAAGAGTAGCTTTGGTTGCTGAGGTGAAGGAAGATCCTAGGTGATTCTCTAGATCTTCGAAATTTCTGGGAAATGGAGCTGTTTTCCAAGAGAATTCCGACAGTGGGGTTATCGCTGGTGGAGTTTCGAATATAGTGTGGTCGCATTTGTGTGAATGCGACCAAATAAAATGAGGTCGCATTCACAAAATGCGACCATAACTACATTTTAACTGGATAAAATTTAAAAAAAAAAATATCATGAGACCCAAGGTCGCATGCCAGGAATGCGACCTGAATGCGCCTTTCACATCTTTCTGCTGCCTCGCCTGTCCTCCTTTCTGCTACTTTTTCCCTTGTGTTCCCGCTTGACTTCAAATCTCAAACCATCTAACCTCTCATTTCTCTTTGTTAAAATGTGAACACAAAATGAAGCTACAATCTCTTAGATTTTGCTGATATGACCCTTCTATTATATTTTGACCCTACTCCTTGATGAAGGAAACTTCCTTGATCAGAACTTTTATCAAGAGCAGGAGAAGATTGCGCAGTCCTATTTGCTGTTATAGTGGGACTATTATTTATTAAAGTCAACTTTCATCTGAAAAACAAAGTTTTTCTAATTGATCTTAAGAGCCAAAAGAAGCCGGTAGTTATTGGATAGTTTTTACTTACAATGATTATTTCAGTTTTAGTACTTCTAAGGATCTACTAAGAGGGGACACTGCTACAGATGCTTAAAATGCACGTTTTAGCGGTCTGATCTTACCCACAAAGTACATCAATTCCATTTCACAGCAAAGCACAATGAAGAATAACAAGTTTGATTGGTCACCTGAGGTGGATATTTGAGTGGATAAATTCTATCAAAAGCTGTCCTCGGCGGCGAAGGGATGTCGGCGAAGTTGCGGTGCTCGGATTTAATTGAGGAAAAACGACAAGTTGCAGAGGGACTGTGCGCAGAGGAAGAACGACTCTGTGACTTGACAATGCGACCTGAAGTCGCATGGAATTTTTTTAATTTTTATGCGGTTAAAATGCTGTTATGGTCACATTCTGTGAATGAGACCTCATTTTATTTGATCGCATTCACAAAATGCGACCACACTACATTCGCAATTCCACCCGCGGCAGCCCCATTGTCAGAATTCTCTTGGAAAACAACTCCATTTCTAGAAAATTTCGCTAGATCTTTATTTTGAAATTTGAATTTTGAAGCTTGAAGAAAGCATCAATGAATTTTTGGTTGAATGATGTAAGGGCTTTTAATGGCTGAGTTTTTTTTTTTTTAGATGAAAAATAAGAATATTAAAGCTTTAAGTTGGGAATTTCGGCCCCGAGAATGGGTGTTTTAGTGGTATTTTGGTTTAGATAATAAAAAACCTTGGGTCATTTGAATTAGACTTCATGAAGATTTTGTAAGGATCTTCTGTCATTTGAATTTTGAAAATTTCAGCTTGGATGTAGAAGAAGAAGGTGCTGCCATGGTGTTTGATTTCGAGGAAGATAATAAAGATGATAATGGTTGCTTTGTTAGCTCTTGGGAGGATTTGAAGACTTCAAGAACAATGGAAAAAAAATCTGTTTTCCTGCTCAAGATTATCTATGCTAATCTAATTTTTAAGAGGGTTTTCAAGCATAATTGTTTTATATAAATGAAGCATTCTCTGCTGGAATTTCACTATAATGGAGTTTAATAGTTTTGTAAATTTTAGCTTGAAAAAGGAGAAAACTATGTCCACTACCGTGCAAAAATTCTAAAGGGAAAACATGAAGAAGAAGGTAAAAAATTAGATTTGTTTGTGTAGTTAAAATATGAGATTTGATAGTAGATTTTTAGAGCTTTCAAAATTTGAATTCAAACAAGCATTGGCTGTGGAGTCTTGCTGAAATTTCAATCATCAAAAGGATTCATGGAGGAAGAAGAAGATGACTAAAGCTGCACAAAAATAATACCTTAACACTTCTTTAGTTTAGTTGCTAAATAAATTTTTAGCTTTGCATAAACTTACCTAGAATATTTGGTAAAAAGTATAATATCATTTTGGAGGCTTTAAAGCTTGCGAAAAATCGAATGTCTTTGGAAGAAGATAGCTGGAAAAATTCCTCAAATGCTATAAAAAGAATAATGCAAATTTCCTTAGTTTGATTGAAATATGGTATGTATTTAGTGATAAATTTTTAACAACCAACTCAGATTTTCTTGGATAAAATAAGAGATTTTTGTGTTCAACTTTTGAAGACTAATTCAACCTTGCAACCAACAAAAATCTTCAGCCAATCCCCTTCAAGAATTTTAGCCAGGTATGTGCATTAAAAAGCTTATGTTCTTTAATAAAAAAAAAAAACTTAATGCAAACAAGATTGTCATGAAACTTTAAAAATTTAAAATGGATTGAAATGAAAATAGTTGAGGCATAAGATCTTAATTAGATGTTTTTAGGACATAAAGACAACTCCCTAGTTTTTAGAAGATTTTAGGATATTTTTAAATAAAGGTTAAGATAAATAATAACCATCTTAGTCATTAAAATAAAAATCAAGATAATTGTTGGAGTTGGGATTTGAACTCAAGCATTTAGGAATTATACACCAAACTTTAACCATTAAGCTACAACAACTCATATGCCTAAACTTTCTCTAATAATTCTCTTCTCACTCCACCTCATATTATCCTCTTTCGTACAATTTTCCCAACTAAAATTTATTCTTACCCATCTCATAAACAAATTGACCAAGCATTTATATAACCTAACACTACTAAAAACTGGACCAAATATGATGGCAAAAAAACCATCGTATTGAGATCAAACAGTCATTTTTACTTAATACGATGGTCCAACGGTGGTTTTTTGACCATCGTACATAATGTCGTTGTTTTTAGCTTAAGACGAACAAAAAATCATCGTATTTACTTAATACGACGGTTCAAATACGACGGCCATGCAAAGGGTTGTATTAAATCGATCTGGGAATTAGATTTGGAAACTATCGTATATATAGGCAAACCATCACAATTACTAGACAAATACGATGGTCCAATCCATCGTATTTGTGAAGGTTTTAATACAACAGTTTGTGACCGTCGTATTTGATGTCATTATGACAGTTGTAGACCTTCGTATTTGATTTGGTAATTAAGACAGTTAGATCGTCATATGTAATTTCAACAATTGTGATGGTTCAGACTGTCACATTTGGTTTATTGCATAATAAAAGCGATGATTTATAGCTGTCGTATTTGGTTAATTTTTTTTAAAAAAAATAATAGCCTACACATTTAAGCATGTACACCTACAATTTCAAACCAACCAAGCCAAATTTCATCAATTAAATCATCTACATCTCCTCAACAAAACTAAAACCAATTATAAATATAGTCTCCTCAATCACTGAATATCAAACATAAATGATAAATATAATATCCCCAAATCAAGGAAATACTACATATACAAGAGTAAGTAATGTTACATTTATATAATTCCGTAATATTACATTTGTCGAGGAATAAAAGGCATTCTTGATGTTGAACAATGACAGTGCTACATGGACTAATACACAAAATAGATAGTGTTATTTCTAGTAAAATCCTTCTCTTGTAGTCTAATGGAGAAAGCAGTGCCATCTACATTAATTCCATACTTAATTGTTGCATTCTTTCTACGTATCATTTCATTCCAGAATTCCTTTTCCAATTATGAAAAAGGCAAGGTCCTAAAAATAGAATATTTATGAGATGCTGTCTTGTTTGCCATGCTCTCAAAACCACGTAGAGTATAGCTCCTATAACACAACCAAACACACTCATCATCATGGTGGAAATCATATCCTTTGTATTTTGTCAAAAATAATCAAATAGATAATTCCTCGTAAGCCATATTACATTGCTAAATTCCTATTTCCTATCCTAAAGCTAGCCTCTGGTTTTTCTACCTCATTTCAGACAAAGAGATAGTACCTTTCTCTGAGGAAGAAGCTGACCCTATTATTATTATCCCATTTGGCAAGCCGTAAAGGTTGTACTTTAGTTGTAAACTTAAAATCCTTTTTCTCATTCATTAGCACCACACCAGTTGGATTAGAAGAAATTAGTAGGAGACAACGTTAAAAATAGCTAGAATTCAGTGTGTCATATTGATTCACTATGTCATATTGAGTTTCATTTATCATTTAGCATTAGTAGTTTGAGTGTCATGCAGAATATGCCTGAAACCTTTGCTCTTGATATGCTTTTTGAGGAAAAAAAAAAAAAAAAAAGCACCAGATGATATACAGCGGAGGGAGAAACAATGTTTTATAGCACAATCTTCATCACAAGCTTCTCAGCTTTAGAATTAAAGAATAAATATGAAGTCTTCATTCTAAATACAGCAGTACATTGGGAAAAGAAACACATTTCAGCAGGTAAAAGATTGCTTTGCATGACTACCATAGCAAAAACCAACCTACAAGTGCTTTTAGAAATTCCAACACAAGCATGTTGAACACCTTTCAATCCAACACCAAACAAATACCCCATTCTTATATAACTCCAATTTCTACTTGAAGTTAATAAAGTTTTGATGGAACTATAGACTCAAATAGGCAAAGATGAAGAATTGATGTAACAACATTACCTAATGTCCCATACCTAAGCTAGAAAAAATATTAGAAAGTGATACTCAAACCTATGATAAAAGAATGAAAAGGCAAAGGAAAAATATGGCATTAACAATCAAACATGGAAAAGACCTTTGCTTGAATTATATCAACATATTTAGATACCATGTCCTTGGAAAAAAAATAAGTTAGTAATAGTGTACTACCAATAATTTCCACTTTAAGAAAGTTAAAAATACTCAATGCATAGCTATAGATAGCTCATGGTAGGGTAAGGTGTTATTTGATTAGGCGGATAATAATGAGAACTTGTGTTTGATATTATCCTTCAACTTGAAGAAAATAAGTAACTCAAATGCAGACAATTTTTTTATGAAATACACTCCATATCCAACTAAATATAGCCTAAAAGTTTCCTCAAAATCTATCATCTTGTCACCAAAAGAAAAATTTTACATTTATCAATAATATATGAGCCATCACAAAACCAAACTCCAAAGAGCAATTTCTTAATTCCACAGAAAAAACAGAACTGTAGCATTCATCCATTAGTTAATAACATATAACTACAACACTTGAATAAACTGAAAAGAAATAATATGGATAAAATACTGATTTTTGCTGCTCTATCCCTTGAAGTTTGAGATACTAAAGTCACTTTAATACAACCGTTGTCATCCCCAGATGTGATGGTGAACTCTGTTAAGTTCACTATTCTATGAATAGCAACCTTGCAAAGAAAACACAACATTTCAGCATAATCAAATCAATATCACCAAGATAACAGACACAATAAAGCATCAAGAAATATCTACTAAAAGATAGAAACCTTAGAATGAGTAAAACACTCCAAAACAAATGTTAAAATTACACAAGAATAGTATTTATAAAAACAATCCAAAGAAATTTGTACAAAGTTAGAGCATCTCCAAAATCATCTCCACAAAAGTCCAGCAAATAAGATGCTAAATAAAAACGAATAAAATCCTCTCAAATGGACCAAGATTGAATTAAAATTTTAATTAACAATCCAATAATAGAAATGACATAAATAAAAGCAAAGCATTGCAGTAACATTACCAACTAAAATTTACAAAATCGCATATTGAGATCCAAAACCCTAAATTTTTCCAGCTTCACCCAACTTAACCCATAATCTAATGCCTCAAGGTGAACCAGAATGGGTAGACACAGATAGAGAGAGGCACACAGGGAAAACAAATCTGGAGGTCAAAATTAACCCCAAAAAAAAAGCATGAGGCTTACCGGAGCAAATATGCAGTATTATTAGATCGAATCAAAACGTCTTGTGTTTAGATCAACCCAGAGGAGAGACGGGTAGTGAGAGGGAGAGGAACAGTTTCGCACATCGAATCTGCGATGCGCAAGCAGGGGAAGGATGAATGAAAACCAGAAGGGGGAAGGAGAAAGCAGGGAGAGGCGCGGGGGAGGGATGAATGAAAACTAGAAGGGGAAGGAGAAAGTGGGGAAAAAGGAGTGGTGTGGAAGAAGACGAATGAAAATGGGGGGGGGGGGGGGGTGTCGTTAAAAGTGAAGGAGAAAATAAATAATGTTTGAAAATTTTGTTACCTGCTTAGCTCGCCTCTTTTTTTAAAATTGTCGTATTTACCAAATACGACGGCTCAAAGCCGTGGTATTTTTTTTAATTTTTAAAAATAATTTTTTATATTCTTATATAATTATATATTATTTTAATTATTGAATATAAATTTATCATATTATTATTTTGTTTTATATATTAATTATGTGACTTACAAAAATATATTGATATATATATATATATATATTACCTTTATAATAATAATTATATATAGAATATATGTGAATAAATGCATATATATATATATATATAAATTAATATAATAATTAAGATATATTTTATAATATACGTGTATGTGACTGTGTATGCTTGTGTGTGTGTAACAAACATACGTATATAATTAATAAACAATATATATTTTGTATCAAAATATAATATAATGGTAATATATGTGGAATACACACACATATTTATATATATTTAGATCATAATGAATATAATTTCTACACCTTTATAGTCTTACATAAACAAAATAATGTCTTATGAAAGTTAATTAGAATGGTGTTTTGACAAAATTTGAATCTAATAGATTAAATCAGTATTTATAGTATACAAATTAAGCATAAATATATGAAGAGTTAGGATGTATATGAAATTGCAGTGATCTAACTATTAGATGTTTTAATAAAGTTGAAACATGTTTAATAGTAAAATTTTAAGGCAATTTGATATATGTATAAGTGCATTGATATGTATAAATTAATGTAATAATTAAAATATATTCTTATATATATATATATATATATATATAAGTACATATATAATTTACGTTGTATATAATTAATAAATTATATATATTTTGTAGCACAATTAATGGTAACTAATTAATAGAGGATTGTTATGATGCTTGTAAAATAGAAATAACTTATTTAAAGTTAATCAATTAAATTAACATTTATCGTGTACAAATGAAGCACAGATATATATATATATATATATATATATATATATATATATATATGACATATTATGTATAAGGAATTTTACTATTCAAGTTAACAATCTAACCGTTTGATATGATAATAACGTTGATATATTTTTTGAAATAGTTGAAAAAAATATTATGACCAAAATTGAATGTAATCAAATATGTTTTATTTATTTTCTTTTTTCACATAATCTGTTGTAATCTTTATACGACCCCTAAATCTCTAAGGCATTTATAAATATAAACATATTAAAATAACAATCCAAGCATTAGATTTATTAAAAACACTAAAAAAAAGTATTATAACCAAATTTGAATATAATCGGATACAATTTGAATTGTTACTGAAGGATTTTGCTATATTTGATAACAATTACAACAGTCTGAAATTACCATCGTATTTGTTGTACACAAAATATGATGATTTACATTTAACTGTAGTATTTATCTAAACAAATACGACGGCTTTTGAAGCATCATATATAGTGTTTAATTACAACGGTTTTGAGATCATTGCATTTGCTAGTGCCATATTTGACCCCGTTTTTTATGTAAAAAAATATAAGTAAACATTAGAAACATCTATTAATACATCAAATATAACAAGTAGTCTTATAAAAAGTTCTGCCATGCATGCAATCCTCTATCTTAGGAGTAGGTTTAGGTAGGATTTTACATCTACCATCTCCGAATTTCTTACCTCATAAGGCCTCAACCATCTCTTAGCCTCCTCACTATATTGATAACCACAGTTGATTAAAGCCTCCTCAGTCACCAAATCTCGCTCAGTAGTGAACTCAGTAAGCTCCTCCTCAGTACTAACATATTACGCATCCAAAATCCTAATAATCACATGGTGAACTACAAAGGCTTTGGTAGAATGATTGGAATGGGCCACATCTCCCATGGATTGGACGATAAGTGGGGGAAGTGGAATAGGCTCAATATGAAGCATCTTGTGTAAGATATAAAGGTCAGGCACTTGTGACACATTCAAACCATTAGTCATAGGGGAGATATTGAAAGTAAAGATATAAACTAAGGCTCCCAGTTAGGCTTCAAGGTCATTATTGGAGTAATAGCCTACTTGACCCACAGGACCCCTCTTATACATTCTCAAGGTAGCATGAGTGGCATTCACTATCTAGTTATGCTCATTAATAACTTTCTAGTTATGATAATCCACAACTAAAAAAGGGCCTTCATTGTTCACATTTAGGATGGTGACTAATTTATCTTGATACACCAAAATGGGAGTACTTTTAACACTAGTTTCTACGATGTCAAGTTTACAGTTTCTTTTGTCTACAATATTGGCATATAACTCCCTAATAAGTACAGGACCATAGGTTCCCTTCAAAGTAATGATTGGCTCCCATCTTGACCTCCTAGACATGACACCAACTTGAGAAAATAGTCTAAGGAGGTTATGAAAGTTTGTTCTACAATGATTTTGTTGGTACACCTCCTAGAGTACTATTCTTGACACTCACTATCAATAAAGGTTATGGGATGTAAACAAATTTGATCAATAGTGGTAGGTGCGAATGAACATGATAAGCCTGCTCGTTTAGAAGATTGCCCCTACCTTTTTGGCATTTTGATTGGTGAGGAGGAAGGGAAGACTCAAAAGATTAGATGAAAAGGGAAAGAAAGGCTCGCTCACACACAAACAAAACAAACACAACTCTCAACCAAGGTCACAAACAACCTCAATTCCCAACTCTATAATTTACAATACCAAATCACATTCAACAAATCCCAACCTCCTCAAAAAGCCTATAAAAATAACAGAATACTATAATGCAGTATAAAAAAAAATATTCATCAAATAGGCATATATAGTGATCCTGATCAAATGATGGCTAGAAAATCTTAATCCGTGGAGAATGTATGAATGTTATGAATAACACCAATAAGATCATGCAAATAAGGCACAGTATCTCTATATCATGAATAAATTCCAAAGCAAAATATCAACAACACTTCCTCAAAAATAGCCAAAACATATTCATCATGAATCATTGTTAAAGAACTCCATCTAACGATAAACATATGCTATTCTACCCACAATGAATTCACAACTTTTAAGTTATCTTAATCAAATAAAAAATTCAATTAATTTTCATCCAAAAATAAATCCAAAAATATCAAGAAATTCATGAAAAATATTGAACTACAAAAATAAAAAATAAAAAATAAAACCTATACCACTTTGTTCTCCAATGCATGGGCAAATACTTTCTACAATATTTTTGAAGAAAACTCAATCTTTGTGAGGGTATTTGAAAGGTGGGTCATTGAAGAAAAGATGGAATTTTTGGAAAATTTAATCCATAGATTTGATGGAAAATAAAAAACTTGAAGTGCAAATGATGTTTTTGAGGGCCAAAGTTGATCTAGCGATGGATTAAGATGAATAGCCAGTGATGGGTTGAGAGAAAAGAGGGAGAATTGGAAGGGGTTTTGAGAAAAAAAAAAAAAGACCAAATTCAGCATTTTGGACAGACTATCGGACGTGACCTAGCTCTTAGTCTGATACCAGGTCTTGTCTATTTGTTGACTTGGAATGAACGAGTTGACCAGGCACCGGGTCCAAATGCATGGACTGGCGCTTAGTTGACTTTGTCCGGATTTTTTTTATATTTTATAACATATGAAAGGAAACAAGCAAACCATAATGAAAGAATTAAATGCATGTGTTAAAAATAAAATAAGTAAAATGAAATTAGATAAACGAAATTGAAAATTTTCTAAATTAAAATGTGAAAGCTAATAAACCTCTCTCTTTCCACGATCTTGGTCTCGTGGATTGTTTTCCATGTTTCTAGGTAGAAATCCAATTTGATGATTCTTGGAGAAGCTTTGTAGATTTCCCAATTTGATTCTCCAGTTTATGCATCGTTGTCTCCAAATTTCTAGTCATTACATTAACTCCTTAGAACCATGTCTCTATTGCACTTACCTTCTTGTTAACCAATTCCTTCAATAATGGCATTGGTGGGGTGCATTGTAAGGCAAAGAAGGTTGATTCATTTGTTTTCCACTAAAATTTAAAGGGTTTTACCTAGGTTAGCTTTGATTGGTCCAAGAAAAATTAGGATGGTTCCTACAACTAAGATTGTAGGTGATACTGTAAGGATTATTACCTTGTCTCCTATTCCCTATAAAAGTAGCTTGCTTTAAGGACTCTTTGGAGGAACCCATATTTTGGCACTCATGATTGAGGTGCCTTTCATCACAAAATCACAATTAACATTCAATACCTAACCTTGAAAGGGGGGCACCATTTATTCTATCTTTTGTGCTAGTGCCTCAACTTTATATTTGAAGGCAGCCGCATCATCAACTTTGTGACTTCCTTGAATATGAATCCTATACCTTAGGTTACCCCACGAGTAATTATTTATAGTGATATTTTCAACTAACTTAGACAGGCCTTCCAGGGTTTTAGAATTTGTTGTTGCTCTTGTGGATGCATCAATCAATTGTTTCAAGGGAAAATTCAACCCACTGTGAAAAATCTACATTTACTTGCCCAATTCAAACCTATGGTAAGGACATTTTCTCAGCATCTTCTTCCATCTTCCCCAACACTCATATAAGCTCTCCAACTCTAACTGTTGGAAGGTAAAAATGTCAGTTCAATGCTTACCTGTCCTAGCTAGGGAAAAATATTTAGCTAGGAATTTCTCAGCTAACCCATTCCAAGTAGTGATCAATCCTATTGGTAAAGATTTCAACCAAGATTTAGTTCTATTCCTAAGAGAAAAAGTAAAGAGCCTCAGTTTAATAGTATCTTTCAATATACCATTCTTCTTAAAAGTATCACAGATCTCCAAGAAACACGCCATGTAGGCATTAGGGTTTTCATCAGGTAACTCATCAAATTGGACCATGTTTTGAATCATTTAGATAATTTTGTGATAAACCTTTGACGGTGGTGAATAAGGTTTATGACAAAGTAAAATAAATTAAAATTTTGATGTCTTTTGAGAGGGATGGATAGAATGGCAGATTTGTTTCGCAGCTTTAAGAGGCAATTAGGGATCTTTTGAATCAGCATTGAATGGTGAGAAGATGGTATTTATTAAAGATGGGTAGTTGAGGTATCAAGGACAGAATTACTATAGAAAATAAGAGTCTTACATAGATCAATAATTTTAGAGAAAAAGATAAGGCATTTAAGTTTTGTTGTCAACGAAACTGTAGTGAAGGAGGTTAGACAAAATACGCAAGAATGGACTCAAGGATTTATAGTGGTTCAATCCTTAATGATCTACATCCATTGTCTTAAGTTTACACTTAAGGATTTCAACACCATTCACTAAAACCTTTTTCCAAATTAATTGTGGTAGGCAACACCAATCTTACACAAGAGGATCACCACACTTTGTTTTATACCTAATCTCTTTAAACACAATAATCAAGGCTCACCCCAATTGTATTTTATGTCCTTAACATTGATAGAATGCAAATTGAAGAAAGAGTACATAAATAGCTAAGAGATTGAGCAAAATATGAACAACAAAGCACCAATATCTTTTACCTTTGGAAAAATTTTATTTAATTTTGAAGCACAAGTGAAAAAGGAGATTTTTATATTCTGAAGTGTAAGAGTGTTTCTGAGAGAGATAGAGCAAAAATCTTCTTTAAAATTGGGTTTTAGAAGCTTTTATAGGAGCTAAACCCGAAGTCCTAACGGCTAGTAACAACTAGTTCCTTATGTCAGGATTTTCAAGGTTTTGGATTCACAGAATGGAGGGATGTGCATCCAAATAGTGAGTCTAAAATGGCATTTTTTGCAAAGTTTAAAAAATGTTACAGATCATTGGATGGTGTTTTGGATTCAGAGGTCCATCCAAAACTACTTCAACTGAAAAATCCAGTTTTAGAAATATCCTTTTCTTTCGAAAACATTTTTAAGTGCTTCAAGGTAAAATAAATTGAACAGAAGGTAAAGAGACATAGGAATTTACAAATAATACCTTACAACAATTCCCAGTCTACGATTTTTCTCAAAGGCTTATCGATATGCAATCTTTAAGTTTATCTTATACTTGACTACCCACTCTTGGATTCTATTGTTAAGAGTTGCTTAGCAGTCTCATTGGCAATCCTTGGAATAATTGAGGTCAAACATGTCCTATCACATATATATTACACAAAATTAGTCCATACCAATGTTTGTCATAAATCAAAACATAGGAGAATACCCTTAGGACTAACAATCTCCCCCTCTTTTTAAGAGATGACAAACTTGATGGAATTGTGACACAAAAAAAAAAAAAAAATGATATGGATAGTATGTACATGTTAGACAGAGAGAAATAAGAATATTTTTTACTGAAATTCATTTTTTCAATATAGGACTCAAAGAGTGCTTATGAGATTAAGATAGCAAATATTAAACATGGTCTCACAAACATTACTCAATGAGCCTATGGCCTAACCGACCTCCATGTCCTCCTTCATTCCATAAAGAGGACTATTTCACAAGGGAATAGACAAATAATGATCACACAAAAATTTTATAAATATGTACGTGAAGAGGTGTAGAAGATAAATCATCAACAACAATACTCCTTTTATGTATGTGCATATATAAATAGTAGATAAAAAAGATACTAACATTGAAGTGTGTTAAAAAGCTGAATGGGGATTTGAAATTTTGGACATTCAAATCATGCATCCAAAACAGGTTAAAATAAGATAGAGGATCACTTCTTGTAAAAGCATTTTTGGACTAGTATTTTGGATTGAAGAATTGAGAATCCAAAGCTCCCCCTGTGTTTGTGCAAGGTAAAAAATAGATTAACTATTTTCCAACAATCAACCGGACTTAGTTTTCTCAGAGATTTTTAACACAAAGTTTTCATTGTGCAACCAAAGAGAAATGATACAATTTTCGTAGGCATGCATTCACTCAAGCATCTATCGTCAAAACTTAATCACATTAGAGAATTCACAATCCTAAGATTTGGCATAATGTGCATAACAACCATTATCATAATCACACTTAAGAGAATAGAGTCAAATAAGGCTTCAAGTTCTTAATCCATATTCAGGAGAATAAAAATTGTGAGAAAGATATAATTTAACCGAATCACAGCAGAATACACACCAAACTCACAAGAATAATCTTCTCCATAACCCTCAAAATCACATCAAGTCATAAAACCCAATTCACAATCTATATAACCAATTTCACATACACAGATAGTCAAAATCCATCATACTTTATTTATATTTCTCCCGCTTTGGCATAAAAAAAAAAATTTAGCAAAAGAGAAACAGTAAGGAAATAAGTAAGAGAATGGTAAATTAGGAATATAGTGCAATAGGCCAGTCCACCATTGAGGTAGGAAATATATTAATAGGAGGATAACCAGGAATCTTAGCTCAGAAGTAAAATTGTTCATGAAAAAAACATAAAGCAGAAACCATAAAATTGTTCATCAAATAGAATAGTGCTTAAGAAGCTAGCAGGCATAATGTGCAAATCAGGAAATGTGGATAGTCTTAGTCTTAGTTCTGGCACCTTTCTTGGAATGTTGTCCAGCAGTTCTATTGGACTTTCTTTTAACAGTTACATGCTTCACCATGTGTCTCGATGAGCTACCCAGTGGAATTAACAGGTACTTTGTAGAAGTAGCTGGGTCAACAAATAGTGCAGCAAGAATCATTTCAGCTGGCTGGGATGGAATTAGTTCAGCTCTGGGTGTTGCAGTGGGTGAAGCTAGAACTTCTTTAGTGATAGGAGGGTGTCTAGAATCCTCTAGTAGCCTTTTCTGCTTTTTTTCCCTCCACATTACTCAATTAATTTCCCAAGTTTCGTAGTTCAGTCTTAACTTCTGTGCTAAATACATTAAATTTTTCAGGCAAAATATTTAAAGCATTCAAGATGCTTTAAGTCAATCCACTCTCCTTAGTCTTCTACATGGCTTTGTTGGAGGATTCCTCTGCTATTTCAACCTTCTATTTTGTTCCTGTTGAGGCAGTAGGTGCAGTTTTTTTTCCATCTGCTTTTATTTTGATCAACTTTTCGCTTTCCTCATCTGAAACATCCCTAAGATGAACTGATTGATTGTTCACTTGTACAAACCCCATTTTCTCAAAATACTCTATGCGGTAGACATTATTCTTGAGGTGTCCAAGGATACTTGCACTGAGATTTACGTTGAAGAATTTAAAAGACTTTGTCAGGAGATTTCCATAAGGTAGGGCCTTGTTAAAGGTATTTCTTGATTGAAGCATATAGAGGGTAAAATCACCATTATTTTTCTAGTTATTTAAGGATGTTTTGAGATATATTTGTTGTAATAACAAGACATATTCTTTTCTATTTTACATTTTGCCTAAAAAAATTATTTTTGGTAATTTTTTACAAATTTAAGTTGATTTTCTAGAACAAGCTTGGCGTGAGGCCCAATCAAGGGATCAGGCGCCAGGTCTATTCTGCTATTTGTTGTTTAACCAAAATAGGCCCAGCACCAGGAGGGTCGACTGGACCCAGCACCAGGTGCACTCTACCTAGAGGCAGTTGTGCTCGAATTTGGTATTTTTAGAATTCTACTCGGACTAGACTTCTCAAACAACAAATTTTGGTATTAAGGAGGCTTATAAATACAAGAAAAACAAAGGAGAAAGGTGCGATTTGAAGGATCCAAGCAAACTACTCAATCACCACTCAAATGAGCATTATTCAAATGAGGTTTTCAAGATAAGAAGAATGGCTTGGTGATTATGATTGTGAGTCAATTGGATTTTTTTTTTTTTTATCAATCTATTGTTATCTTTGGTATTTGGTTACTTGTTATCATTGGTTATTGATGCGAGTTCTTCTAATTGACTTGGAAAAATGATGTTAGGAGTTTCATTGCATTGATTTCGTATTTGTTAAATCTTAATGGACTTAGACGATGAAGTTAGGATTATAGGTTTAAGTGATCAAAGATCAGTTGATTTCACCTTGAGCAAATGGTTATTAGCTAATTTCATATTTATAAGGAATTGAGCTTAATGCATGTTTTAGTTATGTTAGCTTGACTGGCAAATCTATTCAAATTAATTAAAAGATAGTAGTTCCATGGATCGAAAAATAAAGTTGAATTTATCTAAGTAGATTCATGACTTGAGAAACGATTAAATTTTACTTTATATTCCTTCGAAATGCCAAGGCGACAATCGATTATGATGAATGCTAATTGATTCAATATTGTGCTTTTAAGATAATTATCTAGTTTCATGAAATTGCATCATTTAGTTATATATATTTTTATCTTTATTCATTTTTCCTTTTTAGTCTCTTCTTATTTTTTTGGCTAAACAATAAAGATTTGGGTAAAATAAGATGGGAGCCTAAGTTTTCAGGGATTTGATACTTGCTATTCCCTATATTATACGATGGGTATACATGCCAGTATGTGTGGTTTCAGTGGTTGGCATTTTAATTAAAACAGGAGTAATTGTGTTATTTGTTTGTAATATTTTCTAAACTAAAAAACATGCATCCAGTTTTTAGCACCGCTGCTGGGGACGGGCACTATCCGAAACACTCGAATCTTGTTGATTTAGCCTTTTGTTGTATTTGTATATATTACTAACTTTTGTGTTTAGGTCATTTGTGAATATTTATAATTTATGCATTTTTCTTTTCTTTATTTTTATTTTTATTTTCGATTTGATTTTTAATTTTCTTTGAGTGTGAGGTTCAAACCATCATCTTGGACAATTATTCATGGGCACAATGTCAAAGGAGCTACAATGATGATAGATTGGCAAGGTTACAAGCTCGGATTAACACTTTTTGTGAGACATCACTTGAAGCTTCAATCAAATCCTTTGTTGCCAACACAAACATGTCTATTAGGGCACACAAAGAATCTTCCCAATGAAAGAGCCATCAAAGAACACAACTATCTAATTTGGTTGAAGATATCATAAAGGTCTATACACTTGCAAAAAAGGACCCCCAATGAGAGGAGCGAGGATATGAGGAACAATTGCCTAATGCAATGGGGAAAATTTTTTATTCTATTCTATGCTCGCATATTTCTCTTTTTTTTTTTTTGTCACAAGAATTTTTAGGTACCCTCAACTCATAAAGCCTAATGACGCCATTGATGATGTGTTGAATTTACTATACCTCAAGGAGTTGGATCTTTCAATGCTACATCATATAAAGTCCTTAGAGGATTGTGGTAATTTCTACCCTTCACCCTCATTCAAGGGGAGGCAACTTAGTTTTTGTAGACTATGCATTGAAAAGCAAGGATTTCTTGATACTGTCTTTAAGAACATAATTGCTAAGTTTTACGAGGAACTTTCATTGTGACAAATCTTTTGAAGGGAAAATTGGTGGTTTCAAGGTTGATTCATTCTTTAGAGACCATGTGCATTTATTTGTTGGCAATAGTATTTATGTGCCTAAAGGAATGTTAGAGAATGAGGTTCATGTATTTTGTTTTATTGAGAAAAATTATTTTCATAAACATGACCATTTTCAACAACCTCCCTTCTTTCTACATTCCTTTTGTCAATTTTCTACTTTGAGCTTAAACTTCTTTGACAAAGGTTTGATGAGGAAGCATGATGAGTGGAAAGTATTTGTATCTTTGTTTTGTGTTTGGAGTTTTTATGTTTTTTCTCTACATAAATAAGGAAAATATTTTTCAGTTTAAGTATGGGGGAGTGGGTCGTGTCTTTATTTGCTTTCATAGTATCTTTATTAGTATTTCTCTTTAGTTTGTTCTCTTTTTATTTGCGTGTTTTTTTTTATTTTACCATTATTTTCTTTAAGCTTTTATTTATGTTTTGTTTTGTAGATAGGAATAAAAACTTCTTGGACAAGCTCTTCTTGCTATTTCAAGTTTTGATATCTATTGGAGCGTTATTGCACTTGGGAAGTCTTACTTAACCTTCTACCTCATATATCATTTTTGGTCCCTTCGGAGATGTTTTCTTACGTTAATTTTTGGCCAATGAGGACATTGTCTAGTTTAAGTGTGTGAGAATGGTTTAGTAATATTCTTTGTCCAATTTTTTTATCAATTATCTTGGTGTTTTTTTGGTATCAAACAATTTTGTTGCAAATTTTGAAATTTTGAGAATTTAAAATTTTTGGAGCAAAATTGAGCTTATTTGTCTATAATGGAGTTGTGATTTTCTTTTCAACTTTAGATATGGGTTTGTCATTCATTATGGTTGGGTTTTTATTAAAGGTAAACTTGTGTATTATGTTGCATTTTTGCAAGTCTTGAGAATTTAAGTTAACATTGGTTATATTTGGTATTTGAGTTGTATTTTATTCTTTGAATTTGAATTTGAATATGGATGATATGATAAAATATGGGAAGAGTTGTTGACTAATTCTTGTATTATGGATTTAAAATTTACTTGAGTTCGAGTTGTAAATAAGGAATGTGAGGAAATAAAATTGAGTGAAAAGAAAAAAATATATGAGTTGAAAAAACATGGAGTTGGAAAAAAAATAATGAGTGAAAAAAAATCATTTTTATGGGATAAAAAGAATTAAGTTGAAAACAAATGCTCTTATTTTTAATTTTTGAAGACCTTTTGCTGAAAATGGGCTAATACAGTAAGTGGAAGAGAAGAAACAAATAAGCAATACACTCTCTTTAGACTATCCCGAAGGAAAGAAGGTAAGGAAAGAGAGAAGAAGAAAAGGAAAATTTCTGGAAAAAAAAATCGACGATGACTATACGGAGGCCAATACAGTATATGAAGAGATATCCATTTATTTGAGACTCAATTCCTTAAGTTATAGAAAAAAAAAAAGAAAAGAAGAGTGCAGTGTTTTTCTTGTTTCACTAACTTGAGTTGTGTAAATTTGAGTTTATAAAAGTTGAAATAGTTAAATGGCTTAACTTGTATGATTTATGTTATCTATGTTTTTGCTTGAGGAGTAGGGTGATTTTCTTGTACTAAATATAAGCTTGTTTAACTTAACTTTGATGGCCTTGGAATTGTTTCATTTAATACAATGGTTTATAAGGTTTTGAAAAGGTTAAGTGAATGACAAGTTTATATTTAAGGTTGGAAGAAGGTTAGGTCTTCATTATGGATGAATTTTTTAAGGAAAAATTTTTGCTGAATTATTTTATCTTGTTCTAAATGCTTAGTGTTTTAAATCTTGCTTGCTTGAGGACAAGCAAATGTTCAAGTGTGCGGGTATGTGATAGGGACTAAAATCACTATTATTTTTCAAGTTATTTAAGGTTGTTTTGAGATACATTTCTTTTAATAACTAGGCATATTCCCTTTTAATTGACATTTTGCTTGTAAAAAGCATTTTTGGTAAATTTGTATAGATTTAAGTTGATTTCGAGCAAAAAGTGAATAATTCCATAATAGACCTGGTGGCAGGCCCAGCCAAGAGACCAAGTACTGGGTCCATTCTGGTTAAATAGCGAAAATAGAGAAGAACAAAACAGACTTAGCACCAGGAGGGTCGACTAGACCTGATGCCAGGTCTATTCTGCCCAGAGGCAGTTGTGGACGAATTTGGTATTTTCTAAAGGATTTTGATATTTTATGAATTCTACTCAGACTAGACTTCTCATGCAACGAATTTTTGGTATCAAGGAGGCTTATAAATACAAGAAAAACACAAGAGAAAAGTGTGATTTGAAGGATCTAAGCTAGCTACTCAATCACCACTCAAATGAGAATTGTTCAAAGGAGGTTTTCAAGAGAAGAAGAAGGGCTTGTCTATGAGTTTTATCTTTTATCCTTTGTTTAGTTTTCTAGAACAATGATGTGCTTACTATTTTGATTGTAATCGGATATTATTTTGGAGATTGTGATGGTGAGTTCATTGGAATTTTTGATTAATCTATTGTTATCTTTGGTATTTAATTACTTATTATCATTGGTTATTGATGCGAGTTCCTCTAATTGACTTGGAAAAACGATGTTAGGAGTTTCATTGCATTGATTCCGTATTTTTTAATTCTTAATGGACTTGGATGATGAGGTTAGGATTATAGGACTAAGTGATCACTGATTAGTTGATTTCACCTTGAGCAAATGGTTATTAGCTAATTTAATGTTTATAAGGAATTAAGCTTAATGAATATTTTGGTTATGTTAGCTTGATTGGAAAATTTTAATATTAAGCAAAAGATAGGTATTCCATGGGCGTTAACGAAAGTTGAATATTTTCCTTAGCCATCGGCCCTATCAGCTAAATGTCGATTAGGCGTTGGTTACCCGTCGACCACATTGGCTGGAAGTCGGTTATTCTTCGGCCAAACATGATTTGACCTGAAAACGATGTTTGGTGTAGGTTTATCAATAATCGGCCAACGAAACATTAAAAACGATTGAAATGTTGGTCAAACGGTCGTAAATGGAAAAGTTTAGTCAGGACAAGAGGTGAGTCCCTTTGATTTCTAAAACCTTTTGAAAGCTAGTGTGCTTCACTTTTCCATGAAATACTATGTTTTATACTATTTTGGAAATCTTTGAATATATTTAAGGTTTATCGGAGCAAAAATGGTTTTGCGCCATTTTGGGCTAGAATAAACTTCATAAATGGCTTGGAAACCTTAATGGATGATTAAAGCATGAATTTTGTGAATCTCATCCTTTTTGGATTAAATACTTAGGATTTTCAAAAAATAGTAATTTTTTAAATCAGGTATTCATAAATTGACTGGAAAGCCCTTGTTGGAACATTTAATGGCACTGTGTTTGAAAACTTTGAATTTAATCCTCTTTTAGGATTAGAATTCTGGATTTCTAGAAATGAGTTTCTTTTGGAATCGAGTATTTGGTAAATGATTGAAATGTCCTTATTGGAATGTTTTATGAAAACTTTTGGAATCAGGTATTCAGTAAATGATTGAAATATCCTTATTGAAAATCTTGTAAACACTTTTCAAATTGGATAAGGGTAAAATGACCAGAATGACCTTGGAAATGACTTTTGTGATCAAGTTTGGGAAAAATGACCCGAATACTCCTACAAACTTGTTTTGATATGTGAAAAGAACTCTTTACCCAGTTTTAACACTGTTTTGGAAAATGATCTCTCGTAATGAGATTGACTTTTTGAAAATGTCATTTTGATTCCGGAAATTGTTTATTGGCCTGAACTGCCAATGGAATGAATTGATCAGCTCTGCGAAGCTTATGTGAATGATGATCTGACTTGTGAGATAGTGGAATCAAATTCTAGAAAATGTTATTTTACCCCAAAAATATTTGTTTTGAAAATCCTACGGGATCAGATAACCTTCTGGCCTGATCAGTCGGAAGGGGTTGGTATTGATAACATCGAGTACTCAATAAGGGCTTTGATCTTTGTACTAGCCTACATTAGAGTTAGACGACCCTAATAACCTAGCCTAGTTCTAGAGATTGTCTTACTTCAAATGGGGTGACAAGATATTAAGATGAGTCATCGTGGCTTATGGTGAGTAAGGTTGGTATGGGGACCCCTGGTGAGTAAGGTTGGTTTGGAGATCCTGGGCTTATGGTGATTAAGGTTGGCATGGGTACCCCTGGCTTTTGGTGAGTAAGGTTAGTATTGTCCTGCGGTACACTAGGTATGTTGCGGTATACCTGAGCAAAAGTACGTTGCGGTGTACTTATTTCGGCAATGCATAGATTTAGTACTGCTGTCTGTGGTCTCAGTACAATGATACGTGGCACCGAAGGCAAGGACTACTAGATATGCATACATGCCAATCTTCTATTGGAGAATTACCTGTAATTTGAAAATTGGGGCAATGTTTTGAAACTGAAACACCGTTTTCCAAAAATGATTGAGTTCTAAATAAACTCTTCTTTGAAAAGTTTTGAAATTGTTTCTAGTTGGAAAATGTATGGAAAATGAAATGCTTTCTCCATAAAAGTTTTATGTATTCTGTTCTTTTATAAAGCACTAGCACACATAGGACTCACTGGGTGATTTTTCACTCACGCGTGTCTGTTGTCTTACCCTTTTGTAGGATCTGAAATTGAGCAGACCTACAGATAGAAGGATGATACCATAGTGACAACAGTTTAGGTCCGAACGTTTCCCTTTTGATAATGTGCTTTATTACTGATGTGATGCAAAAATTTTCATGTATGAGATTTACTATTACATATCTGTATGTGACAATCAATATGGGTTGTTTTTTAGATCTGGAATTTGTATACTCTATTATTTTTATTATAAAGACCCAGTGTTTCAGAAACTGGATGGGGCAACACCTGGTATTGATATGCTTCCGCTGTCATGGTTAGTAAGGGTGTTACATGGCACTTTTGGAATTGAAAGAATTGAAGCAGCAGCTGGAAGACTTAATCCAGCAAAGATATATAAAGCCAAGTACTTGTCCTTGGGAAGCTCCGCTGTTGTTTGTAAAGAAGAAATATTGGATGTTGAGTTTGTGTATAGACTATAGAGAGTTGAATAACCTCACAATTAAGAACAAGTACCCTTTGCCTAATATTGACAAGTTGTTCAATCAGTTTCACGGTTCGTGTAACTTTTCAAAATTGGATCTCTGGCAAGGTTATTATCAAGTGTGGATTTAGGAAAAGGACATACCTAAAACAGCTTTCAGCAATAGGTACGGACACTATGAGTTCGTGGTGATGCCATTTGGAGTAACCATTGCACCTGCTATTTTCATGGACCTTATGCACAGAGTTTTCCATTCGTACTTGGATAAGTTCGTAGTAGTGTTTATAGATGATATTATGATCTACTCTAAAAGTCTTGAGAAGTATGCAGAGCATTTGAAATTAGTACTAGAGAAGTTGAGAGAGCATAAACTCTATGCTATGTTTAGCAAATGTAAGCTTTGGTTAGATTTAGTGGCATTTCTATATCTAAAGATGGAATTAAGATGGATCCATCAAAAGCTAAAGTTGTCTCTAATTGGAAACTACCGAAGAGTGTAACTAAGATTCGGAGTTTCGTTGGATTGGCTGGATACTACCATCAGTTTATCAAGAACTTCTCTATTTTAGCTACACCGATAACCCGATTGCTATAGAAAGACATGCCATATGTTTGATGTGATAAGCATGAGAAGAGTTTCCAAGAGGTTAAGAGAAGATTGATAATTATACTGGCATTGAGTTTACTCGATAAAGGTAAACTCTAGTCCTTGTACACAGATGCCTCTAAGGAAGGACTAGGGGTTGTATTGATGCAATATAGGAAAGTTTTCACCTACCCCTCAAGGAAGCTCAAGCCGCATGAAGTTAACTACTCGACGCACGACTTGGAATTGGCTGCGGTAGTGTTTGCCTTGAAAAAGTGGCCACACTATTTATATGGAGTAGAGTATGGAATCTTTACTAACCATAAAAGCTTGAAGCACATCTTCACACAAAAGGATTTGAATTGAAGGCAAAGAAGATGATGGAGTTTTTGGAAGAGTATAAGTGTCCAATTAACTACCATCCAGGGAAAGCTAATGTAGTAGCCGACGCACTGAGTCGAAAAGTGAGAATGGCTAGTATGAGGATGCATGAAGTTTAGATACTGTAAGAACTCTTGGAGCAAAAGGCAGAAGTAGATGACAGAAGATCAACTTGTGCAACTTAAAGATGGAACCTTAGCTGAGGTAAGAGATTGGTGATGGGCAAGAAAATAACCAAGAATTTCAGACTTTTATATAAAAGGAAGTTAAAAGAGGAAATAAGGAATCGCAGATAAATGAAGTTGGAGTTTTATATTTTTGAGAATGGATATGTATACCGGATATTTGAGTATTGAAGAAGAAGATAAAGAATAAGGCTCACAAGAGCAAATATACTATTCATCCTGGAGAAGTGAAAATATACCAAGACTTAAAGAAGGCCAACTGCTAGCTGGGGATGAAGAGGGATGTGGTGCAATACGTCTCTACTTGTTTGACTTGTCAAAAAGTAAAGGCAAAACATAAGAAGACAGACGGACTACTGCAGTCGTCTCCTATTCCAGCGTGGAAGTAGCAAGAGGTGACGATAGATTTTGTTACTAGGCTACCTATGTCGAGAACTATGAAGGATGCCGTTTGGGTTATGGTCGACAGATTGACGAAAAATTCTCATTTTATTCTGGTAAATGATAAGGATTCTATGGAGAAGCTGGCGAAGATAAATATTTAGGAAGTCGTAGGTTTCATGGGATACTATCGAGTATTGTGTCAGAGAGGGATCCTAGATTTACTACAAGATTTTTTTTTTTTTTATAGGAGTAAGATTTATCTATATTTTCCTAGTTATTTGAGGGTGTTTTGTGATATATTTATTGTAATAACTAAGCATATTCCTTCATGTTTCATATTTTACCATTGGAAAGGCGTTTGAAATTTTATTGCTGAAAATAATGAAAAACGAGAAAAACCATCACCGTTGCAGTATATGGCCAATGCCAGCAGTGCACCAGACCTATTCTGGAAACCACAAGAAAATAGCCGAAAACAAAACACGTCAGGGAATGAATAGAGCAGGACCGGCACTTGTTGTGATTCCCGGAGCCGACGCTGGCTCCACTCTGCCCAATGTTGGCAAGCTTTCTTTTTATGTACAGATTTGGAAATTTACAAAGAGTTTTGGTATTTTTCAATCTCTACTTAGCCCGAGCTCTTAGAAAATGAATTTTAGCCTCTTGGGAGCACATTTAAACAAGAAAAACATAAGACAAATGTGTGATTTGAAGGATTCAAGCTTGTTACTTATTATTTAAGGACAAAGTCACCACTCAAAGGGATATTGTTCAAAGGAGGTTTTCAAGAGAAGAAGAAATGCTTGTCTATAAGTTCTATCTTTTATCCTTTGTTTTCATTTCTAGAACAATGATATGCTTAATGTTTTGATTGTAATTGGATATTATTTTGGGAATTATGATTTTGAATTAATTGGGATTTTTTATAAATCTATTGCTACCCGTGATATTTGATTATTGGTTATCAATGGTTATTGATATGTTTTTTTTCTAATTGACTTGGGAAACGGTGTTAGAAGTTCATTGCATTGATTTCGTATTTGTTAAATCTAAATGGACTTAGAAAATGAAGTTTAGATTAAAGAACTAATGTAATCAAAGATTAGTTGATTTCCCTTAGAACATAGGGCCATTGGCTAATTTCACGATTATAAGGTATGAGTTTAATGGATATTTGGGTTGCTTTAGTTTGATTGGGAATTTGCTAAATTAATCAAGGGATGGTGATTCTATGGATTGGAAAAGAAGTGGAATCTACATAAGTATGTTCATGACATGTGAAACGATTGAATTTTTACTTAAGTTCTTTCATGTTGCTAAGAAAATAATTGATTGTGATGAATACTAAGTAATTTAGTATTATATTTTCAAAATAATTGTCTAGTTACATGAAATTGTATCCTTGAGTTATATCTATATTTTATCTATATTTATTTTCCTTTTTATTCTCTTTTTATTGTATTAGCTAATCAATAAATATTTGGTTTAAGTAAGGTGGGAGCCTAAGCTCTCGTGGATTCGATACTTACTTCTCCCTATACTATACGATGGGTATACTTGCCCGTATGTTTATTTTTAGTGGTTAGAATTTTAATTAAAACTTGATTAATTGTATAATTTGTTGGTAATATTTTCTATATTAAAAAACATGCATCAATTTTTTTGCGACGTTGCTGGGAATGGGCAATATTGGAAACACTCGAGTCTTGTCAATTTAGCCTTTGATTTATTAGTAAATACCACAAACTTTTTTATTTTAGTAGCTTGTGAATATTTCTCATTTGTGTGTTTTATTTTCTTTATTTTTCTGTTATTTTTTGTTTATTTTTATTTGACTTTTCTTTTTCTTTGAGCACGAGATTGACATTATCATGGACAATTACTTTTGGGCACAAGATGCTTCATTGCAGTCTTTTGCTGCTAATACAAATTTATCTATTAAGTGGCATGAAGAAGCATCCCAATGTATGAGCCATCAAAGAACACAACTAGCCAAGCTGGTTGAGGATGCCATAAAGACCCATACACTTTAAGAAAAAGACCCCTGAGGAGAGAAGAGAGGATATGAGGGACAATTACACAATGTGGCAAGAGAAGTATTCGATTCTACTCTATGTTCTAATAATTCTAACTTATCTTCGTCACATGATCTTTAGGTTCCACTTAATTGTTGGAGAACAATGGTCCAAATCATAATGTGTTCAGCTTAGTATGCCTTAAGGAGTTGAATCTTTCAATGCTACCTCATACGAAACCCTTAGAGGATGTTCACAACTCATACCCATCACCGCAATTTCAGGGAGGTAACTTGGAATTTGTAAATGGGTTGAAAAGTAAGGATTTCTTGATCTCATCTTTAAAATCTACACTACTAGGTTCAAAGGGGAATTTCAATTGTGAAAAATCTTTTGAAGGGATAAGTTGTGATTCCAATATTTATACACTTTTTAGACATAATTTGCATCTTTGTATTGGGAAATTTATTTGTATGTCTAAAAAGGTGCTACGGAAGGGGGGTCATGCATTTACATTCATTGCAACTAATATTTTCCATGAAACCTCCATTTTTAAAAACCCTCTCTTATTTCTATTTTCATCATGCCTATCTTTTTCAATGATTAGTAATTTATTTTACAAAGGTTTGATGAGGAAGCATGACCAGTGGAAAGAGTTTGTATCTTTGTTTGTGTTTGGAGTTGTTAGGTGTTATTTCCTCCAAATAAGGAAAATATTTTCCAATTTAAGTGTGGATTAGTGAGTCGTGTCTCTTATTTGCTTTGTTAAGGTTTTTATTAGTATTTCTCTTTAGTTTGTTCTTATTTATTTAAGTGTTTTTTTTTTTGTTGCTTTTATTTGTATTTTGTTTTGCTGCTAGGAATAAATACTTCTTGGACAAGCCCTTATCACAATTCCAAGTTTGGATATCTATTGGAGCATTATTGTACTTGGAACGTATTGCTTAACCTTCTACTGCCTTTATTATTCTTTTGGTCATTTTGGAGATGCTTTCTTGTGTTAATTTTTTACCAATTAGGATATTGCCCAGTTTAAGAATAGGAGACTGGTTTGGTGATGTTTTTTGTCGAAGTTTTTATCCATTATCTTGGTATCAAACAATTGTGTTACAATTTCCTTGAAAATTTTGAAACTTTGAAAATTTGAAAGTTTGGAGATTTGGAGCTAAATTGTGCTTATTTGTCTATAATGAAGTTTTGAATTTCTTTTTAACTTTGGATATAAATTTGTCATTCTTTATGGTTGGATTTTTATAAAAAGGAAAACTTTTGTATTATGTTGGATTTTGCCAAGTCTTGAGAATTTAAGCTAACCTGGTTATATTTGATATTTAAGGTTGTTTTATTCTTTAAGTTTGAATGCGGATGAAATGACAAAATGTGGGAAGAGTTGTTGAGTAATTCTTGTGTTATGGATTTAAAAATTTTTTGACTTTAAGTTGTGAAAAAGGAATGTGATAATATATATATATATATATATATATATATATATATTTGAGTGGAAAGAACCGATTATGTGTTGAAAAAGACATGAGTTGAAAAAATTTTGTTTTATCTTTGAAGATAGAAAACACTTTTTGCTTGATTATGGGGGGTCAATACTGATAGTGAAGACAAACCCACTTTCTTGAGGCTATTAATTCCCGAAGGCAAGAAAGAAAAAAATTGTTGAAAAAATAATAATGACTATAAGGGGGCCAGTACGGTGTATGAAGAGAAATCCATTCACTTGAGGCTATCAATTCCCAAGTCATTGAAAAAAAGGAGAGTGGAGTGCTTCCTTGTTCCACTAACTTAAGTTGTGTAAATTTGAGTTTATAATGCTTGTATTGGTTAAATAGCTTTACTTGTATGATTTATGTTATCTATATTTTTGCTTGAGGAGTAGGATACTTTTCTTATACTAGATATAAGCTTGTTTAACTTATCTTTGATGGCCTTGGGATTAATTGATTTAATACATGAGTTTGAAGCAATTTAAAAGGGTTGAATGAATGACAAGTTTGTATTTGAGGTTGGAAGAAGATTATTCCTTTATTATGGATGAATTTGCTAAGGATAAATTGAAAAGTTGTTTTATCTTAGGCCATTTGCTAAGTGTCTAATTCTTGTTTGCTTGAGGACAATGCAAAATTTCAAGTGTAGGGGTATATGATAAGGAAAAAATTCATCAATATTTTTCTAGTTATTTGAGGGTATTTTGTGATACATTTGTTGTTATAACTAGGCATATTACTTCATATTTGATATTTTACCCTTAGAAAGACATTTTGGAATTTTATTGCAGAAAACGATGAAAAATGAGAAAAATTGTCGTTGTTGTAGTGTGCGGCTAGCGCTGGCTTTCTACTGGAAACCACAAGAAAATAGCCGAAAATACAACACGTCGGGGCATGAATAGATCACGATTGGCACCAGCCGTAACCCCCGAAGCTAGCGCCGGCTCCATCTCCACTCTGCCTAATGTCGACAAGCTTTCCTTTTATGCACGGATTTGGTAATTTCCAAAGGGTTTTGGTATTTTTGAATTTCTACTCGGCCCATGACTCTTAGGGAATGAATTTTAGCCTCTTGGGAGCATATTCAAACAAGAAAAAGACAAGACAAATGTGTGATTTGAAGGATCCAAACTAGCTACTTATTATTCAAAAATAAAATCACCACTCAAATGGGCATTGTTCAAATGATGTTTTTAAGAGAAGAAGAATGGCTTGTTTAATGTAAGGACATGCATGCATAATGATGAGATGCATGACAAAGGAAAACTATAGAGGTGATTTAATAATTAATCCATCTAGATTCCATGGAGGATTTAGGTGATTAGTAATATCATGGGGATTCATGATGCATGATGATGGGGGATAAGTATTTGAAATCTAATTATAGAATAATTGATTCTAGATAAGGAAGAAAGTGGCAGTGAGGACAAGCATTGCTTGGTTGATTATTGAGAATATTCAAATATGTCCCTGCATAACTGTTTTGCTAAATCATACATATTTGCAAGTCTATTGTACAATGATATTATAATGATGTTGTCATGATAATTGAAATGATGAGAAAATACCGTCATTGAATTATGATACTTGGGTTGAGAGCGTGGGTGTTTTAATCTCTAAAAGATTTTGTCAAATCTTAATTTTTAACTAAAAATAGTTTTCTTTTCTTTATGATCTAAATGTTTTGAAAATCTTAAAATAAAAACCACGTTTTCCAAAACCAATGTATGCAAAGTTTGTGAAAAAAGGGAAATGATTCGGCGCCTACAGGTGAGCGTTGAGTACTCAGCGAGGGGAAGCTAGTGGTACTAGTCTTGGAGAGTTAGAGTTAGTCGTCTGGCAGGAGGCCACCTCCAGAATATGAACTTTGCTTGAAAGAGATGACAGTACCACTTAGTCAGGCCGGTCGGAGCCAACATGTAGGTCTATGTGGACTTTATCTTTCCGGATTGGACAATCGGTGTGTAGGGTGTAGAGATGGAGGAATATCTCACCCTAGTGAGCAGATCACCTATTGCCCAGTGTTAAACGGTTACACTGGGAAGCTATCATGATGATAATCATGATATGGACTTTGATATTATTATTGAATCATTACCAATCACTACTTTATGATTCTATGGTATTGATAAGTGGATGTCTTATTGAGTATTGTTTTGAATATGATGTACATTGTTCCACTCAATGTCTGTTTATTGAGGAAAGTTGACTTGCAAACATATTCTGTGGTTTTGATAAACCTGCATACACGAAATGTTTAATGTGACACTCGCACACATGGAATTTACTGATATGCCAATCTCACACCATTTTTATATCATGTTTTCAGGAGATTGCTTTTGTTGAGTAGGTTGGAAGAATGAAAGATGAAAGTTCAATTTATTTTTATTTTTCTTTGTATTTCTTTGGAGGGATGATTGTTAGTTTTCAATTTTAGACTTGTAAAGTTATATTTTTGGATGTAAAAAGATTATCTCTTTATTTTATTTAGTAATTTTTCTTCTATGCCTCGTTATAAAGACCCGTGGTCCATTGGATGGGGTGACATCTCCACCCTTTTTGGGTACGTAGGCAGCATGATGTTACACTATTGGGAGCAGAGGTTCTTGAAGGGAGGATTTGCATAAGGAACCTAAATCTTGAACTAGATTTCAGATAGGAAACTGCAAAGTAATAAGGAGTTTCAATCCTTCAATCCTAAGGAAATTTCTAGAGGAAGGAAAGACTTTCGAGATGATGAGTCTAGGGTGTTTTGCTTTCGAGGACAATTTTGTGTGCCAGGAGACAAACCTCGATCTAAGAACGAAATTGTGAGTGAAGCCCAGAAGAGTGAGTATGCCATTCATCTTGAAAGGTGAAAATGTACCAAGATTTGAAGAACGTGTACTGGTGGCCTAGTATGAAAAAGAAAGTTCGTGTTTAAAATGTCAGAAGGCTAAAGAAGAGCATAAGAAGTGGGCTAAATTGCTACAATCTCTACTAATACTGGAATAGAAGTAAAAAGATGCAAAATATTCTCAAATAAGGAGGTTACTATAAAAAAATTGGTGCATCAGATTTGGGTTATAAAAAAATCATGAAATTCTAAGCCCATTCCCAATTAAATTTTAATTAAAACAATAATCTACAAATCACATATATGAGCAAGTATACTTATCATTAAGCATAGTATAGGCAATTAACGGTGTTAGTTACTTTTCAGTCATTGTTTAATCGACCAAATAAAGTGATAGAGAATAAAGAGAAAAAATAAAGATAACTATAAACACAAGTCTTGGATAGAAAAAATGTAATTAGATAGATACTCTTGGAAACATGACAATGAATTATTAGTGAGTATTGTAATTAATTATTATCTTTACATCATGAAGGAGTAATGTACAATCCACTATCTCATGAGTCAAGATTTCACTGTCTCTTAGTTAATTTAGCGAACATTCCTATCTCACTAAAACAATTAAAAGATGCATAGAACACAAGTCCTTGATAATTATCCTATCTCTAGATGATAATGGCATGAAATTCATCAATTCCCTGATAGGGCTTAAATTAGTAATATATTTCCTAGTTACTTGAGGCCATTTTGTGATATATTTTGTGCAATAACTGGTTATGTTCCCTTATATTTAAGATTTTACCCTTGGAAGTTATTTTGTGAATTATTTTAGATTTTAGTGGTAAAATAAGGTAAAATCGTCGCTAAACAGACTAGAGGCGGCGTCGGCCAGGACAGGACAAGCGGTACTGGCCATGTGCTACTGGCACACACTTCGAGGTGATGAAAAATCAGCAAAATAGAGGCTGAACGGAATACAACTGGCACCGATTGGGAGACCAGAGGTGGCACTGGCTGTGACTTGGAAGAACTTGGCACAAAAATCGAGAGAAATCTGCGAATGGACAGAGAGATAGATTGCAACTAGCGCCAGCCCTAGGCAAGACAACAATGCCAGCTATGCACTGGTACAGAGTGGGTGCCTCAATTTTTGTGCACATTTTTGGCAATTTTTAGAGTTTTGATATTTTTCTATTTCTATTCGGCCAGAAACCCAAGAAGGACGAATTTAGGCACTTCTAAAGCCTATAAATAGAGGAAAAACATAAGTCAAAGGCATGAATTCAAGGTGAAAAACACAAAATCACTCAAGTTCAAGGAGGAATTCATCAAATCACGGAGGATTGTACAAGAGAGTCTACGAAGGAAAAAGAAGGAGGCTTGTCTGTCTATGAGTGCTTTCTTTTAACTTTGTTTTCTTTTTTTGAACTATGATGTATTAATTGTTTTATTGTAATTTGACATTGTTTTCGGTATTTATAATTTTTAGAGTTACTTTGATCTTTTAATTAATTTATTGTTATTCTTGGTATTTAATTACTTATGCTGATAACGAGTTTAACTTGTTTTTTCTTTCTATTAACTTACTTAGAAAATGGGTTGATGATGGTTTTAATTCATTAATTTCATATTTTTTGTCTATTAACTTGCTTGGAAAAGGGGTTAATTGCTAAGAATTGGGTAATTAAAGGTTAATTAATGTCTGCCAGGATATAGATTTTTTGGTTAATTTTATGTTTTAAATTTGTCAGGATATAGGGATTTAATAAAAAATTATGTTTAATGCATCTTTTGGATGAATTAATTGAGATAGGATATGTGATTCTAATTTGTCTAGAAGATAGTGATTTCATGGATCGGGAAAAGAAGTAAATCTATCTTAATCCTTTATGATGCCAAGAGAATGATTAGTTATGATAATGATTGGGTACTTTAAGGTCATGTTTGTCAAAATAATGGTTTAAGTTACATAATTCTCTATCTTTGACATGTATATATTCTTTTATTTTATTTTATTTTCCTTTTTATTCCTTTTCACTTTATTGAGTCATTTCACTAATGAAAGAAAAGTGATTAATGCATATTTATTCCTTGAGGATTGATACTCATTTTAAACCCTATGCTATACTTAATAATGAGTACGCTTGCTCATATGTGTAATTTGGGGTTAACGTTTTAATTTAAACTTGATTGGGAATGTACTTATTTTTATATGCTTTTTATACCCTAATTCCTACACATCAAGTTTTTGGCGCCATTGCCAGGGAACAATATCATGAAAGCTTGGATTTTGTTGATTTAACCATGTAAACATGTAAATATGTAAATATATAAATATGTAAACTTGTACAATTGTTCTTTTTGCAAAAAGGTGCCATCTTTTGTATCTTGTGTATATTTGTAATCTAATTTACTAACTTTGACTGATTTTTAATTGACTAATTTGTTCTTTTAATTTTTTTTCCATTGTGAATTCCATTATCTAACTTTCTTCTTGTCTTTTCTAAGTGTTAGCCTTGGTACATGATCCGATGATCTAAAAGCCATATAGTAGATTTTGATCTTGAAATCGAAATGACATTGTCAAAAATCCTCCAGACAGTCAAAAGGAACTTACTCGTAGACTTGGACCGTGCTTAAAACAACAATGCTAGAAATAACAAAAGGGTGATGGATGACTTTGTGAAACCTACAATCTCGGGCACGGGCTCGAGTATCGCTAGACCTAGAGTGGATGCGAATAAATATGAAATAAATCCTAATATCATCCAGATGGTCCAAAATAGGGTGCAATTTGATAGGCTATCTGAAGAAGATCCTAATGCCTACCTAGCTAGTTTTCTTGAAATTTGTTATACCTTTAAGATGAATGGTGTTTCTGAAGATGCCATAAAACTAAGAATTTTTCCTTTTTTTTAAGAGATAGAGCCAAATCTTGGTTAAAGTATTTAACCACAGGTTCCATCACCACTTGGAATGCCCTAGCTGAAAAATTCCTTGCCAAATATTTTCCTCTAGCTAGGACATCCAAACTCAGAAACGAAATTTTTGCTTTCCAACAATTAGATTTTGAACCTTTGTATGAAAGTTAGGAGAGGTTCAAGGAGATGTTGAGAAAGTGCCCACACCATGGATTTAAGCTAGGAATGCAGATGCTCCTCTTTCTTAATGGCCTTACATTTGCAACACGACAAGTGGTGGACTCTTCTGCAGGGGGTTCCATCAATCATAAGACCCCGGAATAGGTATTCGATCTTATTGAAAATTTGGCTTCTAATAACTATTCTTAGGAAAGTGCAAGGTCTAGAGCTCGTCTGCAAGGAGTGCACAAAGTGGATGCTGTGGCAGCTTTGGAAGCTAAGGTGGAAGCTTTAACTCAAAAGATGGAACAAATGGTGATGCCTTAAGGCCAAGTGCTAAATGTAAGTTGTGATTTCTATGGAGAAAGGCACCCAAATCATGAGTGCCAAAATATAAGTGCACTCCAAAAAACCACGGAACAAGCAGCTTTTGCAGGTAATGGCCATCCAGATAACAATCCCTATAGCTCTACTTACAATCATGGTTGAGGAAATCACCCTAACTTAATCCTAAAGAGTTGTCAAGATAGTGATTTTGTATCATAAATACTTTTCAAGCTTGTGAAGTATTTGATTGTTGAGGGACAGACTTCATGGGACCTTTTCCTAGTTCTTTAGGTAAAAAATACATTTTCAGTAGATTACGTTTCTAAGTTGGTAGAAGCACAAGCCTTACCAATAAATGATGCAAGGGTTGTGGTAAAATTTCTAAAAAAACTTTTCACCCATTTTGGTGTGCCTAAAGTGGTGCTCATTAGTGTCTTCTAAGGATATCACTTCATTTCCTATTTCATTCCATACTTGAAATGAAATATAATCCTTGCACACTCGTAATATATTTCCTTATTTCCTCTTCTTCACAAGAATATAAGGTCTTCATATACCCAATTAACTTCTCATTCACCCATAAACATAAATAAAATCACCTCAAGAATTTATTTGTTTCTTTAAAGAAAATTCTGCAATTTCCAGGATTGGCACATCATCACGTTTTGCTCATAACTTTCAATCCACATGCCCATATAATGTCAAATGTGTTCCAAAATCTCCTGAAGACATGCCTTGATGATTTCCAATTCCTGAACTATTAATTTACCTTCTCATTTTCATTCAGTTTTGCTTACAACATCTCAGATTTTCAATCCCGTCACAGTTTTGGCGGCATGTGGTATTTTCACCACAACTTTTTATTCACAACTCTAAATCTTGTAAAATTGGTCCCAAAATGATCCTAAGACATTTAGCTACAAGTTTCAGGTCATGGGGTTACAGAAAAGCAAGCCAATTACTACAGTTTATCGTTCTCCAAAGCTGCTCGGAAATTCTTCAAAATAGAATTTCTGTTTTTGTTTCCTTTCTTCACATAATACATTCTCTTTTCTTTCCTATACAATATATATGCCGTTTAATCATTGCAAGCCTTTGTCTACCATCTAAAAATCATATAATCCTTCTTGATTCCAGTCCTTCACAATCAATAACTTTCATATTCAAATAACAGCAGAACCAACAGCTTTGAATAATAACAACAATATTCCGTTTTCTTCAACAACTACACTATTTTCTGTCTTATTTCCATCTTCCATTTTTGAAGCCATGAAAACTCTTTAAACCCACTTCAAAACACCTTCAAACATCACATAAAACACAGCATACATGCCTCCAAATGCACCACCATATACAGCACACACAACAACCCCAAAATGATAGGTATTTCCAAATATTTTTCATAATTCTCATGAATTTCCCAACAAAATTGATACCAAAATAACCCTTGCAACTCAATCTACAACTTTAATTCATGAAGATTGAATGTTTACCTTGTTTTTAGCTTTATTTAGATGAAAAATGCTTCAAGTTTCCCTTTTTCTCTTCAACAACCCTCCTCTCTATTTTATTCTATCTTTTCTTTTGTTTTCCTTTCTTTTCTTCCTCTCCTCCCTTTTGTTCTTCTCTTGTATGAATTCCTTGCTACCCACCGTCTTATTGTCCAATTTGTGACCAATTTTGGCCACAAAGTCAAGAGAAATTAAATGCTATTGTGGGCTATCATGACATGTGTCATTTCCTTGTTTTTCCTCCATTATCCTTACTTATTTCTTAAGCTTATATGATAAGTTTTTACAATTTAATAATCCCACAAATATTTCACCAACCTAGTGGTATTTTGACACTTGTTCCCATCTACCAATCATATTACGCCACTTGTTTTTGTTTCAACCGCATTTTCAATTTTTTTCAGAAATGAACTAAAATCCGGTCTATATCGGAAAAAATATTTTATTTCAGTAATGAAATCTATGAATTTCACTGAATTGCATGGTAGGAACCAAAGTTCTCAATTCTTTCCAATTTGCGATCAAAAGCCCGATCGTGGTAAATTACGATAATGCTCTTGATATCGCCAGCACCTTAATTTACACCAGAATACTCATCTCATTGCACAGATTGATTTTGTTCTAAACATAACCCCAAGCTCTCACTCTACTTAAAGTAGTCACAATCTGAAGATTTAGGGTAGGGGTAGAATAAATTTAAAATTACATCGAAATCCCTATAAATTCCAAAATTCTAATTGTCCCTAAGTATTTTTATCACACCAAAACGTTAAGTTCATTAAACTGATCATTTCTTCTTCTGAGCCTTCATACAAATACTCATTCTATATAAAGTAGTCACCAGTCAAAGTGTACAAAAAAGGGATGCTACACCTTATGACTTTTCTTTTTTGTAATTAATCTATTCTGTAATACATTAGTTTAGTAGGTTACTTATTTTCTGTCTTTATTTTTGTGGTTAGACAATAAAAATTAGAGTAAAATAAGGTTAATTGCTAAGTTCCAATCGATACGGTACTTGCTATTACATGTACTATGTAATAGATATATTTTTGCATATATGTGTCTTTAGTATTTAGAATTTTATGTAAAACTTGATTGATTGTGGCCTTTGTTGATAATAATTCCTACATTAAAAAAGTACATAAAGTTTTTGGTGCTATTGCTGGGGAATAAGATTATGAAAGCTTGAATTCTTTTAATTTAGCCATGTATATATTTAAATATGTTTCTTGTTGTAATTAGGTGTCATGTTTGTAATTTCTAATTATTTTTATAATTTTGTGATGTATGTACTATTTGTGATTGCTTTAATGTTGTATGTACATATGCCATGAACTAACATGATAGTTGTTTGTATTATGCTTTTATATGTATTTTAATACTAGTTTTGAAATTATCTTATCAAGTGATGTGGATAGAAATATAAGATATCAAGGCCAAGATCAGGATTTGCATAAAGATGTTAATACTTTAAGATGGATAATACCTAGCCCCATGAAGGGCTTGGATACTACAAGAATTGTGCCACAATCTCAACCTCCAGATTTAAATACCGTTGAACATATTTTGGAAAAAAAATTGTGATTGTTGTGGCCTTATGATTCAAAGAAATAAAGGTGGTTCTATAATGTGAACAAGCCTAATCCAAAACTTAGAAAATTAAATATGGTTCTTGACAAATTTGGTGATGGAAAAACATATTGAAACATTTTTTTGTCACTACGCACCAAATCCCCAAGAAAATACAGAGGCTATTATACTACGAAGTGGGAAAGAATTGATTGATTTAATAGAAAGTAGCCAGCATCGACTGGAGAAAAAACGGCAGTGTTCGTCAGCAACAAAAGATGGTGTATCTATAAAAAAAAAAAAAGAAGAAGAAGAGCCAACACTAGCCAAGGCTAAGGAACCACCACCAACCATTCATAAGAGAACTGATGTTGAGGAAAAGATTCTACTGGCACTCAAAACTATAGTACCCTATCCCCACCGACTGTAGAAAGCCAAAAGTGATGAGCAATTTAATAAATTCTTGAAAATATTCAAAAAATTGCATAGCAATATTCCACTTATTAAAGCTTTAATACAAATGCCAAAATATCCTAAGTTCCTTAAGGACATTCTTTCAAGCAAAAATACATTGGAGGAACTATCTACCATAATCTTAAATAAGGTATGTTCAAACATCTTCCATGCCTAAGAGAACCTACTATAAAATGAAAAGGATCCAGGGAATTTTTCTATTCCTTGTTTCATTTGTAATCTTACTTTTGGTAACGCATTAGCAGATTTAGGTGCCGGCATTAATATGCTACCATATAAGACATTTTAAGAAGTTGGGCCTAGAGGAACCCAAACCCAGCAAGATGAGTATTTAATTGACTGATAGATCTATTAAATATCGTAGAGGAATTATGGGTGATGTGTCTATAAAGTTGTATATGCTAGTATTGTGCCCTAGAGGCAATCACTTATACATTATATATGATATATTTTATTTTAATAAAATGTATTATTTATCTTACAGTTTCTTTTGTTTACTTTAAGTAATATAACTGTTCAATAATGTCCCTAGTACAACATTGTGTTAAGGAAATCATGATAGAGATCATGATATGAGATTCCTACTACACTGTATGGTGTTAGTACTTAAATAGTCCTTAGTCATAGTATTAATGAGACAGGACATCATTAATGTGTTTAGACTAGCATGTGTTAGACTTTTTGATTTGATCAGGCGGTGGCTCTCATATCCGTGAGTATTGAGATACTCAAAGTTAACACATGGATGCTTGTTAATGGAACAAGTTCATTGGATGACCTAGCTTTGAGATAATCACATGAATAACTATTTAGTGCTAGTGATATAATCCCAATATAGCAAACGTGCAAGTATCGTTAGATTTGAGATCTCCAAGGTACTTTGTTTGCTGAGCATTATACTTTGATTTCCTGGAGCTCGATCGAGGGCCGCCTATGGGATGGATAATGGGTACATTGTGAGGTAAACGAAAGTAGTTGAGAGGGTCAATAAAGGATTCACCACTCCTAATAGTAGGGGCGAATATCTCACGGCCACTTGTAGGAATTACTACTCGAGAAGTCCTTAGCCAAGGCAATTGTGTATTGGAAATAGTTCCAATTGATACACATCTAGAGTAGTGGGTTCTTGGTACAAGTACTATTATATTCGAGCCAGAATTATTTTTGAAGGGAATTGGCACTAATTCCATACTCCAAACCAAATGAGATATTGTATGGTGAAAGGAGTTAATTGCATTGAAGTTTGTTATTGAAGGGTTCATGTCAAGCCCCTCAACTTCCAGGACTCTTGGGTGGTCATGATGTGTTGCTAGATATCGCTCATGATATGGGAATGTGGGTTTATTAATTGATGAATTAATAAACTAATCCTGATTAGAATTAATAAGATTAATTCTAATTAATTATGGATTATTAATCTCAAAGACGTTTAGATTAATTCATTTCGCTACCAATTGACTGGGAAACCTAATAGGTCACACACAATAGAGGACGATATACTTAACATGTTATTTGATAACATAGTGGGATTGATTGAGAGAAAGAGAAGTTATTGTGGACAAATTATAATTAGTTATAATTTGTGGTAAGTTGTAATTGTGAGAACTTGATGTTTCCAATTACAGTTAAGGAATTCTAATAGGATTAGAATTCTCAGTTTTTGGAGAAAAATTTTGTGTAATATATAGTATATGTAACACATGAAAAATCCTAGCTGAACAACACATAATGACTCTTCTCTTTCACTCTTTCGTTGATCTTGATCAAAGAACCCTAGCCGCCATATTGTTTCTACAAGCACAGGAAAGTTTGGTGCTTGAGTATTCCTTTGTGTGGATTTCCGTTAGAGATAATCACATACTGTCATTATAGTGGTTAGACGTCCAACTCTCGTGAAATTTGCACAAGAGGATTGTTGGATCGCACGTCAACTTGAAGAAGAAATTTTTGTTCTTTGGATGATCACCTAAAGGTAAAAAGCTATTACCTTTACTCTCTTTATGTTTTTTTTTCCACACATAGATGGGTCCTGAGAGGGTATCTCGTCTTATTTTCCGCTGCGCCGTATAGGATACGAAGCCTGAGATACCTAACAATATATAGGTTCATTTTTTCTTTAGACTTTGTAATTCTTGACGTGGATAAAGATGACAAAAAGATGTGCTTAAAGTTTCACATTCTGAGAAGAGGACCATAGATATTAATGGTAATCGTTTGAAATACTACTTTAGAGAAGATTTTAGATCATTGGATTGGCTTCATGGTACACTTCATGAGTGGCAATTCCCTTTGATCTCTTTGGATTTATTTGTTTATTTCTTTTCTTCCCTTTTATTTTATGTTTTTTTCCTTTTTAGTTCTCGTATGTTTTATTTACATTAGTTTGTTTAAGTAGACTTTATTTTCTTTTTTGCTTTTATGGTGTGTTATTATTATTATTATTATTATTTTGTTTTTATCTTGTAGGTCTTTGGAAAACTCTCTTATGAAATGCAATAACTCTATCCTGATCTAATAGAACTATTCACTTGTCTTGTTTGTGTTCAATGCTTATAGAGTATTACTTTTCCTTTCCCTTTTAACCTTTTAGTTCTTCAGCTATGTTTTGCTTGTTTTATGTTTACACCAATGAGGGCATTGTCTAGTTTAAGTCCACAAAAATTAGGGATTAGTGTACTCTTCCTAAAGATCTTTATATTAATTTGATGAATTTACTGACCTTTTGCTGCCAATTTTTTTTTTTAAATTTTTGCTGGAAATTAATTTGAACTTCTAGATTCAATAGTAAAGGAAGGTTTTTTATGCTTTAAAATTTGTCATAACTGTTATTTGGTTTAGTTAATTCTTGATTAACATGTGTATTTGGATGGATATGCCTAAGGCTTGAGAATTACAGCTATTCATATTTATGTTTACTATATGTTTGAAGCTTTATTTTTTGAGCCTTAATTTGGTGGATACAATGAAACATAAGGAAGATGAATAGCTATTTTTATCCTTGTTGTAGGAAATTTCTATATTTATCCTAACTTTAGGATGAGTAGATAGGTTCTATAAGTAAGTAAAAAAATGGAGACGTAAGTTCCTGAAATTGGTTACATTCTCTTAAGTGAAAAAGTATGATGAAAAATGAGTTGAAAAGATGAAAACTAATGTGTGTTTCTTTGAAAAGAAAAAGAAGAAAAAAAGAATACTTTGAGTTTAATGAAATAGGGCAAATACGGATAGGAATAGCATTCAATGCACTCTCTTGAGGCTATTAAATCCCATTTATGAAGAAATGATGAGAGCCCCTACCATTCTACTTGGAGTTGTAGAAGTTTAGAGCCATTAAAATTTTGAGTTTAGCTATGAATCATGGCTTATATTAATCATGCTCACTTTGTTTTGGCTTGCATAATGAGTGAATGGCATTTAATGAATTTAAACTTGATTAACTTTACTTTGATGGTCTTGAATACGTTGATCTAATAAATGAGTTAATTTTGGATTAATTATGCTTTATGAGTGTTATGATTATTTTCTTTCGTATAAAGAATGGTAATATTTTTTGTGATGATTTGATGTGAATGAGAGTGGAATGATTTCTTAGTAGTTTAAGTGTTGGGTTTGCTTGAGGACAAGTAGAAGTTCAAGCATGGGGGAGTTGATATAGGCTGATTATAGCTATATTTTCCCAGTTATTTATGTGATATTTGTGCAATTTTTGTTTTGAATAGCTATTGATTCCATCTACTTTGATGAGCTTCTTTGTGGGATTTATTTGGAAGGTTTTCCCTTAGAAAGATGCTGGAAATTCAACAAAATTGTAGTGTTTCAGTGGGAACATAGCTTGCACCTGTGAAGGAGGCAAGGTTGGCATTTTTATGGAAAAATAGAGTAAAACAGAGATGATTTCAAGGAACCAGCCTGGTCCCCCCAAAGAAGCCCGCACTAGTCCTTTTCTGATTTAATGGCTATAGATTTTCCCTGGTTGAGCAAAATTTTGTAATTTCTATGGGGATCTTTTGGAGATTAATTTGGACGTAGAAAATGACTCCTTTAGATAGTTTTTGGCAACCAAATTAGCTATATAATCATTGCAAAAGAAGCCTTGGGATAATAACCAAGTGTATAAAATAATATTATATTTAATATATTGAGAGAGTGAGTTGAGTGATTTTGGAGGATAAGATCATTGTTCTAGGAGGGCATTCAAAAGAAGAAGAAGGATTACTTGTCTATAAGTTCCTCTTCTTTTTCTTTTGTTTTCTCTCATTAATAATTATGTGGTTTTTTTTGTTGTATTATATTTTAGAATGATGATTTAAAGATTATGATTTTGTATTAGGTTTTGTTTTTTGATCAATTAATACCAACTTCTAGTATTTGGTCACATAGATTTATTTGGTCGAATTGATTGGTTATTCATTTTCTTCTAATTAACTTGAGAAAACATTTATAAGTGAAATTTAATTCAACTGATCTATATTTGTTACCTCTTAATTAGCTTAAGGAGGTGTTAAAGGTAGATATATTGCTTCTTCCATGAGAAAGACTTTGGTGTTGCTAAGAGATAGGGACATTAATTATTTCTCTTGGTAAATTGAGAGTTTAGAATATTGCCTAGATAGAGGAATATTATTACTTTCAGATTTAGTAATTGGAGTGGATCTCTATGCTTCTTAGGTTTAATTGGGGAGATAGAGATACTCTTTCGATTAGCTAAGAATAGGAATTTCATAACTCGAAGGAGAGTGGAATTCAACCTTGGAACTCATATTGGTATTCGGATTAGGAATAAATTAGCTTGAGATAATTACTTTACTGGACATAGGATTGGGTTATTTATTATGTACATGTCTTTTCTTCTTATTATTGCTTCTTGATAATCCTTGTGATTTTTCTTATGTGTACTTAATCTATTCTCTAGTATATTAGATTAGAAGGTTATTATTTTATATATTTATTTTATTTGCTAGGTAATAAAGATTAGAGTAAGTTCCTACGAAAATGATGCTTGCCATTCCTTGTATTACATGACGGGTATACTTGCCCATATGTGTGATTTTAGTGTTTAGCATTTTATTTAAAACTTAATTAGTTGTAGCATTTGTTGATAATATTTCTAGTCTAAAAAATACACATCATGTTTTTGGTGCTATTATCAGGGAACAATATCATGAAATTTTGAATTTTATTGATTTAGCCACACACACACCACACATCAAGATTTTGAATTTTATATGTATGTAAATATGTTCCTAATTCTAATTAGGTGCCATGTTTATAATTTTCTTGTTATTTGTATAATTTTGTGATGTATGTACTATTTGAGATTACTCAATATTATATCGATATATGTCATGAACTACTCTGATAGTTATTTGTTACGTGTGGTTATGGCCTCTAACATTGTAGCCAAGGCTCTTAAATTTCCTTTGGTTATTATGCATATTTTGAGAGACTTTAAAGTACGACTGGATGGAGAGTTGAGTGAACCCACTACTGACCGTGACCTCATGATGGAGCGTACTTTAGTTTAGTATGGGTATCTCTATGATGAGAGGGCCAACAGGTGGAAGACGCCATATGAGGTGCAGTAACTCGGAAGGGAAGAACTTCCCCCTGATAAGGAGGAGGAAGAGGTGCCACCTACTAGACCAGCCCCTCATGCTAGCAGCTCTCATTCACACACTAATTTTGAGGCATGAATGGAGGCATAGATGGAGAGTCAAATGACTATTCTTCTCTAGCATCGTGATTCCATTGTTGACATTCGTCACCGCTAAGATGTTTAAGATCAGAAGTTGGCCACTTTGATCCAACATGTTCTGGTGCATCTTCCAGTCCCAAAGCTGACCATAATGACAATGATGATGATGAGGATGACTCTTGAGTCAATCTTTTGTATTTTATTTTATTTTCTGTTATTCTTTTTTCTTTTGAATTTTAATGACCTTTACTAGCTTGTTGGTGTTTTTTCTTTTCTTTTTCACTTATTTTATTTTATTTTTTACTTTTTTTTCTAGATTTATACTTTGTTTTCTTCGTTTTGTTTCTTTTCTTTTAGTAGGTACTATTGTAAGGACCCTTCCTTGAGGTGGATTCAAACATGGTGGCATGATAATATAATGGAAGTATATTCTTTACTTTATTCTTCTTCTTTATTCACCTTGGTCTTCTTAGCAGTACTATTATTATTCTATCTTTGGCCATTGAGGACAATGTCCAGTTTAAGTGTGGGCGGAGAATATAGTTGAAGAAGTGCCTTTTCATATTATTTTGTGAATATATTTTGTGATAAATTTTTCAAAAATTTCAGTGGTTTCATTGTTAAGCAAGGTTGTAATTCTTTTTCTTA
Organism: Voacanga thouarsii; assembly: GCA_026120185.1. Lineage (NCBI taxonomy): Eukaryota > Viridiplantae > Streptophyta > Magnoliopsida > Gentianales > Apocynaceae > Voacanga > Voacanga thouarsii. The sequence goes on from JANUWF010002002.1 coordinate 1,048,155, forward strand.
CTTGGATATATGTTTTGTTATTCATTAGGTGGATTTTGATGAAATTAGTTTTACTGGATAAAATATTTGTCAATACTTGAGAATTTTGATTTATCTTGTTTATTCATTGGTGTTTGAATGTTATTTGACTTATCTAATTGAAATATAGAAGATATGATGAATATGGAAAGAGTTTATTGGCTAACTCTTATATTATGAGCTTAAATTTTACTAGCTTTAAGTTCTGATGAAAAAAATGTGAGTTGAAAAAGATCTTTGAGAGGAAAGATTTAGGAGAATGCTGAAAAAATTTTGACTTGAGTTGAAAAAAAAAATAATACGTGGAAACAACACTATTGTTGGTGTGAATTGAAAAAAAAAATGCTCTTATTGATGATTGTTGAAGACCTTTAGCTAAAAAGGGAGTCGATATTGAGAAAAGTAGCAAGTGAATTCGCTGCACTTTCTTAAGGCTATCCCGAAGGCAAAAAAGCAAGAAAGAGCATAGAAAGAAAGAATTGTTGAAAGAAAATGATGAGCGATGACTGTAAACGGGGCCAATACAGTGTGTGAAGAGAAATCCATGCACTTGAGGCTATCAATTCCCTAAGTTATTAAAAAAAATCTTGAGAAAAAAAATTAGAGTGCTTTCGTCACATCATAACTGTGAGAAATTTTTAGATTTATAATGCTTGAGTTAGTAGATGGCTTGACTTATGTGATTCATATTATCTATATTTTTAATTGAAAAGTGAAATAATTTTCTTAGACTAAGGTATACACTTGATTAATTTAACTTCAAGAGTTTTGTGATGTTTTGTCCAATGCTTCAAAGTTTGTATTGTTTTCAAATGGTATGAATCACAAAGAGTTGTATCTAAAGTTTGAAGGGAAGACATGATATTTGCTATGGTAAAGAAATTTTTAAATGAGAAAGAACTTCTGTTTTCTTGATAATTTTTCTTAAACTAAAGTGTTTTACTTGAGGACAAACAAATGTTCGAGTGTAGGAGTATAAGATATGGGTTAAAATTACTATTCTTTTCCTATTTATTTAAGTTTTTTTTTTTAAAGATATACTTGTTGTAATAACTCGGCATATTCCTTCCCATTTGACATTTTGCTTGCAAAAGGTGTTTTAGGCAACTATGTGCATATTTAAGTTAAAATCGAGCAGAAAGTGCACAATTTCAGAACGTACCTAGCACCCAGCCCAGCCAATGGATCAGCCATCTGGTCTACTCTGCTCCAACAAAAGAAGTTGAGCTAACGACAATAGAATTCCAGAATAGACTTGACGCTGGGTCCAATCTGTTTGCCAAGGAAAAGTGGCCAAAAACAGAGTAAAATAGGGGAAGAACAGAGTGCACCTAGCACCAGGTAGGTCAAAGGTACCGGGCATCAGGTATGCTCTAGAGGCGAATATTCTATACGCGGAATTAGGACTTATGCAATGATTTTGATATTTTCCTACTCCTACTCAGGCAAGTCTTCCTCAACCATGAAATTAGCATCCAAGAGGCCTATAAAAGCATAAAAGAACACAAGGGTTAGATATACAACATAGAGAGGTGAATTAAAGAGCAAAATTTTTGAATCTCTTATTGATGGAGGTGTTCACCCAAATCAAGGAAGATTGTTCAAGTTAGTCTTCAAGGAAGAAGAATGAGGCTTGTTTATGAGTGCTTTCTTTTCTCTTTGTCTTCTTTTCCTTTAGCAATGATGTAGTCAATGCTTTTATTGTAATTTAACATTATTTTGGAATTAATGATTTTGTGTTAATTTAGTTATTTGATCAGTTGTTTGTCATCTTTGCTGTTTGATTACTTGATTTCATTAGTTATTAATGTGAGTTCTTCTAATTGACTTCGATTAAATGATGTTAGGAGTTTCGTTGCATTGATTTTGTATTTGTTAAATCTTAATGGATATGAATGATGAAGTTAGGATTTTAGAACCAAGTGATCAAATGTTAAGTTCATTTCGCTTTGACATAGGATCATTAGCTAATTTTATGATTTTAAGGAATTGAGATTTATGCATGTCTTGGTTAGGGTGGTTTGATTGACAAATCTACGAATTGAATCAAGATATATAATGATGAGCTTAATGCATTTTTTGGTTAAATTTGCTTGATTGACAAATCTATTAATATGAATCAAAATATAAGATTACATAGATTGACACACAAAGTGGAATTTACCTAAGTAAATTCATGACTTGACAAACGATTGAATTTTCCTTTACGTTCCTTTATGATGCCAAGATGATAATTAATTGAGAGAATTGCTAGTTTGTTCATTATCATATTTTCTAGTATAATTGTTTAAATTACATATTATTGCATCCTTGAGTTGTATAAATTTCATTTTTTTTATTCTTTTCTCATTTTTTTTTTTTGGTTGGCTAAACAATTAATGAAAAGTGATTAGTGTGTACTTGTTCCTTTGCGTATCGATACTCGTTAATCCCCTATACTACGCTTGCGATGAGTATACTTGTTCACATGTATATTTTGGGATTAACGTTTTAATTAAAACTTAATTAAGGAATGGATTTAAAATTGATGATTTTATATACCCATTATTAACGCATCACCTTCAATACTCCTTTCTAATAAAACGAAGGTTTCACAAAGATCTCCTGGATCCTCTTGTGGTCTACTTGCTCCAACAAGATTCAACCTAGTTGGTTCCGCACCTTGGGTCATTGTTGGAGTTTAAATTGATATTCTTGCAAAAAGAGTTAGGAGAACAAAAAATAGAAATTGGTTTCCCCACTTACTCCTTAAGTGTTTGCACTCCACTCTTGTATTTGCGCTTCTTGGCTTTTCACATTAGAATTTTTCTCTCTTGCCTTTTTCATTCACTCAATGTCTCACTTGTTCAACCAAATTCCTTTCCAACATCAAGGGTTTAGTTCACTTTAGTCTATTAGCTCTTAGGATGCTTCAATACAAGGGTCATAGGATGCTAATTTTAGTGAACACATAGAGGTCAAGAAATAAGGCGAATACAAGGTGTTAACACCACAAAAAAAAGAAAAAAGAAAAGATAGTTTAAAGAATACAATGAAACTGTTATAGGAATAAAACTAATGTTCAAGCTACATTCTTTCTTTGAGACATTTCATCGAACACATGGTGTTCATATGGTCATCGAGAACTTTTATCAAACACCTTATGTGTAAGATTTTCCTATGGAACTTTGGAAGTAAATTTCTTCCCAAACTAGCCTAATATAGTCACAACATCAACAATCAATGTATTCCCAAGAATCTTTCTTCAACAAGTCATTCTCATTCTCCTTTTTTTTTTTTTTAATCCAAGAAAAACTCAAGATCAAACAACACTCTACGTTTGAAAAATCGAAGCTAAGATAGAGATCTAAGCTTATCCTTGCTCTGATACCAAATTGGATATGAGCTTGAGGGAGAAAAGTCTTTCTAGATCTAAAAGTGGCTTTTGTTTGAACTTTAGCAAAGTAGAAGGATTTCAAGACAAACAATACAATCAAGAAAAGGGAGAAAGAGCATAAAGATAACAAGGAAAGTAACACATTTTTTTCACAAAAAAAGAACCCTAAAACAACTATGATAGGAATCAATCCGGCCAAAGGGATCGAGCTCAAGAATGGGGAGAGGACGAAACTGAAATAAAGCCAAGCTTGCCCGGTCCGTAGATGAGTGCTCATGCCAAACAATTCCAATACAACCTTTGAGCATACCTACAAGCTCAATTCAAATAGGGTAGCATATGGACATCGCTGAAAGATGATTACTGCTTATGTACCAAGGACATCAATCGAAGGTAGTTCGCACAGAAGAACGGACCCAGTGTCAGCCAAAGTAGCCCTACTAGCACATGGCTCATTCTTGATCATCTTTCGGCGATGTCCATATGCTATCCCATTTGAATTGAGCTTGTAGATATACTTGAAGGTTGTGTTGGAATTGTTTGGCACGAGCACTCGTTAACGGACCGGGTAAGCTCAGCTTTGTCTCAATTTCGTCCTTTCCCTCTTCTTGAGCTCAATCCCCATGGTCGGATTGATTCCTATCATAGTTCTTTTAGAGTTCTTTGTTTGTAGAAAAAGGAGTTACTTTTTTTTATCTCTTTATGTTCTTTCTCCTTTTTCTTTATTGTATTGTTTGTCTTGAAATTCTTCTACTTTGCTAAAGTTCAAACAAAAGCCACTTTTAGATATAGAAAGACTTTTCTCCCTCAAGCTCATATCAAATTTGGTTAAACAAAAGCCATTTGTAGGTATTGAAGGACTTTTCTCCCTCAAGCTCATGTCAAATTTGGTATCAAAATAAGGATAAGCGTAGATCTCTATCTTAGCTTGGATCTCTCAAACCTAGAATGTTGTTTGATCTTGAGTTTTTCTTGGATAAAAAAAAAAAAAAAGAGAGAGAATGAGAATGACTTTTTAAAGAAAGATTCTTGGGAATACATTGATTGTTGATGTTGTGACTATATTGGGCTTATTTGGGAAGAACTTTGCTTGCAAAGTTCAATAGAAAAATCTTGCATAGAATGTGTTTAATAAAAGTTCTCAATGACAATATACCTTATGAACACCATGTGTTTGATGAAATGTCTCAAAGAAAGAATGTGGCTTGAACGTTAGTGTTATTCCTATAACAGTCTCATTGTATTCTTCAAACTATCTTTTTTTTTTTTTTTTTTTGTGAACACCTTGTATTCTACTTGTGTCTTGACCTATAAGTGTTCACTAAAATTGTCATCCTAAGACCCTTGTATTGGAGCATCCTAAGAACTAATTGACTAAAATGAACTAAATCTTTTGAAGTTGGGAAAGAATTTGGTTGAACAAGTGAGATATTGAGTGAACAAAAAAGGCAAGAGAGAAAGATTCTTATTTGAAAAATCCAGGTAGCGCAAACACGAGAGTGGAGTGCAATCACTTATGGAGTGAGTGAGGAAACCAATTTCTATTTTTTATTCTCTCAACACTTTTTATAGGAATATCAATCAAAACTCCAACAATGACTCAAGGAGAGGAACTGACTAGGCCTACTCTTGGTGGAGCGGGTAGACCATAAGAGGATCCGAGAGATCTGCATGAAACCTTCATTTCATTGCAAATGAGTATGGAGGGCATTTAGAGGGAGATAAGCGAACTCTAAGCATAATAAGGCCAAGCATCTACTATTGGTTAAAGATGGGACAAGAGCAATTGAAAGCCCACAACATGTCTCCCGTGAATGCACAGCCTAGACAAGAAAAGGATGAATACTTAGTCAATAGATATCAACAAGTTCCTATAAGAGGAGGGAGAAACGGGTTGAGAGGAGGTAGAGGAAAAGGCCAAGGGAGATTTGGTGAGAATCTAATGAGAGGAGATGAAAGAAATATTAAGAGAGAATTTGAATGGGAAGAGGGATATCCGAAGGAAGACTACGGAGAACAATATTGGGGTAACGTGATGAGAGGTAAGAGGAGAGATGAATATGAGGGAGAGTGGGAATTGAAAAATATCAAAATGAAGGTACCACAATTCTCGGGAAAAAGTGATCTTGAGGCATACTTTGAATGGAAAAGAAACCTGGAAATTCTAGTTGATTTCCAGGACAATAGTGAGAGAAATAAAGTGAACTTGGCAGTATTGGTATGGTGGGAGCAGGTTTTGGCCAATAGAAGGAGAATGGGAGAAAATGCTGTTGGTACATGGGAATTGATGAAAAATCTCATGAGGGTGAGGTTTGTACCACACCACTAATACAACGATCTATATGAGAGACTTCAAGTGCTATGACAGGGGAATAAAAGCATTGAAGATTATCACAAAAAACTTGAGGTGCTAATGATGAGGGCAGTTATTAATAAAGATCCACATGCAACCAAAGCGAGATTTCTAAATGGATTGAGCTTAGCCAATGTAGTTGAGTTGCATTCATATGAAACCTTGGAAGAAATGGTGCATATGGCTATAAAGGTAGAAAATTAATTGAAGAAAATGCCATTTCAGAGAAAAGTAAGCCAACCAACTTTATCTCCTAAGAAATTCCCTAAGCCGATACCTAAAAAGGAAGGAGTTCTAATGCTACCACCTAGGGAGTTTAATAAACCAAAGGAAGAAGGGAATAGAGATAAAGGAAAGGCTATTGAGAAGCCAAGTAGTCGGGATATCAAGAGCCTCCATTGTTTAGGATATGGACACATGGCACACGAACGACCAAGTAGGAGGGTGATGTACACAAATACCTATGGTGAGATTTCATCTGAGGAAGTAGAATATGAGAAATTAGAAGAAATTCAAAAGGAAGAAGAAATTTTGAGTGAAGAAGGTGAAGAAGTTGGGCAAGTTCATCCATTACTTGGTGTAGCAAGAAGATCATTGAGTATGCAAGTGAAGGAGGATGAGCATCATCAACAGAGGGAGAATATCTTTTATACAAAATGCTTGGTCAACCAAGCACCTTGCAGCATAATCATTGATAGTAGTTGATGTGTTTAAATTTGGATATATAAATCATATAAAAATAAGCACATTTCCAATCAAGTTAAATTAAAACGTTAACCCAAATTACACATATAAGCAAGCGTACTCATCATTAAATATAGCATAGGGTTTAAAACGAGTGTCAATCTTTTAGGAATAAGTATGCATTAATCACTTTTCTTTCATTGTTTAACAGACTTAATAAAGTGAAAAAAAATTAAAAAAATAAAATAAAAGAATATATATATGTCAAGGATGGAGAATTATGTAACTCAAATCATTATTTTGATAAACATGATCTTAAAATACCCAATCATTATCATAACTAAATATTCTCTTGGCATCATGAAGAATTCATATAGATTCACTTCTTTTCCAATCTATGAAATCACTATCTTCTAGACAAATTAGCATCAGATATCACTATCTCAACTAATTCTCCCAAAATATGCATTAAACACAATCCTTGATTAAATTTCCATATCCTAGCAAATTTAAAACATGAAATTGATCAATGCATCTATATCCTGGCAGACATCAATTAAGCTTTAATTACATAGTTCTTAGCAATTAACCCATTTTTTAAGCAAGTTAATAGACAACAAATGTGAAATTAATGAATTAAAACCACCAGTAACCCCTTTTCCAAGCAAGTTAATAGAAAAAAACAACAAATTAATCTCGTAATCAGCATAAGTAATTAAATACTAAGAATAACAATCAATTAATCAAATGATCAAAGTAACTCTAAAAATCATGAATACAAAAAACAATGTCAAATTACAATAAAACAATTAATACATCATTGTTTAAGAAAAAAAAAACAAATGAAAGAGATAAATACTCATAGACAAGCCTTTCAATTTCCAATGAAAACTCCTCCAAGAATCAATGCTCCTTGAATTATTTCTCTCGAGAAAATATTGGTGATGCACTCTAAAATATACCTAAGTCTCTACATTGCGCACCTATCTTTTTAAAGGTAAATTGGCCTTTATTTATAGGCTGACAAAGTTCCTAAAAGAATCTAAAGTAAAGAAGAAGTAATTACCAAAAAAATTCAAAACCAAAAAGGAGTTGTAAATAAAATCCTAATTAAAAATTAAAAAAAAAAACACTTAGGGTCCACCGCTTTTTGATATTGAGAATTTAAAAACAATTGGACTTTTTGTGTATGCACTGAAGGCCCTGTTTTTGTTGAATTGGAATTGCTGAAATTGGCTTCCAATTGAGCCGTGCGGAATTACCAAAACTGATTTCCCTTTTTTGTCTTCTTGCTCAGCCGCACGAAGCTACTTTTTCTTCTTGCTATCGGCTTCTCCGAGCCACAATCCAAACCATGAAATTGCTGCCGAATTCCTCTTTACTTTCTTTCTTTGTTGCATCGGCTCAATTGAGCTACCCGAAAACCTCTACCTTTTTCTTTTGTTTGCTGAGCCACCCGAAATTGAATTTCTCCTTTTGTCCAGCAGCTTTTGTTGACTTTTCTTGTTTCTTTTATCTTTTGCTTAACCGTGTTTCTCCTTCTTTAATTTCCATTTTCAATTGCATTCCCCTATTTCACTCAATTTCTCTACATTTCTTTGCTATGCTAGTGTAAGATTGGCGTCGGCTCTACCTTCTTGGCCTGGTGCTAGTTCTGTGCTGGAAAATTATACAATTAGCTCCAAATTTCACATATTTTTGCATAAAATTATAGAAAATCATTTTTATAAGAAAAATATTAAATAGGAAGGAATATGACTAATTATGGTATTAAAAGTATCTCAATTTAACCTTAAATAACTAGAAAAATACTAATGATTTTAACCCCTATCAGTAGTAGTTGCACCAAAGTTATAAGTGCTAGTGCGGTGCAAGAAGTAGGCTTGGAAACAAGGAAGCATCGCAACCCTACAAGTTGCAATGACTAAATGAAAGTGGGAAATTAAATGTTAATAAACAAACCTTGACTACAATTAACATGAGAAAAAATAAGGATGAGATCTTGTGTGATATTATTCATATGCAGGTAGGCCACGTACTTTTAGGGAGACTATGTCAATATGATAGGGGAGTAATGCATGACGAGAAGAAAAACAACTATGTTGTGTATAACGTGGGAAAGAAATTCATTCTACTACCTATGCCTCCGAGTGAAGTGAGCAAAGATCAAAAGATCGTGAGAGAAAAAGAGAAGAAAAAGATTATTCTAGAAAATAAGAAAAAAATTGAGAGAGAGAACATTGAGAAAAAAGAAAAGAAAAAGGAAGAGGGAAAACAAGAGAGAACAGATAAGAAACGAGTAAATTTCTTTAGAAAAGAGCGAACGGTGGTATAAGTTATTAAAGCTAAGAAACCAGTGTATCTTTTCATTTGTAAAGGCATTTATGTCACTACTAATGAAAGTACTCTTTATTTACCTTGTGAAATTGCAGTTCTTGTTAAAGAATTCCAAAATGTATTTCAAAAGAAAATACCCGAAGGATTGCCACTTGTTCGAGGAATAGAGCATCAGATTGATTTCATCTTGAGGGTTGTCATTCCAAATAGACCAGCTTATAGATGCAACCTTGAAGAAGCTAAGGAGATACCATAGTAAGTTGAGGAGCTGCTCAAGAAAGGCCATGTTTGAGAGAGTTTGACTCCAAGTGCAATTCCAGTGTTTGAGTCCAAGGATGGATCATGGAGAATGTGTGTTGACTGCAGGGCCATTAACAACATAATGGTAAAATATCGTTACACTATTCCTAGGCTTGATGATTTATTGGATGAATTGCATGGATCATGTGGATTTTCAAAAGTTGATTTGAAATCCGAAGATCATCATATCAGGATTAGGGAACGTAATGAATGGAAATTTGCATTTAAGACCAAACAGGGTTTATATGAGTGACTTTTGATGCTATTTGGGTTATCAAATGCACTTAGTACTTTCACAAGGTTGATGCATTATATGTTGTGAGAAAATATTGGAAAATTTGTTGTGGTCTATTTTGATGATATTTTAATTTATAGAAAAACTTATGAAGATCATTTGCATTATCTTAAATGTCCCTTAGAAGAGAATGGTTATATGCAGACTTTGAAAAATGTTCATTTTGTTTAGAAAAGATTACTCTTCTTAGTTATATAGTAAGTTTGAATGGTATTGAAGTTGATGAAAAAAAGGTCTAGGCAATGCAGGAGTGGCCAATACCTACATTTATTCCTGAGGTAAGAAGTTTTCATGGGTTAGCAAGTTTTTACAGTCGATTCATTAGAAACTTCAGCACAATAGCTACCCCATTGACTGAAGTTATTAAAAGGAATATAGGGTTTAGGTTGGGAGAAGAACAAGAAAAGGCTTTCATTGCTTTGAAATAAAAATTGGCTGAAGCCCATTGTTGTCCTTTCCTAATTTTGAGAAAGCTTTTGTAGTGGAATATGATGTTAGTGGAATAGGAATAGATGCTATGTTGACTCAGGATAAAAAACCTATTTTATTTGTTAGTGAGAAGTTGTCCAGAGTACCCTTGACTTATTCCATTTATGACAAGGAATTGTATACATTAGTGAGGACCTTGCACCATTGATAATATTATTTGTTACCCAGGGAATTTATCATACATACTAATCATGAAATATTAAAGCATCTTAAAGGCTGACAAAAGTTGAACAAAAGACATGCCAAATAGATGGAGTTCTTGGGTACATTTTTAAATGTGATCAAATACAAGAAAGGTAAGGATAATGTACTAGCTGATACATTATCTCGTAGGTATGTGCTTTTAAATTCCTTGGATGTAAAATTACTTAGGTTTAAGCTTATTAAGGATTTATATGCAGAGAATGATGAATTGGGAGAGATTTATCACGCTTGTAAAAAATGTTCCTTCCAAAAATTTTATAGGCATGATGGGTTTTTGTTTAAAGATAGTAGACTATGCATACCGAAAAGATCACTGAGGGAATTGTTAGTAAAGGAAGCGTATGGAGGAGGTTTAATGGGGCATTCTGGGAATTCAAAAACATTAGGTATTTTGCAACAGCATTTTTATTGGCAAAAATTGAGGAGAAATGTAGAGAGGCATTGTAATTCATGCATAACATGTAGAAGGTCCAAGTCTAAAACACTACCCTAGGGATTATATACTCCTTTACTCGTTCCTAGTGCACCTTGGTTAGATTTTTCAATGGATTTATATTAGGATTTCCATGGACCAAGTGAGGAAAGGATTCCATCTTTGTAGTTGTTGATCGATTTTCTAAGATGGCTCATTTTATTTCTTGTGCAAAAACTAATGATGCTACTCACATTGCAGGTTTATTCTTCAAGGAAGTGGTACAATTGCACTAGTTACCACGAAGCAAAGTATCGGACATGGATAATAATTTTCTAAGTCATTTTTAGAGAATTATTGTGGGTAAAACTCAGAACTAACTTGTTGTTTTCTACATCTTATCAACCCCAAACAGATGGACAAACAGAGGTTGTCAATTGGACCCTCACGCAACTACTACAGACAATCAATAGAGGAACTAGAAGAACTGGGAAGAATGCCTTCCACGTATAGAGTTTGATTATAATAGAACTGTCTATTCAACCACTACATAATCTCTTTTTCAAATTGTTTATGGGTTTAATCCATTACCCCTTTAAATTTATCTCCTTTGCCTATAGATGAGCGATTGAATATTGATGCCAAAAAGAAGGCCGAAATGGTTAAGTCCATGCACGAGAAATTTAAGTCTCTAATAAAAAAAGGAATGAGGTCATTGCATGCGAGCACAACTAAGAAAGAAAGCAGGTAATATTTGAGGCAGGAGACTAGGTTTGGGTGCAGTTGTGTAAGAAGAGATAGCCCATTCCAAGTTCTTGAGTGATATAGAGACAATGTCTATAAGATTGATCTACTAGGTGAGTATAATGTAAGTCCTACTTTTAACGTAGTTGGTCTTTCTCCTTATGATGTTGGTTATGATTCAAGGATGAATTCATCCTAAGAAAGGGGAAATAACACGAGTCAATCCGGCCATGGTGATCGAGCTCAAGATGGGGGAGAGGATGAAACTGAAATAAAGTCGAGCTTGCCTGGTCTGTTGATGAGAGTTCGTGCCAAACAATTCCAACACAACCTTCAAGCATATTTACAAGCACATTTCAAGTGGGATAGCATATAGGTATAATCAAAAGAGGATCGACAATAGACCATGCTGTTGGTGTACGAAGGACGTCAACCGAAAGTTGTTAGCGCAGAAATGAGGCCCAGCAGAGCGTGCTTAGCACTGGCTCGTATAGCCCAACCAGGCACCGGCCTTGGTCTGTAGAATTTTTCAGATTTTTATAGCAATTACTATTCACCCGAAATGGACCCAATGCCGGCTGTAGCCAGTGATGTTTCCATTTCTTTGTCAACGGAGTACTGTTCCTCCAGAATAGACCCAACGCCACCCCTACGAGTCCTACCGGGTGCCGACTGTGCTCTGGGACCCAACCCCTGATGTTTTTCAGTTATTTTGGAGTTATTTTGTAATACTTAAAAGTGTTTAGTTTAGGAATAGAACACCCTTACATAATGCTTTGTATTGTAAGAACAAAAAATAAGATATTATACATTTTTAACATGAATGAAGTATTCACCTTGAAGGCTTGAAGCATGGAGAGATTCCTTGTTCAACATCAATCTAAGACTAATCTAAGGGCTTAGTCCACCCTTGAATAAGTGTCTATAAACTCTAAGGTAATTCAAATAGGAAATCAACTAGGGTTCTTCTTGTATATCATTTAGGGTTCTTGTTGTTTTTTGTTTAAATACTAATAATTTCCTATCCTTTTAGTTCTTGATTTCTTGCTAAGTCAAGGGTTCTAAGGTGCTGTTGCGATAGACCTTATCTACTAAATTTAGGGTTCTAAAAGCTAGTTCTGTTAGGTTCTTTGATTGTAGAAAAATGTGTTACTTTGTTACTTTCTTTGATCTCTTTATGTCCTCTCTCCTTTTTCTTGATTGTGTTGTTTATCTTGAAGTCCTTCTACTTTGCTAAAGTTCAAACAAAAGCCACTTTTAGATCTAGAAAGACTTTTCTCCCTCCAGCTTATATCAAAAAGCTCGTTGAACAGTATGATATCCTCGCATATGGGAAGTAGCCGCTATTTCTTCCAGGAAGAAGGCGGCCTAGGGAAGTCCAACTTTATTAGGCCACCAAGCTTTTAGAAAATTGCAATATTAAAGAATTCCAAGCGGCCTAGGACACTTCCCTAGGCCACCAAGTTTCTGGAATATTGGTAAATCTAAAGGCATCTAAGTGGCCCAAGAAAGTTAGACTTTCCTGGGTTGTCAAGGGTCTCAAAAAATGGCCAATTTATTGTCTTATATGTGGCCTAGGGAAGTGGAACTTCCTTAGGCTGCTTATCTTCTGTTCTTGGACATCCAACTATGTCTTCTAAGCAACCTAGGAAAGGTTGGCCACCATCTTCAGTCCATAGCTAGGATGCCATCTTCAGTCCATAGCCTCTATTTTTTTCTCCTTTTTTATTCCTTTTCATCCTTGTTCATCTCCATTTGGTATTTTTCAATTCCTAAACAAATAAAGTGAAATAAGTGTAGTGAGTAGTGATTTGAGTATGATTTTACAACAACTAAAGTATAATACACTAGAAAATATATACATATTGAGCACTCATCACTTTCCCCTACACTTAAGCCTTCACTTGTCCTCAAGCCAAAAAAAAAAAAAAAAAAAAAAAGAAAAGAAAGAAAGAAAGAAAAAACAACTCCACAAGTAAATAGCTTTTATTTAGATAAGATAAGATTTTTGAAAATTTGTTGGCCAAGATGGTAAAGATTATATTTCTTCTTTGATTTAAGAATCAAGTATAACACTTCACTAGCCAAGCCAATTTTTGTTTAAACTAGTATGTTAAGATAGCAATAAATAAAGCCGTTGAAGTTGAATTAAGCAAGTTCATGCTTATTCTAGGTGTTCCATCTTGATTCTTTAAGCTTCGAATGTAAATGATATGATTTATATAAGCTAGGCTTTATAAATTGATTCTATGTTCTATGACTTCCATACAACTACAATCAGAAGATTTGTCCATAGGCTCACTTTTTTAGGGTAATATAATCACCTAATAAAGATAGAAAGTAAAGATTTACAGCTTTTACATTACCCTCTTTATTCATTCATTTTTTTTTCTCTTTTTCTTTTTGGTAAGGTGATACAATTGCCTAGTAGAGATATATTGTAAGGAATTTTTTAGCTTTTGTATTGCCATATTCGAATTCTTTTTTCTATTTTGTTTTGTTTCGTTTGGCAAGGTTATACAAATGCCTAGCAAAGATATGAATAATGATTTTTCTGTTGTTGTATGACCTTACTTTATTCACTCACTTTTTTTAACCCAATCTATATTTACTTCAACTTGGCATAAGAACTGCTCACACAATCATAGAATAAAGATTAATCTAAAATTCGACACTTATATTTCATCACAAAAAGCTACCTCAATTCCTAAGAAACAAAATGGTATCACTTTTACTAAAGCTTAAACAAGGTTAATTCAAATTCTCAAGATTTACCTATTTCACACCTAATGTACAAGCTTACTAAAACACAAACTTATCCAAAAATGTTTTACACTAAATTTTCATGCAAAGGAAATAGAATAACAATATCATCATAGCCAATCATATCCAAAAATCGAAAAAAATTAACCCATTTTTCACAATTGCATACAAATGTACAAAAATCACAAGAAAATTTCATAATAATAATTAAAATTTGAAAAGAATATTAAATAACCTATCCCCCTCACTTAAATAGACAATATTCTCATTGGCCAATAATATCATAGTAAAATACATCAAACTTGAACTAAAATGAATAAAAACAAGGAGGGTTAGCAATACTCCCCAAGTGATCACAGCTCCTTAAAGAAGAGAAATTTTTGTCGTTCATGAATATTGTATGAAGAAGAGAAGAACTAAACTGCAAAAAATAAATAAAATGCAGTAAATTTCAAATGTAAGAAATAACAACATAACATAGTATATATATATATATATATATATATATATATATATATATATATACTATGTTATGTTGTTATATATATATATATATATATATATATACACACACACACACACACACACAACGCTAACTCCAAAGAAAACAAATGTAAAAAGATCCCCAAAAACAAAAATCAAGACTCTTACACATCCTGTAGAAAGTAGTTCACTCTTTCCAATTCTCCAAGGTTTTCTCCATGATAAAGCTTCTACCGGTTCCTATTCGATTTGAATACTTAATTTTCTTGATGCGATAATTCAGCTCCAAAGGGAGACACCTTGGTCACTGATGCAAAAAATTTTGGATGTATAAAAATCATGCAAATTTAAATCCATCCCTAACAAAGTTTTAATTAAAACGTTAATCCTAAATTACACATACAAGCAATTATACTCATCGCAAGCATAGTATAGGGAATTAACAAGTATACTTCCTCAAAAGAACAAATACACACTAATCACTTTTCATTCAGTGTTTAACCCACCCAATAAAGTAATAAAATGATAAACATAAAAATAAAGAAAAATATATACAGTTTAAGGAGGTAAAATAATCAATTTTGACAAATACTTTTGAAAATATGACAATGATTCACTTAGAAAATATCACAATTAATTATCATCTTGGTCTCATGAAGGATTTAAAATAGACCCACTTCGTTTGCAATCCATGAAATCACTATCTTCTAGTTAAATTAGTGAATATATGTTGTCTCAACCAATTTTATCCAAAAGATGCATTAAAATCAACCCTCATATAAACCCCTATATTATAGGTGATTTAAAACCTAAAACTACTCACTGAATCTATATTCTAGCAATCATTAACTAACATTTGCTTATCTAAGTTCTTAACAATTAACCATTTTTTCAAGTAAGTTAATAGATAACAAACATGAAATTAAGTAGTTGAAGCCATTATCATCCCCTTTTTCTTTCAAACTAACAACAAGAATCCATTAATTAATTTTGTAACAAAAATAAATAATCAAATCCCAACACAAATAATTAATTGATCGAAACTGTAAATTAATTCAAGAAACCATGAATCTCAAAAACAATGTCAAATTACAATAAAAACATTAATCACACCATTATTTAAAAAAAAAAACAAAAGTAAAAGAAAGAACTCACAGGCAAGCCCTTGATTGGTGAATCTTCTCTTCTTGTAAGTGATTGGCAACTTTAATCCTTGGATTCAAACCTTTCCCTTATGTTTTTCTTCTATTTATAATCCTCATTGACAACAAAATTCATGGCTTGAGAAGTTTAGTTAGAGTAGAACTCATAAAATGTCAAAATCCTTTGGAAGATACCAAATTAATGCAAAAATAGAATTATACTGACTCTGGGTAGAATGGACCTATTGCCTGGTCAATTTGACTAGCTTGGTGCCAGGTTGCTTTTGGTTCTACTCATCAATTTCCTCTGTTTTGTTCTGCTCTTCCAAAATAGACCTGGCACTAGGTTGGGTAGCTTGACCTGGCACTAGGTGGCTATTAGAATTTCTCACTTTCTGCTCAAAATCTTCTAATTCCTATACAAATTTATCAAGAACACTTTTCACATGTAAAATCTCAAATAGAAAGGAATATACCTAGTTATTACATCAAAAGTATCTCGAATTAGTCTCAAATAACTAGGAAATTAGTGATGAATTTAGTGCCTATCATAATCCCCCACATTTGAATCTTTGCTTGTCCGCAAGCAAAATACTTAAGTCTAGAAGAAAATAACAAGAAAACACAAGCTTTGAAGGTTCCAAAATTTTGATCACGACAAGCCTCATAACCTCCATTCAAGCATTCGATATAACATTGTGTCTCACAAAAACTCTTGAAGCTATATCAGCGTTAAATTAATTTCAGCTAGATATAACCTCCATTCAAATAAATTTGCAATTGTACTTCAATTAGCTTCAAGTAATGTCTCACAAAAAGCATCAATTCGAGCTTGCAAATTTGCCAAATTCTCATCATTGTGGTTCTTTTGAATTTGTGTCTATGGCCATATATATCCCCATAGTTGATTGTCCATGGTGTTGATTTTAACCTCGTGCTTAAAGAAAAAAAATCAAATCGAAACGAATAATAAAACAAGGAAAAATTCAAACAAATAAAAAAAATCATAAAAAATAGAATATTCACAAAGTACCTAAAAATAAAAGTTAGTGATATTTACAAATACAACAAAGGCCGAATCAATAAGATTCCAGTGTTTGCATAGTGCCCATCCCTGACAACGGCACCAAAAACTTGATGTGTAAATTTTGGGTGTATAAAAATTATTCAAATTTAAATTCATCCCTAACTATGTTTTAGTTAAAACATTAATCCCAAATTACACATACGAGCAAGTACACTCATCGCAAGCACAGTATAGAGAATTAATGAGTATTGATCCTCAAAGGAACAAGTACAGACTAATAACCTTTTATTCATTGTTTGACTGACCCAATAAAGTAATGAAATAATAAAAAGAAAAGTAAAGAAAAATATATACAACTCAAGGATGTAAAATATGCATTTAGACAAATACTTTTGAAAACGTGACAATGAATCACTTAGCAAATATTATAATTTATTATTTTCTTGGTCTCATTAAGGATTTAAAATAGACCCACTTCTTTTTTAATCCATGGAATCACTACCTTCTAGTTAAATTAGTGAACATACGCTGTGTCAATTAATTACCCAAAAGATGCATTAAAATCAGCCTTCATATAAACCCCTATATTCTGGTGTTTTAAAACATGAAACTAGTCAATGAATCCATAGTCTATCAATTATCAACTAACCTTTGATTACCCAAGTTCTTAACAGTTAGCCCCTTTTTCAAGAAAGTTAAAAGATAACGAATATGAAATTAATTAGTTGAACCATTAATCAACCCATTTTTCAAGCAAACTAACAACAAGAATCAATTAATCAACTTCATAGCAAAAATACGTAATCAAATCCCATGACAAATAATTAATTGATCAAAAGTCTAAATTAATTCAAGAAATCATGAATCCAAAAAACAATGTCAAATTACATTGAAAATATTTATTACATCATTATTCAAGAAAAAAAAAACAAAGGTAAACAAAAAAAAAAATTATAGACAAGCCTTTCTTCTTCTCCTTGAAAATCTTCTTGAGTAATACCCCTTGATTGGTGAATCTCCTCTTCTTGTGAGTAATTGTCCACTTTAATCCTTGGATTCACACATTTCTCTTATGTTTTTCTTGTATTTATAAAATTCCTTGACACCAAAATTCGTGGCTTGAGAAGTCTAGTCCAAATAGAATTCAAGAAATACCAAAATATTTTGGAAGATACCAAATTTGAGCGTAAACAGAACCACACTGACTTTGGGTAGAATGGACTCAGCTCCTTGTCATTTAGACCAGTCTGGCACCGGGTTGCTTCTAGCTCTACACCTCAATTTACTCTGTTTTGTTTTGCTCTTCTAGAGTAGAATTGGCGCGGGTTAGGTAGCTTGACTTGGCGCTAGGCGGCTACTGGAATTTCACACTTTCTGCTTGGAATCTTCTAATTCGTGCACAAATTCATCAAGAACAGTTTCCACAAGCAAAATATTAAATAGGAAGAAATATGCCAAGTTATTGCATCAAAAGTATCACAAATTAGCCTCAAATAACTAGGAAATTAGTGATGAATTTAGCCCTTATCACATTCCCCCCCCCCACATTTGAATCTTTTTCCTTGTCCTCAAGTAAAAAACTTAAGTCAAGAAGAAAATTACAAGAAAACACAAGCTTTTATTGTTCCAAAATTTTGATCACAACAAGGCTCTTAACCTCCCTTCAAACATTAGATATAACTTTGCCATTTATTCAACCATTTGAAAACAATTGCAAATTGAAGCACCTGACAAGACACAACAAAACGTAGATAAATTAATCAAGTTTATACTTTAGTCTAAGAAGACTATTTCTCATTTCAAGTAAAAAGATAAATAGCATGAATCATACAAGTCAAGCTATCTATCAACTCAAGCATTATAAACTCAAAAATTGCAAAACTCAAGTGATGATTTAAGGAAAACACTCCATCATTTTCCTCTCATTTTTTTCAATGACTTATGGAATTGACAGCCTGAAGTGAATGGAATTCACTTCATGCGTCGTATTAGCTCCTTTATAGTCATCACTCATCCTTTTTTCAACACTTTTTTTCTTCCTCTTGCCTTTGAGAATTAATAGCCTCAAGAAAGTGGATTTCTCTTCACTACTAGTATTGACCCCCATAATCAAGCAAAAGTATTTTTTTCACATTCAAAGAAGAAACAGTTTTTCCAACTCATTGTTCTTATTTTTCAATTCACAATCAGTTTTTTTTTTTTTTCACTCAATATTTCCACTCAAAGATTTTATCCTTCTTATCACAACTCAAAGTTAAGCAAAGTTTAAATGCATAATAAAAGAGTTAGCCAACAACTTTTCCTACATTCATCACATTCTCCACTTTCAAACTAGATAAATTAAATAACACTCAAACACTAATGCATAAACAAGATTAATCCAAATTGTCAAGTCTTAACATATTCTATCAAATAAACCATTTTGAAAAATTTCAAAAAAAGTTCAGCCAAAATATATATGGAAAATATCTTCAATGCCTAAACTCTCCCCCCATACTTAAACATGACATTTTCCTTAATGGCCAAAAAATTTAACAATGAAAGCAAAGACAAGGGACAAGAATAAATAAAAAGAAAGATTAGAGAAAAAAGAAAATACTTCTACAAGCATGGTCTATAAAAGAGTGCTGAATTTCATCATATTGAAACATATTCCTTGAACAGTGCGCGGGCACTCCCAGAACAAAGAAACAAAACCAAAAAGCATAAATCTAGAAAAAAACATAGGAAATCAACAGCTAAAAACTAACAAAGGTCATTAAAATTCAAAGAATAAAAATAAAATAAAAGTGAGTAAGTAGTAAATCAGGAGGTAGCATCCTCAGAATCATCATTATCAGTCCCAACTATAGCATCATCATCAGGATCTCTGGCGATTCTACTAGTGGAGGTACTAGTGGTCTGCTAGATCAAAGTAGCTAACTACCGCTCCTGGACATCCTGACATCTATGGAGATCAGCAATGGAGTCTCGTAGCTAGAGTAGGATAGTCATCTAGGTCTCAAGTCCAAGGATCAACTGCTCTAGTCGGGCCTCCAGTCGTGCCTAAAAGTCAGCACTAGAAGAAGAACTACTAACACTAGTGCAAGGTTGGATAGGCTACTCTTCCAACTCATCATCATCAGGAAGAACCTCCACCATCCCCGGATGTTGTACCTTAAATGGTTTCTTCCACCTTCTCTCTCTCTCTCATCATATCTATAGCTGTATTGAACCAAGGTATACTCTATTACTAAGTCCTACCCAGTGGTTGGCTTACTGATCTCTCCATCACAACTCACTCCAAAGTCCTGTAAGATATGCATAATGACTAAGGGAAATTTTAGGGCTTTGGCTGAGATGCGAGAGTAAATAAGTGATGCGTATAGATTTGGGTACAAAAATCATGTAAAAATAAGTACATTCCCAATCAAATTTAAATTAAAATGTTAACCCCAAATTACACATATGAGCAAGCGCACTTATTATTAACATAGCATAAGGTTCAAACGAGTGTCGATCCTCAAGAAACAAGTATGCATTAATCACTTTTCTTTCATTGTTTAAACGACTCAATAAAGTGAAAAAGAAATAAAAATAAAATAAAATAAAATAAAATAAAATAAAATAAAAGAATATATACATGTCAATGATGGAGAATTATGTAACTCAAACCATTATTTTGATAAACATGATCTTAAAGTACCTAACCATTATCATAACTAATCATTCTCTTGGCATCATGAAGGATTAATATAGATTCACTTCTTTTTCAATCGATGAAATCACTATCTTCTAGATAAATTAGAATGTCTTAGTCTCGTCTCAACTAATTCATCCAAAAGATGCATTGAACCCAATCCTTAATTTGATTTCCTTGATCTTAGCAAACTTAAAACATGAAGCTAACCAATGAACCCTTAGTCTCAGTAGACATCAAATATGTAACACCCCACGACTACGTACCCTAAAAGGGCGGGGATGTCGCCCCGTCCCGTAGGACAAGGGGTCTTTAGAACGAGATATAAAATATAAAGGCAATCTCCAAAAGAATCAACTTAGATAAATAAAGAAATATTCTTATTACATCAGGCTCAACTTAGAGCAAAATGGAATAAAACAAAATATTGTTTAGAAGCATAAGCAATAAATGTCTCCTAGAACGGATAGAGAAAATAGCAAAAGCCTCAACTATTACATGCCCCGCTGACTCAGCACAGTCTATCTCCTGAAAACATGATGTAAAACGGTGTGAGAATAAATCTCAGTAAGTCCTGTGTGTGCACATGGTGTTTTGAATAGTACGTGTATGCAAAGTGTAAAACATTTGTAAAAATAATTTGGCAAGTCATAAACAATCTCTTTTCGCAAGGAGTGGGTTTTTCTCAATGTCACACTTTGTACAAAATAAATCTTCCACTCGGATAAAAGTTATGTCACCACACGTTGGGCTCCATGGGAATAGATTGGCCAAGGCACCACACTTTGTGCACCTTGTCCGGACCAGATTACCACACGTTGGGCGTTCTGATCAAGGTGAGTGTACAGCCCACCGGGTGAGATACTCCTCCATCTCTATATCCAACAAAACCATCCGGGTGTCCATGCCGGGAATATAAATAATACCTTTCAGGTATAATGCTAGCTCGGATTGGCCTGACCAACCAACACTGTCGCCTTTTCAAGCAGAGTTCATCTTCTGGAGGTGGCCTCCTGCCAGAAGACTTACGCTAGCCCTCCAAGACTAGTATTGTTAGCCTACCCTTATTGAGCACTCAACGAACATATCTGTCAATTCCTGATTCAAAATATTTCCAAATCTTGGCTTTGTAAAACGTGGTTTTCTTTAAAAGAGATTTCTAAAAATTTAAGGAAAAGAATAGTTTTCTTGATAAAATCATTAGTTTGACAAAACCGTTTAAAGAATAAATATCCACGTTTACAGCCCAAGCAAACGTAGTTTAAAAATAGCTTTACCAAACTTCATAACATGGACTTGCCATCACAACATTGAACAAAACAGTTTATAAAAGGACTTACCATCACAACATGTAATAAAAGAGTTTATGCAAGGACTTACTTGATATGCCTCAGATAAATGCAATAAATTCCCAGCTGGCTTTCCTCAATTATCCTCCTGATCTAAACCATATAATATCATGATTAGGGTCTCAATTAATTCAAACATGCTCTAATCCCATTTATTTTCATAACAATTCGCAACCTCCTATTTAATTCCAAGTAAACTATTCAATCCCCAAGGATCATATACTACGACCACATGTTTATCTTGCTAATAAACACTATTAATCTTTACTTTTGGCATCAAGGGAGGGTATTCCCTTACCTTGCAACTACCGGGTAATGAGGTCTCGATGCTCCTATGGTGATCGTTCCGAGTTCGCTTGAGAAGAAGAGAGAAGTTACCTCATTTGCTTTAGTTGATCGAAAATTTAAGAAAAAGGGGAAATCAATCTCTATAGGGCGTGATTTAAGGGTAGAAGAAAGATAAAAGAATCATTAGTGAAAACGGCATCAACGAGGTTGAAAGGATTTGTGCTTACCTTAAGGTGTGTTCGATTTTTACTTGGAATAACTCTTATGGTTTCGAAAATTTTGCAGAGAGAAGTTGCTGAAATTTTCGTGTAGAATGGAGAGGGTAGACGGTTGTTATGATTTAAAGTTGGAGAAGATTGGTTTAGGGTTAGATGGTGTTGTTTAGATAGACTCCTAATGGCTTTAGGTTTCTTGGACAGCAAAGGCGGAATTTCCAGCTTGCGCGCGTCTCCTTGCTACCGGTTTTTAGGTGAGTTTTATGGAGGAAAAGATTCTGCAATTTGCTCCTCTATGCTGGCCGAAATACTGCTCAAAGGAAGGGCTGAATGTGTTCAGAATTTTGGGCCAAACAAGGAAGAGTTTGAGTGAGTTTTGATGATTGAAAAATCCTGTGCAAGTGCTGTGAAAATTCTGTGCTAGTGTAGCAAGTTTTGGACTGGTTTGGCTGCTATAATTCTACCGAAATTTCCAGAGGAAAATTGAGGGTTTTGGGCGCTGAAAATAGTTTGTTCAACTGGGGTTTTTCAGTGAATGATGTGTGCAGAATTTCGGTTGAAGTAGGAACACAAAGCTGCCTGAAAATCCTGCACAAAGCTGTCCGAATTTTTCTGTGTATATGCTGGACGAATTTCAGTGTTTTTGTGTGAATAAAATTCTGGTTTTGTGCAACTAAGGTAGTTGAATTGTTATGGAGTGTTCTAGGTGTTTTGAGCTAGGGTTTTCAGAGTTGGATTGTAGTTAAAGATGGCTGGAATTTCGGACAGCTTGTGTTGATACAAGGCTGCCGAAATTCAGCTAGGAAAAGGAAGAAATCCTAGTTGAATTTGGATTGAAATAAAATCTGATTTTATCAAGGATTTGGATAGGATTTCCTCTAGTCTTAGAAGAGCTTGGATTGAGCTAAAGGTGCTCCAAGGTGGCGGACAAAATCTGGAAAAATTTCCAGAATATTTCCAACTTATGGTTTTCGAAAATTCAAGGGAACAAAAGCTGAAAATAAAACAAATTTCATCCTTAGCTAAAATCCTTGAACTTAGTAGTTAAATATAGAGTCTTACTCCTATGGAAGTGGCGTTTAATCCCAAAGAAAATATCTAAGACTTTAGTTAAAATATTTCTCTAAAACAATTAAATAAATAAAAGGATTATGGCTAGAATTCTTGAAGAGGTGAAATAAGATTTTTCCCTAATATATTCATCAAGAAGAGTTTTATACCACTTGAAATTCTTCAAAGTGGCTCCTAGCTAGGGGTTTTTTCGAAAATCCTAAGGAACACTAGCTGAAAATTAAAGGTGAACTTTATTCACATCAAAGTCCTTGAATGTAGGAAATAAATATAGAGACTTATTTCCTTGGAGTAAAAATACTAAAAGTTCTCTAGGATAGCTAGATTCTTTTTCAGCCAAGATAAGAAATGGTCTAAAGAAAAGAATTTTAAGAAGAAAAACTAACTTCACAAAAGGTAGGATTCGAACTCGGGTCACCAAAGGAAATCACCAACCTCCCCGCTATTCCAAAACAACTCCAATGCTAATTTTTCTACAAGAAGTTCTTACCACCCCAATACTCATCCTTCAAAATCTTTGACCAAACCTCCCTTAAACAAGTCTTTAACAACACAACTATTTCACATCAATTAATTCAAATGCAAGAGTAAGAGAAAAATTCACATGCATCCATGCAAATAAAATTATTCTAGCTACCACATAAAATGCAAGATGATATGCAATGCATGACTTTTCCTATAGTCAAAGGTGGTTTTGGGCGGGGTATTACAAATTAACCTTTAGTTACCAAATCCTCATCAATTAACCCCCTTGGTCTTGGTGATTTAATAGACAACAAATGTGAAATCAATAAATTGAAATCACTATCAACCCCTTTGGTCTCAACGAGTTAATAGCAAGAACTAATCAATTAATCTCATAATAAGCGCAAGTAATTAAGTATAAAGAATAACAATTAATTAATCAAAAGATGAAATAACTTTAAAAATCATAAATACCTAAAATAATATGAAATTACAATAAAATAATTAACACATCATTGATCAAGAAAAAGAAAACAAAGTAAAAAAAAAAAAAAAAGCACTCACAGACAAGCCTTATTCTTCTTCTTTTAAAGACCTTCTTGCACAATCCTCCTTGATTTGGGTGATTTTCTTTTTAGATCCATGAATTTCCCCTTTTTTTTTCTTGTATTTTCCATCTATTTATAGGTTTAGGAAGTGCCTAAACTCATTGTTGTAGGGTTTTTGGCCGATTATAAGTAGGAAGATACTAAAATTCTACAGATTATCAAAAATCGCATGCAAAAATCAAGGCACTGCCTCAACATCAGGTCACAACTGGAGCCGCCTTAGCTGCCTAGAGCCAGCGCCTGGCGCCAGTTGTGTTCTGTTTCCTCAATTGTTTGCCGATTTTTTCTTGATTTCTTCGCAATGTTTTCCAGAGTGCAACCAAACCGGTTTGGTTCTGTTCTGATTCGTCTCATTGACTTTTTCGTAGCCTTAAAGTGTGTGCCAATAGCACGTGGTCGGCGCCAGTTCCTCTGCCCTAGCTGGTGCCCCCACTGTTTTGTTTTGCGACATTTTATTCTTATTTTACCCCTAAAATTTGAAATAATACACAAAATAGCTTTCCAAGGATGAAATCTCAAATATGAAGGAATATGATTAGTTATTGAACAAAATGTATCACAAAATAGCCTTAAATAACTAGGAAAAATATGCCTAATTTAGGCCCTATCATATTCCCCCACACTTAGCTCTTTGCTTGTCCTCAAGCAAAGTATCAAAGACAAGTAGGAAAAACACAAGTTTTTAAAGAATCACTCAATCAATTTCAAAATAGTATTTCAACTCTTTCTTCATTCAGGACCATAAAACATATGCTACTACATCCATCCTTCATAACAAATGCAAGACTTGTGTAAGTGAATAGTGACTAGTAGAACCATCTTAATACTTAATAATATTCTCAAACCATTCGAAAGAACTTAGTTCATGAAAAATATACATTCCATAAGCTTACTTTTCATACACTCTTTCTACTAATCTGAGACACTTCATGATTCTACTTAGGTCAAGTAGGACTTTCAAGCTTGTAATGTAAGGCTAAAGGCTTGTAATGTAGCTTGTCAAATGAAAGATATAGGAAATCAAATATCAAAGAAGATGAGAGTTTGCAAGAAAAGGATAAACACAATGTATCAAGAAATTCCAAACTCTTCTTGCTCTCCTATTCCAAAATCAATCAACACCCCTAACCTTGTATAGCAATTATAGCATAGTTCTAGCAAATCTTGCATTTTCATCGATCATTCTCAACTCATCACTAATTTTTTCACAAGATCATCAAACATTTCAATAATGGTGTCAATGACTTGATGTGAACTCAGTTTTTCAGAAATACCTAAAGCTCAACCATCCTTCTTCTTGTGATCTTTCTTTTCTTTCTCTTTCACATCTTCTTTCTTTTTCCTCTTCTTTTTTCAAATGCTATTGTTGTTTTTTTTTTTCAGTTTTTCATTTTCCATCTTTTCTAGAAGCTTTTTGTTTTCAATCTTTCTTTTTTATTTTCTTCTCTTTCCTTCTCCTTTTCAAACTTAACACAACATATTGATGCATGACTGAAAGTAACAAGTCATGATCTTTCCACAATATTCTCCCTCAACATTCACCTACGTGTACTTTTATCCATCAAGAGCAATTAAAGATTTGGAAGATAAATCAAACTCTCGAAAATAAGTAATGGATAAAGTATGATAATGGGTTTTAAGAAAGAAATTAACCATTTAGGCTCAAAATAGGCACTAAGGATAATATAAAATAGGTAGGCTTGAAAAGCTCAAACTATCCAAAGAAGGCCAATTATCGTCATCCCTAAGTTAAATCATGAATGTCTTTCTTATTTTACCTCGAGAGGTATTCAAGTATGTTCTAGAATGCTCGATGAATTTTAGTGAAAAAATAAGGTCAAGAACAATGTAAAGCATTTGATCAAGAGCTACTTAGTCCAAATGCGTACAAAAAGTCATGCATAAGCCATAAATGATATAGAACATATGCTCTATGATCTATCACAAAAACATGCATTAAAAAGACATTTTGAAATCGCAAAAAAATCAAAATATTTTTTTTTTAATTTTTCTCACAAGGATCCAAAGAAGAATTTCACGAAGATTATAAAAGAATGAAGAATAAGAGAATTCTCAATCTAACCACTCCCCCACACTTAAACTGGACATTGTCGTTAATGGCTAAATAAATAGAACAAGGAATTAAATGTCATGGGACCAAAAATAAAGGGGGAAAAGATAAGAAAGAAATTACTTCCATTCATTGTGCATACTTCTGTACAAGAGTTGAGTTCCTAGAGAAGGAGGCATTGGTAAAGTACCTAAAAAGAAAAATATAAAAGAAACACACCAAAGCATAAAACTAGAAAAGAAAAATAAACAAAAACTAAAGAAAGAAAATAGTACAAGAAGAGAAAAGAATAGTACACATCCAAAAGAAAATGACATGAAAATATAAAGGAAAAAGAACAAAAAGAGAGTGACAAGTAGGGACATTTGCAGAACAAGCATCTCAATCCACCCCATCATCATCATCAAGTGCGGACGTGCCCTCACCACCATGTTGTCCCGAAAAATACAGCCTCCACTCAGCCCATTGCTGCTCCATAGTAGCTTGCCTCCGAGCAATGTCTTCAATGTATCCCTGCATGTGCAGTAGCATCTCTGTCTGCTGGGCTAACTATCCCAGCACTGCAGTCTCAAAGCCAGTCCTGGCTTGGGACTGTGAACTACTTGCTCATGCCCGCGATGGTGGTGGTGGGTGCTCCTTTTCTATAGGTGGTGGCCTAACCTGACCGGGATGATTGACATCATGGGGTGTTAGCCACTTCTTTAGCTCTTGGTTATACTTGTACCCACAGCTCATCAGTGTCTACTCCGTAACCATATCATGCTCAGTGGTAGTCTCCATCAATTCTCTATCAATGCTAATACTAAAGTCTCTCAGAATCTTCATTATGACTAAAAGGAAGACGAAGGCTTTGGTAGAAAGATGGTGATGAACCACATCCTGAGTGATAGATTGATTGTATAAGCAATGGAGTAAGAGGGATAGGCTAGGTGGTCATCATCCTATGTAAGATATATGTATCAATAAGGCGCGTTTCATTGAAACCACTGGCACGGGATACAATATTGAACATAAACATGTAGACTAGAGCCCTAAAGTTGGTAGCAATATCATTGTTCGAATAGAAACTGTTCTCTTGGAAGGCATTATGCTTGTACAACCCTAGCATGGCTCTAGTTCCACGGGCATCCCAATCAAGGTCAGAAAGAATTTTTTGATTGTTCACATCTATCGCTTGCTAAGACTCATCATCATAGACCTGGAGAAGAGTAGCTAAATGATTTTGTGCGATGATAATGGGGGTGCCCTTTACTCTTGTCTCTATATGTGAAATGTGTTTATTACCCTTGTCAACCATGTTGGCAGAGAAATCCTTAATGAGTAATGGGCAATAATTCCCTTTTAGTTGTACAATTGGTCCCCACCCTAGCCTCCTAAACATAATTCCAAGTTTGAGGGCACGGTCTAAGGTCGGTGTGAATGTACTCTCCACAATAATCTTGTTAGAAGCTCTCCTATTATACCACTCCTCACATGATGGATCTATGAATTCAGCTGGTCTAAAGAACAAGGGGTCTATAGATGAAGGGGCTGAGGAAGAGGAAGCTCTCGCCCTTTTGGAGGGTTAACCCTGTGCTCTAGACATGTTGGCAAGTAAGTAGTGGTGAAAATACGAGGATAAAACGAAGAAGCTCACAGAGTTTAGAAGGGCTGTATCTCCCTTGGTCAAACATAATGCACAACTCCCACTCAATGCTCAACCAACTCACAACAATTATGCCCAAACTCCTTTAATATGTATCACACACCCAACAACAACCAATTTACTCTTCTTCAATCAATTCAACCCAATCTGTAAGAATACATATAAAGCTCACTGTAAAGCATAAATGTGTTGAACAACCCCAATGCATTTGAATGTGCATACATGATCATGTAAATGAAGGCATCATCATGGCATTAGAGTAATCAAGTGTAAAACAATTGAAGGCCAATGTGCATCAACTACTTAATCATCATAATAACCACGATCCTACCCTTAAGCATATGCATAAATTTCCTAATGATCATGTAAATGAATTAAGTACTCAAGAATCATTAACTCATAATATATCCAAAGTCATGAAGCTCAAGAGTTAATTCACAAAGTAAGAAAACATCATATATCCCAATTTTCAGCCAAAAATATACCCAAAATTAGAAAAATTCATCTACAATATTTTAATCGTTGAGATTGAATAAAAATCATACCTTTATGTTCTCTCATGCATGGGCAAGCAAAAGATGCAATATTTTTTCAGAAATCCAAGCTCTTTGCATGCAGATTGAAGTTTGGTTTATTGTGAAAAATGGAAGATTTAAAGACTTTTGATCCGTAGGATCAACAAAAGAAGGATAGATTAATGTTATAAAAGTGTTTGGGAGGTGAAAAATCAAATATTGAGAAGTTTAGAAGGTGAAGCTGGCACGAGTTAGAGAGAATTTGAGAGGGAGTTGGAGAGTTTGAAAGAAAAAGTGGCCAATATGGCCTATTTCATGTGTTTCACCTGACAAGAGCCGGTGTTGATCGTAGTCATAGCCGGCACCGGTTGCATTCAGTCCGAGCTTCGAGATTTTTTTTTTTTAATCAAAGAAAAATGATGAACACATAGTAATGATGAATAATACAATTCTAATTTATGAAGAAATGATAAAACGAATAAAACAAAATGACAAAAATAAAAATTATTCCAATTCACAAAAACTGAAAGCAAAAAATGACTTCAATGTTTTCTACAGCATTGATCCCGTAGATTTTCTTCAATGTTTCCTGGCAATGTCTCGACTTGACGATCCCCAAGTAGCTTAGCAAGTTGGCCAATTTGGTTCTCCAAGTTGCGCATGGAAGCCTCTAAGTTCCTTGTTGTCGCATCAACCCCTTGGAACTTAGTCTCCATTGTACTTACCAATTGGCCAATCAAGTCTTCCAATGGTGGCATAGAAGGTGCCGAATTGCTATTCAAAGGGGGTTGGTTCCTTTGATTACCTCTAAAATTGAAAGAACCCTACCTAGGTTGATATCTGTTGCTCCAAGAAAAGTTAGGGTAATTTCTCCAACTAGGATTGCAAGTAGAGCTATAAGGGTTGTTACCTGGATGGACATTACCTGCAAAGATATCTTGTTCCATGGTTTCTTGGAGTGACCCTATATTTTGGCACTCATGGTTTGTGTGCCCTTCTCCACAGAAATCACAATTCTCATTTACCACTTGGCCTTGAGGCATCACCATTTGTTCCATCTTTTGAGTCAACGCTTCCACCTTAACCTCCAATGCTTCCACAACATCCACTTTGTACACTACTTGCACGCGAGCTTTAAACCTTGCATTTTCCCTAGAATAGTTATTAGAAGCCAAATTTTCAATAAGATCGAATACCTATTCTGGGGTCTTATGATTGATGGAACCTTCTGTAGAAGAGTCCACCACTTGTCATGTTGCCCATGTAAGGCTATTTAAAAAGATGAGCATCTGCATTCCGAGCTCAAATCCATGATGTGGACACTTTCTCAGCATTTCCTTAAACCTCTCTCAACTTTCATACAAGAGTTCAGAATCTAATTGTTGGAAGGCAAATATCTTATTCCTATGTTTGGTTGTCCTAGCGGGAGGAAAGTATTTAGTAATAAATTTTTCGGCTAGGGCATTCCAAGTAGTAATGGAACATGTAGGCAAAGATTTTAACCAAGATTTGGCTCTATCTCTCAAGGAAAAAGGAAAAAGTCTTAGCTTTATGGCATCCTCAGAAACACCATTCATTTTGAAAGTATCACAAATTTCAAGAAAACTGGCTAAGTGGGCATTAGGATCATTTTCAGGTAGCCTATCGAATTGGACCATATTTTGGACCATTTGGATGATATTGGGCTTTATCTCAAAATTGTTTACATCTACCCTAGGTCTAGTGATACTCGAGCTTGTGCTTGAGATTGCAAGTTTCACAAAGTCATCCATAACCCTCACATTGTTTCCAGCATTGTTGTTTTGTGCACCATCCATGTCTGCGATCAAGTTCCTTTAGATTGTCCGACAGATTTTTGATAGTATCCTTTCGATCTCAGGATCAAAATCGACTATCTCGCCTTCAGATTTTCGAGTCATGTACCAAGAATTGCACCTAGAAATGATAAAAAGCAAGTTAGATAGTAGAATTCATGATTAAAATAAAAATAAGATTAAAAGGTTAGTCAATAGAACATAGTCAAAGTTAGTAAGTTAGACTACAAAGGTTAGTCAATAGATCCTATTGACGGTCTCCAAGGAGTTTGGCCAATTGTCCTATTTGATTTTTGAGATTACACATGGACACCGTGGTACTTACTTTCTGGTTAACCATGCCCTCCAATGATGCCTTAGGTGGTGGTGCATTGTAAGGTAATAAGGGTTGAGTCCTTTGATTTCCTCCAAAGTTAGAAGTAGTCTGCCTAAGCTGGTTTTAGTTGTTCCAGGAGAAATTAGGATAGTTCATCCAACCAGGATTGTAAGTGGCACTATAAAGATTGTTACCTTATCTTCTATTTCCCATAAATATAGTTTGTTCTAATAACTCTTGTAATGACCCCATACTTTGGCACTTATGATTTGGATGCCCTTTCTCACAAAAATCACAACTAATACTCATTAGCTATCCTTGGAAATGAGACATCACCATTTCTCCATCTTTTGTGTAAGTGCATCAATCTTTCCTCCAAAGCTAACATTACATCCACCTTGTGCACTCAATAAACATGAGCTTTTGATCTTGAACTATCTCATGCATAGTTGTTTGTTGAAAGATTTTCAATCAGATCAAACACCTCCTCCAGGGTCTTAGAATTAATGGAACCTCCTGAAGATGCATTAACCAATTACCATGTAGCAAAGCTTAAGCCATTGTGAAAGATTTGCATTTGCATAACTAGCTCAAACATATAATGAGGTCACTTCCTAAGAATTTCCTTCAACTATTCCCAACACTCATAGAGATATTCAGACTCTAAATGTTGAAAGGCAAAAATGCCCATCCTAAGCTTGGATGTTCTAGCTGGGGGAAAATATTTTGCTAAAATGTTTTCGACCAAAACATTCTATGTAGTGATAGAATTGGCTGGCAAAGAATTTAACCAAGATTTAGCTCTATCTCTCAAGGAAAAAGGGAAACACCTTAATTTGATAGCATCTTCAGAAACTGCATTCATTTTAAAAATGTCACAAATTTCTAAAAAATTCGCAAGGTGGGCATTAGGATCTTCCTCATGTAGCCCCATCAAATTGTACCATTTTTTAAATCATCTGCATAATGTTGAGCTTAATCTCAAAGTTATTTTCCTCTATCTTGAGTCTTGTAATACTTGAGCCTATTCTCGAGATTGCGGGCTTAACAAAATCATTCATAATCCTCTTATTATTTCCACCATTACAACCATTATTTGGTTGGTTAATCTCCATATTGTCTCTCACTCTTTGTCTAACCACCATTCGAATCTTTGTTAAGGTCCTCTTGACCTTAGGATTAAGATCTACTATGTTGTCTTTAGATCATCGGATCATATCAATTACAACACACTCATGAATTGGGTTAGTCAAATTACAACATTACGGAATTAAATTACAATAGTACAAACAACAAAAATATGGCACCATTCAAACAAGGAACATATATACATATTTACATATAGACATATATATACATATAAACATGGTTAAATCAATGAAATCCTAACTTTAATGATATTGTTCCTGGTAACGGTGCCAAAAACATGATGCGTGAATTTTGGGTATATAAAATTCATTCTAATTTAAATCTATCCCCAACCAAATTTCAATTAAAACATTAATCCTAAATTACATATACAAGCAAGTATACTCATTGCAAGCATAATATAGGGAATTAACAAGAATATATCCTCAAAGAAACAAGTACACACTAATCAATTTTTATTCAATATTTAAATGACCAAATAAATTGATAAATGATTAAAAAAAGAAAAAAAAAGAAAAATATATACAACTTCAGGATGTAAAATATGCAATTTAGACAAATACTTTTGAAAACAAGACAATGAATCACTTAGCAAATATCACAATTAATTATCATCTTAGTCTCATGAAGGATTTAAAATAGACCTACTTCGCTAGCAATCTTCCAGTTAAATTAGAGAATATATTCTTTCTCACCTAATTTACCCAAAAAATGCATTAAAATCAACCCTCATATAAACCCCTATGTTTTAGGTGATATAAAACATGAAACTAGCCATTCAATCCATATTCTAGCAATCATCAACTAACCATTGATTACCCATGTTATCAACAATTAACCCCATTTTTCAAGAAAGTTAAGAGATAAAAAATTTGAAATTAATTAGTTGAAGGCATCATCAACCCCTTTTTTTCAAGCAATCTAACAACAAGAATCAATTAATCAACTTCGTAGCAAAAATAAGTAATCAAATCCTATGACAAATAATCAATTGATCAAAAGTCTAAATTAATTCATGAAATCATAATTCCCAAAAACAACGTCAAATTACAATGAAAACATTAAATACGTCATTATTCTAGAAAAAGAAAACAAAGTTTAAAAAAAAATGAATTCAAAGACAAGCCCTTCTTCTCCTAGAAAACCTTCATGAGTATCGCATATTGATTGGTAAATCTCCTCTTCTTGTGTGTGATTGGCAACTTAATCCTTAGATTAATAGATTTCCCTGTTGTTTTTCTTGAATTTAGAAGCCTTATTGCCACCAAAATTTGTGGCTTGAGAAGTCTAGCCCTAGTAGAATTTAGAAAATGACAAAATCCTTTGGAAGATACCAAATTTGCACGAAAACAAAATCACACCGACTCTGGGCAGAATGGACCCGGTGCCTGGTCATTTTGACTAGCCTAGCACCGGGTTGCTTCTGGTTCTGCACCTCAATTTCCTCTATTTTGTTCTGCTCTTCAGAGTAGACCTGGTATCGGGCTGGGTAGCTTAACCTAGAGCCAGGAAGCTATTGGAATTTCACACTTTCTGCTCGAAATCTTCTAATTCTTGCACATTTTCATCAAGAGCACTTTTCACAAGCAAAATATCTACATGATGGATTATGCCCAGTTATTACATTAACAATATCTCGAATTATCCTCAAATAACTAGAAAATTAGTGATGAATTTAGCCCCTATTACATTCCCACACACTTGAATCTTCGCGTGTCCTCAAACAAAACACTTAAGTCAAGAAGAAAATAACAAGAAAACACAATCTTTTATTGTTCCAAAATTTTGATCACAATAAGGATAACAATAACCTCCCTTCAAATGTTAGATATAACTCCTCCATTCATTCAACCCTTTGAACAATTGCAAATTAAAGCACTTGACAAGACATAACAAAACCCTTGAAGTCAAATTAATCAAGTTATACTTTAGTCTGAGAAGATTATTTCACCCTTCAAGTAAAATCGTAGATAGCATGAATCATGCAAGTCAACCTTCATACCTACTCAAGCATTGTAAACTCAAAAATTGCACAACTCAACTGATGATTTAAGGAAAACACTCCATCTTTTCTAT
The DNA here is from genome assembly GCA_026120185.1 of Voacanga thouarsii. Lineage (NCBI taxonomy): Eukaryota > Viridiplantae > Streptophyta > Magnoliopsida > Gentianales > Apocynaceae > Voacanga > Voacanga thouarsii. Next base: position 1,082,043 of record JANUWF010002002.1, read on the forward strand.
CTCAATTTTTCTATGACATAGGGAATTGAGAGTCTTGAGTGAATGGATTTCTCTCCACGTATCGTATTGGCCCATTTATAGTCATCACTCATCATTTTTTCAATACTTTTTTTTCTTCCTTTTGCTTTGGGAATTAATAACCATAAGAAAGTGGATTTCTTTTCACTATCCATATTGGCCCCCATAATCAAGCAAAAGAATTTTTTCACATTAAAAAAGGAAACAATTTTTCCAATTCACTGTTCTCATTTTTCAACTTACAATCAGTTTTTTTTTTCCACTGAATCTTTCCACTCAAAGATTTTATCCTCCTCACATTCTTTGTCACAACTCAAAGTTAAGCAAAGTTTAAATGCATAGTACAAGAATTAGCAAAAAACTTTCGCTACATTCGTCTTATTCTCCACTTTCAAACTAGATGAGTTAAATAACACTCAAACACTAACGAATAAACAAGATTAATCCAAATTCTCAAGTCTTAACATATCCCTTCCAATAAATCGTGTGATTAAAAATCCACCAAGTGAATGAAAAAGTTCATATCCAAGTAAGAAAGATAACTACAACCTTGCTAAAGCAATGAAAACTACAAAAATTTTGAAAATTTTCACAAAAAAATCACAAAAATTTCAGCCAAATGGAAAATGTCTTTAATGTCTAAACTCTCCTCCAACACTTAAACTGGACATTGTCTTCATTGGCAAAAAATATAGCAATGAAAGTAAGGATGGGGGACCAAAATAAATAAAGAGGAACAATAGAGAAAAGAAAATACATCCATAACAGAGTCGCTTGCAATATCTGAATCCATCTCAAGGAGTCATTAGGGAAGTGTACCTAACTTAAAAGAAACAAAAATAGAAAGCATAAATCTAGAAAAGGAAAAGAGAATCAAAATGAAAGTAAAGCTAAGAAAAATCAACTAAAAAGAAATCCTAAGAAAAGTTATAAATCTTGGAAAAAAATATCCATATAATCCAAAGTGTCAAAAGTCTTACCAAAATAATGCTTCAGCCTATTTCCATTAACTTTGAAAGTATCATTAACTGAGTGAGAAACTTCAAGAGTACCAAAAGAAAATCCTTACTCACCAAATATGGCCCCAACCATCTTGATTTCATCTTACTCGGAAGGAGTAGCCAGCGAGAATTAAACAACAACACTTGATCACCTTCTTTAAACTCCCAGTGTTGAGTAATATATTTATCTTGCCACCATTTCACTTGCTCTTTATAGAGTAGGTAATTATCATATGCAGCTAGGTGCAATTCATCCAATGCATTCAATTGAAGTAACCTGGATTTTCCAGCAAGCCCAAGATCAAAATTAACAAGCTTGATAGCTCAATAAGCTTTGTGTTCAATCTCTACAAGCAAATGACAAAATTTGCCATACACCAATCTATAGGGGGTTGTACCAAAATGAGTTTTGAAAGTAGTCCTATAAGTCCAAAGAGTATCATATAGTTTCAAATTCCAATCATTTCTTGTATGATTACCCACTTTTTCCAAAAATCTTTTCAATTGTCTATTAACCACCTGAACTTGGCCACTAGTTTAAGGGCGATAGGAAGTAGCAAACATATGGGTAACACCTAAATATTTGAGAACATTGTCCAATTGGGTATTGCAAAAATGTGTTTCCCTATCACTAATGAGTACCTTAGGCACACCAAAATGGGTAAAAAGTTTTTTAGGAAATTTGACTACAACTCGAGCATCATTAATGGGCAATGCCTGTGCCTCAACCTACTTAGACACATACTTAAATGCAACCAAAATATATTTGTTACCCAAAGAATTAGGAAAATGGCGCACGAAATTGATCCCCAACAATAAAAAATTTCACAAGCTTGAAAAATTTGCAATGACATCTCATTAGATTTAGAAATGTTGCCTGTATGTTAACACATATCATAATTTTGAACAAACCTGTAAGAGTCCTTAAGGCTGTTGGACAGTAAAATCCAGACTCAAGCACATTTCTTGCAGTGTTGTTAGCTCGGTAGTGGCCTCATGTGGGTCCTTCATGACAATGTTTCAAGATGTTCGCACTTTCCACAGAATCCACACATATTCGAATAATTTGATTCTCACAACACTTAAATAGGAAAGGATCTTTCCAAAAGTAATGCTTTACTTCGGAGAGGAATTTCTTCTTTTGTTATGTTGTGAAATCCTCCAGAACAATTCATGCAACTAAGTAATTAGCAAAATCTACAAAGCAAGGTGGTTGAGAAATCTCACCATCAACAAGTAGAAGTTGTTCATCTGGGAAGGTGTTATTGATGTCCCATTCGGCCAATGGTTCTAAGTTGGGATATTCCAACCTGGATAAGTGACACATAGCCAAATTTCTGCTCCCTTTTTATCCTTAATTTTCAACTCAAATAATAAAACCTATCATATGAATCTTGGTATGGAATCATGCTTCATTAGTTGGTATATAAGGGCAGAATGGTTCGTATATATAATATTGATAGGGGCTAATTTGGTTATATTTTGCGTAGTTATTTGAGGCTCTTTTGTAATACATCTTGTGCAATAACTAGTCATATTCTTTCATATTCGAGATTTTACCCTTGGAAAGGTATTTTGGTCATTATTTTAGGTTTTTGGGTAAAACGAAGAAAAACCATCGCGAAAGAGTAGAGGCGGTGCCTGTTGGAAGCCTGGAACTGGCGCCGGCTATACACTGGATGCACGAATTTCAAAGCGATGGAAAAATTGGAGAAGCAAAGTAGAACAGAGCCTAACAGGCGTTGACTGTAAGGCTAGAGGTGGCGCCAGCTGCATTCTGGAACGTATGTGCAAAATTTGAAGAAAAATCGGCGATTAGTTGGTTGTTTCTATTGTTAACTTGCTAGAGCAAAGAGGTTGATGATGGTTGCAATTGATTAATTTTCGCATTCATTGGCTGTTAACTTGCTAGACCAAAGAGGTTAATTGCTGAGGATTGAGTAATTAAAGGTTAATTGATGTTTGCCAGACCAAGGATTCATTGATTAATTTCATGTTTTAAATTTTCCAGACCACGGAAATTTAATTAAGGATTGTGTTTACTGCATCTTTTGGATGAATTAGTTGAGACAGACCAAGTGATGTTAATTTATCTAGAAGGTAGTAATTAGTTGAGACAGACCAAGTGATGCTAATTTATCTTAATCCTTCATGGTGCCGAGAGAATGATTAATTATGATAATGGTTAAGTTCTTGAAGATCATGATTGTCTAATCAATAGTTTGAGTTGCATACTTCTCTATCCTTGACATATACATATTTTTATTTTATTTTCTTTTTAGTTTTCATTTTTATTTGATTTTCACTTTGTTAAGTCGGTTAAACAATGAAAGTGGGGTAATTAATGTTTATTTGTTCCTTTAGGATCGACACTCGTTTGAACCTTATGGTCACTAATGATGAGTATGCTTGCTCATATGTGTGATTTAGGTCCAACGTTTTAATTTAAACTTGATTGGGAATGTGCTTAGTTTTTGTATGATTTTTATGCCCAAATCCAAACACATCAAACTTTGGCGCCGTTGCCGGGGAACAATAGCATGAAAGCTTGGATTTTGTTGATTTAACCATGTAAATATATAAATATATAAATATGTATATACGTTCCTTGTATGAAGAAGTGCCTATGTTGTTGTTTGTATAATTGTATTGTAATCTCGCTATATGTTGTAAATATGTAAATAGGTATATACATGTTCATAATCACTGACTTATATTTGTATGTTTGTATATATTTTATATTTAGTTATTTAATTTTACTAACTTTTTCTTCTTTTAATCTTGTTTTAAATATGAATTTTGGTTATCTAACTTTCTTCTTATCTTTTATAGGTGTAGGCTGTGGAAAGCAGTGAGTCATTTTTGCTGTTTGAAACAATTTTTATTTAGGTCATTTTGTTTTTTCTTTTTATCATCTCTTCATGAATTAAATTACATTATTCATCATTATTGCATGTTCATCATTTTTCTTGCATTCAATAAAAAAAAAAAAAGCATTAGTGTATTGATTGACAAAATTACAAGCTTACATTGATGTTTTTTGTGAGACGTCATTAGAAGCATTATTGAATTCATGTGTTGACAATAACAAAATTATCCGTCAGTGGCATGATGAAGCTTCCCAACAATTGTGCGATCTAAGGAAACACTTAGTTAAGATTGTTGAGGAGAATCATAAGTTCATGTTGGCCCATAGACTCGAACAAGAGAATCTCCCAAGAGAGGAGAGATCCTATGAGGGACAACTATCCAATGTGGGAAGGGAGGTATTCAATTCTTCTCTATGTGCTAATAATCCTAACCTCTCTTTGTCATATGATTTCCTAGGTTCCTCTCTTCTCTCAAAGAATATGGGTCCAAATAATGATGTGTTGAATTTATCATGCTTCAAGGAGTTGAATCTTTCAATACTATATCATAAAAGTCCTTGGAGGATGGTGGTAATCTCTACCCTTCACCCTATTCAACGGGAGGTAACTTAGTTTTTGTAGATGTGTCGAAAAGTAAGGATTTCCTGATCCCATTCTTAAGAACTCAATTGCTAAGTTTTAAGGAGAATTTTAATTGTAAAAATTCTTTTGAAGGGTTAGTTGGTGAGTTCAAAGTTGATGCATCCATTAGATACTATGTGCACTTATATGTTGGAAAATATATTTATGTGTCTAAAGGAATGTTAGAAAATGAGGTTTTTGTGTTTTGCTTTAGTGAGAAAAAAATATTTTCATGAACTTTCTATTTTTCAAAATCCCCCATTCTTTCTACATTCAGTATGCATATCTGCTACTTTGAGCTTTACTTTCTTTTCAAAAGGTTTGATGAGGAAGCATGATGAGTATACAAAGTTTTTTGTTTTATTATTATTATTTTTTATTTGTTTATTATTTTATTCTTTTTTTTAGTTTGTTTTCTTTTATTTAGGTATGTTTTTATTTTATTATTATTTGCCTTGTGCTTTTATTTGTGTTTTGTTTTATTAGGCATAGAGTCTTCTTGGACAAGCCTTTTTCTTTACCTCAAGCTTGGCCATCTATTGGAGCATTATTGCACTTGGAAAGTATTACTTAAACTTTCTACCCCTTTATAGTCCCTTTGGAGATGCTTTCTGGTGTTTATCTTTTGCCAAGGAGGACATTGTCCAATTTAAGTGTGGGGGAGTGGTTTGGTGATATACTTTGTCCAAGTTTTTATCAATTATCTTGGTGTTTTCTTAGTGGTGAGCTACTTTAGAAAAATTTGGTTTAAAAGTTCTGAAAATTTAAAGATTTAGAAGAGTGAAACTTTTGGAGCTAATTTGGAATGGAAGTTTGTTCTTCTTATCTCTTCTCGTTTATATTTTTTGGTCCAATGGTATTGTTTGTTCTGGTTATATTTATTTGTCCATTGAGGACAATGTCCAGTTTAAGTGTGGGGGAGTGGTTTGATTGACAAGTCTTCTACATACTCTTTAGCTTTCTTGGGAGAAGGTTTCTTACTCTTTAGCTTTTAGCTTTCTTGGGAGAAGCTTTCTTGGGAAAAAAAACTTTTCAAAATTTTCTGAGAAATTTTCTGATTTTCTGGAGATTTCAAGCCGTATTTTTAGTGCATGTCTTTATGATGAATTATAGAGCATATGTTCTAGATCATTTATGGCTTATGCATGACTTTTTGCACTCACTTGGACAAAGTAGTTCTTGATCAAATGCTTTGCATTATTCTTAAACCTGTTTTTTTTTTCTCTAAAATGCGTGGAGCATTCTAGAACTTACTTGAATACCTCTCAAGGCGAAATAAGAAAGACATTCATGATTTAACTTAGGGATGACGGTAATAGGCCTTTTTTGGATAGTTTGAGCTTTTCAAGCCTACCTATTGTTATATTATCCCTTGCGCCTATTTTGAGTTTAAATTGGTGATTTCTTTCTTTACAACCCATCACGATATTTTGTCCATTACTTGTGCTGAGAGTTTGTATAATTTTCAAATCTTTATGCTCTTCAAGGATGAAAGTGTATGTATGTTGAGAACAATGCAGGGAGAGAGATCATGACTTGTTACTTTCAGTCATGGATCAATTACAATTGGAGCTGGGAAAAGAGAGGAAGTGGAATGAAAGGAAGAAGTTGAATGATTGAGAAAGAAAAGAATGCGAGCTGAAAAAAGATGAGAAAGAAGAAAAGAAACGAGTGAAGAGAGAAAACAACAAGCTGCTAGAAAGGAAAGTAAATGAAAAAGAAAAGAACAGCAGCAAAAAAAGAAAAAAAGAAGAGTAAAAGAAGAAAGAATTGAAAGAGAATTAAAGACAAAAAGAGAAAAAAAATCACAAAAGGGATGGTGAGTGAACTGTAAAAGTAAGTTCATATAAGATACTTGCTACCATTGCTGGAAAATTGATTGATCTTATGAGAAAAAGAATTGATGATAAGAAGAGGTGAAAGAAGAAGAAGAAAAAAAAGAAAGAGCAATGCAGGATTTGCTTGAAATGTGTAAGGGTTGTTATATAAGGTTATGGTTTGATTGGTTCTTGGAATAAGAGAGCAAGAAGAGTTGGGAATTATAGGTTTATTTTGGTTACCCTTTTCTTTCTTACTCTCAGTTTTTTCTTTGACTTTTGATGTTCCTATATCCTTCGTTTGCTAAGCCACATTACAAACCTTTAGCCATATATTACAAGCTTAAAAGTCCTCCTTGATCTAAGTAGAATCATGATTTGTCTTGGATTAGTGGAGAGAGTATATGAAAAGTAAGCATATGGAATACATATTCTTTTTGAACTAACTTCTTTCTAATGGTTTGAGAATATTATGAAGTATTGTGATGGTTCTACTAAGTCATTTATTACTACACAAGTCTTGCATTGGCTGTGAAAGATTTAGTATCATATGTTTTATGTTCATAAGTAAATAAAGCATTGAAGATATGTTTTGGGAATTGATTGAGTGATGTGAGTAAAACCTTGTGTTTTTTCTACTTGTTCTTAATGCTTTGCTTGAGGACAAGCAAAGAGCTAAGTGTAGGGGAATATGATAGGGGCTAATTTGGTTATATTTTGCGTAGTTATTTAAGGCTCTTTTGTAATACCTTTTGTACAATAACTAGTCATATTCTTTCATATTTGAGATTTTACCCTTGGAAAGGTATTTTGGTTATTATTTCAGGTTTTTGGGTAAAACGAAGCAAAACCATCGCGAAATAGAGCAGAGGCGGTGCCGGCTGGAAGCCTGGAACCGGCGTCGGCTATACACTGGATGCACGGATTTCAAAGATATGGAAAAATTGGAGAAGTAGAGTAGAACAGAGCCTAACCGGCGCCGAGCTGTAAGGCTGGAGGCGGCGCCGGCTGCATTCTGGAATGTATGCGCAAAATTCGGAGAAAAATCGGCGAACGAGTGGAGAAACAGAACACAGGCGGTGCCGGCTCCGAAGGACCAAGGCAGTGCCGGCCGTGGTCTATTCCTGAGGTGGTGCTACGATCTTTTGACGCGTTTTTGGAAATCTGGGAATTTTAGCATCTTCCAACTTCTACTCAGCCAAGAACTTTGTACCTACGAGTTTAGGCACTTCTTAAGTCTATAAATAGATGAAAAACACAAGGAAAAATGGGAGAATTCATTGATCATCATAGAAAATCACTCAGTCTAAGGAGGAATTCTTCAAGTTCAAGGAGGGTTGTACAAGAAGGTTTTGAAAGGAAGAAGAATGAGGCTTATCTATGAGTTCTTTCTTTTACTTTATTTTCTTTTTCTTGACAATGGTGTTTTAATTGTTTTATTGGAATTTGACATTGTTTTAGATAATCATGATTTTTGGAGTTATTTGATCTTTTGATTAATTGACTGTTCTTCTTGGTATTTAATTACCTGGGCATATTCCGAGATTAGTTGGTTGTTTCTATTGTTAACTTGCTAGACCAAAGAGGTTGATGATGGTTGCAATTGATTAATTTTCGCATTCATTGGCTGTTAACTTGCTAGGCCAAAGAGGTTAATTGCTGAGGATTGAGTAATTAAAGGTTAATTGATGTTTGCCAGACCAAGGATTCATTGATTAATTTCATGTTTTAAATTTTCCAGATCACGGAAATTTAATTAAGGATTGTGTTTAATGCATCTTTTGGATGAATTAGTTGAGACAGACCAAGTGATGCTAATTTACCTTAATCCCTCATGGTGCCGAGAGAATGATTGATTATGATAATGGTTAAGTTCTTGAAGATCATAGTTGTCTACTCAATAGTTTGAGTTGCATACTTCTCCATCATTGACATGTACATATTTTTATTTTATTTTCTTTTTAGTTTTCCTTTTTATTTGATTTTCACTTTGTTGAGTCGGTTAAACAATGAAAGAGGGGTAATTAATGTTTTCTTGTTCCTTGAGAATCGACACTCTTTGAACCCTATACTCAGTAATGATGAGTACGCTTGCTCATTTATGTGATTTGGGTCCAACATTTTAATTTAAACTTGATTGTGAATGTGCTTAGTTTTTGTATGATTTTTATGCCCAAATCCAAACACATCAAATATCTTTGGACAAAATAAGAGAAGACCAGAATTTATTAAAAGCAAATACTATTGCAAGCGATTCTTTCTCCATTGTGGTGTAATTCTCTTATGTCGCCGTAAGAGTTTTGATTGCATAGTAGATTAGTTGAAAATGCTTATTCCTCCTTTGTCCAAGCACCATGCCTAGAACATAATCACTTGCATCACACATTAATTCAAAAGGAAAAGTCTAATCTGGTGCAATTAAAATAGGAAAGTTCATTATTTTCTTTTTAAGCACATTAAAAACATTGAGACATTTATCATCAAAATAAAAAACAACGTATTTTTCAAGTAAAGAAGTAAGAGGTTCATTGCACTAATTTTTGCTCAAGAAAAGCATTCACAGAAGTAGGAGGAGGAAGTTTCTCAATTGCCTCAATTTTTGCTCTTTCAACATCAATACATTTTCTTGAAATCTTGTGTCCCAATACAATACCTTCTTGCACCATGAAGTGACATTTTCCCCAATTAAGCATGAAGATATTCTTTTCACACCTTTGAAGCACCTTTTCTAAATTTTCCAAGCACAAGTCAAAAGAATCAACAAAAATAGAAAAATCATCTGTAAATACCTCCATGATGTCTCCCACAAGTCTTTCGAAGATAGCCATCATACATTTTTAGAAAGTTCCCAGACCATTGCAAATACCTAAAGGCCTAAGACAATAGGCAAAAGTACAAAAAGGGCATGCAAATGTAGTCTTCTCTTTATCCTCCGGTGCTATGGAAATTTTAAAGTAACTGGAAAAACCATCCAAGAAATAATAAAACTCATTTTTTACTAATCTTTTTAATATTTGATCAATGAAATAGGGTAGAAAATAGTTCTTCCTAGTTACCTCATTCAATTTCCTATAATCAATGCAAACCCTCCAACTGGTTACCCATCTAATTGGGATTAACTCATTTATTTCATTTGGGCTCACCGTCGTTCCTCTTTTCTTTGGTACCACTTGTGTTGGACTTACCCAAATACAATAAAAAATGGGGTAAATGATGCCTGAATCTAAGAGTTTAATCACGTAACCTTTTACAATATCGCTCATATTTGGGTTCAACCTATATTAGGGTTGCACTACGGGCTCTGCTCCCTCTTCTAATAATATTCTGTGAGTGCAAAAGGAAGGGCTAATTCCCTTAATGTCCGTGATTTTTCATTCTATAACTTTCTTATATTTTCCCAAAAGACTTACCAATTTGGTCTTTTGTTCACAAGTAAGGTTTTTTGTTATGATCGCCTATAGGTGTCTTCCGTTAGCCAAAAATGCATATTCCAAGTGCTTAGGGAGGGGGGGGAGGGTCTTTTAGGTCCAATTTTGGTGGTTCCTTAATGGATGGCTTCATCTTTCCCTAATTACTCTTTTTGATTTATTCAAATTCTCCCGACTCATGGCCCATATTTGAATCTTCCAAATATACAATAGATTATTCCATCAAGTCCATAGAGAAATTGATAAATGATTCCTGAACAAAATCAAAGATATACTCCTCATGAATATCAATCCTTAAACAAGAATCATCAGAAAATATAGGATGTTACATGTTTTTGTGGATTTTGATAATAACTTCTTCATCCCTAACCCAAAGTGTTAACTTTCCCCCATAAACATCAATTAATGCTTTAGCAGTAGCTTGGAAAGGTCGGCCTAGGATTAAGGGAACTTTAGAATCTTCATCCATATCAAGAATTACAAAATCCACAAGAAATATAAATCTATCCACTTTAACCAAAACATCTTCAACTACTCTCTTAGGATATTTAATAGATCTATCCGCAAGTTGAATACTCATCCTAGTGGGCTTGGGATTACCTATGCCTAGCTTTTTGATATTTTGGTATGGCAAAAGATTAATGCTAGCACCTGAGTCTACTAATGCATTGCAAAATGTAAGAGTACTTAGAAGACAAGGAATAGAAAAACTCCCTGAATCATTTTCTTTACGTGGCAAAATCCGTTGGTCATGTAAGATAGTAGAGCACTCTTCATTTAAAACCACAGTGGATAATTCCTCCAACCTCTTTTTGTTGACAAGCATGCTTTTGAGGAACTTTCCATATTTGGGCATGTGTATCAAAGCCTCACTTAGTAGGATGTTTATGTGTAGTTGCTTATAAAGTTCTAAAAATTTATCAAATTGCGTATTCTTTCTCACTTTTTGTGTTTGAGTAAGGTAAGGCACTAGTTGGTAAAAATTTGGACTTTTACCTTGCCTTTCAAGTGGCTAACAAAGAGGGGCCGATGCTGGCCAGCTTCTTTAGATGGTGCCGGTTTCGTGCTAGAATCGGGTAGCTCCTTACCGCTTCATAATGTGATAGTAGTTGAATCTTGCGTTTCCAACCCCAATAGTGATTTTATCACTAGATTCGTTTAAAACTGAATTTGTCATTTCATGTTTTAAATCATTTTCTCAAATTTTGCTAATGTGTCATCTATTTCATGAAATTGTTTGGTCACATGGGTGGGAAATTTTCCCAATACCCTTTCTAAGGTAGTGGAATCGGATGGCCTAGGTGTTATCTCTTGAGATATGTTAGGGTACCGTCTGCCATTCCAATTGGTCATGTTACCTGTATATGGTAGCTTGTTAGTGACATATATGTATAGTACAATATTAAATTAGATTAGTTAATTAAGGTTCATGTATACATACAACAAGATATGACACTTAGTTACACAAAGAACATATATATCTTTACATATTTACATATACACATATTAACATATAAACAAGGTTAAACCAATGAAATCCTAGCATTCAAGATATTGTTCCATGACAACGGTGCCAAAAACTAGATGCGTAAATTTTGGGTGTAAAAAAATCATTCTAATTTAAATCCATCCCTAACCAAGTTTTAATGAAGCTTTAATATCAAAATACACATACGAGCAAGTATACTCATCGCAAGCATAGTATAGGGAATCCTTAAAATAATAAGTACACACTAATCACTTTTCATTCATTGTTTAATCGATCCAATAAAGCGATAAAATGGTAAAAAGACAATATATGTTTATATATACAACTCAAGGATGTAAAATATGCAATCTAGACAAATACTTTTAGAAACATGATAATGAATCACTTAGCAAATGTCACAATTAATTATCATCTTAGTCTCATGAAGGTTTTAAAATAGACCTACTTCATTTTCAATCCATGGAATCACTTTCTTCTCGTTAAATTAGTGACCATATTCTGTTTCAACCAATTTACACAAAAGATGCATTAAAACCAACCCTCATACAAACCCATATATTCTAGGTGATTTAAAACACGAATCTAGTCAGTGAATCTATATTCTAGAAATTATCAACTAACCTCTGATTACCCAAGTTCTTAACAATTAACTCTTTTTTTCAAGTAAGTTAAAAGATAAGAAACATGAAATTAATTAGTTGACGCCATTATTGATAGGAGCTAAATTCATCACTATTTTCCTAGCTAGTTGAGGTTAATTTGAGATACTTTTTATGTAATAACTAGTCATATTCCTTACTATTTGACATTTTACTTGTGGAAAGAATTTTTGACATTTGTGTAGAATTGTGTTGATTTCGAGCAAAAAGTGCAAAATTCTAGATTGCACCTGGTGCCAAGTCTGGCCACTGCACCAGGCGCCGGGTCCAATATGGAAAAACAATGAAAATAGAGCAAAGTTCAGGAGCAAAACAAAACACACCTGGTGCCAGGTCCGGTCTGTAACACATAATTTTGTGCACAAATTTGGTATCCTCCAAAGTATTTTGGTATTTAATGAATCCTACTCGGCCAAGACTCATCAAGTAACAAATTTTGGTATCAAAGAAGCTTATTTAAACAAGAAAAACATAAGAGAAAGTAGTGAATCCAAGAATCAAAGTTGCAAATCACTCAAAGAATGAGAGATTCACAATTAAAAGAGGATTATTCAAGAAAATCTTCAAATGAGAAGAATGAGGCTTATCTATGAGTTTTTTCATTTACATTGGTTTTCTTTCTCTAGAATAATGCTATATTCAATATTTTTATTATAATTTCACATTATTTTGGGATTCATGGTTTTGGATTAATTTAGTTATTTGATCGATTTTCTATCATCCTTGGTATTTGTTTACTTGCTATCATTAGTAATTTATGTGTTATCTTCTAATTGACTTGGGAAGCGATGTTAGAAGTTCATTGAATTGATTTCAAATTTGTGAAATCTTAATGGACTTGTGAAACGAAGTTAAGATTAAAGGACTAAAGTGATTAAAGATTAGTTGATTTCGCCTAAAGCATAGGATCATAGGCTAATTTCATGTTTATGATGAATTGAGTTTATTGCATTTATTGGTTATGTTGGTTTGGTTGGGAAATATAATAATTTATTCAAAAGATAGTGATTCCATAGATTGTGAATGAAGTGAAGTCTATATAAGTGGATTCGTGACTTGGGAAACGATTGAATTTTACTTTATACTCCTTCATGAGGCCAAGATGTGTTTAATTGAGATAATTGCTAAATGATTTATTATCATGTCTTCTAGGATAGTTGTCTAAATTGCATATTCTTGCATCATTGAGTTGTACATATTTCTTTATTTTTATTTTTATTATGTTATCACTATATTTGGTCGGTTAGAAAATGAATGAAAAGTGACTAGTGTGCACTTATTCCTTTGAGGATCCACCCTCGTTAATTTCCTATAGTATGCTTGCGACGAGTATACTTTCTCGTATGTATATTTTGAGATCAATGTATTAATTAAAACTTGACTAAGTGATGGATTTAAATTTGATGATTTTCATACACAAAAAATTTACGCATCAAGTTTTTAGGGTTGTTATCGTGGAACAATATCATGAAAGCTTGGATTTTGTTGATTTAACCATGTTTATATGTTTATGTGTGTATATGTAAATATGTAAATATATTCTTTGTGTAAATAGATGCTATATCCTATTCTTTGTAACATTGTGTGGGCTTAATTGACTAGCTTAGTTCATGTTGTACTTGTAAATACCACTAACTTTTATGTTTAGGTAGTTTGTGAATATATTTTTAAATGTCTGTTTTTCTTTTCTTTATTTTTCTATTATTCATTTTCCCATTTGTTTTTCTTATTTTCTTTATTTTTTTGTTTTTATTTTTATTTTCCATTTGTAATGCGTAAATTTTGGGAGCATAAAATCATCAATTTTAATCCATCCATTAGTAAAGTTTTAATTAAAATATTAATCCCAAAATACACAAATGAGCAAGTATACTCATCGCAAGTATAGTATAGGGAATTAACGAGTACTGATCATCAAAGGAACAAGTACACAGTAATCACTTTTCATTTAAATTTTAACGGACCCCAAATAAAGTGAGAAAAAAATAAAAAGAAAAACAAAAAAATATATACAACTCAAGGATGTAAGAATATGCAATTTTAAAAAATTACCCTAGAAAACATGATAATGAACCAACTAGCAATTCTATCAATTAATTATCATCTTGGCATCATGAAGGAGCGTAAAGTAAAATTCAATCATTTGTCAAGTCATGAATTTACTTAGGTAAATTCCACTTCGTTTGTCAATCCATGAAGTCCTATATTTTAATTCATATTAACATATTTGTCAATAAAGCTAACATAACCAAAACATGCATTAAGCTAATCATTCATATCTTGATTCAATTAGCAGATTTGTCAATCAAGCCATCCTAACCAAAATATACATGAATCTCAATTTCTTAAAAACATAAAACTAGCTAATAACCCTATGTCAAGGTGAAATTAACTTAACCTTTGATCATTTTTTTCTAAAATCCTAACTTCATCGTTCAAATCTACTAAGATTCAACAAGTATGAAAATCAATGAAATGAAACTACTAGCATCATTTTGTTGCAATCAATTAGAAGAACTTGCATCAATAACTAATGAAATCAAGTAATCAAATACCAAGGATGATAAAGAATTGATCAAAAAACTAAATTAACAAAAAATCATGAATCCCAAAATAATGTTCAATTACAATAAAAAAATTAAATACGTCATTGCTAAAGAAAGAGAAGATAAAGAGAAAAGAAAGAACTCATAGAGAAGCCTATTTCTTCTTCCTTGAAGACTCCCTTGAACAATCTTTCTTGATTTGGGTGAACACCTCCTTCAATGAAAGATTCAAAATTTCTGCCATTTAATTCACCTCTCTACGTTATATATCTCTAACCCTTGTGTTCTCTTGCGATTTTATAGGCCTCTTGGATTCTAATTTCGTGGTTAAGGAAGTCTTGGCCAAGTAGAAGGTGGAAGCTACCAAAATCATTGGATAAGCCCTAATTTTGCATACAAAATATTCGCTTCCAGAGCGTACCTGGTGCCGAGTACCTTCGACCCGCCTGGCACCATGTGCACTCTTTTCTTCCCCTATTTTTCCTCTATTTTTAGCCGCTTCTCCTTGGCAGATAGACTAGACTCGGCCCAGGTACACTTACCAGACCTAGCACCCGGTCTATTCTGGAAATCTCCTGATGTTGGCTTAATTTCTTCTACTGGAGTAGAATGGACTCGGCGCCTGGTCCTTTGGCTGGGCCTGACACCAGGTCTATTCTGGTTGTGTGCACTTTCTGCTCGATTCTAACTTAAATCTGCACATATTTGCCAAAAACACCTTTTACAAGCAAAATGTTAAATATGAAGGAATATGTCTAGTTATTACAACAAATGTATCTTCAAACAATCTCAAATGACTAGGAAAAGGATGGTGATTTTTACCCCTATCAATTTGATTTTTGTTTTTCTTTGAGCTAGAGATTGACATTATCATGGACAATTACTTTTGCGTGCAAGATAAAAGGAGCAAGAATGATGAGAATTTGGCAAATTTGCAAGTTCAGATTGACGCTTTCTGTGAGACATCACTTGAAGCCTCAATCCATTTTTTTATCGCCAATACAAAGTTATTTGTTAAGTGGCATGAAGAAGAATTCCAATTAATGATGTAACACCCCACTACTATGTACCCTAAAAGGGCGGGGATGTCGCCCCGTCCCGTAGGACAAGGGGTCTTTAAAACAAGGTATAAATATAAAGGCGACCTCAAAAGAATCAATTTAGATAAATAAAGAAAAACTCTTATTACATCTGGCTCAAATTGGAGCAATACGAAATAAAACAATTATCGTTTAGAAGCTTAAACAACAATCGTCTCCTAGAGCACAATGGAACAAAAAGAACAAAAGCTTCAACTATCACATGCCCCGCTGGCTCAGCACAATCTATCTCCTGAAAACATGGTATAAAATAGTGTGAAATTAAATCTCAACAAGTCTTATGTGTGCACATGGTGTTTTATACAGTATGTGTATGCATAGTGTAAAACATTTGTAGAAACATTTGGCAAGTCATAAATAATCTCTTTTCGCAAGGAGTGGGTTTTCTCATAATCACGCTTTATACAAAACAAATCATCCACTCGTGTCAACAGTCATGTCACCACACGTTGGTTTCCATGAGAACAAAATGGTCAAGGTGCCACATTTTGTTCACCAAGACAGGTCAAGGCACCACACTTTGTGTACCGAGACAGGATCAGATTACCACATGTTGGGCATTCTGATCAAAGTGAGTGTACAGCTCACTGGGTGAGATACTCTTCCTTCTCTACACCCAACAAAACCATCCGGGTGTCCATGCCGGGAAAATAAACAATACCTTTTAGGTACAAGTACTAGCTCGGACCGGCCTGACCAACCAATACTGTCACCTTTTCAAGCAGAGCTTATCTTCTGGAGATGGCCTCCTGCCAGAAGACTTACTTAAGCTCTCCAAGACTAGTATTGTTAGCCTACCCTTATTGAGTACTTAACGAACATGTCCGTCAATTCCTGATTCACAACATTTCCAAACCTTGGCTTTGTACAATGTGGTTTTTCTCTAAAAGAGTTTTCCAAAAATTTAGGAAAAGAATAGTTTTCTTGATAAAATCGTTAGTTTGACAAAACTGTTTAAAGAATAAATACCCACGTTTACAACCCAAGAAAACATAGCTCACAATAGCTTCACAAAGCTTTACAACATAGACTTGCCATCACAACATTTAACAAAAGAGTTTATGTAAGGACTTACCATCACAACATTTAACAAAAGAGTTTATGCAAGGACTTACTTGATATGCCTCAGATAAACAAGACAAAATCACAACTTGCTTCATTTAAATACCCTCATAATCTAGAATCACATAATATTATGATCAGGGTCTCAATCGATTCAAACATGCATTAAACTCATTTATTCCCATAACAAATCATGATCCATTATCTAACTTCAAATAAATCATCTAATCCTCAAAGTACATACACTATGATCATATATCCATCAAAGACATGAATAATATGTCAAAAAGGTCTCGACTTGACCATCACCACTCATATCCATCATCCACTATATTAAACCTTAATTTTGACATCAAGGGTAAGTATTCCCTTACCTTGCAACAATCGGGTTAGCAAGATCTCAATGCTCCTATGGTGATCATCCCGAGTTCGCTTGATTAGAAGAGAAAAGCTACCTTCTTTCCTTTCTTTTGACCGAAAATAAGTAGAAGGGATGAAATCAGCCTTTAGGTGGCGTGATTCAAGGGAATAAAGGAGAAGAATTGATGGAAGAAAGGAATTAAAAGGTTGAGATGGTTTTTGCTTACCTTAGAGGGTGATTGGTTTTTGCTAGATATTGCTCTTAAGATTTTTGAAAATTGATGTGGAGTTCTTGCTGGAATTTTTTGTGTAGAATAGAGAGGGTAGTCGGCTACTATGCTTTAGGGTTAGAAAAGATTGATTTAGGGTTAGATGGTGGTGTTTAGAAAGACTTCTAATAGCTTTAGGTTTCTTGGACAGCAATGGCGAAAATTGTGGCTTATGGTGTGCCTTCTTGCTGCCAACTTTAGGTGGGTTTAAGGGAGAAAATATTCTATAATTTGCTTCTTTGTATTGGCCAAAATATTGCTCAAGGGAAGGGCTGAATGTGTTCAGAATTTTGGGCCAAATAAAGAAGAGTTTGAGAAAGTTTGAAGAGCTGAAATTTCTGTGCGCGTGCAGTGGTTTTGCTGTACGAAATTGCTTAACAATAAGAGGAGAAATTCTGGTATGTTGTAGCTGTGGTTCTGCCACAATTTTCAGAGAAAATATGAGGGTTTTAGACGCAAAAAATTGGCTTGATCAATTGAGGATTCTGGTGTGTTTTGGTGTGCAGAATTTTGGCTTGTGTAGGAGTGCAAGCTGGCCGGAATTCCTGTACAAGGCTGGCCGAAAATCTGTAGTTTTTTGGAGATAAAAATCTGGTTTTGTGCAGCTAAGGTAATCTGAATTTATGAGGAGTGTTCTAGATGTTTTGAGCTAGGGTTTGGAGACTTGGATTGCACCTAGAAGTGCTGGAATTTTCGGATAGCTTGTGCTTGCACAAGGCTGCCGAATTTCAGCTAGGAAAAGGTAGCAAAACCTAGTTAAATTAGGATTGAAATAAAATCTGATTTGCTAAAGGATTTAGGATAAGATTTCTTAGCTTTGGAAGAGTTTAAGTTGAACTAAAATTCCTTCAAAAAGTGGCGGCACTAGCTGGAAAATTTTCTAAATTTTTAGCTAAAGTTCTAGGTTTAAAATCAACAAGGTTTCCTACTAGAAGAATGACTCTTTAATTCCAACTATCTATTGCAAGCTCTAGAAAGTTGAAATCAAACTAAAATTGTAATTATCCAGCTAGAGTTTTCGAAAATCCAAGGGAATAAAAGCTGAAAATACAAGTGAACTTTATTCACATCAAAGCCCTTGATTTTAGGAAATAAATATGGAGACTTATTTCCTTGGAATAATGGCACTAAAATTTCTCTAGGATAGCTAGATCCTTTTCAGCCAAGACATGAAAAAGTCTAAGGAAAGGAACTTTCAGGAAGAGAAACTAAGATTCACAAAAGGTAGGATTCGAACTCGGGTCACCAAAGGAAATCACCAACCTCCCGCTATTCCAAAGCTACTCCATATTAATAATTCTCTAAGAAATTCTTTCTACCCTATTCTCATCCTTCCATATCCTCGACCATAACTCACTTAACCAAATCTTTAACAACAACATTATTTCACACCAATCAATTCAAATGCAAGGATAACTTTAAAATTCACATATATCTATGCAAAAATAATTTTAAGCTACCATGAAAAAAATGCAAAATGCTATGCAATGCATGACTTTTCCCCATAGTCAAAGGTGGTTTTGGGCGGTGTATTACAAATGAATTCTACAAGAACACAACTAGCCAAGTTGCTTGAAGATGCCCTAACGGCCCATACATTTGAACAAGAGAATCCCGAAGGAACGAAGAGCAGATATGAGGAACAATTGCCTAATGTGGAAAGGGAGGTATTCAATTCTCCTCTATGTGCTAATAATTCTAACCTCTCTTTGTCACATGATTTCTTAGGTTCCTCTCTATTGTTAGAGGACATGGTCTAAGTGATGATGTATGGAGTTTAACATGTATCGAGGAATTAGATTTATCCAGGATTCATCATAAGAAGTCCTTGGAGGATGGTGTTAATTTCTACCCTTCACCCATTTCAAAGGGAGGTAACTTAGTTTTTGTACATCATGCATTGAAAAGTAAGGATTTTTTAACCCCATCTTTGAGAACTCAAATACTAAGTTTAAAGGGAATTTTAATTGTGAAAATTCTTTTGAAGGGTTAATTGGTGGTTTCAAGATTGATGTATTGTTTAGATACCATGTGCACTCATATGTTGAAAAAGATATTTGTGTGTCTAAAAGAATGTTAGAGAATGATGTTTATGTATTGCGCTTTGCTGAGAAAAATTATTTTCATGAACATTACATTTTTTAAGAACTTCCCTTCTTTGAACAGTCATCATGCCTATCTTCTACTTTGATTTTTAATTTCTTTTGCAATGGTTTGATGAGTGGCAAGAGTTTGTATCTTTATTTTTTGGTTCACCCTCTCTTCCTTTATCTTTTTTGGTCCATTTGGAGATACTTTCTTGTGTTTATTTTTGGTCATTGAGGACAATGTCCAGTTTAAGTGTGTGTGTGTGTGTGGGGGGGGGGGAGTTTAGCATTGGAGATATTTTCCATCTATACAAATTTTGGATCAATCCATTTGTTGAAAATTTTTCACAATTTTTGTGGTTGTCATTGCTTTAGCAAGGTTGTAGTTATTTATCTTAGTTGGATATAAGTTTTGCTATTCATTTGGTGGATTTTTATCAATGAATTGGTTTATTGGATGAGATATGTAAAGACTTGAGAATTTGTGTTAATCTTGTTTATGCATTAGTGTTTGAGTATTATTTAACTCATCCTATTTGAATATGGGAAATATGGTGAATGTGAAGAAAGTTTGTTGGCTAACTCTTGTATTATGGGTTTAAACTTTGCTTAGCTTTGATTTGTGATAAGGAATGTGAGAAAAAATATTTTTGAGTGGAAAAAGTTGTGGATAAAAATTGATTGTGAGTTAAAGCAAAATGAGTTGGTTGTTGTTTCCTCTTTAAATATGAGAAAGTATTGTTTTTGCTTGTTTATAGGGGCCAATATGGATAGTGAAAAGAAATGCACTTTCTTGAGGCTATAAATTCATGAAAGCAAAAGAGAGGAAAGATGTTGAAATAATTTTAAGTGATGACTAAAAGGGGGCCAGTATGGTATGGGAAGAGAAATCTGTGCATTTGAGGCTATCAATTCCCTATGTTATTAGAAAAAAATGGAAAGCTTTCCATACATCATGACTTGAGTTGTGCAATGTTTTGATTTATAATGCTTGAGTTGGTAGATAACTCGACTTGTGTAATTCATATTATCTATGTTTTTACTTGAATGGTGAAATAATTTTCTTAGACTAAGCTGTAAACGTAATTAATTTGGCTTCAAAAGTTTTGTGATGTTCTATCAAACTCTTCAAAGTTTCAATTGTTTTCAAAGGATTTGATGAATGGCAAGAGTTTTATCGAAAGTTTGGAGGGAAGTTATAATCCTTGTTATGTTTCAAATTTTTGGAATGAATAAAAGTTGGTGTTTTCTTGATGATTTTCTTAACTTAGGTATTTTGGTTGAGGACAAGCAAAAGTTTAAGTGTAGGGGTATGTGATAGGGGATAAATTCATCATTATTTTCCTAGATATTTGAGGTTAATTTGAGATAATTTTGATGTAATAACTAGGCATATTCCTTCCTATTTGACATTTTGCTTGTGGAAGTGTTTTTGACAAATTTATGCTGAGTTGAGTTGATTTCGAGCAAAAAGTGCAAAATTTCGGATTGCACCTGGCACCAGGTCAGGCCACTGCACTAGGCGCTAGGTCCAATGTAGAAAAACTATGAAAATAGAGCAAATTTCAAAAGCAAAATAGTACACACCTGGCACTAGGTGGGTCAACTAGACCCGACAACAGGTCCGGTCTGGAACACGCGATTTTGTACACGAATTTGGTATCTTTGAAAGGATTTTGGTATTTTTCGAATCCTACTCGGCCAAGACTTCTCAAGAAATGAATTTTGGCATCAAATAAGCTTATTTAACCAAGAAAAACACAAGAGAAAATAGTAAGTCCAAGAATCAAAGTGACAAATCACTCCAAAAAGGAGAGATTCGCCATTCAAGGAGGACTATTCAAGAGAGTCTTCAATGGAGAAGAAGGTGGCTTGTCTAGGAGTTCTTTCTTTTGCCTTTGTTTTCTATTTCTTGAATAATGATGTATTCAATATTTTCATTGTAATTTGACATTATTTTGAAATTCATGGTTTTAGATCAATTTTGTTATTTGATCAATTTTTTATCATTCTTAGTATTTGATTACTTGTTATCATTGATTGTTGATGTGTTTTCTTCTAATTGACTTTGAAAACGATGTTAGAAGTTCATTGCATTGATTTCATATTTGCCAAAATTTAATGGACTTGGGAAACAAAATTAGGATTAAAGGACTACAGTGATTTAAGATTCGTTGATTGCACCTACAGCAAAGGGCCATTGGCTACTTTCTTGTTTATGAGGAATTGAGTTTAATGCATTTTTTAGTTATGTTGGTTCGATTGAAAAATCTACTAATTTAATCAAAAGATATTGATACCATAGATTGGGAAAGAGGGGAAGTCCATATAAGTGGCTTCATGACTTAGAAAACGATTGAATTTTACTTTATATTTCTTCATAGGTCTAAGATGACGATTAATTAAGATACTTGTTAAATGATTCATTATCATGTCTTCTAGGATAGTTGTCTAAATTGCATATTCCTATATCCTTGAGTTGTACATATTTCTTTATTTTCTCTTTATTTTATCTTATTAGTTTATTTGATCCGTTAAATAATGATTCAAAAGTGATTAGTGTGTACTTGTTCATTTGAGGATCGATACTCGTTAATTTTCTATACTATACTTGCGATGAGTATACTTGCTCATATGTATATTTTAGGATTATTGTTTTAATTAAAATTTGACTAAAGGATGGATTTAAACTTGGTGATTTTTATATGCTCAAAATTTATGTATCAATTATCAACACCTTTTTCTAAGCAAGCTAACAACAAGAATCATTTAGTTAACTTTGTAGCAAAATAAGTAATCATATCCCAAGACAAATAATTAATTGATCAAAAGTCTACATTAATAAAAGAAATCATGGATCACAAAAATAATGTCAAATTACAATGAAAACGTTAATAACATCATTATTCTAGAAATTAAAAAAAAGGTACAAGAAATAACTCATATACAAGCCCTACTTCTCCTTGAAAACCTTCTTGAAAAATGCCTCTTGATTGGTGAGTGATTGCCAACATTAATCCTTTGATTCACACCTTTCTCCTAAATCTTTCTTGTATTTATAAGCCTCATTGACACCAAAATTTAGGACTTGAGAAGTCTAGTCCGAGTAAAATTTAGAAAAATACCAAAATTCCTTAGAAGATTCCAAATTTGCATGAAAACAGAATCATATCAACTCTGGGTAGAATGGACCCGACACTTGCTCACTTCGACCAGCCTGGTGCTAGGTTGATTTTGGTTCTACACCTCATTTTCTTTTGTTTTGTTCTGCTCTTCCAGAGTAGACTTAGCACCGAGTTGGGTAGATTGACCTAGTACCAGGTCGCTACTGGAATTTCACACTTTCTGCTCGAAATATATCAAAAAAGAAGGAATATTCCTTGTTATTACATCAAAATTATCTCAAACTAGCCTCAAATAACTTAGAAATTAGTATGAATATCACCTGTATTACATTTTGCTACACTTAAACCTTTGCTTGTCCTCAAGAAAAACACTTAAGTTAAGAAGAAGAAGAAGAAAAAAGGAAACACAAGCTTTTATTGTTCCAAAATTTCGATCACAACAAGGCTCATAACCTCCCTTTAAACGTTAGATATAACTTTGCCATTCATTTAACCATTTGAATTAATTGCAAATTGAAGCATTTGACAAGACGTAACAAAATTCTTGAAGTCAAACTATTCAAGTTTATACTCTAGTCTAACAAGATTATTTCACCCTTCAAGCAAAAACGTAAGTGGCATGAGTTATACAAGTCAAGCTACCTACCAACTCAAGCATTGTAAACTCAAAAACCACACAACTGAAGTCATAATTTAAGGAAAACACTCCATCTTTTTTCTCCCGATTTTTTTAGTGACATAAGAATTTGATAGGCTCAAGTGAATGGATTTCTCTTCACGTAACGTATTGGCCCCCTTATAGTCATCACTCATAATTTCGAATCTGATATTGGTCATTTTTGAGAAAAAAAATTTGAAAATACAATAAAAAAGTAGGACGTGTGGCATTTTGTGATTGGTATCCTTGGAAATGTGTTGATAGGGGCTAAATTAGTCATGTTTTTCCTAGTTATTTGAGGCTCTTTTGTGATACATTCTGTTCGATAACTAGTTATATTCCTTTATATTTGAGATTTTACCCTTGGAAGGTATTTTGTTCATTATTTTAGATTTTAGGGGTAAAACAAAGCAAAAACATCGCAAAATAGAACTAAGTTAGCGCCGGCTAGGACAAAGGAACTGGAGTCGGCCATGTGCTGACGACACGAACTTCGAAGCGAAGAAAAATTGTTGAAACAGGACCGGAACAGAACTGAACCGGCACTGGTTGCATTCTGGACAACAGTGCATGGAAATCAAGGAAAAATCGGCGAACAACGGAAGAGACAGAACACAACATTCGCCGGCTCTAGTAGCCAAGACGGCGCTAGCTGTGCTTTGCGGAAAAGACGGAGCTTTGATTTTTGTATGCGGTTTTTGATAATCTGTGGAGTTTTAGTATCTTCCTACTTCTACTTGGCCAAGAGCATTACACCAACAAGTTTAGGCACTTCCTAAGCCTATAAATAGATGGAAAACACAAGAGAGAAGGGGAGAATTCATAGATCATCATAAAAAATTACTCAAAGCAAATAAGGAATTCTTCAATTCAAGGAGAGTTGTGCAAGAAGGTCCTTTGAGGAAAAAGAAGGAGGCTTGTCTATGAGTGCTTCTTTTACTTTGTTTTCTTTTTCTTGAACAATGATATATTAATTTTTTATTTTAATTTGACATTGTTTTAGATATTCATGATTTTTAGAGTTATTTGACATTTTGATTAATTGATTATTCTTCTTGGTATTTAATTACTTGGGTTGATTACAAGATTAATTGGTTATTTCTTTCCATTAACTTGCTTGGAAAAGGGTTTATGGTGGTTTCAATTCATTGATTTTATATTTGTTGTCTCTTAACTTGCTTGGAAAAGAGGTTAATTGTTAAGAACAAGGTAATTAAAGGTTAATTGATATCTAGCAGGAATGGATTCATTAGTTAATTTCATGTGTTAAGTTTGCTAGGAATGAAAATTTAATCAAGGAATGTGTTTAATGTATCTTTTAGATAAATTAGTTGAGACAGGAATGTGATGCCAATTTATCTAGAAGGTAGTGATTTCATGGATTGGAAAAGAAGTGAGTCTATATTAATCCTTCATGATGCCAAGAGAATGATTAGTTATAATAATGATTAGGAACTTTAAGATTATGTTTGTCAAAATAATGGTTTAAGTTACATAATTCTCCATCATTGACATGTATATATTTTTATTTTTATTTTCTTTTATTTTTTTCACTTTATTGAGTTGGTTAAACAATGAAAGAAAAAGGATTAATGTATACTTGTTCCTTGAGGATTGACACTCGTTTGAACCCTATACTATGTTAATGATGAGTACGCTTGCTTATATGTGTAATTTAGGGTTAACATTTTAATTTAACGTGATTGGGAATGTGCTTAGTTTTTGTATGATTTTTATACCCAAATCCAGACACATCATGTGTCAACCTATGAGAGGTTGCATGAAGAATTTATGCATGATGCATGGAATTAAAGAATTACAAAATAAATAGAAGAATAATGTGTATTTTTATGATTGGAACACATCATTGGTGGGCCATTTAATTAAGGTATTGGGAAATGTGATTTGCCAATACTTGGACCATGAGAAGGTGGTTGAATGGCTAAAAATTAACCAAAAAACTAGCAGCTTCAATAGAGAAAAGAAGAGAAATTTTTGAGGAAGGAAATTAAGTGGTTGGTATTTAAGTTTTCCATTGGAACACACCTATGTTTTAACCACCATATACTTAATAGAATTAATATTTTCTTAGCTAAATATCTAATGAGAATGGTGGTGGGAAGGCTGTTATATAGCCAGAAAAATTTAGCATCCTCAAGGGGAGAGAAATAAAGGAAAACAAATCAAAATAAAATATCAAAAAGAAAGAAAAAGATAG
Organism: Voacanga thouarsii; assembly: GCA_026120185.1. Lineage (NCBI taxonomy): Eukaryota > Viridiplantae > Streptophyta > Magnoliopsida > Gentianales > Apocynaceae > Voacanga > Voacanga thouarsii. The sequence goes on from JANUWF010002002.1 coordinate 1,107,371, forward strand.
CTAGTGTGTGTTCTTAGTGTAGTGTGTGAGTTCTTGAAAGGTTCTTGGAGCAAAGCACACCAGAGAGCTCTAAATACAACAAAAAACCCTACCTTACTTGAATTGAAGTTGTTGTTGGGTGAATGGTGATCATTATGATATCAATTTTAACATGTATGATTTTCATGTCTTGATTTTAGATCAAAAGCTAGGGTTTATAAACTTTGTTGATGAACGTTTTATGTGTCTATGTGTGTCGGATGCCTAGAAGACTTATGGATATATCTTTATGTGAGTAAGAACTGAATATTCATAGTAGTTTGAAGGATTTCTTTTGGTTGATGATCTGATGATCAAAGTAGAATGAAAATGGAAGTTACTTGATATGAAGTTTTGGGGTGGCTTTTCTTGGTGTTATGGTGTTTTAGTGACTTTTCTTGTGACAAAAGGAGGAAAAACCCAACTACCTACACTCTTTCAAACCCTTGAAGAACAAAGCCTCAAACACCCTCAAGATGAGTAGAAAGTTCTACTATATTCTCACCCTAATATCCTTGAAGCAACAAAGGCAAGCAAGAACAAATAGAATAGAGAAAATAGGCACCCAACTATTGAATTTCAAACAAACCTTAGAAGAACAAAGCAACTAAGACCCATTCAAAGAAAACAACATTGGATTATCCAAAAGATTTATAAACTCTTACAAAAGGAGGACTAACCCTTAAGCTTGGTCTTGAACAAGATGAACAAGGAGGCTTGGCCTCTTAAGATTCTCTCTCAGTCTAATTTCAAAATATTGTGTGTTGTGTTTTCAAATGACTAAGGTTCTATTTATACTATCATAACCCTAGCTAAGTAAACCCTGATGTTCTATTACAGTTTTTGGATCATAATAAGTCTTTACAAGAAATTAAAAATGAAGAAAGTCGGAGAAAAGTATTAAAAAGCGGGGCTGTCGGCTGGTGCCCAGAGTGCAGCCGGCGCCGGATTGGACATCACAGCTGGCGCCGACTGTGTTCTATCTTCAGTGGTTGAATTGCTCGAACACAACCATTGTGGACAGAATGGAGCCGGTGCCGGTTTGGCTGCTTGGAGCCTGCTGTCCTTTGAAGGCCTTCTTTTTGGTCTAGTTTCGTCCATCTTTGTCGTCTGCCCTTGTCTTTGCATGGTCACACCTCCCCTTCCTGTATCATGAATTTCATGATGAAACGGAGTCTCATCATATCCCCCTCCTTGAAAAGGATTCGTCTCCGAATCTTTACCTTCTTCTTCATGGAGTGCCTTCACCACTGCCACCTTCTTAGCTCTATCAAGGATCATCCGTTCACCTATAGGCAAGGGAATCAATTCAAAAGAAGTTAAGGGACTAAAACCATTCATAATTTCAAAAGGGGAATAAAGAGTGGTAGAGTGAAAAGCCCTTTTGCAAATAAACTCAAATTGTGGCCAGCATTCCTCCCATTTGGTCAAGTTTTCCTTCATTATGGCCCGCAAGAGTTGGGTAAGTGTTTGGTTGACCTCTTCTTTTGGAACAACAACTTCAAATACTTGAGGCATAGCTGCAATGGTATTAGGCAAAGACAATGAGAAATCATTAGGAGAAATATAAGAACAATTGCATAAAAGAAGAATATCCGGATCCTTGGCTTTTTTAGCCTCTATGACCTCACTTTCTTTTTCAAAGAAATTCACTCTTCATTTACCTCCCCTCTCTTGACCTTGCTCACTCATACCAAATACTTTTTCTTGCCTCTCTTTTTCTCTCCTCTCAATTTCTTGTTTTGGATTAACATCCTGCGCTCCATTCTTCTTTTCTTGCTCCTTCATGATTCTTTGATCTTTGTTCACCTCACTAGGGACTTGGGTAATGGTGGTAGGGGTTAGCCAATCTTGGATGGCTTTCACATGTCCTTCTTCAACCTCAATCCCTTTGGCACTCACATCATACCCAAGGAATGTAATCCTCTCCAAACTAAGAGAGCATTTCTCAAGTGTATTCCCATCTCTTCTACCCACTCTTTCTCCTCCACTAGATTTGATGTCATTTTGTGAAGTTGAACTGGATTCCTCTTTCTTACTAGTCTCACTCATTTTCATTTGCTTTTGCACCACCTCTAGCCAACTTCTCTTTCTCTCCTCTTGTGGATGCGAGCTTTCTTTCACTTCATGAGTACTTGAAGCACTTTGGGAACCTTCATCTATAGCACGTATTTGTTCATTCTTTATCTTAATTTTTCAATTCTTTGGCCCTTCAACAAATTCCATACTCTTTTGCTCAACTTCTTCTTGCACATTCTCCTCTAACATTTCTAATGGGTTTGACTCATCCACTAGAAAGAATAAAATGTTATAATATTCCTTAGTCACCCTATTTGTTGAACTCAATGGATCTACGTCTTCTTTTTCATCATTACTAAGCTCCTCATCAAGCTCATCAACATTTTCCTTAACTACTTCATGCACTACTTCTTCATTTTGATTGAGCATTTCTTGGTCTTTGGCTTCCCTTTCTAGCTTCTCCTCCTTTTCAAAGCCACGTAATTCATTTTGTTCAACCCTCTCAATTGTTTATTCACTTCTTGTCCTTCTTGGGTCCTCAACATCTACAACATTTTTTTTGGCCACTTTGGCCTCAAATCTAGCTTTTTGCTTCTCAATTTGTCTATCCCCTTTGCAAATGTGCACCCCATAAAATCTTTCATATGCCCATTTATTTGGACAGTCAAACATTATGTGCCTTGTACTACAACAAATCTCATAAGTTAATCCTCTACTACTCCTTTTTTGTACTATGCTTATAGAAGCTTGGGATTCTCCCATTTTTCCTTGCAACTCTTCCTTCCCATTTAGTTGTTGTAGCAAACTTGGACAACTTCTGCACTCATGCTCCCTCTCCTCATTATTTTCTTCTCTCCTACCTCCTCTATAGCCCCTTCCTCTATGTTGTTCCCTAAAAGCCTCAACATGATCCCCCCTCATACTACTCATCAACTCCCTTAAATTCTCTCTCTAGCCCCCTCACATTGATTCCTCCGTTCCTTCCTTGGCCTTTTCCTCGTCCTCCTCTCAAGCCATGTCTTCCTCCTCTCATAGGAGCTTTTTGGAAACACCCAATAGAGTGTTCATCCCATTCTTCCCCTTGTTGGGCATGTAACGGAGGAGTGTAGGCATCACCATCCCTCATCCTTGGACTAGACACTTCGTACCGCTGTTGACCTCTCCTTTGTGCAATGGTAGAAGACTGTCCAAGATGGTTTATTAACTCTCTTGTCAAGTTTTGGAACTCGCTTTGCATTGTCCTCATCATCGCTTGCATATCTTCACGTAGTCCCCTAGCATCAAATTATTCTTCTTGAGGTCTACTAGGTCCACTTGGGTTAGGCCTAGAGATCTCTTGTTCATGGGCCATAGTGATGGAATATTAACTTACACCTGCAAAATAAAGAGATTAGAAGAAAAATAGATCCTCACTCACTTCCTTGCGAGTTGGCTCTCAAGATTGATCACTCCACGTTCGTGTTTACTCTCTTAGGTTTTTTTTTTTTTTTTTATAATAGGCTCTCCCTCTTGCCTTTTTTTCAACACTCAAGCCTTCTTGTTCAATCCCAATTCTCTCCAATAGCTGAAGAGTTAGTCCAGCTAAGTGAATCACACAAATCAAAAGGAAGTTCCAAATAGTGGGTCTTAGGGAAATTTCAACAAACACTTGTTGGGCACCTCCAAGCAATCAAGTTTTAAGCCAAGAATTTCAAGAAAATGGACTCAATCAACTTAAGAGCAAGCACTAGATGCAAAAGAACACTTCAAAGCAAGAAACAAACAAGAATAATCGAGAACAAAGAAAACAAGAACAACTAAAACTAGGATGATGAAGAACAAGATGATCACAAAAGTGCAATAGAAAATTTAAGTTCAATGGACATGGAATTCAATAATTTAGTGATATACTAAGCCATAAAATCCCAAGGAATAAAATTCAAGAATAAAAGTTCCCAATTATAGCCAAAAACACTCTCATGGAATAATTGTCAAACACCTTGGCTGCAACCTCGTCACTCAAGAGCAACCAGAATTTTCACCCATATTCAAGCCAAATTTCAACACAATCATAAGACAAATTTGTTCCCAAGGATTATAATAACATCAAGGAGAAATTTCCCAACAGAAAAATCAAGACACAACAAAAATTTCAAGACCTTTTTGGAGCAATTTTCTGAGTTACGGGATTTTCTTTTTTTCTCTTTTCTTCACTTTGTAGGGCTCTTTTTTCTTGTTTTCAAGCTTTGATGGGAATCAAGCTTTTCCTTGCTCTGATACCAAACTCTTTGATACGAATTTTTGGGGTGGCTTTTCTTAGTGTTGTGGTGTTTTAGTGGCTATGTGTTCAGTTCAAACAAAGGGACCAAAAAACAAGGACTTTTCTTATGACAAAAGAAGGAAGTAACCCAACTACCTACACTCTTTCAAACCATTGTAGAACAAAGCCTTAAAGACCCTCAAGATGAGTAGAAAGTTCTACTATATTCTCACCCTAATATCCTTGAAGCAACAAAGGCAAGCAAGAACAAATAGAATAGAGAAAATAGGCACCCAACTATTGAATTTCAAACAAACCTTAGAAGAACAAAACAACTAAGACCCATTCAAAGAAAATAACATTGGAGTATCTAAAAGATTTATAGACTCTTACAAAAGGAGGACTAACCCTTAAGCTTGGTCTTGAACAAGATGAACAAGGAGGCTTGGCCTCTCAAGATTCTCTCTCAATCTGATTTCAAAATGTTGTGTGTTGTGTTTTCAAATGACTAAGGTTCTATTTATACTATCATAACCCTAGCTAAGTAAACCCTGATGTTCTATTACAGTTTTTGGGTCATAATAAGTCTTTACAAGCCATTAAAAATGAAGAAAGCCGGAGAAAAGTATTAAAAAGCGGGGCTGTCGGTGGGTGCCCAGAGTGCAGCCAACGCCGGATTGGACATCATAGCCAGCGCCAGCTGTGTTCTGTCTTCGGCGGTTGAATTGCCCGAACATAGCCATTATGGACAGTATGGAGTCGGTGCCGGTTTGGCTGCTTGGAGCCGGCGCCGACTGTCCTTTGGAAGCCTCCTTTTTGGTCTAGCTTCGTCCATCTTCGTCGCCGGCCCTTGTCTTTGCATGGTCACACCTCCCCCTCCTTTATCTTGAACTTCATGATAAAGCGAAGTCTCATCATTACTTTGTTGGAAAAATGAATCATACTAGCTTTTGATTAGAAGAAGTGAATTTGTGTTGAATAAGCATGAATATTTGAGCTATTGGAATCTAAAAACTATAGAATCAAAGATGATTTGAAGAAAAACTAAATGAATTAATGTTCTCAAGGTGTTAAAGGCTAAAGAAAATCAAAGAATAGCATGAATAGTAGAATTGGAGCAAAACTACTGAGGTTGTGTTTTGCCCAGTATTGTGTCATGGGAACAAGAACTAAGAAAAGAGCTTACAAAGAATTAAATTTGAGAGCCTTACGGTCTTTTTAGTATATCATAGAGCCAAATTGGAGTTGTGGATTGAATGTTATGTGTGAAACAAAATTGTGTGTCAAAACAGTAAAATTTCAGGATTTTGCTTGGGAAGTGAATGAACCTAAGAAAGAATACTTGTGTGATTTTGGATGAAATGAATGAGAAATATGGAATGAAACCCTTGTGAATGAAAGGATGAAGGATATGAAAAAAGTAAAACGAAAGAATTGAACAAACGAGGAAAAAAACGACATGAACAAAAGTTGAACGTTTTCCTTAACCGTCGGCTAAACATTGGTTAGACGTCGGTGAACCGTCGGGCATGTCGGCTACTCGTTGGGCACGTCAGCTGGACATCGGCTAACTATCGGCTACTTTCCGACCAAACACGATTTAACCTAAAAACAATGTTTGGTTTAGGTTTATCAGTAAACATCTAATGGTACATTGGAAACGATGGAATTGGTGGTCGAACGGCCGCAAACGGAAGAAGTTAATTAGGATGCGAGTTGAGTCCTTTTTATTTCTAAAACCTTTTGAAAGCTAGTGTACTTCACTTTTTCATGAAATGTTTTGTTTTATATCGTTTTGAAAATCCCTGGATATATTTAAGGTTTATCTAGACAAGATTTATTCTTATGCCACTTTAGGCTCGAATGAACTTCATAATTGGCTTGGAAACCTTAATGGATGATTAAAGCATGAATTTTGTGAATTTTGTTATTTTGGATTAAATGCTTGGGATTTTCAAAAAATGGTAATTCTTGGAATCGGGTATTGACAAATTGACTAGAACGCCCTTATTGGAACATTTTATGGAAATATGTTTGGGAAGTTTGAATTTAATCCTTTTTTAGGATTAGAATTCTGGATATCTTGAAATGAGTTCCTTTTGGGATCGAATATTTGGAAAATGATTCAAATATTCTTATTGGAATGTTTTATAAAAACCTTTGGATCGGGTATTCGGTAAATAGCCGAAATTTCCTTATTGGAACTCCTGTGAACACTTTTCAATTCAAGTAAGGGTAAAATGACTCAAATACCCTTGAAAAGTCTTTTGGAATCGGGTATGGATAAATTGACCTATATACCTTTGGAAATAACTTTTGTGATCAAGAACTGAAATGATCATATGCTTTTCTGCTATAGTTAATGCTTTCCTAATATATTATGAGATAAATATTACACTTGAGTTTGAAAGCATTAACAAGTACTTAATTTCTGGAAAATCTTGAATATGAAATATCTCATATGATCTATTCAATTCCCAAATCCCTATTTTGGCAAAGTGTTTTTTTCCTAATATGGGAAATGGTTTTCTGATGTGCTCAAGTGAGAGCCTTCTATATGGATTTTGAAACACGATGAACAATATGAATCCTGAATTCTTGATTTCTTGAACTTATCAATCCTTGAATCCAATACGTGGCTAACCTGAATACTTGGCATAAGCACTAACTTGAATACTTAATGTAAGCACTAACTTGAATACCTAGTGTATGCACTAACTTGAATACGTTACTAAACACTAATTCAAATACTTGGTGTATGCACTAACTCGAAAACATGGTGTAAGCACTAACTTGAATACTTGGCGTAAGCACTAACTTGAGTACTTGGCGTATGCACTAGCTTGAATACTTGGCGTATGCACTAATTTAAAAACTTGGTGTATGCACTAACTTGAATACTTGGCATATGCACAAACTTAAATACTTAGCGTAAGCACTAACTTGATTGTTGGTAGTACACTATAGTGTACTTACCCTTCTAGTGACTCACGGTTGAGTGTTATACGTTGTGGTCTAAGCACAATGATATGTGGCACCAAAGGCTAAGCCTTGTGAGCTTTGTATACATGCTGACCTTTTGTTGAGAAAAGTGCCTATGATTTGGAAATTGTGGTAATGGTTTGAAATTGAAATATAGTTTTTTAAAAATGATTGAGTTCTGAATAAATGCTTCTCCAAAGAGTTTAAGAATTACTTCCAGTAGGAAAATGATATGCTTTTCCACAAAGTTTTTATGTGTCCTAATTCTTTCATAAAACATTGGCACACACGAAACTCATTGAGCATTACGCTAACACGTGTGTTATCTCTTTTGAAAAAAATCAGGATTAGAGGTGTAGCGAAAGTGCGATGGACTCCTAAAGGCCCATGCTACATCTTGGACTTGTTATACTTGTGAGCTTATGTATCAGAACCCAAATTCTTATACTTTTCTATGTTAGAAAAAAATTTTCGTTGCCTTTTGACTAAAGTTTGTTATAAAGACCCCTTATCTGAGCAATCAGACGAGGTGGCATTCCACAAAGTTATAGCCCATTACGTTATGGAAATATAGGGTATTACAACGATGATATACAAAGATAGGATAAAGAAAGGAAGAAAAACCTACTCAAGATCACTCCCGAATACATAATTAACATAATTCTCAACCTACCCGAATCACAACACCTACTCAACTCATTCACCATCTCAATATACCACTAAACACCTCACCAATGCAACACAAACTCTCCCAATATTACCTACAAGAAGATAGCCATTGTCCAATCCCCAAACACAATATCAATACCCATAATCAACGTAGCAATGCTATCTATGTCATAATATAAAACTTATGAGCACAATGTTAATTTAAGCATATAAATAAATTAGCACAACAATTATCCCTTCTCATATGAAGAATGACCCTTTATAGGCTCAATATTATACACGTGAGAAGCATGCTCAATAGCTATCGAAAAGATGTAAGACATGAATTACATCAATAAAATAAGATTATTCATCATATACCCATTATATTTAATCTTTAAAAAATGCAAAATTTCCATCCAATCCAACAAACCAAGAAAAATGAGAATTTTTGGACCATAATGCACATGAAAAATATCCAATAATCAATATGAAAATTTGAACAGTAAAAAGTGCAAAAAAATCATACCACAATAATCCCTAATGTATGGGCAATGATTTTTTGCATATAGTTTGAAACAATTGTGCCCTGGATGGAATGATTGAAACATGAGATTCATGAAGGAAAAATTAGATTTTTCTTAATTTTAATCCAAAACTTCAAGAATAAAAAATTATTTTGTGTTTGGAATGTGTTTTAGAGGGGTTGAAAATGATCCGGTAGTGTTTTGAATTAAGACCCAGTGATAGGTGGAGAGGAAAAGTGAAAGAGATGAAGAGATGATTTGAAAAATGGCCAAAATTGGCCGTTAAAAGCTTGGTCAGGGTGCTGGGCCTAGTGCTAGGTCTAGTCTGTCGTGTGTGTGATTTTTTGCAATGCTAAGCCGGCACCTGGGCAAAACTTCTTGCTTGACGCTAGGTCAACTCTGTCCGACCAAGAGTTTTTTTTCAATTTAATTGAATTAATTACTAAAAATGACAATAATGAAAACTACAAAATCACGAAGAAAATTTATTTAAAAATTAAACGGACAAAAAAAAATGATTGAAACCATACAAAAATTAAAAAGATGTACCAAAACCAAATCAATGAAAATCATCTTTTTTCATGGTCTTGATCACGTGGATTTGTCTCAGTATTCCATGGAAGAGATCCCGTTTGATGGCATCCAAAGGGTTTGGCTAATTGTTCAATTTGATTTTCGAGATTGTGCATGGATGCCTCTAAATTCCTCGTGGTTGCATCCACTCCTTGAAACCCTGCTTCCGTGGTACTTACCATTTGGTTAACTAAGTCTTCCAACAATGGCTTAGGCAGTGATGCATTGTAAGGCAAGGGGGATTGAGTCCTTTAATTTTCTCCAAAGTTAGAAGAAGTCTTCCTAGGTTGGGTTTGATTGTTCTATGAACAATTGGGATCGTTACTCCTACTAGGATTGTAAGTTCCACTATAAGGATTGTTACTTTGTCATCTATTGCCCACAAACACAACTTGTTCTAAGGACTCTTAGGGTGACCCCATACTTTGGTGCTTATGATTTGGATGCCCTTCTCCACAAAAATCACAACTAATATTCATTACCAGTCCTCGGGAAGGAGACATCACCATTTGCTCTATCTTTTATGTCAGCACATCAACCTTAGCCTCCAAAGCTGCCATTGTATCCACCTTGTCCACTCCATGAACACGAGCTTTTGATCTTAAACTATCCCATGCCTAGCTATTTGTTGCAAGATTTTCAATCAGATTAAACACCTCCTCTGGGGTCTTAAAATTAATGGAACCTCCAGTAGATGCATCAACAAATTGCCTTGTAGCAAAGCTTAAGCCATTGTGAAAGATATGCATTTGCATACCTAGCTCAAACCCGTGATGAGTACACTTCCTAAGCACCTCCTGGAACCTTTACTAACACTCATAGAGATTTTCAGAGTCTAACTATTGGAAGCCGAATATGTTTGTCCTAATCTTATATGTTCTAGTTGGGGAAAAATATTTTGCTAAAACTTTTTCAGTTAAAACATTCCAAGTAGTGATGGATCTGGTTGGCAAAGAGATTAACCAAGATTTAGCTCTCTTTCTCAAGGAAAAGGGAAAAGCATTAGTTTGATGGCATCTTTAGAAATCGAATTGATCTTAAACGTGTCACATATTTCTAAAAAACTCGCAAAGTGGGTATTAAGATCTTCCACAGGTAGACCATCCAATTGGACAATGTTTTGAATCATCTAGATAGTGTTGGGCTTAATCTCAAAGTTATTAGTCTCTATCTTGGGTCTTGTAATACTTGAGCATGTACCTGAAATTGCGGGGTTAACAAAATCATCTGTAATCCTCCTGTTATGTCCACCATTACCACCATTGTTTGGTTGGTTAACCTTCATATCGTCTCTCACCCTTTGTCAAACCACCTCCAAATCTTTGTTAAGGTCCTTTCAACCTCAAGATCAAGATCTACTATTTTGTCTTTAGATCGTCGAGTCATACACTAAGGGATAGATCTAGAGAGAACAAAAGATAGTGAGATTATACAATTTACAAGTTAATTAATTACTACACACTTATTAATTGGTTTAGCCAAATTACAACAGTAGGGAATTAAAATAGAATTGTACAAGCAATAAAAATATGGCACCCATTCAGACAAGGAACATATATGCTTATTTACATATAGCAATATAGAAATATATACATATAAACATTGTTAAATCAATGAAATTCTAGCTTTTATGATATTGTTCTCTGGCAACAACGTTAAAAACTTGATGTGTAAATTTTGTATGTATAAAAATCATTCTAATTTAAATCAATCCCTAACAAAGTTTTAATTAAAACATTAATCCTTACACATACGAGCAAGTATACTCATCGTAAGCATAGTATAGGGAATTAACGAGTATCGACTCTCAAAGGAATAAGTACACGCTAATTACTTTCCATTCATTGTTGAACAACCTAATAATATGATAAAATGATAAAAAGAAAAATACATACAACTCAAGGATTTAAAATATACAATTTAGACAAATACTTTTGAAAACAAGATAATGAATTACATAGCAAATATCACAATTAATTATTACCTTGGTCTTATGAAGGATTTAAAATAGACCCATTACGTTTTCAATTCATGGAATCACTATCTTTTAGTTAAATTAGTGAATATATTTTACCTCAACCAATTTACCCAAAAGATACATTAAAATCAGCCCTCATATAAACCCCGATATTTTAGGTGATTTAAAACATGAAACTAGTCATAGAAACCATATTCTAGAAATCGTTAACTAACTTTTTATTACCCAACTTCTTAACAATTGACCCTATTTTCAAGTATTAACAGTTAACAAATTTGAAATTAATTAGTTGAAGCCATTATCAACCACTTTTTTCAAGCAAACTAACAACAAGAATCAATTAATCAACTTCGTAGCAAAAATAAGTAATCAAATCCCAAGATAAATAATTAATTGGTCAAAAGCATAAATTAATTCAAGAAATCATGAATCCCAAAAACAATGTCAAATAACAATGAAAACATAAATTACATCATTATTATAGAAAAAAGAAAACAAAGGTAAAAGAAATAACTTATAGACAAACCCTTCTTCTTGTCCTTCAAAACTTCTTGAATAATGTCCCTTAATTGGTTAATCTCCTCTTTTTGTGAGTGACTGTCAACTCTAATCCTTGAATTCACACATTTCTCTTATGTTTTTCTTGTATTTATAAGCCTCATTGACACCAAAATTCATGGCTTGAGAAGTCAAGTCTGAGTAGAATTTGGAAAATACCAAAATCCATTACAAATTACCAAATTTGCACAAAAATAGAATCATACTGATTCCAGGTAGAATGGACCCGGCGCCTGGTCACTTCGACCAGCCTAGCGCCAGGTTCCTTGTGGTTCCCTACCTAAATTTTTTCTATTTTGTTCTGCTCTTCCAGAGTAGACCTGGCATTGGGTGGGGTAGCTTGACCTAGCACCAGGTGGCTATTGGAATGTCACACTTTCTACTCAAAATCTTCTAATTTCTGCACAAATTCATCAAGAACACTTTTCACAAGCAAAATATGAAATGGGAAGGCATATGCCTAGTTATTACATCAAAAGTATCTCAAATTAGCCTTAAATAACTAGGAAATTTGTGTTGAATTTTTCCCCTATCAGTCACCATGAATGGTCTAGGCCTCCTATATCGTAGCTTGTCGAGAAATAACCTTAGTCCTAAATTGAACAGTAGCAGTTGATCGCCCTTTTTAAATTTACGACTGGGTTCGGTGTGCTTGTCATGCCACTTCATATTCTCCTTGTAGATTCTTGAATTCGTATAAGCCATGTTCCTCCATTCTTAGAGCTCATTTAATTTCAGAAGTCTTTTTGTCCCTACAAATTCAAGATCAGAGATAACTAACTTAATGGATAAGAAATCTTTATGCTCCACTTTCGCATGTAGATAACACGATTTCCCAAAGACCAACCTATACGGGGTTGTTACTATTGGTGTCTTGTATGCTATACAATATGCTCAAATAATATTATCTAATTTTACAATCTAATTTTTCCAGTATGATTCACCATATTTTCCAAGATTTTTTTTGACTCTCTATTAACTTTCTAAACTTAGCAACTGGTTTGGGAGTGATATGGGGTAGCAAGCTTGTTAGTAACACCTAATCAATTTAGCACTCTCTCTAACTGGTTTTTATAAAAATGTGTTCCCCTATCACTTCAGCATTCTAGACACACTGAAATAGGTAAATAGTTCTTTTAGAAACTTCACCACTGCTCGAGAATCATTTATAGGTAATATATGTACCTCTACCACTTAGATACATACTCAACAGCTAAAAAGTATACTTATTACCAAAAAAACATGGACCAGGTCCTATACAATCAATTCCCTAACGATCAAAAAGCTCTGAAAAATAGAAAGGGGCATCTTATGAGCTTTAGAAATATTATGTGTCCATTGGCACCTATCATAATTTGTCATAAGCCTATGCGCATGCTTAAAAATTAAGTGCAAATAGAATCCAGAGTCAAGAACATTCTTTGTTGTCCCTTTTTCTTGATAATGCCCCCAACTGGTCCTTTGTAATAGTGTTAGAGACAATCCCAAGAATATATCTTCGAATGACATAATCTGCACAAAAATGAAACAAGAAATGGTCTTCCCAAAAGTAAAACCTCTCATCTAAAAGGAATTTCCTCCTTTATTGTGAGGTAACTCCCTTTGGAAAAATACCTGCTGTTGGAAAATTACCATAGTCTACAAACCAAAGAGAACCGAAATCTTGACATTCAATCAAAAGTTGCTCATCCGAAAGACATCATTAATCTCTTCTTCTTTCACTATTTCAAGAGTATGATTTTCTAGCCTTAATTGGTGGTTTGCAACTAAATTCTCAACTCTCTTTTTATCCTTGTTTTCCAAATCAAACTCCTATAATAATAACACCCATTTTATCAATCTAGGCTAAGAGCTCGTTTAGCAAGAAGATATTTCAGTGTAGAATGATCAGCGCAATCCACAACTTTAGATAAGATAAGGTAAGGACGAATGATAGGGGCTAAAGTCACCATTATTTTCCTATTTATTTGAGGTTGTTTTGAGATACAATTGTCATAATAACTAGGCATATTCCTTTCAATTTGACATTTTGCTTGTACAAAGTGTTTTAGGAAATTTGTGCAGATTTGAGTTAAATTCAAGCAAAATTGGAGATTTTCCAGAACAAACCTAGAGCCAGCCCCAACTAAGGGACCAGGCACCGGGTTTATTCTGGTCAAGCAGAGGAAATCGAGCCAATTTTAGGAAGAAAAATAGAACAAAACTAGCGCCAAGTCTGGCAAGTGGACCAGGCACCGGGTCCATTCTATTCGGCCAGTAAAAAATAAAGCAAAAACTAGAGGAAGAACATATTACAACTGGCGCCAAATAGGTCGATTGGACTCGGCGCTAGGACTATTCTGGAAGGTGAATATTCTGTGCACAAATTTTGAAATTTTCCAATGATTTTGGCATTTTCTGAATCCCACTCAACCAATACTTCTCAAACTATGAATTTAGCATCCAAGAGGCCTATAAAAGAAAGAGAAAACACAAGAAATAGAGATGTAAAGGTGGATCCAAAAGCTAAAATTCTCAATCACTCATTGAAGAATGAATTCACCAAATAAAAGAGGGTTGTTCAAAAGAGTCTTCAAGGGTGAAGAAAGAGGCTTGTCTATGAGTGATTTCTTTTATCTTTATTTTCTTGTTCTTAAACAATATTGTATTCAATATTTTTATTGTAATTTAACATTATTTTGGATTCATATTTTTGTGTTAATTTAGTTATTTGATCAATCCTTTCTCATTTTTGGTACTTGATTACTTGTTATCATTAGTTATTTGGTGCTAGTTCTTCTAATTGACTTGGAAAAATGATGTTAGGAGTTTTATTAGATTGATTTCGTATTTGTTATATCTTAATGGACTTGGATGACGAAGTTAAGATTATAGGACTAAGTGATCAAAGATTAGTTGATTTCACCCTGGATAAAGGGTTATTAGCTAATTTCGTGTTTATATGGAATTGAGCCTAATGCATGTGTTGGTTATGTTAGCTTGATTGGAAAATCTGTTAATATGAATCAAAAGATAGTAATTCCATGGATTGGAAAACGAAGTGGAATTTATCTAAGTAGTTTCATTACTTCAGAAATGATTGAATTTTATTTTATATTCTTTCATGATGCCAAGATGATAATTGGTTAAGAGAATTACTAGTTAGTTCATTATTATGTTTCTAGGATAATTGTTTAAATTTCATATTCCTATATTCTTGAGTTGTATATATTTATTTATTTGTTGTGTTATTATTTTCTCACTTTATATAGGCCGGTTAAATAATGAATGAGAAGTGATTAGTGTGTACTTGTTCTTTTGAGGATCGATACTCGTTAATTCTCTACACTATACTTGCGATAAATATACTTGCTCGTATGTGTATTTTGGGATTAATGTTTTGATTAAAATTTGACTAAGGGATGGATTTAAAGTTGATGGTTTTTATATGCCCAAAATTTACGCATCAAGTTTTTGGCACCGTTGCTGAGGAACAAGTATAATGAAAGCTTAGATTTTATTAATTTGACCATGCTTATGTGTTAATATGTTAATATGTAGATATGTGAATATGTATATATGTTCCTTGTATGAATTGGTGCCATATATTTGGTTCCTTATTGATTTAACCATATTTTATTTTCTTGTATACTTGTATTTTTAATGTATCTATATGTTGTAATTGCTTGTAACAAAATTTGTGAACATGTACCTTAACTAATTATCTTGATTTTGTATTATAATGTGTACATATGATACTAACAAGTTACATTATGTAGGTAAGATGGCTAATTAGAGCATGGGACGACATCCTAACATGTCTCAAGGGATGACCTCTCGACCATCCGACTCCATTACTCTAGAAGGGGTGTTAGGAAAATTTGCCACCCATGTAACCAAATCTTTTCATGAGATAGATGACACATTAGTAAAATTTGAGGACATGATTACAAATATGGAAATGCAACTTTGGTTTTTGACAAATTTAGTGATAGAGTCGCCATTAGGGGTAGAAACACAACATGATTCAGCTGCTATTACATTAAAAAAGTGGTAAGGAGCTACCCAATTCTCGCACAAAACCGGGCCCATCTAAAGAAGATGGGTCGGAACCAACCACTCTTGTTGAATTTTTTGAAAAACGGACTAAAAACCCAAATTTTCAGCCATCGGCACCTTACCCCACTCGCACACACAAAGCAAGAAAAAATGCACAATTTGACAAGCTTTTAGAAATATTCAAACAACTGCACATAAACATTCCACTTAGTGAGGCCTTGATACATATCCCCAAATATGAAAAATTCCTCAAAAGTCTGCTTGTTAACAAAAAGAGGTTGGAGGAATTATCCACTGTGGTTTTAAATGAAGAGCTCTCAGCTATCCTGCAAGATCAAAGGACTTTTCTACGAAAAGAAAATGATCCAAGGAATTTCTCTATTCTTTATCTTGTTGGTACTCATACATTTTGCAATGCATTAGTAGAATTAGGTGCTAGCATTAATCTTTTCCAATATAAAATGTTAAAAAAGCTAGGCCTAGGTGAACCTAAGCTCACTAGTATGAGTATTCAACTTGCCGATAGACCTATTAAATATCCTAGGGGAATGGTGAAAGATGTATTAGTTAAGGTGGATAGATTCATATTTCCTATGAATTTTGTTATTATTGATATGGACAAAGATTCTAAAGTTCATTTAACCCTAGGTTAACCTTTTCTAGCAACTACCAAAGCATTAATTGATGTTCATGGAGGAAAATTGACACTTAGGGTTGGGGATGAAGAAGTCATTATCAAAATCTATAAAAGCATGCAACATCCTATTTTTTACGATGATTCTTGTTTAAGGATTGATATTCTTGATAAACCTATCTTTGACTTTATGTAAGAATCATTTGTCCAATGTTATCTGGAACAATCCATTGCATATGTGGAGGATGCAAATGAAGGCCATAAGTTGGTAAATTTTTTGGAGATTGAAAAAGGTAGTTTGGGAAGGATGAAGTTATCTGTTGAGGAACCACTAGAATTGGACATGAAAGACCTTCCCGAGCACTTAGAATATGCATTTTTTGCAGAAGGTGAGAAATTGCCTGTGATCATAGCAAAAGACCTTACTTGTGATCAAAAGACCAAATTGGTAAGTCTATTAGGAAAATATAAAGGAGTCATTGCATAGAAAATCACTGATATTAAGGGAATTAACCATTTCTTTTTTACTCACAAAATTTTGTTGGAAGAAGGAGCCAGCCCCATAGTACAACCCCAACATAAGTTGAACCCAAATATGAGTGATGTGGTAAAAAGTGAGGTGATTAAACTCTTAGATTCCGAAATAATTTACTCTATTTCTGATAGTATGTAGGTTAGTCCAACATAAGTGGTACTAAAGAATGGAGGAATGAATGTGAGCCCTAATGAAAAAAAATGAGTTGATCCCAATGAGATTGGTAACTGGTTGGAGGGTTTGTATTGATTATAGGAAATTGAATTGTGCAACTAGGAAGGACTATTTTCCTCTCCCTTTTATTGACCAGATGTTAGAAAGGTTAGTCGAACATAAGTTTTACGATTTTTTAGATAGTTTTTCTGGATACTTTCAAATTCCCATAGCACTGGAGGATCTTGAGAAAACAACATTTACACACCCTTTTGGTACTTTTGCCTATCGACGTATGTCTTTTGGTCTTTGCAATGGTCCCGGAACATTTCAAAGATATATGATGGCTATATTTTGAAAGACTTGTGGGGAATATTATGGATTAATTGATGGATGATTTTATTTTATTTTATTTTGTTTTGTTTTTGGTGATTCATTTGACTTGTGTTTGGCCAATTTGGAAAAAGTGCTTCAAATGTGTGAAGAGACCAACATAATGCTTAATTGGGAAAAATGTCTTTCATGGTGCAAGAAGGTATAGTATTGGAACACAAAATTTCAAGGAAAGGTATTGAGGTTGATAGGGCTAAGATTGAGGCAATTGAGAAATCTCCTCCTCCAACTTCCATAAAGGCCATTCGAAACTTTCTTGGTCATGCAGGTTTCTATAGGAGGTTTTTCTTGGATTTCTAAAAAATTTCTAAACCCTTTACTTCTTTTCTTGAAAAAGATACCTTTTTTATTTTAATGAAAAATGTCTCAATACTTTCAATGTGCCTAAAACAAAATTGATTAATTCTCCTATTTTAATTACAGCAGATTAGTCTCTTCCTTTTGAACTAATGTGCGATGTAAGATAGTATGATGTGGGTGCAGTGCTTAGACAAAAGAGGAATAAACACTTTCAACCATTTTTACTATGCAAGCAAAACGCTTATGGTGGCACAAGAGAATTACACCACAACGGAGAAAGAGTTGCTTGCAATTATGTTTGCTTTTGATAAATTTCATTCTTAACTTGTTTTATCGAAAAGCATTGTGTATACGAATCATTTCGCCCTTAAGTAACTACTCAGCAAGCATGATTCTAAACTAATATTAATAAGATGAGTTTTATTGTTGCTGGAATTTAACTTGGAGATTAGAGACAAAAAGGGATAGTAAAATTTGGCTGCGGATCACTTATCTAGGTTGGAGAATCCCAACCTTGAGCCCTTGGCCGAACGAGACATCAATGACACCTTCTCGGATGAACAACATTTACTTGTTGATGGTGAGATTTTTCAAATACCTTTGGATGCAAATTTTGCTAGTTACTTGGTTGTAGGAATTTTTTAAGAAGATTTTAAAGCCTAACAAAAGAAGAAATTGCTTTCTGAAGTTAAGCATTATTTTTGGGAAGATCCATACTTGTTTCAGTGTTGTGCGAATCTAATCATTCGAAGGTGTGTCGATTCTGTGGAAAGTACCAATACCTTGAAACATTACCACGAAAGACCCGCGGGAGGTCACTACCAAGCTAACAACACCACAAGAAAGATACTTGACTCCATTTTTTATTGGCCTACACTCTTCAAGGACTCTCACAGATTTGTTCAAAATTGTGATAGGTGTCAATGTATAGGTAACATTTCTAAATCGAATGAGATGCCATTACAAATATTTCAAGCATGTGAATTTTTTTTACTATTGGTGAATTGATTTCATGGGACCTTTTCCTAATTTTTTGGGTAATAAATACATCTTAGTTGCAGTTGAGTATGTATCAAAGTGGGTTGAGGCGCAAGCCTTGCCTACTAACGATGTGTAGGTTGTAGTAAAATTTGTAAAAAAACTTTTCACCCAGTTTGGAGTGCCTAAGGAACTCAATAGTGATAGGGGAACCCACTTTTGTAATACCCGATTAGATAAGGTTATCAAGCATTTAGGGGTTATTCATAAGTTTTCTACCCCCTATCATCCTCAATCTAGTGGCCAAGTTGAGGTGGTTAATATAGAATTAAAATGAATCTTGAAAAAAATGGTTGATCATATCAGAACGGATTGGAGTTTGAAGCTAAATGATAATCTTTGGGCATATAGGACTGTTTACAATCCCTTATTGATTGGTATATGGAAAATCATGTAATCTACTGGTAGAAGTTGAACATAAGGCTATCAGGCAATTAAACTTGTCAATTTAACCTTCATCTTGCAGGACAACAACGATTGCTTCAAGTGAATAAGTTGGCTAAGTGGCGAAACAATGCCTACAATAATTTGTAGATTTTCAAAAATAAGATGACATGTTGTCATGATAGGCATATTCATTCCCCCCATGAGTTTCAAAAAGGAGAAAAGGTATTAGTATTTAATTCGAGGCTTAGACTATTTCCGGGTAAGTTAAAGTCCTGATGGTCAGGGCCATATAAGATACATCAAGTTTGTCCATTTGGAGTTATTGAGGTTTCTCACCCAACTAGGGGGACCGTTATGGTGAATGGAAGTCACTTGAAACCATATTTGGGTGAAGCTCTTGACATTATAGAGTATCTTGACGTTATCCTTTATGAGCCATGATTATCCATTAATCTTTTGAACTTTGTTTTCTTTATCATTTCATTTATTTGTTGCCTTGTTTTCTTTTTCTTTTTCTAGATTTATGTTTTTCTTTATTTTATATTTTTTTAAGTAGGTACACTTGTGACTTTTCTAATTACTACTCTTTGTGGTGAATTTTGAACATGGTGGGACTACAATGTAAATGAAGTATTTTCTTCCTTATATCCTTCGTCTTTCTTAATTTGGTCTTCTTGGCTGTGCAATTATTTTTATTTCTTTGGCCATTGAGGATAATGTCGAGTTTAAGTGTTGGGGAGAGAATGAGGTTGAAGAAATATTTTTCCATATCATTTTTGTGTGAAAATTTTCTTTTCAAAAGTTTTGTGGTTTTCATTGTTTAAGCAAGGTTGTAATTCTTTTTCATACTTGGATATGATTTTTTGTCATTCATTAGGTGGATTTTTATGAAATTGGTTTATTGGATAGGATATTGTCAAGACTTAGGACCTTTGATTAATCTTGTTTATGCATTGGTATTTGAATGTTATTTGACTCATCTAGTCTGAATATGGAGGATATGATGACTATAGGTAAAGTTTATTGCCTAACTCTTGTATTATGAGTCTAAATTTTGTTTAACTTTGAGTTATGATGAAGAAGGTAAGTTGATAATAGATCTTTAAGTAGGAAAGGTTGTGGAGAATTGTAGAAGATTCTGATGAGTTGAAAAATTGAAAGAATGAGTTGATTGCTTCCTCTTTGCAGAGAAGAAAAAAAAATTATTTTGGCTTGATATGTGGGCCAATACGGATAGTGAAGAGAAATCCACTTTCTTGAGGCTATGAATTCCTGAAAGCAAAAGAGAGGAAGGTTGTTGAAGAAATGATGAGTGATGAATAAAAGAGGGCTAATACGGTGTGTGAAAAGAAATCCATGCACTTGAAGCTATCAATTCCCTAAGTTATTGAAAAAGTTTAAAAAAAAAAAAAACTTGAGAGAAAAAAATTAGAGTGCTTTCCTGAATCATAACTTGAGTTGAGCAATTTTTGAATTTATAATGCTTCAGTTGGTAGATAGCTTAACTTGTGTGATTTATGCTATCTATATTTTAATTTGAAGGGTGAAATAACTTTTATAGGCTAAGGTATACACTTAATTAATTTGACTTCAAGAGTTTTGCGATATCTTATCAATTGTTTTAATGTTTGAATTGTTTTCAAAGGGTGTGAATGACAAGAGTTGTATCTAATTCTTGAACGGAAGTTATAATCGTTGGTATGTTGTAAAAAGTTTTTGGAATGAGTAAGAGCTTGTGTTTTCTTAATAATTTTCTTGGTTAAAGTGTTTTACTTGAGGATAAGCAAAAGTTCAAGTGTGAGGGTATATGATATGGGCTAACATCACCATGATTTTCCTAATTATTTAAGGTTTTTGATACATTTGTTGTAATAACTAGGTATATTCCTTCCTATTTCACATTTTTCTTGTAAAAATTATTTTTGGAAAATTTGTGCAAATGTGAGTTAAATTCGAGCAAAAGTGGAGAATTTCCATAACAAACCTAGTGCCAGTCCTAGCCAATGGACTAGGCACGGGTCCATTCTGGTCATGTATAGGAAAGAGAACCAATTTCAGGAAGAAAATAGAACAAACCTGGCACCAAGTCTGGCAAGTGGACCAAGCTCCAGGTCCATTCTGTTTGGCAAGTAAAAAATAAAGCAAAAACTCGAGGAAGAACAAATTGCACCTAGTATCAGATGGGTCGATTGGATCCAGCCCTAGGACCGCTCTGGAAGGCGAATATTTTGTGCATAAATTTGAGAATTTTTCAATAATTTTGGTATTTTTCGAATCCCACTATGCCAAGACTTCCCAAACCACGAAGTTAGCATTGAAGAGGCCTATAAAAGCAAGAAAAAATGCAAGGAATAGAGATGTTGAGGTGGATCCAAAAGCTAAAATTTCCAATCACTCATTAAAGGAAGAATTCTCCAAATCAAGGAGGGTTGTTCAAGAGAGTCTTCAAAGGTGAAGAAAGAGGCTTGTTTTTAAGCGCTTTCTTTTATCTTTATTTTCTTGTTCTTACACAATGATGTATTCAATGTTTTTATTACAATTTAACATTATTTTTGATTCATAGTTTTGTGTTAATTTAGTTATTTGATCAATTCTTTCTCATATTTGGTATTTGATTACTTGTTATCATTACTTATTGGTGCGAGTTCTTCTAATTACCTTGGAAAAAAGATGTTAGGAGTTCAGTTGCATTGATTTCGTATTTGTTTAATCTTAATGGACTTAGACGACGAAGTTAAGATTACAGGACTAAGTGATCATATATTAGTTGATTTCACCTCAGACAAAGGGTTATTATCTAATTTCATGTTTATAAGAAATTGAACTTAATGCATGTTTTGGTTATGTTAGCTTAATTGGAAAATTTGTTAATATTAATCAAAAGATAATAATTCCATGGATTAGAAAACGAAGTGGAATTTATATAAGTAGATTCAAGACTTGGGAAATGATTGAATTTTACTTTATATTCCTTCATGATGTCAAGATGATAATTAGTTAGAGAATTGCCAGTTGGTTTATTATCATGGTTTCTAGGATAATTATTTAAATTGCATTTTCCTATATCCTTAAGTTGTATATATTTCTTTATTTTTCATTTTATTATTTTTCTCACTTTATATGGGTCGTTTAAACAATGAATGAAAAGTGATTAATGTGTACTTATTTCTTTGAGGATCGATACTCGTTAATTCTCTATACTATGCTTGCGTGAGTATACTGGCTCGTATGTGTATTTTGAAATTAATGTTTTAATTAAAACTTGACTAAGGGATGGATTTAAATTTGATGATTTTTATACACCCAAAATTTATGCGTCAATGAAATTTATTAAAAGTAAATGCTAATGCTAGCGACTCTTTTTCTATGGTGGTGCTATAATGCTTTTGTAGTAGATTGGCTAAAAGTACATGACATGCCTTTATCCAAGCACTCCACTAATTGCATAATTATTAGCATCACATATTTGCTCCAAAAGAAATGACCAATAAAGAACAACTAAAATGGGAGAATTAATAAACTTTTCTTTCAACAAATTAAAAGCAAATATAAACTTTTCATCAAAATTAAAAGGGTTTTTTTTTTTTAAAGTAAAGAGGCCAGGAGTTTTAAGATTTTAGAGAAATCCTAAATGAATCTCCTGTAGAGGCTGGCATGTCCAGAAAAATGCCTAAAAGCCCTCACAGAAGTTGGTGGAAAGGGTAACACCTATGATAAATATCATACCAAAAGCGCGTAATCAATTTGGTTGTTGCCTTGTCCAATTCCCCATACCAAAGGTCTTTATGAGATTCAAAACCAAAATGGAAAGATAAACAAGTAAAAATAGCTCAGAGTTGGCCAAATTGAAGTCGTAACATACATTTATAAGAAGAGATAAATCTTTGTGTCATTACTCTTTACAAGTCATGAGAATAGCTTACATAGAGCTATCACGTTCACAAGCCCAAAATAATAGAGGTCACTAACGCTCCGTCCTAAATCTAAGAAAAATAAGGCATAACAAAGGTGTGAGTAAGGCTCAGTGAGTCCCGTGGGTACTAGTGCCTTTCTTCAAAAAATAGAGAAAAGAGATTTAAGATGTTTTTTCTATTGAAAGTAAACAATAGCAATTTGTTGTGTTTTTCCACTAAAAACAATTCTACAACTGAGTAGAATAAAAATTCTTCGAGGATTGCTCAAAATTTCTGGAAAACTAAGTTTCATCAACATCATTGACCCACATTTCAGGCATATTTGGAAAACCAAGCTCTATCAGCATCATTACCCCATATTTTTCAAAAAAGTAGACATTCTTCTCAATATAAGGTGGACCTATTTGCAAAGCTCATAAGGCTTTGCCTTCAACCTCACGATCTTATTGTCTAAGGTCTATGCCTTCAACACTAAACCGGAACATGCTGGAGTGGTAGAATTGTCGCTATAATATCGCAAGTCATTTCAATTCTTTTTACTTGCAGTAGTACAGGATCCCTATACCCCACTCTACATAAACGAGGTTGGTATAGGTCGACCACACATTGGGTGCCCTACACAGTATCAACCAATTAGCACCTAAAGACATCTAAGCATCTTGTGCAATGAAATCAACTGATTACACATTGGGACAATGCTAGCTGGGGAAACGACTAATTCCAATGTCCTGCCGCTCCGTTTGGAGTAAGATAATCCCCAGAACTAGCTAGGCTACTAGGTGTCATCTATCTCTAATGTGACCTAGTAGAAAGGTCATAGCCTATTCTAAGTACTTAATATCTTCACTAGTTTACAAGACCAGTCCAATATCACGTTTTTCCAAAAAAACCTGAGAAAATATTTTTTGGGCCAAAACATCATTTTTACCAAATGTTAACTCCAAGAAATAGTTTCCAAATTCCTTGTGTAGAAGGATAAAAAGTCCTTCCCACATTATAATACATTCCTTAAGGGCATTTTTGTAAATTAAGAATTTTATGCACATCCAAGTCCAAAAGGAATTTCATTTCAACCAATCAAAAACTCTAAATCCAAAATGGGGAAATAATTCAAGAATTTCATATTTAATCATGCCTGATAGCTTTAGAAGTAGTTCATTGTTCTATTAAGGCATAGAAATTACAACTTGCATGCATTATCATTACACATGGAACAAAATATATTTGCGCAAGTAAAATACTCATTTGTCACATAACATGTGAAAAGAATACTTTCCATAAATACCTACACTCAAAAATATTCATACCATAAATAATTCAAAATCCTTTTTAGAAATATTCCACTTCTCGATATTTAACCATTTTCTAATTTAGAGAAACCAAAATTATCTTTAGGAAGGCAAAAGAGGTTTTTTTTTTTTTTTTAATTCATATCTTCATGCTTTAGGGAAAATAATCACCATAAATGGTTTTTGTATCATAAGAGTCCATTTTCCCAATTAAATCGTAGCATGAAATAAGATTTCACTTGTTCAAAAAAACCAAAACTTTGTTCAAGAAAACTTAAATATTCATCTTTCATATCTTCAAGCTTTAGAAAAATATTCTCCATTAATTAAATAATCATAGGCATGAAGATTCACTGTTTTCCCATTTAAAACTTACTATGAGATCAAACTGTTTTTACTTAGAAAAACCATACTTTGGTTCAACAAAACCAAAGAGTTCACAACAACCATATGGCACATGATGACAACACATTTTGGAAAACCACTAGCACCAAAAATTGTGTTTTATAAAAAAAATGGGACTCACCATATTCAAGGATCGAAATTACTCTCTTTTCCAAGTTTAAGGTTTCCTTCGAGCTGGTTCTCCTACATTCATAGAGTATTCCAGTGAACCATTGCTCAATATTCTCAAATTAGGATTTACAAGATTCTTAAGAATAAAACACTACACTATTTCTTCTTATTCTCAAAGGAAATGACTTTTCCAGCTTTCCCGCATTTTGGCATTATATTCATAACTTTCACTACATAACTCCAAATGAGATCAAACTTGTCTCAAAATGTCCCTAAGATATTCCTCTACCAATTCCAATTCATGAAACATCAATGCCCTTTCCCATTTTGTACAGTTTATTATGCAAAGTCACTGCATTTCCAGTGAGTAAAACAGCCTTAACTATGCTCAACCTTTCTTAATTCTTTTGCATGCTTTCTTCAACACAACCTACCAGTTCTAAGCTTTCTAATACCTCATCTATATCTTAGAAACAAGATTTCAGCTGGTTGTCAAGCCCAACACTTCTTTATCCATTAATGCTAATGAAAACAATACATGAATGCATTGTCTATAGTAAATTCCTGCGTTTTTCATTTCATGACAAGCCTTAGTATTTATGGTATTACTTTCAATTCAAAAGTCCAACTGATCTAATATTTGTGCCAAAATAGCTACAAAGGCACAAGTCTAGCATAGGTAGATCTGAAACTGTTGCTAAACTACTGCAAGAAAAGTCTTGCTGTTTTTTCAGAAAATAATTCTTTTTTCGAACAAAATATATTCTTTATGAATTCTTCTCTTAATTTAGCAATTAATCGTCATTTTAATTCACTTCCTTTCCCATCTAAACCTCACATATTCACTTCATTTTAAGTCATAAACAAAGTTGGTTCTTCGCACATACAAGGTGGCGAAAATCACAGCTTGCACAACAAAATCAAATCTTTCATTCTCAACAATTATATTTCACTTTCTTCATTTCTTTCTTCATTATTTCTTCACTTACATGTACAGCCATCTTCCACATCCCATAACTCCTTCAAAACACATTAAAATACAATAGAAATCAAAGAACATATCATCGTTTAGTAATTGGAACATAGCTATGCTAAAACAAACCACAACAATTATTCTTCACGCAAACTTTTCCATGATTCATGCTATTTCTCTTACAAAATTAGCATCAAAATGAACTCCATAATTCTAGAATAACTTTAATTCTTGAAGTAAGGTGTTTTGCCTGGTGTAGGTTGAAATCTAAGCTTGAAAACACCTAACTTTCTTCCTTCTTCTTCTTCTTCTCTCCTTCTCTCTCTCCCCCACAATTTCTCTATCTCTCTTTCTTTCTATAGCTTCCTTTTCCTTCCTCTTTCTTTCCTTTTCTTTCTTTATTTGTTTCTCTTCTCTCCTTTTTTCTTCATTTAGCCTATTGTTTGCTATCCACTACCATTTCTTTTCTTCTGTTGTTTTAGTGTCATGATATATACAATTAGGTGCCGTGATGACTAAGCATGGCTTAATTAAAGTTGGCGCCTTATGGAACCTTATGGATTCTTGTGGAACTTTATGGATTTTTATGGAAACTCGTAGAAACTTATAGAATTTGATAGAATTCCTTAGAAATCCAAGTCACCCATGCAACCATTCACATTATCGTGCTTGTTTTCAGTGCATCTAACCACATTGTAGCACTTGTTTTCATGCATCCAATCACCAATGCCATCTAGTTCTCTCACAACCAATCTCCACATGACATTTGACTTTTCATGCATCTAATGGTCTTATGCAACCATTTATCTCTAATCATGTGGTTTTCATACATTCAATCACTAGCAGCTACTTGGTCCTTTACTCAACCAATTACCTTTAAGCACATAACCTTTTAATCCAAATTCCCTTCGAATTCCATTTAATGCACTTTAATTAAATTAAGTCGAATCTTTCTTCTTCTTAACACTCCACGGGTTTATCAATTTAACCCATAAATTTTCTTAAGAATATTTAATTAAATCCAACTTATCCATGATTTTCTAAATAGTTACTACTAGAAAAAGGCTAATTACCAGCTGACAAATTCTATTGCTAATTGTCCAATTTCTGTTGGTAATAGTAGATTATCAATAGATTCCCAACAGAATTTGGTCCATTGGTAAAACGCTTGTTGGAAATTGTTGCCAACAAGGGTTTTTATAAGTCTGTTGGTAATTACCAATACATTTCATAGTTGGTAATGTTAAATTTCAATGGGTAATGATTTTTTTAGAGTGACATATTTTCTGTTGGTAATTTTATTAAGTTAACAACAAATTGACTAAGTAGTTGGTAATGTCATTGGAAATTTTCTAATTGATTCTTGTGTTGGTAATTTAGTATGCATTTCTTTCAAATTGATTATTTAGTTGGTAACACAGTTGGTAATTTTCCAACAGCTTCTTTGTTAGCATATTTGTTTTGTTGGTAAATATTATACATTACCAACGAACGATTTAGTTGGTACTTAGTTGTTAAATGTCGAAGAACATCATGCCCATTAAAAGGTTAACAACTACAATTCAGTTGGTAATATCGTACCAATATATTTTGTGTTGGCAACCACCTACAAATTTGTTTTAGTACTTACCAACAAAAATCAGTTGGTAAACACTTTTAGATTTCTTTTGGTATGCACCTGCAAATTTCTGCTAGTATGTGCCAATAGATTTTATGTTGGTAATTACCAACAGATTTTCTATTAATAACTAAAATTATATATTCACTATATAATACATGCACATATTTGATAAAAGCAATCCTGCATACTATTAAAAGTACATCCATATCAAAAGTCATACATCTATATTGAAGATACATCAAGATCCATAATTCACATATTTAAAATACTATCTAAACCAACAACCATCCATATCAAAAGTACATCAAACAATGATGTGGAACAAAAAATAGATAAAGTCAATTTCTTATGTGCTCAAAATAATATTTCATTTCAGTAGTCCAAATATGAAATAAAATCAAGAACTAGCTCATGAAACATCCTCTCTCTTGAGTTCCTTGACTTTTGATGTTAAGGATTTCACCTCGAATTCCAATCATTTATTTGCTTCTTGTAGTTCTTGAATAGCTTTGTAAAGTGATTCGTCAACACTTTACAATTCTGACCTTTGAATATATTTTGCCGATTGCATTGATGAACAAAATGAAGTGGATGACTATGTAGTAGATTTCTCTAGGCAACTCGAACTAAGAGATCCTATGCCATACTTTGTATTACCTATTTTTTGTGGTCCTACAACTTGCAACCAGACATCAACCTTGTTATCTGGTTTTGATTTATCCCCTTCAGGTGTTTGATTTGCAATTTCTTTTGGTACCTAGACTGTAACAATGACCACACCATTGTATAATTAATAACCCAGTTACAAAACTTATGCATGATAGCAAAATAACCCCTAACAAACAGCTCCAACCAAGAACTAGTTTCTCGAAAAATCATTTTTTTTAGCAAATAATAACTCAAGACCTCATAAGCCTAAGCCAGCTTCTTAAACTACAAAAGATGTCGATTTACATCATTAAAAGATCCTTTATACCCAACAAATAAAGCCACAATTCAACATTTCAACTCTCAGTGGGAAACTAAACACACAACATATTTAGATATCCATGCTAACAAGTAGCTAAATACATATGAACAAACTCTTCCAACATGGAAGATAAAATCACAACATTTACAAAGCTACAAGACTTAGTTTCAAATGCAGTTCACAACTTTAATTGTCTAACAAAGTACAAAGGAATATTCCTCCCAAACATAGGTACGAGCATGACTTCAAACTTATGTCAGCAGTTGAAGAATATAAATGACAGCTAATTCTTTTAAAAAAAAATAAAATCAAGTAACTCACAACCTGCAACTACAAATGCAAATCCTACCATAAAAATAATGTAAATGATTATCATTATTGGCCCTAAACTCTCCAAATCTTTTTCCTTCCTAGCAAATCATCCACGGAATCTAACTTATAATCATATCTTAGAAACAAAAACATAAGATGCTCTACCCTCTCAATCAAAATATCATATTAGCCAAATCGTAGATAAAGATCCAAAAAGCCAATACCTATCCAAAATTAAACTAAACAAAACCACCACAGAAACCAATATATATATATATATATATATATTGTACTTTATCAAAACAACCAAAGAAAGGAAATCTCAATTCACTTCTCAAACATCAAAACAGATAAATAAAATGGTTTTTTCTTAGGATTAGCATATAAATGATAGAAATAACATAACAATCAATGCCAACATTCCAAAATTTTTTACAAAAAGTCAAAGCACAAACGAATTGAATAACACAGCCCTCTTCCCGAATATGACACATACGTATATGTCCTTAGATTGCTTGTTAATTAAGACAGGTTTGGTGCATCTAGCAGCTTCTCTTCCTCCTCTAGCAATAGTCTTTCTCTTTTCAGCACTTCCTCAACTTCATCTTAGTGTTTGTTGTGTGAACGAAGACATAAATATCCATATGCAAATATTCTTTATGATATTTCTCTTCCTGCATAATCATCATAAAATGGAAGTTGTAATTTATTATATTTAGGAAAAATAATTACAAATAAATTTCAAATAATGAATTAAAAGAAAAATCTATGTATAATACTAGCTTTCTATTGTGAACAGTTGCCAGGATAGACCCTCATGAATGATTTGAGGCTCCCAAAACACTCTTCTTGTTTGCCAACATTATCTTTGAAATTTTCTTGATAGTGTCGTTATCCCAATATGGTTGGAGGTTATTATAGTGCTACTCTTTCATGAAATCATGAGAAATATATCCATGGCACTTCTTCAACCAAATAGCTATAACTACTATTAGCTTTCTTTTCCCATTTTGCCCTCATAATCTAATCATATTTGTTATCCCATTTGTACTCTTTCTACAATTTACCTGTGAAAATTACAAAATTAGTATAATGCATGAAATACAACCTATAGCTAAATTGGAAGAAAATTAATACTTACTGCCCACTTAGCATACCATACATCCCTTGTGTAGATGGGATCTTTTTTCCAAATAGGATATGGTCCCGAAAATATAGATTCTATGCTTGGATGAATAGATTGCACTAGCTTGTTGAACGGCTTGACATTGCAAAGAATCCTACAACAAAATAATAAATATTTAAGGATTTTTCTTAATAATTTTACAACATAAATTTTAGAAAATCAAAATTTTGCAAGTCACTTACTCATCTCCTTCAATCCAATAATCAATCTTGCCAAGTGCTAGCATATTAATAGTTGGAGATAAGGTAGATGGTTGTATATTCTCCTAAGCTAGAGTAGACTCAACTTGGTCATTAGGACTGATGGGCATAACTTGTGCATTGCAAGTAGTTAACTCAACTTGCTCGGTATGAATCTCTGGCTGGACATTTTCATTACGATGTCTACCATTTTGTCCATCAATAGGAGCAGACAATGTAGGTAGCGGAGTATGGAAATTATCGACTACTTTTTGGCTATTATTTCGAGAATTCTGAATCTCTATTGGGGGTGAATTCATTGGCTGACCCTCAGATTCATTATTTGATCCATGAATTCCGAATCCCTTTTTTCTTTTTTACATTTCTTTCATACGGTGCCATATGACAGTAATGCATGGATTGCAATTAAATCTACTATTTATAAAACAAGAATACTCAAAAGATCAGTACAAAAAATAGTACATAAAAAAGATTGACATAAATAGCTTTTTGGCTAGCATCTTAATAAATAAAAATATTTTCAGATACGATCACATGAATAGCAAAGGGATGATATCAATATACAGCAGATTAGTTCCTTTTTCTTTCACAGCTCACCATCATCATCCTCTGCTATAGTTATTGTCTCATTCTCCTTGATGTTTCCATACTTTCTAAGTACCCATAAATTCAAATAGATAATATTTCCAATGAAAACAATAGCAATGACTCACAACCATGTTAACATAATCCACAACTCCTACTGTACCAATGTCGGGGATAGTCTTGTGTCAAGTTAGAAAACACACAAAGAGGTAAACAAGAAAAGAAATAAAAAAAATGCAGACAAAACTACTTTTTGCTTTCTATGTTGATGCTTAGGCTAAGTGTTTTTTCAAAAACATGCCCAATTTCACCTTGATATTTAAGTATTAAACTACTCCTATGTATGTCTGCACTTGTAAGAATGGGCATAAAATTACTCATATTGTTATCCTAAAAAGTAGGCACACAAAGACTTCCACATATGTACTAAGCAGCTATACTAATTTTTCTAAGAGAATTTGCTAGGCCAGGAATATTCACATGGGAAATTCATTTACACCTTCAGAACTTTAGATTTTGTTCATTGTAAAGAAGTCTCTTTATGTATATAAAGATTTTAATTAATAGACAAGGCAAAATGATTGTATATTTCATAATCTTTTTCTTTGTATTGGTGCTTCTGGCTTTTTTTTATGTTCGGGGAAGGGATTATAAGGGTAGATTTTTATTAAACACTAGCCGCATAAGTCAAAACTTGAACAACAAAACAACAATAGATGGCACATGTGGTATCACCCTTGAGGAATACTTCTATACATTCTAAAGATGCTCCTGTCTGCTATATGTGTTCGAAATTTAAAGTAAAACTACTAAAGTACACTACCCCTAAAATAATTTCTTACAAAAGAACTCTTTACAATATATCAGAGCAATCTGTGCAAGTAAGAAATGAAAGGTGAATCCAAGACCATCAATTTTTCAACTATGCCTCACAACCACAGTTAAGTAAATATACACTATTTGTCCAAAATCCACACTATCCAATCATAGTACAAAAACTATATAGAGAAATACAGAAGTCCATGGACTTTCCCAAGTAGAAACATAGTACAAAAAATGCATCATAAAAACCATATGGTGACAAAAATATAGAAGCATTAGTTCCTTAAAGAAATATGTAGTACAAAAACTACATATAGAAATACAAAAGTTCGTGGATTTTCCCAAGCAACAATGCTATACCAAAAAATGTAGTACAAAAATCATATGGTGGGAAAAATATAGAGCAGCAATGCAATAAAAAAAATGCAGAAAAATTTATCACAAAAATAAGATATGAAGATAAATAAATTATAAAATCA
Organism: Voacanga thouarsii; assembly: GCA_026120185.1. Lineage (NCBI taxonomy): Eukaryota > Viridiplantae > Streptophyta > Magnoliopsida > Gentianales > Apocynaceae > Voacanga > Voacanga thouarsii. Next base: position 1,139,258 of record JANUWF010002002.1, read on the forward strand.
TTCTCTAATAAAATAGATTATCCTTCATGATAATAGGCCTATATTAATGACAATCCCATTTTTGCACATCAATACTTTTCTAATCCCCTGAATTAATAGCAGATGACTTATTCACCAAAAATTGCATGAAAATGGAAATATTAAATGTTATACAGGCGGCAATATTTTATTCAACACTTATAATTTATATACTCTATTGGAAACAATGTAGCATATAATTTTGAAAAGTGTAATAAAACAAACTCCAAAAGAGAAAATCTGAAGAAGAGTCATTTTCATGATTCCAATAAAATAGAATTAGCTCCTAGCACTCAACACCAATTTTGTTCACTTCATCCCCAAAATCAAAAGCACAATTATAATAGAATGAAAAGGCTTAATGTTTTTTACAGGACCTTACAAATCCTAAAGGTGTTGTAAAATGAAAAATGTTGTCAAGTAAGTTTTTATGTCTCTTTAGTTATTTGTTACCAACAATAGCCAATGTATATGCCTACATACTTTTCATGGTATCTTGGGAAAAACCACCAGAATATTAAACCAAAAAAATAGTGAGGTTAAGCAAGTACTTAGATCCAAAGTTCTTTAGGAGACTAGGAACTATACTTACATAAGGCTAACCCATAACACAATGCATGCACTTTAATAATGGTTGTAGAATTTTAGCACAAGTTCCTTACACCTTGTTGATTTTGTAGAACATCTAGCATCTTTAACACAAGAATAATTGAGATATATTAAATTGAAATAATAATAGCTACCAGGTCACCTTATTAACTTCTATTTCCTTTTTGTTAATCCCTTCAATAATAAAATCATCATATACCATACTTTTCAACTCAAAAGCTGAATTTAGAAGTATAAGTTTTATAACGGAAACAAAACCAAATTTTAGGCTAATAATTTTCTAACATTCAATTCTAATGAAAAATAATCTATAAAAAACAGTTCTAACATTCATGGAGTTTCTCTAGCAGAAATGCAGTACAAAAAAAATGCAATACAAAAGTCATATGATACCAATAGAAACTTTCTCTGGTCTGGTAGAGGAACTTTGTTGGGTAGCTATTTTTACCATATTCTAAATTTTTGTTGTCATATATGTAAGACTAGTCCTTATTCATCTTAGGACAAACAACAAATGATTGAAAAAACCATAGAACTCTACATGCAAGCAATTGTACTAGTCATATTCATTATTTCCCACTTCTCTTTGAACTCCCATTAGTCAAATATATCTTCTGTCAAACTTCAAAATAAACTTACTGTATGCTTTACAAAACAAACCTACATGTCAATCCCCAAATTTTTCTTAAGCCTACCTAAAAGATGCATGCTTTACACAAGTTGAAATGTATGAAATATATAGGATTAGATTTTTCTATTTGATATTATACATGATGGGATTAAGGTTCTACTAGTTGTGGACTACTTCAATGTGTTTGACTAAAAAACCCATAGAATATAGCAACATTGCTAGACCAAGGAAACACATAATCCCGTAAGCTAAATGGCTTTTGACATTAGAGCAGCCCTAAAAAAAAGTGAGACTTTAAACAAAATTCTTCATAATAAACAAGAAATGCTTACAATTTTATCAGAAAGATAAAATAGAATCCATATGTTTAATTAAATACGTAGAAAATAAATGAAGACACAAGATGAATATGTCCCAAAATATTAACAATTAAGAGAGTTGTACTAGTCACTTTCACTATAGTATTCACTATCTATTTCATCTTCTGTCTCTGAAGTAGATATTTCTATATTAGATTCAATAGAACTATTCTTCCACCCTTGGTCATTATATTGCCAACAATATTAGCAGAGGGATCCACATCATCATAAATATTATTTGTATCCCTTAGATTGTCTAACGGATCATCCATAATATCAATATTTGGAGTTTGCACTTCGTTTAATTGCAATGCACAATAAATTAAAGCCATTTCTAACGTCCTTCTTTCCGTGATATGACAAATATGCAACCAATTTGTAGAATCCTATTTAGTACTTGGATATGCTACGAAATACACATGAGTTGTTTGATGTGCAAGTGCAAATGGCTCAACTTTTTTCCATAATCTTTTAGGATTAATATCCAGTAGTTTGTACTTAGGATGGATTCTTACTTTTATGTCATATCTTGGATCATACCAATCACAATAAAACAAATAGACATGTTTAATAGGAAAATCAGGATACTCTAATTCGACCATTTCCTTTAATAGACCATAGTAATCTGCTATGCCCCCATCATCATAATTAGAACCTTTTATGCATACGCCACTATTTGTAGTAGTTTTTCCTTTGCTATGGGCAATTGTGCAAAAGTTGTAGCCATTAATAAAAAACTATGTGTACGTGCACATAGATCTTTTGGCCTCAACTCAAATGCTTTATTTCATCATTTGAAATATTGTTAGCTAGATCATGCACCTATTTGACATAAACATCATATATATTAAAAATGATGATGTTATTTAGAATGAAAATATCATTTGGGATGACATGAAAATTAAGTGGAAATTGATGATGAGGATGATGAAGGATTAGAAAAAATAATAACGGAAAAAGGCCACTTCATGGTTCGAGCAACTTGGACAGTAGTAAAAAAAAAAAAAAATGAAAAAGAAAGAAAAGAGACCAAGGCAAAAGGGTCTAGTGGATGCATTTGTTCATCATAAGCTAGAGAAAGTTGTTCAATTGTGGAAGCAAGGAAAATTGAAGAAATCAAATATTAAAGATGCATGTAACAAGAAATAAATAAAGCAAGCATGTCAGTATATTGCTCATTTTCGTATCAGGCTAGAATTCCATTTATTGTTGCTAAGTTTGATTAATGTGTGCAATTGAAGCTATTAGTTAATATGGTCCTAACATGAAGCCTCCAAGCTATCATGAATTGAGAGTGCCACTGCTTCAAAAGGAATTGGAGTATACAAATGATTTGTACAAGACTTATAGAAAGGCTTGGGTAAAGCATCGTTGTTCTATTATGTATGATGGATGTACTAATATAAGAAGCAAAACTTTGATGAATTTTTTGGTTAATTGTCTAGCTGGAACAATGTTCATTAAATTTGTAGACACTTCAGCTTATGCAAAAACTGGACAAAAGATGTTTGAGCTGCAATATTCTATTGTTGATTATGCGGGAGAGGCCAATATTGTCAATGTTATAACCGACAAAAAGCAACTTTGTTATGGCTGGTAATTTTATTTTAAGTTCCTTTTTCTGATTTCAAATTGCAATTTTAAATCTAATTTAAATTTATTAATTATGCTTAATTATAATTTTTACTCTTGGCTATTTTTGTTTCTAATTAGGAAAGCTATTACAAATAAAAAAACCACATATCTATTGGACACCATCTGCAACACATTGCATTGACCTTATGCTAGAAGATATTAGCAAGATTCCTCAAGTTAGCAAGACCTTGGAAAGGGCAATAGCAATCACAAGTTTTGTCTACAGTCATCCTTCTGTTTTAAACATGATGTGGTAATTTACAAGTAATGACATCTAGTGAGTCCTGGGAAAATGCACTTTCGCACATCATTTCTAAGTTTACAAGATGGGATTGTCAATTATATAATCGATTTTATGTATCTGGTCATTTTTTAAAAGAACATAAAATAACATATTGTGATATATGACAAATGAACGTTGAATTGGCAACTCTATATGTGACAAATACAACTTTGATAGAAGCAAAAAACAACAGATACATCTTTCCTTTAACTAATATGGAATCTATAGATACACTAAGAATAACATTCTGATATCACAAACAAAAACATTCCAAAATCACAAAAGTCTTTTTAGCAGCATGCAAGTTAAGCTTAGTGGAAAGAAAAGTAATTTGGCTGAAAACACACATATAAAACCCAAGAGATAACTACCAAATTACAATACGCCAAAAAAAAAATGTAAAAAATGTGTACCGTTTTAGATTCAAGGAAAACGAAATACCTTCTTTTGATTGATTATTACGGATGTAGCTAAAATTTTCCATGTAGAATACCAAAAAGATAAATTTTCTACTAAAAAGCTGCCCCTAATATGAAAGAAAAAATCAACTTTAGAACAAAATTTTCAATTCCAGATTGTCAAAGCCACTAACATCTAATGAACTAAAATCACTAAAACTAGCATAATCTAAACAAAGAAACAACAAAAACATGGAGAGAAAAGAAAACTTTTTGGTGCAATTTATGTAACACCCCACTACCATCAGGGCCGGGGATGTCGCCCCATCCAAAGGACAAGGGGTCTTTATAACTAGGTTACATGAAAATAGAATAAAACAAAAGACTTTAAAATTAGATTTATTACAACCCAAAAGATAAATACTAGCTCAAATAAAAAATAAATTGTTTGCAACAATCTCTCAAACAATACTTAAAGTAAATAACAAGAGTCTTCAAGCAAGGCAACATTCTAGCTAATGATCTCCACAGCAGGATCTTCCTGAAAATATGGCATAAAAGGTGGTGAGATAAAAATATCAGTAAGCTCGTATGTGCTTTACGTGTTTCAGGTAAAATAATTCATGTATGCAATTTGTAAAAGTTTCATAGGGAAAAGTGCTGGCAAGCAATAAATAAGTGTTGAAAATAAAGAGTGGTGTTTCACTTTTCAAATCATACATGTGCACAATAAATACAACCACTCAAATAGGTAGCCATGGGTTACCACACGTTGGGCCCCATGACCAATAACAGTTAGAATGCCACACTTTGTGCAATGCTGACAAAAGGTAGGTGTACGGCCTATCGGGTGAGATACTCTTCCATCTCTATACCCAAACTTATCCGTTGTCCACTCCGAAACACACAGTCCACATGACTGAAACTTGCTAGCTCGGACCGGTATGACCTACCGGACTGGCATCCTATCCAGGAAGGACTCACCCCTCAGAGGTGGCCACCTACTGAGAGACTTACCCTAATCCTTCAAAGACTAGTCCTGGTGGTCTACCCTTATTGAGTACTCAACGTTGATTGTTCCCCTTGGGAGAAAATTGATCAAAACTTTGCTTTATTTAGAAATAGCAATTAAGGGTTTCCAAAAGTCTAGTCAAGTTGGGTTTTAGAAAAAGTTTAGATTTGTGTAAAACTGCTTGTTCAAGTTTCAAATGATTTGCTTGACTGAAAAAAAAAAAAAAAGAAAACTAGTCCTTAATTGACTTTACAAATAATGTCCATATACATTGCATTTGCTTGCCACAATAACTTTTGGTCTTCACAAAATTCCATGCAGGAGCTTACCTGCTTCTTTGCTTGCTCTACTCAAAAGTCTTCCAAGGCTGACCTAACCCCTGCCTGGGGTAAACACAAAACATAAGGTCACATTCAAGCTATACCTGCCTTACATAAATAATTCTTAGCTCAACTGGTTACAATCATGACTAACCATGACCTTAATGTCCTAAGCTTTAAGGCTAGATGCTGAAGAATTTTATAAAATAAGTCTAGTTTGATAGGTTGAAATAACTAGGGGTTCTAAAATAATTGTTAATAAATTATAGACTCAAATAATTCTTGAGTGTTATTACTAATAAATAAACTAAGGTTTGAATTTTAAATATTATTAAGTCCTATTTAATATTAAGAAATGGTAATTTAAAAAATAGCTTTATTATAAATAAATAATAAATTAAATAAATATTAAATTTTAATTAATTTCGAAGAGATAATAAATAATTAATAATAATTAAAATTTATTAATAAATTATTTTAAATTTTCGTTTAATAAAAATATTAATAGTTTGATTTAATATTCTAATCCAAATCCCCTAGTGTTTCGAATTTTTGAAGAAAAAATATAGTAGTAATTTTAATTTATGTAATAAAATTTATTGATGAATATAACTTAGAATTAACAAGAAAATAATCTTACATCATGGTCTTCCTATTGCTAGAAAAGATTCATTATCCCATTCTCCATCATCAACCAAGAAATTAATCTATTCATGAACAAACACTTGAACTATCTCATACTATCACATGGCCAAAAATCCTACTAAGCATAATCATCAATCATGGTTTCCATGGAAAATAAGATCATAAAAGCCTAATCACCTTTGGTGTCATAATATCTAATCATGCTTCAACATCCATTAAATTCATCAAGCATGAAGAACATAAATTGATTCGAAAGGAAAACACATACATCCTAGTCCAATACAACCATTATCATGTCATAACTTCATCTCCCTAATCCTCATGCACATATTCAATCTCCCAATCATATTCCATTTCTCTATCATCATCTAGGAGACATGATTTCAGAATTTAATAAGAGAAATTTAAGAATGAATACTTGATTGTCGAGTCCTTTGGTGAAGACAAAAGAAGGTCCACGCGTGATAGAATGACTTAAATGGTCCAATGAAACAACATCCATGGTTGATGGTTTGATCAACCATTTCGGTTAGAAGAGAGAGAGAGAGAGAGAGAGAGAGAGAGAGAAAGAGAAAGAGAGCATTAGATAGGTGTATTAAGAATTGAATGGAAGAAGATGAACAAGAAGGTGGTTCTTGTTTTACCATGTTGATGTTCTTGAGGTCTTCAAGAAAAACTGATTTTTGATCCGGTTGAAAATTCTTGTTTGCGAGATTTTGTGTTATAAATGGCAGAAATGAAGTCTAGGGATTAAGTAGAGATGATCTGGATTATTTGAGAGTGATTGTAGGTGTTCTATAGTAGGTTTAGGCTTGAAGAAGTTTAGTGTGTGTTCTTGGTGTTCTTGGTGTTTTAGGTGAAAATGAAGAGAAATTAGAAGAAGTGCTGCACGATTTCTGCTAGAAGGCTGGCCGAATGGTAGGGTGTGATTGAGTGTTTCGGTTTTCAGCTTTGTGAGAGAGAGAAATCATATTTTATTTGAAATTTAAATGGAGGAAATGGTGGAGATGTTTAAGGTAAAAGATCAGCTATGGTGTTTGATCAAGAGAGGTGTCTAGGGACTTTAATGGTGTCGGCTGGAACAAGAATGTTTTGCTGAAATGGTTGAGGGTTAATGTTGCTCAAGGCTGGCCGAAATTCAGTCCTTAAAGGCAGAGAAAATTCTGGTTATTTCAGCTTAATGCAAGAGTGATTTATGGGAGTGAAATGCTGAAATTATTATAAATTCAAATGGAGTTTGAATGGAGTGATCTTAGGAGTGTTTTGTGGTGCAGCTATGGAGCCCTTATGCTTCAAGGTAAGTGTGGGTTTAATGGTGTTCAGAGTATGACTGAGCAAGGCTCAATTCTACAGAGATTGAAGGTGACTTTCGGTCCTAGGCTAGAAAGGAACAAGGCTGGAAAAATTCTGTTCTCAAGTGTTCATGGCTTTTCCGAAAATTGCAGAATTTTGGTACAGGATTTTCGCACCTTCTTGGCTCGGTTTTTCAGAGGTTCTTCAGGGTTGTTTGAGGGTCTTCCAAGGGTGATTTTTCAGCCTCATTTCTGGACAAATGCAGAGAAGTTTGCTGGCTTGAAGATGAACTAAAAACAGCTTCATTTCCTTGATGAAGAGTTGCAAATTGCCAAGAAAAATTTCTGGTTTAGTGCTGTTTTGTGCAGTCCAAAAATTGCACAATTTTTCCAGCTTCCAAGCCACTTGAAATGACCATTTTCTTGGTAGCAAATGGTTGGGTTTATGGCCTGAATTTTTGAAGAGAAGGGTTGCAACAAATCTGGAAAATTTCCAGATTTCCTACCACTAAAGCATGAACATCTTGAAGATAGATTTGAAGGTCCTTCCATGGTGATTGATTTTCTCTTGGAAACCTTCCTATTTCCCCCCCTATTTTTCAGTCAACCTCCCTTCCCCAAAGCTGATTTTCGAAATTCAAGGGGAAGAAATTATCACAGAATTTTTTTGGAATTCAAAGAAAAAGATTTAATGGATTTTAGTTTATTTGAGTTATGAAAATGCTAGGACAAAGCTAGAGGTAATAAGTTGGACAAGAATTCTTCTAGAATTCTTTTAGGACATGAGGATAAGATTAGGACATTCTCTTCATGTCTCCCTTAAGACAATCATTCCTATTTTCATGGAATGCAAGAAAACAAAAATTCAAACATAATTAAGATAATCATGGTAAAAACTTAAATGATGGGATTTGAACACATGACCTTAGAGATTAATTCCAAAGCTCCAACCACTAAACCACAACAACTCTTGTTCTTGTTTTCTCACCCACATATTTTTCTTATCTACTCCTCAAGCTATCTTCCTATTCTGACCTTAAGCAAAATTACCATTTTACCCCTCCTACTCAATAAGTATAACTAAGCATTTAAACCTATAATCCATGATTCTAAAGCACATAAAATCATTCAAAAACATATATATTCATGCAAAATAATATGATATGCATTCCCGTCCCCCTTACTCTAGGGTTGGCTTTAGGTGGGGTTTCACAATTTAACTCATTCATCTAATGTGCTTCGTACCTTAATCCATTCTTAATTTGAAAGATAAAATAAGAACAAGGAAAATTAATCATCGAAACTACATAGAACAATTGACAAACTAAAATACACAATATTCATATAAGGACTACTCAAAAGTGGTAGAAAGAAGAACAAGGAAATGAAACACAAACCCTATTAACAAGTTAACACAATCAAAAACATAAATTGAAGCAAAAAGAACAAACATTGAATGCCATTCTAGAAGATATCAGTTACTCAAAAGAAGAACAATAACAATTGTTAAAAGAAAAAAAAATGGAAGAAAATCAATGACTTTGGGATTTGGAGAAGACGGGCTTCTGATAAGTCGCTGAATACGGGCTTTTGAGGAGTTGCAGAGAAGGAGCATCGGATGCTTTTGAGGGATTAACCGGAATATGATTTGGGAAAAGAAAAGAGAAGGTAATCAAATTTGGTGTGAATTTTTTTTTTTTTTGGGGGGGGGGGATTCATGCTTTTCTCTTTAAGTGCCATACTTAAGCATTTCATTTTCTTTCTTTTAGATTAATAAAATAAAATTTTGAGAATTTCTTTCTTTTATTTTCTTCTTCTTAACTATCCTTATGTTTTTCTTGAAGAAAAATTGTATACTTAAGTTATGAATAAAGTATAACATATAATAAATGTTATTAAATATAAACAATACTTACATTTTTCTTGGAGAAAAATTATATACTGAAGTTATGAATATATTATTAAATGTCATTATATACATATATATATATATATATAAAACAAAATTTTGAGAATTTTTATTTTTTCTTTTATTTTCTTCTTCTAAATATAAATATCCTTAAGTTTTTCTTGGAAAAAAATTTTATACTTAAGTTATGAATATATATTGTAAAATAAAATAAATGTTATTAAATATAAACTATCCTTAAGTTTTTCTTAGAGAAAAATTATATGCTTAAGTTATGAATATATTATAAAATATAATAAATTTTATTTAATATAAACTATACTTAAGTTTTTCTTGGAGAAAAGTTATATACTTAAGTTATGAATATATTATAACATATGATAAATGTTATTGAATATATTTATTAGTATGCTTGACTTTAAATTGTTGCAAAACTACAGTATTTAGTTATATTTGAAATTTGTATACAAAAGTGAATGTCGTTATGTGTGTGTGTGTGTGTGTGTGTGTGTGTGTGTGTGTGTGTGTGTGTGTACATACAATGTCAATACTATGTAGTTTTAAGTTATTCTGTTTGGTCCTTTCTTATTACCTAAACATGTTTCTACTTCGAAAAAATTATTATAATTTTTCAAATCCTTCTTTAAACAAATTTAATTTTAAGGATCCCCCAAAATGCAATTGGTATGCTTTATTTTTATGTTATATAGAGAGTACTATATCCTTCTTAAAACATTTTCTTATTTTCATGTTATATAGAGGCAATATATGCTAGGTTATGTAGCAAAATATATTCGATTACCTTCAAATTTGGTCACGATACTTTTTTTTTAAAAATAATTTTAACAAATTTATTTGATGGATCATTAATTTGACACGATTATCTTTATAAATGCTTTAGGTTTTGAGTTGTTATATAGAGATTATGCTAGATTATGTAGTAAAATATCTCTGATTACCTTTACATTTGGTTACAATACTTTTTTAGCAGTTTTAATAAATTTAACTTTAGATCGTTAATTTGACATACAAATCCTTAAAATGCGTTAGGTTTTGAGCTACTACGTAGACATTAATTAGATTATGTGGCAAAATATATCAGATTACCTTCAATTTGGCCATGATATATCCGATTACCAATTTTAACAAATTTAACAGTTTGATCGTTAATATAACATGCTTATTTTTATAAATATGTTAGGTTTTGTGTTGTTATATAGAGATTATGCTAGATTATATAGAAAAAAAATATATCCAACTACCTTCGATTGGTAATGGTCTATTGGTAATCAACATTTTTCTAGTAGTGAGTGACCACAATGAATGTCATTGTTCATTCTAGTCGAGAAATCTTTTTATTTTACCATGTAATCTACACATTAAACTAAGCATCTTGATGTCTCTCAGAATTTCCAAATTCTCTCTCAATTTTTCTCAATTTGTGATAAAAGAAAAACCCTCTCGCACCCTACAAAATTTTTATCATACCAAAATGTTCGTCTCATTAAACTAATCCTTTCATATTCTGAGTCTTCATACAAATACTCACTCTATATAAAGTAGTCACCAAGTAAAGTACATGAGGATAGGATGCTATAGAAGGAGCTTCTCAATTAGCTCTATCTTAGATCTTTCAATCTCAATCCCTTGCTGTGAAATCTTACACCCTAAAATGATATCCTCTTTTATCATAAAGTGACACTTTTCCCAATTCAGTACAAGATTTATTTCTTCGCATTGTTGTACTTTCCAAATTTTGCAAACACAACTCAAAAGAGTCCCCAAAAATAGAAAATTCATCAATAAACACTTCCATTTTCTCCCCTACTAATCCTTCAAAAATAGCCATCATACATATTTGAAAAATCCTAAGCCCATTGCACGATCTAAAAAGCTTATGCTGATAGGCAAAAGTCCTAAAGGGACAAGTGAAGGTAGTTTTATCTTGATCTTTAGGAGCTATAGGAACCTAAAAGTAGCTAGAAAATCCATCAAGGAAGTGTAGGAATTCCCTATACAAAAATAGATTTACACAGCGGAAAAAAATAGGAATTCCAGATAACTAGGATCACTTTTATGCGTTAAAAGGTATCAAATAGGCAAGAAATTACCTTACGGTGTTGCCTCTGTGAAACAATGTTTTCCATCTGTTCAAAAGGAGCAATGCATCCAAGCATAGAGAATATCTTCTCTTTTGTTCTATCAAAGCATTACAACCCAAGTGTAGGATTGCATCCAATATAGTCCACAGGAGAATGTCATTCAAAAGTCACTAGAACTTTGTGCAAGCAAAACCAATTATGGCTGCTAGGGTTTACTGTGATATTTCCAGAAGAATAAGATGAAAGGAGCTGTTGGTTTTTTTATGAAAAAAAACCTCTGTAATGCTCAAATCATTATCCCCATGTAGTCCATATTATGATATATCTTGTCGATATAAACTTTGGTAATCAGAATCCATAATGTATATGGATTCTTAATTACCAATTATTATTAAGATTATTGTTAATTACAATATTGCCAACAAATTGTAACTAATTATAATTTAATCACAACAACTTCTTTTTGCACAATCAACCCTATAATGTTATGAAATAATATATTCATCACTCAATCCTCTGTTATGTGTGACTTATTATATTTCTCGGTCTATTGGTATCAAAATATGAATTAATCTAAACATCTTTAAGAGTAATAAACCTTAATAATTTTAGAATTAAATTATTAATTCTAATAAGGATTGATTTAATAATTCTCTAATTAATAAGTCCATATTCAGAATATCATGAGTGGTATTTAGTAACATATCATGACCACCCAAAAGTCCAGAAAGTCAAATTACTTGACATGAACCTTTCATTAGCAAACAACAGTACAATAAACTACTTTCACCATATAATATCTCATTCGGTTTGGAGTATGGAATTAGTGCCAATTCCTTCCAGAATAATAAATTAATTCTGGCTTGAATATTTTAATACTTGTTTATGGAATCCACTACTCATCATATGTATCAATTGGAACCATTTTCAATATACAATTTCCTTGGCCAAGGACTTCTTGAGTAGCGATTTCTACAAGTGGCCATGAGATATTCGCCCCTGTTATTAGGAGCAGTGAATCTTTTATTGATCCTTTCAACTACTTACTTTTGCTTTATATTATATACGATATCCATCCCCTAGGTGGTCTTATCAAGACTCTAGAGATTGAAATCAAAGTCTAACATTTAGCTAATAAAGTACCTTAGAGATTTCAAGTCTAAGCATACCTGCACATTTACTATGATGAGATTCTATCACTATCACTAAATAGTTATCCATATGATTATCTCATAGTCAGGTCAACCAATATACTTGTTTAGGTAAAAAGCATTCACGTGTTAACTTTGAGTATCACAATACTCATGGATGTGAGAACTACTGCCTGATTAAATCAAGAAGTATAACACGTGCTAGTCTTAAAGTATTAATGATGTCCTATCTCATTAAAATTATGACTAGGGATAATTTAAGTACGAATACTATCCCGTGTAGTAGGAACATCATATCATGATCTCTATCATGATTTTCTTACCACAATATTTCACTTGGGACTTTATCTAACTATTATTTTACAAGAAAGAATAAATAAAACAAATTGAAAATTAAAGAATATCTTGTTTTATTTGATAATGCATAGTATATATAATCCATGTGACTGACTCTAAGGTATAATACTAACAAACTCCCACTTATATTAGATCCAATCATTCATGTGTCTAATACTGAACGACTCAGCATGTCTGTCATGTTTCTTTTGTAATTGTGCTTTTATAAGTGGGTCAGCTATATTCTCATCCGTAGGAACTCTTTCTATCTTTATATCGTCTATCTATGATTTCTCTAATCAAATAAAAATATGAGTACATGCTTGGATCGCTGGTCAGACCTTGGCTTTTTTGCTTATGTAATAGCTCCATTGTTGTCACAATATAGAGATTTTGGTTCAGCAATGCTGGGAACCACTCCAAGCTCCGTCACAAACTTTTTGATCCAAACAGCTTTTTCAGTTGCTTCTGAAGCGGCTATGTACTCAACTTCAGTCATTGAGTCGGTAATAGTATCTTGTTTGGAACTCTTCCAGCTTTTTACCCCTCCACACAACGTAAACACGTAACCACACTATGAGTTGAAATCATCTTTATCAGATTGAAACTGGCATCAGTATATCCATTTATTTTCAAATCACATTCTCCATATACTATGAATACATCCTTAGTCCTTCGCAAGTACTTAAGGACATTCTTCACAACCTCCTAATGGCCCTTACCAGGGTTAGATTAGTCTCTACTTGTCAAATTGAGAGTATAGGATATATCGAGCCTGATACATATCATAGCATACATAATGGATCCAATTGCTAAAGTATATGAAATCCTACTTATGTGATCCCTTTCAACTTATATCTTTGCAAATATCGACTTTGAAAGGCTTATCCTATGGGACATGGGTAAGAATCCTATTTTGGATTGATATATGCTAAATCTCTTTAGCACTTTGTCTATGTATATAGATTGTGAAAGATCTAGCAACCTATTTGACCTATCTCTTTAGATTCTAATTCTAAAAATATAGGTTGCATCTCTAAGGTCTTTCATGGAAAATTTCTTTGACAACCAAACATTTACTGACTGAAAGACAAGTACATCATTTCCTATTAACAATATGTCTTCTATATAAAGTAATAAGAAAACTACTGCACTCCCGCAAACCTTCTTGTATACACAAGGTTCATCCATATTTTGAATAAAACCAAACTTGTTGATTGTTTCATCAAAATGGATGTTCCAACTCCTAGAAGCTTTCTTATGTCCATGAATGGACCTTTGCAGCGTATACACTTTTGTACCATCACTGGACATGAAATCCTTAGGTTATGTCATATACACTTATTCAGTCAAATTTCTATTTAGGAAAGCTGTTTTCATATCCATTTGTCAGATCTTATAATCATAATAAGAGGCAATGACTAGGAGTATTCTGATGTATTTCTACATAGCAACTAGTGAGAATGTTTCATCATAGTCAATATCATATTGTTGATGATAACCCTTAGCCACCAGTTGTGTTTCATAGATAACTATATTACCATCTATGTTAGTTTTCTTCTTGAAAACTCATTTACACCCAATAGGTTTAATTCCTTTGTGTGGATCAACCAGAGTCCATACTTGGTTGTCATACATGGAATCCATTTGTGATTTTATAGCTTCAAGACATTTGTTAGATTCTGAACTATTTAGAACTTCCTTGTAAGTAGTAGGCTCATCATCATCTATGAGCAATACGTCATTGTTGTCACTAATGAGAAATTTATATCTCTCAGGTGCCGTGCGTATCCTACTCGACTTACGAAGTTCTTCTATAGTTGAAGGTTCATCTATTCTCTCAATAGATGTGAGATCAGACAGTTAATCCTTGTTGGTTTGTTCTTCTTCAACCTCACTAAGTTCAATCTTACTCCCATTGTCCCTTTTAAGCATATGCTCATTCTCTAAGAAGACAACTTGTTTCGAAACAGACACTTTATTTTCAAAAGGGAGATAGAAGTAATATGCAAAAGATTCTTTCGAATAGCTCACAAACAAACACTTGTTAGACTTACTGTCAAATTTTCTGACTTTCTCTTTGATAAAAGTAGGTCAAGCCCATACTTTTAAGCGAGATAACTTTGGTTTCTTGCCAAAGAACATCTCAAATAGGGTAGTATCAACCATTTTTTATGGAACTCTGTTTAGAACATAAACAGAAGTCACTAGTGCATACCCCCAAAATAATTTTGGTAAGTCTGCATAAGCTATCATGGTTCCTACAATATCAAGAAGGGTTCGATTCATTTTCTCAGATACAATATTATGTTGGGATGTATGTGCTGGAGTCCACTGAGATAATGCCCCATTATCTCTTAGATAATGTAGAAAATCTTGGCTTATGTATTCACTTCCTCGATCAGATCTTAAAATTTCATACTTTACCTATGTTGTTTCTTTACTTCATTCTTGAAGTGTTTGAACTTTTGAAAGTCTTCAGGTTTAAATTTCATTAAATACAAATACTCATGTCATGAATAATCATCAATAAAGGTTATGAAATAGTGATAAGCTCCTCTTGATTGTATGGACATTGGGCCACATACATCAGAATTCTTTGGTCATTTTCCCCTTTTACAAAAAAAAGAGTTTTAGCTATTTTACTAAGTAAACAAGACTCCCATGTACTATATGATTCATAATCAAATGACCTTTAGTCACCTAGATTGTGTAGCTTAGAAACACAATTCTAATTTATATGGCCTAAATGATAATGCCATAAATAAGAAGAGGTTGAATTATCTATCCTTGGTTTCTTATTATTTACATTGAGGATTGGATTATCCATTTCTAGAACATATAAACCATTAACCAAAGTTGTAGAACCATAATTAATATTATTCAATAAAAAAGAACAACATTTATTCTCAAAAATTAAATGAAATCCATACAAGTCTAAACATGCAACTGAGATCATATTTTTCAATAAAACTAGTACATAATAATAGTTTTGAAGTTCTAAAACTAATCATAAAAGCAGGTGTAGCTCGTACGTCCCCACAACAAGTGCAACAACCTTTGCTCTATTTGCAATACGTATATCCATGTCGCCCTTCTCAAGCCTTCTATTGTCCTTTGATCCCTGCAAGTTATTGTACAAATAAGATCCACATCCGGTATCTAATACTCATATCTCATTTCTAAAGACAATATTAATTTCAATCATAAATATACCTGGAGTATATGTAGAAGTGCCCGCAAGCTTCTCATTCTGCTTCTTTCCCTTAATAGTATCCAAGTAGGCTCTGCAGTTGCGCCTCTAATGACCCATCCTTCCACAATGATGGTTTGGGCCTTTGGTGGCTACTTTCTTCTTTTTCATACCACCTTTGGGTTTAGTAGAAGCCTTCTTCTTCGTAGGAACTTTCTTCCTAGAAAAGGAAGATTTTACCAACATAACTGCATTGGATTCTTTTTTTGTGGAGGACTTTATAGTTTTGAGTAGATTGATCAACTCAAGTATGGTAGACTCAATCTTTTTATCTAGTAGTTAATCACAAATTGTGAAAAACTACTTGGTAAAGATTGTAGAATTAAGTCGATACTTAATTCATTGTCCATAACAAAACCAAGAGACTTGAGTTTCTTAACTAAGCCTAGCATATTCAGCCCATGAGTGGCCACAAAAGTACCATAAGCCATCTTCGAATGGTTTAGTTATTTTGATATCTCATATATTTCCGTTCTAGCTTGGACATCAAACAGCTCTCGAAGATGTAATATAAAAAAGTAAACATCCATATGCTCATGTTATTTTTTTAGTTCAAGGGTCATTGTCGCCAACATCATATAGGTTGTTGTGTCACTATCCTCTTTATGCTTCTTGTGGACAACATGCTCATCAATATGAACATCTTCAACTGATGGGGGTGAAATAGGAGCCTCTAACACGTAAACCAACTTTTTCGACTTGAGAACAATTTTCAAGTTTCTAACCAGTTAAGAAAGATTGTTTCAGTTAGTTTGTTAGTTTCCAAGTTGCTACGCAGATTTAGGTTAGTCGACATGATGCAGATGACCAAGATGTAAAGATAGAGATAATTGGCTAACTGTATATGCACATGTAATGCAGATAATTAGGTATTTAATTAAGCGCGTTATTATTCCACTAGTTTACTCAAATCAATAGCCCTAACTATTGATTCGGGAAAGCCCGTTGGAAGCTTTCATAGTGGACTGGTATCCAAATTCCTTAAGAATGACCTTGGGTTTGCCCAACAAGTCACCTTTAAGTTTAATGATAGGTATCCAATACCAATTACATCGTATGTAATTACCAGTTTATTGGGTAATTAATATCTTTTAATCTTAAAGCTTTTAAGCTAATCCAATCTTGCCTCTAGTTTTCTTTATGCTTGAGTTAGCCCAAACAGGATAAAGAAATTAGTTAAACCATATCCATTAATCAGGAATTTAAAATTCCATGGCTTGAACATGCCCAATATCTAGTAGGCTTGGGTCGGTCCAACAACTTAGTTTCGAAAAAGAACTCTCGTTCTTACTATATTAATAGAAGGCATTATGTTTAATTTTAATTGAGGGATTTGTGATATTTGTGTCTTACATATAGCATGCATAATATTATCATATCATACATTGCACAATAATAACACGGTTTGGTTATGGGCTTTACTATATTAATTTCTTGAGCTAAAAAGGAAATTAATTTATCCAATCCTAAGTGTTCATGCATGATATAGGAAGAAAACCTTACCATCCTCCTTTTGGTCTTGATCATCTTCTCCTGAACTTGTAATAAATTCTATTCTATCTAAACCATATAATCTAATTACAAAAAAATTCTAATAAAGAAACATCGAGTTACATTTGAGAGGAGTTATGTGAGAAGAGATAATTTACATAAGAAAAATAGAGAAGACAAGACTCGCATGTCCTATTTTTAATTCAAAACCAAAGCGATAAAATGCAAGAACCACCATGCCAATTTTATGCTCAAAATAAAATTAATCATATCAAATAATTCCAAAATCACTATTTTGGAAAAATAGAATAAATTCTAAAATCAATATTTTAGGAATTAAAATTAATTCCTAAAATTAATTCCAAAATCGCTATTTTGGAAAAAAAATTCTAAAATTAATATTTTAAAAAACATATTAATTGCTAAAATCATATTTTAGGAATTAAAATAATATATAATCTAAAATCAATATTTTAGAAAATATATTAATTGCTAAAATCATACTTTAGGAATTAAAATAATAAATAATCTAAAATTAATATTTTAGAAAATATGTTAATTTCTCAAATCATACTTTAGGAATTAAAATAATATATAATCTAAAATCATTATTATAGAAACTATATTATTTTCCAAAATAAGGTTTTTGGAAAAATATATGTTAGTCCCAAAGTATAAACTTTGGGAAAAATTGAGCACTAGATGAAAAGAACAAAAAGCTTCAATCATGGGCGTCTAGCTAAAAAGAAAAAAAAGACCATCGTGTGCCATTTTCACAAGAAGACAAATCATGCCCTTGCTATTCCACAAGAAGACGAAACAAAGAATAAAAATTAAAAAAGAAGTTGCATCTACGGGAGGCATTGAATGTGACTTTCGTGGATTGCTAAAAAACAATCTATTGAGTGGAAGCTCAATCTAGCTTGGGAAATTTTGTGCCTCAAGCCGTAGCTTGAGCCAAACAAAAAATATATTTTTTTTTCATTTTTTTCTCTTCGTCTTCCCCAGAAACAATTTCTGGAAAAATTCTTCAAGACTTCTGCAACAATTTCAGAGAACAATTCTCTGAGACATTCCATTTTTTCTATTTTATGAACTCATTCAAAGTGATCTTTTGTTCAGTAAAATGAAAACTCTACAAAAGGAACAAAACAAAGTTTCAAAAAATACGATTTCCTTTTTTTTATGTTACAGAACATAATGACCCAGAAAACCATTTTTTGGCACGAAGAATTAACATCATTAATTCTCGATTTAGGAAGAATCAAAGCATCATTAATTTTCATTTAAAACCATCTCTTGTAACTTTTACAAAAGCCATGCTTGTTGCAGCTAGAGCCCACAGAATCATTTTTCCTTTTCACAAATAGGCTATATTCTGAACAATTTTAGAACATAACAGAGACCCAACCTAGAAACAAATTTCATGGAAACACTCACAGAAACAATTTCTATACATGGAATGGTTCTCAGGCATAAGAACAACAACAACAACAAAAAAAAAAAAATATCTTGATACAAATTCAAGAAACAAGCTGAAATATTTTCAGTTAAACATGCTCACGTGAAACAATTTTCACAGAAGACATAGAGACTACAATGAACCATATTTCAAGGCTAAGGTTACGTCCCATTAATGCATAAAAGGGGCTCTGATACCACTATAGGAATTTCCTATGTAAAAACAGATTTACGCAACAGAAGAAAATAGGAATTCCAGATGACTAGGATCACTTTTATGCATTAAAAGAAATCAAATAGGTGAGAAATTACCTAATGGTATCGCCTCTGTGAAAAAAATTTTCCCTCTATTCTGAAGGCGCTATCCAATCAAGCACAGAGAATATATTCTCTTTTGTTCTTTCAGTGCACTACAAACCAAGTGTAGGATTGCCTCTAATATAGTCCACACAAAAATGGCTCTTAAAATCCACCAGAGTTTTCTGTGATTTTTCTAGAAAAAGAAGACAAAGGGAGCTCTTGGTTTAAAAAAAAAAAAAAAAAAACCTCTATAACGCTCAAATCATAATCCCCACAGAGCCTATATAATAACATATGTTGTTCGTATAGATTTTAGTAATTAGAATCCATAATGTATATAGATTCTTAATTACCAATTATTATTATTATGATTATTGTTAAATACAATACAACCCACTAATTATAACTAATTATAGTTTGACCACAACAGCTTCTTCTTTTCACAATCAATCATGTAATGTTATCAAATAACATCTTGAGCACTCAATCCTCTATTGTGTGTGACCTATTAGTTCTCCTAGTCTATTGTTAGTAAAATATGAATAAATATAAATATCTTTAAGATTAATAATCCTTAATAATTTTGGAATTAACTTATTAATTATAATTAGGATTGATTTACTAATTCTCTAAATAATAAATCCTTATTCAGCAAATCATAAGGGGTATCTAGCAACACATCATAACCACCCAAAAGTATATAAAGTTAAGTGGCTTGACATGAACCTTTTAACAACAAATAATAGTGTAATAAACTCCTTTCACAATAAAATTTCTCATTCAGTTTAGAGTACGATATTAGTGCCAACTCATTCTAGAATAATAACTTAATTCTAGATCAAATATTTTAGTGCTTGTTCATGTAATCCACTTCTCATCATATGTATCAATCGGAACCATTTTCAATACACAATTGCCTTGGCTAAGGACTTTTCGAGTAGCGATTCCTACAAGTGGCCGTGAGATATTTGGCCATATTATTAGGAATGGTGAATCTTTTATTGATCCTCTTAACTACTTACGTTTGCTTTTTGTTGTACCCAATATCCATCTTATAGGTGGTCTTGTCAGGACTCTAGAAATTAGAATCAAAGTCCAACACTTAAGAAATAAAGTACCTTGAAAATCTCAAGTCTAAAGATACTTGCACATTTGCTATGATAAGATTTTATCACATGCACTAAATAGTTATCCATATGATTATCTCATAATCAGGTCATCCAATATACTTATTAAGGTTACAAAATCCATGTGTTAACTTTATGTATCACAATACCCATAAATATGAGAACCACTGTATAATCAAATCAGGCAACATAACACGTGGTAGTTTTAACGTATTATTGTTGTCGTATCTCATTAATAATATGATTAGGGATAATTTAAGTATGAACACTATCCAGTGTAGTAGGAAACTCACATCATGATCTCTATCATGATTTTCTTAACACAGTATTGCACTTGGGACTTTATCTAACCCTTATTTTAGACAAAAGCATAAATAAAACAAACTGAAAGATAAAGAATGTCTTGTTTTATTTGACAATGCACAATATACAGAATATATGTGATTGCCTCTAAGGCATAACAGTAACAGGAAGCAATAGTATATATGCCCAGTTAACCTCTCCAATATTTGATAAATGAAATGGAGGGGAAAGTGATCCATTCATATGCCTTCATTCAGCTTCCTGTATTCAATACACATTCTCTATCCTATGACAAACTTCATGGAAATAAGCTCATTTTATCTTATTAGGCACTATTATCATGCCTTCCTTCTTTAGTACTGCCTGCGTAGAGCTAACTAACATGCTACCTGAAATTAGGTATACAATACCTGCATCCAATTACTTGATCATTTCACCCATAAATCACTCATTTCACATTTGGACTTCACCTTCGTTGGGGTTGAACCATAGGCATTGCATCTTTATCCAATACAATTTTATGTGTACCAAGCAAATGTCTAATCCCTTTTATATATGTAAGCTTCTATGCTATAGCATTCCTGTGTCTTGAAGAAGTTGAAGTAATTACAACTTTTGCCCTTTCTTTAAATCTACTGCAATAATCACTGACAAATTGTTTCCTTTGGCCAAGAATGCATACCCAAGATAATTCGGTATCTTTTTTAACTCCTACTCTGGTGGGTCCTCAATAGATTATCTCATTTGCCCGATATTTGATTTCTCGATAACTTAAAAAATTGTTAGTTCATAGTTGTTCTTAGAATGCTCCATATGAGCTAATATTTCTTGGGCATGTTGCTCAACTTCTTCCACTATTCCATCCTCTTTTAATTAAACAAAGTGTTCCTGCACAAAATCAAAAATGCATTCATTAAGAAAATCAATTATAAAGCAGGAATCATCTTATATGGATGAATGTTTCAAGCTTTTAGAAATGTTAATGATAACTTCCTCTTCATCAACTCGTAATGTCAACTTTCCTTCATAGACATCCATAACAGTCTTTGCAGTAGCTCAAAAAGGTGTCTACCTAGAATTAATGGAACCTTAGAATTCTCATTGTAACACCCCACTCCCTAGGTACCTAAATAGGGCAAGATGTTGCCCCATCCAAAGGATCAGGGATCTTTATAACGAGGTACAAAAAGAATAAAAATCGTGTAAATAAAATTAAAGAAATAATCTTATTACATCCGGAAGCAAAACTTATACTTGTCTGGAAAATCAAAATTAACAAATGTCTCTTCAAATAAATTCAAAACACAACTAAATAAATAAGCTAGAGTTCTGTTAGGTATCTCATGCGTATCATATACGGCCCAGTGGAAAAATAAAAACGAGATACCATCCAGGATCTGCATATGTGTGGAAAGCAAGACATATATATATATATATATATATATATATATATACATATATATATATAACAAAGAAACAAATATAACAATTTTACCTTTCTTTGTTTGTGTGGAAAATAAAATTTTCCTTCTTCGAGTTAGATAGTTGTGGTGCAATCCAGCAATCCTCTTGAAGAATCGGCACAAGAGTTGTATGTCCAACCAATATAATCACAGTGTGTGATTATCTCTAACAGAAATTCACACAAATGATCTCACACAAGTACCAAGATTTTCTGTACTAGCTGAAAACAACAATGCTGGCTGGGGTTTAGCTTCCTTGTTCTTCTTGATTAGTAAAACCAGAGAAAAAAGAAGAAGAAGAGTCTTGGATTCCCTCTTAGAAGAAGCCAGATGAGAGAGAGAGATGTATAAGAGAACATGAAGATCATACCCCTATTATTCTCTTGAGAGGATGGCCCCACACACATTATTTCATGTGTGTTGATAAAAAGGAGCATTGATTATCTCTAACAGAAATTCACACAAAGGATCTCACATAAGCACCAAGACTTTCTGTGCTAGCTGAAAACAACGATGCTGGCTGGGGTTTAGCTTCCTTGTTCTTCTTGATTAGTAAAACCAGAGAAAAAAGAAGAAGAAAAGTCTTGGATTCCCTCTTAGAAGAAGCCAGATGAGAGAGAGAGATGTATAAGAGAACATGAAGATCATACCCCTATTATTCTCTTGAGAGGATGGCCCCACACACATTATTTCATGTGCGTTGATAAAAAGGAGCATTGGCACCCATTCCTTCATGTGTGCCCTTTTGTTTGTTTTGTATGACTTCTTGCTCAACACTAAAACCACTTTGATTATATCTCATATAACTAAAAGCCTCTACAAAAACCACATCTGAGAATTCCAAACAATTCTCCAATTGCAATTGGAACCCATCAAGTTCTCAGAATTATAAATTGGCCCATCAATTATAACTATTTATAATTTGGCCACATCAACCTCTCTTTCTTGTAATAAACCCCACTATGTTATCAAATAATATCTTGAGTATATATTCCTCTTTTGTGTGTGACCTATTAGGTTTCCCGGTCAATTGGTAGCTAACATGAATTAATCCAAACGTCTTTGAAATTAATAATCCTTAATTAATTAGAATTAATCCTATTAATTCTAATCAGAATTGGTTATTTAATTCATCAATTAATAAACCCATATTCCCAGATCATAAGTGGTATCTAGCAACACATCATGACCACCCAAGAGTCCAGGAAGTCAAGCGGCTTCACATGAACCCTTCAATAACAAACTACAGTGTAGTTAACTCCTTTCAATATACAATATCTCATTCGGTTTGGAGTATAAAATTAGTATCAACTCCCTCCAGAATATATATTAATTCTAGCCCAAATAACATTATACTTGTACAAGGAACCCACTACTCTCAATGTGCCTCAATTGGAACCCTTTCCAATACACATACGCCTTGGCCAAGGATTTATGATTAGTAATTCCTACTAGTGGTCGTGAGATATTCACCCCTACTATTAGGAGTGGTGAATCCTTTATTGTCCCTCTCAACTACTTTCATTTATCTTGCAATGTACCCAATATCCATCTCATAGGCAGCCCTTGATCGAGCTCCGGAGATTGGAATAAAGGCACAAGGCTCAGCAAACAAAGTACCTTGGAGATCTCAAGTTTAAGGATACTTGTACGTTTGCTATATTAAGATTATATCACTGGCACTAAATAGTTATCCCTGTGATTATATTAAAGCTAGGTCATCCAATGAACTTGTTCCATTAACAAGTATGCATGTGTTAACATTGAGTATCTCAATACTCACAGTTATGAGAACCATCGCCTGATTAAATCAGGAAGTCTAACATATGCTAGTCTTAATGTATTAATGATGTCCTGCCTCATTAATACTACGACTAGGGACTGTTTAAGTACTAAAACCATCCAGTTTAGTAGGAATCTCATATGATGATCTCTATTATGATTTCTTTAACATAATGTTGTAATAGGGACTTTGTCGAACAGTTATATTACTTAAAGTAAACAACAAAAAAAACTGTAAGATAAATAATACCTTTTATTACAATAAAATATGTCATATACAATGTACAAGTGATTGCCTCTAGGGAACAAAACTAACAAACTCCCACTTGCACTAGAGCCAATCATTCAAGTATCTAATACCGAATGCCTCAACATGACAATCATGTTTCTTTTGGGATAGTGCTTTTGTAAGCGGGTCAGCTATGTTCTCATCCTTGGGAACTCTCTTTATCTTTACATCATTTCTATATATGATCTCCCAGATCAAATGATAGCGGCATAGTACGTGTTTGGATCGTTGATGAGACCGTAGCTTCTTTGCTTGTGCAATGGCTCCGTTGTTATCACAATACAAAGTTATTGGGCCAACAACGCTGGGAACCACACCCAGTTCCGTCATGAACTTCTTGATCCAAACAGCCTCCTTAGCTACTTCAAAAGCAGCTATGTATTCAGCTTCTGTCGAAGAGTCGGTAATAGTCTCTTGTTTGGAACTCTTCTAACTTATTGCCCCTCCACACAACATAAACACGTAGCCGGATTGTGATTTGAAATCATCTTTGTTAGATTGAAAACTGGCATCAGTATACCCATATATTTTCAAATCACCTTCCCCATACACCAAGAACACATCCTTAGTCCTTAATAAGTACTTAAGGATGTTCTTTACAGCCGCCCAATGACCCTCACCAGGGTCTGATTTGTATCTGCTTATCAAACTAAGAGCACAAGATACATCGGGCCTTGTACATATCATAGCATACATGATAGATCCAATTGCCGAATCATATGGAATCTTACTCATGTGATCCCTTTCAACTTGTGTCTTAGGAGACATCGACTTTAAAAGGCTTACACCATGTAACATGGGTAAGAATCCTCTTTTGGATTAATCCATGCTAAACCTCTTTAGCACTTTATCTATGTATGTAGACTGTGAAAGACCTAGCAACCTTTTAGATCTATCTCTATAGATCCTTATTCCAAGAATATAGGTTGCTTCTCCAAGATCTTTCATGGAGAATTGTTTGGACAACCAAATTTTCATCGTTTGCAAGACAGGTATATCATTTTCTATTAGCAATATGTCATCTACATAAAGTAATAAGAAAATGATTGCGCTCCCACTGACCTTCTTGTATACACAAGGCTCATCCATGTTTTGAATGAAACTAAACTCTTTGATTATTTCATCAAAATGGATGTTCCAACACCTAGAAGCTTGCTTAAGTCCATAAATGGACCTTTGCAACTTATACACCTTTGTGCCATCACTAAATATGAAACCTTTAGGTTATGTCATATACACTTCCTTAGTCAGATTTTCATTTAGGAAAGGTTTCACATCCATTTGCTAAATCTCATAATCATAATGAGCATCAATAGCTAGGAGTATCTTGATGGATTTTAACATGGCTACTGGCGAGAAAGTTTCGTCATAGTCAATACCATGTTGTTGACGATAACCCTTTACCACTAGTCGTGCTTTATAGGTAAAAACGTTACCATCCATGTCCGTTTTCTTCTTGAAAACCCACTTGCACCCAATAGGTTTAATTCCTTTGGGTGGATCAACCAAAGTCCATACTTGGTTATCGTACATGGAATCCATCTCTGGCTTCATAGCCTCAAGCCATTTGCCAGATTCTAAACTATTTAGAACATTCTTATAGGTAGTAGGCTCATTTTCATCTATGAGCAATACATTATTGTGGTCAGTAATGAGAAATCCATATCTCTCAGGTGTCACACGTATCCTACTAGATCTACGAAGCTCTTGTGTGTCAGAAGGTTAATCTATTCTCTCAATAGATGTGGGTTAGACTGTTGATCCTCGTTTATTTGATCTTCATGAACTTCACTAAGTTTAATCTTACTCCCACTGTCCCCTTTGAGCATATGCTCATTCTCTAAGAAGACGACATACTTCAAAACAAACACTTTATTTTCAGAGGGTAGGTAGAAGTAATATCCAAAAGATTCTTTTGGATATCTCACAAACAAACATTTGTTAGACTTACTATCAAGTTTGTCTGATTGTGGCCTTTTGACAAAGGCAGGACAACCCCATACTCACAAGTGAGATAATTTTGTTTCTTACCAAAGAACATCTAAAAAGGGGTAGAATCAACCGATTTTGTCGGAACTCTTTTTAATATATAAACAGAAGTCTCTAGTGCATATCCCCAAAATGATTTTGGTAGGTCTACAGAGGCCATCATGGTTCGTACCATATCTAGAAGGGTTCAATTCCTTCTTTTTAGATACACCATTATGTTGAGGTGTATGTGGTGAAGTCCATTGAGATAATATCCCATTATCTCTAAGATAACTCAGAAACTCTTGGTTCAAGTATTCACCTCCTCGATCAGATCTTAGAGTCTTAATACTTTTGCCAAGTTATTTCTCTATCTCATTCCTGAAGCCTTTGAACTTTTCAAAGGCCTTGGATTTATATTTCTTTAAATACAAATATCCGTATCATGAGAAATCATCGATAAAGGTTATGAAATGTAAGAGTTCTAATAACTCCTTGGCACATTCTCCTTTTCCTGAAAAAGGAGTTTTAGCCATTTTACCTAGTAAACAAGACTCGCAAGTGCCATATGATTTATAATCAAATGACCCTAAGTCACTAAGCTTGTGTAACTTAGAAATACGATTTTCGACAATGCTATAAATAAGAGGTGTTTGAGTTATTTATTCTAGGTTTCTTATTGTTTATATTGGGAATTGGATTTTCCAAGTCTAGAACATATAAACCATTAACCATAGTTGTTGAACCATAATAAATATCATTCAATGAAAAAGAACAACATTTTTTCTTGAATATCAAATGAAATCCATTTAAGTCCAAACACGCAACTGAGATAATATTTTTCCTTAAAACGGGTACATAGTAACAGTTTTGTAAATCTAGAATGAATCCTAAAGGCAGGTTTAGCTCATATGTCCCCACAGCAAGTACAGCAACCTTTACCCATTTCCCATACGTAGGTCCACGTCACCTTCCTCTAGCCTTCTACTGCTCTTTAGTCCCTGCAAGCTATTGCATAAATGAGATCTACATCCAGTATCTAATACTCATTTCTGATTTCTAAAGGCAGTATATAGCTCAATCATAAATATACCCGGAGTAGAAGTAGAAATGCTTGTAAGCTTCTCCTTCTGCTTCTTGTCCTTGACGGTCTCCAAAATAAGCATTGCTGTTGTGCCTCCAATGGCCTATCTTGCAACAATGATGGCATGGGCCTTTAGTAGCTACATCCTTCTTCTTCACACCACATTTGGGCTTTATGGGAGCCTTCTTCTTCTTCTTTTGAACCTTTTTCTTAAAGGAAGAAGATTCTACCATTAAAACTGCATTAGAATCCTTCTTCATGGAGGACTCAGTAGTTTTGAGAAGATTGATCAACTCAGGAATGGTGGATTCAATCTTGTTCATCTGATAGTTAATCACAAATTATGAGAAACTATTAGGTAAAGGCTGTAGAATTAAGTCAATACTTAACTCATGATCCATCGCGAACCCGAGAGATCCAAACTTCTCTATCAAGCACAGCATCTTCAACCCATGAATGGCCACAGAAGAACCATCTGTCATTTTTCAGTGGAACAGTTGCTTCGAGATCTCGTATCTCTCAGTTCTGGCTTGGGCATCAAACAGCTCTCGAAGATGTAGTATAATCGATTGAGCATCCATACGCTCGTGGTATTTTTGCAACTCAGGAGTCATGGATGCCAACATAATACATGATGTTTTATCACTATCCTCCTTGTGCCTTTTGTGGACAGCATGCTCATCAGCATGAGCATCTTTAGCTAGTGGTGGCGGAATGGAAGCATCTAGCATGTAGAGCAACTTTTCCGACTTGAGAACAATTCTCAAATTGCTATACCAATTGAGGTAGTTTGATGCTACGTAGTTTTCACACAAGGGAACAATTCTCAAACTTTTCCGACACATGCATGAAACAGCTTTCACATAAGGGAACAATATGTTGTAAACCACACATAGCATAGCTCTGATACCACTGTTAGGTATCTCATGCGTATCATATATGGCGTAGCAGAAAAATAAAAATAAGATACCATCCAGGATCCGCATATGTATGGAAAACAAGACATATATATATAAAATAAAACAAAGATAACAATTTTTACCTTTCTTTGTTTGTGTGGAATATAAAATTTTCCTTCTTCGAGTAAGATAGTTGTAGCGCGATCTAGCAATCCACTTGAAGAATCACCACAAGAGTTGTATGTCCAACCAATATAATCACAGTGTGTGATTATCTCTAACAGAAATCCACACAGAGGATCTCACATAAGCACCAAGATTTTCAGTGCTATCAGAAAACAACAATGGTAGCTGGGGTTTAGCTTTCTTGTTTTTCTTGATTAGCAAAACTAGAGAAAGAAGACGAAGAATAGTCTTGGATTCCCTTTTAGAAGAAGCCACATGAGAGAGAGAGATGCATAAGAGAATATGAAGATCATACCCCTATTATTCTCTTGAGAGGATGGTCCCACACACATTATTTCATGTGTGTTGATAAAAAGGAGCATTGGCACCCATTGCTTCATTTGTGCCCTTTTGTTTGTTTTGTATGACTTCTTGCTCGACAATAAAACCACTTTGATTATATCTCATATAACTAAAAGCCTTTATAAAAACCATATCTGAGAATTCCAAACAATTCTCCAATTGCAATTGGAACCCATCAAGTTCTCAGAATTATAAATTGGCCTATCAATTATAACTAATTATAATTTGGCCACATCAACCTCTCTTTCTTGTAATAAACCCCACTATGTTATCAAACAATATCTTGAGTATATATTCCTCTTTTGTGTATGACCTATTAGGTTTCTCGATCAATTGGTAGCGAACATGAATTAATCCAAACGTCTTTGAAATTAATAATCCTTAATTAATTAGAACTAATTCTATTAATTCTAATCAGGATTGGTTTATTAATTCATCAATTAATAAACCCATATTCCCAGATCATGAGTGGTATATAGCAACACATCATGACCACCCAAGAGTCCAGGAAGTCAAGTGGCTTGACATGAACCATTCAATAACAAACTACAGTCCAATTAACTCCTTTCACTATATAATATCTCATTTGGTTTGGAGTACGAAATTAGTACCAAACCCCTCCAAATATATATTAATTCTGGCCCGAATATCATTATACTTGTTCATGGAACCCACTACTCTCAATGTGCCTCAATTGAAACCCTTTCCAATACACATACGCCTTGGCCAAGGATTTATGATTAGTAATTCCTACTAGTGGCCGTGAGATATTCGTCCCTACTATTAGGAGTGGTGAATCCTTTATTGACCCTCTCAACCACTTTCGTTTACCTCACAATGTACCTAATATCCATCTTATAGGTGGCCCTCGATCGAGCTCCGGAGATTAGAATCAAGGCACGAGGTTCAGCAAACAAAGTACCTTGGAGATCTCAAGTGTAAGGATACTTGCACATTTGCTATATTGAGATTATATCACTGGCACTAAATAGTTATCCATGTGATTATCTTAAAGCTAGGTCATCCAATGAACTTGTTCCATTAATAGGCATCCATCTGTTAACTTTGAGTATCTCAATACTCACGGTTATGAGAACCACCGCCTGATCGAATCAGGAAGTCGAACACATGCTAGTCTTAATGTATTAATGATGTCTTATCTCATTAATGCTACGACTAGGGATAATTTAAGTACTAACACTATCCAGTATAGTAGGAATATCATATCATGATGTCTATCATGATTTCCTTAACACAGTTTTGTACTAGGGACTTTATCGAATAGTTATATTATTTAAAGTAAACAAAAGAAAATGTAAGATAAATAATGTCTTTTATTAAAAAAAAATATATCATATATAATGTATAAATGATTGCCTCTAGGGCACAGCACTAATAAGCTCATCTCCTAATGCTTCACCTTACTCAATATAAGCAATCCCCTGAAATCATGATAAAAAAGGTGTGAGATTGACATCTCAGTAAGTCCTGTGTGTGCAAGTGTCAATCAAAACTATTTTGTGTATGCAGGTTTATCCCAATCACAAAATCGTGTTTGCAAGTTAATTTCATCAATAACAGTCATACCAAGGAGCCTTACTCAATAAATCCAAAATAGTTCACAATAAATCTTTGCTTTATCATATTCATAATTCATTAAATAGGGATTAGTAAATAATTCAATAATATAGCAACACAATCAATATCATGGTTACCACCATGATAGCTTCCCAATGTATTCTTTCAACAATGGGCAATGGGTGATCCACCTACTAGGTGAGATACTCCTCTATCTCTACACCCAACATTTCGGTTGTCCAATCCAGATTAACAATGTCCACATAGACCAATTTTGCTAGCTCGGACGGCTTGACTATATAGTACTGTCGCCTCTCCAAGTTGAATTCATCTCCGGGAGGTGGCCTCCTACCAGAAGACTCACTATTACTCTTCGAAACTAGTACTACCAGCCTACCTCGGCTGACTACTCAATGCTCCTTGATTAGGGGCAAAATCATTTTCCCTTTTCCGAAAGTCTTTGATTAGTTTGATTGCAAAACGTGATTTTCGTAATAGCATTTTCAAACCATTTGACAATAGTGTAAGAAATCATTTTTGAGTTTGAATAATTAAAATTTAGTAAATTCGTTTTGAAAACAAAACATCCACGTTTCCAATCATAGTATCACAACAATCCAGTATAACTCATCATTTTTAGTCAAGTCTCAATCCTTGTGTCAAAACATCATATTGACATCAATTTCAAATAATATTATAAAAATTGCTTGCAAACATATAACTTATATCAAAATAATTATGCAGGGACTTACTTGGATAAATCACAGCCAAATCCAACGCAATTAATTGCTCTTATTTCCACCCCTTCCTTATCTAGAGTAAATAATCCCATAATTAGGATTTAATCATTCCATCCATTATTTCATACCATATGACTCTCCATGATCTTTTTAATTACCTAATTAATCCATGGTATCTAAGGACTTTAATTCACTACATCACATGTATAACTACCCTTTTACCATTCTATTGATCATAACTATGCATTGATATAAATCAATTCACCATATGACAACTCCTATATTCAATTAACATAAAATCATCATAAACAGTCCCAAAAATATTTAAAAGATCTTATCTTTGCCTATTTAGCATAGATCTAGATTCATTATGAGAAGATACATCAATGTCATATCTCATACATGCTTTGTCTATGGCTTATATCAACATATTCATCAATCCAATTTATTCCTACTTTCATGCTGGACTCCATAAGTATCCTTAAGCCAATATTTTAAAGTTTAAGACCATTTAAATCAGTAAATATAGGATCTTGATTACCCCCTAGCAATTTAGACTTAAAACACGGCAACTCCTTGTTGACTAGCTTGAGTTCAATCGATAGTTGAAGAGTTTGGTCCTCTTGGATGACCCTGATCGAAACTTACCAAGGAAGGGATAAAATCAGTCCCTTATGGACGTGATTTAAGGGAGAGAGGAAAAAAAAAAAAAGAGGAAAGAATGAAGTGAGAGATGCATAGAAGAGTTGAAGATCAATTACCTTGTAGAGAGTTTCAGTTTTGTCTTTGTTTTTGGGAAAAGCTGGCCGAATTTTGGAGCAGGTTGAATGCTGATTTTTTCGTGAGTTTGAGGAGCTAAAAGGGTGGGGATTTTCATGGTTTGCTAGATAGAAAAGTCTAGGGTTTGGTGTTTAGGTATTTGGAGGAGTTCTACCTTGCTATGGAGTCTTGATTACAAGAGAAAAGTTGGACAGCTTGGGTTCTTCTATGGGTGCTGAAATTGGATAGAAGTTTAGGGTGGATTGCTGCTGTATTTTTGCAGCTTAGGATGGCCAAAATTCTGGACAGAAAGTGGGAGCAAAATTTGAACAGAATGAGAGAAGAAATCTGGTTGGTTTTGGTCTATATAGTTGCGAAAACAAGAGAAGAAAAAGAAGTCTTTGTGTAGCTGTATTTTGCTCACCAGCAGGAGGAGTTTTTGTGTAGGTTGTTGCTGAGAATTTCCAGCAAAATAGGGTTGATTTTGGCCAAAATTCTGAAGGAATTGGAGGGGAAATTTCTAGTATTTTTTTTTGCTAAAACAAAGTCCTAGTTGGTTAAGGTTTTCTTGGATAACCCTAGGTAGGTTTTAGGGAGTTTTAGTTGAACTATATTTGCTCAAAGTGTGATGGCAGCTTGGAGGAAATTTTCCAGAAAAATATGTGAAGAAATTAGGTTATCTACTTCAGAATTAATTTAATTAATTTCCTATTTTAATTTGAGTAATTTTTAAATAGCTAATAAATAATTATATTGTAAAGAAAATTCTAGTTTCCTAACTCCTTGAAGCTACCGAATTCTTCTTCCTTTTTCTTCCTAAATTTTCGAAAATCATCATCTTATCCAAGAGATAAGTACTTAATTTAAAATCCAGATTTTATCCTTTTATTTCCTTTTTTAAAAATTATCTAAAGAAAATTAAAACATAGAGATTTATCCTTTAAAAAGTAGCGGCTACCACATAACACAATACGTATAGATTTTTATTTATTCTATCTCCTAATATATTACCTAGATATATCTTTTAAAATCTAGATTAATAACATTTTATATTCTCTAAAAGGTTATGATAAGATATTAGGAATAAAATTTAATTTATTCTCAAATATTTTATACAATAATTCCCAAGATAAGCCACACTTCTAATTTTTAGGAAATTAGTTCCAAGGTGGTGGCAAACCTAAGGTGTTTCGGCCAAGGGAAAAAAAGTTAGGGAATAAGAAATCAAAAGAAAGGAAAGAATTTGAAATAGTTAGGAATCAAATTCAAGCCCATCAAGAATTAAATTCCAAGCTTTATCCCCTAATCCACATTAATTCTTGGTAACTATTCTCCTAATAAATTTCCTTGATTCCTACTCACTTGCCCCATCATCTTCTTAATAAATTCTCGTCAATAATTAAAACTCAACTAACTCCAATGATACAACCACTTAAAAAAAAAAAATAATTCATGCAACAACAAGATGACATTTTCGTGAAATAGTTCAAATCGTCAAGTGTAGTATAAAATAATGTGACATGCATGGCTTTTCTCCACTAACTAAAGGTGGTCTAATATAGGGTATTACACTCATCCATGTCAAGAATAACAAAATCAACTGGAAAAATAAATTTGTAAACATTAACAAGCACATCCTCAACAATCTTTCTAGGATATTTAATAGATCTGTCTACTAATTGGATACTCATCTTAGTGGACTTTGGACTACCTAGGCCTAACCTTCAAAAAAGTACTATATCGTAACAACTTTATACTAGCCCCTAAATATGCTAATGTGGTGCCAAAAGCAATACTACCAATCATACAAACGATAGAAAAACACCATAGATCATTCAATTTTTGTGGTAGCTTTTCTTTATGTTGGAGGATGGTAGAACATTCATCATTTAATGTCACAGTAGAAATATCTTCCAGCTTCATTTTATTAGATAAGATATCTTTCAAAAACTTAGCATATTCAGGCATTTAGGTTAAGGTCTCAACAAGTGGAAGATTGTCAAACCCCACCTAAAGCCAACCCTAGAGTAAGGGGGTCGGGATGCATATAATATTTTCTTACATGCATAAATATATTTTTGATTGATTTTATATGTTTTAGAATTATAATTTATAGTCTAGAACACTTAGTTGTGCTTATTGAGTAGAAAGGGTAAAATGGTAATTTTGCTTGATGTCAAATAGGGAGATAGCTTGAGGATTTAATATGAAGAATATTTAGGAGAAAAAATAAGAATAAGAGTTGTTATGGTTTAGTGGTTAGAGCGTTGGAATTAATCTCTAAGGTCTCGAGTCCAAATCTCGCCAATTAAGTTTTATCATGATTAAATTTCATTTTTATATAAGGTAGAATATTTTCGGCGCTTGCATGCCATAAGAAGAAGTAGGAGTGTTGTCTTAGGGGAGACATGAAGGGAATGTCTTAATCCTATTCTTATGTCCTACAAGAATTCTTAAGGGATTCATGCCCTTTTGTTCCCTAGCTTACCTTAAATTCTTCACCAATTAAGCATATTTAATTTATCCAAATCCATATCTTAATTCCAGAAAATTCAGCGAGGTTTATTGACCTTGGAATTTTGAAAAAGGCTCTTAGAGGATAGAGTTTTGGCTGAAAATAGGGAAGGAGTTAAGGAAATTTCCCAAGAGAATTAATCTCCATGGTTGAACCTTAAAACTCCACTCCATAAGTATTCATCTTCTTCATGGTAGCAAACTGGAAATTTTCCAGATTCTTGGACAGTCTAGCTTTTGAAAACTTTAGCCATTTTTCTTACTCAAATGCTGCCAGAAAAATGACCAACTTACTCAGCTTGAAGATTGGAATTTCTTTGCCAAAACCGGACTGCACAAAGCTGTGCAAACCGGAAAAAAATTCTAGACAGTTTTGCAGCATGGTTGGCCAACAATCAAAGCTAATTCTTTAGCCTTCAAACCAGTAATTCAACTCTGGCTTTCCTCCATAAAGAAGGCTGAAAACCAGTCTTACAGGACCCTCTAGTACCCCTCCAAACTCTCTGCAAATCGGTTAGATCATTGCAGAAAAAATTGCGCAAAAATTCCAGCAAACCATTCGAATGACCAACCAGAAAAATTCCAGCCTTGTTCTCCCTTCAAGCCTTGTCCGAAAATCACTTCAAACTTCTGTGAAATTAACCTTAGTCAGCCATGAACTAAACTCCATCACCCTCCTCCACTGACCTACATGATTGGACTCCATAGCCACCCCTTGAATTCCTCCTTCAATTACTCCAATCAAGCTTCTAATTAAAGTTCAAAAATTCCAGCAATTGCTACATGAAAACTCCCTTGGATTAAGCTTCAAAACAACAAGAAATCCTCCCACCATTGCACTCCCAATTTCGGCCAACCTATAGCTCTTTCAACCTCATACATTTCAGTAAAATCACAGCAAAACCAGTCCGCCATTGTAGCTTCCAAGAGCTTCCATCAATCAAACAACATTACCGTATCTTCTACCTTGAAACACTCCATGAATTACTCCATTTGAATTTCAAACAACCAGCTTTCCCTCTTCTCCGTAATCTGAAAATCAAATCACAAGAATTCCTCAATCATTCAGCCAACACTTTTAGCCTTTCGTCCAGCTCTAATCATGTCTCTTTGATGTTGTTAGAAAAGGATGGAATATGAATGGGGTTTGAGTATGTGTTTGTATGAAGGAGTTGAGATTGGAGCATGAGGATGTTATGCTATGGTTAAGTTTTATGACATTTCTTGTAGATCAATGCATGCCCTTCATGTCGTGAGTGAGTATGGATGGTTAAGCACGCTAGATATCATGTCACCTTTGGTGAATAGAGTATTATGCTCTTGTTTTTATTGAAGCCATAAATATGATTATGCTTAGCAGAGATTTAACCATGTGATAGTAGGTTTGGATTTAAGCCTTTTTTCATGAATAGAATAGTTTGTTGGTTGATGTTTGATTTTATGTTCTTGATTCTTGTTAGCAATAGGGAAATAATGATCACGACCTTGTTGATCCTAAGCCATTTTGATTGACCAATTTTATTACGTTAATTAAAATTAATATTATGATTTCCTCCAAAAATTTCAAAAACCCTAGGAAGTTGGATTTGGAATATTTAATGGGATAGTAATATTTTAGCCAAATAAATGATACTTTTTATTAAAGGATATATATATAAAAGTAATAAATCAAGCCTTTTATACATAAAATAATAGTAGGTAAAATATTACTCTTGTAGGCTATATATTCATAAATACTATTGAAATTTATTTATTATCTATTGATCAAAATTTAATAAAATTTATTTATTTAATTTCTAACAATTAATTATTAATTAAAAGATTAGTTATAATTTATTATTTATTTTAATATTATCATCTAGGACTTAGGATTCTTCATCAATTAAACCCTAATTTATTTATAACAACACTAATGATTTGTATTTGAACCCATAACTCATTAGTAAGTATTTTACAACCCCTAGTTATTTTCATTTATCAAGCTAGACTTATTTTATGAACACATTTATCATCTTGCCTTAAAGCTTAGGACATTAGGGTCATGATTGTAATAAGTTGAACTAGAATTATTTATGGAAGCAAATATAGCTTGGGTATAACCATATGCCTTGTGTTTACCCCAGGCGGGGTTAGGTCAGCTTTGGAAGACTTGTGAATTTACAAGTAAAGGATCAGGTAAGCTCCTACATAAAACTTATTTGATGACAAAAGGTTATTATGGCAAGCCAAACGGGAAGTGTATGGACACTCATTTTGTAAAGGCAATTAAGGACTGTTTCATTTCTTGTTTCAGTCAAACAAATCTTTTGAAAATCAACAAGCAGTTTTGCTCAAACACTAAACTCTTTCTAAAACCAACTTTGACACGAACTTTAGAAACCCTTAATTGCTATTTCCAAATAAAGCAATGTTTTATCAGTTTTCTCCTGAGTAGGATAACCAACGTTGAGTACTTAATAAGGGTATGCTAGTAGTACTAGTTTTGAAGAGTAAGAGCGAGTCTTCTGGCAGGAGGCCACCTCCAGAAGATGAACTCAACTTGAGGAAGCGATAGTACTACTTAGTCATGTCGGTTCGAGCTAGCAAGTTTCAGACATGTGGACTATATGTTTCCGGAGTGGACAACTGGTATGTTTGGGTGTAGAGAATGAGGAGTATCTTATCCGGTAAGCCGTACACCTACCTTTTGTCAGTCTGCACTAAGTGTGGCATTCTGACCGTTATATGGTCATAGAGCCCAACGTGTGGCAACCCATGGCCGCCCATTTGAGTGGTTATTTTTATTGTGCACATGTATGGTTGGAAAAATAAAATGCCACTCTTTATTTTTAATATTATTTAGTGCTTTCCAGCTCCTTTTCTTATGCAACTTTTACAACTTGCATACATGAACCGTTTTACCTGAAACACTTAAAGCACACACGGGCTTACTGAAATTTTTATCTCATAATCTTTTATGCCATGTTTCTAGGTCGATCCTGCTGTGGGGATGAGTAGCTAGATTGTTGCCTGCTTGAAGACTCTATGCCGTTTATTTTATATGTTTCTTTGAGAGATGATAGTGAATAATTTATTTTGGATTTGTTCTTGAATTTTTAGATTGTAATAAGTTTAAATTTTGAAGTATTTTTTATTTTCATTTGTGACTTAGTTATAAAGACCCCTTGTCCTTTGGACGGGGTGACATCCCCAGCCCTATTAGGCCTAGGTAGTGGGGTGTTACAGGTGGTATATGAGCCTAGGTTTAGGCAGTTATTAATAGCGTATGATCTGCCTTATTAAGCTCAAACCTTTTATCTAACCTATCATGTTTGCAGCTGTAAGATTGTTAGAATGCTTAGAACTGCAAGGAAAGGGTAGCAATGGCATCCTCCTATCCCTATCTACTCGAAAAACTTACTAGTGCCTCAACTTGCACCTCCGCCTGCACCGCAACCAGTTATTCCCTTGGATGATAGCAGTGACGATGAGGTCCCGATCAATGAGCCACCCCCAATACCTGTGATAGACTTGGTTTCTGATAATGAAGATGAGGAGATTGATGTGGCATATGTTCCCCACCCTCCTAGTGCCGTAGTAGACTTATCAGCAGATAGTACTGATTCGGGGGAGATAGATTATGAATCTCCACCTAAACCTTCTTTCATACCTCCACCCAACCAGGTTGAGACTGGGGAGAGTTCTAGGTGACCCGAGAAAGAGCCAATGGAGGGGTTTGCAAGTGGGGCTAGGATAGACTTCACTAAGAATTCTGGGGGATGGTTATATGAGGCCGACTTTGAAGATTCGGATGAGGACTAGAGAGGCTAAGAGCTGTTATGATCAGGATTCTTATTTACTACTTTCTCTATATTTCTATGTTAAGGAATTTCATTTCTGTTTGCCGTTTTAATTTTAAATTTATGCAAATAAGAGTACTTGAGTACTCTAAGATTTGCGAGAAATTTATACAGAATTCTTTATACAAAACTTGCATATGATTTTCTTTTACTTAAATTTATCTGTGAATGCATGCTCAACTGAAATGATTTAATCATTGAATGCATAAACTCATCATTTAGGCATGGTTTAGAATGGCACCCAGCGCCATGTAGCCACATCAGGTAAGAGAGTGAAGGAATTGAAGTGTTTGATAGCTAGGGCTAAGGCCCAGAAATTATTGAAGCAAGGATGCCAAGGTTATTTAGCTTATGTGATAAACAAGATGAATGACCAATGCACACTAGAGGATACCGAGGTAGCAAAGGATTTTTCTGATGTGTTCTCTGCGGAACTCATTTCCCTACCTCCCAGCTGAGAAGTTGAATTCACCGTTAATCTAGTTCCAGAAGCGGAACTAGTGTCCTTCACTCCATATCAGATGGCACCGGTGGAGCTGAATGAACTGAATGAGCAGTTAGAAGAGTTGGTGAAGCAAGATTACATCAGACCAAGCACGTCGCCCTGGGGAGCATCTGTGCTGTTTGTGAAGATGAAGAATGGGACTTTGAGGCTGTACATCGGCTATCGGAGCTTAAACAACCTGATGATCAAGAATAAGTACCTTTTACCGCTGATTGATGAGCTGTTCGACCAGTTGTTAGTCCAAACTAGATTTGAGGCAAGAGTACTATCAAGTGAGGATAAAAGAGGAGGATATCCCCAAGACGGCCTTCAACACGAGATATGGTCACTATAAATTCGTGGTGATGCCATTCGGGGTAACCAATGCACCAGCGGTTTTTATGATTTGATGCATCGAGTGTTCCGACCCTACTTGGACAAGTTCGTGG
Source organism: Voacanga thouarsii (assembly GCA_026120185.1). NCBI lineage: Eukaryota > Viridiplantae > Streptophyta > Magnoliopsida > Gentianales > Apocynaceae > Voacanga > Voacanga thouarsii. The sequence goes on from JANUWF010002002.1 coordinate 1,178,269, forward strand.
TGGTCTTTATTGACGGCATACTCATTTATTCCAATTCCAAGAGCTTGGAGGAGCACGCAGAACATTTGAAGCTAGTATTGGAAAAGCTAAGGGAGCATAAGCTTTTCACCAAGTTTAGCAAGTATGAGTTTTGGCTGGATAGTGTGGCATTTCTTGGCTACGTGGTGACCAAGGATGGAATTAAGCTAGACCTAGCGAAGGTTGAAGTAGTTTCAGACTGGAAGCAACCAGAGAATACCACCGAGACTCGATGCTTCTTGGGATTGGCTGGTTATTATATTAGGTTTATCAAAGGATTTTCAACGCTCGCATCGCTTATGACTCGATTACTGAGAAAGGATGTACCATTTGTTTGGAGTGAAAAATGTGAGAAGAGTTTCCAAGAGCTGAAACAGAGATTGATGACAGCACCAGTGTTGAGTCTGCCACAGGGAAACAAGCCTTACACACAATATACCGATGCTTCAAAGGAAGGTTTAGGAATAATTTTAATGCAAGGCCGAAAGGTGATTGCCTATGGTTCTCAGAAGTTGAGGCCTCATGAAGTCAATTACCCCACGCATGATCTAGAGCTGACTACCATTGTGTTTGCTTTAAAGAAGTGGCAACACTACTTGTACAGAGCTGAATATGAAGTGTTCACTAATCACAAGAGCCTGAAGTACATCTTCACCCAGAAGAACTTAAATCTAAGGCAATGAAGGTGGCTGAAATTTTTGGAGGAGTACCGTTGTCCAATCAACTATCATCCTACGAAGACCAACGTTGTTGCTAAAGCCCTAACCAGAAAAGTTAGTATGGCCAGGCTAAGGGTACAGGAGATTCAAGTGGTTCAGGATGTGTTGGATAGAAGAGTGGAAATGCAAGGGGATAAACTTATTGTTAGCAACCTTAAGTTGGTACCAGATCTAAGGCGGGAAATTATTGAAGCTCAACAAAGTAATGCGGAATTTTAGCTTTTCAAGGACAAGGAGCTCCAACGGCAAGGTAGTGAATTCTGGCAGGATGAAGTGGGAGTTTTGTATTTCAGAGATCGGTTGTGTGTACCCGAAGAGCACTAATTGAAGGATAGAATTTTGGAAGAGGCGTATAAGAGCAAGTACACCATTTATTCATCCGGGGGAAGTTAAAATGTACCAGGATCTAAAAAGGGCCTATTGGTGGCCCGGAATGAAGTGGAATGTAGTTAAGTATGTCTCGACGTGTCTCACCTGTCAGAAGGTCAAAGCGGAGCACAAAAAGTCAGCAGGACTGTTGCAACCGATACCAGTACCTGAATGGAAATGGGAGGAAGTGACCATGGACTTCGTTACCGGACTTCCTATGTCAAGGACCCAAAAGGATGCCATATGGGTACTGGTAGATCGACTGACCAAATAAGCACATTTCATACTAGTGAATGTAAGAGATTCCATGGAGAAGTTGGCTCAGACCTATATGCGAGAAATAGTCTGACTGCATGGAGTGCCTTCCAATATTGTGTCTGACTGAGACCCGAGATTTACATCCCAATTTTGGGGTAAGTTTCAAGAATCAATGGGGTCAAGTCTGAAATTCAGTACGACGGCGCATCTACAAACCAATGGACAGTCAGAAAGAGCTATACAGATATTAGAGGATTTATTGAGAGCGTGTATATTGGATTTCGGAGATAAATGGATCGAATGTGTGCCATATTCAGAGTTATCATACAATAACAATTATCAATCTTCGATTGGAATGGCTCCGTATGAGGCACTATATGGACGCAAGTGTCAGGTACCACTATACTAGAGTTGGCCGGAAGATGGTCATATAAGCAACTACAGAGAAGTTTGTGTTCAGGAAATGTTGGACAAGGTCAAGTTAATCAGAGAAAGGTTGAAAGCAGCCCAGAGCTGATAAAAGAGCTATGCAGACAACAGGCGGAGAGAGTTAGAATTTTAGGTGGGAGACAGTGTATTCTTAAGACTGACACTGAATAGAGGAATTCTGAAGCATCCGAAAGGTGGAAAACTAAATCCGAGGTATTTAGGACCATTTCCGATGAAGGAGAAGATTGGACTGGTAGCGTATCAAATGGATTTACCAGATGGGTCGACAGGAATTCACAACGTGTTTTATGTGTCACAGCTAAAAAAGTAAAATGCCGACCCCGGTCATGTTTTGAATGACGAGCCGTTGGTGTTGCAACCCAACCTGAGCTATGTGGAGAAACCCGTAAGGATATTGGACTGAAGTATCAAAACACTCCGGAACAAGCAGATACCGATGGTAAAGGTGCAATGGGAGAATCCACTCGAGATGCCACATGGGAAACAGAAGAGTGGCTAAAGCGGAAGTATCCCGATCTGAGATAAAAGTAAGCTTGAATTTCAGGACGAAATTCTCTTAAGGATGGGAGGATGTGAAACCCCACCTAAAGCCAACCCTAGAGTAAGGGGGTCGGGATGCATATAATATTTTCTTACATGCATAAATATATTTTTGACTGATTTTATATGTTTTAGAATTATAATTTATAGTCTAGAACACTTAGTTGTGCTTATTGAGTAGAAAGGGTAAAATGGTAATTTTGCTTGATGTCAAATAGGGAGATAGCTTGAGGATTTAATATGAAGAATATTTAGGAGAAAAAATAAGAATAAGAGTTGTTATGGTTTAGTGGTTAGAGCTTTGGAATTAATCTCTAAGGTATTGAGTTCAAATCTCGCCAATTAAGTTTTATCATGATTAAATTTCATTTTTATATAAGTGGAATATTTTCGGCCCTTGCATGCCATAAGAAGAAGTAGGAGTGTTGTCTTAGGGGAGACATGAAGGGAATGTCTTAATCCTATTCTTATGTCCTACAAGAATTCTTAAGGGATTCATGCCCTTTTGTTCCCTAGCTTACCTTAAATTCTTCACCAATTAAGCATATTTAATTTATCCAAATCCATATCTTAATTCCAGAAAATTCAGCGAGGTTTATTGACCTTGGAATTTTGAAAAAGGCTCTTAGAGGATAGAGTTTTGGCTGAAAATAGGGAAGGAGTTAAGGAAATTTCCCAAGAGAATTAATCTCCATGGTTGAACCTTAAAACTCCACTCCATAAGTATTCATCTTCTTCATGGTAGCAAACTGGAAATTTTCTATATTCTTAGACAGTCTAGCTTTCAAAAACATCAGCCATTTTTCTTACTCAAATGCTGCCAGAAAAATGACCAACTTACTCAGCTTGAAGATTGGAATTTCTTTGCCAAAACTGGACTGCACAAAGCTATGCAAACCAGGTAAAATTTCTGGACAGTTTCGCAGCACGGTAGGCCAACAATCAAAGCTAATTCTTTAACCTTCAAACTAGTAATTCAAATCTAGCTTTCCTCCATAAAGAAGGCTAAAAACAAACCTTAAAGGACCCTCCAATACCTCTCCAAACTCTCTGCAAATCGGTTAGATCATTGCAGAAAAAACTGCACAAAAATTCTAGCAAACCATTCGAATGACCAACCAGAAAAACTCCAGCCATGTTCTCCCTTCAAGCCTTGTCCAAAAATCACTTCAAACTTCTGTGAAATTAACCTTAGTCAGCCATGAACTAAACTCCATCACCCTCCTCCACTAACCTACACGATTGGACTCCATAGCCACCCCTTGAATTCCTCCTTCAATTACTCCAATCAAGCTTCTAATTAAAGTTCAAAAATTCCAGAAATTGCTACATGAAAACTCCCTTGGATTAAGCTTCAAACAACTAGAAATCCTCCCACCATTGCACTCCCAATTTCAGCCAACCTATAGCTCTTTCAAACCTCATATATTTTAGCAAAATCACAACAAATCCAATCGGCCATTGAATCTTCCAAGAGCTTCCATCAATCAAACAACATTACCGTATCTTTTACCTTGAAACACTCCATGAATTACTCCATTTGAATTTCAAACAACCAGCTTTCCCTCTTCTCCGTAATCTGAAAATCAAATCACAAGAATTCCTCAATCATTCAGCCAACACTTTCAGCCTTTTGTCCAACTCGTAAGCATGTCTCTTAGATGTTGTTAGAGAATGATGGAATATGATTGGGGTTTTAGTATGTGTTTGTATGAAGGAGTTGAGATTGGAGCATGAGGATGTTAAGCCATGGTTAAGTTTTATGATATTTCTTGTTGATCGATGCATGCTCTTCATGCCGTGAGTGAGTATGGATGGTTAAGCATGCCAGATATCATGTCACCTTTGGTTTATAGGGTATTATGCTCTTGTTTTTATTGAAGCCATGAATATGATTATGCTTAGTAGAGATTTGACCATGTGATAGTAGGTTTGGATTTAAGCCTTTATTCATGAATAGAATAGTTTGTTGGTTGATATTTGATTTTATGTTCATGATTCTTGTTAGAAATAGGAAAATAATGATCATGAACTTGTTGATCCTAGGCCATTTTGATTGACCAATTTTATTACGTTAATTAAAATTAATATTATGATTTCCTCCAAAAAATTCGAAAACCCTAGGAAGTTGGATTTGGAATATTAAATGGGATAGTAATATTTTAGCCAAATAAATTATACCTTATATTAAAGGATATATGTAGATAAAAATAATAAACAAGCCTTTTATAAATATAATAATAGTAGGTAAAATATTACTCTTGTAGGCTATATATTCATAAATACTATTGAAATTTATTTATTATCTATTGATCAAAATTTAATAAAATTTATTTATTATTAATTTTATTTATTAATTAATTTCTAACTATTAATTATTAATTAAGATATTAGTAATAAGATATTATTTATTTTAATATTATCTTCTAGGACTTAGTATTCTTCATCAATTAAACCCAAGTTTATTTATAACAACACTAAAGATTTGTATTTGAACCCATAACTTATTAGTAATTATTTTACAACCCCTAGTTATTTTCATTTATCAAGCAAGACTTATTTTATGAACACCTTTATCATCTTGCCTTAAAGCTTAGGACATTAGGGTCATGATTGTAATAAGTTGAACTAGGATTATTTAAGGAAGCAAATATAGCTTGGGTATAACCATATGCCTTGTGTTTACCCCAGGCGGGGTTAGGTCAGCTTTGGAAGACTTGTGAATTTGCAAGCAAATGATCAGGTAAGCTTTTGTATAAAACTTATTTGATGACAAAAGGTTATTATGGCAAGCCAAATGCGAAGTGTATGGACACTCATTTTCTAAAGACAATTAAGGGCTATTTCCTTTCTTGTTTCAGTCAAACAAATCATTTAAAAATCAATAAGCATTTTTGCTCAAACACTAACCTCTTTCTAAAACCAATTTTGACACGAACTTTAGAAACCCTTAATTACTATTTCCAAATAAAGCAATGTTTTATCTGTTTTCTCCCGAGTGGGATAATCAACGTTGAGTACTCAATAAGGGTATGCGAGTAGTACTAGTTTTGAAGAGCAAGAGCAAGTTTTCTGGCAAAAGGCCACCCCCAGAAGATGAACTCAACTTAGAGAAGCGACAGTACTACTTAGTCATGCTGATCTGAGCTGGCAAGTTTCAGTCATATGGACTGTGTGTTTCTGGAGTGCACAACTGGTATGTTTGGATGTACAGAAGGAGCAGTATCTTACCCGGTAGGCCATACACCTACCTTTTATCAGTCTGCACAAATTATGGCATTGTGATCATTATATGGTCATGGGGCCCAATGTGTGGTAACCCATGGCCGCCCATTTGAGTGGTTGTTTTTATTGTGTACATGTATGGTTGCTAGCACCTTCTCTTATGCAACTTTTACAACTTGCATACATGAACTGTTTTACCTAAAACACTCAAAGCACACACGGGCTTACTGAGATTTTTATCTCATCACTTTTTATGCCATGTTTTTAGGTCGATCCTGCTATAGGGATGAGTAGCTAGATTGCTGCCTACTTGAAAACTCTATGCCATTTATTTTATATGTTGCTTTGAGATATGATAGTGAACAATTTATTTTGGATTTGTTCTTGAATTTTTGGGTTGTAATAAGTTTAAATTTTAAAGTATTGTTTAGTTTCATTTGTGCGACTTAGTTATAATGATTCCTTGTCCTTTGGATGGAGCGACATCCCCGGCGATGTTGGGCTTAGGTAGTGGTGTGTTACACAGATTGATCTGTAGCATCTTGAACAACTCCAAAAACTTTTTAAATTGCTCATCATTTTTCTCTTTTCTCAATCGACCTAAACTTGGAATAGGAGGAGAATGCTTTCGCTTTTCTTCCGTAACTTTATCAGGTATAGAAGATACCTCTTCTGCTCCCTTAGATGTTACTAGAGGAAGTTTGAACTCTTTTTCTTACTTTTTTTCTATTCTTTCTTCATTAGCATTGTGCACTTGTATCACAGGGCCTACCAATTCTTTTCCACTTCTTAATGCTATTACCTCAACAAACTCTTAGGAACCATATTACTTAAGTCTCCTAGCAATTTGCCAAATATCATTCCTAGATCACGGATTAATATCTCTTGATGCCTTATTAGTGCCTTAACCTCTTTAAAATGTGAAATAGCTGAAGTGGCAAATTACACTAGAAAAGGCTCAAGTAACAACTTGTTATGAGAAATGGGATAAGGTTTGTCAAGTAAAGTAAATGCTTGAAGACTATGAAGTGTGCTTAATTGACCAACCCAATCCACATTGCATTAATAATCTTGCTTGTCAACCTCATTGACATCATTAAACAACTTATTATAGTAACCCTCTTGAGTTGCGTCCCCCAATAACAATATAGCTTTCTATACATCATTATACATAGCACTATGTCTAATTAACCTCGCAATCACAAATTAAAAACTAAATTCAATTAAAGATAAATAATTCCTCAATTTACAAAAGATGAACAATTCAAGCATAGTTCTAGGAGAGTCCAACAAACAAATTCTTCAGTCAAACAAAAACACACAACATAATTACTTCCAAAATAACATCTAAATCTCAAATCAAAATACATTTTTAATAATACAACAATAGCTTCCAAATCAACAAAATGAGAAAAGTTTAAGCATAATCCCCAAGAAACATTCCAAGAGACAAATCCATATATCACAACCATCTCCATAGGCCATATCTAGTTATCTATGTTCAAAATTCAATTTTCAAGCATAATAAACCTCACCTCATTAACACTAATCACTTTCCATGTTCAACATAACCCATTCATCAAAATGAAATATAATAAAAAATCTCAAAATCCAACAATCTCTCCACAACAAATTTCAATCATCCAACGAATAAGATATAAATCAACATATCAATGAAATCATTTAAAATCTAAAAGAATCAATTTTACAACAAAAATAATAAAAGAATTCCTGTGTACAATTTCGGCCAAAATAAACAAACTCACAACAAACACACAATCAATTATTCACAAACAAGTTAGTGTTATTTACAAATATAGCCATAATTACAATGCTAAATCAATAAGAATCAATGTTTTAAGAATATTGCTATGAACGACTCCTCGGCAACGACACCAAAAACTTAAAGGTGTGCTTGTGTGTGTGTGTGTGTGTGTGTGTGTAGAAATTAAATTAAATAATGCCACACAATCACACAAATTTTACAAATTAAAATGCCAATTCAAATAACAAAACAAATATATAGGCAAGTGCAACAATCATGTAGTAACGGTATCATTGGCATGTATCGAAGAACATTATAGAATGTGACAATTACCTCTACTTCCTTTTTTTTTTTTTTTTCCTCATTGTTTAGCCAAATATGAATGTGAATTATATTTAACTAACTAAATTTGAAGGCAAATCAAGTTCTTACATAAGAGATAGTCACAAGTTCATCAAGGTATTAGAAAAAGAAAAACTCATGTAATAAAAGAAAATCCCCCATTTAACACCTCATAGATAAGTATTCACTGATATCCATAAATTCTATTTCTAGACACTAGAGTGAGTCAATAATCAATCTCATTCTCTCTCGAATTATGAGATCTCTAATCCCTAAATTTGGTTAATTGGCATATTTACCCAACCAAGCTAACCCAAGGATGCATTAATCACCATTAACCATCCTAAATCATCTAGAAGCCATAAAATCCTTTTTTCTAGGAAATCTCATAAACCTTTTGGTTATTAGCCCTAATCTCTAACCCTTTGGTATCTAATCCTTGGTTTGGGCTTAACTTTTTGTCTTTAGGATTTATTACTTTAATTATTAGAATTTTATACTAAGTTTTTTAGGGATACTAAGTTTTTTACTTTAAGTATTAAAATTTTATTAGAATTTTAGAATTTTTGCCTAAGTATTACATATGTAGGATTACTAGAACACTTGCTGCAGCCCGCAACTCCACAATGTTAGAGTTGTGCTTTATAGCCAATCATATTTATGATGCATTCTGCATATTTATTAACAAAATCATTCTTTATCTTTCAATTTAATTAATCATTTCGTGTATATGTGTATAAAACTATAAGATAAAGTCTCAAGCACATAGTATAGTGTTAAAAAAATTATGATAAAGAACAAAATGTGAGGTTCCTCTTACACCACATAGTACTTGTGCTTAAATTATCCCTAGTCATAGTATTAGTGAAATAGGACATCATTAATGCTCAAAGACTAACACGTGTTATACTCCTTTAATTGATCAAGTGGTGGTTCTCACATCTGTGAGTATTGTGAAACTCAAAATTAGCATGTGGATGCTTCTTAATCGAATAAGTTCATTAGATGACCTGGTAATGAGACAATCACAGGGGCAACTATTTAGTACCAGTGATAGAGTTTTATTATAGCGAATGTGCAAGTATCCTTATACTAAAGATCTCTAGGATAGTTTGTTTTGATTCTAATCTTTGGAGTCTTATATGGGGCTCACTATAGGTTAGATATTGGATATAATGTATAATAAATGAAAATAGTCGAGAAGATCAAAAAATGATTCATCATTTGTAATAGTATGGGGTATATCTAACGACCACTCGCATTTGATTATTACTTGAGAAGTCCTTGGCCAAGGTGATTGTGTATTAGAAATAGTTTCAATTGATACACATGTCGAGTAACAGACTCTGAAATAAGTACCAATAAATTCTGGATATAATTAATTATATTCGAGTAGGAGTAAGCAGTAATTCCATACTTTAACACTGAATGAGATATAGTATGATAAAATGAGTTTATTACACTAATGTTTTGCTATTAAAAGGTTCTTGTTAAGCCACTTGACTTTCTGGACTTTTGGGTGGTCATGATATATTGCTAGATGCCGCTCATAATATGCTAAATATGTATTTATTAGTTAGTGAATTAATAAATTAATACTAATTATAATTAATATGTTAATTATAATTATTAAGGATTATTAATTCTATAGCAATTAGAATTATTTCATATTATCTAACAATTTACTAGAAAACCTAACAAGTCATGCACAATAGAGGAATTAGTATTCAAAATATTATTTAATAATATTATAGGACTAATTTAGGAGAAGGAATATTTATTATGGACTATTTATAAAGTATTATAATTAGTTGGGGTTAAATTTTGATTATTCAAACTCAAGCCATAATTTTAAAAAAGGGTGAATGTTGCATTTGGAAAGCAACAACTGAAAAAAGAAAAGAAACACTTTACGTAATTGTTTCCTAAAAGGTTTAGAAAACATTGACAATATGCGTATATTTCCAAAAGACGGTGCAAGCATGTGCACATATATATATATATATATATATACGTACATATATATACATACATATACATATATATATACATACAAATACATATATACATATATATACATACATACATACATATATATATATACATACTATGCGTGCACTAAAGATAAAAAGATGTTGGAAAATTATACACGACATAGTAGCTTTTCTCTTTTTTCAGTTTACATAAAACCAATAGCTTTCCTGTTGTTCTTCTCTAATTAAATCCCTAGTCGTAAATTATACCAAGCAACATCGGAATTAGTTATGCCTAACTAAGTACAATTCCTCATGTGATCTGTGTTAGAGAAATTCCTACACTTGGGATTTTGGTGGTCCTTGCTTGAACAAGTTTACGAAAGGGTTTTGTACGTGTGAAGAAAAATTTTAAAAGTTGTGCTGTTTAGGTAATGATTTTTTCTTCTTTCTCCTAACCCATTTAATTATATAGGAATGAACCTATTACATGGATTTCATTTTAATTTCTGATGCACATAAATTGTTTTTACATGATCGTAATCCAACAATAATATCAAAGCCATTTTGTCTATGTTTTATGGGTTTATTATTATTTTGAAATCGTTTTAAATAAATTTGGCATTATGAAATTATTTCATAAATTTTGAAATTGTTTCAAAATTATATTTTGGTCAGTGAAATTGTTTCGCGTTTATTTTCATGTTTGAAAATTTGATTTCGATAGAATATAGTTTGGTGTATAGAAAATTGTTTGATCATGAATTGATTTAGAAAAAATGATTTTCTAAATCTTGTAACCAAATTTTACTTTGCAAATTGTTTCTAAATTTGTCCAAAAGAAAAAAAAATATAAATTCTTTAGGAAATTGTTTCTTGAAGGAAAATTGCTCCACTGAATTCTGTTGTAAATTGTTTCCAATTTGTTTGTTTCAAATAGAAATTGAAATTGTAGAAAATTATTTCTGGGCAGAGAAAAAAAAAGAATTTGCTATATTTCTATTTCAGGAAATTGTTTCTGGCAAAATCGGGGGGAAAAAAGAAATTGATGACTTCAGTTTCTCCCCATGAAATTGTTTCTGAAAAAGGGAAAAAACTTATTTTTTCTGAAAGTTGATTAGTTTAGTAGAAAGAAAATAAACAATAATAATAAAGTGAAATTTTTTTCCAAGCCCACACGAGGCTTAAGCAATCTCACGCAGGATTTGTGCTCAAGCCCGCACCGGGCTTGCAAGATATATTGAAAAAAATCTTTTTCTTTTCTTATATCATTAACGACCCAAAAGTTTTTCAAATTTTGTTTTGGACCTAAAAATTTTCCTAAATTTTGATTTTAGGACTAACAATTTATTTTATCAAAAATAATGATTTTAGGAATTTAAATTTCATTTATATTTATTTTACTTCATTTATTTTAAGCTTGTTTTGGCGTGTTGGCTTGGTGATGGACTATTAGACCTATTTAATTTTGTGTCATGCATATTTATTGCTTTGTTTTGAATAAATAGGGCATGTGTGTCCTGCCTTTGTCTATAATTCTCTTCTAATCTCTCTTCTCATCCAATTCCACCGAAATATAACTCAAGGTTTCTTCATTAGGAATTTATGCAATTAGATTACATCGGTTACATAGGAAGAAAAAAAATATTTTATGAGCTTATAGAGTTAGCTTTTAAGAGAAAGCAAGAAGATGGTAAGATTTTCTTCTCAAAACATGCATGAACAAATAGGTTTCACCAAAATTAATTTCTTGCTTAGCTCAAGAAAATTAATCTAGAAAAGTCTATAACCATGCCATATAATTGAGTTTATTACAATATTGTCAATGTGTTGATGATTATGCATGCCAAACGATAAGATCACTAATTAAATAATGAAATCCCTCAAGCAATAATAAATTTGAAGCCTTCCATATATATAGTAAGAACGAGAGTTCTTTTTCTAGATTAGGTTGTTGGGTATAACAAAGCTTACTTGACATTGAGCATGTTCAAACTAAAGAATGTGTTTCTGGATTAATGAGTTGGATTTAACTAATATCTTTATCCCGGTTGGGCATACCCAAGTATAAAAAATATTACATGCTAAGTTGGGGTAGCACTGAATGCTTTAAGATTAAAATATATTAATCACCCAATGATCGGGTAGTTTAATTAGCATTGGATAACTACCATTAAACTTAAGAGTGGTTTGTTGGGCATACCTAAGGTCATTCTTAAGGGATTTGGATATTGGTACACTAAGAAGGCTTGCAACAAGCTTTCCAAAGTTAATAGTGGGGACTATTAATTTAAGTAAAATAGTAGAATAAATGCACGTTATACATTTCATGTATATATACATAGTCTAATGTCTCTTATCTTTTATCTAGGTCAATTGTATCATGACAACAAAATTGAACTTACGTAACATATTCGAAACAAACAGGTGTACCAAGACTAATTGCTAGGACTGGTATAGAAACTAGAGAATCATTCTCAAGTAAAAAAAGTTGGTTTATATGTTTGATGCTCCTATTTCACCACCTACAGCGTTAGATGCTCCTGCTGATGAGTATGAAGTTCACAAGAAGCACAAGGAGGATAGTGACACAACATCTTGTATCATACTGGCGTCAACGAACTCTGAGCTGTAAATGTAGTATGAGCATATGGATACTTACTCTATTATCTTCAATCTAAGGGAGTTGTTTGACCAACAAGTAAGAATGGAGAGTTATGGATCTCTAAACAGCTATTCCATTTTAAGAAATTAGAGGGTGCTTCAGTTGCAACACATAGGCTAAAAATGTTGGGCTTGATAGAGAAGTTTGGATCACTTGGTTTTATGATGGATCATGAGTTAAGTGTTAACTTAATTCTTTAAGCTTTGCCAAGTAATTTTTTACAATTTGTGATTAACTACTAGATGAACAAGATTGAGACCACGTTACTTAAGTTGATCAACCTTTTCAAATCTGTTGAGTTTTCCATGAAGAAAGAAAACAATGTAGTTATGTTGGTGAATTCTTCTACTTTAAAGAAGAAAGTTCTTAAAAATAAGAAGAATAATCCTACAAAGCCCAAATGTGGTGTAACAAAGAAGGAGGCAGGTACCAAAGGCACAGGTCATCATTATGGTAAGATGGGTCAATGCAAGCACAACTGCAAAAACTACTTGGAGTTACTTAAGGAAAAGAATGAGAATGAGAAGCTTGCAAGCACTTCCACTTCTATTCCTGGAATATTTATGATTGAGATCAATATTGTCTTAATATTAAGATAGGGGTATTAGACACCAGATGTGGATATCATTTGTGCAAAACTTTACAGAGACTAAAGAGCAGTAGAAAGCTTGAGAAAGATGATGTTGGCCTACGTACTACAAATGGAGCAAAAATTACTGCACTTACTTTGGGGACCTATATCTACATCTACCTTTCGAATTGATTCTAGAACTAGAAAACTGTTATTTTGCATTAGATTTACTTAAAAACATTATCTCAATTGCTTGTTTTGGATTTACTTGAATTTTATTTAATTTTAAGAATAATAGTTTCTCTTTTTCTATTAAATGATATCCATTATGGTAGAGCAATTTTGATGAATGGTTTGAATGTTCTAGACATGGATAATCAAGTTTTCAACAAAAATAATAAGAAACCAAGAAAATATAAAATGAACCCATCTTACTTATGGCATTGTTATTTAGGCCGTGCAAATGAGAATTGTATTTCTAAGTTATACAAGTGCAGTGACTTAGGCTCACTTGATTTTGACTTATATGAAACTTGTGAATCTTGCTTGTTAGGAAAAAGGACAAAAACATCTTTTTCTATGAAAGGGGAAAGGCTAAGAATTTATTAAAACTAATACATACTGATGTATGTGGACCAATGACATTGCAAGCAAGAAGGGGTTATCAATACTTCATTACTTTTATTGATGATAATTCTCGATATAGGTACTTGTATTTAATGAAATACAAATTTGAAACTTTTAACAAGTTCAAAAAATTTAAGAATGAAGTAGAGAAACAATTTGGTAGAAGTATTAAAAATCAAAGATTTGATTGAGAAGGTGAGCACTTAAACCAACAGTTTCAAGGTCATCTTAGAGATAATGTGATATTATCTCAATGGACTCCACTGCATACACCTCAACATAATGGTGTATTCGAAAGAAGAAATCAAACATTATTAGAAATTGTTCTATCCATGATAGCTTTTGCAGATCTACCAAAATTCTTTTGGGAATATACACTGGAAACTTCTGTTTATATTTTAAATAGAGTACCATAAAAAATAGTTGATATAACCCAATATGAGTTATTTTTAGTAAGAGGCCAAAATTAGCTCACTTGAGAAATTTAAAATGTCCATCTTATATGAAAAGGACAAAATCAAACAAACTAGAGAATAAATCTAACCAGTGTTTGTTTGTTAGATATCCAAAAGAATCACATGGATACCATTTCTATCTCTCCTCAAAAAATAAAGTATTTGCTTCAAAGCATTATATTTTTTTTTAGAGAAGTAATGCTTAAAAGAAATAGTGGAAGTAAAATTAAATTTAATAAAGTTTAAAAAACACAAATAGATAATGATCAACTGATCGATCCTAAGTTTATTGATAAAATAGATGAACTTTCGAATGTACAAGAACCTCGTAAGTCAAGTAGGATATGTGTGGCACCTGAGAGCTATTGATTTCTCATAAGTGATTACAATGACGTATTACTCATAGAAGAAGATGAAAAGATCAGAATCTGACAAACGGCTTGAAGAATAAAGTCAGAAATGGATTCAATATATGACAACCAAGTTTGGACTTTGGTTAATCCATTCTAAGGGATAAAACCTATATATTGTAAATGGGTTTTCAAAGTAAAACCAGCATGAATGGTAAATTCATTACCTATAAGGCACGACTTGTGGTAAAAGGTTATCGTTAATGACAAGGTATTCTTATGACAAAACTTTTTCACCAGTAGCAATGCTGAAATCCATAAGAATACTTCTAGCACTTGCTACTCATTATGATTATGAGATTTGACAAATAGATGTGAAAACAACTTTCCTTAATGGAAACCTGACTGAGGAAGTGTATATAACAAAATCAAAGGGTTTCTTATCTGAGGGTCACAGTAAAGGGTGTAAGCTGCAAATGTCTATTTATGCACTTATGCAAGCTTCTAGGAGTTGGAACATCTATTTTGATGAAATAATCAAAGAGTTTGGTTTCATTCAAAATATAAATGAACCTTGTAAATACAAAAAGGTTAGTGAGAGTGCAATTGTTTTCCTATTGATATATGTAGATGACATGTTGCTAATAGGAAATGATGTCTTTATTTTTCAATAAGTTAAAGGGTGTACTGATACTAGTTTCTAATTTGATAAAGATAATTACATATCCTAATTAGGCTATGTGTTCAAATTTTGGGTAGTAGGGTAGTAAGTTGGAAAGGTTCCAAACTTGATACAACTACCAATTAAACCGCTAAAGTTGAGTACATATCGGCTTCTAAAGTAGCTAATGGATTAACATGTTCATGATAGAACTAAGAGTGGTTCCTAACATTGTTGATCTAATACCATTGTATTGTGATAACAATAGAGCCATTGCACAAGCAAAAGAACCATGGTCTCAACAAGATCCAAGCATGTACTTAGGCACTATCATTTAATTAGAAAAATCATTCATAGAAAAAATTTAAAGACAGAGAGACTTCCCACTGATCAATACATAGCTAATCTACTTACAAATGCATTACCCCAATAGAACATGATAGTCATATTTTGTCATTCGGTATTAGATACATGAATAATTGGGCCTAGTGCAAGTGACAGATTGTTAAAGTAGTACAATATAGCTAATCATATTTACAATGTATTCTACACACTTATGAATAAAAAGGCATTCTTTATCTTTCATTTTAATTAATCATTCCCCGTGTATGTGTAAAAACTATATGATAAAGTCCCAAGCATATAGTATATTGCTAAGAAAATTATGATAGAGATCACAATGTGTCGTTCCTAATACATCATGTAGTACTTATGCTTAAATTATTCCTAGTCATACTATTAATAAGATAGGATATCATAAATGCGCAAAAATCAGCACGTGTTATTCATCTCGATTTGATGAAGCAGTGGTTCTCATATCTGTGAGTATTGTGATACTCAAAGTTAGCACGTGGATGTTTGTTAATCGAACAAGTTCATCGGATGGCCTAACTATGACATAATCACATGGATAACTATTTACTGCCAGTGATAGAATCTGTAACACTCCACTACCTAGGCCTAACAGGGCCGGTGATGTCGCCCCGTCCATAGGACAATGGGTCTTTACAACTAGGTCACATAAAATAAAATAAAAGAAATACTTTAAAATTAAACTTATTACATCCCAAAATATATGAACAAATCTAAAATAAATTATTTGCAACAATCTCTCAAAACATCACATAAGGGAAATAATAAAAAGTCTTCAAAATCATAGGCAACAATCTAGCTAATGACCTCCACAGCAGGACTGTCCTGAAAACATGGCATAAAAGGTAATTGGATAAAAATCTCAGTAAGCCCATATGTGCTTTGAGTGTTTCAGGAAAAACAGTTCATGTATGCAAGTTGTAAAAATTTCATAAAAGAAAGTGCTGGCAATCATTAAATAAATGTTAAAATAAAAAGTGGTGTTTTGCTTTTCAAACTATACATGTGCACAATAAATACAACTACTCGAAGAGGAAGCAATGGGTTACCACACGTTGGGCCCCATGACCATATAACAGTCAGAATGCCACATGTTGAGCATGCTGACAAAAGGAAGGTGTATGGCCGACCGGGTGAGATAGTCCTCCATCTCTACCCCCAAACTTACCGATTGTCCATTGTGGAAACACACAATCCAAATAACTGAAATTTGCTAGCTAGGACCGACATGACCTACCAGACCGGCATCCTACCCGGGAAGGACTCACCCCTCAAGGGTGGCTACCTACTGAGAGACTTACCCTAACCCTTCAAAGACTAGTCCTAGTAGTCTACCCTTATTGAGTACCCAACGTTACTTGTCCCACTAGTAAGAAAATTGATCATACATTGATTTTCTAGGAAATAGCAATTAAGGGTTTCTAAAATTCTTGTCAAAGTTAAGTTTTAGAAAGAGCTTACCATTTTGTGTAAAACAGCTTGTTTAATTTTTCAAATGATTTTCTTGACAGAAATAAAAAGGAAAAACAGTCCTTAATTGCCTTTACAAAATGAATGTCCATACACATCGCATTTGGCTTGCCACATTAATTTTAGTCATCAAGTGACTCCATGCAGGAGCTTACCTAATTCTTTGCTTGCTTGAACTCAAAAATCCTCCAAAGCTGACCTAACCCAGCCTGGGGTAAACCCAAGGCATAAGGTTATACTCGAGCTATAGTTACCTTACATAAATAATCCCTAGTTCAACTAATTACAACCATGATCTTAATGTCCTAAGCTTTAAGGCTAGATGATAAAGAATTTTATAAAATAAATCTAGCTTGATAAGTTAAAATAACTAGGGGTTGTAAAATAATTACTAATAAGATACAGGTTCAAATAATAAATCTTGAGTATTATTAATAAATAAACTAGTGTTTGTAATATTGAATAATACTAAGTCCTAAATAATATTAATAAATGGTAAATTTTAAATAGTATTATTATAAATAAATAATGAATTAATTAATATTTAATAGATAATAAATAATTAGTAGTTAATAAAAATTGAATCATATTAAATTTTTCATTGATAGATAACAAATAAACTTCAATATAAATAATATAGGTAAAAGTTTAAACTATGGTCTACAAGGTCTTTAATATTTTATTTATTATTATTAGTTAAATAAAAGATCTTATTTATTTTACAACACACACACGCACACACACACACACACAGATATATATATATATATATATATATGTTATTTTTAATAAAGGATATTATTTATTTTACTAATAAAATATTAATATTTCATTTAATATTCCAATTCCAAAACTTCTTAGGAATTTTGAAATCTTTAGAGAAAAAATATAGTAATAATTTTAATTAAGGTAATAAAATTTGTTACTAAAAATAACATAAGATTAACAAGAAAATAATCATGATTTTTCTATTGCTAAACAAGATTCATGAACACATTCCCAACATCAAAGAATAAACTAGTCCATTCAGGAACATAGGCTTAAATCAACACATACTATCACATGGCCGAATCCCTACTTGGCATAATCATCAATCATGGCTTCAATGGAAATAAGAACATAAAAATCCTATTCACCATAGGTGTCATAACATCTAACATGCTTTAAACATCTATAATTCTCCTAAGACATGATGAACATACAGTGATTCTCAAGAAAATTCATATAGCTTAATCATATACAACCATTCTCATGTCCTAATCCCAATCCCTTCATTCACCTACATACACCCAATCCCCCATTCATATTCTATTCTTCTTATAAACATCTAGGAGACATGAATGCAGAATTAAAAAGGAGGATTGAGGAGAAATACTTGATTGATGATTACTTCGATGAAAACTTAAGAAGGTCCACGCGGTTGAGAGTCCAGAATTGCCCAAGAGAACAAAAAAAAAAAAAAAACAGCTATGGTTGTTGATAAACCATTTTGGCTAAGAGAGAGAGAGAGAGAGAGAGAGAGAGAGAGAGAACATTAGTATGGTGCATTGAAGGTTGAATGGAAGAAGATGAACAAAGGAGTTGTTCTTGGTTACCTTGATGATGTTCTTGAGACCTTTAAGAAAAAACTAGTTTTTTTTTATCCGAATGCAATTTATTGTTTGTAGTGTTATAAATATCATAAATGAACACTAGGGAGTATGTAGGAGTAATCTGGAGTATTTGAGAGGGATTGGAGGTGATTAGGGTGGGTTTTGGCTTGACAAAATGCAATGTGTGTTCTTGGTGAAAATTGAGAGAGATTGAGAAAAAGTGTGCACGAAATCTGGGAGAGTGTTGGCCAAATGGTTTAGAGATTTTAGGATTTTTGGTTTTCAGCTTAGAGAGGTAGGGAATAATCTGATTTGTTTGAAATTCAAATGGAGGGAATTGAGGAGTGGTTTGAGGTATAGGTTATGTTAACGGTGTTTGATTGATGGAGTTTTCTTTATGCTTCAATGGAGCCGGCTGGACTGGTTTGTTTTGCTGAAATGGGTGAAGACTGATAAGGCTTTAAGGTTGGCCGAAATTCAGAGCTTTATGGTAGAGGAATTTCTGGTTATGTAGTTTAATACTAGGGTGTTTTCAATGAGCAAAATTCTGGAAATTTTTTAAGTTCAAATGTTGTTTGAATGGAGTGATATTATGAGATATTTGAGGTGTGGTTATAGAGTCCAAGTGATTAAGGTAAGTGGAGAGGTTAATGGTGTTCAGTTCATGTCTATACAAGGTTCATTGTACAGAGGTTTGAGGGTGGTTTTTCGTCTAAGGCTTTTAGAAACAAAACTGGATTTTTTTTTCTGGTTTTAAGGTGTTCTAAGGCTCAAATGGTTTGCTGAATTTTCTGTGCGGTATTTCTGCAATTCTTCAGCTTGGAATGTAGAGAAATTTAAGGGGTGTTTGAGGGCCTTTTAAGGCTGGTTTCTAGCCTTCTTTTTGGAGAAAAATCAGAGGAGTTTTGTTGGATGGAAGATAGGAAAAACAGCTCCATTTTCTAGTTGTTGTGCAGAGAAATTGCCTAGAATTTTTTCCTGGGTTTAAGCAGTTTTGTGCAGTCCGAATTTGCACTGAAATTTCAGTCTTCAAGCTATATAAATTGGTCATTTTTTCTGGAAGCAAATGAGCAAGGAACTTGGCTGAGTCTTTCAGACGCTTGACTGCTCAAAAATCTAGAAAATTTCTAGGTTTCCTTCATCAAGAACATGAACACTATAAAGATGAGTTTGAAAGTTTAACCATGGTGATTGATTTCCCTTGGGAACCCTTCCTAACTCCTCTCCTATTTTTGGTCAACCCTCCATCTTCCAAGATCAATTTTTGAAATTCAAAGCCAAGAAATCCTCACAGAATTTTCTGGAATTAAAAGATGACTTGTGATGAATTTTGAACAAATTTAACTTGTGAAGATGTTAGGACAAGTTAAAGGTAATAAAAGAACAAGAATTCTTCTAGAACTCTTTTTAGAACATGATGATAGGATTAAGACATTCTCTTCATGTCTCCCCTAGAACAACATTCCTATTTTTAAGGAATGTAAGAAAACAAAATTTTCAAACTTAACTTAGATAATCCTGAATAAAACTTAAGTGATGGGATTTGAACTCATGACCTTAGTGATTAATTCACAACGCTCTAACCACTTAATCACACTAAGTCTTGTTCTTATTTTCTCACCCAAATATTCTTGTTATTTAATCCTCAAGCTATATTCCTATTCTGACCTCAAGCAAAATTACCATTTTACCCTTCCTACTCAATAAGCATAACTAAGCCTTTTAGCCTATAAATTATAATCCTAAAGCACATAAAATTATTCAAAAATATATATATTCATGCAAAATAATATGATATGCATCCTGACCCTCTTACTCTAGGGTTGGCTTTAGGTGGGGTTTCACATCCTCCCCTTCTTAGGAGATTTTCGCCCCAAAATTCAGGCATACCTCTATCTCCGATCGGGATACTTCCGTTTTAACCACTCTTTCATTTCCCATATGGCTTCTCGCATGCCATGATTCTCCCACTACACCTTTACCATCAAAATCTGCTTGTTCCAGAGAGTCTCGATACTTCGGTCCAATATTTTCACGGGTTTCTCCACATAGGTTAGGTCAGGTTGCAACACTAACGTCTCATCATTCAAAACATGTCTGGGATTGGCATTGTACTTCTTCAACTGAGACATATGAAATATGTCATGTATCCCCATCAACCCATCTGGCAGATCCAACCGATACGCCACTAGCCCAATTCTCTCTTTTAGTTGAAATGGTCCCAAATACCTCGGGTTCAACTTCCCATCTTTCGGATGCTTCAGAATTCCTCTACTCGGTGTCAGTCTTAGGAATACACTGTCTTTCACTTGGAATTCTTACTCTCTCTGCCTATTGTCCGCATAGCTCTTTTGTTGGCTCTGGGCTACTTTCAACCTTCCCCTGATTAGCTTAACTTTGTCCATTATTTCCTGACTACGGACTTCTCCCGACTTACTTACATGGCCATCTTCTGACCAACTCCATTATAGCGGTACTTAACACTTGCGTCCATACAATGCTTCATACAGAGCCATTCCAATCGAAGATTGATAAATGTTATTGTACAATAACTCTGTATATGGCACACATTCGATCCACTTATCCCCAAAATCCAATACACAGGCTCTCAACATGTCCTCTAATATCTGAATAACCCTTTCTGACTATCCATTAGTTTGTAGATGCACCATCGTACTAAACTTCAGACTAGAACCCATTGATTCTTGAAACTTGCTCCAAAATTGGGATGTAAATCTCAGGTCTCAGTCGGACACAATACTTAGAGGTACTCCATGAGTCTGAATATTTCTGACACATAGGTCTGAGCTAACTTCTCCATTGAATCCCTTACATTCACTGGTATGAAATGCGCTGATTTGGTCAATCGATCCACCATCACCCATATGGCGTCCTTTTGTGTCCTTGCCATAGGGAGTCCAGTGAAGAAGTCATGGTCACCTCTTCCCATTTCCATTCAAGTACTAGTAATGGTTGCAACAATCCTGCTAACTTCTTATGCTCCACTTTGACTTTCTGACAGGTTAGACATGTCGAGACATACTTAACCACGTTCCGCTTCATTTTGGGCCACCAATAAGCCCTTTTCAGATCTTGATACATTTTGACATCTCCCGGATGAATGGCGTACTTGCTCTTATGCGCCTCTTCTAAAATTTTGTCCTTCAACTAGTGCTCATCGGGTACACACAAATGATCTCAGAAGTACAAAATTCCCACTTCATCCTGCTAAAATTCATTACCTTGCCGTTTAAGTTCCTTGTCCTTGAAAAGATGGAATTCTGCATTACTTTGTTGAGCCTCAATAATTTCCCGCCTTAGATCTAGTATTAACCTCAGGTTGCTAACAACAATCCACTCTTCTTGCACTTCTACTCTTCTATCGAACACATCTTGAACCACTTGAATCTCTTGCACTCTTAGCCTGGCCATTCCGATTTTTCAGCTTAGGGCATTAGCAACGACGTTGGCTTCCCATGGTGGTAGTTGATAGGACAATAGTACTCTTCCAAAAAATCCATCTATCTCTGCTGCCGCAAATTCAAGTCCTTCTGGGTGAAGGTGTACTTTAAGCTCTTGTGATCAGTGAATACTTCATATTCCGCTCCATACAAGTAGTGCCGCCATTTCTTTAAAGCGAACACAATGGAAACCAGCTCTAGATCATACGTGGGATAATTGACTTTATGCGGCTTTAACTTTCGAGAAGTATAGGCAACCACCTTCCTGTTTGCATCAAAACTACCCCCAAACCTTCTTTCAAAGTATCATTATGTAGGGTGTAAGGCTTATCTTCCTCTGGCAGACTCAACACAGGTGCTGTCATTAATCTCCGCTTCAACTCTTGGAAACTCTTTCACATTTTTCTTACCAAACAAAGGGTACGTACTTTCTCAGCAGCCGGGTCATTGGCGATTCAAGCGTTGAAAATCCCTTAATAAACTTCCAATAGTAGCAAGCCAATCTCAAGAAGCTTCGAATCTCTGTGATGTTCTCCGGTTGCTTCCAGTCCGAAACTACTTCGACCTTTACTGGGTCCACCTTGATCCCATCCTTGGTCACCACGTGGCCAAAAAATGCCACACTATCCAGCCAAAACTCACACTTGCTAAATTTAGTGAAGAGCTTATGGTCCCATAGCTTTTCTAGTACTAGCTTCAAATGTTCTGCATAATCCTCTGGGCTCTTGGAGTAAATGAGTATGTCGTTGATGAAGACCACCACGAACTTGTCCAAGTAGGGTTGGAACACTTGATGCATCAAATCCGTAAATACCGCGGGTGCATTGCTTACCCCAAATGGCATCACCACGAACTCGTAGTGACCATATCTTATGTTAAAGGCTGTCTTAGGAATATCCTTTTCTTTTATCCTTACCTGATAGTTTCCTTGCCTCAAATCCTATTTGGAGTAACAACTGGATTCTTACAACTCGTTAATCAGTAGTAGAGGATATTTGTTCTTGATTGTTAGGTTGTTCAAGCCCCGGTAGTCCATACATAACCTCAGAGTCCCATCCTTCTTCTTCACAAATAGCACATGTGCTCCCCAGCGTGACGTGCTAGGTCAGATGTACCCTTGCCCCACCAACTCTTCTAACTGCTCCTTTAATTCTTTTAGCTTCGTCGGTGCCATTCGATATGGAGTTCGGACACTAGTTTCACTCTTGGAACTAGATCAACTGTGAACTCAACTTCTCGGTTGGGAGGTAGAGAAGTGAGTTCCATAAGGAACACGTCTAGAAAATCCTATACCACCTCGGTATTTTCAAGAGTGCACTGGTCCTTCGACTTATTTATCACATAACCCAAATATCCTTGCTTCAATAATTTTCGGGCTTTTGCCCCAGCTATCAAAAACTTCAATTCCTTTACTCTCTTGTCATTGAACTCCAACACATCATATCCCGGTCTACTGAACTGAATCGATTTTTTCCTACAGTCTACTCTAGTCCCATGCTTCGCTAACCAATCTATTCCCAATATCATATCATAATCATCAATAGGTAGGACTTTCAAATCTCCCTCCAAGTTTTCTCTCCCCACTTCAATTTTATAATTCCACACATACCGATCTGCTTGCACTATTTTCCCTAAAGGCGGACTCACCAACAAAGTAAAAGGTAGTTCTACTCCATCCCAGCCAAAAATAATATGTGCAAATCTTATTTAAATAGGGATGGGTAGATCCAGGGTCTATCAATTCATTAACGGAATGACCTTGGATAGTAAACGTACCTTCCACCACCACTGCATCTGCTCCAACCTCCTCCTGGTTAAGAGCGAAAACTTTTTCTTTCACCTACAGTTTTTGCATTCCACTTCCAGAAGATCCCATGGCATTGGCTCGATTGGCCCCCGGGATCTGAGCTGGGTTTCCTTGTCCGACTCGGAGAAGTTTAGGGCAGGCATTTCGCATATGGTTCAGGCCTTCACAGTGGTAGCATTTCTAATCACCTCTTTGGACCAATAATTTTTCTCCGTATGGCCCCTTTTTCCACAGTGCTGGCATAATGGAAGATTCTACGTAGGACCCACCGGTGCTGTAATACCCCGCCCAAAACCACCTTTGACTATGGGAAAAAGTCATGCATTGCATAGCATCTTACATTTTATGTGGTAGCTAGAATAATTTTATTTGCATGATGCATGTGAATTTTTCCGTTACTCTTGCATTTGAATTAATTGATGTGAAATAGTTGTGTTGTTAAAGATTTGGAGAAGGGAGGTTTGGTCGAAGATTTTGAAGGATGAGTATTGGGGTGGTAAGAACTTCTTGTAGAAAAATTAGTATTGGAGTTGTTTTGGAATAGCGGGGAGGTTGGTGATTTCCTTTGGTGACCCGAGTTCAAATCCTACCTTTTGTGAAGTAAGTTTCTCTTCTTGAAATTCTTTTCTTTAGACCATTTCTTATCTTGGCCGAAAAAGAATCTAGCTATCCTAGAGAAATTTTAGTATTTTTACTCCAAGGAAATAAGTCTCTATGTTTATTTCCTAAATTCAAGGACTTTGATGTGAATAAAGGTCACCTTTAATTTTCAACTTGTGTTCCTTAGGATTTTCGAAAAAACCTAGCTAGGAGCCACTTTGAAGAATTTCAAGTGGTATAAAACTCTTTTTGATGAATATTAGAGTTAGGGAATATATTAGGGAAAAATCTTATTTCACTTCTTCAAGAATTCTAACCATAATCCTTTTATTTATTTAATTGTTTTAGAGAAATATTTTAAGTAAAGTCTTAGATATTTTCTTTGGGTTTAAACACCACTTCCATAGGAGTAAGACTCTATATTTAACTCCTAAGTTCAAGGATTTTAGCTAAGAATGAAATTTGTTTTATTTTCAGCTTTTGTTCCCTTGAATTTTCGGAAACCATAAGCTGGAAATATTCTGGAAATTTTTCCAGATTTTGTTCGCCACCTTGGAGCACCTTTAGCTTAATCCAAACTCTTCTAGGACTAGAGGAAATCTTATCCAAATCCTTGATAAAACTAGATTTTATTTCAATCCAAATTCAACTAGGATTTCTTCCTTTTCCTAGCTGAATTTCGGCAGCTTTGAATCTACATAAGCTGTCCGAAATTCCAGCCATCTTTAGCTACAATCCAACTCTGAAAATCCTACCTCAAACCACCTAGAATACTCCTTAACAATTCAACTACCTTAGCTGCACAAAATAAGAATTTTATTCACACAAAAACACTGAAATTCGTCCAGCATATACACAGAAAATTCGGACAGCTTTGTGCAGGATTTTCGGCCAGCTTTATGTTCCTACTTCAACTGAAATTCTGCACACATCCTTCACTGAAAAACCCCAGCTGAACAAGCTATTTTCAGCGCCCAAAACCCTCAATATTCCTCTGGAAATTTCGATAGAATTATAGCAGCCAAATCAGTCCAAAACTTGCTACACTTGCACAGAATTTTCACAGCACATGCACAGGATTTTTCAGTCATCAAAACTCACTCAAACTTTTCCTTGTTTGGCCCAAAATTTTGAACACATTCAGCCCTTCCTTTGAGCAGTGTTTCGGCCAGCTTAGAGGAGCAAATTGCAGAATTTTTTCCTCCATAAAACTCCCCTAAAATCGGCAGCAAAGGCGCGCGCAAGTTGGAAATTTCGCCTTTGCTGTCCAAGAAACCTAAAGCCATTAGGAGTCTATCTAAACATCACCATCTAACCCTAAACCAATCTTCTCCAACTTTAAATCATAACCACCATTTACCCTCTCCATTCTACACGAAAATTTCAGCAACTTCTCTCTGCAAATTTTCGAAAACACAAGAGTTATTCCAAGCAAAAATCGAACACACCTTAAGGTAAGCACAAATCCTTTCAACCTCTTGATGCCGTTTTCTCTAATGATTCTTTTCTCTTTCTTCTACCCTTAAATCACGCCCTATAGAGGTTGATTTCCACTTTTTCCTAAATTTTCGGTCAAGAGAAGCAAAGGAGGTAGCTTCTCTCTTCTTCTCAAGCAAACTCGGGACGATCACCATAGGAGCATCGAAACCTCATTACCCGGTAGTTGCAAGGTAAGGGAATACCCTCCCTTGATGTCGAAAGTAAAGTTTAATGGTGTTTATTAGCGAGATAAACATGTGGTCGTAGTATTTGATCTTTGGGGATTGAATAGTTTACTTGGAATTAAATAGGAGATTGCGAATTGTTGTGAAAATAAATGGGATTAGAGCATGTTTAAATTAATTGAGACCCTGATCATAATATTATATGGTTTAGATCAGGAGGATAATTGAGGAAAGCCAGCTGTGAATTTATCGCATTTATCTGAGGCATATCAAGTAAGTCCTTGCATAAACTCTTTTATTAAATGTTGTGATGGTAAGTCCGTCTATGAACTGTTTTGTTAAAGGTTGTGATGGCAAGTCTATGTTGTGAAGCTTTGTAAAGCTATTGTTAAATTGTGTTTGCTTGGGTTGTAAACGTAGATATTTATTCCTTAAACGGTTTTGTCAAACTAACGGTTTTTACCAAGAAAACTATTCTTTTCCTTAAATTTTTAGAAATCTCTTTTAAAGAAAACCACGTTTTACAAAGCCAAGGTTTGAAAATATTTTGAATCAGGAATTGACGGATATGTTCATTGAGTACTCAATAAGGGTAGGCTAACAATACTAGTCTTGGAGGGCTAGCGTAAGTCTTCTGGCAGGAGGCCACCTCCAGAAGATGAACTCTGCTTGAAAAGGCGACAGTGTTGGTTGGTCAGGCCAGTCCGAGCTAGCATTATACCTGAAAGGTATTATTTATATTCCCGGCATGGACACCCGGATGGTTTTGTTGGGTGTAGAGATGGAGGAGTATCTCACCCGGTGGGCTGTACACTCACCTTGATCAGAATGCCCAACGTGTGGTAATCTGGTCCGGACAAGGTGCACTAAGTGTGGTGCCTTGGCCAATTTGTTCTCATGGAGCCCAACGTGTGGTGACATGATTTTATCCGAGTGGAGGATTTATTTTGTACAAAGTGTGACAATGAGAAAAACTCACTCCTTGCGAAAAGAAATTGTTTATGACTTGCCAAATTATTTTTACAAATGTTTACACTTTGCATACCCGAACTATTTAAAAACACCATGTTCACACACAGGACTTACTGAGATTTATTCTCACACCGTTTTACACTATGTTTTCAGGAGATAGATTGAGCTGAGTCAGCGGGGCATGTAATAGTTGGAGCTTTCGCTATTTTCTCTATCCGTTCTAGGAGACATTTATTGCTTATGCTTCTAAACAATATTTTGTTTTATTCCGTTTTGTTCCAAGTTGAGCCTGATGTAATAAGAATATTTCTTTATTTATCTAAGTTGATCCTTTTGGAGATTGCCTTTATATTTTATACCTCGTTCTAAAGACCCCTTGTCCTACGGGACGGGGCGACATCCCCGCCCTTTTAGGGTACGTAGTCGTGGGGTGTTACAAGTGGTATCAGAGACATGGTTTAGGCAATTACTTGACCTATGGGTTCTATTTTCTTAAGTATTCTGACCTGATGCTAATTTTTATCTTTTGTTTATAGGATGGTCAAAAGAGTTGTTGTGGTGTAGTGGTTAGAGCCTTAGAATTAGTTCTTGAGGTTTTGGGTTCAAATTCCATCATAGGGAGATCCGATAGTTCCGTGGGGTGGCTGGTGGAACCGGCCTCTGACGACTCCGACACCTCTGTTGAAACTAGGGAGAGTCGAACCTAGAAGACCAGCAGCTTTTACTCTTTCTTTCTTTGGAATTTGCATACTTTTGCTTGTTTATCTTTTTCTTATGGGAGCATGTGGCTCATAGGGCCTATCTATCATTTTAAATAAAAAGGGTATCGTATGAGATGACCTATTCTTTTCTGCAAAGACTGGTTTATATGACAAGCATGAGTTTCGTTTATTACTTGATTTATCTCTGCACGTTATCATCACATTCTTGTTTAGATGAGTACATTACTATCAACTGATCATGCACCTAAGCATATTCTTTTTCCCCTTAATAACTATTTGACCCTGAGTGAATGTGATTAAGATGGCACCAAGACGCCGAACAGTGGTGCATAGCAGAACGGTGCAGGAGAGTGCATCCTCCACCCCGGAGTTTGAGCAGATGCGTCGTTCCACCCCCGATGTGAAATAGCACCTGCCAGGAGAGCAGGAATTGGCTTCAGAGAGGTCACGGGATGTGACCATGGGTCAGGCTTTCGACAAGATGGCCTCAATCCTACAGAACTTGACTAAAAGGGTGGATAATGTGGCTAGGAAACCACCGCGGGGAGAGGATGAGGCCCTGGAGTGTTTCCTGAAGTTCCAGCCTCCCACATTCCAGGGGGAGGTGGAACAGGATGAGAAAGCCGAGCAATGGATTGAGTAGATAGAGGACATTTTTGCTACCCTGTAGTACTCGAAAGAAAGGATGGTGAAGTTTGCTGCTTTTCGGCTAAGGGGACCGTCTCGGGCTTGGTGGCAACGAGTACGGGGTGATTGGGACAAGGAGGAGTAGGAGTGGACCTGGGACGATTTTACGGAGGCTTTCCAGGCCGAGTACATTCCTCGATGGGTGGATGAGAAGAGGGAGGATGAATTCCAGACCCTCAGGTAGGGAGGCATGACTGTGGCCCAATATGCAGCCCGATTCATGCAGTTATCCAAGTACTGCAAGTGCTTGGTAGATACGGAGTAGAAGCGCACCCGGCAATTCGTGAAAGGGCTAAGGCCAGATTTGAGGAGAGCGTTGGCTCCATCCCCGCCAACGTCGTACACCACTACTGTGGACGCAGCCTCTCAGACGGAGAACGAAGATCGGCACCGACCGGTGAACCGACCCTTCCAACCAAGTCGTCCACCTATGAGGCCTTCAGGCAATAAGTGACCTGCGGGTTCTATGCCGTGGGGAAATCGGGGTAAGCAGCCCCGAGTGCTTGTAGCCGGATCAATGTAAAGCAGCCTGAACTGCCGACTGTGTGGGAAGCGAGGCCACACCGAGAGAAACTGCTGGGGTAGCGGGGGTGTGAGAAGGTGTTTCAACTGCGGAGACCTGGGACATTTGAGGAACGTCTGCCCCAAACCCTTAAGGACTGAGCAGATCGCGCCGACCCAGCTAATGGGAGGCAATAGAGGTGCCGCTACTCGGACCAGCCAGAGCGGGAGGCCTGAAACCCCAGGTGAAGGCCAAAGTTTTTGCCCTAAGCCGAGAGGAAGTCGGAGCGGACGCCGCCGTGATCGACGGTAAAGTTTCTATCCAAGGTTGTCTTGTTAATGTTCTGATAGATCCAGGATCTACACACTCTTATGTAAGTAAAGTATGTGCTTCACGTCTGGGCTGGGAAGGAAATGAGCTACCTTATACCCTAGTAGTTAGTTCCCCCGTGGGAAAGGTGGTGGAAGCAGGCAATAAAATGGGAAGTTGTGGAGTTGAGTTTGGGAAGGAGATTCTGGAGGTTGACCTTATAATCCTGGCCATGCACGATTATGACTTGATCTTGGGCATAGACTGGTTGTCGAAGCATGGAGCTCGTGTGAACTGCAAGATTAAGACGGTGGAGTTTGTGAGACCTGGACGGGATGTAATTGAATTCAATGGCAAGCGAACAAAGGAACTGAAATTTCTTATTGCTGGAGCTAAAGCCCGGAAGTTGCTCAAGAAAGGATATGCTGGATACTTGGCGTATCTCCTAAACAAACTAAAGGACCAGTGTAGCTTGGAAAGTACGGAGGTGGTGAAAGACTTTTCGGATGTGTTCCCTACGGAGCTCACTTTCCTACCTCCTGAACGGGAAGTTGTGTTTACCGTGGATCTGATTCCCGGAGCAGAACCGGTATCCAGAACCCCCTATCGGATGGCACCAACAGAGTTGAAGGAGTTAAATGAGCAATTGGAGGAATTGCTAAGGCAAGGCTACATTCGACTGAGTACATCACCGTGGGGAGCCCCGGTGTTGTTTGTCAAGAAGAAAGATGGTACCTTGAGGCTATGTATCGATTATCGGGGACTGAACAATCTAACGATCAAGAATAAATACCCTCTACCATTGATCGAATAGTTGTTTGATCAACTGCAAGGCGCTGCTTGTTTCTCGAAATTGGACCTACGGCAAGGATACTATCAGGTGAGGATCAAAGAAGAAGACATTCCTAAGACTGCATTCAACACGCGGTATGGCTATTACGAATTTGTAGTAATGTCGTTCGGTGTAACCAACGCACCGGTAGTATTCATGGGTTTGATGCATCGTATTTTCCAACCCTACTTGGACAAGTTCATGGTCATATTCATCGATGACATTTTGATCTACTCCAAAAATCCGGAGGACCACGCGGAGCACTTAAAGTTAGTCCTAGAGAAGCTGAGGGAATTCAGGCTTTACGCTAAGTTCAATAAGTGTGAGTTTTAGCTGAGCTCAGTGTCTTTCCTTGGCCACGTGATATCCAAGGAATGGATCAAAGTGGACCCCGCTAAGGTAGAAGCTGTAGCCAATTGGAAACAACAGGAGAACATTACCGAGATACGAAGTTTCCTTGGGTTGGCCGGGTACTATCGGCGTTTTTTTAAAAACTTCTCCACTTTAGCTTCACCAATGACACGGCTGTTGAAGAAAGATGTCGTTTTTGCTTGGAGTGAGAAGTGCGAAAAGAGCTTCCAAGAACTTCAGAGGAGGTTGATTACAGCACTCGTGCTGAGTTTGCCCGAGGCTGATAAGCCCTATGCACTCTATATAGATGCATCCAAGGAAGGACTAGGAGCTGTGCTGATGCAGGAAGGGAAAGTCATAGCCTATGCATCTAGAAAGCTAAAGCCGCACGAAGTTAATTATCCCACGCATGACCTAGAGCTAGCAGCTATAGTGTTCGCCTTGAAGAAATGGCGACATTACTTGTATGGTGCATAATACGAGGCTTTCACGGACCATAAGAGTTTGAAATATATCTTTACGCAAAAGGACTTGAAACTCCAGCAGTGTAGGTGGATGGAGTTCCTGGAAGAATATAAGTGCCCCATTAACTATCACTCGGGTAAAGCAAATGTGGTAGCAGACGCTCTAAGTCGAAAGACGAAAATGGCACACTTGAGAATACAGGAGGTGTTGGCAGTCCAGGATATCCTGGAGAAAGAGGCGCAAGTGCAAAAAGGGAAGATCTGCATGAGCAACCTGACCCTGAAACCCGATCTGGACCAGGAAATTGTATCAGGTCAACAGGGCATTGCAGAATTTCAAACTTTCAGGGAGAAAGAGATCGCGAGAGGAGGAAGCGATTTTCAGACCGACGAGAAGGGAGTATTATACTTTCGGGACCGGATTTGTGTACCGGACATCCAAGACTTAAGGAAAAGGATACTGGATGAAGCGCACAAGAGCAAATACACCATACACCCTGGGGAGATAAAGATGTACCAAGACTTGAAGAGGAAATATTGGTGGGCTGGAATGAAGAGGGATGTAGTTCAGCATGTGTCAACCTGCCTGACATGCCAGAAGGTTAAGATGGAGCATAAGAGGTTTGCAGGTTTACTGCAACCGTTGCCGATTCCCGAATGGAAATGGGAAGAGGTGACCATGGACTTTGTGACTGGCCTTCCAATGACCAAGACACACAAAGATGCGATCTGGGTGGTAGTGGACCGATTGTCCAAGACAGCGCATTTCATACCGGTAAACGTAAGGGACTCGATGGAAAAGTTGGCTCAGACATATACCCGAGAAATTGTAAGGTTGCATGGTGTACCATCGAGCATCGTGTCGTATAGGGACCCTAGATTCACTTCAAGGTTCTGGGGTAAGTTCCAGGAGTCTTTGGGCACGACCTTGAAATTTAGTACCTCTGCTCATCCGCAGACTGATGGTCAATCCGAAAGAGTCATTCAGATACTGGAAGACATGCTCCGAGCATGTATCTTGGACTTTGGAAATAAGTGGATTGAGTATTTACCGCATGCGGAGTTAGCATATAAAAACAGCTATCAGGCGTCGATCGGAATGGCGCCGTACGAAGCATTATATGGGTGAAAATGCCAGGTACCAATATACTGGGGATGGACAGAAGAAGGGAACGTTAAAAAGACTGGTGAAGTATGCATTCAGGAGATGACCGACAAGATTAAGTTAATTCAGGAAAGGATAAGGGTAGCACAAAGCAGACAGAAAAGTTATGCAGACACTAGGAGGAGGGAATTGGAGTTCCAAGTAGGTGACCGTGCATTCTTGAAGTTGACTCCTAGTAGAGGAATCCTGAAACATCCGAAGGGAGGGAAGTTGAGTCCTAGGTATTTGGGACAATTCCCGATATTTGAGAAAATTGGACCGGTTGCCTACCGATTGGATCTACCTGATGGCCTAACCGGGATGCATGACGTATTCCATATCTCTCAGTTGAAAAGGTACAATCCCGATCCGAGTCATGTACTCAATGAGGAACCATTGGAGTTGCAACCCAATCTGAGTTATGTGGAGAGACCCGTCAAGATCTTGTAGCGGAGTATTAAGACGCTCCGAAACAAGCAGATACCCATGGTGAAGATACTTTGGGATAATCATGGAGCACAGGATGCAACGTGAGAAACGGAGGAATGGTTTAGACGAAAGTATCTGGGTATGCTCGAAGGGTATGAAATCTGAATTTCGGGACGAAATTCTCTTAAGGGGGAGGGGATGTAATACCCCGCCCAAAACCACCTTTGACAATGGGAAAAAGTCATGCATTGCATAGCATCTTGCATTTTATATGATAGCCAGAATAATTTTATTTGCATGATGCATGTGAATTTTTCCATTACTCTTGCATTTGAATTAATTGATGTGAAATAGTTATGTTGTTAAAGATTTGGTTAAGGGAGGTTTGGTCGAAGATTTTGAAGGATGAGTATTGGGGTGGTAAGAACTTCTTGTAGAAAAATTAGTATTGGAGTTGTTTTGGAATAGCGGGGAGGTTGGTGATTTCCTTTGGTGACCCGAGTACGAATCCTACCTTTTGTGAAGTAAGTTTCTCTTCTTGAAAATCTTTTCTTTAGACCGTTTCTTATCTTGGCCAAAAAAGAATCTAGCTATCCTAGAGATATTTTAGCATTTTTAATCCAAGGAAATAAGTATCTATGTTTATTTCCTAAATTCAAGGACTTTGATGTGAATAAAGGTCACCTTTAATTTTCAGCTTGTGTTCCTTAGGATTTTCGAAAAAACCTAGCTAGGAGCCACTTTGAAGAATTTCAAGTGGTATAAAACTCTTCTTGATGAATATTAGAGTTAGGGAATATATTAGGGAAAAATCTTATTTCACTTCTTCAAGAATTCTAGCCATAATCCTTTTATTTATTTAATTGTTTTAGAGAAATATTTTAACTAAAGTCTTAGATATTTTCTTTGGGTTTAAACGCCACTTCCATAGGAGTAAGACTCTATATTTAACTCCTAAGTTCAAGGATTTTAGCTAAGGATGAAATTTGTTTTATTTTCAGCTTTTGTTCCCTTGAATTTTCAGAAACCATAAGCTGGAAATATTCTGGAAATTTTTCCAGATTTTGTTCGCCACCTTAGAGCACCTTTAGCTCAATCCAAACTCTTCTAGGACTAGAGGAAATATTATCCAAATCCTTGATAAAACCAAATTTTATTTCAATCCAAATTCAACTAGGATTTCTTCCTTTTCCTAGCTGAATTTCGGCAGCTTTGAATCTACGTAAGCTGTCTGAAATTCCAGCCATCTTTAGTTACAATCCAACTCTGAAAATCCTAGCTCAAACCACCTAGAATACTCCTTAACAATTCAACTACCTTAGCTGCACAAAATGAGAATTTTATTCACACAAAAACACTGAAATTCGTCCAGCATATACACAGAAAATTCAGACAGCTTTGTGCAGGATTTTCGGCCAGCTTTATGTTCCTACTTCAACCGAAATTCTGCACACATCCTTCACTGAAAAACCCCAGCTGAACAAGCTTTTTTCAGCGCCCAAAACCCTCAATTTTCCTTTGGAAATTTTGGTAGAATTATAGCAGCCAAACCAGTCCAAAACTTGCTACACTTGCACAGAATTTTCACAGCACATGCACAGGATGTTTCAGTCATCAAAACTCACTCAAACTCTTCCTTGTTTGGCCCAAAATTCTGAAGACATTCAGCCCTTCCTTTGAGCAGTGTTTCGGCCAGCTTAGAGGAGCAAATTGCAGAATTTTTTCCTCCATAAAACTCCCCTAAAATCGGCAGCAAGGAGGCGCGCGCAAGCTGGAAATTTCGCATTTGCTGTCCAAGAAACCTAATGCCATTAGGAGTCTATCTAAACATCACCATCTAACCCTAAACCAATCTTCTCCAACTTTAAATCATAACCACCATTTACCCTCTCCATTCTACACGAAAATTTCAGCAACTTCTCTCTGCAAATTTTCGAAAACACAAGAGTTATTCCAAGCAAAAATCGAACACACCTTAAGGTAAGCACAAATCTTTTCAACCTCTTGATGCCGTTTTCTCTAATGATTCTTTTCTCTTTCTTCTACCCTTAAATCACGCCCTATAGAGGTTGATTTCCTCTTCTTCCTAAATTTTCGGTCAAGAGAAGCAAAGGAGGTAGCTTCTCTCTTCTTCTCAAGCAAACTCGGGACGATCACCATAGGAGCATCGAAACCTCATTACCCGGTAGTTGCAAGGTAAGGGAATACCCTCCCTTGATGTCGAAAGTAAAGTTTAATGGTGTTTATTAGCGAGATAAACATGTGGTCGTAGTATTTGATCTTTGGGGATTGAATAGTTTACTTGGAATTAAATAGGAGATTGCGAATTGTTGTGAAAATAAATGGGATTAGAGCATGTTTGAATTAATTGAGACCCTGATCATAATATTATATGGTTTAGATCAGGAGGATAATTGAGAAAAGCTAGCTGTGAATTTATCGCATTTATCTGAGGCATATCAAGTAAGTCATTGCATAAACTCTTTTATTAAATGTTGTGATGGTAAGTCCGTCTATAAACTGTTTTGTTAAAGGTTGTGATGGCAAGTCTATGTTGTGAAGCTTTGTAAAGCTATTGTTAAACTGTGTTTGATTGCGTTGTAAACGTGGATATTTATTCCTTAAACGGTTAAACGGTTTTGTCAAACTAACGGTTTTTAGCAAGAAAACTATTCTTTTCCTTAAATTTTTAGAAATCTCTTTTAAAGAAAACCACGTTTTACAAAGCCAATGTTTGAAAATATTTTGAATCAGGAATTGACGGATATGTTCGTTGAGTACTCAATAAGGGTAGGCTAACAATACTAGTCTTGGAGGGCTAGCATAAGTCTTCTGGCAGGAGGCCACCTCCAGAAGATGAACTCTGCTTGAAAAGGCGACAGTGTTGGTTGGACAGGCCAGTCCGAGCTAGCATTATACCTGAAAGGTATTATTTATATTCCCGGCATGGACACCCGGATGGTTTTGTTGGGTGTAGAGATGGAGGAGTATCTCACACGGTGGGCTGTACACTCACCTTGATAAGAACGCCCAACGTGTGGTAATCTGGTCCGGACAAGGTGCACAAAGTGTGGTGCCTTGGCCAATTTGTTCTCATGGAGCCCAACGTGTGGTGACATGATTTTATCCGAGTGGAGGATTTATTTTGTACAAAGTGTGACAATGAGAAAAACCCACTCCTTGCGAAAAGAAATTGTTTATGACTTGCCAAATTATTTTTACAAATGTTTACACTTTGCATACACGAACTATTTAAAAACACCATGTGCACACACAGGACTTACTGAGATTTATTCTCACACTGTTTTACACCATGTTTTCAGGAGATAGATTGTGCTGAGTCAGCGGGGGCATGTAATAGTTGGAGCTTTTGCTATTTTCTCTATCCGTTCTAGGAGACATTTATTGCTTATGCTTCTAAACAATATTTTGTTTTATTCCGTTTTGCTCCAAGTTGAGCCTGATGTAATAAGAATATTTCTTTATTTATCTAAGTTGATCCTTTTGGAGATTGCCTTTATATTTATACCTCGTTCTAAAGACCCCTTGTCCTACGGGACGGGGCGACATCCCCGCCCTTTTAGGGTACGTAGTCGTGGGGTGTTACAGGTGCTATCTGAGCTTGTTTTCCCCTGTTCTGCCACTGTTGGTTGGTAGGGCACTTGTTAGGCTGCTGTCTCTGAAAAGGTCTCAGTGGTTGTCTTGGAAGCAGGAAAGGTCTTGGTGCCATTCTGTTGCGATCTTTATTCTCAGTCTATGTGGTTATGTCCACGGCCCTTGAGTAGGTCATTGGTGGATAAGATGCCAATGCCCTTCTTAACTCTTGCCTTAGCCCCTTGACAAATTGTCTTGTTCTGTTCTGTTTGGTGTCCACCAGCCTCTTGCAGTATTTTGACAATTGAGTACATCGTGCCCTGTGCTAAGCTACCGTCATACCTCCCTGCTTTAGATTCTGGAACTCATCTTCCCGCTTCTGTACTATCCATTGAGGGATATATTCTGCTCTGAAAGCTTCCACGAAATTGGCTCATGTCCAGTCTTGGTCAATCATCTCCTAGTCATCTTAGACCCGTTGCCACCATGCCCGAGCTAGGCCCCTCAATCGGAATACAGCAAACTTCAGCATTCGCTTCTCAGTGTAATGAAGTGTAGCGAAGATGTCTTCCATCTATTCTATCCACTGCTCAATTTTCTGATCCTACTTGACTTTTCCTAAGAAGATGGGCAGTTGAAATTTCAGAAACCGCTCCAACGCTTCGTCCTCTCTCTTTGGATTCCTCCGTTTAGTTAGAGTTTGAAGGATCTCAGTCATTTTGCTAAATGCTTGCCCCATCGTCACTCTGACAAGTTCTTTTGACCCCATTTCCAAATCTGGTTCATTCGCATCCCCTCAATTGAGTGACGGCATTTAAGTCATCTCAAACTCCAGTGTCACAGGCTCTGCCTCCGGAACCCTTCTGCTAGCTGTAGCTACATGACGCTTCGGTGCCATTCTAAACCATGCCCCAGATAATGAGTTTATGCATTCAAGTTTAAAACATTTCAATGAGCATGCATTCACATTCAGGTTTAAGCAAAAGAAAATCAGATGCATTTTTTTTTTTTTTGTATAAAGAATTGCATATAAATTTTTCTCAAACTGTAGAGTACTCCCGGTACTCTTATTTGCATAAATTTGAAAATAAAGCTGTAACCATGAATAAAATCCTTAGCATAGGAGTTTACGGAAAGTAGTAAATAAAACATCCTAATCATAGCAGCACTTAGTCTCTCTAGTCCTCATCAGAGTCTTCAAAGTTGGCATCATACAACCATTCCCCAGATTTCCTAGTGAGGTCTATCCCAGCCCCATTTGCAAACCCATCCATGGGCTTCTTCCTGGGTCTCTTAGAACTCTCCCCGGTTTCAACCTGGTTGGGTGCGGGTATGAAGGAAGGTCTAGGTGGAGATTCATAATCTATCTTCCTCGGCTCATCATTATCAGCTGCCAAGTCAACTATGGGACTAGGAGGGAGGGGCACATATTCCATGTTAATCTCCTCGTCCTCACTGTCAATAACCAAGTCTATCACGGGTATTGGGGGTGGCTCAATAATCTGAACCTCATCATCATTGCTATCATCCAGGGGTATAA
This sequence comes from Voacanga thouarsii, assembly GCA_026120185.1. NCBI lineage: Eukaryota > Viridiplantae > Streptophyta > Magnoliopsida > Gentianales > Apocynaceae > Voacanga > Voacanga thouarsii. Next base: position 1,215,769 of record JANUWF010002002.1, read on the forward strand.
TTGGTTGAGGTGTAGGCTACGGTGCAGGCTGAGGCACTGGTAGGTCTTCCGGGTGGATAGGGATAGGAGGATGCTATTGCTGCCCTTTCCTTGCAGTTCTAAGCATTCTAACCATCCTACAGCATAAACAAGATAGATTATTCAAAAGATTTAAACTTAATAAAATAAAGCAAATACTGTCAATATTAGCCTAAACCTAGGCTTCGATACCACTTGTAACACCCCACTACCTAGGTCTAACAAGGCCAGGGATGTCGCCCCGTCTATTGGACAAAGGGTTTTTATAACTAGGTCACATAAAATAAAATAAAATAAATACTTTAAAATTAAACTTATTACGTCCCAAAATACATGAACAAATCTAAAATAAATTATTTGCAATAATCTCTCAAAACATCACATAAGGGAAATAATAAAGAGTCTTTAGAATCATAGGCAACAATCTAGCTAATGACCACCACAGCAGGACCATCCTGAAAACATGGCATAAAAGGTGGTGAGATAAAAATCTCAGTAAGCCTTTATGCGCTTTGAGTGTTTCAGGAAAAACAATTCATGTATGCAAGTCGTAAAAATTTCATAAAAGAAAGTGTTGGCAATCATTAAATAAATGTTAAAATAAAGAGTGGTGTTTTGCTTTTCAAACCATACATGTACACAATAAATACAACCACTCAAAGAGATAGCCATGGATTACCACACATTGGGCCCCATGACCATATAACGGGTAGAATGCCACACGTTGACCATGTTAACAAAGGGTAGGTATACGGCCTACTGGGTGAGATACTCCCCCATCTCTATACCCAAACTTACTGGTTGTCCAATTCGAAAACACACAGTCCACGTGACTGAAACTTGTTAGCTTGGACTGGCATGACCTACCGGACTGGCATCCTATCCAGGAAGGACTCACCCCTCAGAGGTGGCCACCTACTGAAAGACTTACCCTAACCCTTCAAAGACTAGTCCTAGTAGTCTACCCTCATTGAGTACTCAACGTTGCTTGTCCCACTCAGAAGAAAATTGAGTATACATTGATTTAATTGGAATAGCAATTAAGGGTTTCTAAAATTCTTGTCAAAGCTAGGTTTTAGAAAGAGTTTACCATTTTGTGTAAAACCACTTGTTCAATTTTTCAAATGATTTGCTTGACTGAAATAAAAAGGAAAAACAATCCTTAATTGACTTTACAAAATGAATGTCCATACATATCGCATTTTGCTTGCCACAGTAATTTTACTCTTCAAATCACTCCATGCATGACCTTACCTGATCCTTTGCTTGCTTCAACTCAAAAATCCTCCAAGGTTGACCTAACCCCGCCGGGGGTAAATACAAGGCATAAGGTTATACTCGAGCTATACTTACCTTACATAAATAATCCCTAGTTCAACTAATTACAACCATGACCTTAATGTCCTAAGCTTTAAGGCTAGATGATAAAAAAAATTATAAAAATAAATCTAACTTGATAAGTTAAAATAACTAGGGGTTTGTAAAATAATTACTAATAAGCTATAGGTTCAAATAATAAATCTTGAGTATTATTAATAAATAAACTAGTGTTTGAATATTGAATAATACTAAGTCCTAAATAATATTAATAAGTGGTATTTCTTAAATAGTATTAATGTAAATAAATAAATAATTAATTAATATTTAATAGATAATAAATAAATAAATCATATTAAATTTTTGATTGATAGATAACAAATAAACTTCAATATAAATAATATAGGAAAAAGTTTAAACTATGGTCTACAGGATCATTAATATTTTATTTATTATTATTATTTATATAAAAGATCTTACTTATTATTACACACATATGTATATGTATATGTATATATACATATATATATATATTATTTTTAATAAAATATATTATTTATTTGACTATTAAAATATCAATATTTCATTTAATATTCCAATTCCAAAACTTCCTAGGAATTTCGAAATCTTTAGAGTAAAAATATAGTAATAATTTTAATTACAATAATAAAATTTGTAACTAAAAATAACCTAGGATTAACAAGAAAATAATCATGATTTTCGTATTGCTAAACAAGATTCATGAACACATTCCCCAACATCAAACAATAAATAATTCCATTCATGAACATAGGCTTAAATCAACACATACTATCATATAGCTAAATCCCTACTAGGCATAATATCAATCATGGCTTTAATGGAAATAAGAACATAAAAATCCTATTCACCATAGGTGTCATAACATCTAACATGTTTTAAACATCCATAATTCTCCTAAGACATGATGAACGTACATTGATTCTCAAGAAAATCCATATAGCTTAATCATGTACAACTATTCTCATGTCCTAATCCTAATTCCTTCATTCACCTGCATACACTCAATCCCCTGTTCATATTCTATTCTTCCTATCCACGTCTGGGAGGCATGAATGCAAAATTCAAAAGGAGGATTAAGGAGAAATACTTGATTGAAGATTATTTCGATGAAACTTAAGAAGGTCCACTCGATTAACAGTCTTGAATTGTCCAAGAGAACAAAAAAAACAGCCATGGTTGTTGACCAACCATTTCGGCCAAGAGAGAGAGTGAGAGAGAGAACATCAGTATGGTGCATTGAAAGTTGAATGGAAGAAGATGAATAAAGGAGTTGTTCTTGGTTACCTTTATGATGTTCTTGAGACCTGCAAAAAAAAATTAGTTTTTGATCCGAATGCAATTTAATGTTTGCAAGATTTTATGTTGTAAATGCCAGAGATGAACACTAGGGAGTATGTAGGAGTAATCTGGAGTATTTGAGAGGGATTGGAGGTGATTAGGGTGGGTTTTGTCTTGAAGAAATGCAGTGTGTGTTCTTGGTGAACATTGAGAGAATTTGAGAAAAAGTGTGCATGAAATTTGGGAGAGTGTTGGCCGAATGGTGTAGGGAGTTTAGGAGTTTCGGTTTTCAGCTTAGAGAGGAAGGGAATAGTCTAATTTTTTTGAAATTCAAATGGAGGGAATTGAGGAGTGGTTTGAGGTATAGGTTATGTTAATGGTGTTTGATTGATGGAGGTTTTTTTATGCTTGAATGGAGCCGGCTAGACTGGTTTGTTTTTGCTGAAATGGTTGAAGACTGATATGGCTTTAAGGCTTGCCGAAATTCAGAGCTTAATGGCAGAGGAATTTCTGGTTGTGTAGCTTAATGCTAGGGTGTTTTCATTGAGCAAAATTCTGGAAATTTTTGAAGTTCAAATGTAGTTTGAATGGAGTGATCTTAGAAGATATTTGAGGTGTGGTTATGGAGTCCAAGTGATCAAGGTAAGTGGAGAGGTTAATGTTGTTTAGTTCATGGCTGTACAAGGTTCATTTTACAGAGGTTTGAGGTTGGTTTTTTGGCCAAGGCTTTGAGAAACAAAACTGGAATTTTTTCTTGTTTCATGATGTTCTAACGTTCGAATGGTTTTTTGAATTTTCTGTGCGGTATTTCTGCAATTCTTTAGCTCGGTTTGTAGAGAACTTTGAGGGGTGTTTGAGGGCCTTTTAAGGCTAGTTTCTAGCCTTCTTTTTGGAGAAAAATTAGAGGAGTTTTGCTGGATTGAAGGCAGGAAAAGCAGCACTATTTTCAAGTTGCTGTGCAGCGAAACTGCCTAGTTTTAAGCAATTTTGTGCAGTCCGAATTTGTAATGAAATTTCAGTCTTCAAGCTATATGAATTGGTCATTTTTTCTGGCAGAAAATGAGCAAGGAACTTGGCTGAGTCTTTCAGAAGCTTGATTGCTAAAAAATCTGGAAAAATTCTAGGTTTCCTTCATCAAGAACATGAAAACTTTAAAGATAAGTTTGAAGGTTCAACCATAGTGATTGATTTCCCTTGGGAACCCGTCCTAACTCCTCTCCTTTTTTCGGTCAACCCTCTATCTTCCAAGATCAATTTTTGAAATTCAAAGCCCCGAAATCCTCACAGAATTTTCATGAATTAAAAGATGAATTTTGAACAAATTTAATTTGTGAAGATGTTAGGACAAGTTAGAGGTAATAAAAGGACAAGCATTCCTCTAGAATTCTTTTTAGGACATGATGATAGGATTAAGACATTCTCTTCATGTCTCCCCTAGGACAACATTCCTATCTTTAAGGAATGTAAGAAAACAAAATTTTAAAACTTAACTAAGATAATCATGAATAAAACTTAAGTGATGGGATTTAAACTCATGACCTCAGTGATTAATTCACAAAGCTCTAACCATTTAACCACAGTAAGTCTTGTTCTTATTTTCTCACCCAAATATTCTTCTTATTTAATCCTCAAGCTATCTTCCTATTTTGACCTCAAGCAAAATTATCATTTTACCCTTTCTACTCAATAAGCATAACTAAGCCTTTTAACCTATAAATCATTATCCTTAAGCACATAAAATCATTCAAAAATATATATATTCATGCAAAATAATATGATATGCATCCTGACCCCCTTACTCTAAGGTTAGCTTTAGGTGGTGTTTCGCAAAATCTTATTATAGTAAATATGTAAGTATCCTTAGACTTAAGATCTCCAAGGTACTTTTTTTACGAAGTGTGGTACTTTGATTCTAATATTTAGTGTCTCATATGGGGGCCGCCTGTGGGATGGATATTGGTTACAATGTAAAGTAAACAAAAGTAGTTGAGAGGGTCAATAAAGGATTTATCATTCCTAATAATATGGATGCATATCACACGGCTACTTGTCTGGGATATTACTCAAGAAGTCCTTGGCTAAAGCAACTGTGTGTTGAAATAGTTTCAACTGATACAAGTAACAGAACAAGTACAAATAAATTCGAGCTAGAATTAATTATATTTTAGTAGGAGTTGGCTCTAATTTCATACTCTAAAACCGAATGGGTTATCGTAGTTTATTACATTGATATTTTGCTATTGAAAAATTCATGTCAAGGCACTTGACTTTCTAAACTTTTGGGTGATTATGATGCATTGCTAGACATCGCTTATAATATGATAAATATGGATTTGTTTGTTCGAGAATTAATAAATTAATCCTAATTAGAATTAATAAAAAGTATTATTAATTCTATAGAAACTAGAATTAATTCACATTAGCTACTAATTGACTAGCAAACTTAATAAGTTTCACATAATAGAGGAATTGATACTGGAAATATTATTTGATTATATTATACGGTTGATTTTGTGAGAAGAAATATTTATTATGGGCTAACTATAAAGTATTATAATTAGTTGGGGTTGAATTGTAATTATTTAAACTCAAGACATAAATTTGGAAAAGGCCAAATGTTGATTTTAGAAAGCATCATGTGAAAAAGGAAAAGAAAATCTTAATTTAATTGCTTCCTAAAAGGTTTAAGAACACATGAATAGTATGTATCTATATTTGTTTCTTTCCAAAAGACAGTGCAAGGGTGCACACACATGTATATATATATATATATATATATGCACTGATGCTAAAAAGATGTTAGAAAATTACACATGGCATAGTAGCTTTTCTCCTTTTTCGTTTTTACTTAAAACCAATAGCTTTCCTGTTATTCTTCTCCAATTAAATCCCTAGCCGCAAATTATAACGATTAGAATTGGAATTAAACGTGCCGAATTGAATACATTCCTCATGTAGATTGTATTAGATAAATTCATACACTTGCAATTTTGGTAGCTTGTGGCTGAACGAGTTTACAGAAGGGTTCCTTGCACGTGAAGAAAAATTTTAAAAGCTACATTTTTCAGGTAACGAAATTTTCTTCCCTCTCATAACGCATTTAATTATATACAAGTGATCCTATTACATGGATTTTATTTTAAATTCCACTGCATATAAATTGTTTCTGCATGATCGAAATCCAACACACAGTCCCTCGTACTTGTAGGTTATCTGTACCAAATCAAAGTTTTAATGATCCTTCTCTCCACAAGTAGAGTATCATAGTAGTGATAAAGAGGTTGAATCTATAGGCAATCAAGATCCTAGCAAGGTGAACCTTGGAGTTACTTAACTTAATAGAATCGTTGAGGACGCATAGGAAAATTGCTAAAGAAGACTAGGTTATTGTCATCAAAAAGGAAGGAAAAAGTTGAGACTGATATTAAGAGGCTTGATAGGAGGACTAATATCTTGGGCTTTATTTCCATTGGAGAAGTGGATGAGTGTGGGCATTTTAAGTATGTTATTTAACAGGGAATGCCGAGGGATGGTTGTACGAGCCTGCTCCTAACAACCCCATGAGCAGTAGTACTAAGAAAGCCAAAAAGCCTATTAAACCTGTAGACCCACCTAAGCAACCTACAGAGATAATCATTCTATCGAACTCTAATGATAAGTAGGTGTTGGGAACCATGAGTAGCATAACGCTACCCATTTTATGCTTTCAATAAGTCTAGTACTTGAAACTGATTGATGTTTCCTTTCTATGTTATGTTTCAAAGCTCTAATATTTTATAAAATAAGGATGCCTTTAAGTATCTACTTTTTCCTACATTAATGTGTTTCTTATATGCATGATCATTACGATACTTATCTTCTTATTCCCTGCTTCTATATTAAAGGTTAGAAGTTATCATGAAGTAACACTCACAAGAATTTAGCAAAATGATGAAAGTTCTCTATTCCTTGTAAAAAAAAAAGAAAGAATCCCGAGGGGAAGTCGAAGCATTGGAAAGGTCTTTCAAGTTTCAGCCAGCTGTCTTCTTTAGAAAAGCGAAGCAGGATTAGAAGGTAAAGTAATAGATAGAACATCTGGAAGATACTTTCTCTATATTGTAGAACTTCAACAACAAATGGTACAGTTCGCTACCTTTAGGCTAGGAGGACCTGCACGAGTTTATGGCAACAAGTCTAGGAAGAGTGGGAACGGACTGGGCAAGAATGAACTTAGAGCGTATTTGTGAATGAACTTAGAGCGTATTTGTCAAGACCTTCCGAGTAGAACACATACCTAATGGATAGTGGGGAAATGAGAAAAATGAGTTCCAAAACCTAAAGCATAAGAACATATCAATGACTAATGTTCAACCAAGTTCAATCGTCTTTCCAAATACTGCAAGCGATTGATGGATACCGAGTAGAACTAAATGCGATAGTTCGTGAAAGACTTAAGATAAGAATTCAACAAACACCCTTCCCTTCAACTATATATACCATAGTGGTAGATGCAGCCACTTGGATTGAGAATGCAGATAAAAATTGGATGATTATTAGAATATTATACCCTTTAAGGCAGAACCCAAGCCAACGTCCAACTTACCAATAGTATGGAAATAAGGGAAAACAACCCCGTATTGTTCCAATGAACTCTGCACCCAACTTGCCCTCTTATTATTTCTACAAGAAAAGAGGCCACTTGGAAAAAGATTTCTAGTCTAAGAACTCAAAAAGAGGTTGATGATAGCTTCCTTGTTGAGCCTACTCAAAGAAGGAAAGTTGTATGCCTTGTACTCGAATGCCTCTAAGAAAGGTTTAGGAGTGTTACAAATTAAGGACAATAAAGTCATAATATACACCTCTCAAAAGTTAAGACCCCATGAGGGAAACTATCTGACACATGACCAGGAGTTGATCGTGATTGTATTTGCACTTAAGAAGTGACATCATTAGTTATATGGGGTGGAGTACGAGGTATTCACGAACCATAAGAGCTTAAAGTACATCTTTACTTAAAAAGACTTGGACTTTAGGCAAAAAAGGTAGGCGTAGTTTCTAGAAGAATATCGATGCTCGATAAATAATCACCTAGGAAAGGCTAATGCTATAGTAGATGCTTTGAGTAGAAATGTGAGGATAGCTAGGCTGAGGTGCAAGGAGTATAGACCTTATAGGAGGTACTGTCTGAGGAATAGAGCTGCAAAACGGGAAAATTTACACAAGTAATTTAAGTCTTAAGCTTGACTTGTGGCAGGAGATTATGGAGTCTCAATAAAGTAGTTCGGAATCTTCAGAATAAAAAACTAAGAAAATTACTAGAGGAGTTGTAGATTTTTTAGAAGATGAGGTAGGAGTATTGTGCTTCAAAGATAGACTCTGCATACAGATAATAAAGAACTAAGGAAGAAAATATTGATCGAAGCATACAAAAGTAGATATGGCATTCATCTGGGAGAAGTAAACATGTACCAAAAGCTGAAATGGTGGCTATCAATAAAGAATGATACGGTACAGTATGTGTTGACCTGCATTGCATGTCAAAAATTAAGACAAAGCATAACAAATCAGCTAGACTGTTACGACAATTACCAATCCTTAAGTGGAAATAAGAGGAGGTAACTATGGATTTTTTTTACAGGACATTGTTATGATAAAATCCCAAAAGGATTCCATATAAGTGGTGGTGGAAAGGCTTACAAAGGGAGCGTACTACATCTGGATAAATGTAAGGTACTCGATGGAGAATCTAGCACAAGTTTATACACAAGAAATTATATGATTGCATGGATTGTTGACTAGTATTGTGTCTGGTCGACATCCAAGGTTCACTTCCAAATTTTGGGCGAAATTTTAAGAGTCAATAGGGATGACTTTGAAATTCAACATGATAGCACACCTACAGATGGATGGGTAATTGGAAAGAGTTATACAAATACTGGAAACCATGCCAAAGGCTTGTATTTTGGACTTTAAAGATAAATAGATCGATAGTGTACCACTTAGTGAACTAGCCTACAATAATAGCTATCAATCCTCAATCGGGATGGCTCCAAATAGAGCTCTATATGGAAGAAAAATATTAGGAACTATTATATAAGGGTAAGGATAAAGATGGGCAAATCACCAAAGTTGGTGAAACATGCATTCAGGAGATGACAAATAAAGTGAAACTGATCAGAAAGCAACTAAAGGCAACATAAAGCAGTTAAAAAAGTTATGCGATAACAGGAAGAAAGAATTGGAACTCAGGTTGGGGATTGGGGGTTCTTAAAACTGACTCCAAGTCATGGAATGCAAAAGCATCTGCAAGAAGGGAAACATAGTCCGAGATACTTAGGACTTTTTCTAGTGATTGGGAGGACTGGACTGGTGGTGTATTAGTTGGGTCAACCGGATGGCTTGAGTGGAATAGATGATGTATTCCATGTTAGTGTTGTGCCCTAGAGGTAATCACTTGTACATTATATATGACACATTTTATTTTAATACAAAGCATTATTTATCTTACAGTTCCTTTTGTTTACTTTTAAGTAATATAACTGTTCGATAAAGTCCCTAGTACAACACTGTGTTAAGAAAATCATGATAAAGATCATGATATGAGATTCTTACTACACTGCATAGTGTTAGTACTTAAATAGTCCCTAGTCGTAGTATTAATGAGACAGGACATCATTAATACGTTAAGACTAGCCTGTGTTAGACTTCTTGATTTGATCAAGCGATAGTTCTCATATCCGTAAGTATTGAGATACTCAAAGTTAACACATGGATGCTTGTGAATGGAACAAGTTCATTGGATGACCTAGCTTTGGGATAATCACATGGATAACTATTAATTGCCAGTGATATAATCTCAATATAACAAACGTGCAAGTATTGTTAGACTTGAGATCTCCAAGGTACTTTGTTTCCTGAGCTTTGTACTTTAATTCCAATCTTCAGAGCTCGATCGATGGCCACTTATGGGATGGATATTGGGTGCATTGTAAGATAAACGAAAGTAGTTGAGAGGGTCAATAAAGGATTCACCACTCTTAATAATAGGGGCGAATATCTCACGGCTATTTGTAGGAATTACTACTCGAAAGTCCATGCCCAAGGCGATTGTGAATTAGAAACTATTCTAAATGATACACATCTAGAGTAGTGGTTTGTGGGTATAAGTACTATTGTATTTGGGCCAGAATTAATTCTGGAAGGAGCTGGCCCTAATTACGTACTCCAAACTGAATGAGATATTGTATGGTGAAAGGAGTTAATTGCACTGAAGTTTATTATTGAAGGGTTCATGTCAAGCCACTTGACTTCCTAGACTCTTGGGTGGTCATGATATGTTGCTAGATACCATTCATGATCTGGGAATATGGGTTTATTAATTGATGAATTAAAAAACCAATCTTGATTAGAATTAATAGGATTAATTCTAATTAATTATGGATTATTAATCTCAAAGACGTTTTGATTAATTCATGTTCGCTACCAATTGACTGGGAAACCTAATAGGTCACACATAATAGAGCATTATATACTTAAGATGTTATTTGATAACATAGAGGTGTTAATTGCGAGAAAGGGAAGTTGTTGTGGACAAATTATAATTAGTTATAATTTGTGCTCTAAGTTATAATTGTGGGAACTTGATGTTTCCAATTACAATTAGGAAATTCCAATTGTTTTAGAATTTTAGATTTTTAGTGGATTTTGGAACATATATTGGATATGCTCAAAACCCTAATCAAAAGGTGATTCACGCGAAAATAGGAGCCACAAAACAAACGTCTTCTCTCTCTCTCTCTCTCTCTCATTTTGCTGAAAATGAAAATAGCCCTAGCCGCCATCTTTTTCTGCTAGCACAGGAAATTTTGGTGCTTGAGTATTCCTCTGTGTGGATTCTTGTTAGAAATAATCACACACTGTGATTATAGTGGTAAGACGTTTAACTCATATGGAGTTTGCATAAGAGGATTGCTGGATCGCGCCTCGACTTGAAGAAGAAATTTTGTTCTTCGGACGATCAAACAAAGGTAAAAAGTTGTTACCTTTATTATCTTTATGTCTTGTTTTCCACACATAGGCGGGTCCTAGGATGGTATCTCATTTATTTTCCATTGTGCCGTATAGGATACGAGCTTGAGATACCGAACAGTGGTATTAGAGCCATGCTATGTGTGGTCTATGGACATTGTTTTGGCATGAAAAACTGTTTTTATGTATTCATGCTTGTCTTTGTTTGCTGTGAAAATTGTTTTCACTCGAGTCAAAATCATTTTGAGCTTTGTGGGTTAGGTCCGTAGCACAATATGATTGTGTAAAAGTTATAGCATATTTCAAAAGGTGCTTTCTTTTTGTGCTGAAAATTTTCTGCAGAAAAACGTTTTCTTAAACATGGTAGTTGCCCTCCATTTCATCTTGTGAATTAGATTTTCTGTTTTGTTTTGTCTAAACTAACAAATTGGTTGTTGTTTTGAGCTTCAAAATAAAAAATTCTGTTGAGAATTTTTCTCACTAAAATTCTGCAGAAGATTAGGGCACTAGAAATTGTTTCTGGAAAATTTTTCTGAAAATCGTAGCCACTTTGCAACTACAGCTGGCGCCGGCTCTGGCCTCCAAACCGGCGCCAGTTTTATTCTGTTCATGATGTCCAGAAATTGTTTTGGAAGAGAAATTTTTGGAAACCAGAACAGAGCCGGCGCCAGTTCTGTTTTCCAAACTGGCGTCGATTATGCTTTGTTTTGCACGATCCAGCTATTTAAAAAAAATGGAATAGAATTTTGAAAAGAGAAAAATCCAATTTGATGAGAGGCGGCAAAATAAAAAATTTTCCACGGGGGCACTACCCCCCTGACCCCCGTTATCATTGCGAGACGGGACCCAAAAGCATTTTCTCAAAATTAGTTTTGAGGCAAATAATTTTAATTTTCAAAATAGTGATTTTAAAAATTTAAAATTAATGTATTTTTCTAAAATATTGATTTTAGATTTTGTTTTGTTTTTTCAAAATATTAATTTTGGAATAATAAAAGTATATGTTTATTTTGTTTAAGCATAGTCAATGGCATGGTGGATGGTTATGAACTAAAACCAATTATACCTATTCATGCATTTTACAGTTTTGGTTTTTTTTTTTTTTTATGAAATTAGGCCTGCGTGTCTTGCCTTCTCTAGAATTCTTGTGTAATTCTCTTCTCATCTAACTCCTCTCGAATGTAACTCGAGGTTTTCTCTCTTTAGGAAATTATGTAATTAGTCTACATAGGTTAGATAGGAGTAGAATTATTTTATTTTGGAGATAGCAACCAAAACAAGACGAGAAGGTAAGACCTTCTACTTGAATCATGCATAAACACATATGGTTAACTATATTAATTTCTTTTATGGCTCAAAAAAATTAATTTAGGGTAAAGTCCATAACCATACCACGTAATCGCTTTATTACTATGATTATCAATTATGTGATTTATTGATTTTTATGCATGTCATTCAATAAAATCACTAAAAGGAACAAATCTCTCAATTAATATTAAACCTAATTCCTTCTGTTAATATAGTAAGAATGAGAGTCCTTTTTCGAGACCAGGTTGTTGGGCAAACCCAAGCCTACTTGACATTGGGCATGTTCAAGCTATGAAATTGAATTCCTTTGGAATTAAATTCCTAATTAATGGGTCGGGTTTAACTAAATTCTTTATCCCGATTGGGCAAACTCAAGCATAAAAAAATTTAGAGAAAAAGTTGGGGTAGCCCAAAAGGCTTTAAAATTAAAAGCTGTTAATCACCCAATGATCCAGTAGTTACATACGATGTAATTGGTATTGGATACCTACCAATGAACTCAAGGGTGGCTTGCTGGGCAAACCCAAGGTTATTGTTCAGGAATTTGGATACTAGTCTACTAGGAAAGCTTCCAACGGGCTTTCCCAAATCAATAGTGGGGGCTATTGGTTTGAGTAAAATAGTGGAGTAAAAATGATTTTAATTAAAGTCCTAATTATTTACATAACATGTGCACATACAAGTAGTTAATGTTCTCTATCTTTACATCTAGGTCGCTTGCATCATGTCAACAAACCTAAACTTACGTTGCAACTTAGAAAACAACAAGTTAACCGAATCAAACTATCTCGACTGGTATAGAAATTTGAGAATCGTTCTCAAATCGGAAAAGTTGCTCTACGTCCTAGATGCTCCTATTCCACCACTACCAGCCTATGATGCTCATGCTGATGAGCATGCTATCGACAAGAGGTACAAGGAGGATAGTGATACAGCATAATGTATTATGCTGCCATCCATGATTCCCGAGTTGAAAAAACAGCACGAGCATATGGATGCTCAATTGATTATACTACATCTTGGAGAGCTGTTTGATGCCTAAGTTAGAATTGAGAGATATGGGATCTCAAAGCAACTATTTCGTTGCAAAATGGTAGAGGATTCTTCTGTGGCCGCTCATGGGCTGAAGATACTGGGCTTAATAGAGAAGTTTGGATCTTTCGGGTTTGCAATAGATCATGACTTAAGTGTTGACTTAATTCTACAATCCTTGCATAATAGTTTCTCACAATTTGTGATTAACTATCAGATAAACAAGATTGAGTCCACCATTCCTGAGTTGAGCAATCTTCTCAAAACTGCGGAGTCCTCCATGAAGAAAGATTCCAATGCAGTTTTAAAGGTAGAATCTTCCTCTTCTAAGAAAAAAGTTTAAAAGAATAAGAAGAAGGCTCCCATGAAGCCCAAAGGTGGTGTGAACAAGAAGGACATAGCTACCAAGGGCCCATGTCATCATTATGGGAAGATGGGCCACTGGAGGCACAACTTCAAAGCCTACATGGAGACCACTAAGGACAAGAAGCAGAAGGAGAAGCTTACAAGCACTTCTACTTCTTCTCCAGGTATGTTTATGATTGAGATAAATACTGCCTTTAGAAATGAGATATGGGTATTAGATACAGGATGTGGATCTCAGTTCTGCAATAACTTGCAGGAACTAATGAGCAGTAGAAGGCTAGAGAAAGGCGATGCGGACCTACGAACTGCAAATAGGGCAAAGGTTGCTACACTTGCTGTGGGGACATACGAGCTGAACCTACCTTCGGGATTAATTCTAGAACTACAAAACTGTTATTTGTACTAGTGTTAATGAAAAACATTATCTCAGTTGCGTGTTTAGACTTATGTGGATTTCATTTAATATTTAAGAATAAATGTTATTTTTTTTCATTGAATGATATTCATTATGGTTCAGCAACTCTAGCTAATGGTTTATATGTTTTAGACTTGGATAATCTAATTCTCAATATAAATAATAAGAAACCTAAAATAAATAACTCTAACACTTCTTACTTATGGCTTTATTGTTTGGGCCATGTAAACGAAAATTGTGTTTCTAAGTTACACAACCTTGGTAACTTAGGGTCATTTGATTATGAATCATATGGCACATGCGAGTCTTGTTTACTAGGTAAAATGAGTAAAACTCATTTTCCAGGAAAAGGAGAACGGGCCAAGGAGTTATTAGAACTCATACATTCTGATGTATGTGGCCCAATGCTAATACAACCAAGAGGAGGTTATAACTATTTCATAACCTTTATCGATGATTTCTCATGATACAGGTATTTGTATTTAATGAAATACAAATCTGAGACTTTTGAAAGGTTCAAAGACTTCAAGAATGAAATAGAGAAACAACTTGGCAAAAGTATAAAGACTCTAAGATCTGATTGAGGAGGAAAATACTTGAGCCAAGAGTTTCTGAGTTATTTTAGAGGTAATAGGATATTATCTCAATGGACTCCACCATATACAGCTCAACATAACGGTGTATCTGGGAGAAGGAATTGAACCCTTCTAGACATGGCACGGACCATGATGGCTTCTGCAGACCTACCAAAATCGTTTTGGAGGCAAGCACTAGAAACTGCTATTTATATACTAAATAGAGTTCCAGCAAAATCGGTTGATACTACCCCATTTGAGATGTTCTTTGGTAAGAAAGCAAACTTATCTCACTTGTGAGTACGGGGTTGTCCTGCCTTTGTTAAAAGACCATAGTCAGACAAACTTGATAGTATGTCTAACAAGTATTTGTTTGTGGGATATCCAAAAGAATCTTTCGGATATTACTTCTACCTCCCTTCCGAAAATAAATTGTTTATTTCGAAGCATGCCGTCTTCTTAGAGAAGGAGCACATGCTCAAAGAGAACAGTGGGAGTAAGATTGAAGTTAGTGAAGTTCATGAAGATCAAACAAACGAGGATCAATCGTCTAACTCCACATCTATTGAGAGAATAGATGAACCTTCTAATACACAAGAACCTCGTAGATCTAGTAGGATACGTGTGGCACTTGAGAGATATGGATTTCTAATTAGTGACCACAATGACATATTGCTCATAGATTAAGATGAGCCTACTAACTACAAGGATGTTTTGAACAGTTCAGAATCTGGCAAATGTCTTAAGGCCATGAAGTCAGAAATGGATTCCATGTATGACAACCAAGTATGGACTTTAGTTGATCCACCCAAACGAACTAAATCTATTGGGAGCAAGTGGGTTTTCAAGAAGAAAACGGACATAGGTGGTGAAGAGTTATCGTCAACAACATGGTATTGACTATGATGAAACCTTCTCGCCAGTAGCCATGTTGAAATACATCAGGATACTCCTAGCCATTGCTACCCATCATGATTATGAGATTTGGCAAATGGATGTAAAAACAGCTTTCCTAAATGGAAATCTGACTGAGGAAGTGTATATGACACAACCTGAGGGTTTCACATCCAATGATAGCACAAACGTATGCAAGCTGCAAAGGTCCATTTATGCACTTAAGCAAGCTTCTAGGAGTTGGAACCTCCGTTTTGATGAAACAATCAAAGAGTTTGGTTTCATTCAAAACATAGATGAGCCTTGTGTATACAAGAAGATTAGTGTTATTGCTTTATGTGGATGATATATTGCTAATGGGAAACGATATACCTATCTTGCAAACGGTTAAAGTTTGGTTGTCCAAACAATTCTCCATGAAAGACCTTAGAGAAGCAACCTATATTCTCAGAATAAGAATTTATAGCGATAGATCCAAAAGGTTGCTAGGTCTTTCGTAGTCTACATACATAGATAAAGTGCTAAAGAGGTTTAGCATGGATCAATCCAAAAAGGGATTCTTACCCATGCCATATGGTGTAAGCCTTTCAAAATTGATGTCTCCCAAGACACATATTGAAAGGGATCGCATGAATAAGATTCCATATGCCTCAGTAGTTGGATCTATCTGTACACTATGATATGTACTAGGCCCGATGTATCTTGTGGTCTCAGTTTGATGAGCAGATACTAATCTGACCCTGGTGAAGGTCATTGGGCGGTTGTAAAGAACATTCTTAAGTGCTTACGAAGGACTAAGGATATGTTCTTAGTATATGGAGAAGGTGATTTGAAAATAAATGGGTATATTGATGCCAATTTTCAATCTGACATAGATGATTTCAAATCATAATCTGGCTACGTGTTTAGGTTGTGTGGAGGGGCAATAAGTTGGAAACGTTCCAAACAAGAGACTATTGCCGACTCTATTACAGAAGTTGAGTAGATGGCTGCTTCTAAAGCAGCTAAGGAAATAAAGATAGAGAGAGTTCCCACGAATGAGAACATAACTGACCCGCTTACAAAAGCACTATCCCAAAAGAAACATGATTGTCACGTTGAGTCTTTCGGTATTAGATACATGAATGATTGGCTCTAGTGCAAGTAGGAGTTTGTTAGTGTTGTGCCCTAGAGGCAATCCCTTGTACATTGTATATGACACATTTTGTTTTAATAAAAAGTATTATTTATCTTACAGTTTCTTTTGTTTACTTTTAAGTAATATAACTGTTCGATAAAGTCCCTAGTACAACAATGTGTTAAGGAAATCATGATATGAAATTCCTATTACACTGTATAGTGTTAGTACTTAAATAGTCCCTAGTCGTAGAATTAAGGAGATAGGACATCATTAATGCGTTAAGACTAGCATGTGTTAGACTTCATGTGAAACCCCAGTCAAAACCAACCTTAGAGTGAGGGGGTTGGGATGCATATTATAATTTATTGTATGTTTGAATATATTTTTAAATAAATTTCTATGCTTTAGATTTAAGTTTTATTGTCTCGAAGGCTTGGTTGTGAGTATTGCTTGAGAAGGGCAAAATAGTAATTTTTGCTTGAAGTGGAAATAGGGAGACAACTTGAGGATTGAATAAGAAAATATATTTTTTTTGAGGGAAAATAAGAACAAGAGTTGTTGTGGTTTAGTAGTTAGAGCCTTAGAATTAATTCTTGAGGTTTTTGGTTCAAATTCCATCATAGGAACTTTAGCTTGCTTAAATTTTCTTTTTGCTTGGGAAGTATCATTTTTTGCCTTAGTGGTGTTTGGAGTAGGGTAGAGATATTGTCCTATGAGAGGCATGATAGGAGTCTTCAAATCATACTCATTTTTTCTATACAAAATTTCTAAGAAGAATTCATTTCCTCTTGATCCTTAATTTTCCTATTTCTCAATTCATTAATTTGTTCAAATTGTTCTAGCCAATTTCTTTCCAAAAATTCCAGTGAAGTGCTGTGGATTTGTAGAATCAAAATGTCTTAGTGGAAGACATTTTATGGTCTGAAAATGTGGAGGAGATGTGAAAGATTCCAAGGGGATAAATCCCTTTAGTGAACTTTCTAAAAATTCATTCTAGCTAGGTTCATCTTCCTTCTTGGAATGAACTGAAATTTTCTAGCTTCTTGTGCCTTCAAGTTGTTGAAACTCCTAGATAATATTCCCTCCTAAATGCTGCTAGAAAAATGGCCTTTTGGATCAGCTTGCAACTTGAATTTCTCTGACCATTTTCGGACTGCACAAAGTTGGTGCAAAACCAGAAAAATCCCTGGGCAAATCACAGCTTTGGAGGTCCGAAACCAAGCTGTTTTCTTCCAGTTTTTGTTCAGCACCTTAGCTATGTTTTTCTTCCATGAAGAAGGCTAGAAACCAGCCTTGAAAACCCCTGAAACTCCCCTTCAAAACCTCTACAAATTGGCTGGAAAAATGGCAGCTAAAACTGCCCAAAAAAAAAAATCCAACCTTTCGAAAAATACTGTGCAGTAGTTTTTTTAGCTTTGTTTCCTAATTCTCTCCTAGGGGAAACTCCATCCTTTTTCTGCACAAACCACCCTTAAACCTCCATTAACGGAACTCCATTATCCTTCCTAAGTTCTGCACAAAAAATCCAGTCATGGCTGCCAGAAAATCTCTCCAACAAATCTCTGCAATCATGCTTGATTAGTTACCAAAATTCCAGCAACCATAATTTAGCAACCTTCCATAAAATGTTCCTCAAACAACCAGACTTATTCCTCACCATTTCACTCCATCTTTTTGGCCACCATTACCCGTCTTCAATCAGCTTTCATCCAGCAGAAACACTACACATAAATTCAGCATGGTAGACTTCCAAAAGCTCTCCAAGAATCGAAGATATTCTTGAATATTTAGTTTCCAAATTTGCTTCTCAAAAATATTCTTCAAGGATTCTAACAACTAGCCTTTCCTTTTCTCTTCTAAATTAGAGAATCACTTTCCTAAACCCTACAAAAATTTCGGCCAGCCCTAATCTCTTCAGAATTTCGGCAGCCTCCATCCAAAAACTCTCTATTCCCTTCAACCTTCAAGAACACACAACACACCAAGAACACTTACTTCTTCCTTTCACCTAATACCTATCCAAATCACTTCAAACTACTTCTAAAAACTCCAGAATTTATCTACTCACTGTCGTGAGTCCATCAACACCATTCTTGTCATCAAACTCCAAAATCCAACTTGCTAGTTTGGATAAAAAACCAGAAATTTTGTGAAAGCTCAAGAACACCATCAAGGTAAGTTTGTTCTAACAACTCCATCTTCTCTAATCGTGATCTCTAATGAATATATATATATGAATAAATCCACTAATGGTCTCTCTCTCTCTCTCTCTCTCTCTCTCTCTCTCTCTCTCTCTCTCTCTCTCTCTCTTGGCCGAATCTCTCTCCTCCTTGGTCGGATGGTTTCTTCTCCAATGGTCATGCTTCCTTCACCTTCTTTGGTCGGATTTAGACATCTAGGAGTTGAGACTTATTCAAAACTCCTTCAAGGGAATTCATCAAGTAAGTAAGCTTTCTTTTAACCCTTCTTTTAATTCTAGATTCATGTCTCTAGGATGATGATGATAGAAGGTGAATTATGGATAGGATTTGAGTATGTATTGTTGAGATTGAAGCATGAATATATGTATGAATATGAAAGAGATGGGATTTATGCATGGATGGATTATCTTGGTTGATTGTATGATGATTTGAGGTTTAATGCATGCCTCCATGATTAAGTATGCTAGAGATTATGTTACCTTTGGTGAATAGGATTTATATTCATGTTGGATTGTTAAAGCCATGATCATATTTATGCTAGTAGGGGTTAGATCATGTCTTGATAAATTGAGATCTATGCTTGTATGCATGATTTGGATGATTTGATGAATTGAAGGATTGTATATGTTCATGATTGTGAATAGCCAAGGAAATATGATCATGATCTAGTTGTCCCTAAACTAATTTTTATTTCATGAATAAAATATTTAATAATATGATTTTGCTAATAATTTCGAAAAAACCCTAGGAATGGTGGATTTGGATTATTATATATATAAAGGATATTTTAGTCAAATAAATAATAGTTTTGATAGAAAAATAAAATATATCGATATTATATAAAAACAATAAAATCAACTAAAGCTTTTTTTTTTTTTTGAAATAATCATAATTAGTAAAATACTTATTATTAAAATTTAATTATTATCTTTTAATCAAAACCTATTAAAACTTATTTATTATTTTCCAAGCAAGGCTCATTAAAATTCATTTTCAACTAACTTTAGTTATCAATTATTTTCTAACAACTAAATTATTAATAAATCATTATTTTTCCTAAAAACCACCTAAGACTCTTCATCAAATAAACTATAAATTTTCTTAGAAATATTTAAACCTTTAACTTATTAGTACTTATTTCCCAAAACATTAATTATTTTAAATATCAAATTATCCGTAGCTTATAAACCTATTTACTTATTGTTTGGCCTTAAAGCTTGGGACACTAGGATCATGATAGTAGTAAGTTGAGTTGTTTAAATTGAGAAAGTGAATTTTAGCTTGAATTTGATTGTGGTTTGTATTTGCCCATGCTGGGTTAGGTCAGCAGTTGGAGACCTTTTTATTGTGAGCAAGAATCAGGTAACTCCTGCATAAAACCTGATTGATGAAAAGTGTTTAATTATGGCAAGCCAATGTAGAGTGCATGGACACACATCTTTGTAAAGGCAATTGAGGATTGTCTCCTATCTTATTTCCGTCAAAAAAATTATTTGAAAACCAATAAGCAGATTTATTCAAACTCAAAACTCTTTCTAAAACTGATTTTAGCAAAGACTTTGGAAACCCTTAATTGCCATGTTCAAGTGGAACTATGTTTTGTTCATTTTTTTTTCCCAAGTGAGATATATTACGTTGAGTACTCAATAAAGGTGGACTACTGAGCTAGTCTTTGAGGGGTTAGGATAAGTCTCTCAGTAGGTGGCCACCTCTGAGGGGTGAGTCCTTCCCAGATAAGACGACAGTCTAATAAGTCGTGCCGGTCCGAACTAGCAGTGTTCTTTTCCAGTCAAGTGACTGTGTTTTGCCGGAATGGACACCCGGTTGTTGTTTGGGTATAGAGAAGGAGAAGTATCTTGCCCAGTAGGCCGATCACCTACTTTTGTCAGTCTGCACAAAGTGTGGCATTCTGACCGGCGGTATGCACAAAGTGTGGCATGCTGACCATCCGGTTATGGGGCCCAACGTGTGGTAACCCGTAATCCTTTCTTTCGAGTGGTTGATTTTATAAATTATGTATGGCTGGAAATGCCAAAACACCACTCTTATTTTTTACTGATGTTTATTGCTTGCCAGTGATCTCTTATAAAGAATTTTATACTTTGCATTCACGAACTGTTTTCACTGAACACCCAAAGCACACACGAACTTACTGAGATTTCTGTCTCACCACCATTTTACCATGATTTCAGGTCGATCCGACTGTGGGGATAAGTAGCTAGATTATACCTGCTTTGGAAGATGTTCTGATTATTTATTTTTGTGTAATGTTTTGGGGAGATGAGAGTGGATAAATTTTATTACGGATTTATTTTTGGTATTTTGGAAATTATTCTTGGATTGATATTTATTTTGGGATGTAATAAATTTTAAGTTGAAGTATCATTTATATTCCACTATTTCATTTATCTGACCTAGTTATAAAGACCCCTTGTGTAACACCCCGCTACCTAGGCCCGCCAGGGCCAGGGATGTCGTCCCGTCCAAAGGACAAGGGGTCTTTATAACTAGGTCACACAATTAAAATAGCGAAATGAAAATAAAAATTTAACTTAAAATTGATTACAACCTAAGAATAAATCCATGAATAAAACCATGAATTCCCAAAAGAAATACAAATCCATAAATAAAATCATCCACTCTCAACTCCCCAAAGCAAGACATAAAAATAAAAGACAACATTCTCTTCCAAGGCAGATAACACAAGCTACTCATCCCCACAGTAGGATCAGCCTGAAATCATGGTGAAAAGGTGATGAGACAGAAATCTCAGTAAGTCCGTGTGTGCTTTGGGTGTTCAGTGGAAATAGTTCGTGGATGCAGAGTATAAAAACTTTATAAGAGAAATAATGGCAAGCAATAAACATTAGTCAAAAGCAAGAGTGGCGTTTTGGCTTTTTCAGCCATACATAATTTATAAGATCAACCACTCGAAAGAAAGGATTATGGGTTACCACACATTGGGCCCCATAACCAGATGGTCAGTATTCCGACACTTTGTGCAGACTGACTAAAGGTAGGTGATCGGCCTACCGGGCAAGATACTCCTCCTTCTCTATACCCAAACAACAACCGGGTGTCTATTCCGGCAAAACACAGTCACTTGACTGAAATAAAAACTGCTAGCTCGGACCGACATGACTAAGTAGTACTGACGTTTCTCTAAGTTGAGTTCATCTTCTGGAGGAGGCCTCCTGCCAGAAGACTCACTCTTGCTCTTCAAAACTAGTACTACCAGTCTACCCCCATTGAGTACTCAACGTAATATATCCCACTTGGGAAGAAAAATGAACAAAACACAGTTCCACTTGAAAATGGCAATTAAGGATTTCCAAAGTTTGGGGCAAAACTGGTTTAGAAAGAATTTTAGGTTTTGAGTAAAACCGCCCCTTGATTTACAAATAATTTATTTGTCTGAAATGAGAATGGAAATAATCCTCCATTGCCTTTACAGAAATGAGTGACCATGCACTCTACATTTGGCTTGCCATAAGAAAAAATCAATTTTCATCAAACAGGTTTTATGCAGGAGCTTACCTGATCCTTGTCCACAACAAAGGTCTCCAACAGTTGACCTAACCCCGCATAGGGTAAATACAAACCACAAAAAAATCAGGCCAAGATTCACTTTCACAAATAAAACTAACTCAACTTACTACAATCATGTCCCTAGTGTCCCAAGCTTTAAGGCTCAATAATAAATAAAAAAAAGGGGTTTATAAAATAAATCTAGTTTGATATTAAAATAACTAGAGTTTGGAAAATTAGGTACAATATGTTGAAGGTTTAAATCTTGCTAAAATAATTTAGAGTTTATTTGATGAAAAGTCCTATGTGGTACTAGGTAAAATAATAATTTATTAATAATTAATTGCTAGAAAATAATTGATAGTTAAAATTAGTTGAAAATAAATTTTAATGAGTCTTGCTTGAAAAATAATAAATAAATTGTAATAGGGTTGATTAAAAGATAATAATTAAATTTTAATAATAAATATTTTACCTATTATGATTATTTTCACAAAAGGCTTTAGTTGATATTATAATATCTATATATTTTATTTTTCTAGCAAAAACTATTATTTATTTGACTAAAATATCACTATTTTATATAAAATACCAAATTCACATTTCCCCATAGTTTTCAAAATTTTACTAGAAAAATCATATTATTAAATATTTTATTAATGAAATAAAATTTAGCTTAGGGGCAACTAGATCATCATATTCCTATAGCTAACGACAATCATGAACATATACAACCCTTCAATTCATCAAATCATCCAAATCATGCATACAAGCATAGATCTCAATTTATCAAAAAATGATCTAACCCCTACTAGCATAAATATGATCATGGCTTCAATAATCCAACATGAATATAAATCCTATTCACCAAATGTGACATAATCTCTAGCATATTTCATCACAAATACTACCTATGACATGAATCAAATCTCAAATCATCATACAATCGACCAAGATAATCCATCCATGCATAAATCCCATCTTCTTCACAATCATACATATATTCATGCTTCAATCTCAACAATATATATATATACTTAAATCCTATCGCCATCCACCTACTATCATCATCATCCTAGAGACATGAATCTAGAGTTTAAAAAGGAAGATTGAAGGTACTTACTTGGTTTACGAATGCCTTGAAGGAGTTTAGAGTAGATCTCAACTCCTAGATGTCTAACTTTGTCCATGGGAGAGGGCGAAAGCATGTTCATGGGAGAAAAAGTCATCCGGCCAAGAGAGGGTAATTTTCAGCCATGAGAGAGAGAGAGAGAGAGAGAGAGAGAGAGAGAGAGAGAGAGAGAGAGAGACCATTAGCATGTTTATTCATATAGGCTCTCACTAGAGATCAAGATTGGAGAAGATGAAGTTGTTAGAATAAATTTACCTTGAAGGTGTTCTTGACCTTAACAGAAATTTCTGGTTTTGATCTGAAGTAGCAAGATGATTTGAGGAGTTTGATGTTAAAAATGGTACGGATGGACTCACAACAATGAATAGATGAAATATAAAATTTTTGGAGGTAGTTTGAAGTGATTTGGAGAGGTATTAGGTGAAAGGAAGGAGTAGGTGTTCTTGGTGTACTATGTGTTCTTGAAGGTTGAAGAAAATCGAGAGATGGTAATGTGCAGCTGCCGAATTTTTGTGCGAGATAGAGCTGGACGGATTTCTGTAGGGTTTAGGAGGTTGATTCTCTGGTTTGGAAGGGAAAATGAAAGGTTAGTTGTTAAAATCCTTGAAGAATATTTTTGGGAAGCAAATTTGGAAACTAGATATCACAAGAATATCTTTGATTATTGGAAAGCTTTTGGAGATCTGCCATGGACGAATTTCTAGGCAGTGTTTTGGTTGAATGAAAGCTAGTTGAAGGAGGCTTAGGGTGGCTGAAATTATGGAGTATAATGGTGAAGAGAAGGTCTGGTTGTTTGAGGTATATTTTATGGAAAGTTGTTAAATCATGGTGGCTAGAATTTTGGTATCCAAATCAAGGTATGATTGCAGAAATTTTTGGAAATATTTTAGGCATCCATGGCTGGATTTTCGTGCAGAAATTTGGGAGGACAATGGAGTTCTATTAATGGAGGTTTAAGGGTGGTTTTTGCAGAAAAATGATGGAGTTTTGGCTAGAAAAGAAATAGGAACCAAAGCTGGAAAATTTTTCCTACACAGTTTTCGCTAAACAGCAATTTTCTGGGCAGATTTTCGGCTGCCATTTCCAGCCAACTTGCAGAGTGTTTGAAGGGGAATTTCTAGGGTATTCAAGGCTGGTTTCCAGCCTACTTCATGGAGGAAAAACATGGCTAGGGTGCTGTACAAAAACTGGAAGAAAACAACTTGGTTTTGGACCTCCAAATCTGCGATTTGTACAGGATTTTTTTCTGGTTTTGCACCATCTTTGTGCAGTCCGAAAATAGCCATAAAAATCCAGATTCTAAGCTGATCAAAAGGGCCATTTTCTGGCAGCATTTGGGAGGGAATAATGGTCAAGAATTTTGACACCTTGAAGGCACACAAAGCTGGAAAAATTTCAGTTCTATGTACAAAGGGAAATGAACCTAGCTAGAGTGAATTTTTAGAAAGTTCACTAGGAAATTTAATTCACTTAAAATCTTTCCCCCTTATCTATTGTTTTGGTCCATATGATGTCTTTTACTAAGACATTTTGAACCTTCAAAGCCACAACACATTTCGGCAATTTTTCTAGAACAAAATTTGTAATACCCCACCCAAAACCACCTTTGACTATGGGAAAAAGTCATGCATTGTATAGCATCTTGCATTTTATGTGGTAGCTAGAATAACTTTATTTGCATGATGCATGTGAATTTCTCCGTTACTCTCGCATTTGAATTAATTGATGCGAAATAGTTGTGTTGTTAAAGACTTGGTTTAAGGGAGGTTTGGTCGAAGATTTTGAAGGATGAGTATTGGGGTGGTAAGAACTTCTTGTAGAAAAATTAGCATTGGAGTTGTTTTGAAATAGCGGGGAGGTTTCGAAATTCCAGCCATCTTTAGCCACAAACCAACTCTGAAAATCCTAGATCAAACCACCTAGAACACTCCTTAACAATTCAACTACCTTAGGTGCACAAAGCCAGAATTTTATTGACACAAAAACACTGAAATTCGTCCAGCATATACACAGAAAAATTTGGACAGCTTTGTGCAGAATTTTCGGCCAGCTTGGTGTTCCTACTTCAACCGAAATTCTGCACACATCATTCACTGAAAAACCCTAGCTGAATAAGCTATTTTCAGCGCCCAAAACTCTCAATTTTCCTCTGGAAATTTCGGTAGAATTATAGCAGCCAAACCAGTCCAAAACCTGCTACACTTGCATAGAATTTTCACAGCACTTGCACAAGATTTTTCAGTCATCAAAACTAACTCAAACTCTTCCTTGTTTGGCCCAAAATTCTGAACACATACAGCCCTTCCTTTGAGCAGTATTTCGGCCAGCATAGAGGAGCAAATTGCAGAATTTTTTCCTCCATAAAACTCCCCTAAAATCGGCAGCAAGGAGGCGCGCGCAAGCTGGAAATTCCGCCATTGCTGTCCAAGAAACCTTAAGCCATTAGGAGTCTATCTAAACATCACCATCTAGCCCTAAACCAATCTTCTCTAACTTTAAATCATAACAACCGTTTACCCTCTCCATTCTACACGAAAATTTCAGCAACATCTCTATACAAATTTTCGAAACCACAAGAGTTATTCCAAGCAAAAATCGAACACACCTTAAGGTAAGCACAAATCCTTTCAACCTCTTGATGTCGTTTTCTCTAATGATTCTTTTCTCTTTCTTCTACCCTTAAATCATGCCCTATAGAGGCTAATTTCCTCTTCTTCCTTAATTTTTGGTCAAGTGAAGCAAAGGAGGTAGGTTCTCTCTTCTTCTCAAGCGAACTCGGGATGATCACCATAGGAGCATCGAGACCTCATTACCCGATAGTTGCAAGGTAAGGGAATACCCTCCCTAGATGCCGAAAGTAAAGTTTAATGGTGTTTATTAGCGAGATGAATATGTGGTCGTAGTAGATGATCTTTGGTGATTGAATAGTTTACTTGGAATTAAATAGGAGGTTGCGAATTGTTATGAAAATAAACGGGATTAGAGCATGTTTGAATTAATTGAGACCCTGATCATGATATTATATAGTTTAGATCAGGAGGATAATTGAGGAAAGCCAGCTGTGAATTTATCGCATTTATCTGAGGCATATCAAGTAAGTCCTTGCATAAACTCTTTTATTAAATGTTGTGATGGTAAGTTCTTTTGTAAACTGTTTTGCTAAATGTTGTGATGGCAAGTCTATATTGAGAAGCTTGGTAAAGCTATTTTTAAACTGTGTTTGCTTGGGTTGTAAACGTGGTTTAAACGGTTTTGTCAAACTAACGGTTTTTAGCAAGAAAATTATTCCTTTCCTTAAATTTTTAGAAATCTCTTTTAAAGAAAACCACATTTTACAAAGCCAAGGTTTGAAAATATTTTGAATCAGGAATTGACGGATATGTTCGTTGAGTACTCAATAAGGGTAGGCTAACAATACTAGTCTTGGAGGGCTAGCGTAAGTCTTCTGGCAGGAGGCCACCTCCAGAAGATGAACTCTGCTTGAAAAGGCGACAGTGTTGGTTGGTCAGGCCAGTCCGAGCTAGCATTATGCCTGAAAGGTATTATTTATATTCCCGGCATGGACACCCGGATGGTTTTGTTGGGTATAGAGATGGAGGAGTATCTCACCCGGTGGGCTGTACACTCACCTTGATCAGAATGCCCAATGTATGGTAATCTTGTCCGGACAAGGTGCACAAAGTGTGGTGCCTTGGCCAATTTATTCTCACGGAGCCCAACGTGTGGTGACATGACTTTTATCCGAGTGGAGGATTTATTTTGTGCAAAGTGTGACAATGAGAAAAACCCACTCCTTGCGAAAAGAGATTGTTTATGACTTGCCAAATTATATTTACAAATGTTTTACACTTTGCATACACGTACTATTCAAAACACCATGTGCACACACAGGACTTACTGAGATTTATTCTCACACTGTTTTAGATCATGTTTTCAGGAGATAGACTGTGCTGAGTCAGTAGGGCACGTAATAGTTGAAACTTTTGCTATTTTCTCTATCTGTTCTAGGAGTCATTTATTGCTTATGCTCCTAAACAATATTTTGTTTTATTCCGTTTTGCTCCAAGTTGAGCCTGATGTAATAAGAATATTTCTTTATTTATCTAAGTTGATCCTTTTGGAGATTGCCTTTATATTTTATACCTCGTTCTAAAGACCCCTTGTCCTACGGGACGGGGCGACATCCCCGCCCTTTTAGGGTACATAGTCGTGGGGTGTTACAAGTGGTATCAGAGACATGGTTTAGGCAATTACTTGACTTATGGGATTCTATTTTCTTAAGTATTTTGATCTGGTTCTAATTTCTGTCTTTTGTTTATAGGATGGTCAAAGGAGTTGTACCGGTTGTCATAGACTGGCCCGCTGGTTGCGGGAATCCACCTGCCCCACTACCCGTAGTTGACCCACCCGCGTCTGATTCAGAGAGAAAGCGTGAGCCGTCAGTGTTAGACGACCCGGTGGCTGAGATGGAGATAGAGGTCGAGGAGAGCCTAGAGGAAGATGAGGGAGAGGTAGATGAGCTAGGGAATGAGGGAGACGATGAGAACGAGGGAGAGATGGTTGGGGTAGAAAGAGAGGACGAGGAGGTAATGGAGGTTGTCCCGGGAGAGAGAGACAATAGGTAGTCAGCTCTAGGGGCAGTAGATAAGGGAAAGAGGAAACTAGAAGGGAGTCCTAAGGGGTGTGGACTCCGATATGGACTGGGCGTAGATGCCATGCTAAGGAGAAAGGGGTTAGTTGATCCATCTGACTTGGGGAGGGAGAGGCCTGTGCCTAAGGGTATAGTTAGATTAGCGTTGGATGAGCTTTATGAGATGGCCATGAGAGCCAAGAGATGTCGAGAGGGTGAGTCAGGGCAGCCAAGTGGGAGTGTTGGTTTCGCGAGGAACTACATAGGGAAACCCGATAGTTCCGTGGGGTGGCTGGTGGAACCGGCCTCTGACGACTCTGATACTTCTGTTGAAACTAGGGAGAGTTGAACATAGAAGACCAGCAGCTTTTACTCTTTCTTTCTTTGGAATTTGCATACTTTTGTTTGTTTATCTTTTCCTTAAGGGAGCATGTGGCTCATAGGGCCTATTAATCATTTTAAATAAAAAGGGTATCGTATGAGATGACCCCTTCTGTTCTGCAAAGAATGGTTTATATGACAATTATGAGTTTCGTTTATTACTTGATTTATCTCTGCACGTTATCATCACATTCTCTTTTAGATGAGTACATTACTATCAACTGATCATGCACCTAAGCATATTCTTTTCCCCCTTGATAACTATCTGACCCTGAGTGAATGTGATTAAGATGGCACCAAGACGCCGAACAGTTGTGCATAGTAGAACGGTGCAGGAGAGTGCATCCTGCACCCCGAAATTTGAGCAGGTGCATCGTTCTACCCCCGACGTGGAGGAGCACCTGCCACGCGAGCAGGAATTGGCTTCGGAGAGGTCACGGGATGTGACCATGGGTCAGGCTTTCGACAAGATGGCCTCAATCCTACAGAACTTGACTGAAATGGTGGATAAAGTGACTAGGAAACCACCGCGGGGAGAAGATGATGCCCTGGAGCGTTTCCTGAAGTTCCAACCTCCTACATTCCAGGGGGAGGTGGAACAGGATGAGAAAGCCGAGCAATGGATTGAGCAGATGGAGGACATTTTCGCTGCTCTATAGTACTCGGAAGAGAGGATGGTGAAGTTTGCTGCTTTTCGGCTAAGGGGACCGTCTCGGGCATGGTGGCAGCGAGTACGCGGTGATTGGGACAAGGAGGAGCAGGAGTGGACCTGGGACGATTTTACGGAGGCTTTCCGAGCCGAGTACATTCCTCGATGGGTGGCTGAGAAGAGGGAGGATGAATTCCAGACCCTCAGGCAGGGAGGAATGACTGTGACCCAATATGCAGCCCGATTCATGCAGTTGTCCAAGTACTGCAAGTGCTTGGTAGATATGGAGCAGAAGCGCACCCGGTAATTCGTGAAAGGGCTAAGGCTAGACTTGAGGAGGGCGTTGGCTCCATCACCACCAACGTCGTACACTGCCGCTGTGGACGCAGCTTCCCGGACGGAGAACGAAGATCGGCACCGACCGGTGAACCGACCCTTCCAACCATGTCGTCCACCTATGAGGCCTTCAGGCAATAAGCGACCTGTGGGTTCTATGCCGTGGGGAAATCGGGATAAGCAGCCCCGAGTGCCTGTAGCCGGATCAATGCAAGGCAGCCTGAACTGCCGACTATGTGGGAAGCGAGGCCATACCGAGAGAAACTGCTGGGGTAGCGGGGGTGTGAGAAGGTGTTTCAACTGCGGAGACCCAGGACATCTGAGGAACGTCTGCCCCAAACCCTTAAGGACTGAGCAGACCACGCCGACCCCGCCAATGGGAGGCAACAGAGGTGACGCTACTGGACCAGCCGGAGTGGGAGGCCTGAAGCCCCAGGTGAAAGCCAAAGTCTTTGCCCTGAGCCGAGAGGAAGTCGGAGCGGACGCCGCCATAATCGAAGGTAACCTTTCTATCCATGGTTGTCTTGTTAATGTTCTGATAGATCCAGGATCTACATACTCTTATATAAGTAAAGTATGTGCTTCACGTCTAGGCTGGGAAGGAAATGAGGTACCTTATACCCTAGTAGTTAGTTCCCCCTTGGGAAAAGTGGTGGAAGCAGGTAAGAAAATGGGAAGTTGTGGAGTTGAGGTTGGGAAGGAGATTTTGGAGGCCGACCTTATAATCCTAGCCATGGACGGTTATGACTTGATCTTGGGCATGGACTGGTTGTCGAAGCACAGAGCTCGTGTGGACTGCAAGACTAAGACGGTGCAGTTTGTGAGACCTGGACGGGATGTAATTGAATTCAATGGCAAGCGAATGAAGGAACTGAAATTTCTTATTACTGGAGCTAAAGCTCAGAAGTTGCTCAAGAAAGGATGTGCGGGATACTTGGCATATCTCCTAAACAAACCAAAGGACCAGTGTACCTTGGAAAGTACGGAGGTGGTGAAAGACTTTTCGGATGTGTTCCCTGCGGAGCTCACTTCCCTACCCCCTGAACAGGAAGTTGAGTTCACCATGGATCTGATTCCCGGAGCAGAACCGGTATCCAGAACCTCCTACCGGATGGCACCGACAGAGTTGAAGGAGTTAAAGAAGCAATTGGAAGAATTGCTAAGGCAAGGCTACATTCGGCCGAGTACATCACCGTGGGGAGCCCCGGTGTTGTTTGTCAAGAAGAAAGATAGTACCTTGAGGCTATGTATCGATTATCGGGGACTGAACAATCTAACGATCAAGAATAAATACCCTCTACCTTTGATCGATGAGTTGTTTGATCAACTGCAAGGCACTGCTTGCTTTTCGAAATTGGAACTACGGCAAGGATACTATCAGGTGAGGATCAAAGAAGAAGACATTCCTAAGACTGCATTCAACACGCGGTATGGCCATTACGAATTTGTAGTAATGCCGTTCGGTGTAACCAACGCACCGGCAGTATTCATGGATTTGATGCATCGCATTTTCCAACCCTACTTGGACAAGTTCGTGGTTATATTCATTGATGACATTTTGATCTACTCCAAAAATCCGGAGGACCACGCGGAGCACTTATGGTTGGTCCTAGAGAAGCTGAGGGAATTCAAGCTATACGCTAAGTTCAGTAAGTGTGAGTTTTGGCTGAGCTCAGTGTCTTTTCTTGGTCACGTGATATCCAAGGAGGGGATCAAAGTGGACCCTGCTAAGGTAGAAGCCGTAGCTAATTGGAGACAACCGGAGAACATTACCGATATACGAAGTTTCCTTGGGTTGGCCGGGTACTATCGGCGTTTCATTAAAAACTTCTCCACTTTAGCTTCACCGATGACACGACTGTTGAAGAAGGATGTCGTTTTTTCTTGGAGTGAGAAGTGCGAGGAGAGCTTCCAAGAACTTAAGAAGAGGTTGATTACAGCACCCGTGCTAAGTCTGCCTGGGGCTGATAAGCCCTATGCACTCTATACAGATGCATCCAAGGAAGGACTAGGAGCTGTGCTGATGCAGGAAGGGAAAGTCATAGCCTATGCATCTAGAAAGCTAAAGCCGCACGAAGTTAATTATCCCACGCATGACCTAGAGCTAGCAGCTATAGTGTTTGCCTTGAAGAAATGGCGACATTACTTGTACGGTGCACAATACGAGGTTTTCACGGACCATAAGAGTTTGAAATATATCTTTACGTAAAAGGACTTGAATCTCCGGCAACGTAGGTGGATGGAGTTCCTGGAAGAATATAAGTTCCCCATTAACTATCATCCGGGTAAAGCGAATGTGGTAGCAGACGCTCTAAGTCGAAAGGTGAAAATGGCACACTTGAGAATACAGGAGGTGTTGGCAGTCCAGGATATCCTGGAGAAAGAGGCGCAAGTGCAAAAGGGGAAGATCTGCGTGAGCAACCTGACCCTGAAACCCGATCTGGACTAGGAAATTATATCAGGTCAGCAGGGCAGTACAGAATTTCAAACTTTCAGGGAGAAAGAGATTGCGAGAGGAGGAGGCAATTTCCGAACCGGTGAGAAATGGGTATTGTACTTTTGGGACCGGATTTGTGTACCGGACATCCAAGACTTAAAGAAGAGGATACTGGACGAAGAGCATAAGAGCAAATACACCATACATCCTGGGGAGGTAAAGATGTACCAAGACTTGAAGAGGAAATATTGGTGGGCTAGAATGAAGAGGGATGTAATTCAGCATATGTCAACCTCTCTGACATGCCAGAAGGTTAAGATGGAGCATAAGAAGTCTGCAGGTTTACTACAACCGTTACCGATTCCCGAATGGAAATGGGAAGAGGTGACCATGGACTTTGTGACTGGCCTTCCGATGACCAAGTCATACAAAGATGCGATCTGGGTGGTAGTGGACCGATTGACCAAGACAACGCATTTCATACCGGTAAACGTAAGGGACTCAATGGAAAAGTTGGCTCAGGCATATACCCGAGAAATTGTAAGGTTGCATGGTGTACCGTCGAGCATCGTGTCAGATAGGGACCCTAGATTCACTTCAAGGTTCTGGGGTAAGTTCCAGGAGTCCTTCGGCACGACCTTGAAATTTAGCACCTCTACTCATCCGCAAACAGACGGTCAATCCGAAAGAGTCATTCAGATACTGGAAGACATGCTCCGAGCATGTATCTTGGACTTTGGAGACAAGTGGATTGAGTCTTTACCGCATGAGGAGTTAGCATATAACAACAGCTATCAGGCGTCGATCGGAATGGCGCCGTACAAAGCACTGTATAGGCGAAAATGCCAGGTACCGATATACTGGGGATGGACAGAAGAAGGGAACGTTAAAAAGACTGCTGAAGTATGCATTCAGGAGATGACCGACAAGATTAAGTTAATTCGGGAAAGGCTAAGGGCAGCACAAAGCAAACAGAAAAGTTATGCAGACACTAGGAGGAGGGAATTGGAGTTCCAGGTAGGTGACCGTGCATTCTTGAAGTTGACTCCAAGTAGAGGAATCCTGAAACATCCGAGGGGAGGGAAGTTGAGTCCTAGGTACTTGGGACCATTCTCGATATTGGAGAAAATTGGACCGGTTGCCTATCTATTAGATCTACCTAATGGCCTAACCGGGATGCATGACGTATTCCATGTCTCTCAGTTGAAAAGGTACAATCCCGATCCGAGTCATGTACTCAATGAGGAACCGTTGGAGTTGCAACCCAATCTGAGTTATGTGGAGAGACCCATCAAGATCTTGGAACGGAGTATCAAGACGCTCCGAAACAAGCAGATACCCATGGTGAAGATACTTTGGGATCATCATGGAGCACAGGATGCAACGTGGGAAACGGAGGAATGGTTAAGACGAAAGTATCCGGGTATACTCGAAGGGTATGAAATCTGAATTTCGGGGCGAAATTCTCTTAAGGGGGAGGGGATGTAATACCCCGCCCAAAACCACCTTTGACTATAGGAAAAAGTCATGCATTGCATAGCATATTGCATTCTATGTGGTAGCTAGAATAACTTTATTTGCATGATACATGTGAATTTTTCCGTTACTCTTGCATTTGAATTAAGTGATGCGAACTAGTTGTGTTGTTAAAGATTTGGTTTAAGGGAGGTTTGGTCAAAGATTTTGAAGGATGAGTATTGGGGTGGTAAGAACTTCTTGTAGAAAAATTAGCATTAGAGTTGTTTTTGAAATAGCGGGGAGGTTGGTGATTTCTTTTGGTGACCCGAGTTCGAATTCTACCTTGTGTGAAGTTAGTTTCTCTTCTTGAAATTCTTTTCTTTAGACCGTTTCTTATCTTGGCCGAAAAAGAATCTAGCTATCCTAGAGAACTTTTAGTATTTTTACTCCAAGGAAATAAGTCTCTATATTTATTTCCTAAATTCAAGGACTTTGATGTGAATAAAGTTCACCTTTCATTTTCAGCTTGTGTTCCCTAGGATTTTCGAAAAAACCCCTAGCTAGGAGCCACTTTGAAGAATTTCAAGTGGTATAAAACTCTTCTTGATGAATATTAGAGTTAGGGAATATATTAGGGAAAAATCTTATTTTACCTCTTCAAGAATTCTAGCCATAATCCATGTGTTTATTTAATTGTTTTAAAGAAATATTTTAACAAAAGTCTTAGATATTTTCTTTGGGTTTAAATGCCACTTCCATAGGAGTAAGACTCTATATTTAGCTCTTAAGTTCAAGGATTTTAGCTAAGGATGAAATTTGTTTTACTTTCAGCTTTTGTTCCCTTGAATTTTCGGAAACCATAAGCTGGAAATATTCTCGAAATTTTTTCCAGATTTTGACCGCCACCTTAGAGCACCTTTAGCTCAATCCAAACTCTTCTAAAACTAGAGGAAATCTTATCCAAATCCTTGATAAAACCAGATTTTATTTCAATCCAAATTCAACTTGGATTTCTTCCTTTTCCTAGCTGAATTTCGGCAGCTTTGTATCTACATAAGCTGTCTGAAATTCCAGCCATCTTTAGCTACAAACCAACTCTGAAAATCCTAGCTCAAACCACCTAGAACACTCCTTAACAATTCAACTACCTTAGCTGCAAAAAACCAGAATTTTATTCACACAAAAACACTGAAATTCGTCCAGCATATACACAGAAAAATTCGAACAGCTTTGTGCAGGATTTTCGGCCAGCTTGGTGTTCCTACTTCAACCGAAATTCTGCACACATTATTCACTGAAAACCCCAATCTGAACAAGCTATTTTCAGCACCCAAAACTCTCAATTTTCGTCTGGAAATTTCGGTAGAATTATAGCAGCCAAACCAGTCCAAAACCTGCTACACTTGCATAGAATTTTCACAGCACTTGCACAGGATTTTTCAGTCATCAAAACTCACTCAAACTCTTCCTTGTTTGGCACAAAATTCTGTACACATACAGCCCTTCCTTTGAGCAGTATTTTGGCCAGCATAGAGGAGCAAATTGCAGAATTTTTTCCTCCATAAAACTCCCCTAAAATCGGCAGCAAGGAGGCGCGCGCAAGCTGGAAATTCCGCCTTTGCTGTCCAAGAAACCTAAAGCCATTAGGAGTCTATCTAAACATCACCATCTAACCTTAAACCAATCTTCTCCAACTTTAAATTATAACAACCGTTTATCCTCTCCATTCTACACGAAAATTTCAGCAACATCTCTCTGCAAATTTTCGAAACCACAAGAGTTATTCCAAGCAAAAATCGAACACACCTTAAGGTAAGCACAAATCCTTTCAACCTCTTGATGCCGTTTTCTCTAATGATTCTTTTCTCTTTCTTCTACCCTTAAATCACGTCCTATAGAGGCTGATTTCCTCTTCTTCCTTAATTTTTGGTCAAGTGAAGCAAAGGAGGTAGCTTCTCTTTTCTTCTCAAGCGAACTCGGGACGATCACCATAGGAGCATCGAGACCTCATTACCCGGTAGTTGCAAGGTAAGGGAATACCCTCCCTAGATTCCGAAAGTAAAGTTTAATGGTGTTTATTAGCGAGATGAATATGTGGTCGTAGTAGATGATCTTTGGTGATTGAATAGTTTACTTGGAATTAAATAGGAGATTGCGAATTGTTATGAAAATAAACAGGATTAGAGCATGTTTGAATTAATTGAGACCCTGATCATGATATTATATGGTTTACATCAGGAGGATAATTGAGGAAAGCCAGCTGTGAATTTATCGCATTTATCTGAGGCATATCAAGTAAGTCCTTGCATAAACTCTTTTAGTAAATGTTGTGATGGTAAGTTCTTTTGTAAACTGTTTTGCTAAATGTTGTGATGGCAAGTCTATATTGAGATGCTTGGTAAAGCTATTTTTAAACTGTGTTTGCTTGGGTTGTAAACATGGTTTAAACGGTTTTGTCAAACTAACGGTTTTTAGCAAGAAAACTATTCCTTTCCTTAAATTTTTAGAAATCTCTTTTAAAGAAAACCACGTTTTACAAAGCCAAGGTTTGAAAATATTTTGAATCAGGAATTGACGGATATGTTCGTTGAGTACTCAATAAGGGTAGGCTAACAATACTAGTCTTGGAGGGCTAGCGTAAGTCTTCTGGCAGGAGGCCACCTCCAGAAGATGAACTCTGCTTGAAAAGGCGACAGTGTTGGTTAGTCAGGCCAGTCCGAGCTAGCATTATGCCTGAAGGGTATTATTTATAGTCCCGGCATGGACACCCGGATGGTTTTGTTGGGTGTAGAGATGGAGGAGTATCTCACCCGGTGGGCTGTACACTCACCTTGATCAGAACGCCCAACGTGTGGTAATCTGGTCCGGACAAGGTGCACAAAGTGTGGTGCCTTGGCCAATTTGTTCTCATGGAGCCCAACGTGTGGTGACATGACTTTTTTCCGAGTGGAGGATTTATTTTGTGCAACGTTTGACAATGAGAAAAACCCACTCCTTGCCAAAAGAGATTGTTTATGACTTGCCAAATTATTTTTACAAATGTTTTACACTTTGCATATACGTACTATTCAAAACACCATATGCACACACAGGACTTACTGAGATTTATTCTTACACTGTTTTAGATCATGTTTTTAGGAGATAGACTGTGCTGAGTCAGCAGGGCACGTAATAGTTGAAGCTTTTGCTATGTTCTCTATCCGTTCTAGGAGACATTTATTGCTTATGCTCCTAAACAATATTTTGTTTTATTCCGTTTGCTCCAAGTTGAGCCTAATGTAATAAGAATATTTTTTTATTTATCTAAGTTGATCCTTTTGGACATTGCCTTTATATTTTATACCTCATTCTAAAGACCCCTTGTCCTACGGGACGGGGCGACATCCCCGCCCTTTTAGGGTACGTAGTCGTGGGGTGTTACAAAATTGATTTGAACAAATTGAACAAACTAATGAATTGAGAAATAGGAAGGATTACGGTTCAAGAGGGAATGAATTCCCCTTAGAAATTTCGAGTAGAGTAAAAGAGTAGGATTTGAAGACTCCTATCATGTCTCTTATAGGACAACATCTCTATCCTACTCCAAACACCAGTAAGGCCGAAATGATACTTCCCCAGCAAAAATAAAATTTAATCATGCTATAGCTCTTATAATGGAATTTGAACCCTAGACCTCAAAAATCAATTCTAAGGCTCTAACCACTACACCATAACAACTCTTGTTCTTATTTCCCTTCTAAAAATTTTTTCCTATTTATTTCCCAAGCTATCTCCATATTTTCACCTCAGGAAAAAATTACCATTTTGCCATTCTCACTCAATAATCATAATCAAGCCCTCTAGACTATAAAACACAAATTCAATGCACATAAAATCATATAAAAATATATTTAAACATGCAATAAAATATGATATGAATCCCAACCCCCTTACTCTAAGGTTGGTTTTGACTGGGGTTTCACACCTTGTCCTTTGGACGGAGCGACATCCCCGGCCCTGGCGGGCCTAGGTAGCGGGGTGTTATACTTCCTACTTTGATCAGGCGGTGGTTCTCATATCTGTGAGTATTAAGATACTCATAGTTAACACATGGATACTTGTTAAAGGAACAAGTTCATTGGATGACCTAATTTTGAGATAATCATATGGATAACTATTTAGTGCAAGTGATATAATCTCAATATAGCAAATGTGTAGGTATCGTTAGACTTAAGATCCCCAAGGTACTTTGATTGCTGAGCTTTGTACTTTGATTCCAATCTCTGGAGCTCGATCGAGGGCTGCCTATGGGGTGGATATTGGGTACATTATGAGGTAAACAAAAGTAGTTGAGAGTGTCAATAAATGATTCACCACTCCTATAGTAGGGGTGAATATCTCACGGCCACTTGTAGGAATTACTACTTGAAAGTCCTTGGCCAAGGCGATTGTGTATTGGAAACTGTTTCAATTGATACACATCTAGAGTATTAGGTTCCTAGTACAAGTACTATTGTATTCGGGCCAGAATTAATTCTGGAAGGAGCTCGCCCTAATTCCGTACTCCAAACTGAATGAGATATTGTATGGTGAAAGGAGTTAATTGCACTGAAGTTTATTATTAAAGGGTTCATGTTAAGCCACTTGACTTCCTAGACTCTTGGGTGGTCATGATATGTTGCCAGATACCGTTCATGATCTGGGAATATGGGTTTTTTAATTGATGAATTAAAAAACCAATCTTGATTAGAATTAATAGGATTAATTCTAATTAATTATAGATTATTAATCTCAAAGACGTTTTGATTAATTCATGTTCGCTACCAATTGACTGGGAAACCTAATAGGTCACACACAATAGAGGATTATACACTCAAGATGTTATTTGATAACATAGAGGTGTTAATTGCGAGAAAGAGAAGTTGTTGTGGACAAATTATAATTAGTTATAATTTGTGGTCTAAGTTGTAATTGTGGGAACTTGATGTTTCCAATTACAATTAGGAAATTTTAATTGTTTTAGAATTTCAGATTTTCAGTGGATTTTGGAACATATATTGGATATGCTCGAAACCTTAATCAAAAGGTGATTCACACAAAAATAGGAGCTACAAAACAAACGTCTTCTTCTTCTTCTTCTTCTTCTCTCTCTCTCTCTCTCTCATTTTGCTGAAAACGAAAATAGCCCTAGCCGCCACCTTTCTCTGCTAGCATAAGAAATTTTAGTGATTGAGTATTCCTCTGTATGGATTACTATTAGAGATAATCACATACTGTGATTATAGTGGTTAGACGTTCAACCCATGTGGAGTTTGCACAAGAGGATTGTTGGACCGCACCTCAACTTGAAGAAGAAATTTTGTTCTTCGAATGATTAAACAAAGGTAAAAAACTGTTACCTTTATTATCTTTATGTCTTGTTTTCCACACATAGGCGGGTCCTGTGATAGTATCTCGTTTATTTTCAACTGCGCCATATAGGATACGAGCGTAAGATACCCAACATTTCATGTATCACCACTTTAGAAATACCAACCTAACTCGAATAAACGGCTTAATGAAAACCCTCTCCAACTACAATAGAATCTGAACTACATGGAAAAGCCGATCGAAATCATAGATCGATGTATCAAGGTGCTTCAGAACATGCAAATATCTAGGGTCAAAGCTTTCTGAGAGCATACTGGGACACAACATCCATATAGGAAATGGAAGAATGGGTGAAAAAGAAATAGTAGGAGTTACTCTAAAGGTAAGACCCATGAATTTTGGGATGAAATTCCTTTAAGAGAGGAAGGATATAAAATATCACCCTATGTTACCCTTTTAAATAAGGGAATGGCATGCATTATAATATCCTTGAGCACTTTATGCTTATATGATTAAATTTATATATGTTTATATACGTATATACCTTGAGTACAACATAAATATTTACTTTTATGTATTTGAAAGTCTAGGTTTTGTGGCCTGAATTGTGAATTATATTATTCATTTATTTGGGTTAAGGTAGGGAAGATTTAGGTATGATATTCTAGTATATACGGATTTTGGTGAATTATAGAGCACAAGAACTTAATGGTATATTGGAAAGATTGTTGTAAATCTAGTAGATCAAGTGGGGATCGAATGCTACCTTTCACGTGAATATTTCAATTTATTTTCTTTCGTCAAATCTTCTTGGCCGACTAACACATACCCTAGCTACTATTTCCATATTTAGGAAATAAAATTCCATGATTTAGGTAGTAATTTAACTAAGAAATTGGTTTCCAAATTTATCTCACCAACTGAATAATTATACTTCCTTATTTCCTCAAGTATCCATACACACTATATCCTTTGTTCTAGCAGCTGGCTATTTATTTATATCTTTCCTTGACAAAATAACACACTGAAAATTGAATAAAGATTATTTTTCATAATCAACCCTTCTAGCCACCACTTCCTTATTTAGAGAGAGGGAATATTCTATCAACTAAATTATGATTCCAATTTCCTTTTTCCTTAGACATAGATACATTTCTTGAATTTACCATGTTTATCTTTTCTCCTACATTGTAACCAGCCCTAGGGTTACCAAATCCTTCTTGATCAATTCATTTATGGAAATGAAGTTACGAGAATTATTCCTTTTATCCCAATTAGCTAAACTATTCTACTTTTTATAGGGTTTATATTTTAAAACCCTAAATTATCTCCCCATTAAATATTACCTTCTATTTCTTTTAAACTTGCTATGTCCTTCTCTACTCAATATGGTGGTCGACTACTCTCCATAATTTCTACTTCATAAGCTCTATTATAGCAACTGTAATAATGAAGATTATTCTCTTACCATAGTTGAATTATTCTTTCTTTAATCCATATTTATCTAAATTTTAAATCCCATAATTTACTCTATCCATTTACCAATCCAATCAGCATATTATAGGAGCTAATTAGCTCCTTAATTTTGGCCAACCTACCCCATGTACAACTCTCCATTTCCTTGTTTAAACTGATCAAATATAGGGAAGGGAACAATGAAGGGAAAGCTTCTTAGTTAAGTAAGACAAAATCATCCGCCTTCATTCTCCAAATAAAGAAAGCTATCATATATCTTTCTTTTTCAAAATTTAAACAATTCTTACACAAAATACACTCCTTAGACCTCACAACTATTCAGCCACTTACTTCCCCAACTGACATAAACCAAAAGCCTCAGTGCTTCTCCAGAAAAACTAAAGTAATTCCTTTAAGGTAGGTCCTGATTCACCTTCTCACCTCTCAACTATTTCAACCAAAACCCATATTAGCACAAGTCCATTCGACCTCTCCGAATAGCAGTGAAATTTATGGCAACCCGATGAAAAAATATATCCCATCTACTTCATTATTTTTCCTTAAAACTGAAACCCTTCTCCTTTCACCCAAGTTGCTCTCAGTCTCACCCCTCTCCTCCATTCTCCTCCCATATTCTCACATAAACTAAACACACATGGCTATATCTCAAAGCCGACACACCACTCTTCACCAAAACACCATCCCTCTCGGTCTCCACTTTACTTAAGATAATGTAATATTCTATTATCTTTTTCCCTTACTCTTGGATGTCTCTCTCCCTCTTTTACTTTCGAATCTCTTCCTCTCCTTTTTTTTTTTTTTTCCTAATACAAGCCGAGACAAGTATTGTCCCGTTTCCCCTTCATGACTTGATCTTCCTTGTTTGATTTTGCCAAGGTTAATCATGGCCGAACAACTCTTTCAAGGAGTTCATTCTGGACTACTCAAACTCGGACAAAAGCCAACCTTTTTTGCTATAAGTAACTCTCTGGCCCCTCTCTACTCTATTATTCATAGTTATCTTATTACGTGAAAGGCTGGCAAAATTTTCTAAATCGATGTACATGATGATTCTCTTTATATGCGCTTTTCTTGTGAAAATATGGGTAGTGGTTAAGATATTGTTGGTCATTTGTGTATATGTCAGATGCGGATGAATGTAAGCATACCTATATATGGTTGATATTGTAGAGGGTCTTATCTTCTTAGGAGCATGGACTAAGTGATTTTCTTTACTTTTATGACAATGTTTAGGCGAGTTGTATTTGTTAGGACCTTATTTCTAGTAGTGGGATTTATGTTGCTCGTATGTAGATGCTTAAGGGTGAAGATATAGAGTGAACATGTCTCTAAATACCCTTTATGCTAATAAGTACATGGATACTTGATCTAGGTGACTTGGCTATAAATTCCACTTATGTAGGGATGATTATTCTACTTATGCATATTTATGATCTAGTTACCATGAGGATCTTGTTGTATTATTTGATTACTTATATGATGACTGTAACACCCTACTACCTAGGCCCAACAGGGTCGGGGATGTCACCCCATCCAAAGGATAAGGGGTCTTTATAACTAGGTCACATCAACGAAAATAAAAAAAATACTTTAAAATTAAAATTATTACAATCCAAAAATTCAGGAACAAATCCAAAATAAATTGTTCACTATCATCTTTCAAAACAGCACATAAAGTAAATAACATAAAGTCTTTAAAGCAGGCACCAATCTAGCTACTCATCTCCACAGCAGGATCAACTTGAAAACATGTCATAAAAGGTGATGAGATAAAAATCTTAGTAAGCCCGTGTGTGCTTTGAGTGTTTCAGGTAAAACAGTTCATGTATGCAACTTGTAAAAATTGTATAGAAGAAAATACTGGCAAGCAATAAATAAGGATTAAAAATAAAGAGTGACATTTTGCTTTTCAAACCATAAATGTACACAATAAATACAATCACTCAAATGGGTAGACATGGGTTACGACACATTGGGCCCCATGACCATATAACGGTCAGAATGCCATACTTTATGCAGACTGACAAAAAGGTAGGTGATCAACCTACCAGA
This sequence comes from Voacanga thouarsii, assembly GCA_026120185.1. Classification (NCBI taxonomy): domain Eukaryota; kingdom Viridiplantae; phylum Streptophyta; class Magnoliopsida; order Gentianales; family Apocynaceae; genus Voacanga; species Voacanga thouarsii. Next base: position 1,257,770 of record JANUWF010002002.1, read on the forward strand.
TAAGATACTCCTCCTTCTCTACACCTAAAAATACTGATTGTCCACTCCAGAAACACACAGTCCACTTGATTGAAACTTGCTAGCTCGGACCGGCATGTCTAAGTAGTACTGTCGCTTCTCTAAGTTGAGTTCATCCTCTGGAGGTGGCCTCCTGCCAGAAGACTCGCTCTTACTCTTCAAAACTAGTACTACTAGCCTACCCTTATTGAATACTCAACGTTGATTGTCCCACTTGAGAGAAAACGGATAAAACATTGCTTTACTTGGAAATATCAATTAAGGGTTTCTAAAATTCGTGTCAAAGTGGGTTTTTAGAAAGAGTTTAGTGTTTGTACAAAACTGCTTGTTTGGTTTTCAAATGATTTGTTTGATTGAACAAGAAAGGAAACAATCCCTAATTACCTTTACAAAATGAGTGTCCATACACTTCGCGTTTGGCTTGCCATAGTAACCTTTTGTCATCAAATAAGTTTCTGTAGGAGCTTACCTGATCCTTTGCTTGCAAATTCACAAATCTTCCAAAGCTGACCTAACCTCGCCTGGGGTAAACACAAGTCATATAGTTATACTCAAGCTATATTCGCTTCCATAAATAATCCTAGTTCAACTTATTACAATCATGACCCTAATGTTCTACGCTTTATGGCTAGATGATAAATGGTTTTATAAAATAAGTCTAGCTTGATAAGTGAAAATAACTAGGGGTTGTAAAATAATTACTAATAAGTTAAAGGTTCAAAAACAAATGTTGAGTGTTGTTATTAATAAACTAGGGTTGAATTGATGAAGAATCCTAAGTCCTAGATGATATTATTAAAATAAATAATACATTATTACTAATGTCTTAATTAATAATTAATAGATACAAAATAATAAATAAAATTAATAAAAATAAATTTTATTAAATTTTGATCAATAGATAATAAATAAATTTCAATAGTATTTATGAATATATGGCCTACAAGATTATTATTATTTATATAAAAGGCTTTATTTATTATTATTATTATTATACATAAATATTTATATATATTATCTTTAATAAAATATATCATTTATTTGGTTAAAATATTACTATTCCATTTAATATTCCAATTCCAACTTCCTAGGATTTTCGAAATCTTTGGAGGAAATCATAATATTAATTTTAATTAACGTAACTAAATTGGCCAATTAAAATAGCTTAGGATTAATAAGGTCATGATCATAATTTTCCTATTGCTTACAAGAATCATGAATATAAATCCCAACATCAATCAACAAACTATTCCATTCATGAATAAAGGCTTAAATCAATACCTACTATCACATGACCAAATCTCTACTAAGCATAATCATATTCATGGCTTCAATGAAAATAAGAACATAATACCCTATTCACCAAAGGTGACATAATATCTAGCATGCTTAAACATTCATACTCAGTTAAGACACAAAGAACATGTATCGATCCACAAGAAATTTCATGAAACTTAACCATGGCCAAACATTCTCATGCTCCAATCTCAATTTCTTCATACATAAGCATATACTCAAACCCCAATCATATTCTATCCCTTTCCAGCAACATCTAAGAGACATGACTTTAGAATTAAAGAGAATGTTCAAGAGAAATACTTGGTTGATGACTATCTCGATGAAGATTCAAGGAAATCCACACGCTTAGGAGGCTTGAATCATAGAAAGAATAAGAAAAATAGCCACGGTTGTAGCAACTAGAGAGAGAGAGAGAGAGAGTATATTAGTATGACATGTTAAAGATTGAAGGGAAGAAGATGAACAAAAGTTGTTCTTGGTTACCTTGATGGTGTTCTTGAGACTTGAAGGAAAATTCTGGTTTTTTATCCGATTGCAAATTTTTGTTTTCAAGATTTGAAGTTATAAAATCCAAAATTGGACTCTAGGGAGTAAGTAGGCATGATCTGGAGTTTGTGGAAGGGATTGAAGGTGTTTAGAGTGGTCTTAGGCTTGAAGAAAGGTAAGGTGTGTTCTTGGTGTTCTTGGAGAAATGGAGAGAATTGGAGAGAAAGTGTTGGATGAAATTGTAAAGGTGTTGGCCGAATGATTGAGGGATTTCTGTGATTTAACTTTTAGATTAGGGAGAAGAGAGAAATCTGGTTGTTTGAAATTCAAATGGAGTAATTTATGGAGTGTTTTATGGTAGTAGATATGGTAATGTTGTTTGATTGATGGAGGTTCTTTGGAGCTACTATGGCTGACTGGTTTTGCTGAAATGAATGAGGGTTGAAGGAGATATAAGGCTGGTGATAGGGGCTAAATTAGTTATATTTTTTCTAGTTATTTGAGGTTTTTTTATGATATATTTTGTTCAATAACTAGTCATATTCCTTCATATTTGATATTTTATCCTTGGAAAGGTATTTTGTTCATTATTATAGATTTTTAGGATAAAATGAAGCAAAAAAGTCGCGAAACAAATTAGAGACGGCATCGGCTAGGGCATTGGAATCGGCGCCGGCCATGCACTGTTAACACGTACTTCGAAGCAACGAAAAAATTGGCAAAACATAGTGGAACTGGCACCGGCTCCAAGAGTCAAGGCGGTGCCGGCTGCATTCTGGTCTTCATTATGTGAAATTCGGAGAAAAATAGGCGAACAAGTAGAGAAGCAAAACACAACCGGCACCGGCTCCGAGTGCCTAGGCGGCACCGGCTATGCCTTGAAGCTAAGACGGTGCTGTGATTTTTCTATGCGATTTTTGGTAATCTATGGAGTTTTAGTATCTTCCAACTTCTACTCGGCCAAGAACACTGTACCTACGAGTTTAGGCACTTCCTAAGCCTATAAATAGATGAAAAACACAAGGAAAAGGAAGGAGAATTAATTGATCATCATAGAAAATCATTCAATCTAAGGAGGAATTCTTCAATTTAAGGAGGGTTGTACAGAAATGTCTTCAAAGGAAGAAGAATGATGCTTGTCTATGAATGCTTTCTTTTACTTTCTTTTCTTTTTCTTAAACGATATGTTAATTGTTTTATTATAATTTAACATTGTTTTAGATATTCATGATATTTAGAAGTATTTGATCTTTTGATTAATAGATTGTTCTTCTTGGTATTTAATTACTTGGGCGTATTACGAGATTAATTGGCTGTTCCTTTTCATTAACTTGCTAGACCAAAGAGGTTAATTGCTGAGGATTGAGTAATTAAAGGTTAATTGATGTTTGCCAGATCAAGGATTTATTGATTAATTTCATACTTTAAATTTGCTAGACCAAGGAAATTTAATCAAGGATTGTGTTTAATGCATCTTTTGGATGAATTAGTTGAGACAGACCAAGTGATGCTAATTTACTTTTATCCTTCATGGTGCAAAGAGAAGAATTAGTTATGATAATGGTTAGGTCATTTGAGATCATGTTTGTCTAAACAATGGATTGAGTTACATACATCTCCATCCTTGACATGTGTATATTTTTATTTTTTTTCTTTTGTTTTGTTTTATTTGTGTTTCGCTTTATCGAGTCGGTTAAACAATGAAAGAAAGGTAATTAATGTCTACCTGTTCCTTAAGGATCGACACTAGTTTGAACCCTATGCTCAGTTAATGATAAGTACGCTTGCTCATATGTGTAATTTGGGTTGAACGTGTTAATTTAAACTTGATTGGGAATGTGCTTAGTTTTTGTATGATTTTTATACCCAAGTCCGGAGACATCAGGTTTTTGGTGCCATTGCCGAGGAACAATAGCATGAAAGCTTGGATTTTGTTGATTTGACCATGTAAATATATAGATATGTAAATATGTAAATTATGTACAGTTGTTCTTTTCACAAAAAGGTGCTATCTTGTGTATTTCATGTATTCTTATACACCCTTATAACCTAACTTACTAACTTTGCCTAACTATGTAATCTTGTAATATTGTTTTAGTCACAACTATGTATCTAACTGCTTCTTGTTTTCTTAGGTGTTACCCTTGGTACGTGACCGGAAAATTCAAAGGCAAAATAGTCGATTTTGACCCTGAAATCGAAAAGACATTGTCAAAGATTCGCCGGACAATCCAAAAGAACTTGATCATGGATATGGATAGTGCTCAAAACAACAATTCTGGGAATGATAGGAGGGTTATGGATGACTTTGTGAAACCCGCAATCTCGAGCACAGGCTCGAGTATCACTAGGCCTAGGATAGATGCAAACAATTTCGAAATAAAGCCCAACACTATTCAAATGGTAAAAAATATAGTTCAATTTGATGGGCTACCTAAAGAAGATCCCAATGCTCACTTAGCTAGTTTTTTGGAGATTCGTAATACTTTCAAAATGAATGGTATTTCTGAAAATGCCATAAAGTTAAGACTTTTTCCTTTTTTCTTGAGAGATAGAGCTAAATCTTGGTTGAAGTCTTTACCTACAGTTTCCATCACTACTTGGAATGGCCTAGCTGAAAAACTTTTGGCCAAATAATTTTCTCTAGCTAGGACTGCCAAACTTAGGAATGAAATCTTTACCTTCCAATAATTAGATTCTGAGTCTTTATATGAAAGTTGGGAGAGATTTAAGGAGATGTTAAGAAAATGCCCACACCACGGATTTGAGCTGGGAATACAAATGCTTATCTTTTAAAATGGCCTCACATTCATGACACGGCAAGTGGGGGACTCTTCTACAGGGTGTTCCATCAATCATAAGACCCCGAAACAGGTATTTGAGCTTATTGAAAATTTGGCTTCTAATAACTATTCGTGGGGAAGTGCATAGTCTAGAGCTCGTGTGTAAGGAGTGCACAAAGTGGATGTTGTGACAACATTAAAGGCTAAGGTGGACGGCTTAACCCAAAAGATGGAACAAATGGTGAGGCCTCAAGGCCAGGTTTTAAACGTGAGTTGTGATTTCTGTGGAGATGGACACCCCAATCATGAATACCAAAATATGGGGTCACTCCAAGAAACTTTAGAACAAGTGGCCTTTGCAGGTAATGTCCGACCAGGTAACAATCCTTATAGCTCTACCTATAACCTTGGCTGGCGAAATCACCCTAATTTTTCTTGGAGCAATGGGAATCAAACTAGGTAGGGTTCTTTCAATTTTGGAGGAAATTAAAGGAACTAAAACCCCATGACCAACACTATAGTACCTCCAAAACCACCATTGGAAGAGTTGATTGGCCAATTGATAAGTACAACGGAGACCAAGTTCCAAAGGGTCGATACAACAACAAGGAACCTAGAAAGCCTCCATGCGCAACATGGAAAACCAAATTGGTCAGTTAGCCAAACTACTTGGGGATCGTCAAGTGGGGACACTACCAGGGAACAACCGTGGGAAACATTGAAGCATTTTTACGTTTTCTTCTAGTTTCTATGATTGAGAAAATTTTTATTTCTATCGTTTTGATTGATTATTTTTATTCAAGTGCATTATTCAACAACCGTGTGTTTTTCTGCATTCTTATTAAGATTAATTTTTTTAAAAAAATTTGGAGAACCTGACAGAACCAAGCCGGCGCCAGCTCCGACAGCTAGGATCGACGCCGGTTCCTGTCGGGTGGGGCATAACTTAAGGGCCATTTTGGCCACTTTTTTCTTCAAAATCTCTATTCTCCCTCTCAAATCCTCTCAAGCCCGCGCCGGCTTCACATCCCCCACTACCCAAAAGTCGATTTTTTAACTCCTAAACACCTCCATAACATCTATTAGCTTCTCTTTTGGTGATCCTACGGATCAAAACTCTCAAAATCTTCGAGTTTTCACACCACAATCATATTCCATCCATAAGCAAAGAGTTTAGATTTCTACAAAAAGCTTGCATCTTTTGCTTGCCCATGCATACAAAGAGCATAAAGGTATGTTTTCTATTTAATTCCTATGGTTAAAATGATGAAGATGATTTTTTCTGCTTCTAGGGACACTTTTGGCCGAAAATTGGGATTATATATGCTATAATTGAATTATGCATTGCTCCTTGAGTTTCATGAGTGGGACTAGATTATGAGTTAATGGTTCTTTAATGCTTGATTCATGCATGTGATCATTAGGTGATTTATGCATAGAGTTAATGTTAGAATTATGGCTATTTGTGATGCTTGAATATTGACTACCTATGGAACGTGGATTGTTGTTCACATAATGCCATGATAATGCTTTCATTAACATGATCCTGTCTATTTGCATGCATTCAACACGTTTATGCTTTACAGGGAATTTTACGTGTATTATGTAGGTTGTATTGAATTGATTGGTGGTGATTGATTGAATTGGTTGATGGGAGGTGATATATATTGGAGGAGTTTGGTTTTGTGAATTGTGAGATTGGTTGAGGGTTGAATGAGATTTGAAAAGTGTTCTTGAAAGGGTATTTACCATGTTTTACATCTTGGAGCCCAATTGTCCTATCTTCCTATTTACCCCATTCCTTACTTGAACATGTCTAGAGCGAGGGGTCATTCTTCTAAAAGGGCGAGAGCTTCCTCTTCCTCTGCCCCGTCCTCCGTTGATCCTTTGTTCTTAAGACCAACTGAGTTTATTGATGCATCTTGCAAGGAATGGTACAATAGAAGAGCATTTAATAAGATCATTGTCGAGCGTACTTTCTCACCCACCTTAGACCATGCACTCAAATTGGGCATGATGTTTAGAAGGCTAGGATAAGGATCGATAGTACAATTGAAAGAGAAGTATTGTCCCGTACTTGTTAAGGAATTCTATGCTAATATGACGGACAAGGGCAATAAACACCTTCCCTATATTGAAACAACAGTGAAAGGAGTTCCCATTGTCATTACTCATAACTAATTAGCTAACCTCCTTCAGGTCTTTGATGATGATACTTGGCAGGGAATAGATATGAATAATCAAAAGATTCTTTCTGATCCAAACTGGAATGCTAGCGAGACTAGAGCCACACTTGGGTTACATAAGCATAATGCCTTTCAAGCCAATAGTTTCTATTCCAACAATGATTTGGCAGTCAACTTTAGAGCTTTAGTCTATATATTTGGGTTCAATATTATACCTCGTGCTAGTGGTTTCAATGAGACTAGACTAATTGACACTTACATTTTGCGTTGGATGATGAACACATTACCTATCCCTCTTTCACCCTTGATCATCCAATCTATTAGGGAGGTTGTTCATCATCGTCTATCTACGAAAGCCTTCATTTTTCCCTTGGTTATAATGAAAATTCTGAAAGACTTTGGTATGAGCCTTGAGGGAGAACTGATGGAGGCTACCACTGAGAACGATATGGTCACCGAGCAAACTCTTCTGAGTTGTGGGTACAAGTACAACTAGGAGTTGAAGAAGTGGCTAACTTCTTTCGAGGTCAAACATCCCGGTTAGGTAAGGCCACCCACAGTGGAGGAGCAACCACCACCACCACCAGCACGTGCACGAGCTAGCAGTTTACAGTCCCACACCCGGACTAACTTTGAGACTACCGTGCTAGAGCGACTTGATCAGCAAATGGCGATGCTCTTACGCTTGTAGGGTACTATGGATGACATGGCAAGACGATAAGCTACTATAGAGCAGCAGTTGGCCGAATTGAGGTGGCAGTCTTATGGGCCACATGGTGGTGAGGGAGCTTCTACACTAGCTGCTAATGAGGAGGATGATGATGATGCGGAGGACTGCTGATGCTTGTCTACATTTTCTCGATCACTCTTGTTTTTCTTTTCTCTTTTAATGTTGTGTTTTCTAGTTAATTTTGCTTTCCTTTGTATTGTACTATTTTCTTTCTTTTGTTGTTGATTTATTTTTATTTTCTAGTTTGTATGCTTTAGTGTGCTCTTTTGTATTTTTCCTTTTAGGTATTTTGCCAATGCCTCATTCTTCAAAGCATTCTGCTCTTGTACAGCACAATGCCCAATCAATGGAAGTTTGTTTTTTTTTTATCTCTTTTCTTTTATATTTTTTGTCCCGTGGCATTGTTTAGTTCTTGGTATATTTATTTGGCCATTAAGGACAGTGTCCAATTTAAGTGTGGGGGAGTGATTTGATTGACAAGTCTTCTATACATATACTTTGACCTTCTTGTGAGCAAAATTTTTCCAAACTTTTGCAAAATTTTTTCATTTTTCAAGCTGTATTTTTAATGCATGTCTTTATGATGGACTATAGAGCATATGTTCTAGATCATTTATGGCTTATGCATGACTTTTTGCACACACTTGGATGAAGTAGTTCTTGATCTAATGCTTTGCGTTGTCCTTAAACCTGTTTTTCTACTAAAATTCATGGAGCATTCTAGAACTTACTTGAGTATTTCTCGAGGCGAAATAAGAAAGACAATCATGATTTAACTCAGGGATGATGGTAATAGGCCTTCTTTAGATAGTTTGAGATTTTCAAGCCTACCTATTTTCATATTATCCTTAGTGCCTATTTTAAGCCTAAATTGTTGATTTCTTTCTTGAAAACCCATCACAATATTTTGTCCATTGCTTGTGCTGAGAGTTTGAATAATTTTTCAAATCTTTATGCTCTTGATGGATGAAATTATATGTAAGAGAATGTTGAGGAAGAATGTTGCGATAAAGATCATGACTTCTTACTTTCAGTCATGGATCAATAACAAGTTGAGTTGGAAAGGAAAAAGAAAGAAAAGAAAGATAAGAAAAAAAGAAGAGTAGCAGTAAGAGTGAAAGAAAGAAGTTGAAAAGGAAAGAATGGAATGAGAAAAAGAAAAAGAAAACAAAAAGAAACAGAGAAAGAAAGGACAATTTGAAAGAAGAAGAAAGAAAAGATCACAAAAGGAATGGGGATTGAGCTGTAAAAGTTAAAGTTCATATTAAAGTACTTGACACCTTTGTTGGAAAATTTGAGTAATCTTGTGAAAAAAATAGAGAAGAGTTGATGAGAAAAAGAAAGAGAAAAAATGCAGGATTTACTTGAAGTGCACAGGAATTGCTGAATAAGGTTATGGTTTAATCGATTTTTGGAATAGGAAAGCAAGAAGAGTTGGAAATTATTGATTCATTTTGTTTATCATTTTCTTGCTAACTCTCAATTTTTCTTTGCTATTTGAGTATCCTATATCCTTCATTTGATAAGCCATATTACAAGCCTTTAGTCTTACATTACAAGCTTAAAAGTCCTACTTGATCTAAGTAGAATCATGATTTGTCTCGGATTAGTGGAGAGAGTGTATGAAAGGTAAGCCTATAGAATGTATACTTTTTTGAACTAAATTCTTTCCAATGGTTTGAGAATATTGTGAAGTATTGAGATGGTTCTACTAAGTCATTTATCACTAATACAAGTCTTGCATTTGCTGTGAAAGATGTAGTAGCATGTGTTTTATAAAGAAAGCATTGAAGATATGGTTTTGAAATTGATTGAGTGATTAGTGAAACATTGTGTTTTCCTACTTGTTCTTAATACTTTGCTTGAGGACAAGCAAGGATCTAAGTGTGGGGGAATTGATAATGGCTAAATTAGTCATATTTTTCCTAGTTATTTGAGATTCTTTTGTGATATATTTTGTTCAATAACTAGTCATATTCCTTCATATTTGAGATTTTACCCTTGGAAAGGTATTTTGTTCATTATTATAGATTTTTAAGGTAAAACAAAGCAAAAACATCACGAAACAGATTAGAGGCAGTGCGGCTAGGGCACTGGAACCGGCGCTGGCCATGCACTATTGACATGTACTTCAAAGCGACGAAAAATTTGGCAAAACAGAGGGAAACAGAGTGGAACCAACGCCGGCTCCCAGAGTCAAGGCGGCGCTAGCTGCATACTAGTCTTCATTATGTGAAATTCGAAGAAAAATCGGCGAACAAGTAGAGAAGCAGAACACGACCGATGCCGGCTTTGAGAGCCTAGGCGGTGCCGGCAGTGCCCTGAAGCTAAGGCAGTGCTGTGATTTTTGTACGCGATTTTTGGTAATCTGTGGAGTTTTAGTATCTTCCAACTTCTACTCGGCTAAGAACACTGTACCTATGAGTTTAGGCACTTCCTAAGCCTATAAATAGATGAAAAACACAAGGAAAATGAAGGAGAATTCATTGATCATCATAGAAAATCACTTAATCTGAGGAGGAATTCTTCAATTCAATGAGGGTTGTACGGAAAGGTTTTCAAAGGAAGAAGAATGAGGCTTGTCTATGAGTTCTTTCTTTTACTTTGTTTTCTTTTTCTTGAACAATAATATGTTAATTATTTTATTGTAATTTGACATTGTTTTAGATATTCATGATATTTAGAGGTATTTAATCTTTTGATTAATTTATTGTTCTTCTTGATATTTAATTACTTTGGCGCATTACGAGATTAATTGGTTGTTTCTTTTCATTAACTTGCTAGACTATAGAGGTTAATACTGAGGATTGAGTAATTAAAGGTTAATTGATGTTTGACAGACCAAGAATTCATTGATTAATTTTATGCTTTAAATTTGCCAGACCAAGGAAATTTAATCAATGATTGTGTTTAATACATCTTTTGGATGAATTAGTTGAAACAGACCAAGTAATGCTAATTTATCTAGAAAGTAGTAATTAGTTGAGACAGACTAAGTGATGCTAATTTACCTTTATCCTTCATGGTGCCAAGAGAAGAATTAGTTATGATAATGGTTAGGTCCTTTGAGATCATGTTTGTCTAAACAATAGGTTGAGTTACATACTTCTCCATCCTTGACATGTGTATATTTTTATTTTTCTTTTCTTTTGTTATGTTTTATTTGTGTTTCGCTTTATCGAGTAGGTTAAATAATGAAAGAAAGGTAATTAATGTCTACTTGTTCCTTGAGGATCGATACTCGTTTGAACCTTATGCTCGATTAGTGATGAGTACGCTTACTCAAATGTGTGATTTGGGTTGAACGTGTTAATTTAAACTTGATTGGGAATGTGCTTAGTTTTTGTATGATTTTTATACTCAAGTCCAGACACATCAGTTGGCCAAAATGCTGAGTTCAATGGTGGGAGAATTTCTGGTTTTGAAGCTTAATCCAAGAGAGTTTTCAAGAAGCAATTGCTGAAATCGTTGAACTTCAATTGAAAGCTTGATTGAAGTAATTGAAGGAGGAATTTGAGGAGTGGCTATGGAGTCCAGTCGTGTAGGTCAGTGGAGGAGGGTAATATTGTTCAGTTCATGGTTGACTAAGGTTAACTTCACAAAAGTTTGAGGTGGTTTTTAGACAAGGCTTGTAGAGAGTGCAAGGCTAAAATTTTTTTGGTTTGAGATTCGAATTGCTTGCTGGAATTTGTTGTACAGTTTTTCTGAAATGTTCCAACCGATTTGCAGAGGGTTTGGGGAGGTATTGGAGGGTCCTTTAAGGCTGGTTTCCAGCCTTCTTTATGGAGGAAAGGCAGAGGTAAACTATTTGTTAGTGTTGTGCCCTGGAGGCAATCACTTGTACATTGTATATGCCATATTTTCTTTTAATAAAAAGCATTATTTATCTTACAGTTTCTTTTGTTTACTTTTAAGTAATATAACTGTTCGATAAAGTCCCTAGTACAACACTGTGTTAAGGAAATCATCATAGAGATCATGATATGAGATTCCTACTACACTAGATGGTGTTGGTACTTAAATAGTCCCTAGACATAATATTAATGAGACAGGACATCATTAATGAGTTAAGACTAGCATGTGTTAGACTTCCTGATTTGATCAGGCAGTGGTTCTCACAACCGTGAGTATTGAGATACTCAAAGTTAACATATGGATGCTTGTTAATGGAATAAGTTCATTGGATAACCTAGCTTTGAGATAATTACATGGATAACTATTTAGTGCCAGTGATATAATCTCAATATAGCAAACGTGTAAGTATCCTTAGACTTGAGATCTCCAAGGTACTTTGCTTGCTAAGCCTTGTACTTTGATTCCAATCTCCAGAGCTCGATCGAGGGCCACCTATAGGATGGATATTGGGTATATTATGAGGTAAACGACAGTAGTTGAGAGAGTCAATAAAGGATTCACCACTCCTAATAGTAGGGGCGAATATCTAACTGCCACTTGTAGGAATTACTACTCGGAAAGTCCTTGGCCAAGGAAAATTATGTATTAGAAATAGTTCCAATTGATACACATCTAGAGTAGTGGGTTCCTGGTACAAGTACTATTGTATTCGGGGCAGAATTATTTCTGGAGGGAGTTGGTAATGATTCCGTACTCCAAACTGAATGAGATATTGTATGGTGAAAGGAGTTAATTGCATTGATGTTTGTTATTGAAGGGTTCATGTCAAGCCACTTGACTTCCTGGACTCTTAGGTGGTAATGATGTGTTGCTAGATACCGTTCATGATTTGAGAATATGAGTTTATTAATTGATGAATTAATAAACTAATCCTAATTAGAATTAATTGGATTAATTCTAATTAATTATGGATTATTAATCTCAAAGTCGTTTGGATTAATTCATGTTCTCTACCAATTAACTGAAAAACCTAATAGGTCACACACAATAGAGGATTATATACTCAAGATGTTATTTGATAACATAGTGGGGTTAATTGAGAGAAAGATAAATTGTTGCAGACAAATTATAATTAGTTATAATTTGTGGCCCAAGTTGTAATTGTGAGAACTTGATATTTCCAATTACAATTAGGGAATTCTAATAGGATTAGAATTCTCAGTTTTGGGAAAGGAATTTTGTGTGATATATATAGTAGATATAACACACGAAAACCCAAGCTGATGAGATACACGAAATCCCCAGCCAAGTCACATGTTTTTCCCTTCTTCTCTCTCCTTCTCGTTTCGCTGAAAACAAGAGAACCCTAGCCGCCATTATTATTTCTACTAGCACAGAAAATTTTGGTGCTTAAGTATATCCTCTGTGTGGATTACTATTAGAGATAATCACACACTGTAATTATAGTGGTTAGACGTTCAACTCATGTGGAGGTTGATCACGAGCATTGCTGGATCGCGCCTCGACTTGAAGAAGAAAATTTTTGTTCTTCGAACGACCACCCAAAGGTAAAAGTTGTAACCTTTACTCATTTTATGTCTTGTTTTCCACACATAGACGGGTCCTGGGAGGGTATCTCATTTTATTTTTCGCTGCGCCATATACGAAGCGAGCTTGAGATACCCAACAGTGGTATCAGAGCCATGTTATGTGTGGTCTACAAACATTGTTTTGGCATGAAAAACTGTTTTCATGTTTATCTTTGTTTGCTGTGAAAATCATTTTCACTCGAGTTGAAATTGTTTCGATCTTTATGGGTTCGGTCAGTAGCACAATATGTTTGTGTAAGAGTCACAGTGTATTTCGAAAAGATGCTTTCTTTTGTGCTGAAAATTTCTGCAGGAAAAACGTTTTTCTGCAACATAGGTGTTGTCCTCCGTTTCATCTTAATTTTTTGTTTTGATTTTGTTTAAATTAACAAATTGGTTGTTGTTTATAGCTTCAAAATATAAAATACAGCTGAGAATTGTTCTCACTAAAAATTTGCAGAAGAAGAAAGCACCAGAAATTGTTTTTGGAAGTTTTTGAAAAATCGCTGCCATTGTTGCAGAACACAGGCAGCGCCGGCTCCAGCTTCCAAACCGGCGCCGGTTCCATTCTGTTCGCGATGTCCGAAAATCATTTTTGGAAGAGAAAATTTTTTTGAAAACCAGAACAAGCCGGCGCCAGCACCGGCTTCCAAACCAGCACTGGTTCTGCTCTGTTTGCAACCTCCATATATTTTTTTTTAAAAAATTCAGAACAGAATTTTGGAAGGGAAAATCTCATTTGATGAGAAATGGGACCTAAAAGTATTTTCTCAAAATTAGTTTTGAGATAAATAATTTTGTTTTTCAAAATAATGATTTTGAAAATCTAAAATTAGTGTATCTTTCTAAAATGGTGATTTTAGAATTCTGTTTTATCTTTCCAAAATAGTGATTTTGGAATGATAAAAGTATATGTTTATTTTGTTTAAGCATAGTCAATGGCATGGTGGATGGTTATGGACTAAAACCAGTTATATCTGTTCATGCATTTTACAGTTTTGGTTTTATGAAATAGGGCCTGCGTGTCCTGCCTTCTCTAGAATTCTTATGTAATTCTCTTTTCATCTAACTCCCCTCGAATGTAAGTCGAGGATTTTCTCTCTTTAGGAAATTATGTAATTAGTTTACATAGATTAGATAGGAGTAGAATTATTTCATTCTGGAGATGGCAACCAAAACAAGGCGAGGAGGTAACACCTTCAACTTAAATCATTCATGAACACATAGGGTTAACTATATTAATTTCTTTTATGGCTCAAAAAAATTAATTTAGGGTAAAAGTCCATAACCATACCACGTAATCGCTTTATTACCATGATTATCAATTATGTGATTTATTGATTTTTATGCATGTCATTTAATGAAATCACTAAAAGAAACAAATCCCTCAATTAATATTAAACCTAATTCATTCCATTAATATAGTAAGAACGAGAGTCCTTTTTTGAGACTAGGTTGTTGGGCAAATCCAAGCTTACTTGACATCGGGCATGTTCAAGCTATGAAATTGAATTCCTTTGGAATTAAATTCCTAATTAATGGGTCAGGTTTAACTAAATTTTTTATCCCGATTGGGCAAACTCAAGCATAAAGAAATTTAGAGAATAAGAGAACCCTAGCCGCCATTATTGTTTCTGCTAGCATAGGAAATTTTGGTGCTTGAGTGTATCCTCTGTGTGGATTACTGTTAGAGATAATCACATACTATGATTATAGTGGTTAGACGTTCAACTCATGTGGAGGTTGATCACGAGGATTGCTAGATCGTGCCTCGATTTGAAGAAGAAAATTTTTGTTCTTCGGACGATCACCCAAAGGTAAAAGCTATTACCTTTACTCAATTTATGTCTTGTTTTCCACACATAGACGGGTTCTAGGAAGGTATCTCATTTTATTTTCCGCTACACCATATACAATACGAGCCTGAGATACCCAATACTATTGGTCTGAAGGGTAGAAGAAACAGCTTTGTCTTCGACTTGCTAAGCATCGAAGCTGTCCAGAATTTTTTTTTTTTTTTTTTTTTTTTGCACAGCTTTGTGCAGTCCTGTTTTTGGCACAGAGTTTCAATCTTCAAGTTGAATAAGTTGGCCATTTTTCTGGCAGCATTTGAGTAAGAAAGATGGTTGAAATTTTTGAAGGCTAAACTGTCCAAGAACCTGAAAAATTTTCAGATTGCTTCCATGAAGAAGATGAACATTATGGAGTGGAGTTTGAAGGTTCAACAATGGAGATTAATTCTCTTGGGAACCTTCCTTAACTTCTTCCCTATTGTTAGTCAAAACTCTATCCTCTAAGAGCCATTTTCGAAATTCCAAGACAAAAAATCCTTGCTGAAATTTGCTGGAATTAAAACATAGATTTGGATAAATTGAACAAACTTAATTGGTAAAGAATTTAAGGTATGCTAGGAAGTAAAATGACATGAATCCCTTAAGAATTCTTTTAGGGCATAAGAGTATGATTAGGACATTCCCTTCATGCCTCCCCTAGGACAACACTCCTATTTCTACTTATGGAATGCAACGGCCGAAAAATATTCAACAAAAAAAAAAATCATGATAAAACTTAAATGATGGGATTTGAACTCAAGACTTTAGAGATTAATTCCAAGCCTCTAACCACTAAACCACAACAACTCTTGTTCTTATTTTCTCTCCCAAATATTCTTCCTATTTAATCCTCAAGCTATCTTCCTATTTTGATCTCAAGCAAAATTACCATTTTACCCTTCTTACTCAATAAGCACAACTAAGCCTTCTAGACTATATATCATATTCTAAAGCACATAAAATCATTCAAATATATATATATATATATATATATATATATATTCATGTAAGAAAATATGATATGCATTCCGATCCCCTTACTCTAGAGTTGGCTTTAGGTGGGGTTTCACAATGACAAGACAAAGAATTTTGGGTACTTTGGCATACCAGCTTTTTTAATGGCATGATTATTGTAAAGTGAATATAACACTCAGTTGTGATGTCAAAGAATTTTTGTTGAATGTATGATTACCATATATAATTAGGGATAATGGTTGAGTTAGCCAATATGATATGGGTTATATGTCCGACCATATTTTGCGGGGAATTGAGTGGTATAGTTCCTCTTATAGGTTATTCATAGACTAATTGAATAGAAGCTAAGAGAGTATTCCTTTGTAAAATTTCTAGTCAGCATGAGGATACCAGACCTACCAACTTAATAGCTGGCCTTTTCAAGAAGATCTAATCAAGTATGTCTTTGCATAAACTCTTGTAAATAATGCTTATATTGCAAGTCATTAGCGCATAAACTCTTGTAAATAACGTTTATATTACAAGTCATTAGCTGTTTACATCATTTTGTTGGAAGAACTGTACACTTGATATGCAAGTATGGTTTAAACCTTTCTATCGCACAAATGTTTCTTTGATAACACAAAAGTCTTTTCGAAAGCAAGTTCTAGTTTTCTACTATAAAGTTTTGGCAAAACTTTCACTATACCATGTAGGCATATTCAAGCTAACTGAAATGTGTTTGTTGAGAATATTCTTAAGCAGGATAACATTGAGTACTTAAATTACTGGCAATAGCCCTTAAGGGATTGGGTGAATACACTGGCAGGTGGCTCTCTCCAGAGTGCAATCTCTTTCTGGAAAGGGCGACAGTATTAATATGTTAAGTTGGTTCGAGCTAGCTCCAAGTAGGGAGACTATTCACAGGGGCTAAATACATCACTACTTTCCTTGTTATTTGAGGCCAATTTGAAATACTTTTAATGTAATAACTAGGCATTTCCTTCCTATTTGATTTTTTCTTGTGGAAAGTGGTTTGAATGAATTTATTGTAGGATTTAAGAGATTTCCAGCAAAAAGTGAAAAATTCCAACTTTGACCTAGCACTAGGTCAAGCTAATGCATCGAGTGCCAAGTTTGCTCTAGAAAAATATAGAAAAATAGAGCAACATCTAGGAGCAAACCAAATTGCACCTGGCGCCATGTGGGTTGAAGTGACCTAGTGATAGGGGCTAATTTGGTTATATTTTTGCGTAGTTATTTGAGGCTCTTTTGTAATGCATTTTGTGCAATAACTAGTCATATTTTCTCATATTTCAGATTTTACCCTTGGATAGGTATTTTGGTCATTATTTCAGGTTTTTGGGTAAAACGAAGCAAAACTGTCACGAAATAGAGCAGAGGCAGCGCCGGCTAGAAGCCTAGAACCGGCACCGGCTATACACTGGATGCACGGACTTCAAAGCGATGGAAAATTGGAGAATTAGAGTAGAATAGAGCCTAACCTGCGCCGACTGTAAGGCTAGAGGTGGCGCCGGCTGCAGTCTGGAACATATGCACAAAATTCGGAGAAAAATAGGCAAACGAGTAGAGAAACAGAACACAGGCAGTGCCAGGTCTGAAGGACCAAGGCGGCCCTGGCTGTGGTCTGTTCCTAAGGCGGTGCTGCGATCTTTTGACGTGTTTTTGGAAATCTGGGGAGTTTTGGCATCTTCTAACTTCTACTCGGCCAAGAACTTTGTACCTATGAGTTTAGGCACTTCTTCAGCCTATAAATAGATGAAAAACAAAGGAAAAATGGGAGAATTCATTGATCATCATAGAAAGTCACTCAGTCTAAGGAGGAATTCTTCAAATTCAAGGCGGGTTGTACAAGAAGGTTTTCAAATGAAGAAGAAGAAGGCTTATCTATGAGTTCTTTCTTTTACTGTGTTTTCTTTTTCTTGAGAATGATGTTTTAATTGTTCTATTATAATTTGAAATTGTTTTAGATAATCATGATTCTTGGAGTTATATGATCTCTTGATTAATTGACTATTCTTCTTGGTATTTAATTACTTGGGCATATTCCGAGATTAGTTGGTTGTTTCTATTGTTAACTTGCTAGACCAAAGAGGTTGATGATGGTTGCAATTGATTAATTTTCACATTCATTGGTTGTTAACTTGCTAGACCAAAGAGGTTAATTGCTGAGGATTGAGTAATTAAAGGTTAATTGATGTTTGCCAGACCAATGATTCATTAATTAATTTCATGTTTTAAATTTGCCAGACCACAGAAATTTAATTAAGGATTGTGTTTAATGCATCTTTTGGATGAATTAGTTGAGACAGACCAAGTGATGCTAATTTACCTTAATCCTTCATGGTGCCAAGAGAATGATTGATTATGATAATGGTCATGTTCTTAAAGATCAAGGTTGTCTAATCAATGGTTTGAGTTGCATACTTCTCTATCCTTGACATGTACATATTTTTTTTTATTTTCTTTTTTATATATGTTTCTTGTATAAAGAAGTTCCATATTTTATTGTTTGTATAATTGTATTTTACTTTCACTATATGTTGTAAATATGTAAATAAAGAGATACATGTTAATAATAACTAACTTGTTTTTGTATGGTTGAATAAATTGTATATTTAGTTATTTAATTTTACTAAATTTTTCTTCTTTTAATTTTGTTTTAAATATGAATTTTGGTTATCTAACTTTCTTCTTATCTTTTATGGGTGTAGGCTGTGGAAAGCAGTGAGTCATTTTTGCTGTTTGAAATAATTTTTATTTTCATCGGTTTGTTTTGTTATTTTTATCGTGTCTTCATGAATTAAATTGCATGATTCATCAGTACTGCATGTTGCATTCAAAAAAAAAAGCATTAGTGTATTGATTGGCAAAATTACAAGCTCACATTAACGTTTTTAGTGAGACGTCATTAGAAGCATTAGTAAATTCTTTTGTTGCCAATATAAATTCATCTATTCAGTGTCATGAAGAAGCTTCCCAACAATTGTGTGATTAAAGGAAACACTTAGTTAAGGTTGTTGAGGAGAATTATAAGTTCATGCTGGCCATTCACTCGAACAAGAGAATCTCCCAGGAGAGGAGAGATCCTATGAAGGACAACTGTCCAATGTGGGAAAGGGGTATTCAATTCTTCTCTATGTGCTAATAATCAAAATCTCTCTTTGTCACATGATTTCATAGGTTCCTCTCTTTTCTTGGAGAATATGGGTCCAAATAATGATGTGTTGACTTTAGCATACTTCAAGGAGTTGGATCTTTCAACACTATATCGTAAGAAGTCCTTGGAGAATGGTGGAAATTTCAACCCTTCACCCCATTCAACGGGAGGTAACTTAGTTTTTGTAGATGTGTCGAAAAGTAAGTATTTCTTGATCCCATCCTTAAGAACTCAATTGCTAAGTTTTAAGGGGAATTTTAATTGTAGAAATTCTTTTGAAGGGTTAATTGGTGAGTTCAAAGTTGATGCATTTATTAGATACTATGTGCACTTGTATGTTGGAAAAGATATTTATGTGTCTAAAGGAATGTTAGAAAATGAGGTTTATATGTTTTGCTAAGATAAATCGTTTTCATGAACCTTCCATTTTTCCAAATCCTCCATTCTTCATTCTACATTCGTTATGCATATCTTCTATTTTGAACTTAATTTCTTTTCAAAATGTTTGATGAGGAAACATGATGGGTGTAGAGCGTTTGTTTTATTTTTATTATTTTAATCTTTTTATTTAGTTTGTTTTCTTTTATTTAGGTATGTTTTTATTTTACTATTATTTTTCTTGTGCTTTTATTTGTGTTTTGTTTTATAGCTTGGACAAGCCTTTCTCTTTACCTCAAGCTTGGCCATCTATTGGAGCATTATTGCACTTGGGAAGTATTACTTAAACTTTCTACCCCTTTATTATTTTTGGTCCCTTTGGAGATGCTTTCTGGTGTTTATCTTTTGCCAAGGAGGACATTGTCCAATTTAAGTGTGGGGGGGTGGTTTGGTGAAATACTTTATCCAAGTTTTTATCAATTATCTTGGTGTTTTCTTAGTGGTGAGCTACTTTAGAAAACTTTGGTTTAAAAGTTCTGAAAATTTAAAGATTTAGAAGAGCGAAACTTTTTGAGCTAATTTGGAATGGAAGTTTGTTTTTCTTATCTCTTTTCCTTTATCTTTTTGGTCCCTTGGTATTGGTTGTTTTGGTTCTATTTATTTAGCCATTCAGGACAATGTCCAGTTTAAGTGTGGGGGAGTGGTTTGATTGACAAGTCTTCTACATACTCTTTAGCTTTCTTGGGAGAAGCTTTCTTGTCTTGGGAACAAAAATTTTCAAAATTTTCTGAGAAATTTTCTGATTTTCTGGAGATTTCAAGCCGTATTTTTAGTGCATGTCTTTATAATGAATTATAGAGTATATATTTTAGATCATTTATGGCTTATACATGACTTTTTGCACTCACTTGGACAAAGTAGTTCTTGATCAAATGCTTTGCATTATTCTTAAACTTGTTTTTTTCTCTAAAATGCGTGGAGCATTCTAGAACTTACTTGAATACCTCTCGAGGCGAAATAAGATAGACATTCATGATTTAACTTAGGGATAATGGTAATAGGGCTTCTTTGGATAGTTTGAGCTTTTCAAGCCAACCTAGTACTATATTATCCCTAGTGCCTATTTTGAGCTTAAATTGGTGATTTCTTTCTTTACAACCCGTCACGATTTTTTGTCCATTACTTGTGCTGAAAGTTTGTATATTTTCCAAATCTTTATGCTCTTCAAGGATGAAAGTGTATGTATGTTGAGAACAATGCAGGGAGAGAGATACTGACTTGTTACTTTCAGTCTTGGATCAATTACTATTGGAGCTGGGAAAAGAGAGGAAATGGAATGAAAGGAAGAAATTGAAAGATTGAGAAAGAAAAGAATGCGAGCTGAAAAAAAGATGAGAAAGAAGAAAAGAAATAAGTGAAGAGAGAAAACAAAAAGCTGCTAGAAAGGAAAGTAAATGAAAAAGAAAAGAACAACAGCAGAAAAAGAAAAAAGAGGAGTAAAAGAAGAAATAATTGAAAGAGAATTGAAGACAAAAAGAGCGAAAAAATCGCAAAAGGGATGGTGAGTGAACTGTAAAAGTAAGTTCATATAAGATACTTGCTACCATTGCTGGAAAATTGATTGATCTTTCGAGGAAAAGAATTGATGATAAGAAGAGGTGAAAGAAAGAGCAATGCAGGATTTGCTTGAAATGCATAAGGGTTGTTATATAAGGTTATGGTTTGATTGGTTCTTGGAATAAGAGAGCAAGAAGAGTTGGGAATTACAGGTTTATTTTGGGTACTCTTTTCTTGCTTACTCTCAGTTTTTCTTTGACTTTTGATGTTCCTATATCCTTCATTTGCTAAGCCGCATTACAAACCTTTAGCCTTACATTACAAGCTTAAAAGTCCTACTTGATCTAAGTAGAATCATGATATGTCTCGGATTAGTGGAGAGAGTGTATGAAAAGTAAGCATATGGAATGCATATTCTTTTTAAACTAACTTCTTTCTAAAGGTTTGAGAATATTGTGAAGTATTGTGATGGTTCTACTAAGTCATTTATCACTACACAAGTCTTGCATTGGCTGTGAAATATTTAGTATCATATGTTTTATGTTCATAAGTAAAGAAAGCATTGAAGATATGTTTTGGGAATTGATTGAGTGATGTGAGTAAAACCTTGTGTTTTTTCTACTTGTTCTTGATGCTTTGTTTGAGGACAAGCAAAGCGCTAAGTGTGGGGGAATATGATACGGGCTAATTCAGTTATATTTTGCGTAGTTATTTGAGGCTCTTTTGTAATACATTTTGTGCAATAACTAGTCATATTCTTTCATATTTGAGATTTTACCCTTGGAAAGGTATTTTGGTCATTATTTCAGGTTTTTGGGTAAAACGAAGCAAAACCATCGCGAAACAGAGCAAATGCGGCACCGGCTGGAAGCCTGGAACCGGCATCGGCTGTACACTGGATGCACGGACTTCAAAGCGATGGAAAAATTGGAGAAACAGAGTAGAACAGAGCCTACCCGGCACCGGCTGTAAGGCTGGAGGCGGCGCCAGCTGCAGTCTGGAACGTATGCGCAAAATTTGGCGAAAAATCGACAAACGAGTAGAGAAACAGAACATAGGCGGCGCCGGCTCCTAAGGACCAAGGCAGCGCCGGCTGTGGTCTGTTCCTGAGGCAGTGCTGCGATCTTTTGACGCGTTTTTGGAAATCCGGGGAGTTTTGGCATCTTCCAACTTCTACTCGGCCAAGAAATTTGTACCTATGAGTTTAGGCACTTCTTCAGCCTATAAATAGATGAAAAACAAAGGAAAAAGGGAAGAATTCATTGATCATCATAGAAAGTCACTCAGTCTAAGGAGGAATTCTTCAAATTCAAGGCGGATTGTACAAGAAGGTTTTCAAAGGAAGAAGAAGAAGGCTTATCTATGAGTTCTTTCTTTTACTTTGTTTTCTTTTTCTTGACAATGAAGTTTTAATTGTTCTATTGTAATTTGAAATTGTTTTAGATAATCATGATTTTTGGAGTTATTTGATCTTTTGATTAATTGACTGTTCTTCTTAGTATTTAATTACTTGGGCATATTTCGAGATTAGTTGGTTGTTTCTATTGTTAACTTGATAGACCAAAGAGGTTGATGATGGTTGCAATTGATTAATTTTCACATTCATTGGCTGTTAACTTGCTAGATCAAAGAGGTTAATTGCTGAGGATTGAGTAATTAAAGGTTAATTGATGTTTGCCAGACCAAGGATTCATTGATTAATTTCATGTTTTAAATTTGCCAGACCACGGAAATTTAATTAAGGATTGTGTTTAATGCATCTTTTGGATGAATTAGTTGAGACAGACCAAGTGATGCTAATTTATCTAGAAGGTAATAATTAGTTGAGACAAACCAAGTGATGCTAATTTACCTTAATCCTTCATGGTGCCGAGAGAATGATTGATTATGATAATGGTTAAGTTCCTGAAGATCATGGTTGTCTAATCAATGGTTTGAGTTGCATACTTCTCCATCCTTGACATGTACATATTTTTATTTTATTTTTTATTTTTAGTTTTCCTTTTTATTTGATTTTCATTTTGTTGAGTCGGTTAAACAATGAAAGAGGGGTAATTAATGTTTACTTGTTCTTTGAGGATCGACACTCGTTTAAACCATATGCTCAGTAATGATGAGTACGCTTGCTCATATTGTGATTTGGGTTCAACATTTTAATTTAAACTTGATTGGGAATGTGCTTAGTTTCTGTATGATTTTTATGCCCAAATTTAAACGCATCACCTAGCACCAGGTCTGATCTGTTCAGTGGTGATTCAATGCACAAATTTGGTAACTTTTAAAGGATTTTGGTATTTTTCGAATTCTACTAGGCCAAGACTTCTGAAGCCATAAATTTTGATATCAAGGGAGAAAAATATAAGAGGAAGTAGTGAACCCAAGGATCAAAATTCCAATTACTCGCAAAAAATGAGAGGTTTATCATTCAATGAGCATTATTTAAGAAGGTTTTTAAAGAAAAGAAGGAGGGCTTGTCTATGAGTTCTTTCTTTTAACTTTGTTTTCTTTTTCTAGAATAACGATGTAATTAATCTTTTCATTATAAATTGACATTATTTTGGGATTCATGGTTTTTGGATTAATTTAGCTATTTGATCAATTTTCTATCATTCTTGGTGTTTGATTACTTGTAATCATTTAAGAGTTGATGAAGTTGTATTTGCTTCTAATTGACTTGGGAAACAATATTAAAAGTTAACTTAATTTCATTAATTGCATATTTGTTATTTTTTAACGGACTTGGAAAACAAAGTTAAGACAAAGAACCAAAGTAATCAAATATTAGTTGATTTCACATAGAGTATAGGGTTATTGGTTTCATGTTTGTTATCACCTAGAGTATAGGGATAATTGTTGAAGGATATCTTAATGAATGCATCTTTTTTGTTATGTTGGTTTGATTGAGAAATCTGCTAATTTAATCATGAGATAGTGAGTTTATGACTTGGGAAACAATTGAACTCTATTCTAATTCTTTCATGATGCTAGGATGATGAGTAATTGAAATAGTTGCTAAAATAATTCATTGTTATGTTTTCTATGATAGTTGTCTAAATTGCATATTTCTACATCCTTAAGTTATACATATTTCTTTATTTTTCTTTTTATCATCTTATACTTTATTAGGTCGGTTAAACAATGAATAAAAAATAATTAGTGTGAACTTGTTTCTTTGACGATCGATACTCGTTTATTCCCTATAGTATGCTTGCAATGAGTATGCTTGATTGTATATGTAATTTGGAAGTAATGTTTTAATTAAAACTTGACTAAGGGATGGATTTAAATTTAATGATTTTTATACACCCAAAATTTACGCAGCAACTGTATCTGGGGTTTGACCACCAATAAGTTAGGTGTGAGATGGAGGAGTATCTCACCTAGTGGGCCAATTACTTACCGTACTGTGGGGTACATATTACAAGAAAACTAGGGTTTCGTGAAAAAATTTCCCAGCTAAAGGCCTTTGGCGAGCAAAAAAAGCTTCCTTGCCATACTGTCGCTGAAACGTTGTTGCCAAAGGGTGTTGAATTTTGTCACCGAGGAGTAACCTTTAGCCAGGAAAATAATTCCTATCTAAAGCCATGATTTTTTGCTAGGAAAAATTTCCTCAGTAAAGCTAAACACGTTTTGCCGCTAAAGGTTTTAATTTTTCGCTGATGATGATTTTCATTTACAAAAATGTTTTGTCAATAACATTTCGTCACAAAAAATAAAATTTTATTTAGGAAACTAAATATAATTTTGAGAAAACATTTTTTTGACAAAAAATAAAAAATTTCCTTACCAAACAGACCTTTTGTGAGGAAATATTTCCTTGCCTATGATTTTTTGCGAAGAAATATTTCCTCACCAAAAAGTCTTTGTCGACAAAACATTATTGCACTGACAAGAAAATATTTTTGCACTGTTATATTCCTATATATTAATATATACATATTCACACACTCACACACACACACACATATATATATGTATATATAACTCATATACACATACACACACACACATATATATATATATATATATATATATATGCAACTCATACAAATATATATGCATACATATATACATACTTATTTATGTTTTTGTGTGTCTCTATGTAAATACACATAGGTGCACAAAAAAAAAAAAAAAAAAAAAAGATAGGCAGATTCAAATTAATGATCCAACCATTAAATATACTAAAATTATTTTTTAAAAAAAGAATGATGACCAAATTTCACGTGTAATTGGATATATTTGATCATATAATTTGGCATAATTTCTATAAAAATGCTCGAAACCTATCACATTTACAAAGGTAGGCAGATCAAATTAATAATCCAACCATTAGATTTGATAAAATCACTAAAAAGAATGTTATGACAAAAATTAAAGGTAATCGGATATGTGTTGTCATATAATCTATGATAATCTCTATAAAAATGCCCTAAACCTAACACATTTATAAAGATAGGTATGTCAAATAAACAATCTAACCATTAGATTTGATAAAATCCTTAAAAGGGGGGGGTATTATAACTGAATTTAAAGGTAATCGAATATTTTGCCACATAATCTAGAATAATCTCTATAAAAATGCCGAGAACCTAATGCATTAAGGAAGATAAGTATATTAAATTAACGATCTGACCGTTAGATATGCTAAAATTACAAAAGAAAAAAAGTATTATAACCAAATTTAAAAGTAATCAGATATATTTTACCATATAATCTAGCATAATCACTATAAAAAATGCCAAAAAAACCTAACACATTTATAAAGATAGACATATCAAATAATTAATCTAACTATTAGATTTGATAAAATCAGTAAAAAATGTATTATGACCAAATTTGAAGGTAATCAGATGTGTTTTGCCATACAATCTAGAATAGTTCTATAAAAATGCTGAAAACCTAATGCATTTACAAAAATAGACTAATCAAATTAATGATCTAACCATTATACTACATAAAATTGCTATAAAAAAAGTATTATAACACATTTTAAAGGTAATTAGATATGTTTTACCATATAATATAGAATAATCTCAATAAAATTGCCATAAACCTAACACATTTACAAAAATAACCATATTAAATTAATGACCTAATCGTTAGATTTCATAAAATCTCATAAAAAAGAGTTATGGCTAAATTCATAGGTAATTGGATATGTTTTACGATATAATATATAATAATTTCTATAAAAATGCCTAAAACGTAATGCATTAACGAAGATAGGCTTATCATATTAACAATCTAACACTTAGTGATGTGTTTGAATTTGGGTATAAAAATCGTATAAAAATAAGCACATTCCTAATCAAGTTTAAATTAAAACGTTAACCCCAAATTACACATATGAGCAAGCGCACTCATCATTAAGCATAGTATAGGGTTTAAAACGAGTATCAATCCTCAAGGAACAAGTTTGTCTTAATCACTTTTCTTTCATTGTTTAACCGACTCAATAAAGTGAAAAAGAATAAAAAGGAAAATAAAGTAAAGTAAAAGAATATATACATGTCAAGGATGGAGAATTATGTAACTCACACCATTATTTTGAAAAACATGATCGTAAAGTATCCAATCATTATCATAACTAATCATTCTCTTGGCATCATGAAGGATTAAGGTAGATTAACTTCTTTTCCAATCCATGAAATCACTATCTTCAGACAAATTAGCATCACATATCCTGTCTCAACTAATTCACCCAAAAGATGCATTAAACACAATTCTTAATTAAATTTCCATATTCTGGCAAACTTAAAACATGAAATTAACCAATGAATCCATATCCTGACAGACATCAATTAACCTTCAATTATCCAGTTCTTAACAATTAACCCATTTTCCAAGCAAGTTAATAGAAAGAAACAACAAATTAATCTTGTAATAAGTATAAGTAATTAAATCCCAAGAATAATAATCAATTAATCAAAATATCAAAGTAACTCTAAAAAACATGAATACCTAAAACAATGTCAAATTACAATAAAATAATTAATACATCATTGTTCAAGAAAAGAAAACAAAGTTAAAAGAAAGCACTCAAAGACGAGCCTCATTCTTCTTCCTTTGTAGACCCTCTTGTACAATCCTCCTTGTTCTGATAGAATTCCTTCTTGAATTTGAGTGATTTGATATTTTGATCCGTGAATTCCCCTATTTTACTAGTGTTTTCCCTCTATTTATAGGCTTTAGAAGTGTCTAAATTCATCCCCCTAAGGTTTCTGGTTGAATAGAAGTAGGAAAATACTAAAACTCTATAAATTGCCAAAAATGCACACGAAAATCGAGGCAACACCTCAGTACCAGTGCGCAGCCGACGCCGCCTGACCTGCCTAGGGACAGTGTCGGTTGTGGTCTGTTTCTCTGTTTGTTCGTCGATTTTTCTTGATTTTTGCACCAATTCTTCCAAACTGTAGCTGGCACCGCCTCTAAGCTCCCAACTGGCACCAGCTGTGTTCTGTTTAACTCTATTTCACTAATTTTTCATCACCTCAAAAGTACGTGCTAGTGGCACGTGGCTGGCGCCGGTTCTCCTATCCTAGCCGGTGCCGCCTCTATTCTATTTAGTGACGTTTTTGCCTTATTTTACCTCTAAAATCTGAAATAATGCATATACCTTTCCAAGGGTAAAATCTCAAATATGAAGGAATATGACCAGTTATTGAACAAAATGTATCACAAAATAGCCTCAAATAATTAGGAAATATATGACTAATTTAGGCCTTATCACATTCCCGCACACTTATCTCTTTACTTGTCCTCTAGCAAAGTATCAAAGACAAGTAGGAAAACACAAGTTTTCACAAAATCACTCAATCAATTTCAAAATAATATTTCTAATGCTTTCTTTATTCAAGACAACAAAACATATGCTACTATGCCTTTCATAACAAATGCAAGACTTAGTAAGTGAAGAATGACTAGTAGAACTATCCAACACTTAATATCTTTCTCAAACCATTGGAAAGAATTTAGTTCACAGAAAATATGCATTCTATAAGCTTACTTTTCATACACTATCTCCACTAATCCGAGACATCTCATGATTCTACTTAGGTCAAGTTGGACTTTTAAGCTTGTAATGTAAGGTTAAAGGGTTTGTAATGTAGCTGTCAAATGAAGGATATAGAAAATTAAATATCAAAGAAGATGAGAGTTTGCAAGAAAAGGATAAACAAAATGTACCAAGAGATTCCAAACTTTTCTTGCTCTCCTATCACAAAACCAATCAAAACCCATAACCTTGTATAGCAATCATATTACAGTTCAAGCAAGTCTTGCATTCTTTTCATCAATTATTCTCAACTCATCAATAATTTTGTACAAGATCATCAAAATTTCAGCAATGGTGCCAAAAACTTGATATGAAATCAAGTTTTTAAAATAAAAAAAAATATCTCCATGATGAAACAGAAAAATATCTTATTCCAACTCGCCCAACATTCTTCCTGTGCTCTTCTTTTCTTTTTCTTTATGCCTTTCTTTATTTTTCTCTTCTTTTCCAATGCTACTTTTGCTTGTTTCTCAATTTTTTTTAACATTTTCTAGTAGCTTTTTATTTTTCTCAATCTTTTTTTTTTCTTTTTTTCTTTTCTCCTTTCACAACTTCACACAATACATGATGCATGACTGAAAGTAACAAGTCATGACATTAACACAAGCATTTTCCCTCATCATTCTTTTACTTGTACTTTTATCCATCAAGAGCAATTAAGGATTTGGAAGATAAATCAAACTCTTAGAATGAAGTAATGGACAAAGTATGATAACGATTTTAAGAAAGAAATTAGCAATTTAGGTTCAAAATAGGCACTAGGGATAATATAAAATAGGTAGGCTTGAAAAGTTCAAACTATCCAAAGAAGGCCTATTACCGTCATCCCTAAGTTAAAATCATGAATGCCTTTCTTATTTTGCCTCGAGAGGTATTCATGTAAGTTCTAGAATGCTCAATGAATTTTGGTAGAAAAACAGGTTTAAGAACAATGTAAAGCATTTGATCAAGAACTACTTAGTCCAAGTGCGTGTAAAAAGTCATGCATAAGCCACAAATGATATAGAACATATGCTCTATAATAAAGCACAAAGACATGCATTAAAAATACATCATGAAAGCTCACAAAATCAGAAAATTTTTTGAAAAATCTGCTTAAAAGGTTCATCTTGAAGAATAAAGCATAGAAGAATTCCCATTCTAACCACTCCCCCACACTTAAACTGGACATTGTCCTCAATGGACAAACAATTAGAACAAGTAAATATTGCCACGGGACCAAAAATAAAGGGGAAAAGAGAAGAAAGAAAATACTTCCATTGCATTGTGCATGTTCTTACAAAAGAGTTGATTTCCAGCAGAAAAGAGCATTATCGAAGTACCTAGAAAGAAAAATACACAAAAGAAACACACCAAAGCATAAAAAATAGAAAAAAAAAATCAGCAAAAAGTAAAGAAAAAAAGTACGAAGCAGAAAAACATATAGGATGAAAGAAAGAAGTTAAGATAACCTCGGCAGCGGCGCCAAAAACTTGATGTGTTTTTATTTGAGTATAAAAATCGTATAAAAATAAGCACATTCCCAATCAAGTTTAAATTAAAAAATTAACCCCAAATTACACACATGAGCAATCGTACTCATCATTAAGCATATCATAGGGTTTAAAACGAGTATCGATCCTCAAGGAACAAGTATGCCTTAAATAACTTTTCTTTCATTGTTTAACCGACTCAATAAAGTGAAAAAGAATAAAAAGGAAAATAAAATAAAGTAAAAGAATATATACATGTCAAGGATGGAGAATTATGTAACTCAAACCATTATTTTGACAAATACGACCTTAAAGTATCCAATCATTATCATAACTAATCATTCTCTTGGCATCATGAAGGATTAAGATAGATTCAATTTTTTTCCAATCTATGAAATCACTATCTTTAGACAAATTAGCATCACATGTCCTGTCTCAACTAATTCACCCAAAAGATGCATTAAACACAATCCTTGATTAAATTTCCATATTCTGGCAAACTTAAAATATGAAATTAACCAATGAATCCATATCCTGGCAGACATCAATTAACCTTCAATTATCCAGCTCTTAGCAATTAACCTATTTTCCAAGTAAGTTAATAGACAACAAATATAAAATTAATGGTTTGAGACCACCATCAACACATTTTCCAAGCAAGTTAATAGAAAGAAACAACAAATTAATCTCATAATTAGTATAAGTAGTTAAATACCAAGAATAACAATCAATTAATCAAAAGATCAAAGTAACTCTAAAATTCATGAATACCTAAAACAATATCATTGATCAAAGAAAAGAAAACAAAGTTAAAAGAAAGCACTCATAGACAAGCCTCCTTCATTTTCCTTCATAGATCCTCTTGTACAATCCTCCTTCATCTAATAGAATTCCTCCTTGAATTTGAGTGATTTGTTGTTTTGATCCGTGAATTCTCCCATTTTCCTTGTGTTTTCCCTCTATTTATAGGTTTTAGAAATGCCGAAATTCGTCCCTCTAGGATTTGTGGCCAAATAGAAGTAGGAAAATACTAAAACTCTACAAATTGACAAAAATGAACATGAAAATTGAGGCACCGCCTCAGTACCAGTGCACAGCCAGCGCCGCCTGACCTGCCTAGGGCCGGCGCCGGTTGCGGTCTGTTTCTTCGTTCGTTCGCTGATTTTTCTTGATTTTTTCACCATTTCTTCCAGACTGCAGTCGGTGCCACCTCTGAGCTATCAATCGGCGCCGACTGTGTTCTGTTCAGCTTTGTTTCACTGATTTTTCATCACCTCGAAGTGTATGCCAACAGCACGTGGTCGGCGCTAGTTCTCCTATCCTAGCCGGCACTGCCTCTATTCTGTTTAGCAATATTTTTGCTTTATTTTACCCCTAAAATCTGAAATAATGTACAAAATACATTTCCAAAGGTAAAATCTCAAATATGAAGGAATATGACCAGTTATTGAATAAAATGTATCACAAAATAGCCTCAAATAACTAGGAAATATATGACTAATTTAGGCTCTATCACTTAGATTTGATAAAATCACTAAAAATATTATTATGACTAAATTTAAAGGTAATCAGATATGTTTTTCCCATAATTTAGAATAATCTCTATAAAAATGTCCAAACCGTAACACATTTACAAAAAATAGGCATATCAAATTAACAATCCAATCATTAAATTTGATCAAATCACTAAAAAATGTTTTATAACCAAATTTAAATGTAATTGGATACACTTTTCCATATAATCTAGAATAATTTCTATAAAGATGCCCAAAACTTAATGCATTGACAAAGATAGGCATATGAAATTAACTATTTAACTATTATATTTGATAAAATCATTAAAAAAGTTATTATGATCAATATTAAAGGTAATCAAATATGTTTTGCCATATAATCTAGAATAATCTTTATAAAAATGCTCAAAATTTAACATATTTACAAAGATAGGTACATCAAATTAATGATCCAAAAGTTAGATTTGATAAAATAGCAACAAAAAAAAAAAAGTATTATGATCAAATTCAAAGGTTATTAGATATATTTTGCCATATAATCTAGAATATTCTCTATAAAAATGCCAAAAACTTAATATAACAATCTAATCGTTAGATTCGATAAAATTAATATAAAATGTATTCAGACTAAATTTGAAGGTAATTGGCTATATTTTGCCACATAATCTAGTATAATCATTATAAAAATGCCCAAAAACCTAACGTACTTACAAAGATAGACGCATCAAATTAATTATTCAACTATTAGATTTGGTAGAATTACTAAAACAAATATTATAACTGATAGGGGCTAAATTAGTCATGTTTTTTTCTAGTTATTTGAGGTTCTTTTGTGATATATTTTGTTCAACAACTAGTCATATTCCTTCATATTTGAGATTTTACCATTGGAAAGGTGTTTTATTCATTATTTCAAATTTTTAGGGTAAAACGAAACAAAAACATTGCAGAACAGAGTATAGGTGGCGCCGGCTAGGGCCTTAGAACCAGTGTCGGCCATGCACTAGATTGCACAAACTTTGAAGCAATGAAAAAATTGGCAAAACAGAGGGAAACAGAGTGGAACCGGTGCCAGCTCCAAGAGTCAAGGCAGCGCCGGTTGCATTCTGGTCTTCATTGTGCAAAATTCGGAGAAAAATCAGCAAACAAGTAGAGAAACAGAACACAACCGGTGCCAGCTCCCAGAGCCAAGGTGGCGTAGGCTGTGCCCTGAAGTTAAGGCGGTGCTTTAATTTTTCTATGCGGTTTTTGGTAATCTATGGAGTTTTAGTATCTTCCAACTTCTACTCGGCTAAGAATTCTGTACCTACGAGTTTAGGCACTTTCTAAGCCTATAAATAGATGAAAAATACAAGAAAAAATGGGAGGGAATTCATTGATCATCATAGAAAATCACTCAATCAAAGGAGGAATTCTTCAATTCAAGGAGGATTGTATAAGAAGGTCTTCAAAAGAAGAAGAAGGAGGCTTGTCTATGAGTGATTTCTTTTACTTTGCTTTCTTTTTCTTGAACAATGATGTGTTACTTGTTTTATTGTAATTTGACATTATTTTAGATATTCAAGATTTTTAGAGGTATTTGATCTTTTGATTAATTGATTGTTACTCTTGGTATTTAATTACTTGGATTGATTGCAAGATTAATTGATTGTTTTCCATTAACTTGCTTGAGAATAGGGTTGATGGTGTTAATTTATTGATTGCATATTTTGTTGTCTTTTAACTTGCCTGAGAATGGGGTTAATTGCTAAGGATAGAGTAATTAAAGGTTAATTGATATCTGCCAGAGTTTGGATTCATTGGTTAATTTCATATTTTAAGTTTGCCTAAGAATGCAACATGAATTAAGGATTATTTAGGTAAGACTAGTTGAGACAAAGTATGCGATGCCAAGTTACCTAGAAGATAGGGGTTCATGGATTGGGAAAGAAGTGAGTCTACTTTAATCATTCATGATGCCAAGGGAATGATTAGTTATGATAATGATTAGGTACGTTAAGGTTATGGTTGTCTAGACAATAGTTTAAGTTACATAATTCTCCATCCTTAACATGTATATATTTTTATTTGGATTTTATTTTATTCTATGCTTTTTATTTGTTTTTCGCTTTATTGAGTCGATTAAACAATGAAAGAAAAGTGATTAATGTCGACTTGTTCCTGGAGGATTGACACTCGTTTGAATCCTATGCTCGGTTAATGATGAGTATGCTTGCTCATATGTGTGATTTAGGTTGAACGTTATAATTTAAACTTGATTAGAAATGTGCTTAGTTTTTGTATGATTTTTATACCCAAGTCCGGACACAATAACCAAACTTGAAGGTAATCAGATATATTTTTCTACATAATCTAACATAATATATATATATATATATATATATATAGTTCGGATGGCAGTCGTGGCATTGATATTGTGCGGCATAGGATTTCCGGAAATGATGCTTGATCGATGTGCCATATGTTGATGTTATCCATCGTGCATCTACTGGAATGAAGTTTCACTGTTGGTGATCTGTAAGCCATTTCCGATGCTTTTCGTGAAGCTGATAACTTCAGATATGCCTTGACCTTGCAGAATTTGACCCCTGATAAGACGTTTGTATTGAGAACCTTATATGTGACCTTCCATGGACATGGGTCATTAATAGAGGAATAGGTCTGTCGGAAATAATTAAGGTCGATTGGGCATGTGATTGGGAACTTGAATTCACACTGCAGCTGGTCTTCACGCTTGAGTCTCCTGTCTAGGACATGGACAATTATAGTGCCGGTGCTGTTATATGCAGTTTGTGGCTTGTATTGGATCTCACAATGGTTGATTAGAAGCGAGTGTGAAGTTAACATTCTTATTGATTGTTCTGTCCAACTGGGGAAGGCTAATTTGATCTCTGTGGAGTCGTTAGATATTATGGACTCATGGGTTCGGGAAGTTAAGTATTTGTCTAGATTGGTATGGTCTGTGGAGTCCATATTTGAGCTAGATTTAGCTTGAGGATGTTCAGAGAAGCTGAATATATCATCTTTATCTGAATCGGGATGGCATATTGGTAAATAGAGGGGTGTACTCCAATTGCTCCCGATTCACTAGTTCTCCTGTAATTGGAGTATTGGAGTACAATTTATAGGGAGAAGCCTTAGAGACCCTCATGCTCTAGGATTAGGCCACGTGGCGGCCATCAGTTTTTATATTACCGGATGGCCGCTCGCCCGGGGTATTTTAGTTGTTGTACAAGTTGTACTATTTGAATCAAATTTCAAATTAAAGAAGACAATAAAACGTGGGGGGACCACCCTGTCGGCCACGTGGTACGGTTTTCTGAAACAACGTCAAGTCGTTTGTTTTGGTGTCCTTAAAGTGGGGCAGTGGTGAAAGAATGAAACGACGTCGTTTCATTCCTATAGCCCTGTTGTAAATGGGGACCATCTGTCTTTTTAATTCTAGAATAGTGTGGCCTCTTTGTTCCGGGTTTGAGCCGGTTTTATTCTGGATAAGTCTATAAATATATCAATGGTTTTACTCCTTTAATATTGTGTGGTAGTCATGTATTTAGGACGTAGAACTCGTGGTGGTTATTCTAGGGGTGTATCGTATTATGGTAGGTACTCAGCTGGTTCTTTGGTAAACAGTTCGGATAGTGGTGAGAAGTTTCCTGGGGTTTTTATACCTCGTTGTCTTTTCTTCAAACCTAACTTCCGTTACTCACGAAAGTACGTAAAATCTGGGACTTTTTCTGTATCTAGGAAGGTTAATCCTCTGGGGAGCGGATTGTGTGATGAACATGTTTTGCCATATAATCTGGCTTAATCTCTATATATTAGCCCAAAATCTAATGCATTTTGAGATATTTAAAAATTTAGGGACTAATTTATAAAATTTTTTGGATTATATTTTAAATATTCTCAAATTTAATAACCTACTTATAAATTTTTGGCAATCATTTTATGATTTTACAAAATTTAAGACTAATTTGTAAAATTTTATGTCATGTTTTATATATAAAAAAATTTAGGGATCAATTTGTAAAATGTTTATGGCCAAATTGTAAATATTTTAAAATTTAGGGACCAAATTACAAAATTCTATGTTATATTGTAATTATTCAAAATTTGAAAACCAATCTACAAAATTTTTGGGGTCATGTTTTAAAAATTTAATGACGGGTATTAGTTAGGAAATGCGAACTTTGTCGCTAAAAGTAAAGTTAATAGTGAAAAGAGTTAATATTTTTAGCTAGAAATGAATTTTTGTCGCTGATTATGCATTATGAGCAAGGAAATGAATTTTCGTCACTGATGATGCATCATGAGTGAGGAAACTTAGATTTTCTTCGCTAATACACTTATTTCCTAGCTAAAGTCTTCACTTTTAGCTAGGAAATAAAAATTTTGTCATTGAATGTCTTAATCACTAGCAACAAAAAGTTTTGATCGCTGAAGAAAAAATTTCTTGGTTAAAGGGTACTTTTAGAGACAAAAACTTTTTCTTAGCTAAAGTTTTATCACCAATGTATCACTTTCTTGTTGTGAGAGTCTTACAATGCAATGCCACGATGCAAGGTTTCATGGCAAAGGACTATTATGTGGGGTTTTATAGTCCATCAATTTTGCAAAATTCAATGAGTGACTTGTCTATTACATGGAACATAGTTATTTAACCTCTTTGTCGATTTTACAATACTTTGTTGAGCAAAATATACAAGAAACCACTCTATGTTCCTTTAAATTAGTAAGCAATGATTCACAACATTTTTTTGTAAAGTTTCCAACTTGCACTATAAAAGCATTTCAAATTATTCTTGAGTACACATACGACTTACTGAGAATTTCTTCTCACATATTTCTCTATCATGCTTTTAGGGAGTGCTAATCCAAAGAAGGTGGGATATTGATAGTGTTCAAGATCTAGATTCAATTGTTTACTTATGAATTGATGTTGAAAGCATGTAGATCTTTTAAGTTTTAACCTCTTAGACATGTATAAGGATTGTTGAGTTGTATTAAGTTTTAAATTCCTTCATTGTTTTTGCTTTTCCCCAGCTACAAAAACTTGTAGTCCCAAGGATAGGGTGACTTCCCCAACCATCTTCTGGTTATATAGTATTGGGGTGTTATATTTACCACACTCATAAGGGTATTTTTGTAATTTAACATCATCCAATTTTTTTTTTTAAAACTATAAGGCCGGAAAAGGGTAGAAAACCATCAAGAATATGACTAACTGCCGTTTTTCGCTTCAATCTTCATTTCATGCCTGTTTACACAAAATTAGGGATGCCATTCTATTAATCTAAATTCAATTGACACATGTTGTGAGCTCGTTCAAGCTACTGAAGATGTAATCAATTGCCCTCTTCCAAGGATGGTTAGAAGAGGCAACAAATATGTGGAAATGGTGAAGGTAGGTTAGATGGCAAGGCAAAACTCAAGCAAAGATGACAGTTTATAAGGGATAAGAGTTTCTAGAACGATTCAACACTTCATTGAGTAAGACCAATTCATAATTTTTTAGATAACCTTGAATTTGAAGATGTTAGATTGCATTGTACATTTGTACTTGTGTGCATTTTGTAGAATAATGTGGAGAGGGCATGTTGAAGAGAAGAGAAATGTATTTGCCCTTGTTGATTCATTGTGGTTTATGCTGGTAAAAATAAAGAAAAGTGTTGGATTGGATAAAGAAAGGGAAAGAAATTCTCTCAAAAAAATATGTTATCGTCCTGACTGTACTATGATAATGTAGTTGGGATTTAATTTTTTTTTTTTTAAATGTTGAGAGATTCATTACAACAAACATTTTGCTCTTTTGTTGCGATGGTATTGTTCTTTTCTGTTAACCTGTAGGTCTTACTAGAATTTGCTGTTATTATGAAACTTTGATTTTACAATATTTTGTTGAGCAAAATATACAAGAAACCACTCTATATTTTTTAAAATTAATAAGAGACAACTTGTAATATTTTATGTAAAGTTTCCAACCTTTACCACGAAAGCATTTCAAATTATTTATGAGTACAAATAGGACTTACTAAGAAACTCTTCTCACACATTTCTCTATGATAATTTTAGGGAGCGCTAATCTGAACAAGGTGGGATAATAATAGTGTTCAAGATATAAATATTGTTGTTTACGCATGAATTGATGTTGAAAGCTTGTAATTTTTTTGAGTTTTAACCTCTTAGACATGTATAAGGATTGATGAGTTGTGTTAAGGTTTAAATTACTTCTTTCTTTTTGCTTTTATCGAGTCATAAAAATCCCTGGTTCTAAGGATATGGCAATATCCCTGACCTTCTTTTGGTTATATAGTAGTGGGGTGTTACATTTACCACATTCATAAGGGTTTTTTATTTTTTAACATCATCCCATTTTTTTTTTAAAAAAAGGTTGTAAGGCAAAAAAAGGGGGAAAGCGTAGAAAACCATCAAGAATACGATTAACTACCATTTTTCTCATCAATCTTCATATCATGCCCATTTTGCATGGAATTAGGGATGCCATCCTACAAACTTAGATTTAATTGACAAAAGATGAGCTCGTTCACGCTACTGATGGTGGAAACAATTACCTTCTTGTAAGGACGGCTAGAGGAGACAGCTAACATACGAAGATGGTGAATGTAGGTTAGACGACAAGGCAAAACTCAAGCACAGATGACATTTTGCTAGGGGTAATAGGCTCGGATATGGTTCAACGCTTCATTGAGTAAGACGAATTGAAAATTTTTCAAATAATCTTGAATTTGAAGATGTTAGATTGCATTGGTGATGCACGCATTTCGTGTATTGGAAGTAGTATAACAAAAGCCACAAAGAATCATATTTTAAATTAAAATGTAAAGTACCAAAACCACACAATAAGATAGGTATACCTATCGTATGGTATGGGAAATAGCAAGTATCGAATCCATGGAATTTAGCAATTACTATTACTTTTCTTGAATATTATTCTCTATCCAAAATGAATATAGAGATAAAGTAAATGAAAATAACTAAACTAAATTACTACAATAGATAGTACATTAGACCAACACGAGAAAGGTCACAACAATGGTCAAGAAGAAAAAATATGAGAAAGGCCAAATAAAAGAAGAAATCCCCCCAAAACATATCGATTAAAATAATTCAAGGAGAAAACATTGAAAAAGTGCATTAAAAGAATTTTCATTATAGACAGCTGCTACTCATCTCTCCCAATTTTTACATAGCATTTGAGTTTAAATTCTTTAATTTTCATTATAGACAGGTGCTACTCATCTCTCCCAAATTTTTTCTTGTTTAATGTACATTAAAAGAATTGAAGTTAGAAAATAATTTAAGGAGAAAACATTGAAAAAAAGCTATATAGGAGATGCACGACACTGTCAGCAATGATCTACATGCTGATGTGCATTAGCTAAAATTCAAAGATCAATCTTCTAAGTCTACATGGTGCCGCGTGTAATACCATTTATTTTTACATTTCAGTTGGTGACTACTTTTGATAGAATGAGAATTTGAATCAATGAGCAGAACAAGAAATGATGAGTGTATTCAGATGAATATTTTAGTATGATAAAATTTTTCAGGGACCCAGATAGAATTTTGAGATTGTTCTACCTATACCTTTGTATTTCAATTGGTGACTACTTTATGTAGAGTAAGAAATTAGGTATAAGCCCAAAACAAAAGTTGATCAACGCGATGAGGCAAACGTTTTGGTATAACCTTAGCAATCGGGGGCATTACCGTAATTTTGACTGCAATCGGGCTTTTGACTGCAAATTGGAAAGAATTGAGAATTTTGATTCCCACTATTGAATTCAATAAAATTCATAGATTCTATTGATGGAATAAAATATTTTCCCGATACAGACCTAAATTATAGTAATTTTCTGAGGAAATTCTAAATTGCCATCAAAATTGAAACAAGCGGCCGAATATGCTTGATAGATGAAACCAAGTGGTAAAATATGATTGTTTACCTGAGATATTCATCTAAATAAAGCTTATCAACCAAGTTTAAGAAATAAATAAGGATAATAGTGAAACAAATAATAGAAAATTGACATGTGGAATGGAAAGACCACAATAGCCCACAACACCATTAATGAACATTCGAACTTTGATCACAAGAATGGTGGCTAGAAGGCTGAAAAAAAGCCTAAAATTTGTTCATAAGAGGAGGAGAAAAAAGAGAGAAAGAAAAGAAAGAGAAAAGAGAGAAAAAGGAAGAAAATGGAGGAAAAATAAGAGGAAATAGAAAGAAATAAGAGGAAGAAGAAGCTTGAGGCTTTGAAAGCTTGGAGATCATCATACATAAGGTAAAACATCCTACTTCTTGAATGAAAGTTAGAGAATGGATTGCAAGGATGATTTTGGTATAAATTTTATTGTGAGATTCATGGAATTTGTAACTTCACTTAGAGAAATTACTATGTTTTGTGCGTATGTATATGTTGTGTGTGTGTTGGTTGATTAGGGGAGCTATATGCTATGTTTCATTTGGTGGATGGAAGTGTTAATGGTGGCTTGAAAGATTATTTATGGCTGAAAAAGAAAATGGAAAAGAGGTTTAATTGTTAAGAAAAATGGATTATTGATGTTATTAGTTTTGATCAATGATTTTATGTTGTGAAAATGTAGAATTGATGACTTAGTAATTTCTAAAAACCAGATGATTGGAGGATGTTTCGATGGAATATGAAGTGGATTAAGTATTATACAATTACTACAAACACAGAAGAACAAAAGGATAATGTTATTTTGTAAGAAAAACACTTGAAACAATAGAAAAGTTGGGACGGTTTTCTTCAGCAGTGCTGCAACGGTTTTGAGCCTGTCCAATTGGAATTCATAATATTGTATTCAAATGTCTTACGAGTGTTTTTACGCAAATTTCAGGTTAATTGGAGTTGTATGTGAAAAGTTATGCAAAAATCAAGATTGTGTGAAAAAGCTGAAAATGGAGAAAGTGATATCAAGAAAATGGAATTAATTTGTTATTTCAATGATATTTAAGGGATGAATGAAAGGTTGAGAAGATTTATGGAAATCCTGTATTCATTTGAAGAAAAGAGATAAGGAAGTGAATAAGGGGTCTTATTATATGAAGAAATAGGAGAACTAATAAATTAGCAATTTCCAAATATTAGTAACTATTAGTTGTGAACTTTAGTTACTAAGTTAAATTTGGAATGACCTTTAATGTAGGTTATTCACGCTAGGAATTGGGTGAAAAGCTAGAAGCATATACCTACAGCTATGTTAATATAGGGTATAAGATGAGTCCCACTTGTTTTACAAACCTTATTTTATGATAATGAAATTATGTTTTATTAAGAAATATTCTATGAATCCTTTTAGTTTCTCTAAATAAGAATAAGATTGTTTTAGAGAATGAAATTATATTATGCTATCTTAAATTTGAATGAAAACATGGATTTTCTTTATTGGAATTATTTATAGTAAGTAACCATTTTCTAAAGAATAGCAATAAGGGTGAGGAACCTTTATGTTTTCCTGAATGAGAAATGCTTTTCTCTTAACAGGAAATTATTGAAAACTTTAGGAAACAATATTTTCTACAAGGATTTTTGGGTCACTTAAATTATGAATAATTTTTGGGCACAAATGTATACCAGAAAGGCTTTCTTCTAATTAATTATTAGATAAAATCATATTTTATTCTTGGAAAGCATAAATATTCCTTTTTGTGGAAAGGATTTTTGGAAAAAATGTGAATTATGGCATTATAATTGGAATTTCTTCAATTTAATTCTTTTTTTTAGAATTAGAATTCTGAAATTCCTGCATAAAACTCCTTTGGAATTGGGTATTTGTCAAATGATAAAAATGCCCTTGAAAATAACGGGTCTTGTAAACTAATGGAATTTTATCAAGCAAAAAGGACTTTTATCTTTTTTCATTACAGTTTGGAACAATCTCCCGATATGAGATTAATTTTTGGAAAATAATATTTTGGCCTAAAAAATGTTTTATTTATATTCCTTTGGGAATGTTATATTCGATTGGCCGTGTGAGCCAATAGAATTGGATTGGTCTTGTGAACTAGTGAAGACGTTGAGTACTCATCAAAGGCCTTGATCTTTGTACTAACTCTTATTAGAGGTAGACCATCCCAAGAAACCTGGGATAGGACAATGAGATAAGACAACGGGGTCATAGGACAATGAGATTAGTCGTCTTGGCTAGCTATTTAGCACTTGGCAATTACCTATGCTATGTGTGCATATTATTTTGGGTTGTTCATGGTTGCTCGATAGGGACACCTGGCTTTTTCAACCCCTTGCTGCTTCGATAGTGACTAACGTCAGGATTGGGATGCTTGGGCCTAAGGTAGCAAGTAAAATATTCTAAATCTCTGACAATGCATAGTTGAGTACTATAGTCTTGTGTCCTAGAACAATAAGACTATGATTTCACTCTAGCAGTGCAAGGTTGAGTGTAATAAAGTGTAGTCCTTGGCATAATAAGACTAGGATGCCGAAGGCAAAGCATTGTGAGCTTTGCATATAGGCCGACCTTTCATTGAGAGAAGTGCCTACATTTCCAAAATTGGGACAATGATGGCGGATGAAATTCATTTTTCCAAAAATGATTGAATTTTACATGAACCATCTCCTAGTGAGTTGTAGAACTATTTTCATTAGAAAATACAATGCTTTCCTGAAGATGTGAAAACAAAACGGAAGCCATGCAAATGCCAAACAATGGCGAAAAACAAAAACACACAGGCCAGCGAAATCGAAAGTATTGTACCTCTATGCTTTGAAGTTTTCTTTGGCTGTGAAGAAGCTAACTGAATCACAGGAATTGCTCCATATCTGGATGAAGTCTCTGGCTTAAAACCTGCAATCCTTCTGCTCCTCCATGGCATGAATGCCAAAGCCTTCTTGAGAACTCATAATATTCCACCGCCTATTTAGTCGTTGGTGAAACAACTTAGACGAGGAAAATCTTAGTCTAAAAAATGTTTCTTGATCCTCTGCTATTCATTAGCAAAATCAAGAGAACCCAAAAGGGAAAAAAAAAAAAACAAACAAACAAGAGACAAAGAGAATAAAGGTAAAGCTTCTGGTTTTTTTTTTTTTCTTCGTGTGTCTCCTCTAAGCAATCAAAACACACGACTCCTTCCTTTGATAACCAATACACTGGGGTTTTGATATTTCAAAACACCAGGAGGCTATTAACAGAAGAGGTTTGTCTTAGATTAAACTCTTCTGTTCCATGAAAAAAAAAAAAAATACCCCTATTGTTTAGGTTATTGGCCCATTAATAATTTATTATTTTCCTCAGACCCAACGAGCCTAAAATAGTAACTATTAATTATTTATTTTTTGGCCCTATTAAAATAACTCAATAAATAATTAATAAGCCCAAATGAACTAAAATAATTATTTAAGCCTGTTTAACTAGTTTAAGTCCATGTTAATTTTCTAATTATTCAATCTGGGTTTATGCCCTGAATAATTAAGTAACCAATTAAACTACATAATAAATTTAATTTCTCCAGTTCTTTTATTTTATTCTAGTCTAAAAATAAATTAGACTTTTTGAATAAAATAAAATTCTTTTAATTGATACCATTTCTTCGACCTAAAATTAATTAGGACTTACAAGCTATTTTGAGGACCAAAAAGACACATCGCCTTACCTACTAAAAGGACCAAAGTATCTCTACTATATAAATAGATGTATTTTGCATTTTAAAATTTTATAATATCATCATAAGAAGATATTAACCTAAAGGACAATGATGCATTAGCAATATCTTTGACCTTCGGGTAAAATGAATAAAATACCCCTCTACATATCATCGTATATTTAAAGATGAAGAGGTATACTAACACTTCTCTAAAAGATATCCACCATCCTTAAGCTTCTAGTCCAATAATTCATGACTTCTTGGAATATTTCTATTTTCCAAGGGAGTTACCCTAAAGAAAATATCGAAGTCATATTTCCCAGGGCCCTAGATAATTAGAGTATTCAAACAATAACAAAGGGCGATATAGTGTAGAAACTATCTTGTATAAGTCTGTCTTAACTAACTAATTACATACACTCAGCATACAGGTATATTGGTCCTACTAAGGAACATCAACTATAGTATATCGAGGCATATGCTTCCAGCTTCGTCAGACCACTAACTTATACTCAAACCGTAGATTACAAGTCCACATTGTAGCAGTAGTAGTCTAGGTTTCTACCGCATAGTACTTTCAGAAACCACTACTACAGGTCCAGTTTTACGTATTCGAAATATACTTGTGTTATGAAATGAGAAGACTACTCATTGTCTAAAAGTAAGCAATTCCCCATTTAGAATTTATAACACAATAACCTTACCATGATGAGATTCATATTCTCATCATTTGCTTAATAATAATAGTTTATGTGTTAAGTAACCCATGGTCTATACTTTACTGTGAAAGACCTCCATCCATATGAACCATCTATTTAAACACAATGGGTCTTTTCTAATGAAAACTGTGCACAACAATAAAGAAGATTTCACAAATAATTTCTGAGAATGATATTTTATTAATACAAGTTAAAATTACATCAGAAGCCTAGTCTAAGAGGGCATACATCTTAACAATCTCCTACTTGCACTCTAAGACTAAGTGAGTGCATTGGTGCCCACCCCTATGGCATTTACGTGTCTCTCTCAGCTAAAGGCTTGGTGAAAGGATCTACTAGATTATTCTCTGAAGCAATTTGTTCTACCACGACTTTCCATCTCTGGATGAAATCTTGGATTAGGTGGTACTGCCTCTCAATGTGCTTCCCCTTTCTATGGTTTCTGGGTTCTTTGGATTGTGAGACTGCACCAGTATTGTCGCAATACATCACAACCAGCTTGTCCATTTATGTTACAACTCCAAGTTCTAAATAGAACTTTCAGAGCCAAACTGCTTCCTT
The DNA here is from genome assembly GCA_026120185.1 of Voacanga thouarsii. Lineage (NCBI taxonomy): Eukaryota > Viridiplantae > Streptophyta > Magnoliopsida > Gentianales > Apocynaceae > Voacanga > Voacanga thouarsii. The sequence goes on from JANUWF010002002.1 coordinate 1,301,588, forward strand.
GGATGCCTCCGAATCTTCCATATACTAAGCTTCTATTGTTGAGTAAGCAATGCAAGACTGCTTGATGCTCTTGCATGAAATGGCTCCAACAAACACAGTGAAAACATATCTACTAGTAGATTTTCTCTCATCCTTATCTGCCTGGAAGTCTAAGTCCATGTATCATGTAGGAACCAAGTCATAAGCCCTATAAACCAGTATATAATCTCTCGTACTCTTAAGATACTTAAGAATATGCTTAATAACCTGCCAATGAACCTTTCTTTAGTTTGACTGATATCTGCTAACTAAACCTACAACAAAGCAGATATCTGGCCTCGTATACTGTATGGCATGCATGAGACTTCCTAAAAATAAAGTATAGGGAATCCTATACATTCTATCTTTTTCTTCTTGAGACTTGGGATAATTCTTCGAGGAAAAGATAACCATTTTCTGCAAGGGATCAACGCTCCTGTTCATGAGTCCATACTAAAATTGCTCAGCATCTTGTTAATGTATATACCTTGGGATAATCTTAATATTCTATGCTTCCTATTTCTAATAAGCTTTATCCTGAGAATGTAACTAGCTTCACCCAAGTCCTTCATACTAAATTGATTAGCTAGCTAAACCTTGGTTGATGATAGTGTCCCTATATCATTTCCAATTAGTAGAATATCATCCATATATCGCACAAAAAAAAAAAAACCCTACATTTATGCCTTCCAATTTCCTGTACACATATGATTCATCTTTATTTTAAATGAAATCATAGGATTTTGCAGTCTCATTGAAACAAATGTTCCATGCTCTGGACGCCTACTTAAGTCCATTAATGAATTTCTTAAGCTTACAAACCATAAGCTCTTAGTCTTCAATAATAAAGCCTTCTCATTGGGACATATATATATATATATCTTCACTAAGATGACCATTTAAGAATGCCGCCTTGGCATCCATTTGCCATATCTCATAGTCATAATGACATGCGATAGCAAGGAGGATGCAGATGGGCTTAAGCATGGCTACCGGGGAAAATGTTTCCTTATAATCGATACCTTCTTTCTGAGTATACCCTTTCGCTACAAGTCTAGCTTTGAAGGTTTTCAAATTCTCATATTCTCCCCTCTTTCTCTTGTACACCTACTTACACCCAATGGATTTTATCCATTTAGGTGAAGCTACAAGATCTCAAACTTGATTGAAGTACATAAACTTAATCTTAGCTTTTATTGCTTCATGCTATAAGTTTGCATCGACATCAGCAATAGTCTCCTCGTATCTAGTGGGATCTGGTTACTGATGGTCGGAGACTAGGTCAAAAGCCTCTCCAGTTCATCTTTTTGGAACCCTAGATATCCTCCCATTACGATAAGGCTTAATTTGTACAGGTTCTTGAGGCTGTGCCTCTTCTTGTTCTATAATAGGGTTAGAAGAAATCGATTCAGAAGATAACTTCTCCTCGAGTTCTAACCTAGTTTAACCTTTAGTGGATGTACTTTGATCATCCTCCAAGTATCTAGCATTAGTACCCACAACTACCTTTCACTTCTTGGGATGATAAAAGTAACCACCCATTGTTCCTTTTGGATACCCAACAAAATAGCATAATTTTGACTTTGGTTCTAACTTGTCTCTCTTGATCAGTACATAAGTTAGACAATACCATATCTTGAGATGATTTAGACATAGCTTATACCCAATCCACATCTTATAGAGTATCCTAGGTACTGACTTGGAAGGCACCAAGTTCAGAATATATACCTTTGTTTCTAGCATATAGCCCCAAAAAGATATTGGAAGAGTAGCATAAGACATCATGCTTTAGACCCTTTCTATTAATGCCATATTCCTTCTTTCAGCTACTCCATTCTGTTGGGGTGTTCCCGATGTAGAGAGTTGGGATACTATCCTATGTGTATCATGTAGTCCTTGAATTTACCAAGGAGGTACTTTCCATCATGATCCGTTCGTAAGGTCTTGATTAATTTACCTATCCAACACTCCACCTTAGCCTTGAAGTCTTTGAACTTGTCAAAAAAGAGTCAAGCTTGTGTCTTATCAAGTAAATATAACCACACCTAGTACAATCATCTGTGAAAGTGATGAAGTACTCTAACCCCCTTCTTGCTCGTGTAAACAAAGGACCACGGACATTAGTGTGAACAAGACTCTGGGTCTCCTTCACTTTATCCGCCTTTTGGGTGAAGGACATTTTGGTCACTTTTCCCATAAGAAAAGATTCACACTCAGGACAACTATTCAATCTCAATGAGCCTAAAGGCCTATCGTGGATTAACCTCTGAATCCTGGTTGAGTTAATGTGACCCATCCTTAGATGGCAATGTGAGTCATTGACATTGGTCTTTCTCTTCCTATTTAAAGGTTCAGATTGAGTGTTACATAATTGATTATTAATATGATCAATGAAGAATAGATTTCCATACATGTGCCCAGTACATAAAACTTCTCTATTTCTACTGATAGTTATACCACAATGGAAAGAAACAGAATATCCTTGATTTATTAATTTTGCAACTGAAACTAAATTCTATCTAAAACCAGGAACAAATAAAACATCCTTCAATACAGCTATTCTATTACAATCAAAAGTAAGTTCTAGTTCTCACACTGTAAGGGCCCAAACTTGTGCTCCATTTCCCACGTGTACTTTATGTTCACCCCTCTGGAGTCTTCTAATCTTTCTAAATCCCTGCAAGGAGTTACAAATATAATCAGTGGTTCTTGAATCAACAATCCAAGTGGAAATTGATCCAACCATTGATATAGACTCTGGATAGAAAACATTACTTGTGGGGTTTTTCTTGGCTTGATGATCTGGACACTCCTTTTTCCAGTATTCCTTCTTTCCACATTTGAAGCATTTGCCATTGAGTTTGTCTTTGGGCTGGGAATTGAGCTAGTGTACTACATTATCCTTTTTCTTTTTAAAATTTCTAGGCGTGGGCCCATTTCTTGAAGAAAAAGCCATCATAACCCTTGCTTGTAGCTTTATGACTATTTCTACCACATGGAGCTCATTCATCAACTCAGTTAAACTGATGTTTAACTTGTTCATATTGTAATTTAACTTGAACTAAGCAAAACTGCCCAGCAATTATTCGAGAACCATGTTGACTTGGCTCTCAGGGCTTTAACAACCCCCAAGACTTCTATTTCATTGAAAGTAGCAATTATTTTGAGCATGTGCTCTCTGACTGATGCTCCCTTAGCCATCTTTGTGTTAATGATTGTTCGAAGAGCCTCCTGCCTTACGGACCGGATCTTGTCTGTGAACATCATAGCTGGTGATGTACTAATATCGTATGCAGTCGCCATGTGCTCTTATTTTGATTGAAGCACATTTGACATGGAGGCTAACATGAAGCATCCTGCCTTCTCATTAGCCTTTTTCCATGCCTTCTTAGCCTCACGCTACTCATCGATGAAACCTTCCCTGATCATAAGAGAGGTCCCGTAAAGGACATACTTATGCCTCAGTTATAAGTATTATGTACAGGTTCCTTTTTCAATCCACATAGTTAAGACCCGTTAGCTTATTCTCATGGAGAATAATGGCTAAGGGACTGAAAGAACCTCCACCTACCATTTCTAAAATTTGAAAAATAAAAGAAATTCTCATATTTGTGAAAATAAAATAATTTTTGTGCACTTTATCCTTATATTAAACTGATAATAGTTAACCCCATCACTATTATCTTTTACGTGATTAATTTGGCTGTTAGGAAAATTGACATAGTTTCTTGGGAAGATTAATAGTTTTCTAGGCTAACTGTGTTAATCACCACAAATTAATTTTCTTTCTAGGTAATGATCTAGTGATAACTCCATCGAGAGGATGATCGTTTCTTCTTATTTCCTATAAACATGCCCCGCACTATAACCTCCAACGTAGGCTAGCCAATCATACTACGTGTCTAGTGTTATTAATTATCTCATTCCATTAGTTCTAGATCATTATGGTATCTCTATCCTATACGGGTTCACTCCCAAGGTGACATAAGGATACCCACAATTTCTAATGAGGATCGTGATGGAAGCCGTGGGGCTATTGGAACCTTTCTCCCGCTTTTTTTTTTTAATAAGGGTTTTCTTGAAAAAATATCATTTGAAAATTTCCCATTAACTTCTTTTTTAACTTAAAAATAAGATATCTAAATCCATAAAAATTTCTATGTCAAGGTTTGTACCCTTATAGAATAAATTTATTTAAGTTAAGAACTTAATAATTTCAAAAAAAAAAAAAAAATCCATTCAAAACTTTCTAGAGATTTTGATCTGAAGTGTTTATTTGACAAAAATAAATTTCCTTGGCCAAAATGAATTAAAATGGTTTTCCATTTTAACTTACAAAAATTTCTAAATGCAAATTATTTTCTAAATTAAGGATAAAAACCTTTAAGAAATAACTAAGGATTAATTTTTGTTTAATTTAAAAATAACCATTTAATTAAAGAAAAATATTTTTCCTTGTCAAATAAAATTTCCAAAAGACTTTGGTCTTTGAGAAAATAAGCACATAAGAATTAAAATAAATAGCATGCTAGAAAACTATAAACGTTTTCATGCTTTTCTATTTTTAACCTAAGTGTCCAAATAATTGAATTAAATACATTAATTAATTAATTTATAGTCTTGTTTAATCCTAAAAAGCCTTTACTATTATTTTTCATGCAAAATATTCAAAGAATATTAACTATTGTAAAATAATAACTCCGTCTGGTATGCGATCAAAAAACCAAAAAAGAAATAGCCCAAAAATAACAAGGAAAAAAATTTTCCCTTCGGTCTTATGTACTCGCCATACTAGATCACGGCCTATGGGAAAACCTATGAAACATGAATCGCGAGCGGGTGCCCCAAGATCTGGTCACAACAGTGCCTGCATCCTACCCAGGATGCAAATCTTGTTGCCAAGACGAGGACACGCTTGGGCCTCGCCTACGGACTACAAGCTGTGGCTGACCTAGGTGTTGCCTTGGGTCCAGGCAGTCCGAGCCACGGCTCGGATCGGCTCGTCTCGTCTTCTTCTTTAGTTTTTTTTTCTTTACGCAATTTTGAAGAAACTCTACAACTTTGCTCCATGATCAATGTAGGTGGCCTCTTGTTATATTTTTTCATAAAAAACAAACATCACATCCGCCTATATTCTTTCATATCAGGTTTACACGACTGCTACAGAAAACTTTAAAATTACATGGTTTCCTAAACCTCAGCAGTAAGGTGTATAGAAGACTATCCCATACCATAAATAGCGATGGATCATAGGCTTTAAATCACACAATTAACTTGCCAATTTTATAAACTAACATGCATATTCCCTAAGCCTTTCAAAGCTACGTTTCTCTGATACCACTTGAAGTTGTGAAAACATAATAGAACCCATCCAAATGCCAAACAATGACAGAAAACAAAAAAACATAGATTAAGGGAATTGAAAATATTGTACCTCTGTGCTTTAAAGTTTTCTTTAGCTATGAAGAAGCCAATTGAATCACAAGAATTGCTTTGTGTCCAGATGATGTCTCTGGCTTAAAACCCACGATCCTTCTGCTCCTCCATGGCATGAACGCTAAAGACTTCTAGAGAACTTAGAATATTCCACCGCCTATTTACTTGTTGGTGAAACAAATTAGGCGATGAAAATCTTAGTCTTAGAAATGTTTCTTGATCCTTTGTTATTTATTAGCAAAATTAAGATAACGCAAAAGGAAAAATAGACAAACGACAAAGAGAGAGAATAAAAGCAAAGCTTCTAGTTTTTTTTTCTTCGTGTGTCTCCTCTAAGTAATCAAAACACACAACTCCTTCCTTTGATAACCAAAACACCGGGGTTTTGATATTTCAAAACACCCGGAGGCTATCAACAGAAGAGGTTTAGCTTAGTCTAAACTCTTCTGTTCTGTGAAGTAAAAAAGAAAAAAAATTCCTTTTGTTTAGAATATTGGGGCATTAATAATTTATTATTTTCCTTGGACCCAATGAGCCCAAAATAATAATCATTAATTATTTACTTCTTGTGCCTATTAAAATAAGCCAATAAAAAATTAATAAGCCCAAATTAAACTAAAATAATTATTTAAGCCTTTTAACTAGTTTGGGCCCAGGTTAATTTTCTAATTATTCAAAATGGACTTAGGCCCAAAATTATCAATTAATCAATTAAACTAGATAATAAATTTAATTTCTCTCATTTTTTTATTTTATTTCAGTCTAAAAATAAATTTAACTTCATAAATAAAATAAAATCCTTTTAATTGAGACCATTTTCTCGACCTAAACTTAATTAGGACTTACAGGCTATTCTAAGAACAAAAAAAAAAAAAAAAAAACACACACACACACACACACACATATCGCCTTGGCTACTAAAAAGACTAAAATACTCCTACCATATAAATAGTTGTATTTTTTTATTTTAAATATTTCCTAATATCATCATGAGGAAATATTGACCCCAAGGACAATATTGCGTTAGCTATGTCTTCGATATATAGGTAAAATGATTAAAATAGCCCTCTACAAATCCTTGTGCATTTAGAGAGGAAAAAGTGTACTAACACCTCTCTAAAAGACATCTACCATCCTTAGGTTTCTAGTCCAATGATCCACGACTTCTTAGAATATTTTTACTTTTGAAGGGAGGTACCCTAAAGCAAATATCCAAGTCATGTTTCCTAGGGCATTGGATAATCAGATCATTTAGACAACCGTAAGGGACGATATAGTGTAGAAACTATCTTGTACAAGTATGTCTTAACTAACTAGCTATATATACCTCAAAAACAAGTATATTGGTCCTACTAAAGAACCTCAACTATTAGTATATCAAGGCATACGCTTCCAGCTTCATTAGACCACCAACTTGTACTCAAACCATAGAGTACAAGTCCAAGCTGTAGCAGTAGTAGTCTAGGTTTCCATCACATAGTACTTTTAGAAACCACTACTATAGGTCCAATTCTATGTATTCGAAATACACTTGTATTATGAAATGAAAAAACTACTCATTAGCTAAAGGTAAGCCAGTTCCTATTTCGAATTCATAACATAATAACCTTACCATGATGAGATTCCCATTCTTATCATTTGGTTAAGAACAATAGTTTATATGTTGTAAAGTAACCCATGGTCTATACCTTACTATAAAAGACCTCCATCCACATGAACCATTTACTTAAACACAATGGGTCTTTTCCAATGAAAAGTGTGCAAAACAATAAAGAAGATTTCATAAATAATTTCTGATAAAAATACTTTTATTAATACAAGTAAAAAATTACATCAGAAACCTAGTCTAAAAGGGCATACATCCCAACTTTTCCCGTAATAGTTTTATAAAACAAAAGCTGATAATACTCTTGTCTATTTGATTTGTAAAATACTAGCACATACAGGACTCACTAAATGTTTTAAACTCACATGTGTATTATTTCTCTTTGAAAATTTTCGGGATCAAAAGCACAACAAAAGTGTTGTGGACTCCGAGAGGCTCATGTTGTTTCTCGTATCTTTTGTGCTTCAAATATGGTCTTAAAAGATAAACTCCATGTATCTTTTTGTATTTAATACAAATATTTTGAGCAAATTTCCGTTGTGTACTAAGTTAAGTTCGTTATAATAACCCCTTGTCTACGCAACTAGATAGGCCGACATCCCACAAAATTGAAACCAGCTACGCTATGAAAGGGTAGGGTGTTACACCGTGCCAGTCAGGATACATATCACCGTGCATCATCAGAATTAAGAAACCATAGAATATTAGAATCTCCATGACGTCATGCCCAATGAGCTTCACACCACCATGCAGAAATCTAACATATGGCAACAATAAGTACTGCGATGTCATTTACAATGTAAATTAGAGGATCAAGGTATGCATGATACCGCTCCTGTCTACCAACATGGCGTTGTGCACCTTCGTAGATTGTACTCTTTTTAGCAATAAATTGCTCATGAGAGGAAAGCCCAAGGAAGAGTCACCTATGAATTTCATCAAAGAACCCCTTGAAAGCAAAAGAAAAAGAAGAGACATGATAAGAGCTAAATTGGTTATACTTTGCTTAGTTATTTGAGGTTCTTTTGTAATACATTTTGTGAAATAACTGGTTATATTCTTTCATATTTAAGATTTTACCCTTGGAAAGGTATTTTGGTCATTACTTCAGGATTTTAGGTAAAACAAAGCAACATCGTCGCGAAGCAGAGCAGAGGCAGCACCGGCTGCAAGGCTAGAACCGGTGCCGGTTGCACTCTGGAACGTATGCACATAAATCGGAGAAAAATCGACGGACGAGTGGAGAAACAGAACCAGGGCAGTGCCGGCTGTGGTCTATCCCTGAGGCGGTGCTACAATCTTTCTACGCGTTTTTGGAAATTTGAAGAGTTTTAGCAGATTCTAACTTCTACTCGGCCAAGAACATTGTACCTACGAGTTTAGGCACCTCTTAAGCCTATAAATAGATGGAAAACACAAGAGAAAAGGGGAGAATTCACTAATCATCATAGAAAATCACTCAGTCTAAGGAGAATTCTTCAATGTTCAAGAAGGGTTGTACAAGAAGGTTTTCAAAGGAAAAAGAATGAGGCTTGTCTATGAGTTCTTTCTTTTGCTTTGTTTTCTTTTTCTTGAACAATGATATGTTAACTGTTTTATTGTAATTCGACATTATTTTAGATATTCATCATTTCTAGAGTTATTTGATCTTTTGATTAATTGGTTATTATTCTTGGTATTCAATTACTTATTCTTATTACGAGATTAGTTAGTTAATTTTATCCATTGACTTGCTGGACCAAAGGGGGTTGATGGATGTTTCGATTTATTAGTTTCATATTCTGTTGGCAATTGACTTGCTGGACCAAAGGGGGTTGATTGTTGAAGAACTGGTAATTGAAGGTTAATTGATGTCTTCCGAGACCAAGGGTTCATTGATTAATTTCATGTTCTAAATTCGCCGAGACCAAGGGAATTTAATTAATGATTGTATTTAATGCGTCTTTTGGATGAATTAGTTGAGACGGACCAAGTGATTCTAATTTATCGAGAAAATAGTGATTTCATGGATTGACCATCAAAGTGAGTCTACCTTTATCCTTCATGGTGCTAAGAGAATGGTTGGTTATGATAATAGTTAAGTTCTTTAAGATCATGTTTTCCTAAACAATGGCTTGAGTTACATAAATCTACATCCTTGACATATACATATTTTTATTTTTATTTTATTTTTATTTTTTAATTTTAATTTTATTTTTTTTAACTTTATTGAGTCGGTTAAACAATGATAGAAGGGTAATTAATGTCTACTTGTTCCTTGAGGATCGACACTTGTTTTAACCCTATGCTCAGTTAATAATGAGTACGCTTGCTCATATGTGTGATTTGGGTGTAACATTTTAATTTGAACTTTATTGGGAATGTGCTTAGTTTTGTATGATTTTTATACCCAAGTCTGAACGCCTCAAGTTTTTGGCGCCGTTGCCGGGGAACAATAGCATGAAAACTCGGAATTTTGTTGATTTAACCATGTAAATATGTAAATGTGTCAATAGGTAAATATGTATATTTGTTCTTTCTACAAATCGGTGCTATCTTTTGTATTTCATGTATTCTTGTATAACCTTGTAACCTAACCTAACTTAACCAACTAACTTAGACTTAGTTTGAATTACTAACTTTGTAACCTTGTATTTATGTTATTGTAACCATTAATTATATTTCTAAACTTGCTTCTTGTTTTCTTAGGTATTACCCTTGGTACATGACCCGAAAATCCAATAACGAGATAGTTGATTTAGACCCTGAAATCGAAAGGATGTTAACAAAAATTCACCGTACAATTCAAAGGAATCTGATTGTTGAGATGGATGGTGCTTAATAGAACAATGCGGGGAATGATAGGAGAGTTATGGACGACTTTGTGAAACCCGCAATCTCGGGCTCAGGCTCGAGTATCACTAGACCAAGGGTAGATGCCAACAATTTTGAAATAAAACCCAATATTATTCAAATGGTGCAGAATATGGTTCAATTTGACGGGTTACCGGAAGAGGATCCCAATGCTCATTTAGCTACTTTTCTTGAGATTTGTGATACCTTCAAGATGAATGGTGTTTCTGAAGATGCCATTAAATTACGACTTTTTCCATTTTCCTTGAGAGATAGAGCTAAATCATAGTTAAAGTCTTTACCTACAGGTTCCATCACAACTTGGAATGCTTTGGTTAAAAAATTTTTAGCCAAATATTTCCCTCCAGCTAGGACAGCCAAGCTAAGGAATGAAATCTTCGCCTTCCAATAACTAGATTTTAAACCCTTATATGAGAGTTGGGAGAGATTTATGGAAATGTTCAAAAAATGCCCACACCACGGATTCGAGCTGGGGATGCAAATGCTTATCTTCTTGAATGGCCTCACGTTTGCAACACGGCAAGTGGTGGACTCTTCTGCAGGGGGTTCCATCAACCATAAGACCCCGAAAGAGGTATTTGATCTTATTGAAAATTTGACTTCTAATAACTATTCTTGGGGAAGTGCAAGGTCAAAGGCTCATATGCAAGGAGTACACAAAGTGGATGTTGTGGCAGTATTAGAGGCTAAGGTAGATGCCTTAACCCAAAAGATGGAGCAGTTGGTGATGCCTCAAGGCCAAGTGTTAAGCGTCAACTGCGATTTCTGTGGAGGAGGGCACCCCAATCATGAATGCCAAAAGATGGGGTCACTCCAAGAAGCTTCAGAACAAGCGGCCTTCATAGGTAATGTCTAGCCAGGTAACAATCCATATAACTCTACCTATAATCCAGGCTAGAGAAATCACCCTAATTTCTCTTGGAGCAATGGAAATCCACCTAGGCAAAGGTCTTTCAATTTTGGAGGTAACCAAAGGAATCCAAACTCCAAAAACACCACAGCAGCACCTAAAAAACCACCATTGGAAGAATTGATTGGACAATTGGTAAGTACCACGGAGGCTATGTTCCAAGGAGTCGATGCGACAACAAAGAACCTAGAGGCTTCCATGCGTAATTTAGAAAACCAGATTGGTCAACTAGCCAAACTCATGGGGGATCATCAAGCAGGAACACTACCAGGGAATACGGAAGAAAATCCACGGGATCACGACCGTGGAAAACCTTGAAGCAGTTCTTTTCTCTTTTCTTTTCTTTTCATTTTGTGTTAAGGATAATTTTTAATTTATAGTATTTTTATTCAGCATCCGTGTGTTTTTGCATTAAAAAAAAAAAATTGAACTGGACAAAACAGAGCCGGCGCCGGCTCTAAGAACCGGGCCGGCGCCGGTTCTTGTCGGGAGGAACATGATTAAAGGGCCATTTTGGCCACTTTTTCTTCAAAACCTCCCTTCTCCCTCGCAAAATCTCTCAAGCCCACACCGGCTTCACATCTATTAGTGCCCAAAGTTTGATTTTTTAACTTCTAAACACTTCCATAACATCTCTTACCTTCTTTTTTATTGATCTTACGGATCAAACACATCAAAAGCTTTGATTTTTCACAACAATAGCACATTTAATCCACAAGTAAAGGGAGTAGATTTTCACAAAAAGCTTGCATCATTTGCTTGCCCATGCATATAAGAGCCTAAAGGTATGATTTTTATTTAAGTCCTACGGTTAAATTGATGGAATTGATTTTTTCTCATTATAGGGATAGTTTTGGTTGAAAATTGGGAATTGTATATTCTATGATTGTGCATTCCTACTTGAGTTTCATTCATTGGATTACCTTAGGAGTGTTGAGCCTGTATTACTTGATTCATGCATATTATCATTCAAGAATTCATATAGCTTGGGCTAGAATTATGGTTATTGGTGACACTTGAATCTATTGAAACTGCATTATTGATCATATAATACCACTGCCTTTATTCACATGATCATGTTTACTACCATGGTTTGAGGATATCAACACAAGTTATGCTTTACAGTGGACTTTTACATGCATTGTGCAGGTTGTGTTACATTGGGTGAAAGTGGTTGATTGAATTAGGTGTTGGAGTTGATTTACATTGAAGGAGTTGTGATTTGTGGATTGTGAGCCTGGTTGAGGGTTGTGTGAAATTTGAGATATATCTGTGTAGGGGTAGCTGTACTCTCTTCAGTGATTGAGCGTATCTGTTCTCTCCTCTTAGTACTCCATTCCTTCTGTGACCATGTCTAGAGTTTGGAGTCAACCATCTAAAAGGGCGAGACCTTCCTCGTCCTCAGTTCCATCATTTGTTGATCCCTTATCTCTTAGACCTACTGAGTTTGTCGAGGCCTCTTGTGAGGAATGGTATAGTAGGAGAGCTTCAAACAAGATTATTGTTGAGCGTACTTTCTCTCCCACCTTATACTGGGCACTTAAATTAGGAATGATGTTTAGATGACTAGGTTGGGGATCCATAGTGCAATTGAAAGGGAAGTTTTGTCCTGTGCTTGTCAAGGAATTCTATGCTAATATGACGGACAAGGGTAATAAACATCTCCCACATATTGAAACAAGAGTGAAATGAGTTCCTATTGTCATCACTCAAAACCAATTATCTCACCTTCTCTAGATTTATGACGATGATACTTGGTAAGGAATTGACGTGAATAATCAAAAGATTCTTTCGGACCCAAATTGGGATGTTAGGGGGACGCGAGCAACCCTAGGCTTATATAAGCATAATGCCTTCCAAGCTAACAGTTTTTATTCCAACAATGACTTGGCAGCCAACTTTCGTGCGCTGGTGTACATGTTTGGGTTTAATGTTGTTCCCCGTGCTAGTGGTTTCAATGAAACTAGGCTTATTGACACTTATATTCTACACCGGATGACGAACACATTACCTATCCCTTTTGCTCCTTTGATAATCCAATCTATTAGGGAGGTTGTTCATCACCGTCTCTCCATAAAAGCCTTTGTTTTTCCCTTGGTTATACTGAAGATTCTAAAGGACTTTGGGGTGAGTCTTGAGGGAGAACTCATGGAGGCTACCACTGAGCACGATATGGTCACTGAGCACACTCTTATGAGTTGCGGATACAAATACAGCCCGGAGCTGAAGAAATGGCTCACTCCCTTCGAGGTCCAACATCCCGGTCAGGAAAGGCCACTTATAGCGGAGGAGGAGCAGCCACCACCACCGGCACGTGCTAGAGCTGGCCGTTCTCAATCCCACTCCCAGATGGACTTTGAGACCACCGTATTGGGGTGCCTCGACCAGTAAATAGAGGTGCTCCTACGCTTGCAGGGTACTATGAAAGATATGGCACGACAGCAAGCTACCATGGAGCAACAGTTGACTGAGTTGAGGCAGCAGCCTCCTAGGCCACATAATGGTGCAGGCCCCTCTACACTCACTGATGAGAAGGAGGATGAGGATGATGATGCTATGGAGGATTGATGATGCATTCTTGCTCACTTTTATTTTTGTTTCCTTTCTCTTTTCCTGTTTTTGTTTTAGTTAGTTTGGCTTTCCTTTTGTTATCTCTCTATTTTTGTTTGTCTTTGCTTTATTTTCTTTTCTAGTTGTTTTACTTTGGTATTTTCTTTTGTATTTTTTAGGTACATTGATGCTGCCTCCCTTTTCAAGCATTCAACTCTTGTATGCCACAATGAATGGAAGTTTGTTTTTCCTATCTCTTCTCCTTTATTTTGTTTGGTCCTATGGTATTGGTTGTTTTGGTTATATTTATTTGGCCATTGAGGACAATGTCCAGTTTAAGTGCGGGGGAGTGGTTTGATTGACAATTCTTCTATACATATTCTTGGGATATAGATTCTTGCATGCGGGATTTTTCAAAATTTTCAAAATTTTTCAATTTCAAGCTGTATTTTTTTTAGTGCATGTCTT